>OZ023288.1:0-1494780 GCA_964007245.1 Hypomecis atomaria | reverse complement strand
GGTGACAGACAGACGGACATCGAAGTCTTGAATGAATAAACCGACTTGTGCTTACATTTTGATCTCACTACTTTTTACTGAAGAATTGTTGCTCGACTTGTTGTACTTTTTACATGCCATGTTTTTGTTGGGATTCCGTAGTCTGAGAGTCGAAAGGTTAGTGCGTTAGCGTTACTCGAAAATAAGGTTAGTGAGCCAGGGTTAACCGGCATGAAATTACCTACTTATCAGTTCGGAGAGTTACGAAGTAGTATTTTGTCTTTTACATGTAAATTAAAACTGTCGATAAAAAAAAAAAAAAGATAAAACACGGACTAAGTCCTCCGAAGTGATTCTCTAAGGCGGTTTACTGGTATAACTAACACTGCCTAAGATTTACTAGTAGTCCGCCCCAGACTTGGACCTAACGCTATTCCTATTTTATAACATAAATACTGTGATTTTAGTTTGTCCTGGACTTTTGGGATATTTCGGGAATATCAATGATACACGCGTGCTTGGCTTGACAGAGACTAATTTATTACCGATTGGTGGTAGATCAACATCTATGATCTACCCGCATAAATAATTCTTTTTTTTGTCATGCACCGCATCGCACCGCAGGATATGCTACGTTCTTTGTAGCAAAACGCAAGAAAAACCTGCCGTAGTTTGTTGAAAATGGAACAGAACTTTTTCTTTTATGGAATATAAATAGAAAAACCAAAATAGACAGCGCTATAGCCAGGCTTTTATCACGTCGTAAATACAGATTTATGATCTGGCTTCGTTTATATTACTCTGTATTTTATACGCTAGCTTTACTTATTTGTAAATAAATATTTATAGGTACATTGGCACTGTAATAAAGGAGCTTCCTAATGTCCGTTATAATAGCCTCAATTTTGAAGGCTTTTCTCAACGATTTTATATTTATGCTTAGAACAATCTCATTGATTTTACTCGTACATAGCGCTCATAGCGTAGTTTGACTAGATGTTCGTCAGCGATCATAAAAGTTAAGCAACATTCAGCACGACCAGCCTTTGGATGGGTGAACGCGGGTGGCATTTACAACTGAGCGCTATCATGGCCCGGATGACACGTTAAATTGTAGGTCCCGGTTGTTTTGACCGTTTAGCCATGTCAGCCTTCAGGCGGCTTAAGAAGTCTGACACCAGGCCTAGCACCCCGGCCTATACGAACTTACTTACTTTTAGTCGTAAGTATTTGACACATTTCATCGTCGTAGATGGTCATTTCAGCTGAAGGACGTCCACTGATGGAGCCAATGTTGAGTTGAACTCAATTTAAGGATGCCCGAGTGTCAAACTCAAAATAGCTGCATTTTGGGGAAAAGATAACTGTCTGGAGCCTTATTTTTGAATTATTCCTAACGTTCGCAAAGGATCGCATACTATCCCGTTTGCACAAGCATAGATATTCAATGCCAACACCTGCTATTACTTAGTCACATGACCATTTAGGCATACGTTCAGCCGTTCTGATGATTCAGTTATAGAGCTCCTGGACATAGGCATCTCTTCTATAGATGTCCAATAAGATCTGTTAGAAGCAGCTTGCATTCAACCCAATCGTACGCTCTTGATGACGTCATCCCACCTTGCTGGTACGAGATTTCCACTAGAAAAATTTCGAGTCTGTTTGTCATCCTCCCATTGGTAGTCCTCCGTGCTAGTTTTTTATTCCTTATAGGTTTGCGTTTGGCTACATACTGCCTGATGTTAGGCAGATATGCGGTCTAGGGTGTAGCACGCTTACCTAGAAGATACCTATTTACTTGGGATTTGAAGACACCCACTTGAGATGGCCTGCCCACTGCTATTTCACCTTATCAATCTGCTGGGCTATATTGGTTCTTCTACAGATTTTTACTTTTACTCATTTTTAGGGTTCTGTAGCCAAATGGTAAAAACGGGACCCTTTTACTAAGACTCCGGTGTTCGTCTGTCTTACACCAGGCTGTATCCCAAGAACCGTGAAAGCTAGACAGTTAATTTTTTTACAGATGATGTACTTCTGTTGCCGCTATAACATCAAATACTAAAAACAAAATAAAATAAAAAAATTAAAGGTGGCTCCCATACAACAAGCGTGTATTTTTTGCCGTTTTTTGCTCGATATTAATAACGGCAACAGGTAGTCGCTTGATATGGGATAAGGAGGCTCCAAAACGGTACGGAACCCTTCGTGCGTGAGTCCGACTCGATCTTTTATCCATTTTTGACCCTGCTGTGGGATCTTGGACAATAGTTAATTAGTTTAATGATGACAATCAAAAGTTTGCGATGATTTAACATTCGTCATACATTGCATAAGGTATATTACCACGTTTTTATAAATAAAACAAATAACTGTGTTTATACTGGATTAAATTTTCTCAACGTAAGTCTTATAAAACTTTGTAAATATGCCTACTTTTTATAATCCTTTTATAATAAACTATGACGTAGATTATCAAGACGTTTAAAAATATACTACCAAGGTTTACCATTACGTTATACTCTCTGTGTACTGTGTAGTAGTTTTCCAGTTTGTATTTACTTATTTAAGGATGTTGTTTTACCACCGAAGATCGAGAAAAACGAATTGAAGAGAAGCAAGTCAATGGAGAGCTGTGTCAAGTTCAGACCAATGGAGATTGGGCAGTGGTTGAGGAGAAAATTGGTCAAATAAAGGTTTAATTTGAGCCTGTCCTGGCTCAATAAACGGTTTGTTTATCATTGATATTAACTACTTTTTAAGTTAGGGCGAAATCTTAAACAAAAATAGAAACTGCGCTGTACCGTATCAACCTAGGATTTTGGCTTATCCACTAAAGGTGATTGTGAGTTGGTGGATTCACATACGCCGTCGAACTTCTTCTGCAGACGTACGCAGGTGGCCTCATGATGTTTTCTTTCACCGAAAAGCCAGTGATGTGAAATTCCGTAGGTACATAAGTTCCTGGAAGAGATTGCTGTAAGCAATAAGGCCGCCCTTTGTCGCACTAGTTTTAAGTTGCTTTTTTTTCCTTTCTGTGTATTTTTCTGTATTCTACCTGTGTTAACAATAAAGTGTTCATTTATTCATTCATTCATTCAACCGGGATTTGTAACCACGACCTCACCCTTGCAAGGCGGGCGTCACTATCACTAGACCACCACGGGTCGTAGACATTGGTAGAGCGCTGGCACAGAAAACCGAACTGCTCGGCATTTATGGAATATGCAGGTTCAAATCCTGCAGTCACAACAGAGCTAGTGCGAAATCTGTATGAAAATATGAATTTCATAATTATTTATCGCCAAATTAACTACGACTGTGAGGTACCTAATAACAATATTAGTTGGTTGGTTTCAGGTATTCCCGGCTATAACAACAGTATCCTGCCTTCCATTCATCACTGCACGAGACTACAAACTAACCCGCTCCAAGATTTCCCTCGAGTCAAGTTTGCAAGCTTATAAAGTAACCTACATGTTTATGGAAGAACTAACTCGCTGCTTACAATCTTATCTTACAAGTTAGAGCTCTCGGGAGACCTGTAATTTACACACCTTTTTGAATATGTGAATCTACCAACCCGCACTAGAGCAGCCAGGTGGTAATGACCCAATTGCCCTTTGCGGGTAGGCTTATCAATAGTTGTTCTCCGAACAGAAGATCTCGCATCTGCTTATCGGACTCTTTATACTCTTAACTCACTCTTGACTGATTTTGTTCATACTCGCAAATATTGATAGGATTTAGATACTAAATAATCTTGCTAAATTTATACCAATTTTTTTGTTTATTGTTACAAAGTCACATGGTTAAATACAAAGATCAAAACAACAATGTCAAAACATAAAATTATTCAAACAACCCGCCCCTAACTTGTTCTTGGCCCCCCTTGCGCCCAAAGTTTCAACTGCGATGTTTACAAAAATATATTAAATACCTATTTTATTTATCAATTTTTTTTTTCGCGAATAAGTCCGCGCTTGACCACCAACTCGCCTGATGGTAAGCGACGTTGTGGTCGAAGATGAAGTACGCAGACCTAGAAGATACCTACTCACTTTGACCTTGAATCTTTAGATTATATCAATTTATCGGTTGGTAAATAGCGATACAGCATTGCCCTCCCCCTTTTTTTGAAAGAAATACCCAAATAAAAACAGTGACGAAAAAAATACAATTTACAAATATTATATGTTAAGACGTGAGAGAAATTGTAAACATTTAGAAAAAATAAATGATGTACATATTTTGAATGGTTCATTACCCTCATTAGGTATATATTATTGTCATATTCATCATCATATCAGAAGTAGTACATCCGTTGCTGGACATAAACCTCCCCATTAGATTGGTTAAAAAATACTGCCAAATAAAGAACCTCTTCCTTTTTGTTAGACAAATTTATTTGAAAAAAAAAAAAAAATTTAAGATGTTATTATACAGCTACAGTCTTTGTTCTCAAAATGCTGACATGCGTATCGTGTGACGAATCGTCCCTGTATTGGTATGAAAATGTACTAAACTGTATAATAAATTTACAAGTTGTGCCCGTGACTTCGCTTACCGACTGTTAATTTCTATAGTTTTCCTTCTGCCGAGACTAGATAGGTAGAGTATGTGCAAAAAGAGTACCGTCGTGGCGTTACGGTGAACTAACAATAACAATAAGATTTTAATCAGCAGCCAAGGTACCGACTACAGGTAGCGGCACGTAAGTGTGGCGCTGAGGGTAGTGTGGAGGGGATGGCTGCGCATTGTGACCGCCATACTAAAACCATGCGCAGCGATCACGCCATCAGCCATCAGCTAACGCCGCGACTTGTACTTGGTAGACGAGAGTCTACTGATGATAACCGAACTGGTGTCTACCAAGTATCAAACACTTTTCGTTGTACTAGCATTGACAGAGCAGTGTTGTCAACGTAACAAAATTAGTAAAATAGCACATGGGCGACCTCATCCCATTGCTTTTTGTGTAATAGTACTATTAGAAGACTGGCGGTCGAAAAGTATATAAGGCGGTGCAAGCGCGTCGATCCGGCAGTCTTTCTCGAACCTTTGCACGGAGCGGAGCTCTTGTCAGTTTGCGTTCTAATAGGTTGTTATTATGTTGAAGTCCTGAATGTCGGTATTTTTGATTATTGTGTTAAATCATAATAATTAAATAAGATTTGGTTATTACCACGTGTATTCTTTTTTAAGTAAACCTGCTTCTGATAACTAATAGTACTATAAATATGTACCTAGTTTTAGCTTAAATACAACTTTATTGCATTTTGTTGTAGTTAATAAAGACACTTGCCCTATAATATCAGTTATTATTTTCAAACGATTGGTGCACAGACACGGTAAGTTGAACATTGTAATATATATCGAAAGTAGTTTGGATACTAAAGCCGCAAGTACATTTTACGTACCTTGTAACTGGCTGTGTAATGGTTTTGTAAAATATTCATTTAAAATGTATTTATAACTCAAATACAATACACAAGGCCACTGGTTTGCCAGTAGCTACATAATAGTGGGATAGTCGGTCCGCGTACGCGACGAATATTAACTACGTCGCTACGTTTCCGTATAACAAATCCTTACTAATATTATAAATCCGAAAAGTTTGTTGGTTTGTTACTCTTTCACGCACCAACGGAGCAACGGATTGACTTGATTTTTAGGATGGACATAGTTTAAAAGGCGGAAGGAGCTTTAGGATACTTTTTATCCCGAAAAATTGCATAGTTCCTGTAGGACAGGACAAAAACCATCGAAAGCGAAACTGTCGCCACTATCACAAAGACGCTAAGTGATTAATTCCTCTATGACGCTAATATGGACTAACGAAACGTCACAGCCAAACGTAATTAGATAACAGGTGACATTGTCTGCAGACTTTTATAAATCACAAGTAGCATGGCAAGGGGACAAATTGTTTTTCCACCATTATATCCCCTTGACGAAGAAATAAAGTATGGATTGAAAATGACAACTGACATTAAAATTGGATAAAATTTTATTTTCCCTCTGCATGCTACATGTTACAATGACGTTTAGTGCCAGGCCGTCATTTTGTCTGACATTAAAAATATTTTTAAATCTTCTATCATTAGAGGTTTAACATGTTTCTTTATTCTACCTTTATGGTACAGAATCATAATACTTTAATATTATCAATCCGAAAAGTTTGTTGGTTTGTTCCTCTTTGACGCAGCAAAGGAGCAAAAGATTGACCTGATTTTTGGTATGGATACCTATGGTTTAAAAGACAGAAAGTGATAATAGGATACTTTTTTATCTCGAGTAAATTCGTGATTCCCATGGGATAGGACAATAACTGTTTCTCAGCAATGGAGCAACGGATTGACTTGATATTTGGGGTGGGCATAGTTTGGAAGACGGAAAGTGACATAGGATACTTTCCATCCCGAAAAAATTGTGGTTCCCGTAGGACTTAACAATACATTTTTCTCAGCAACGGAGCAACGGATTGCCTTGGCTTATTGCATGAATACAGTTTGAAAGACGAAAAGTGACATAGGCCACTTTTTATCGCAAAAACTTTAACTGTTCCCGTAGGATAGGATAAAAACTAAGTGAGCGGGCTGCGGTGGCAGCCGTCTAAGCGCCAGAAATAACCTGTCATGGTAAGTTTAGGACGTTCCTACATTTTTCGCACTCCTTCGCGGCACTCAACAGCGCTAGCCCAGACTCGGGCTCCATAACGGAGATTGCGCTCTCGCCATAATGACGGAGTGTTTCGGAGCACAAGACACATCGTCATCCACCACTCGGGACTAACCAGTACTGAACGTCAGACAGCATTCCAACGCCCTGGTCCCAGTGCAGCGGGTCAGTCATAGTAGCCCAGCACCTGCCTCTTCAACTGCAGAGGGCAATGAGAACGGCCATCGCGATACCGACACCTCTTTTCCCCTGCAGCCCCACTGCGTCTGCCAACACGTTGACGGCCTAGCGGAAGGTAGGGTAGGTGGCGGCACCCACACCACCAGTTCCTTAGATCCCACCGCGGCCCCTAATCCTCGGCTGTCATATCAGAGTCCAGGAAGAAGCCTTGCTTTATGAAACTAAGAAAAGTTATTCCCAGCAAGTAACTGGAGATAGAGAGACTGAAAAGAAGCCACACCCAGCGCAGCAGAAGGAGCAGGATTTCATATGCCTGGCAGACGGAGCAGCTCTAGAGCAAAATCTTAACCGAGATATTAACATATTTACAGACGGCAGCAAAATTAAAGGGAAACTTGGGGCGGCATTATCCATTTGGGATGATGCCGCTGAGATCAGTACCCGCAAGCTGAAATTGGCCGATTGGTCCTCTGTGTACCAGGCCGAGTTATTGGCACTTCTTGAGGCTACCGAAAAAGCAAAAATCTTTTGTGACTCCAGGTCTGCACTGGAAACGGTAGTTGGCGTATCTTCCCTCCATCCCTTAGCAGTAAATTCAAAGCTAACATAAAGATACTACACGCAAAAAATAAAATAGTGAAACTTTATTGGATTAAAGCGCACGCAGGGATAGAGGGAAATGAGAGAGCGGACCAGCTAGCAAAGGAATCAGCACTGCACTCGAAGTGCAGACTTATTTACGATAACTGGCCCGTTTCATTCGTCAAGCAAGAAATCCGAAGGGACTCTCTTGACGAGTGGAACCGGCGGTATCAGGATGGACACACAGCGGCAGGAACCAAAACATTTTTTCCGGATGCAAGGGCGGCATACAAGATCGTAAGAGAAATAGCACCAGTGGGAATCATAACTCAAGTGCTGACGGGGCATGGTGAGTTTTCCCAATACTTACATCAGGGGGGGGGGGGGGGTTGTATATACACTCCAACCGTAATTTAACCAACAAAAGCATTCCTCTAAGGTATTTTGATATTTGTCGGTTAGGTTAGGTTTCGCAGCCGACATAAACATAAGCCAAAATCAAAATATAACGCGGGCGCAGCCGCGGGTAAAAGCTAGTATGTTAATAATAACTAAGCTGAAAGCATACATCCTCTTGGAATGAAAGAGTATGTACTAAGAAAATTCTAGGAAAAAACAAGTGTCATGGAAGAAATAAAAATTAGTGAAGTGAATAAGAGGAACATAGTCAAAAAAGATGTCGAATACGATGAGTTGCTTTCTTCTGCTGGAGAAATCGGCAGGTACCAACTGCTCCTCGCTATTGCCACGTTGCCATTCTATTTCTTTGGAGTTTGTGTACTTTTTTCGCAACTGTTTATGACTGAAGCACCACCGGGACATTGGTGCTGGGTTCCAGAACTAGAAAATTTGACCGTAGATGAGAGAAGAAATCTGGCTATTCCAAGAAGTAATAACAGTTATGGATTCTCACACTGTGAAGTCATTGATGCCGATTGGATTGATGTACTAGCCACTGGGAATGTACCTAATGACACAAATGTAATGCCGTGTCGAAATGGATGGGAATTCGACAGGACACAGATTCCTTATCCAACAATTTCTACTGATTTAGAATGGGTTTGCGAAAAGAAAAGCTATCAAGCTAGCGCACAAGCGATATTTTTTGCTGGTTCAGTCGTTGGTGGAATTCTGATCAGCTGGCTAGCAGATCGATTCGGAAGAGTACCTGCAACAGTAGCTAGTAACCTGTTTGCATGCGTCGGCGGAGTAGTGAGCACTTTCGCAACAACATTCCATTATTTTGTCATGTGCCGTTTTGTCATGGGCATGGCGTTTGACACGTGTATGATGTTACCTTACCTCATCGTCCTGGAAAACACAGCTCCAAAATACAGGAGTATGTTAGCGAATGCGAGTTATGCTGTTTTTTTCTCTATATTTGTAACTTCGTTTCCGTTTCTGGCTCTTGCTTGTGGAAATTGGAAGATATTGTCTTTGGTGTCGAGTGTGCCACTAGTACTTGCTGTATTGACACCACTGTTTTTACCCGAAAGTCTAAGATGGCTCTTATCTAAAGGCCGATTTGACGAAGTTGTTAACAAAATTCGAACGATTGAAAAAATAAATAAGAAACCTGTGTCAAATGAAATGATAAATCAGTTTAAAGAAAGATATCAAAAAGAACAGAAAAAAGATTGTGTCTTTCTGGGGCGGCGTCGTGTGTCGGGTCGATCTCTTCCCTTAAATAAGGTCGAGGAGAGCGATGGCTGGCACATGCGTCACACTCGTGATCGGATGCTGCATGCGGGTCGCCGGTTTGCTCGCGGCATTCACGCAATGCACTGAAACTACTAACTCAGACTAAGATTTAAACTAACCTCTCTCTATAGTACAGTCGATTTCTTAAAAATGTAACTCCTCAACAAAGGGCACAGACCCTTGAGTCTGTGGGTCAAAAGAAGTTATTCTTCTGAATGTACTAAACTCGCCCTAAGAGGTTGTAAGGCCGTTTTCTGACTTGTCGGTGCGGGAGCGGTGCGGATTCGTTTCGCTCGGTAAACACGGTACCGAAAGCTTGCCGAGCGCCTATGTTTTAATGCGCGTCTTCTGATTGGCGCGGTGTGTGCGGGAGCGGGGAGGGATCGTTTCGTTTTACCGCGTCTCGGGATGCGTGTCCAGGCGCCGCTCGACATTTACCGCGCAATAGTAATCAGCAATCTTTCATCAGCAGACACACATTCTCTAAACCTTGTATTTTGCTTTGTTAATACTGTAGTCAACAAGTTCAAAAGCTCTTTGTAAGTATTTTTTGACATTCTATACATCAATAAAAAAAATTCGTCATCTTGGGAAAGTTCTTTAGCCGCAACAAAAACTCGGCAATTAATATTATTTTCGATAAAAGGATGACGCCAATAACGTTTTCTTTTTTTACGTAGGCGATAAACATAACACGCCAAAATATCGTCATCACTAGAAGACGACATCTTCGGTACTGCAGAATTTTATACCGAGAATATACCGATAGGTGAGTAGGTGAAGGCAACGCGGTATCGTTTCGGTACAGACCTTACAGATCCCGCACCGCTCCCACACCGACAAGTCAGAAAACGGCCTACTGTTAGCTACCGGTCACCCTGTGTATAGAACGTTTTTGTAAAAAATACTTAATTTAATTTATTTTGCCATTTTGAGAATTAGGCATTCCTAAAATTAGCCATCAGAATTGGGCATACATAGAATTTGGCATTCATAGATTTGGGCATTTGTAGAATTGGGCATTCTTAGAACCATATGTCATTGTTGAAATTGGGCTTTCCTCGGCTAAACCGTCTTTCCTGATGATATAATCTGAAACTTTTCAGTCATTAATACTGATCAATACTGAACTAAAATGCCAAGTCGATGTTCCAAAGTCATAGTCAAAAGCTGCCTTCTAAATCTGCGTGCTTCATCTTCGACCACAACGTTGCTTATCATCGAGTTGGTGGTCAAGCGCGGACTTATTCATGAAAAAGAACCTAAGTATCTGGTAATTAGTGGTTCCTCGAGCCTAATGAGCTAGTTCGATAAGTCTCCGCGTAATCGCTAGCCTACCAATAAGCCTCTTGAAAGTAACTGCCACTAGAAGTTCCACTAAGTACTTGAGAGTTCGATGATTGCTAGGATTTTTGGGGATTTCTCACAAGTCTTGCTTTCATACAGAATTCCGATAAAGTTTTAATTAAGATTCGGGAGGTATATTGCAGTTGTAGTGATTCTACACGTGTATAAGCTTCGAGTCATTGATTTATATACTGTACTTAGGTCTTGCGGCCCGAAATATTAGGCAGCTGTGCTTATTTATGTTTATAATTGAAAAATTTAGTCCTACATTTTTGGTATCTGTTTAAATAGGCCCGCTGTATTAAAGCTTGTATGGCTTAAAAGGCAGGGTTAGCATAGCATATAGGTGAATAAGTCTTACATATATTATTATATATTCATTAGAGAACTTTACGACTTCAGCCTTCTGTTCTGTATTTTTTGTTTTCTTTTTGTTTTGTATTCTTACACAACGCAGTACACTAGTTAACATTTTTAAAACTTGCAACAATATTTTTTTTCAATTTAAAACTCCAGACTACAAAATAAGTATATCATTAAAACATTTCTAGAAATCATTTCTATCATGTCCTTATTAAAAGAAATCATCAAAAGAAAACGTGAATTTCGGAGCTTTGTTTAAAGAGAGCCGAGAAACGAGGAACTTTTTATTATAGCTCATATACATTGTAAATTTTTGAGGATGGAAACGCAACATTCGTAGATAACTTATTTTCTTTTTTTAATGGTAAATGACTTTAAAAACTGCTACAAAATACAAAGCTACTTACATAGGCTAAAACTACATAAGCAACTACTACATAAAAAGCGATTGGATCATACACTGACCCTTGAAAGTCTAAAGATAATCCAAATGCTCAAACTCACTGCCAGTTGGCAGTGTGTCCAGCATGCTGGCAGCATTGCTTTGAATGGCAATGCTTATACGTTGAGCCTTTCTGAGCATTTTAGTCACGCGCCGCGTCCACCAAACGCTCAGAAAGACTTTTAAAAATTTACATTTTCTAATAATTTTCTTCGATTACATTTACACAATACATTTACACTTACAGGCTAAGTCAAATAACCTGGCCCTGACTTTCGTCGGCGTAAAGATTCCCAAAATGTAGGCCAAAAACTGAATGCCGAGGCGCCGCATGTCCTAGAAAAGACTGCCAAGCACGTGTAGTGATGGACCCGTCAGTTTATAATAAAATACCAAAGCACATCAGGGAGGCACCGACCTTGGCAAGCTTTAAATCAAAGCTGAAACACTGTCTTATCGAGCAGACGTTCTACAGCTATAATGAATTTGTTACTTCAAAATCATAGATTTTACTAAAATAAATAAAATAATAATAAAATAATTTAAGAACACAATGGAGGGCTCTGGCGTCTGTAACACAGTTTCGCTATTGGTATGGACGCCAGCCAGTCATTAATACAAATAAGAATTTGTACTTAACTTGTCTCTCATTTTATAAGCGTCAAAACAATTTTGTAAATCAAATTATTGTATAGTTCGTAATCTTCTGGTTCAATAAAGCATTTATTATATTACTATTAAATTATAGATTTTACTTATGTACCTACCTATTGACACTTATTAATCATTTATTTTGATAATTTTATTGTGATTTTTACAGTCATTTATAAATAGATTCAAATTGGTATTTAGACAGAAATGTTCTTCATAATTTTATTTGTATACCTATAATATGCGTTTTTTCTGAGAAAATGCACCTTCTTTATTTTATTTTTGTACCAGTCGCCCTCAAGTTGAATTTAATTAGGAACAAATTCAATAAAAAGTTAATGAAAAACCAATACAAATCAAAATCAATTTCTATTAAGAAGATATAAGTGAAAATAGAATATTCAAAGAGAAAGTGATTAATTAAACCCTTCCTTAATGAGACCGGCAAAGTCAGAGGAAATTTAATTGATCATACTTTTGCAATTTCAATTAATTAAGATCTTGACTTGATAAAGAACGACAAAAGATCGATACATCTGAGTCTGTTCAGTTCAAAAAATTAGATGGCCTTTCTAACTTAAGTATATTTAGTAAAAAGAGCACATAAAACACGGTTAAGTCTGATTTCATGTCATCGTCAGCCTTCGATGGCGAGCATGAATGCTCAGGGCATGCACACAATGCCAATTTCTATACATTCATAATCCTTACATACATAGTCCTTCCATAGTTTAAAATAAAGTCGCTATTTTCGTTTGCTTGTTTGTTTGTTTGTCTGTATGCTTAAATCTTTAAAACTACGCAACGGATTTTGATGCGGTTTTTTTTAATGGATAGAGTGATTCAAGAGGAAGGTTTATATGTATAATACAACTGTGCGAAGCCGGGGCGGGTCGTCTAGTATAAATATATAAGGGGGGCTCCCATACGACAGAAGTGATTTTTTTGCCGTGGAGTAAGGTAAGGAACCCTTCATGCGTGAGTTTAACTCGTACTTGGCAGATTATTCGATAGTTATTTGTTACTGGTGTCGGTGGGGGGTGTGTAATTGTGTACAATCCACACCCCCCAACGTACTACAGTACGTTTTGGTGTTCTTATAGTACATGTTGGTTTTCTGAGCCAGCACTAACATCAGGGCTTAAATTGGGTTAACTAACCCATTAGGCCGGCAGGCCACCAATTACGCGACAATGGCTCGGGACTCGACAGCTGCGATCTGTTGAGCGCTGTGCAATTTGTGTAAGTGGACGGCTGTGACTGTGCAATTTGTGTAAGTGGACGGCTGTGACTCTGGAATGTAAGTATGTGTTATTAGAATGTCAACTGCAGGCGGAACCTTGTGACAACATTTAGGTACTAGGGTTTGGAAAGAGAAGTGATCAAGCGTAGTTTTACTTTACAAACATGTCGGCGATCACTGAAGTTAATCAACGTCGGCAGGGCTAGTCTTCGGATGGGTGACCGCGGGTGGCATTTCCAAATGAGCGTTACCGTGGCTTGGATGACACTTTATGAAAGCCTTTATTACAGTAGCCAAAAATTTCCTGTGAAAGTTTGTAGTCTCATTTCTCCGATACCTACGACTTGGCTGATATATATAATATATATATTTATATATAGTATATAAGTAAGATATTAAGCCGATATTATGATTATTAAGATTTTTTGTAAATATTTGGTCGTTAGTTCTAAGAATCAGCTCTGGCTATTTTTCACCAACAAACGTCAGCGATATTATTTGTTAATAGTGAAAATCGCTTGTATCTCATTCTTACAGCCCTCGGTCTTCTTTCTAATCCTAGTTTAAGCCAGGTTGCACCTTTTATCGCAATTATACTTAATCCGACTGAAGTGGTGAGGTTTTTCTCTTTAAAATACAATTCTTTGTGATACTTTGACCTTTTAAATTAATATAATTATTTTTCGCAAAAAATAGCATGACCGAATTCACCAGTGTACAGAATTCGAGAGTAGGTATTTCATTTTTCACATTATTGTTGATTTATCAAAAATGGCTCAGCCGATTTCAATAAAATTTTAATGGAAACAATTTCAAAGTATATTCGTTGAAATCGGACTACTACGAAAAATGTTATGCGTGGTTATACATAAAAAAAGAATAAATATACGCGTCGAATTGAGTACCTCCTCCGGTTTGGTTCGTCGGTCAAGAAACAATAGAGTACTAAAAATTGATATGTTCGATATAAAATAGATAGTAGAAGCAAAATAATACTCGTATTAAGTTTTTAGTGAAAAAAAAAAAGAAATTACTGCCAAAAACTTGAAACTTGTTTTTAAGAAACTTTATAAATAATTCGAATGGCTCGGCTTTCCCTCAAAAATAGCTTCATTTATGTTGAAATCTGCACATAAAATGAAAATTAAGTCGCTAAGCTCACTTAAATGCCGCAAAATGAAGAAAGTTTTCAAAGTTTTGCTATTTAGCTGCGGTTACAGTGACCACAGTCAACTTAAAAGTGACTAAAGTTCTGAGAGCAATGACATTAATAAATCTCAAAGGTACCTACTGCGTCTAGGAATAATTTGAGCTCGGTCAAAAATAAAGGTGGAGTGTGTTTAACTCCATGTGTCTGTGCATTTATGTGTATAATGTATTCTTAACTTGATTCTTAAAAGCCTGACTGGCTTTAAGAAAAATTTAATTTTGGCGTGTTTAATTATAAATCAGGTATGTTGTGGATACGTATTTTTTGACATCTTCGGATGCGGATATTTGAAGGTTAACATCCGCGGATGCGGATACGAAAGCGGATTTTAAGATATTTTTACAAGAACTAACTGTTTTTCTAGAATAAATTGTATTTAAGGTATACCGACGCCATACCTAAAAATAGAATTTAGTTGCTTTCGTGCATAGAAGAGACAAAGAAACCATATATTTTATAATTGTGTGGCGAAAATTTGCAGAATGGACTCATGTTTTTTTTTCGCGTTGATAGCGGATAGTGACTTTACTTAGCTTTGCTCTTATAAAAATACGCTATTAGTTTGTGATATATTTGTATAAGACACTGATAGACTACCTCTGATATAAAAATACATAGGTACACAGTATAACTCAAGCTTTAACTTCCAAATCCAAAACAAATAATATTTTTTGGAACGCGTACGAGTATTAAGCCGCTTCTCTGCTTAAACAGAATGTGGTGAAACGCTAATCTATTTTCAGTAAAAAAACCTAAGTACATTTACGTGGGAGGTCAAAAAAGGTCTTATATTAATTATTCACTGAAAGACTGAAGGAGCGGCTCATCAATATTGTAGGCAGTGAGTAGGTAAGATACGCTTTAATTTCGCACCAAATGTTCCTAGGGTTCCAAGCCTGATTTCTTTGAACATCCAGTGATTTTTAGTGATTTGTAAATCTTGGGTTCGGTGTAGCTTGGATGAAGTAGAAACATGTATTTGTGCCTATCAATTTAGGTATACCATAAAAAGACAATTAAATAAAATTGATAACTTACTACTATAATTTACACACACATTTACAAACTGGCTCAGCGTAGTGTTTATTGCACCGCCGTTGCACGTAACTAGTGCTGGTATTCTGTTGGAACCACAGAGATACCAGAGGGATAGTGTGGTCGATCGAGACAAGAAAGAAAGAGATGCAATGATTTAATATGGCATGAGTTAGAAAGAGACATGAAAAATAGCACGATTTAGTGGCCAGTTGCCGTGTTTTTCTCTCAGTAGTGTTAAATAGTGTTCCAATACATATGTGACAGTTTTTACAGCTCTGGGCAAGATTCTCCATACATTTTTGTGGTTGAGAATTGCCTGAAGCGACAACAGCGCTATCTCTTTATTAGCAATAGCTCTGTGGTTGGGACCGTTGGGACTAGCTTATTTTCCTTCAAATCATCTTTGTATTATATTTATCTATTCGTAGTCTGGATTTTGTAGTGATTAATTATTCACGTTACGTCACGTTCATTCCAGAAAGTCCGAAAGATCTTTCAAAGTGGTACCAGAATGTGTACAGCAGCTTAAAAAATCCATTCCTTCCTGCCTCCTTCCTGTCAGCCATAGGACGTCCACTGCTGAACATAGGCCTCCCCTAAAGATCTCCAATAAGACCGGTTGGTAGCGGCTTGCATCCAGCGCGATCCTGCGGTCTTAATGAGGTCGTCCGTCCACCTTGTAGGTGGACGTCCTACGCTGCGCTTGCCGGTATGTGGTCTCCACTCGAGGACTTTTCGACCCCATCGGTCATCAGTCCTCCGCGCTATGTGCCCTGCTCATTGCCACTTCAACCTGCCAATCCGCTGGGCTATGTCGGTAACCTTGGTTCTTCTACGGATCTCCTCATTTCTGATTCGATCGCGCAGAGAAACTCCGAGCATAGCCCTCTCCATGGCTCGTTGGGCTACTTGAAGCTTGCTAATAAGGCCCATAGTGAGAGACCACGTTTCTGTGCCGTAAGTCATCACTGGCAACACACACTGGTCGAAAACTTTCGACTTGAGGCACTGAGGTATGTCGGACGAGAAGACGTTACGCAATTTTCCGAACGCTGCCCAGCCGAGTTGGATTCGGCGATTGGCCTCTTTCTTGAAGTCGGACCTACCTAACTGCACTACTTGTCCTAGGTAGACGTACGAGTCAACGACTTCAAGAACCGAGTTCCCAACTGAAATAGGGGTGGGTACAACATGGGAATTACACATGACCTTTGTCTTGTCCATGTTCATTTTAAGACCCACCTGTTGAGATACTCGATTAAGGCCTTCGAGCATCGTACTGAGTTCCTCCATCGACTTTGCCATGACTACGATATCGTCGGCAAACCGAAGGTGAGTGAGGTATTCGCCATTGATGTTGATGCCGAATCCTTTCCATTCCAGGAGCTTAAAGGCGTTCTCCAGAGTAGCAGTAAACAGTTTCGGAGATATAACATCTCCCTGTCTTACGCCCCTCTTCAAAGGGATCGCCTTGGAGCTCTCTTCCTGTACTCGGACCGACATAGTGGCGTTATTATACAAACACTTCAACACTTCGATGTACCGATAGTCAATACGGCATCGTTGAAGAGACTCAAGCACAGCCCATGTCTCGACCGAATCAAAGGATTTCTCATAGTCCACAAACGCTAAGCAAAGTGGCTGGTTATACTCCTCGGTCTTCTGTATAACCTGCCGCAGCGTATGTATGTGGTCCATGGTACTAAAGCCTTTTCTTAAAGGATGATGCTGATAGATTTATTTCAAATTCAAGAAAAGACGTTCAAATAAAATTGGAAATTCATTTCTATAATTCGTCTGATTTCGATTTATTTATATTGCCCCCGGGCAAGGCAGGCACTAAATAAAGTGTACCAAAGATTAAATTAGATCAAATCGTGTCTCGAGAAATAATAATTCGATTTCAGTTTGATTTCCTTCTCTTATTTAGTTAGGATGGAAATTGCTGAAGATATTCAAATAATATTGATATTTTATGTGTTTTGGTAGGCCTGCCGGACGAGGATGCGCGCCACGATATATTTCTTTTTACGTGTCTGAATCTGAACGAGACAGAGTTATGGCGAAGTATTATATCTGAAAAAAATCAAAAAAAACCATTAAAATATGGTAAATAATTGCGCACAGCAAAACATTCGCATTGATGGCTTAATTTGAATGGAATTTCATATTCTCTAATTAGATTTTCGTTCATCGTCGTCGTCATCACTCCGCCATATTTTACAAGCAATCTCAAACGATAATAAGATCCGAAAATATTAAAATTTCTTAAATGATTGTTATGAAATAAAATAATAGGAAAATCATTTTCCAAAACAAATAAAGCAAATAATTGAATGCTGTACAAGGTAATTGTATAAGCTTGATATATTTTTGCATTATCTCTTTTCACACATTTTCAAAATAATAGACTTCTGGACAGAGCCTAAAAATACTGAGATCTTAGGACAAACCCTGCGATATGGTAACCCTAAATGTACCTTTAAACCTCGAAGGAAAACATTAAATAGTCAGACGCTAGTTTGCTGGCACATGAAAATAAGTTTATTTTGGTGCCTTACAACGTACCTATTTTGTTGAGCTACTACTCACTCTGAGTGTTTGAAATAAAATAAAACATAGTTTCAGATAAATTATATTAATAAATCAACACTATAAAAATAAGGGTGGGTCTTGCGATTATACTTTCTGGGTTTGGTCCTATTACAAAAGTTGGTCGTGGTGATGAGTACAGGATATACTAGCATTTATGTTCGTCGTCTATAGATACTGTACTGTACTGTATCAGCCTTTTTTTTTGTCCACTGCAGGACGTAGGCCTACCCACGAAGGGTGGTTGGGCCATATCCACCACGCTGGCCCAGTGCGGGTTGGTGGATAGATAGATACACCTTCTATATAATGGCTTATATTTCTAACAATAATCATCAACATCACAAATCAACTGAATTACAAGGATTCAAAAATTTAGATTTTTTTACATCCAAAAATAGGTATTTATTACTTATTAATCAAATTCTTAAGCTAATTCAACAAAAAATCAACATTTTTATATGTGTGACACCATTATTATTAAAAGTAGCAATCTACATCAGATTTAAGGAACTGTTAATTATCATTTTGGAGTAAAGTCAGTCAAAACTAAAAAAAACACAGATCAGTTTCATGTAAATTATTTTTGTGACAAACATTACTATTAAAAATAATCGGCCAAGTACGAGTCGGACCCGCGCACGGAAGTTCCGTACTGTATGGGAGCCCCCCTTAAATATTTATTTTAATTTAATTTTATTATTTATTATTGAAGTGAATATAAAACTAAACATTCTTCGAAAATTTCAAGCATTTACCTGTTACCATTTTTAATATAGAGCGAAAAACGTCTAAAAATTCAGGTTTGTTGTATCGGAGCCCCCCTTAAATATTTATTTTATTTGGTTTTTAGTATTTGTTGTTGTAGCGGCAACAGAAATACATCATCTGTGAAAATTTCAGCTGCCTAGCTATCATGGTTCATGAGATACAGCCCGGTGACAGACGGACAGACAGACAGACGGACATCGAAGTCTTAGTAATAGGGTCCCGTTTTTCCCTTTGGGTACGGAACCCTAAAAACTATGCTAAATGTGTAAAAATATATGAGATAAGAAATTTTACTTATGCAAGTGATAAAAGATAATACTGAATCACTATTCTGCATCTCTAAATTAAAATAAAATAATAAGTCAGTACTTAACTTCCAACTTAATCAGCCAACGTGGCCATAGCCACGGCTGTTAGTGAAGTATTCAACTTATTTGGTTTAAATACTTTTTTTTATGTCTGTACTTTGTGCGTGCGAGCGACTTAAAGACACAAAAAATTGGTAAAATCGAATGGCGGTAACTCGCTCGCGTGAGCGAGTTTCCCTCGAGCGAATCACTGAAAAGGTCCTGCTCGAATTCCTTTGAATTTGAATAAGAATTTAGAAAATTTGAAAAGTAGGTACTTGTAGAAACTAGCCATTGTTATTTTAAATTACTCTACAGAATACTGGCAAGTGTACAGTGTAACTAAAACTTTTATTACTTTTGAGCTTGAGTTTAAACAACAGTTCAGTTATTCCCAGAGCAATTCCACTTCGTTAGTTATGCATTAACTACACAGTGCTCCGTTGAGGTAAACAATGCACTCGATATCGATTCAATTGATCAAAAATGAAGGTTTATTAGTATGTGTCATATGGCAAAACATTTTCGTTACGTAGGTACAATTTTATATACTTGTGAATGTCAAAGAGTTAGTAAAGAATATAGAAATAGTCATCTATTTCTATATTCTTTACTAACTCTTTAACGGGTGATTCAGATTTTTTTCTCTATTAACTTTTTTTCTCTGTTAACGGGTGATTCAGATCAGCGGGGAAATTCTGTTAGCCGATCTCTTTACGAAAGTGATACGTTCTTGAACCTCTCTCGTTTTTCTGACAGTTCCAACAGCTCAAAACTGTCAGAAAAACGAGACCTGTTCAAGAACGTGTCACCTTAGTAACGTGATCGGTTGACAGAATTGCCCCGCTGCATTATGAACAAGTTTTACCAAGAAGTCAACCCTGAATTAGAAAAATAAGCCCCGAATGTTTCTCATTTTAGGTCGTGGTGGCCTAGGCGTAGTGACACATGCCTTAAAACCGTGAAGTCGTGGGTTCAAACCCCGGTCCCGTACCAATGAGTTCTTTGTTTTTTATGTACGGAATTTTACACCACTGGCTTTTCGGTGAAGGGAAACATCGTGAGGCAACCAAAATACGACCGTAGAAGAAATTCGATGGCGTTTGTGAATCCACCAACCCGCACTGGGCCAGAGTGGTGGATATGGCCCAATCACCCTTCGTGGGTAGGCCTACGTCCTGTAGTGGACTATTAAAAAAAGGCTGGTACAGTACAGCACAGTTTCTCATTTTATTGTGTGACCTCATAGTAACTATTAATCATAATAATGTTGTATATCATTCCCTTTCCATATCCTTAGCATATACGAATACTCCTGTTATGATTAGACTGTTTACAAAGAAAAATATCTATTCTACTTCTATAAAGAAATGAATGCAAAATAACACGTAGTAAAATACCAGAGGTGAATATCATACAGTAAAGACCAACGTGCGATTCTCAGCTTCAGTTCTCCAGCAGTTTCCCCGGAAAATACATAAAAAATTGGTCAAGTGCGAGTTGGACTCGCCCACGACGGGTTTCGTACCCTATGAGAACCCCCTTAGCCCCATTTCAAGTGTCTACCTGTTGCCGTTATTAATATGGAGCAAAAACAGCAAAAAAATAATCGGCCAAGTACGAGTCGGACTCGCGCACGGAGGGTTCCGTACTGTATGGGAGCCCCCCTTAAATATTTATTTTATTTTATTATTTATTATTGAAGTGAATATAAAACTAGAAATTCTGTGAAAATTTCAAGCATCTACCTGTTACCATTATTAATATAGAGCAAAAAACGTCTAAAAATTCAGGTTTATGGTATGGGAGCCCCACTTAAATATTTATTTTATTTTGTTTTTAGTATTTGTTGTTATAGCGGCAGCATAAATACATCATCTATGAAAATTTCAGCTGCCTAGCTATCACGGTTCATGAGATACAGCCCGGTGACGACGGACATCGAAATCATAGTAATAGGGTCCCGTTTTCCCCTTTGGGTACGGAACCCTAAATATGCTAAAACACAGTCGACAAATGGTGACAGTATTCACGACAAGTGAGTCGAATCTGTCGAGCTTTTTTTTCAAAATGCGTGATATGTTTAAGTAAAATTACGCCAATAATGGTTATTTTCAGTGCATGGGGAAATTATTTTGGCATTTTTCAATTATGGATGATTAAATGAACTTCTTTGTCATATAATGAAAAAAAATCTTAAAAATATATGTATATATTTTATATTTATCAGAGAAACAAGAAAAGTGCGAGTCAGTCAGGCTCAAATTACTTAGGCATACTTACATCAGTTTTAAAGTTAGTTATTAGGGTAAAATAAAAAGGTTTATTATTTCTGCTTTTCAGTTTTTTCGGTAGTTTAGTTTTCTGCTAAAAGTTTTTATTCTAATTTATATAATTACTTACATAACTACAAAAAAGAATAAAATATTCATTGAATGATAACGTAAGACTAATCTACTTAAAAAAATGAATGGAATAATTGTACAACTGTAGGCCAAGCATGCAACTACGAAAAGCCACAAGAAGAACTCTTTTTGACGAGTGAAAAGTGACAGATATAATACTTCGCCATAACTCTGTCTCGTTCAGATTCAGACACGTAAAAAGAAATATATCGTGGCGCGCATCCTTGTCCGGCAGGCCTACCAAAACACATAAAATATCAATATTATTTGAATATCTTCAGCAATTTCCATCCTAACTAAATAAGAGAAGGAAATCAAACTGAAATTGAATTATTATTTCTCGAGACACGATTTGATCTAATTTAATCTTTGGTACACTTTATTTAGTGCCTGCCTTGCCCGGGGGCAACATAAATAAATCGAAATCAGACGAATTATAGAAATGAATTTCCAATTTTATTTGAACGTCTTTTCTTGAATTTGAAATAAATCTATCAGCATCAGCCTATATGCCTCCCCTATGGATTTCCGATTAAATTGATTGGGTCCAGCTTCCATCCAGCGAATTGCTGCAATCTTGATCATCAGTCCGCCTTGTTGATGGATGTCCTAAGCTGCACTTGTCGCTATGTAGTCTCCGTTCGAGAAATGTAACCTATATACCCCTAATGTGGCCCTATCATCCATTTGTTCTACGAACTGTATACCTACTGTAGCTAATTTAAAATGTAATCCAAGCCACAGTGCCATGCGTTACTTAAATTAAAACAGGTAAATTTATTTTATTAAATATAATTTTGTTATACGAACTTGACGATGCTATTGCAGATATCTATTTTTATATTCTAATTCTGACATGATATTTTTTAATAATTATTAGTAATTTCTGGCATATTGCATAGTAACATACTGTTGCCGATAACGTAACTGCTATTAGTATGTTATCGTTGATAACGATAACATAACGTATTAATATGCTACTTGTTTCCTACCGGTACCTGTTGACATCCAAATTGTCACCTCAAATGACACTGACATTTATTTTTTGCTTGTATAGTATTTATTTGGTATTTAATTTGTTGAATCTTGATAATTTTTTGGTGTGTTTTAAAATGAATTTTAATTTTTAAGAAATAATTCTATAATTATAATAAGTATTATTAAAAGTATTGTTATCGGACGTTTTCAAGAACATGTAATGTGTCTACGAAATAAAGAGAATTTGACTTTGACTTTGAAACTGGTTTGCTTGTCAAACCTTGGGTGATTGCTAAAAACCCCTAATTCATCTGATACATAGCTCATAACTAGGGTTGGTATAAGTAGTTTAATTTTAAGTACTTGAAGAAATAAAGTCAACGTAAGCATAAGTGATATGGATAAGACTTAAACTCTCCAGAATTAGCGTGATTTCCATACACATATTTCAAGGAAAATTAAAAAGTATTTTTGGTTAAATAGCTAATCCGTGTTTCAGTTTGCTGTTCGTTTTGAACTGTTTAATTTTTTTTCTCCACACTTTTCAAAAATATTTAGGTTACTTTTAAGAAGTAAGTAATTTCCGCGGAATTCCGGAGATATAGGTATCACAAAACCACAAGTACACAAAATTGAACTACCTGTTCCGAACTCTATTCATAAAATTATACATACTCGTTTTCACCAAAAATTGCATAAGCTTTGCCGACTTCAACATTGTACAGAATTTGAATAGTTCGCGCGGATCGATGTAGTAATTCTCGATCACATGATTGTTGATTTATGAAAAATAGCTCAGCCGATTTTGATAAAATTTAAAAGGAAAACAAAAAAAAGGATTAATAAGCGTCGACGTGAGAACCTCCTCCGTTGTTTCGTCGCTTCGACGGTAAAAAAATGTGTGTGAACGTATAAACATGGATTGACATACAGCGTGTTTTTTTTTATTTTATTTTTATTTTATTTATTTCATGTAATCAACAGCGTTACAATATAATCTTTAGATACAACTACAGTAATTAAAAATAAGGCCAAAACAGATTACAGTAATTTAGTATAAATTAATAAAGTATACGAGTAATTTTACAACAAATACGACTTAACTACGCAGGTATTTTACATGATTTACATATTACGCAGCGTGTGCGTGTGTGTGTGTGTGTATGTCTATGTTCAATTGAATCGTCTCCGCGATACTCAAGTCCTCGTGAGAGTCAGGGTTCGCAGAGTATGGTAAATTGGTAATGCTGCAGGCATGCCAACTGCGCTGCCGACTGCCTGTGGGCTTGAGGCGGATTCAGCCTTTGGATTATATCGAGATATTACCGTCTGTGGATAACACAAATAATCTTCACATTAGAATTACAATCGTTTATTGATGTATTGAGCTTAATACTAAAATTATATATACAACAGTTTGTACAATAATATAAAGCACCGCAAAATATATCTCGTCATTTCACGATAAATAATAGCAACAAATTGAAACAATGATTAAAATAACTAGCTATCCACTTCAACAATTAGATTAAATGCTGTAGAGAGGCGATTGAATACAAAATAAAATAATGTCAGAAAAAATATAAAATATCGATATACAATGTAAATATCATAGATTATAGAAGTAGGTGAATTAAAATGTCATAGTTTTTTGTTCAATAGGTACATAATTACAAAATTAAATTTAAAAAATGATTAAGTACAATTAAATATTAAAATATAAATAACTACCTACTTCAATAATAGGAATTAAACGCTGTATAGGGGCATTAAATATAAAAATTAAATTATAATGTCAAAGTAATATGAAAAGTCAATGCACATTGTAAATTTCTTAGACAGAGGTAGGTCAATATAAAATGTCATGGATTTTCGTCAAATAAATCGATGTTATACTGGCTAAATACTACTAGTTGCTAGTAGTTTCAGTGATTTTTGATATAGAGAACTAATGATCGATGGGATCAAAATATTCTCGAGGAGGGACCACATGCTGGCCAGTTTAGCGTAGGAAGTCCAATCCACAAGGTAACGACCCTTAAGACCGTGGGATAGTGTTGGATGCAAGCCGCTACTAACAGATCTTAAGGAAGATCTATAGGCCTACGAAATAACCATTTTTAATTTACCACTACTGAACATAGGCCTACTCACGAAGTGTGGCCCAGTGTAAGCTACCGGATTCACATGCGCCATCGATTTTTTTCTACAGACGGATGCTGGTGGCCACACGATGTTTTCCTTCACCGAAAAGCCAGTGGTCTCAAAATAATACAATATTACATTAAAATGAATAGTTAGTTTAACAAGTATTATTTAAAATAAAAAAAACTGTTTTTAACTTACTTTTACTAAACAAATACTTGCCAAGACGAATCAAACGAGCCAAAACTCAATAGGGTTGCGTCGTTTCATTACAGAGTTCCTATGACCACCTTCCAGCTCCATCATCAGACCCAGGTTACCATTGAAAGACAAAGTACTCGCCAAGACCATTCAGATGAACCCAGACTCGATGAGGTTGTGTCATTTAATTGTTAAGTTCCTTTGGCCACCTTCCAGCTCCATCATCAGATCAGCACCATGTCGTAATATTGCATTGTCACGCGATTTACACATGTAGGTAGCAAAATTTCAGCTCAATCGGTAACCGGGAAATGGATCAAATTTAACTTGCAAGATTTGATTACAGACCGACAGACAACGGGACAGCTGAAACTGAATATAAGCTTAAGTATACAAATAATTGATGAATCAATGCCATCCAAATTTTGCAATTCTAAGCCTTTACCGCAACCAGTCTTAGAAAAACTCATTAGAATTGGCGAAAGCGCAAAACAAACCAAAACAAGGACCTATAATTAATCAAGTCTAGAATCTACGATCGGAGTACCTATAAATAACATTGATAAGATAAGCCCACCGCCTCCTAGGTTTAACTTGAAAAACCGTTTATTGTTACTATGGGTTCTCGACGAGAAATTGGAACCTTTGCTTAAATAACTTCTAGAAACCTCTCAAAGATGAGAGTAGTTTGTTTGAGAATACAAAGATCAATTTCCGCGAATCCAGACACGATCAAAGAGCCAGAAGCCCAATTTTTTAAACGTTAGAATTATCTCTAATGTTGGCAGAGAATCGCATGCTATGCTCTCTCGCTCGCACAAGCAAAGCATAGATTTTCAATAGTTTCTATTGCTCTTACTCGGTCACGACTCACTCACTCACTCACTCGGTTTTAAGAAATAATTTTATAATCATAATATAATTAAAAGCATTGTTATCGGACGTTTTCAAGAACATGTAATGTGTCTACGAAATAAAGAGAATTTGACTTTGACTTTGACGTGACTATTTACGCATACAAACAGCCGTTCTAATAATTCAATTATAGAGACCCAGGACTGCTTTATTGTCTATTTTACTGGAAACTAAAATTGGGTCTTCGTTAGATTGGATTCTTCCAATTATTGAACTTCCAAAAACTAAGTACCTATATCTTAACCTAAATTGGATTATATCCCTACTAATATTATAAATGTGAATGTAAGTTTGTTTGTTACGCTTTCACGCATCAACAGAGTAACGGATAGGATTGATTTTTGGCATGGACATATTTCAAAGGTTGGTAAGTGACAAAGGCTACTTTTTATCCCGAAAAAATAAATGGTTCCTGTAGGAAAGCATAAAAAAACGCAGGCGAAGTTGCGTGCAAAAGCTAGTAAAGAAAAAAAGGTCCAACAATTTGGAGTTTTGAAATAATAAGCAAAAATCTAAAATGAAAATAGTGTTTTTAATAGTGCATTTTGCTAAAAAAGTATGTTCGTATAGGCCGAGTGGCTAGCCCTGGTGTCAGAGTTTTTATGCCTCCTGAAGACCTCTGACACGGCTAAACGGTTAAAACAATCGGAGCCTACAATTTAACATGTCATCTGAGCCACAATAGCGCTCAGTTGTAAATGCCACCCGCGGTCACCCATCCGAAGATTGATCGTGCCGAACGTCGCTTAAACCTTTAAAAAAAAAGAGACGATGTATGCAGCAGAAACTAATATCATGAAATCTGTCCCTTTTTGAGGGGGAAAACAGTAGTAAAACCCTAGTTAATTTTCCTTCTGCGGCTCTCTCTCTCTCACTTATTAATCTTTACAATCTGAATATATATTATTTAGTGGCTAAACTTGTTCAATATTCAAGATTATTTATTTGTAATCCTGATATTTATGTGTAAGGTATGAATTTTCTAATCTAAATGAATTGAACTCGCTTTCAAAACGTATCGAGATATAGCCCAGTCGAGTTAGTCAAAAAAACTTTGTGCATGTACATTTATGTCATAAAGTTAATAATAATCGAGATAATTTGATTCTCACACTTAACCACTTTTTTCTCGTATAACTCGAAAAATATCGATCGTACGAAATAACTTGCAACTGATAAATTGTAGAGATTCACATTTACAACAACTTTAGTTCTCACCATTTTTGTTGAAAAGTTGAAAATGACCGAGATACATTTCTTCTTTCTTAGTTGTTAAAATAACTTAACAAAGATATTACACTTATTACATTGTCTTGAAAACTAAAACAGGTTTGTCTAGACAACAGATTCTCGCAAAAAATAGCAACATTCTAATCTACAATTAATATAATATTACAATAATCACAAACAATAGATGCTCGCTGCGCGCGATAACTCAATAACAGCTGGTAGGCAGAAGTAGAAACTGAGTCCGGATAACCTTATTTATTTATTAACCTATATTTATTTGGTCGCCATTTTGGATTTAGACTACCTGTGACCCTAGACTTAGACTACCCCATTAAAGGTTGCAGCAAAAAATTTGCTGATGGGAAGTTTTGCAATTTAAAATGCTGACCCGATTGGGCTAATAAGCAGCCGATACCTACCGCCCACAACAATAGGAAAGTCTGAAATAGAAATAAGGAAGAGGTCGCCTCCACGTTAAGGCCCTCCCACTTGCGGCGCTAGTTCAAAGTTTAATCCTGAAATCCCGCAATAAAGAGGGTATTATGAGTTAAGGCTTTGTCTCGGGTGTTGTGTAGAAAAACGGGTGACAGGATTTCCCGGGCTTATTATATATTAGAGCAGGCATTTAATTGCACTGCTTTTGAGGTTTTATGAATCCCTTGGGAGGATTTGTTGTCGTATTAGTTTATGCCTTCGTGATATGTTCTTTATTTTTTAAAATAGAAGAATCTTGGCGGCGCAATCAGAGTTATTTCTATGATTCAAAGTTTACCCCTAAAAATATATATTTGGAATAATAGTCTGAACCACCCGCTTTCGGCTTAGTTAATAATTTGAATAATCAATAAATTAATATAAAAATATTACATCTAAAATACAAACTTTTGAGGTCCTAGATATTATGTAGCAGCAGAGTACTACCCAAGACAAGTAAAACGAGCCCAAACACGACGGGTCTATCTTGTTTAGTACAGGAGTTCCTATGGCCACCTTACGACTCCATCATCAGATCAGCTCCATGGTACCATATTATTGCATTGTCATGTGATATACATATGCGTGCAAAATTTCAGCTCAATCGGAAACCGGGAAGTTGGCTTAAATACCTACATGAGTAGGTACATCCATTGCAAGTTAAAATAAAAGCTTGTAAAATAGTCACACCTTGTATTTTTACAGAAAGTTAGTCGAAAATGTTTGACCATATTATTACTCTTATTGACATCCATGCTTGTAACTTAGTTAACATTTTGCAGAAAAATACACTTAGTTATTTTTAAATTTTAACTTCAATAGCAAAATCACTTACGTAGGTACTATCTATATGGACTAAAAAGAACGCAACATATTTTTTTCGAGCACCCGCTATACTTATGACGGTTCGAGAGCGTATACCAGGATTTATCCCACATACACTCATGACCACACTCATTATTCATTCAGCTACACGGCCGGCCGCTGCTAGTACCGCCCCCGTCAGATTTATGGCCGATATTCGCCAACAGAGGGCGCAGTATTGTAGCTTAGAGTGTAAGATTTTCACCATAGAATCGTGAGGTTATGAAGTCCTGATACCGTACCAATTAGTTCTTTGGACTTTGTACACGAAAATATCGTAGGATAACCTGTTAGCTAAAGTCCTTGATGCTTCGCTCGCTAGGTCTAATAACAAAACTACTTACGTGAGTACTATTTAAATTAACTAGGTTTACCTAGTCCATTTAAATAGTAATTAAATTTAAATTAAATAGTAATTTAAATGGCCTTGTCTAAGAACGCTAGTGAGGTCATGAAGTCCTGGTACCGTACCAATGATACAAGGATATCGCGAGTTTTTGTTGGGTGAAGTAAAATATCGTATGGCAACGTGCTGCTAGCACCCGGTTGTTTAATCTCCCTCACACACTCATATCTCACCCAAAAAATTGATATCATGCGTTAATCTCCCAATCGTCCCTGGATCAGCGTAGTTGATTTAGTCCGATCGCTCTCGACGGTATGTGTGTTCAATGTTCAAAAAGTTGATGCGGTACTTTGGGGCCGAATTGTGTACGCGTTCTGACGCTTGGCTTCGGTTTTTCTCCTGCTTGCGCCAGTTACTCTAGCCACGAGAGAGAGCGGGAAGAAAAGTGAAGCCGAACATCACAACGCATACATAATACGGCCGCAGTACTCACATACACTTCGGTCATTCGGCGATAATATCGCGAACCAAAGTGCATATCCGCTATATTGCATCTCAGCTAGGACAAACTGTTGAGACCAACCATTTGTTACACCGTTGTTTCGACACAGTTTAAAGCAATAAAAATTTACTTTACTTTATACAAATTCTATAACTGGTCCATCGTTATTTGACCTAATCGCCCTTTAAGTAGGCCTACTTTCAGCTGTGGACTATTGAAGACTCACGACCACACACATTACTCACTGCTACAAGTGCTGGACTCCTGGTACCGCCCTCGCCAGATTTATGGCTCTTATTCGCCGCTAGAGGGCCTCGCGCTCGATTTGTCTCTGATGCCTATAGACAGGGAGCGGCGCACAAATTGGCTGTAAAAAGGTTGTTTTGCAAATAAAAACTGAAAAATAGAGTTGCTAGAATTGTCATTTTTCATTGGTGGTCATCGTAGCGTAGTTTCAATAGGTCTGCCGATCACTGAAGTTGAACAACGATCAGCATAAGTCTTATAAGATAAGATACGATATGATACGAAGTCTTCGGAAGGAAAACAGCGGGCGGCATCTACAATTGAGCGCTCCCGTGGCTTGGATGACACGTTAAATGGTAGGTTCCGGTTGTTTTAACTGTTTAGCTATGTGTGTGTGGTCTTTAGGTGATCACTGACACACGACGGCGATTACGATTGGTGGTCAATCGCGGTTTTATTGGTGAGGAAAAAATAATCGGTGAAGTACGAGTCGGACTCGCGCACGATGAGATCCGTACTATTTAGCGAAATATTTTGTGAATATTTCAAGGTTCTACCTGTTAAGTACCATTATTAATATCGAGCGAAAAATGGCTAAAAATTCATGTTTGGTGTATGGGATAATAATATAATTTTTATTCTTTTTTTAGTATTTGTTGTTATAGCGGCAACAGAAATACATCATCTGTGAAAATTTCAGCTTTCTAGCTCTAACGGTTCATAAGATACAGTCTGGTGACAGACAGACGGACTGCGGAGTCTTAGTAATAGGGTCTCGTTTTTAACCTTTGGGTACGGAACCCTTAAAACAAAAACACACTTTTGTATTTATAGTACTCCAAGTAAGTAAGGATAAAAATACGAATTTGTCTAGAGAGATACATGGGTCATGGAAATATTACAAATCACAACATTGTTATCTCGAGAAAGGATAGGTATTTCACCCCACCCACACCGTAACCCCAAGTACGTAACTACAATCTTTTTGATCTAAAATTATGTTATGTATGTACAAGGTTGGAGAGCTTTATCAATATCAATTTTCGAAAAGGGTCTGACGGGCGACACTCGCTCATTATTAGTCTTCTGACCGCTGGGTGGTCCTGCCGACCTCTAAAGGGTTACGTAGGTGTCATGATTCAATAGGTAGGTAGTTAGGTATTTAATTGTAATAACAATTTTATTGTTTAACTAGCTGCGCCCCACGAACACCGTAGGTAATTCTGTACATCAAAACTAACAACTTTTGTTCTGCGACTTTTGTCAAAACTTAAAAGGTGTTAGTTTTGATGTACAGAATAAGCCCCTAAAAGGATGCTAATTATTTACCAGTCACTATGTAAATTTATTATTTATCTTTCCGGTGTAATGTTGTGATAAAAGACAATAGCGTGTTATCAGCGCAAAAATAAAATGTTTACGACTGGCTGCAGTTCTCAGATAAGATACTAACGGCCAAATAAGCCTGATGAATGGTGATTGCCACACAAATAGAATTTCTTATAATAGATTTTCTTACGTCAAGTGTGTTTTTGATAATATTTTAGATGTGTTCATACGAGATGTTGTTTTGTGAAATGCAAAGTAAAGACTGCACTTCGTCAGAAAGGTGACGTTTCATTATTATAAGTAAACAACTCTTACTGTGGGAAGAACTTTGTAATCGCGAAATAAATCAGCTGTACCATACACGTACCATATTCTTATGTTTTTGTAAGACATAGCGGCTTTTTTGGAGATTTTGCAGATGGTCCTATAGTAAAATTTGTTTGTAATAAAGATTTATATTAGGGGTCACGTTACACACGGTCTCTGACCCCAAACTAAGTCAAGCTTGTGATTTGGCTGCCAGAGACTGATATACTACATAATTTTAACAAACATACAAGCGCTAGTGTACATAGGTATATCCTAGCGGTACAAAAACAATGATTTTATAATTTTGTTTTTCAAGCTCGTAAGCTTATTTAAAACGTCTACCTGGAACGTTATGTTTAGATGATACGGAATTAATTTAAGTTCAATAATAAATCGTTTATTAACGTTACACGTAGACTTTAGTCGATCATACATATTATGATGAAATGAATTCAGACACAGAGCAAACACCTATGTTTATCACATAGATGCTTTCCCTGGGTGGGAATCGAATCCACCTCTCCTTGGCCCAGAAGTCACTAACCACTGGGCCAAAGAGTGCTACATCCAGACAGTGCTTACACTTCTGAAATCGGCCTACGACATACCCACATAAACTCTGACTACATTACACACCTTTCTTCGACTATCTTAAAAATGTTCGTCAAAATTACGTACCTATATAAAAATAACGTATTTTGTACAGGAGAGACGGTTGAAGAATGTTCGATTTTCTGGACATTTTCCTCGGGGTAGTATTGACATTCCAAATGGAAGGAATATGTACAATATTTGAGGTCGGGACTATATTTATTTTGCGGTATAGTGGAATTGAGGAAAACTACCATGTTATAAAAATACGATTCGATGTAGGAGGAGAGTATTAAACGATTGTCTACCAAGGTCGTTCTCTTCAGACCTTATAATAGCTCATATACACTCTCTCTAGCTTCCGAAATAGCGCTGGATTCAAGCCACTTACAATTAAACGTTATTATTAGAAATATAAATAAATAAATAAAATGAAATTGTTTATTTGGGCATAAGTTTACAATAGTCTGAATAATTAACCCAAAGGCTCCTAAACTAGTTAGCAACTGTATTTTAGGAGCCGATGGACTCTCCTATAGGTACACAATTTGTAAAACTTACGCCAGATACTTTTATAAAGGATTGTAAGGATTGTGACCACGTAAGTTATTGGCCAAATAAAAAATATCTTAAATAGTCTTTCTTTAAAGGAGGCCTATATCCAACAGTGGGAGTCAAATGCTTGATGTACAGATGTAATGATGAATGAGAGTCATCCACGTTTTGCTTCGCTCTACTTCGCTTGTACTGCGTTTGCGATGAAAATACACAAAAAATACGCACAGACGAACATAGAACCTCCTCCTTTTTGGAAGTCGATTAAAAATACAATTAGATTTAGCACACAACAAGTCAATTTCATCCTTTTAAAAAAAATAACGTGAAATTTTCCGAAATCCTCCTTCAGCCACGTAAGATTGGGTAAATGGAATGGTCACAAGGGCACCGGTTTGAACATTTTCCTGAAACTACTTCTAAAAAGGTTATTAAATAAGTTCGTATAGGCCGGGTGGCTAGCCCTGGTGTCAGAGTTTTTAGGCCGCCTGAAGGTCTGACATGGCCAAACGGTTAAAACAACCGGGGCCTACAATTTAACGTGTCATCCGAGCCACGGTAGCGCTCAGTTGGAAAATGCCACCCGCGGTCACCCATCCAAGTACTGACCGTGCGGAACGTTGCTTAATTTCGGTAGTAGCGCTCGTTGCGTAGTTTGACTAGGTGATTGTCAGCGATCACCGAAAAGGTTATTTATTAAAATAAATTGTGTCTATAATATTCGCAAGGTTATATACTCGTATACTTTTTAAGTACTTTGAACCATTGAGGTATCGATATCCCAAAGCTTTATTAGGTTTTCCGTGTGAGCTGCTAACTTCACAAAAAAGCTCCCTTCATCTGGTCGGATTACAGAGGCTGCTAGATTTGGCTGCCAACTTTTATTGAAAATATTATATGGTTTAGTAAGGATAGGATAACATAACATGTGAAACTAAAAGTAATTTTTAAAATTTCATAAAATTATCTCCTAAGGCTGTTCACAATTTGCTTCGAGTTTTGTACGTAAAGACCAAGATAAATGGGGTGTAAAGATCTTGATTGATTAATGAGCATCCCGAATAACGTTTAAGTGTTTAATTTAAGGATTCCGTATCCTTACTAATATTATAAATCCGAAAAGTTTGTTGGTTTGTTGGTTTGTTACTCCATCACGCACCAACGGAGCAACGGATTGACTTGATTTTTGGCATGGACATAGTTTAAAAGGCGGAAGGAGCTTTAGGATACTTTTTATCCCGAAAAATTGCATAGTTCCTGTAGGACAGGACAAAAACCATCGAAAGCGAAACTGTCGCCACTATCACAAAGACGCTAAGTGATTAATTCCTCTATGACGCTAATATGGACTAACGAAACGTCACAGCCAAACGTAATTAGATGACAGATGACATTGTCTGCAGACTTTTATAAATCACAAGTAGCATGGCAAGGGGACAAATTGTTTTTCCACCATTATATCCCCTTGAAGAGGAAATAAAGTATGGATTGAAAATGACAACTGACATTAAAATTGGATAAAATGTTATTTTACCTCTGCATGCTACATGTTACTATGACGTTTAATACTAGGCCGTCATTTTGTCTGACATTTAAAATATTTTTAAATCTTCTATCATTAGAGGTTTAACATGTTTCTTTATTCTACCTTTATGGTATACATCATACTTTAATATTATCAATCCGAAAAGTTTGTTGGTTTGTTCCTCTTTGACGCAGCAACGGAGCAAAAGATTGACCTGATTTTTGGTATGGATACCTTTGGTTTAAAAGACAAAGTGATAATAGGATACTTTTTTATCTCGAGAAAATTCGTGATTCCCATGGGATAGGACAATAACTGTTTCTCAGCAATGGAGCAACGGATTGACTTGATATTTGGGGTGGGTATAGTTTGGAAGACGGAAAGTGACATAGGATACTTTCCATCGCGAAAAAATTGTGGTTCCCGTAGGACTTAACAATAAATTTTTCTCAGCAACGGAGCAACTTGCCTTGGCTTATTGCATGAATATAGTTTGAAAGACGAAAAGTGACATAATAGGCCACTTTTTATCGCAAAAACTTTAACAGTTCCCGTAGGATAGGATAAAAACTAAGTGAGCGGGCTGCGGTAGCAGCCGTCTAAGCGCCAGAAATAACCTGTCATGGCAAGTTTAGGACGTTCCTACATTTTTCGCACTCCTTCGCGGCACTCAACAGAGCTAGCCCAGACTCGGGCTCCATAACGGAGCTTGCGCTCTCGCCATAATGACGGAGTGTTTCGGAGCACAAGACACATCGTCATCCACCACTCTGGACTAACCAGTACTGAACGTCAGACAGCATTCCAACGCCCTGGTTCCAGTGCAGCGGGTCAGTCATAGTAGCCCGGCGCCTGCCTCTTCAACTGCAGAGGGCAGTGAGAACGGCCATCGCGATACCGACACCTCTCTTCCCCTGCAGCCCCACTGCGTCTGCCAACACGTTGACGGCCTAGCGGAAGGTAGGGTAGGTGGCGGCACCCACACCACCAGTTCAATATATCCCTCCGCGGCCCCTAATCCGCGGCAGTCATATCAGAGTCCAGGAAGCAGCCTTGCTTTATGAAACTGAGAAGGGTTATTCCCAGCAAGTAACTGGAGATAGAGAGACAGAAAAGAAGCCACACCCAGCGCAGCAGGAGGAGCTGGAGTTCATATGCCTGGCAGACGGAGCAGCACTAGAGCAAAATCTTAACCGAGAAATTAACATATTTACAGACGGCAGCAAAGTTAAAGGGAAAGTTGGGGCGGCATTATCCATTTGGGATGATGCCACTGAGATCAGTACCCGCAAGCTGAAATTGGCCGATTGGTGCTCCGTGTACCAGGCCGAGTTATTGACACTTCTTGATGCTACCAAAAAAGCAAAAATCTTTTGTGACTCCAGGTCTGCACTGGAAACGGTAGTTGGCGTATCTTCCCTCCATCCCTTAGCAGTAAATTCAAAGCTAACATAAAGTTGCTACACGCACAAAATAAAATAGTGAAACTTTATTGGATTAAAGCACACGCGGGGATGGAGGGAAATGAGAGAGCGGACCAGCTAGCAAAGGAAGCAGCACTGCACTCGAAGTGCAGACCTATTTACGATAACTGCCCCGTTTCATTCGTCAAGCGAGAAATCCGAAAGGACTCTCTTGACGAGTGGAACCGGCGTTATCAGGATGGCCACACAGCGGCGGCAACCAAAACATATTTTCCGGATGCAAGGGCGGCATACAAGATCGTAAGAGAAATAGCACCAGTGGGAATCATAACTCAAGTGCTGACGGGGCATGGTGGGTTTTCCCAATACTTACATCGATTTAAGTTGAGGGAAAGCCCATCGTGCATCTGTGAACCCACAAAAGAGGAGACTCATGTGCAGTGGCACATAATCTTGGAATGCCCAGTTTATGGAAAGCAGAGATTTTATTTAGAACAAAAAATTGGAATTAATCTAACACGTAAAAACCTTAGAAACGAATTTATCGATTTTTGCACAAATATTTGTAAAAAAGCAATTATTAGGAACAAGTAGGTATAAACTTTGCTGTACCATTGTAATGTTTATTATAACTGCAAACAGCCAAAAACATTGAAATATAGGTATAGTTTTTATTCATTTGTAATTAAGACCCCTGACCCTTGCATATACACTCCAACCTTGCATTCCTTTAAGGTATTTTGATATTTGTCGGTTAGGTTATTAGGTTTCGCAGCCGACATAAACATAAGCCAAAATCAAATTATAACGCGGGCGAAGCCGCGGGTAAAAGCTAGTTTCTGATAAATCGAAATCAATTTGTATCGCTCGCGATGTATATTAAATTTATTACTCTTTAGGCTTTAACTAAACAAATGATAAAGGTCATTCCGCACCGAAACCAAAAATTCACAGAAGTGTACTCGTATATGCGCATATACAGGGTGATTTTATTTCCAGTGCACAAACTTTGCATACCGAAAGTATAATAAACAAACAATTAAACCTCTATTTTACTTTCACTGGCTTTGGTACAAAAATATTGAAATAACTTCAAGAGAAAGTATACAGATAAACGGGGTAATCAATGTCACCCTACGTCTGAATACCTACGGCTGCGTCGCGAGACGTAGGTATTGTACCTACTAAGAAGAACCGAGGGGGGCGAGTTGTACGCCGCGCCGACTATTTACCTACGGTGAGGGGCCATTGACCGGTAGCACTGACCTTGAGAGAGCTATACGTTTTAGGTAGTAGTTATTGTCTGGAGTGTAAGGTGCATGCAATTTAATTATTTTTGGGATGGTTTGACAAAAAATTGATGAAAAAAAAAATTGATCTTTTTATGAGCGAAATATGTTCTATTAATGATATATATTGCGCGATTAAATTTGTGCACTGAATAAAAGGTCTTGCTGTATAGAGAGTATTTACTCGTATGTATAATGAGTAAGCAGTATATCTGAATTTCTGAATACATATCTCTGTCTCATTTTACGCATAATGTATCCGTGTAGCGAAAGGGTGATGGTGCATAAATTATAACATATAGGGTAGACGAATCGGTTGTGGCCACCTTAGTATCTTTTGTGGTCACTTTGAATTTTAAGGATTAATAAGACAATTTTATGTTAAAACAATATTCTTAAAGAAATTTTCAAACATTTAGATTCACACAAACACTCTTTATGGTATTACATTGTTTTTAATTATCATTAATGCAACAATTTTGACACCAAATAGCCACAACCGGTACAGTGGCCACAACCGGTACACCCACTATACCTACAACTAGAGATGTGTATGTCAGAGGTAGGTACCATTAACCTATTTATTATTTACGTACTGACTAATTCAATATAGATAAATATTTATGTCATTTGGTAGGTATTGAGACATTAGGTCCGTGGTTCGTGGACCAAGAGGATCGACCAGAGTTTTCGCCTTTTTTTATAACATTGACAAAATTTACATTGCATTTTTGATCAAATTTCCGTTCCGGGAGAAAACTCTTTTCATCCCTTAAATTTTAACATAATGTCAGGTATGTTTTTGGTGTCAATCGCTTAAGTAAGAAATATTGCACGCTCGTATGTATTACTTTTATCTATGTGTATACTTTTCAGCCAAAGATTTGTGTAGAAATATGACTTTTAAGAGACTTATAAATTTAAGGTCACTTAAAAAATTGTAAAAACCAAGACAAATCTAGCTATTGAAGTGGTGATTACAAGAAAAAGAAATCACTAAAATTGGATTATATTTAAAAATAGATAACAGCTTAATGTTTTTGTATGACCAAGTTGGCAGCTCACAATTGCATTAATTGGCTCAAAACACACCATTGCAGTTCAAATACAATACAAAGCATTGCCATTAAGCGAGGGAATGACGATAGTTTGTATGAGGGGTACGCTTCCAACTGGCATTGAGCCTGAACATTTGTATCATCTCTAGTACTTCTGCGGTTACTGGATGTTCTAATTGCTTTTTGAATGGTAACAGCTGTAGATTTATGATATTTTGTTGTAGTTAATATGCACTTGTCCTATTTAGCGAATATGCGTGCCTTCAAAAACGAAATAAAGAAGAAGATATTTGACGTCAAACAAAAATTAATCAACGAATTTGTTGTAGATTTAAACGTATCCCCGCAGGCAGAAAACACATAAGACATTAAAATACAATACATACATTAGTATACCTTACTTGTTTTCTCACAGAAAATATTGTGGTTATTAAACAATATACCAGTATTTGTTTTATATCTTTGCCCTATTTTCATAGTACTATACCTACAACTTTTGGCGTAGGAGTAAGTCAGCTATTCCACACAAAAAGTTCATTCTCTTTTTGTAGGTTGAAAAATTATAAAAATCTGCTTAATTTTACAAGTTTGAAGTAAATACAACCTGTTTGTGAGAAGCAACATCCAAACTATCGTCCGGACACATGAAGAGAAGAAAAGATGCTAACCCGAAGCATAGACGTTTCGCTCGTCCGCTCAATTTATTTGATGTTATTTTAGTGCGTTTCGAGCATTATTCCCAACAAAGGCATCGCAGCCCATGGTTGGAAAATGGACCGTCAGTATCGGGTAACTGCGATTATAATAACTTCTAATTATTTTCCGACAAAACTTACAATTTCGTGGTGTTGTTTCCCTCCGCTGCACGTCGGGCTTAAACATACCCTCGAACAGAAATAGATCGTTTTCTCCCCTCGGTGTACAATGTACTATTACCAATTTTATTTAATTTGGTAAAAAAAAATAAGTATACCTACTCTAATGTTATTTGAGTGTGTTTCCAGCATTATTCCCTATTAAGCCGCAGTCCACGGTCCATCTCCGATGCCGGAAGCCGTGATGGATGGTCGCAGGATAATGGACCGACATTGCCGAGGGTCGCTGCGATTTCCCACAGTCTGTGACGTCATAATAAAGTAAATGATCACTGATGTTATGGATACGACAATTCAATGTTCTCTTTTTGGAAATACGGCATACGGCTGATATTCATTGCCGTAAACTAATATACTTAAAGAAATTCACTGTAATTTATTCACTATTCACTGTAATTTAATGTGTGTGTGTGTGTGTAAGCAGTGGTGGCCCTAGAGGTTGTAACATCCGCCTCACAATTGCGAGGTCGTGGGCTCAAATCCTAATTCGCCTTAATACAGGAAGCAGATAACCCTGTATAAAAGCAATTGGTATTGGATGGAGGGTTGTGTCAATCACTTAACGTTAGGTATAGTTTGTTATTATTAATTCATAACAAAATCCGCAGCAGCCTACGGTCCATCTCAGACTTCTGATGCCAGAAGCCGTGATGGATGGTCGCAGGAACATGGACCGACAGCGGCGGGTGACGCGATAAAAACAATCTGTGAGGTCATAATAAAGTAAATCTGTGATGTGATGTGATGTGTGACAGTCTTCCTGCTTTCCTGTATCCTAAGAGATATAATCTAAAGCTTTTCAAGATCAGAGTGAATAGGCATCTTCTTAGTAGAGAAAACAAGTTCTGTTCTGTACCTACGATCTACCACAGCTATTATGAGTGAACGCGAGCACCACACTTATATTTTATTATAGTTTCTTTTTTTTATGATCTGTTCAGATATGTTGAAAATTAATAGAAAGTTAAGTTAAGACATTGTGTTAAATTATCTAATGGTGAGAACCTATTGTCAAGACAAACTAAATCTTGGTTTTTAGACAATATTTAATGTAATCACTATTGTATTCAGTTTTTGAAAAAAGTCTGCGTTCTTCATCTTCGACCACAATGTCGCTTACCATCAAGCGAGTTGGTGGTCAAGCGCGGACTTATTCGCGTTAAAAAAATTTCACAATAAAGTGCATGTCACAAGCATCGGTTTGTGCTGGTCACATAACGTTCAACATTGTTTGACAATAAGTACATTGCTTTTAGTAACGACGAGGTAGGTATACGAGATAACTAGTTTTGAAACTTACTCTTTTTAGTAAATTTTGAGTGTTATTAGTTATTACTATTTAGAATCATCGACTTGGCATTTTTTAAACTTTAAATGCTGTGTGTTCAACAGTAGTCTAAAAGTATTCAAATTTTCACCTTCTTTTTATTAGTCCACTGCAGCACGTTGGCCTACCGCCAACGTTCTGCAGTGGACTAATAAAAAGAAGGTGAAAATTTGAATACTTTTAGACTACTGTTGATTTTTCAAACACAGTTTAATCAATTGCGATAAAACTTAAATGGGATTATATTAAAAAATCAACAAAATTAATATTTTTTTTATTCCGTATAGGTTTGCGTTTGACTACATACTGCCTGACGTTGAGCAGATATGCGGGTGTAGCACGCTTACCTAGAAGATACCTTTTTACTCGGGATTTGAAGACACCCACGACGTACTTTAGTGGGAAATAGATTCGTAGCTAACATGGCGTTATTTTGGTGCGTTTCCAGCATTATTCCAAACAAAATCCGCCGCAGGCCACGGTCCATCTCCCGAGTTCCGATGCCGGAAGCCGTGATGGATTGTCGCCAAACGTCGTCGAGGGACGCAGCGATTGTGGGGGATGACTTGATAAAAACAATCTGTGACGTCATAATAAAGTAGAGCTTATCGAAGTTTGTACCAGTCACTTAACGTTCTAAATCAAAGGCGTAGGGTGGACTAATGCAGACGTCATATATACCGACTTAGACATATATAATAAATAAAATAAAATAAAAAAGCCTTTTGTTCTTACAGTAAAATATAAGTATAAATAGTTAAAGGTTACATTAATGTTCTATAAATATATATATATATATATATTTATTTTTGCGAATTTAAATGTATATAATGCTATCTTTGTTACTTTTAGTCTGTTAAATTCCCTATACAGGTGAAGGCCTTTTTTTTTTTTTTTTTTTCCCCAGGGAAAATCCTTTATGGATACCACCCCGCCGGGGGAGCAGGGTGGTTATGTGGGAGTCCCGATCGGTGTGCCCACTAAAAACCCTGGGATGTTGCTGCCTAGCGCCCATGTGCCGGAGCTGCGGGGACGCTTTCGCACTCGTCCGCGGCTCCAGCAGCGCTGATCCCCTAGGACCTGGCCCTGTTTAAGGGTGGATTTTCACCCTTCTTTCCTTAAGGGGCTCGCGGAAATACCGCACGCTCCACCTCAGGGGCTACGCTTGTCAGGCAACGGACTCCCCCGAATCCGTTGCCCAAGCTCCCTGTTATGGGGGTCGAAGGAGAGCGTGGAAGATCCTCCTCCGACGCCCGTTTCTTCGGCGGCGCATCGGGAGTTCCGAGAGGTTCTCCCTTTCGCGCTCCGCAGTTTCCTTTTGCAACATAACTTGTTCGCAAAAAGAAACGGCCGCCTCCCACGATCTCTCACAACCAAGCATTGACTGAATCAGTGCTGGAAGTGAGAGATCAGTTCCTACACTTGCGACGAGGCTTCGGCGCTCACTTGCCCATGCTGGACACTCCTCCAAAGTGTGCTGCGCCGTATCCTCTTCGCAGCCGCAGTGGTGACACTCGGTTGTCGGTTCCCTTCCGGCAATGCGGCACAAGTACTTTCCGAAGCAACCATGCCCGGAAAGCACCTGCACAAGCCGGAAGGTAAGCGACCCGTGCGCTCTATCCAGCCAGTTAACGAGAACGGGCTGTATAGCCTCCACGGTCCAGCTGCCAGCTCTAGGCTGGGCCAGCTCCTCCTTCCATTCCTCGAGCATATAGCGACGAGCTTGGGCCTTCCACATCTCTACCTCCCTGGGTGCCGGATTCTGCCCGCGTTGGCGGAGCTCCGTGCGCCATGAATACATGTTCGCATGTATTTCCGCCTCTAAATCCCATGGAGGTGATCCAGCCAAGAGGCATGCCGCGTCACACGAAATAGTGCGGTAACCTCTGACTACCCCGATGGCCATTGCGCGTTGTGGTCGCTTTAGCAAAGCAACCGTTTCGCGATTTAGGGCTTCCGCCCATATAGGCGCCCCGTACAAGGCCATCGACCGCACCACTCCAAGATAAAGTTGACGGCTAGCGGCTTTTGGTCCCCCAAGATTAGGGAGAAGACGTTTAAGCGCCCCAGCCGCACCCATTAACCGAGGAACTAACTGAGCGAAATGCTCCCGAAAGTTCCACTTTCCATCGAGGTGAAGTCCTAGATACTTCATCGTAGGCTTCACCTCAATCGATTCACTCCCTATAGTGATTCTGGCACCCCTTGGAGGCGCCCGTCGAGGGCCATGGAACACCAGGGCCTCCGACTTGTTCAGCGCCACTCGGAGTCCCAGCTTTACTATCCTTTCCACCACCACTTCCACCGTTGCCGTCGCAAGACTTGCAGCCTCTTCGTAGGTCGCGCCCCGGGCAGTCACAAGTGTGTCATCTGCATAGCAGGTCACACTGGCACCCGGATTGAGAGCTCCTCTCAGCACCCAGTCGTATCCGATGTCCCACAAGACCGGCCCAAAAACCGAGCCCTGCGGGACACCGCACGACATCTTAAACCGCAGAAATTGCCCGTTCTTCCCCGGACACGAAACGTATCTCTCGGAGAAGTATGAGCTAATGATTCGGATGAGGTAGAAGGGTGTTTCATGATACCTCAGCGCCGTCTCTATACAAACCCATGGCATTGTATTGAATGCGTTGGCGATGTCCAGAGACACCGCAACTAACACTTGACCATGAGCCACCGCCTCGTCCGAGAGGGCTTTGACACGTTTAACAGCGTCAATTGTAGACCGGCCCGCCCGGAAACCAAATTGCTCATCGGACAAGTTTGGACCAACCCTATCAAGATGCTGGACGAGGCGAGCAGCTATCACGCGTTCGAACAGCTTGTCCACCTCATCCAGCAGGACTATAGGGCGGTACGCGGAGGGAGAGTCCGCCGGGCGCCCGTCCTTTCTCAGAAGGACCAACCTACCCGTCTTCCACAAGTTTGGGAAACGTCCTGTCTCCAGACAGGCGTCCATTAACCGACGAAGGCGGTCCCCCAATTCTTCCAGAGCTACAACCCAGGCTCTGCCAGGAATGCCATCTGGTCCTGGGGCCCTGTTTTTAGCTTTAAGCCTGAGGATAGCCGCCAAAAGCTCTCCCTCAGAGACCAGCGGTACCTCTTCGTTCTCGACCTCATTTCTGCTAGGTCCCATATCGGGAGGTTGAAAAGCCGCACCGCTCGGGAACAAAGCAGTCACAATATTATGGAGCAATTGCGGCTCCAGAGTCTCCGTCAACGGGGGTGTCCAAGGACGGATCTTTTTACGGACTTCCTTATAGGGACGTCCCCACGGGTCGAGGCTTAGCATCTCCAACAATTCATTGCGTGCTCGGAATTTTGAATCGCTGATGGCCAGTTGCAGAGCTCTCACCCTCTCCCGGTACACATTGTACAACTGGCACTCAGTAGCACCATCTCTACGCCGCTGTCGACGCTGTCTAGCATACTGGCGTCTTGCTTCCACACAACTGCTCCGAAGAACTGCTATCTCCTGAGACCACCAGTACACTTGCCGTCGAGGAGGTTGCGGCTTGGCTCGAGCCATGCTCGCGTCGCATATTTGCGACATGGCACTTCTGAACCACTCTGCCTCCCCCTCGACATCCACCAACTCGTTTGGTGAGGTTAACCAAGCCTGTACAATAGAAGCCTCTACCAGGGCTTCTTTGTCCATCGTCTGTAAGGCCCATCTGGGGTACATAGGGGCATGTCTTCCAGGTTGACGGGCACCTGAGGTAGGTGAGGAAGAAGTGGACACGTCAAACCTAATGTAACGGTGATCGGACGCAGTCTCCACGTCCTCTATCACTCTCCATCCCTGAACTAAGGGTGCAATGACATGAGATGCCAGCGTCACATCAACAATAGATCCCCCATTCCACCGCACACAAGTGTCAACCGACCCCCGGTTGAGAAACAGGAGGTCATTGTCCGTTGCCCACTCCTCTAGCACCTCCCCCCGAGGTTCAGTCGCTGGGCACCCCCACACCAAAGACTTGGCGTTGAGGTCCCCCGCTAGAAGCGTCCGACGGGGTAAGAATTGCCTAATGAGAGCACCTAGCCCGTGTAGAAACGTCTGAAACTCTGAGAGACACCTGGTGGGAGAGAAGTAAACTCCTACAATAACGATATTTCCCCATTGGACCGCCACATATCCTCTGCCCCTCGCCACTATAGCTAGAGGTGGGGTTCCTGCTGAGGTAACGATGGCCACCAAGCCGTCTAGATCACTTACCCAGTTATCCTGGGGAGGGACGAAGTACGGCTCGGCGATCAACGCAACCTCTATTAACCACTCCGCCATGCTTTGAACAAGTAAGTCCTGCGCAGCAGCGCAGTGGTTAAGGTTCGCCTGAAGGAAGCGATGGGCCATAATTAATTACTAATTTGGATCATTTCTTCCTCATCCCGCACCTGAGCGAGGGGACAGCTGTTAGCTGATACGGCGCTAGTGATCCCGGCCACTCCAGGCGTTTTGATCACTTTTTTAAGCTTGGGTGGGGTGCAGACTTTGCTTCCCATCCTGTGTTCTGCGGGTCTATTGGCCGATGCACAGAGTGGACAACGAGCTTTTGCTGTACACTCGGCCGCCTTATGTCCAGGTCGACCGCAGCGATAGCAGTCCTCACTACGATCGATCTCGGCAGTGCACTGAGCACGGACATGTCCTTCGTGCAGGCATCGATGGCACTGCAAAGGTCTAGCCTGCAAAATCTGCACGCATGCCGACACCCAGCCAACCAAAAGGCGGCCTCCCTCACGCAGCTTCTTCGCAGTTTCAACTGGGCAGCGAACCCAGGCGGAACCGGTACCCTGAGGGCTTTGGCGGATAACTCCAACCTTAACAGCTTCCACAGGGCAGCCTCCGCGCTGGGCAATAACTGCCGCCAATTCTTCCCCACTGACTGAATCATCCAAGCCCGTGATGCGCATCTCTGCACACTTAGTGGGCCTGGATACTTTGAGCAGCTCTGGGCTTATAACCTCGCGAATTTTCTGCGCGAGAGAGTCCGCCTTTTCACTACTAGTTGCTCCTCCTACTTCTAGCTTCCGAGCTCCAGTGGCAGCTTTTCGGCAGCGCAGGCCGGTGCCCACAATGCCACAACTAGCTAAGTCAATCTTTGCCCTCAGCTCTGCCAACACTTTTGAGTAAGTGACGCCGTTCTCTTCAGCCCCCGGCTGCAGTGTTAGTACCACAGCCGACGACTGCGGAGAGCGTAACTTAACCTCCATACAGGTGAAGGCCTCCTCCAAGGATAGCCACTCCTCTCTATTTTGTGCAGTACTCAAGTAGCACCGACTTAGATATTTACATTAAATAATTCACAATTATCCGTTTTCTCGAATTTCAATGTTATTTCACTTAATTAGCACTTTGGTATCGCTCGGCGTTGTAGTCGGCTTGCAATCGTCTTACGACTAACTAAAAAGCCTGCCGCTACGTAGCTTGGGCAGAGTTTTGGCTGCGAAACTTTTTTTGCACGATTGTGGCTCTATAGATATTTGTTCGAAGTTTCGTTCCCAAGATTCTTCCTAACAAATCTACCTTACTAAATATACTTTGACACAACATAGGTATAGGCCGAATCATACAAGTCGTCGGATGTGAAGTTAGCTACAGGCTGCGCAATGTGAGCAATATCCAATCCTGTCTGAAGCTCACATAAAGCAGCGCGTTTATTGGGTTTCGCGCAGCTTGTAGCTAACTTCACATCCGCCAACTTGTATGATTCGGCCTATAATTAAAAAATACTAAAAATTGCTTTATCGAAATATCAAATTCCATCAAAATACAAGCTTTACTTATTTCTGAGAAAATATTAGATACACTTCATCGTCAATGTAATTGTGTATTTAATATTGTTCATATATGTATAAACTTGAAGCGTTTTATTTCAGCTTGGATAGAGTCATAATGAAGTGGGTTTGCGAGTTTGACTCCGTCTAGACGTCTGCGTCTATTTACCGAATCATTCGTTCGAGTAATATTAAACCATATTAGTCTAATAGCTAAGTGTATCCCAGATGCTTCCATACTAGTCAAGAAGAAGACCTTCATCAAGAAGAGTACCTTTTTCGAAGCACTCTTTTCTCAAAAGAATTAAATGGATTATCGAGAAAATTGACGAGATCAGCATGCAAATCTAAAAGGTTGAATTCAAATCGAGTGGCTGTCAATTTAGTCAGGCGATTCCATAAAAATAAGAATTACTATTCTATCTCGATGACGCGATCGGATTCATCTGAATTTTCTTTCTCCTTTTTATATTTTGGCGTTTATTCGTGACTTCTATGATCGCTGAAGTATCACTTTTGGTTAATATGCTTTTGGTTAATCGTTACTTAGTTCGTTGGTTCGTTTTAGCTATAGGGCGTCATGTGTCAGCCATACGCCTTCCTTATAAATCTCTTATATAATTTGTAGGTATGACCGGTTGGATGTGGTTTGCATTCAGTACGAGCTTGCTATCTTTAGTAAGATAGTTTACTAACGATACTTTAGTAAGTATCGTTAGTCTATCTAAAAAGCGGGCATCGTTCTGATTAATGTCAAATAGCAATGATCTATTTTTCTAAAATATAGAGGCAAAAGAGACGATGGTATCCAAAAACTAATCGGCAATAACTGGATGCGGCAAGACAGGGAGAGATTGACGAAATAGATTAGAGGCAGAATTATACAAGTCGGCGGATGTGATGTGAGCTGCGCAATATCCAATCCTGACTGAAGCTACGCGTTGATTGGGTTTCGCGCAACTTGTTGCTAACTTCACATCCGCTGACTTGTATGATTCGGCCTATGCCTGCAGTGGAGTAAACTAATCTGATGTTAATGATTGTGATAGAAGCAAAAAGTTTCTATCTCAGCATACGAGTATATGTTGACAAAAAATACTCGTTATAACAATATATTAGTTTCACCTACCTTTACGGATGAAACGACTTGTTCTAAACCTTATTCATTTTCAAATTTCATCTATCTACATAGTACTAATGTTTTCGTCCCCAACATAAAGGTACTTAATTTACTTTCATACAAAATCTTATTCAAATTTGTTTCCGTTTGCACAGAGGTGAATATCGACAAACCTTCGAATACGAAACACGGAAAGAACGACACGGAGTTTCGCACTAAAATTTCTGAAAAACTACTCTAAAATAGAGTAATTTGTACGGCCTTCTACCAGCTACTCTCTATTTTTCAAAGAGGACTGAAAAGGGCTCGTCAACTTCAGACTGAAATGTGCTGTCGGTGTCAATTTTGTTTGAAATGCAGCTAAAAATCCTTTTGATTTCTTCAACGTTCGACGCAACAAACGTGAACGTGAATTATGTTCATATTATATCAGCTTCACCTGAAACACAAAACAGTGAAACACGAGTAATATGCTTTGTTTCCACGTTAACAGTATATTCTAAACACAAATGGAATATCCGACAAAATCCCACGTGGTGTGATTCACTGCAGCGGAAAAGAGTGCCTCGTATTACTACGAGTACCTAGATAGTATAACTCGAGATGCGTTAAAAAATCGGTTTATTACCAGTGTTACTACCAATCTTACTTCCAGTAGTAAGAACGGTTAATTAATAACCTGTGTTACTACTGCAGTTGAAAGTTGTTAGAACAGTAATAATAAATTACCCGTGTTACTACCGTAAAACTTAATAATTATTATTTTTCACAAAAATGGCAAAACCGCCTTCCATCGTGTATAAAATTCAAATATTTCGCTCGAATTGTTTAAATTATTGTCGATTTATCAAAAACGGCTAAGCCGATTTCTGTAAAATTTAAATGGGATTACCTTGGGAGTATACGGCGAAATTGGCGAAATTATCGATGTTCATTGTGTACAACATTCGGATATTTCGCTCGAATTGCTTACATTATTGTTGGTTTTTTCAAAAACGGCTCAGCCGATATCTGTAAAATTTAAATTGGACTACTTCGTTTGTATACCTTTTGAACTAAAAAATAATTTTTCGATTCGGATCACAATTGGCGAAATTATCGATGAATATACACAAAAAAAATACATACACACGAACATAGAACCACCTCCTTTTAGGAAGTCGGTTAAAAAGAAATAAAATCTTTTGATTTATGTCACAAGCAGCGGTGATATTTTGAGGGAATGCTGCCTAGAAACAAAAGGAAATGGGATCACATTCTACGAGTTTCGTTCGCTCTAGGAAGTCTCTATTAGGATAGCTCTGGGATGTAAATTATTATTGACTGTGTATGTCAGTGCAGAATGTTAAACTATTAACTAAATTAGATTTAACCTTAAGGTAAGGTAGAAATTTCTTATCTGTACCGTGGCTAGAGAATACAATCTCGAGCATGTTTTTTAATCTCAGGATTACAGGATTTTCCATGCGTAATCCCTGGATCCCGGGGCTATTCCGGAATATTAGTTAAAGTGGTTTCTACTTCGGCTCTAAAAAAAAAACATAGTGATTTTCTAAAGAATGTTTTGAGTATAGTTACCAAAATACATAATCCACAAATGGAAATAGACAAAACAAAAAATAAAATAATTTTGCAAGAAATCAAGAAGGCAGCACAAACACCTATTTAGAATTTCTAAAATACAATGGCAAAAATATAAGAGCATTCCAATGTTTGACTTCCAAGCCTGCTTCGTAGTTTATTGCCAACACAAGCAGCAGCTGAAAACGCTTCCTCAGGTTCTACTTCATCATCATCATAATCATTCACAGCCTTCTCTATCCCACTGCTGGGTGTAGGCCTCTCTCTTATAGCGCCATCTGCCTCGGTCTAGGTTCTACTTACTACTGGTTTATTATATGCTGATTCTAAGTGATCTCGAAGTCCTGTGTAGTAGTTACGTATTGTAAGGCGTATTTAAATGTTGTTTTTATCGAAATAATATAATAAAATCTAGGTAAGGTTATTCTTAAGGCGCAACGGACTACGGAATGCAAAGTTAACCTGCAATGCTGAAAATCCCGGGATTACCCAAGTACAGTCCCGAGATTTTCGGGGCCAGAAAACGGTCTGGATCCCGGGATTCGAAATTGAACTCTCTAACCGTGGCACACTAATCAGAAAATCAACGACTTTACCACCTACGTGTATTATTTTAAGTATTACGTGTGTTGTACTCGTAATCTGAATGTTACGGTCGATGCTTCAGCATACATGAGTCGTCGTCGAATCGTTCAACACTTAACAACCGACTTCTACAAAGCCTGTAATATGACTTTGACTACCTCAATCATGACTACCTACAACCAACAATGACTCTCGATACGTATGCGGAATTTTCTTTGGCGTAGGAGTAATTTTTGTCACTCGATTTTTGTAGGCGGTGTAACCCGTGTTTCCCTACATTGAAGGCAGAAGTACTCTCAACCATGCCATGAATATCGTCAAACTGAGATATTTAGTGTGAAGTAAGTTGCGCATCTTTCTAAAGCATATCTCTGGCCACATATTTACCTTTTAAGACTGAAAAAGGCGAAATGTTGCAGCGACTTGTAATGCCGGAAGGCTTTTTCCTTTATTCATTTACGTTGTTACTTTACGTCGGATAATATAACGCGTGTGTTTTATTAACAAAAAAATGGAAGTAAAAACGATACGGTTTTATACTGGCTATATAAACTGTTTTTTGACTCTTAATATTGACTCTCACCAGCTTATTACAAAAGATTTCAAAATGCTTTAGACCCTGTTTAATATAGCACAGTATGCGTGTGGTAAGTAACATGCGCAGTATCTACTGAACATCCGTGATTGGGTCAAAAGAAAAAAAAAATGGATTTTAAATATTTTCTTGATATAAAGAGTTTATGTTGTACAAGATACAGTAGCTCGTAGGCCAGAGTATTTCTAATCCTAATGGTCTGGGTTTGAATGTCATGGTACTGTACGGGAAAGTAAGTATCCTTACTAAAATAATAAATCTGAAAGTGTATTTGTTGGTTTGTTCGTCTTGAACGTAGCAACGGATTGACTTGAGTTTTGACATACACATAGTTTGAAAGACGGAAAGTGGCAAATTTTTTCTCCCGAAAAAATTAAAGGTGGTGGGATAGCACGAATATAAAAAAATGTCGCGGGCGAAGCCGCGGACAAAAACTAGTTTCTAATAAAACCACAGTGATGCGTCTACAATGTGCAATGGGATCTTCTAGCCTTTACCATATAACGCGTCCTTTTTTTCCTGAATGTAGAAAACACTCAATGCAAACCGATTCTTTCTGATAAATTGGTGATAGTGCAAGCCTTTCCAGCAATAAACTTATAATAAAAATATGCACAGTAATTGAGCTAGGGCTGAGATGGTGATAAGTAATTCAACATGAACAATATTTTATGCCCAGGGGTATTATTTTTGACTTGACACGGCTAGGAACGTATACGGAACTTTGAAAGTGAGAGTTTTATAACCATTCGTCATAATTGTATTGTTTTTTTTTTAAATTAGTGTTCAGTTTCACTGTTTTCGCTTATTTAGTCCATGGTTTCTTTTGAAATTGCCATGTCCAGTACTAAAGTTCGGCGTGAAATGGATAATTTTAAATAAATTTCGAAGAAAATTAAGTCGTAAATTTAAGTACCCATACATCCCAGTCGTACGAAGTTCATAATACTATTCTTAAACTCTGTCTTTCAAAAGTTTAAATGACGAATTTTCCGATATCCTCCGTAGTGAACTTAATTCAAAGTTGGAGTAGTTCCACAGTGGCGTCTTTAGAATGAACTCGAACGTCGTCTCCGTTAAGTACAAATACTTAATTCAAAGAATTAATAGGTTTAAATACAAGGTTTTTCTATGAATCAAAAGTGCTTGTTTCTTTAGTCTTGGGCCTTTATTTTAATACACCGAGATTTCCAATACCACCTAATCATCTCTCATAAAGGGCTGCCCTCTTCTGCAGTCTGAGTGCGGGAAAAGCCCGCGCGATTTCCCACTTCACGGTTTTGATAATGATTTTACTCTATGCCCTATGGCATCTTAGAGTGAGACAGGTGCGTAGTGCCACTCTATCTCTTTGTTCAACAGTAGACGAACCCTGTGACCGCCTGACAGGATCACCTCTATCAGGTTTACGCGACGGATTGTGCCGAGCGTTAGTGATTATGCATGCAGCTATCTTTATATGACGATGCTATTGCAGACACCCACTATATTGTTTTTAATTTTTTAGATTATTTTATGTTAGGGTGTTCTAATTTGTAGTAAATTATTTTATGTAATTAATTAAATTGTTATTAGTAATTTGGTTACCACGTAAATTTGCACCTGTTTTAATTGTATTATGTTATCGAAAATCTTTGTAAAAGGCGATTTTAAGCGCTTTTCTATATGTCCAAAGAATAAAGTAAATTTTGATTTGATTTGATTTTGATTTAACTAACAAAAAGGTTAATTTTGTTAACCAGTTGGACTATTCATCGAATTTTATACGGAGTGAGTCCACTAACTGTCATATTAAATAGGTTTTTCATTTTTATTCTAGAGAGGTTAAAGGTTTATTCTCAATTTAAGATATTACATCGCTTCCATGAGAACACAACTAAATATAATTATAAATAGGTAACAGTTCGTCGTCGCTGAGAAAACAATTTTTAAATAATACATAATGTAACTTATAAAAACAAGTGATACCTACATGAAAACAAACACTTATATGACAGATTTTACTTATAAGTTAAAACTATAAATTGTCAGCAATAATGTACTCGGCAAGTTTCTTTTTTAATACATTAAACGAAGTAGTATTTTTCATATCCGAGGGTATGTTATTATAAAGGCGCGCACCGTCAAATGTTTTCATAGTTTTACCGTAGTTTGTACGGATCTTCGGCAAAGCAATGAAGCTACCGCGGCGAGTGCAGGGGTACGCAACATTTTGTTTTCGTTTTGTGAAATGTAACAAATCCTTCCTGATTTTAAGCAAGCTAATGCGATCTAGAGTAAAGCTTTACTTAGAAGGTACCTGTTTATTGAACTGTATTCCTAGCTACGCCTCTGCAGTTGGATGCAAAATCCAATCAATTCGTTCGAGCAGGCCTCCACTACGAATGTAAGTGCACAGCCCGGGCGAGGGAAATGGATTTTGGATCGAGTTTGGCATGAGAGGATCTGACCGTTTGATTTGTCTAAGTAACAAGCTAAATGCTTACTAAAGTGTAGGTTTACGTAGAAGTTATGACCGTTGCAGACGCAAAGTTCTCCAGTAAAAACTGCAGACCGCGCTCTAGTCAATGCAGCTTGGACTATCTAACTACAGAGACACGCGGTTTTTATCCGACTTCCAAAAAGGAGGAGGTTCTATGTTCGTGTGTATGTATTTTTTTTGTGTATGTTCATCGATAATTTCGCCAATTGTGAACCGAATCGAACATTTTTTTTAGTTCGAAAGGGTATACTCTCAAGTGGGACCACACTTAAATTTTACAGAAATCAGCTAGCTGTTTTTGAAAAAACTAAAAATTATTCGAGCGAAATATCCGAATTTTGTACACGATGAACATCGACAATTTCGCCAATTGTGAATCGAATCAAAAAAATATTTTTTAGTTCGAAAGGGTATATTCTCAAGGTAGTCATATTGAAATTTTACAGACATCGGCTGAACCGTTTTTGATAAATCAATAATAATGTAAACAATTCGAATTTTGTACATAATGTAAGGCGGTTTTGCCATTTTTTGGGAAAAACAATTAAATATAGGTAAATCTGTAAAAAGTATATTTTATAAATTTAGCAATAGTTTTCCTGGATCTGAAATGATAATATTAATTATGAACGATGACATCATAACCTTACAATAAATACCAGGACCAGTTCAACATAACAAAATTTTAAAATAGCAACTAGTTAAAATTTCATCTGAAATTACATTTTATTCTACAATTTTTCAGTACTGTAAACCGGAAACATGATTTAATTTTTTTTATTTATTTGTATGCTTGAAATGAGCAAGCTGTTTGAATGTTATGTAACATCATTCTGTACACAGCTAAGCAATAAAGTTTATTGTTAATTTGTTAAAATATGCTGTTACTTGTTTTGGTTTGTTTTTTGTTAATTAAACACGAGCATGGATCAATCTTTAGTGGTAGTGACCCCGCCTTTATTACAATCGTGAGGTCGTGGGTTCAATCCCGGTCCCGTACCAATGTTCTTTGGAATTTATGTACGGAATTTAACACCACTGGCTTTTTTTCGGTGAAGGAAAACATCGTGAGGCAACCAGCATACGTCCGTAGAAGAAATTCGATGGCGTGTGTGAATCCACCAACCCGCACTGGGCCAGCGTGGTGGATATGGCCCAATCACCCTTCGTGGGTAGACCTACGTCCTGCAGTGTACTATTAAAAAGGCTGGTACAGATGGGTCAATCTAAAAACGTTTTGTTTTTACAACCGAGAAATATGAATGTATCATAAAAATTTTCCGTCAGAAGTTTCGTTTAATTACGATGTCAAAAGCACATCTTTAGAAGCGTGAAAAGCGTGAAAACTCTCTTATAAGTCTCATTTACCTCGAAATATATTCCCAGCCGTCACAATTAACTGCTTCATTTCGCAAAGAGCTGGCTAATTCATTTTCAGCACGTGTCCTAGTAGCTGACAGGTTTGCTTTGCCATTGGTTAAAAAAGCCAAATAGTAAGGATCCCTAATTTTTTTGAAAATATAATATAGCCTATGTTTACCGGGGATGGTGTAGCTCAATCGGTTCAGTAGTTTTGGAGTCTATTCGATGCAAACAAAAAAAAAACAATCAAATCTTTCCTCTCTAAAATATTTGTATAGATAGCTAATTTTTTAACCGACTTCCAAAAAGGAGGAGGTTCTACGTTCGTCTGTATGTATCTTTTTTTGTGTATGTTCATCGACAATTTCGCCAATTGTGAAACGAATCGAAAAATTCTTTTTTAGTTCGAAAGTGTATATATACTCCCGAGATGGTTCTATTTAAATGTTACAGATATCGGCTGAGCCGTTTTTGAAAAATCAACAATAATGTGTAACATTCTAGCGGATAATTCGAATTTTGTACAATATGGAAGGTGGTTTTGTCATTTTTTGTGAAAAATAATTATCGCGCTATGTTTTGTAATAAACAATTCAATAATTTGTCGTGACTACAGGATTTGTACCAGAAAAACTGATACTTGAGTTTCGGATCCAGTGCTTCAATCAACCTAGGTCGCGCTGACCCAAAATTACTTGAAGTGTTTATCTTTTAACCACTGTACTGATCATTACTTCATTTTGGTTGTCGGCAAGAAACAAGTCAAAGTAGAGATCGTAGCGTGCATAATGCCAATAAAAACTATTTAAAATGTGCTGCTTAAACAGTAGTGGAAGTAGCTAATGGTACTTTAAATTTTTATTCGTTTTCATCTGTAACTTTGTACGTTCACTTTCTTGAGCCAGGATAGTTGATAGCTTACCCGGCGTTGGTAGGACACGTACCTTAGTACTCTAGTAATGAGCTCCATTTCTCATTTGATAAAACTCGGCACCGGTCCCGAGTGGTTCATATCTTTTTGTGATGCTCTGCGATGATACAGCCGGCCCCTTTTGTAAGCCCTACGCAGTATGATTCTGTATAAAATAAAACAGTACAAGTGGGAGTCAGGCTCGCACACCGAGGGTGCAGTACAAATCCTGAAAATTACACAAAATTGGGAAGTTGTTAAAATCAATTGTTGTTATTAGTTGTTTTTGTTGTGTGTAGGTTTTGATTCCCGATGAGTGTCAAAATATGCGAGGTTGCACAACATAAAAGGCTCTAACTTTTTTATACGATAGCTGAAAAGTTTACTTTTTACACAACTGCAAGAGACTACAGACATGGGTACATATTTGGTTAAAATTCCAACTCGATATCTGCGTTCCCGAGATAAAAGGTCTTGACACGGACAGATGGACGGACTTGTCGGACAGACAGACGGACAAAAAAGTGATCCTATAAAGGTTCCGTTTTCCTTTTGAGATACGGAACCCTAAAAAGTGCGCGTAACGTGTTCTAAGTTAAGTTTTGTTTGATATTCCCGTGAATAATATTCATTTTTCAAATAACATACTCGTTACTTAAATTCGGTTTAAAATTCGTTTTAACGTAATTTTACGCTATAAAAACTTTTCTCCGGGCGAAATTCGTGGAAATAAAAAATACTAAGTAACACGTTACGTTACGGTTTGTCGATTCAGAATCAGGTATCTTTGTACTCTCTCTGTATTGTGTAGAGCTGCTAGGGAAAAAAACAGCGTATATTTTGTATCACAATTTCGGGATGTTTTTATGTGACCAGAACGAAAAATCAAAATAATGATAAAATTAAAACTCAATTAAATAAAATAAAAAATTTAACTCGTATTAAAGCGGCTAGCACCCAGCGAGATCCTATGATCCTGCTGAGGTCCACCGTCCACCTTGTGTGAGGACGACGTCCGCTGTGCTTGCCGGTATGTGGTCTCCAATGTTCGATTACATCGATCAGATCATCAGTCAGTTAGACAATCTTCCGACCTACGTGCCCCACCCACTGCCATTTTAACTGGCACATCAGCTGGGAAATGTGTGTGTTCTTACAAATCAAACTCTGTAATTCGGGATTTTCTTACCAAAGTTTTGGAAAGAAAAATCTTAAAAAAACCTTAACTAGTTTGCTGGCTAGTAAATAGCGCATCCATCGATGCTAGTATACGTACCTTAGTACTCTCCTCTAGTAATTTGTCTATTTCTCATCTGATTAAACTCGGTACCGGTCCCGAGTGGTTCATCTCCTTTTGCTATGCTCCGCGACTATACAGCCGGCCGACATCCTTTACAAAAAGACACACATTTTTTTTTTTTGACATTTTCTGAATTGACATTTATTTTGTTTATTCTACATTTTAAACCACGTCATAACATATTTTTACTTGATTTATTTGATGACAATTAATTGGGTATAAATATAAATATTTTCATGATTATACCACTTACTTTGGCAAAATATGTCATTATTCTAGAATAAAATTAGTCTAAGTTATTAAGTCTAGCAACCTCTAGAGGTAGAAGCTAGGTATTTTATATGTATATTGTAAAACACCTGCATTTTTACTCAATTTCATAGACAAATAAATTAATTGATTCATTCATTCAAAATAGATATATTTTAGTCTAAAACAACTGTGGCTCGGATGACACGTTAAATTGTAGGCCCCGGTTGTTTTTACCGTTTAGCCTAAGTTTAAAAACTCTGACACCAGGGGCTAGCCACCCGGCCTATACGAACTTACTTTAGTCGAATAATACCAGTGTGGACGATTGGATATAGCCGAATTGCCTTTCGTGACTAGGCATAGGTTTATATGTGGCCAATTAAGGGACTGGCAGAGTGTAGAGGAACAGAAGTACGAGTACAGTAATAATCAGGAGCTCAATTTTTGAAAAGCTATAAAAGTACCTTTACGAGTATAGTCAGATGTTATGACATCCCGTGCTTCTGCTCTTACTCGTTCTCATGAGTAATTACGCATACGTTCTACCAGACTATCGCCTCTAAAATAGAGCACTGTCTTAATAGCTAGCCAAAGTTATCCATGAATTTTATCATTAGTGGTATTCTTTTAGTGTAATTTTTGTGCATATCGTACACACTTATTGCTAACTATTTTAAATATTATCATTAATGGAACACTAGAGCAACGTTTCATCAATTCAGTATCTGAAGCGTGACTGAACGAAATTCAGGCATTTACCTTACTTCTTTTACTTATATAAGCAAGAGCTGGTATAATGTATCTAAAGTATATATAATTTCATTGGCCAGCCACTTTTGTGTGCTTTCTGTACCCTTTGTATTCTCGCTGTATTGTGTGAAGCTGTTAGGGAAATCAACAGTGAATATTTTCAGGTTTTCGGGGACTTATGTATGGCGTGTTTTATGTTACTGGCTTTTTCAATGGAATAGGAAACAAAAATGGTGGCGTATATTGAATTCAGCGACATGGCATTTTTTCTTGATGCTTCAATTGTCCATGTGTGATTCTTATGTCCTGTAATTAATTTTTGTGGTTTTATTCTGCTGTCCTTATGAACAAAGCTGTTATGGCAGACACAAGCTATTTTGACAAAATACTTGCATTAAAGTTCAGCAAAGACCGGAAGAACTTTTTCAAAATAATTCTTGACTCCGATTACGGCATTCTTCGTGAAGAGTTCAACATTGGAAAAGTTGTCACCTCAGACTATTTTATCACTTTTTGAAAAGTGTGGATATAAAAATTTCGAAAATTCATAGTCACAGTTCATTCAATCTTTTCAAAATCGGACAATTCACTACCATAAAAACCTAGTGAGTGGTTATGTGTAAGTGAAAACTGTACCTTTTACTTAGTTTTAGTGTGGTTCTAAATACAATTTTGAAAAGTGTAGGGACAAGTTGACACATTAAAAAGTTTATCATAAAACATAGCTCTTTATAAATAAGCCCTCATATTACGCTGAGGCCTAAATAGACGTGCTAAGTACCTCTAGTATAAGATCTAAAGCTGAACACTCGCCATTTCAAATATTATCTAGCCCCAAATAAAGTTGTTAGCTTAGTGCGAAGGATCAACTAAATAACGAGCGTCAAGGCCTAAAAAGACGTCCTACCTCTAGTGTAAGATCTAAATGCTAACCACACGTCATTTCAAATGTTCCATCAGCCATAGGAAGTCCACTGCTGGACATAGGCCTCCCTTTCAAATATTATCTATCCAGAATAAAGTTATTGACTTAGGTCGAAAGATCAACTAAATAACGAGCTTCGAGGCCTAAAAAGACGTACTTACTTCCTCTAGTATAAGATCTAAAGGCTAACTCGTCACTTCAAATATTAACTAGCCACAATAAAGTTATTAGCTTAGGCCGAAGGATCAACTAAATAACGACTTGTTCCAGAATCTGGGGAATTTTACTGCGTGCGGGCTAAATTAGCCGAATCAAAGGCCTTAATTGCACAAAAGGAAAACACGAGCGTGTTTCCGGGCGAGTTCACTTCCGGTACGAGTACGTGACCAAATAATAAGTTGTAGCGCGTTACATCGGCTGTCTTGTTGAATAAAGATAGGTAATAAATATCCCGTGTAAATAAGGTTCGAAATTAGCCGTGGTGGTCTAGTGGTAATGACACCCGTCTTACAATCGTGAGGTCGTGGGTTCAAACCCGGTCCCGTACCAATGAATTCCTTGGAGTTTATGTACGGAATTTTCACACCACTGGCTTTTCGGTGAAGGAAAACATCGTGAGGCAACTGCGTATGTGAATCCACCAACCCGCACTAGACCAGCGTGGTGGGTATGGCCCAATCACCCTTCGTGGGTAGGCCTACGTCCTGCAGTGGACTATTAAAAAGACTGGTACAGTACTTACAGTACAGATAATAAATGAACTATATTTCGCACTCACCTTATAAACTCATTCGCGGTTATAGGTCATTTTTACCGACTTCCAAAAAGGAGGAGACTATGTTTGTCTATATTTTTTTATGTGTATTCACCGATATTACCGAATTAAAAAAATCTTTTATATTTCGAAAGAGTATATTATCGGATTATAATCTTAAATCGGTTCGATTTAAGATTTATCGAAATCGGCTGAGCCATTTTTGAAAAATCAACAACACATAATGTAAATTTATTACTCCATGAATGACACATCGATTCGTGCGAAGTTGCGAACTATTCGAATTTTGCACATGGCGGAAGTCGATTATGCTATTTTAGGGAAAAATTATTATAACTCTTCCTGGATAAAACTGGAATAGATTACGGGATAGGTCAAAACTGCGTGTTGTTGTCTATGATGAAAAGTTGTCTATGATACACTGATATAGTTTTGAGGTCGAAAGATCTCCTATATAAACTATAACAGTGCAAAATATCAAGTCAACGGTTCCGTTCACTATTGCTGCGTAAAAGAATAACAAACACACTTTTGCATTAATAATATTAGTATTTAAGGATTTTTATTAATACAAATTTAGCAAAGCAATTACCGTTTAATGCGATTTTTCATTCAATTCAAGCTAAGAACTACAAATAATCAATCTAGCAAAGTAATTTTATATTCTTTTGCAATGAATTCGAAACTGAATGAATCACTTCATTAACTAATTATTTAGGTATCAATGTTTCAGTGAGAAGCATTTGATTAAGTACCAATACTTGCATATTTCGCTTAAATTGAAAGTACTTCTAATATAACACTTAAATATATTTACAATATAAAATCAAAAAAAGTACTCTCATCAGGAAATAAGCTTTCGCGATGTTCATAATGAAAAAGTTGAGCGATTGTTTTGTAAATATTGAAATAATTCGTCAAGTGGGTGACCAAGTTACAAGTGGGAAGCACTCGTCGCGGTTTCGGACAAAATATTATGTTAAAGATGCTCAATACCAGCAAAATATGTCGTTTTTGAGCAACAACATTTTTTATCGAAGTCGTCTCCGTAGTCATAAAACTTCCACTGCTGCATAGGCGTACCCTCCAATACGGTTTTATTGGAAGTAGTTTGCAACCACCACGATTTTGTCTGAATAAGGTCATCCTTGCACTTTGTGGGTGGACGTCTTATGCTCGTCCTGTACTTGTCGGTACATGGTCTCCACTCGAGGACTTTTTGTCCCCATTAGACTTCAGGCCTCCTTGCTATTTCAGCTTGCCAATCCAACGCCTCGCCGCTTCTAACCGGTCTTATTAGAGATCTATAGGGGAGGCCTATGTTCAGCAGTTATATACTATAGCTGAAACAAATGAAAGGTTGAACCAGTCAGCCGAGCAGTTAATAGGTACTAATTGCTGTCACGATTGACGTCAATCTCGCGGACGAGGTTTCTTTTCCACGTCACGAGCGAAACCCTATTAACATTGCAAAATAATTAAAAATGCTATCATTTCTTTTCGCATACAATTTTCTTAGCGGGAATGAAGAAAACTCGATTGCTCGTATTAATTGAGCTCCGCCGCTATTAAATAAAAATAAAAATGTGTGGTTGGCAAAAAGCCTGACGGTATAACGCTAGTACTATGGAAGGATGGACGGCCCTTATTATGGGACGCGACATGCGTTGATATTAAGGCGCCGTCAGTCTTTTCTGACACTCAAGAGTAGGGCTGGAGCGGCGGCCAATTCGGCGGAGCAACACAAGCGGCGCAAATATGCTAACCTCGGCAGTTAGCGGTCGGTTACATATATGTATAAGCCGTCTGGGGAGTCGTTGGAACCGTGGAGGCTGGGACCTAATTATTTATCAAAAATCTTTCTGAAGGTATGGTGAACGTGAAGCGTGACCAAAATGCTAGTGTTTATTTGTATCAATGTATATGCATTGTCATACAGCGTGGCAATGCTGCCAGCATGCGGGGCAAGGGCACGAGCATTTTAATTATCTTTAGACCTTCAAGAGTCTGTGTTTTGGTTCTGGGTCAAAGTTATTTATTTAGGTTAGACAACGTCGTCTAATTTAAACAAACAACCTGAACTTAATTTCATTTATAAGGTATATATTTACATATACTGTCAATATATGTATGATCCATGTCAATGAAAATCCCTGCCAAGAAGAAATGTGGCAAAAAAAACCTTACAAATAAAAAGAGCTCGTCAATCCTATCCTTGCAAAGTGCTCTGTCAATTTTAAATAGCTGCTTAGTTTCAATGTTTTTAGCTGAAAAGGTAAAAATAAAAGTGCCGCTTTACGAGCGCTTCGCATCACTGAAACTGTGAAGCTGTTTGCACCGATTGCTACCGCTTTTTGCTAGAACATTCCGGTTCTATCTGGTTTTATTCAAATGCTGACAAAAGTCCGATCAACGAGCCATTTACTTATCTAAGTAGAGTAGTGGTAAGAGTATTTTAGTCTAAAAAATTGGAATCGCTATGGGCTGTTATAGTAAATTCCAAACAGCACTAGGTGCAACAAAGAGAAGCGCTTGAAAGTTCTTGATATCAACTTAATAATAATTGGCGAAGTGCGAGTCGGACTCGCGCACGAAGGGTTCCGTACCATATGGGGAGCCCCCCTTAATATTATTTATTTTAATTTAATTATTCACTTTGATGTGAATTTACAACTAAATATTATGTGAATATTTCAAACGTGGTATACGCTTGGGAAATATTCACAGAATATTTAGTTACCGTTATTTAAATCGAGCGAAAAATAGCTAAAAATCATGTTTGTCGCATGGGAACCCTCTTAAATATTTATTTTATTCTGTTTTTAGTATTTGTTATTATAGCGGCGACAGCAAAATACATCATCTGTAAAAATTTCGGATTTCTAGCTATGAGATACAGCCTGGTGACAGACAGACGGGCGGACAGCGAAGTATTAGTAATAGGTTCCCGTTTTTACACTTTGGTTACGGAACCCTAAAAAGAAGATACATAGACGAAACTTAATTGCCAACATAGCCTAGCGGATTAACAAGTTAATTTGGCAGTAGACAGAACCGATGTCATCGGCCCATCGACTTGGCATTTTTAGGGTTCCGTACCCAAAGGGAAAAACGGGACCCTATTACTAAGACTTCGATGTCCGTCTGTCTGTCTGTCACCGGGCTGTATCTCATGAACCATGATAGCTAGGCAGCTGAAATTTTCATTGGTGGTGTATTTCTGTTGCCGCTATAACAATAAATACTAAAAATAAAATAAATTAAATATTTAAGGGGGCTCCCATACAACAAACCTGAAATTTTAGACGTTTTTCGCTCTATATTAATAATAGTAACAGGTAGATGCTTGAAATTTTCACAAAATACTTAGTTTTATATTCACTTCAATAATAAATAATAAAATTAAAATAAAATAAATATTTAAGGGGGGCTCCCATACAGTACGGAACCCTCCGTGCGCGAGTCCGACTCGCACTTGGCCGATTATTCTTTAAATGATGTCATCGATCACAGCAAAACTACAGCAAAGAAAGTGTAAAACCTCCAGTCAAGTATCCATATTATGTTTAGTTATTTATTGAAATCCCATTTATCAATATCGAAACGGTAGTCATACTTACTAAACGGTAGTCGTACATAGGTACATACTTGAATATAAGCCTGAACATATACCGCAAATTATTATTTTAGAGGTTATCTAAGATAGAAGAATGTTTAACCCTATTTTAGGCAAATGTTGTAAAACAGACTCTTACAAGCCGAAATAACCAAACGCGATCTTATTTCACCCAAAGCACAGTAGCATCGTGAATTTCTCCTAAAATAACAATAGCTTAACAACTTAAGCCCTAAATTCCTAGACCCAGTTCTCGGGCACGAATTTCGTCCATAAGTCTATATAATACGAGCTTGCTAAACTATACTTTCGGGATTTTCTGAGCCGATTCGTTCGGCTGATTGTGATTCGATCGGACTGAAGTAGGCCGAAGCCACTCCAGGCCACTTTTCTCCGAGATTCCGAATTATGTTAAGGTGAGTACCCCTTGATTACTTAGCTAGTCCGTTTTGAAGAAAGTATCGCACACAGTAATGGTTCAGCACTCATTTTTATTTTTTGGAATAAATAAATAAATATTTAGGGACATCTTACACACGGTCTCTGTCCCCAAACTAAGCATAGCTTGTGATATGGCTGCCAGAGACTGATATACTACATATTTTTAAATACATACTTATATAGATAGTATCTAAATAACACCCAGACACAGAGCAAACACCTATGTTCATCACACAAATGTTTGCCCTGGGTGGGGATCGAACCCACACCTCTTTGGCCCAGAAGTCAGGTTCACTAACCACTGAGCTAATTTAATCTAATAGTTCCGCAGCCCTCTCCTATGATCTTAAAGTGATTAATAACAGGCTGAATCTTCGTGAGCAGGTTATGTTAGACGAGATGCCCAAATTAATCTTATAAAAAAAGTAGTAGATAAATAGGTATCTTCTAGGTTAGCGTGCTAAAACCTAGACAGCTTATCTGTTTAACATCAGGCAGTATGTGGTCAAACGCAAACCTATTCAGAATAAAAACCAAAAAAAAAAAAAACTTGATCGAGGTAGCTAAAGTACTGCGCAGGAATTAAGCATGTCGTTTTGGTGGGGTGTCGATATTGTTACAATAACAGTAAGTATAAAGGTTTATGTAATCGTACACATATAAGTAGTCAATTTAATACCCTAAGTATATGCCTAGTTGTTTTCAAACGTAAGTATATTCCAATGTATCGGCGCTAGCCGCTAATTCTACGGCTGCTAAATAAAATTAATGTTCATACTTACTGTTCATAATTTGGTGCATTTTAATTAAATAAAATGAAAGTTTGATATCATAACGGACAGACAGATAGATGACGGATGCTACGATTTTATGAAGATTATTTGTTTTACTAAAAATCTTAATAGTACATTGTTCACCGAGAGGAGAAAGTGACCGATTACCGTCGAGGGTGTCGCTTAAAACACCCGAGATCGGGAATCGCACTTTCTCTCGAGTGATACATAGTGCTTTATACTACACCTACGAGGAAAATAAAAAACTAAATCTTTACTAATTGAAATTTATATTGAAATTGTTTCAGTTAGTGAAGCTTAATGTAACACTTGAAAATGGCGCCAATGGCGTCTGCAATTTTCACATGTTCTTTTTTCAAATTGTTTGACACCATCCAACACACAGCTAGTGGCCAGTGTCATTTTGCGAACTTGGAGATAAAAACTCACTGTAAAAACTTTTTGGCTTTTGATATTTAGGTTACCAGCGCATAGTCTTACCCAAAATTAAAAAAGAAAAACCACGTAAGAAATGGATTTTCATACACTTTTCTCTCCCGCTCAGTTGCGTTTTCTCCCCGCATATTTGTTCGATATGCAATGACGTACTTTCTACCGTAAATTTCATAAAGTATAAAGGTACTTTCCGAGCAGGTGTAGTATAAAAACATTTGAGCTCTTTTCCTAAACAAAATCACAACATTTCCTCCAACTCAACGATACAGTCATTGATTTAAGCATTGAAATGGGTACGATTTGAGTCGAGTCAACGTTAAGTAGATATGGTGTGCGATAGACTCTAGAGGCTCTCCATAGGCAATGCTCAATGACCCGTGGCTTCAGAGCGGCTGAATTTCACTCGTTAACATCGCGCTGAAAGATTACGTAGGCTACTTTAGAACAAAACATGGCCGCCTACGTAGTTTGCTAATTACGTCTGTTATTATTAATCCTACGCGGTTGAGCAGTTTATAACTCACACCTAGTATAATAAGTTCTTAGTACAGTAAATTAAAGTTACTTCTTCAATTATTATTTAATGATTTACTGTGTTGTCTGAAATAAATAAAAAAGTTATATAATATCCACCTACAATTATTTATTTGTGCGACATTTTCGCTGTGCGAAAAAGCACTTTAATAAATATTAAAAAAAAACAATATTTATTTAAATTTCAACCCACTAAAGCTTATTAAGCTTAGGTTATACATATTAGATAGTAGTTAATACGTAATCTGGATGGATCAATTAATAAAAATGCTGTGGCAAATTCGTTTATTCAGATGATCCGGAAGTTGGGAAATTTTCGCGGCATTTATTAGCCGATTTTGATAATATTTGGCAAGATTGTTTAGTATCTAAATCCTCGTAAGATTTGCGAGTATGAACTTAATCAGTCAAGAAGCTTATGAAGAAGGCAGTATAAGAGATGTGCCGCCAGACCTACTGTTCGGAGAACCAGGTACTAGGTGAAAAACAGAGCTCAACCTACCTAGAAACTGAGCTCTACTTTGTTAATTAAAGTCGTGTTCACTAATTATAATAAGTGACCGCATACGACGCCCCGCTGTCCGAAATAAAGTATAATTAATTATTGTGCGGTAAATCGCCCGTAACAAAGAGGTTTTGTTACAAATTGCCGGAAGATGGCTTTACACGTGAATAATACGAGGCCAGAGGTAATAAATAATAAATATTAGGGGACATCTTACACACGGCCTCTGACCCCAAACTAAGCAAAGCTTGTGATATGGCTGCCAGAGACTGATATAAGTACTACATATACATATTTTAAATACATACTTATATATATAGTACCTAAATAACACCCAGACACAGAGCAAATACCTATGTTCATCACACAAATGTTTGCCTTGGGTGGGGATCGAACCCACGCCTCTTGGACCCAGTAGTTGGGGTCACTAACCACTGAGCTACCGAGGCAGTTCAAAACCATTCACTTTTCTGTTTCTTTTATTTATAAGGCTTCAAACATAAAAATGGCCGGTGCGCCGGCCAATATTTCAGCTCAAAATAATTGAAACACCACAACTTTTCACTGATAGATAAATACATATAAATACATAACTTATTCCGAATCAAAGACTTATTCAATCTATACAAACTATCAGTACTTACTTACAAAACATTCTCTCTTTACCATCTCAATACCTACTTACCCTATCAAAGAAGCTTTATATGAAGTGAAAATATTATATATATAAATATTACAGAACCTTTTGCTGAATTCTACAAACATGAACTTTATGAAACAGAATATAAAGTAACTTCCTTTCATGACATAAAAAAGCGGTAAGCCTATACTTATGGAAATAAAAATGATGGATCATTTATCGCAAACGGAATTTTAACGGCTTTTGAACCGGCCACTCTACCTCACTCGTACATTTGCAAAGAGTATTTGTATAGGCATTAAAAAACTCCTTTAAACATATTTTATCAATCATAATACGTAGTATTTAAAAGAAAAAAATTGAAATCTAATTATTTAATCATTGGTGGAAATAAAATAAATAAAAACTGTTACAGACATGCCACATTGGCGACATCGGTCGCCGCGACGCCGCGGCGACGTCGATAATCCATAGAAACTGCTATGTAATTTAGACACAAATGACACTTGAACTGCTGATCAAATGTCAAATTTCATCGTCGCAGCGACCGATGTCGCCAATGTGGCATGTCTCTTACTCTCACTTTTTTACGAGTCAAACTCAAAGTTTTAAAAACGAAAAATACTACAAAACGTTGATGCCTGGAGCATCGCCGTAGGTTTGCGAGCCTGTCCATTTTCTATAGGATTCATTTCGGAGAGTGTGCATCTGAGCTGCACGACCTTATCCTACCATCCCCTTTTTACTACAGGACAAGTAGGAGGACACCACATTACCACCCCCCCACTGTCGATTTTCCTTCGATACGTACGAAGAGGTTTGATTCAACTTTTCTGATTCGTACCGCCAGGGAAAGGAACAGTCTTCCTGCTTTCCTGTTTCTTAAGAGATATAATCTAAGGCTTTGCAAGGTCAGAGTAAATAGGTATCTTCTAGGTCTGCGTGCTTCATCTTCGACCACAACGTCGCTTACCATCAGGCGAGTTGGTGGTCTAGCGCGGACTTATCCGCGAGAAAAAAAATGCACTTATGTGCATAAACTGACCACTAATTTGGTTTTTAGGTATGTGTACTACCTATACATGGCGGATAAATTAATAGTTCATGCATAAAAGACAAAAAACCCAAACAAAATTGAATTTCGCGCGCTGACAAAGATGATCAGCCTTAACGGTGCGGTTGGAACGGAGGACCTGTAAGTAATTTGTCAGGGAGCGCCTAATGTACAATTAAAGTGGCCATAAAGGCTTTTAAGGTTATTGGGAGCCGATTACAAGGCTCGTTTACAAAGGGATATCTTGATCTGCCATAATTATATGAGAAAATATTTAAAACCTTTGAGCAGTTGCATTAACCCTTTCCTATCTATTTCCAATGTTCATTTCTTTTAGACATTAATCTATGAAAGTTTATTGTGGTTTCAGAGTTTCCAGTTATACTGGTTTAGGTAGACTTACCTACGGTTTAACTAAACAGAAAACATTTAAAATGAATAAAATATTTTTATTTTAAATTCTTTAGGAGAACATTGACAACATTGAAAAAAATCTTTTTCACACCAGCAAAAGAGGCTTCGTTGATTCGCCCCGCGGTCCGAACATTACGGGGCGAAACCACGAATGAGCCACGATTGATCATTGAAAAAACAGAATAGATTGTTTACGCAATCTTGAAATTGATGTCATAGTAAATGTTATTTGTAATGAATGATGGGTGCAAGAAATTACTCTAAAGTAAAAGAAACAATATTTTCGGGAAAGAAACTTTATTTTAATTACAAAAATTAAATCTAATTAATCGACATTTAAATAACAACTCTACGTCTAAAACATTTTAGTTAGATTCTAACAAATATTTACAATCAACATAATTTTTTAAAATCTTATCTTTTTATGGTACTTACCGATATTTATTTACTTACTTACTCTTATTTACTTAAGTATTTACATATTTTTTTCTCGTAAGTACAGATGGATAATTCGAGTTAAGATAATACGGATTGAAATAAAGAAAAATACAACTTAATTTTAATATTATAACAATTTTTTGAAATGCCTGATATAAATGTTCTTTTTTTTTGCTTTTTACAGGTTTCATTTTGGAAAATTCCTAAAGCCTCGCGACCTTATTTTCTCTCATTATTCTATAGGAAGTAAGAATAACATCAAAAAGAAGGGAGGAAGGGCTTTCAAATAACACCGACTTTTAAACAAAACAGGTATTAATTTACCGGAATTTATTCTAAACAAGAAATAAACTACAATCGAAGAGAGTTTTCACAAACAAATTGCTGAATGAAATAACAAACAAGATACTTATTTATTCCCTTTTGTCGGAAACAAACAGTACAGAACAAATAAACAATCAAAAGCACCGTTTCATTAACATTTTATTAGAAAGTGTCAGAACACTTCTGACGAGTGCTGAGTACGGTAATTCCCTAAACAATAATGCTTTGGTAAGGGTAAAATGACAATAAAGTTAGCGATTATAGGAGTTTTAAACAAAATATGATCAGGGTCCTTAGGCCCGGGTCTTATTACGATCCTTGAAGGACGTAATCCTTTAAAACCAGTCTCTGATTATGATGAACTCTCCGAAAACAAAGTCAAATTGTGTATGACTTATAATCATTGTCACCATCCACGGAACCATATCATACGCGTGTCTTGACATGCACTTGACAACTTATTTACTTTGGTTCTTCGCTCGCTGCCCTACACTCCGCTACGTGGCTCGTTGTCGAGCCGTACTTGCCGTGAAGTACTCGTATCTCACAGATAGGTAAGTATTTAGCGGTATTATACTATGCAGGTTACAATATAAAATGTAAAAAATATATTAATAAACAATCAAGACAAAAACACCATTTTCGAATTGTAGACATCATACATTTTTTAACATTTATTTACATAGATACAGGTAACGGCACGTAAGTCTAGCGCTGAGGGCACTATGGAGGGGATGGCTGCGCATAGTGAGCGCTAGCTAACCCCATGCGCAGCCACCCCTCCACACTTCTCTCAGCGCTAGACTTATATGCCGCGACCTGTACGTGAAGGAAAACACAGTGAGGCAACCTGAATTCGTTCGTAGAAAAAAATCGATGGCGAATGTGAATCCACCAACCCGCACTGGGCTAGAGTGGTGGATATGGCCCAATCACTCTTTGTGGGTATCCCCTTATGTTCAGCAGAGGACTATACAAAGTTTGTGTAGGAACTTTTCTCGATTTACAGTTTTGATGAATAAAACTATGGGAGTTAATGTAAAGTAGCTAGGTAGGTACGTTTTCACTGAAACAATTGTAAAAATCCTACATTGTCTATATTTTTAAACGTTTAAAACGCACCAAAAGTAACGCAAATAAAGCTTTGTAAAATTCAAGTAATTTAATTAGCTACACTGGTTGAAAACAGAGAGAAATTTTTCATCACTACTTTTTTCAAATTATCTCGTCGTTCGTTGATTTAATCGCTATTGTTGTTTTACCATGCTTTGACGTTAGCTAGGAAAAACCATGTTAGAGTAATATCATAGTAAATTAATAGTTTAAAAAATACTAGAAAAACACGATTAGTCCATTACGTGGCCTTTCTCACAAATGCAAACACGACTATGATACGATATTTCATCATGGAATGCCAGTGCCTATCTTCCGGCTTCATTATCAGGCCTTGAAACCTAATCGTGGTCAAAAAACAGCTATGATACGATTTTCCATCATGAAGTTCCAGTTCATATCTTCCGGCTCCATCATCAGATCAGTTCGACAGTACCACATTATTGTATTGTCATCAGAACTACAAACAGCTGCCAATTTTCATTACGCTACGACCCTTGGAAGATGGTTAAATTAGTTACCTTAGATTCCATTACATGTTAGTTACATACACGTCGACCTAATTTAAGCGTGTTAAAAATAATTATTTCAGAATCTATTGCTTATAAAACACGCTGAAATAACATCCTTACTATCCTTACTAATATTATAAATGCGAAAGTAACTCTGTCTGTCTGTCTGTCGCGCTTTCACGCTAAAACTACTGAACCGATTTGAATGAAATTTGGTACACAGATAGTCTAGAGCCTGAGAAAGGACATAGGCTACTTTTTGATTCGAAAAAATAGTTTTAAAGGGTTGAAAAGGGGGGATGAAAACGCATTGGCTAGAATCTTAGAAGAAAAAACTTATATTCTACCATGACAAATGGTAATTTGCATCTTGACTTTCCAAATTACATTCTCTATGCCCAATGCCCATTCAAGGCTGCTCAAGTTGCAAATGTCAAAGTCATTCAACCTTTTCCTGTAAACTTTAGAGAAGGTTACATGTATTTTTTCAGTTTAATTACGTAGTTTTCATTCTAATCGGTATGCCTACAAAACGCAAATCGAATCTAGCGCGTAGTTCTAGCGGAGCTCGCGTAAAGAAAATTGCTAGAAGCCAAGAGTCTGAAGAGCACACTTTAACGCGTTTGACATTAGATGCCGAGCGCCACGCATCTCAAAGAGCTGCTGAGACTCAAGAGCAAAACCAAGCGCGTCGAATTTTAGATGCTTAGCGTCACGCAGCTCAGAGAGCTGCTGAGACTGAAGTTGAAAGCCAAGCGCGGCGACTTTTAGATGCTGAGCATCACGCAGCGCAAAGAACTGCTGAGACTCAAGAGCAAAAAACCAAGCGCGTCGAATTTTAGATGCTGAGCGTCACGCAGCTCAGAGAGATGCTGAGACTCAAGAGCAAAACCAAGCGCGTCGAATTTTAGATGCTGAGCGTCACGCAGCTCAGAGAGCTGCTGAGACTGAAGTTGAAAGTCAAGCGCGGCGACTTTTAGATACTAAGCGTTAGACGTTAAGCAAAAAATTGCATGGTTCCTGTAGGATCCAATGTTTTTTTCCCTCTGCATGCCACATGTTACTATGACGTTTAATACCAGGCCGTCATTTTGTCTGACATTAAAAATATTTTTAAATCTACTATCATTAGAGGTTTAACATGTTTCTTTATTCTACCTTTATGGTACAGAATCATCATACCTACTTTAATATTATCAATCCGATAAGTTTGTTGGTTTGTTCCTCTTTGACGCGGCAACGGAGCAAAAGATTGACTTGATTTTCGGTATGGATACCTATGGTTTAAAAGACAGAAAGTGATAATAGGATACTTTTTTATCCCGAGAAAATTCGTGATTCCCATGGGATAGGACAATAACTGTTTCTCAGCAATGGAGCAACGGATTGACTTGATTTTTGGGGTGGGCATAGTTTGGAAGACGGAAAGTGATATAGGATACTTTTCATTCCGAAAAAATTGCGGTTCCCGTAGGATAAGACAATAACTTTTTCTCAGCAACGGATTGCCTTGGCTTATTGCATGAATATAGTTTGAAAGACGAAAAGTGACATAGGCCACTTTTTATCCCAAAAACTTTAAGAGGGGGACTCTTAAAGTTTTTGGGATAAAAAGTGGCCTATGTCACTTTTCGTCTTTCAAACTATATTCATGCAATAAGCCAAGGCAATCCGTTGCTGAGAAAAAGTTATTGTCTTATCCTACGGGAACCGCAATTTTTTCGGAATGAAAAGTAGGATAGGATAAAAACTAAGCGAGCGGGCCGCGGTAGCAGCCGTCTAAGCGCCAGAAATAACCTGTCATTTCAAGTTTAGGACGTTCCTACATTTTTCGCACTCCTTCGCGGCACTCAACAGCGCTAGCCCAGACTCGGGCTCCATAACGGAGCTTGCGCTCCCGCAATAATGACGGAGTGTTTCGGAGCACAAAACACATCGTCATCCACCACTCGGGACTAACCAGCACTGAGCGTCGGACAGCATTCCAACGCCCTGGTCCCAGTGCAACGAGTCAGTCATAGTAGCCCAGCGCCTGCCTTTTCAACTGCAGAGGGCAGTGAGAACGGCCATCGCGATACCGACACTTCTCTTCCCCTGCAGCCCCACTGCGTCTGCCAACAGGTTGACGGCCTAGCGGAAGGTAGGGTAGGTGGCGGCACCCACACAACCAGTTCCATCCCACCGCAGCCCCTAATCCACGGCTGCAGCGTCGCAAGAGCGGCACTGCAGCCCGCCTCAGAAGCAACACTCTTCATAAGGCAGGCAACCTACCGGCCATCCTCTCAGCTGCTTTAGTTAAAAGCGGCTGAACAACGACTGCCGGCTTCTAAGCTGCCTTGGGGGAAAGACCCAAAGAAGAGGGAGACTTCGAGCGCCGCCTTTTCAGCTGCCTTAGACCTCCCCCGCCACGACAAGGCGGGAATACAAAAGGGGGTTTTATATACACTCCAACCGTAACTTAACCAACAAAAGCATACTTCTAAGGTATTCTGATGTTTGTCGCTTAGGTTAGGTTTCGCAGCCGACATAAACATTAGCCAAAATCAAAATATAACGCGGGCGAAGCCGCGGGTAAAAGCTAGTATTTAAATAATCGGCCAAGTACTAGTAGGACTCGCGCACGCAGGGTTCCGCACTGTATGGGAGCCCCCCTTAAATATTTATTTTATTTTAATTTTATTATTGAATAGAACATGCAACTAAACATTCTGTGAATATTTCAAGCATCTACCTGTTACCATTATTAATATCAAGCGAAAAACGGTTAAAAATTCAGGTTTGTTGTATGAGAGCCCCCCTTATATTTATATTAATTTTATTCTGTTTTTAGTATTTATTGTTATAGCGGCAACCAAAATACATCATCTGTGAAAATTTCAGCTTTCTAGCTATAACAGTTTATGAGATACAGCCTGGTGACAGATAGACAGACGGACAGACGGACAGCGGAGTCTTAGTAATAGGGTCCCGTTTTTACCCTTTGGGTACGGAATCCTAAAAATGTTCCAAAAAATAAAAAAATGATGGGCCAGTGAAAACATCCATGTAGATACCGCTTGTACAACATTGTAACGTTTTTGAGTACTTCGTGTTTTCTCAAAGATGATTTTGCTCACATAGTTCCCTGAGTCAAAACCAAACTGGTGACAGAGACAATTATCATTTAAAACAATGACACTTACGATTAATAACCTATATCGAGTACGGAAATATGAATTAATGTAAGGGACATTTTGGTGATTTTGAGTTATATACATCGTTGGATTCAGAATTCCGAGCTCTATCGAATGGTATATATAACTTTTTAATATCTTGAAAAAAATGTCGCTTACCACAAAAAAAAGTGAGCAAAAATATCAAAAATAAGGGATAAAAAGTACGTTAACAGACATAAAAAATGCAATATGCCTCATACGTTAAGTTTCTCATCATATTAACCAATTGATTTCTCTTACGCTATTACAAGTTACGTTTTTCAAGTCCGATGTGCCTCTTACATCAATTTACAAAAATATACACTGGCCCTTACGCAGACAAACAAATGTTAATTGAAAATCAAACAAACTTAAACAGGCAGAGGTTTTTATAGGAAAGTGGTTTGATTACAGATTTATAATTTTTGCAGCCTCTACGGGACATGTCCTATAATAGTTGGCCTCTTACATTAATATTCGACTACGGAAATATGAATTAATGTAAGGGACAAAAGGCCATTTTTCAGGAGAGCCAAAAAACGATCGCAATTTTTTTATTTCTTTATATCTTTTTTGTTTCTTGTCTGATTTAAATGACTTCTAGGGCAAAATTGCATAAAATTTTGAACTGTTTATGTTAAAGATATCATTATTTGAGATATCCCTGTAGTTTAGGAATCGACATGTCCCTTACATTATTTTTTTCTGTTAAAATGAACAAAATTTTTAAAAAAAGTTAAGGTAACGTACATCTCATAATCAAATACGAGGTAAAATTGCAGTGAAGGACATCGCTTCAATAGGTTTTTTTAAATAAATAGCCCCAAAAGTTTATCATAGTCATTTATTTTCTATGTAATTATATTTAAAAATGTGTCACTGACGCTAAGTTAAAAAAAAAACGTTAGAAAACTTTTTAAATAATAAAAAACTAACGTTCATTATCATAAAAAGACTGTAGGAACTTTTATATTCAGTCTTCCATAATATAACAATAAAAGCTTCCAAAAAAAGTTAAACTACGTATAAATCTTTGTAAAATAAACAAAATCATAATATAGTTCTGCACCATGTAACAAGAATAGTACTCATAAAAATTAAATTGGTTTCTTTTATGGCAACAGTTGTTTTAATTATTTGTGGAACTATGATTAAGTTTATCCTATTCGTTTGACAAAACAAGGAAAGGCATGATCATTATTTCAATTCACTAAAGATGGCTGCAACTTACTAGGCTTGTATAGGTATAATATGACTTTTCAAGACTTTCCTTGTAAAATATAAAATATATATAATAAATTAATAATTAATATAATATATATAATATATTCATATAAAATTTACAAGATGATATTAACTTATGTATTTACGTATAATAACTAATAAAAACAACATTCCCAGAAGATTTCACGCGGATTACCTAAATCTTCCGCATGATGGTGCAGTTTTAGACACTTCATTGGAAACCGACGAAGAATATGAAGACGCACAGTAAATTTTAGGATTAACCTCAAATGAATGAATAATCATTTAAATTATTAAAAAAATTGGTTGCCTGTAAAGTCGGTATACGGGCGAAAGTTTTACGTGACAACGACTTTAAGACGAATGAGACGAATGAGAGCGCATGAAGTGTGAGCGGGGAGCGTAACGCAGTTTCTTGAAGTGTCACCCGGCAAACCAATTTATAAGACGTTGTCACGTCAATAAATCATGAATAGATGATGATGAATAAGCATTTATTTTTTCTTCACCATAATTTAATCATGAAAGCATTGCTACAGAAATGTTGACTAAGATTTTCTCATTGTTTTGATACTCGTATTTATGTTAATTCTGGTAAACATTGTTAACAAGTTATTATATCACAGTTAAGATAATTCTATGACTTTCATTGGACAATACGAGGAAAGTCTTGAAAACATATAGCCAATTTGTAACTGTCACTTAAAAGCATTTGAATCCGGTTTTTCACGTCTTTCCTTTTGTTGTAAAATAAAAGAAATTTACTGGATAAGATTCATCTTACTAAAAATTTACTTGCTAAAATCGAGGTTATTGTCTTGTTATTTTTTATTAGCTTGTTATAGATAAACCATGGATATTTAGGTGCCCTATTTGTTTTTGTTTAATTTTGACTGGACATGTTTCTAGGCATAAGTGCTTTATCATCTATTTTAATAGATTTTATTGTTTCTTTATGGAAGACTAATAGTAACTAACTATTAGGTATAATATGTCTTTTCAAGACTTTCCTTGTGTAGTTATATTAAATTGATAAGATTATATTAACTTATTTATTTACGTAACACTACTATGTAGGAACTATTGCAATCAGCCTTGCCTTATTGCCTTACGCCTTTTATGTGCCTGATTGCAATAGGCAGTTCCTACATAGTAGTGTTACGTAAATACATAAGTTAATATAATCTTGTAAATTTAATATAACAACACAAGGAAAGTCTTGAAAAGTCATATTATACCTATACAAGCCTAGTACGTTGCAGTCATATTTAGTGAATTGAAATAATGATCATGCCTTTCCTTGTTTTGTCAAACGAATAGGATAAACTTAATCATAGTTCCACAAATAATTAAAACAACTGTTGCCATAAAAGAAACCAATTTAATTTTCATAAGTACTATTCTTGTTACATGGTTCAGAACTATATTAAGATTTTGTTTAATTTACAAAGATTTATACGTAGTTTAACTTTTTTTGGAAGCTTTTATTGTTATATTATGGAAGACTGAATATAAAAGTTCCTACACGGTCTTTTTATGATAATGAACGTTAGTTTTTCATTATTTAAATAGTTTTCTAACGCATTTTATTGTGATATTACTTACTTAAAAGTATGGCTTAAGACTTTTAATTACATAAGAAGTTTTTTATGTTGTTTTATTTTTAACTTAGCGTCAGTGACACATTTTTAAATATAATTACATTGAAAATAAATGATTATGATAAACTTTTGGGGCAATTTATTTAAAAAAACCTATCGAAGCGATGTCCTTCACTGCAATTTTACCTCGTATTTGATTATGAGATGTACGTTACCTTAACTTTTTTTTAAAATTTCGGTCATTTTTACAGAAAAAAATAATGTAAGGGACATGTTGTAGCATTAAATTTTACACATATCTCATTTATGTATAATTCGGAACGCTATTTTTTTATTTCACAGTTGTCAACACTGTAAACGCTTCTAATTGGTCAGGACGAAACGTCAACCTGTCTAGTGATTGACAGTTTCCCAATCAATGCTCGTTTGATACAAACTATCGATTTTTTCACTCGATCATTTTTTTCATTAATTCATATCGGCGTCTCCTTTTGATAAACAAACGCTTATTTAAAGCCACTCAACAAAGTGAAACCTTTGGATAAGCCTTAGTATTATTAATCTCACCTTTTTAGCATTTATCCGTTTTCTTTGGGAGTAATTTCCTCTCCTCGTATTATTTTTAGTCGATTCTAATTCGATTGTTTGTTAAGTTAGTTGCTAGTCTTTTTTCTTCAACGTTGTCCCCACCGTCTGCGTGAGAGAGGTCATTGAATCAAAAGGACGACGGGATGGCGGACCCCTGCTTCCTGCATGGTCTTTTGCTCCAAAAATGCGGTGGAAGGCGTAGCTTTGACCCAGGGATCCTGCGGAAGACCCCAGGAGCCACGCACCTCTAACTCACCGGGCGTGGAGCGGCCTCGAGTCGCTATTATTATATTTTTCCCCCTAACAAGGTATGTGGACGCGTCACCATTCGTACTTTTTTTTGTCAAATAATCACGAAATACATACTAAATCGTATTATCTTCCATTGAGCGCGTGCGCAGCTACTTTTCTATCGATTTCACTAAATTATTACCCTGAAATGTTCACTTCAACATGTGATTTCAATGCGTTTTTGGGCCAACCACATGGATTGGAAATACAATCCTTTCGTTATTTAACTATTGAATATAGGATAAAAACCTTCCCCTCGACCCTGCGGTCGTGGCGAGGTGTAATTTTCCCCGATTTTAATGTAAAATCGCTGGAATTCTTGACTTTTGGTAGAAAACCTACTTAGTGTAAAATAACCTTCTGGAATGTTCCTAGATGTTCACATTTGTGCTAAACACTTTCCTCTTGACCCTGCGGTCGTGGCGAGGTGCAATTTTCCCCGATTTTAATGTAAAATCGCTGAGATTCTTGACTTTTTGTAAAAAACACACTCCGTGTAATACCCCCTTCTAAAATGCTACTTGACTGTTAAACCTTTATTAAATAGTTTGTCCACAAGCCCCCGCACGTGGTGAGGCCCAATTATACCCCATTTTCTCATTTATGACCTGAGAAAATGTAATTTTAATTTTGTTTACTTTTCTTCCTACTCGGTGTTAACATGGATTCATTCCATCCATTTCAGGGTGTATAGGTGAGGCCGGCATGTTTGGGCATACCCCCAACCAGGCTTACCTGGATTAGCCGCCTGGACGTCGTTGGTGCACCCAGTCAACGGTGCGACCACTGACCTTCACGTGAGCCCTGCCAGAGTATTGGCAGTCTACCTCCAGTTCCTATTTGTTAACCGGCGGCGCGTACAGAGGTATTTCATTCCCCTTTATTACCGTCGGTCATCTACTACCTATTGGTGACACCATCGGATGGATCCACCCATTTGCTGATTATAGTTTAAGTGAAGGGACAGAACTCGACCAAGCGACCCACCGTTATCATTATTTTATTTACCACTATTTTACATATTCAAGTCAGACGGCTTCCCCGTCTACATTCTACCTTACCTAGTATACCTATTTAATCCATTAAGTACCCATTGTAAAATAACCAAGCAACTCACCGTTGTTTACCTATTAGAGTTAGACGGCTTCCCCGTCTACATTTTGTGTTACCCATGGTACCTATTCAACGCTACTATTATACTCCCATTATACTACTCCTATTTACTCCTAAATACTACTAAATACTACTATCATTGTAAAAGTACCATGGTGACCTCACTGTTCCTGTGAATATTAATCCTTTAAAAAACTTACAATAAAAACAAACATGCCGGTGATAAACGCTGTGCTTTTATTTAACTACCTTAGTCTATAAGTGTAGGTATATTTATCCTCACCCTTACATAGGGAAGAAACCCTGCTACAATGTCAATTCCTAAACTACAGGGATATCTCAAATAATGATATCTTTAACGTAAACAGTTCAAAATTTTATGCAATTTCGCCCTAAAAGTCATTTAAATCAGACAAGAAACAAAAAAGATATAAAGAAATAAAAAAAATTGCGATCGTTTTTTGGCTCTCCTGAAAAATGGCCTTTTGTCCCTTACATTAATTCATATTTCCGTAGTCGATATTTTTGCAATTAATTTAAATAACTTTAAAATCGACTCTCTTTACATTTTATCATACAGAGATTTACGTTTGATTTCCCATCTGATTGCAAGCAGAGATCAAGGACCCTTACTTACTTAAACCATAAGCTGGGCACACACGACTTGGCTCTAACCCAATTATAAATGTGTATGAGGACTTAACTGATAATTTGAAATTATTTCAAAAATGATCGAATGTTGACCAGTTTTAAGGAAACACTACACCACACTTTAAAAAGTACAGTCTGTACAAATAAGCCAGGCAACACATCCCGCCTTTCTCCCTGGGCGTGTCATCATAGGGCAGTGATATGTTTTCAGGCGTAGCGGAGGCACAAGCAGGCGCGGGCGAACTTGATATAAGTACAAGATTTCATTCTCGCTATCTCGAATATACGCACCGCGGCCGACCGTGACACAGCGAGACGCGAGACGAGCCCGTGCGCTACTCTTTCAGTTTGAAAAATATTCCCAAATGCTCTTGAAATTATAGTGGTCTAGCCGTTTGCATTAAGAAACCAAATGACGTGAGTAACAAATGCATTACATTCTAATCAAAAACGTTGTTTCACGTTTGATTACATCCCATCTGGCTGTAAGCTAGAGATGTGGAGTCACAGTCATGTCATCGCATGTTATTCGCTCTCGTATGTGTAAACACAAATTTCAGTTTTCCATCTTGTCTCGTCTGGTCTTTCTCGCTATCGTGATTATATTTGCATGTGTTCAACAACTTTAATGATTCATTTATAAAGCCCTTGTAGGACGTAGCGCACTTACTTGGGTGCCAGTTGTACCACAAGAAGAAAATGTGGCAGAAACAATCTTACACTACACTTTACAGTTTATATAAGCCAGGCGACACGTCCGCCTTTCTCCCTGGGCGCGTCGTCATCGGGCGGTGATATGTTCTCGGGCGTAGCGGAGGCGGGCGCGAGCGCGGGCGCCTCACTCACGCGGCGGCGGGTGAGCGCGCGCGCCGGCTCGCGTCAGGCGCCGCAGTCAATGCGCGCGCACACGGCCGCGCTCAGCAGCGTCGCGGCGGCCAGCGCCATCTGCACGCACGCGATCACGACCAGGTCGCGGGAGGACGGCCGGGAGTCTTCCTCTGTTAGGTCATCCCTACAAAACCAGAAGTTTGTGTTTAGATAGTAGATTAACATAAATTCATATTCATGTTATTTTTAAACTATCGCGATTTGAACACATTATCATACTACTCTACGGGACTTATCGCGCAATAAAACTTGAGATATGAGCGAATTAATTACCTATTTTTCTCCCGACGTTTCTACCAAGTTGCATCTCAAGTTTTATTGCGCGATAAGTCCCGTATAGTAGTATGATAATTCATATTCATGTCTAACATAGTCATTGTGTTTGTAATTTTATTCCGTTATCAATCTTAAAAAATGGTGTTATTTTTTATAAGAGTGTATTACAGTTAAGTACATCAGAAGCGCCTTATTTTGAAATATAGTCTGCACGAGCGCTATAATCCTACTGCTTAACTCTGTCCTCGCCTGCGCGTTACAGGGGTGCGGGGGTAGACGACAATAGGGACTGAGACAGGTACGGGTGGTAGGGACCCGTCGCCCGCACCTGTATCAGTCCCCAGACCTCAGGCGAGGACTAAGTTAAACGGTAGGATTATAGCTGTGTAACACTATCACATTACGCCTCACAGCACCCTCTTATGTGTGCACCAATATTTGTTATGATTTTTTAAACATTAAACAAGAGTAAAACTCACCCTTCGTCGAAGCCAGGCGGGCTGAGTATAGTCCGCGCACATTGCACGACGAGCGCGACAAGCAAACAGGCCGCCGCAGCCCACAGCACGGCCACGCCCGCACCCGCCGCGCTGGCCGCCGCACACGCTGACCACCCGCGTGACGTGTGGATCGACACCGCTACCAAAACAAATTAAATTATAAGATTATATATTTTATACGATGCGACCATCAACAAATTCTACATGACTAAGATAAGCTAGTTACTACCGAATGAATAATGACAGTAGTTTGGTGACCTATTTACGTACTCGCGTTCACTTTTTTGAGGTCTTAGTATGAGTTTGTGTAGTTAACAGATATTATTATAGTTTTTATGCGGCTCCCTATTTTTGTTGATTTCTATTAATTTTTGCCACGGGCGCTGAACAAAAAAGTATGTAGCCATACGAAAAGTACTGTGGTTTTAGTTTGGGTTGGTCATACTAATCCCTCTGTTCACATTTCTGTCCAACAGAATGCGGAATTGAGTGTGAAGAATACAAAAATCTAGAATTTTAGCAAAACTCTTGCTCCCGCGTCCTCTTCTGCTCTCACTTCCGTTTACCTATCCGCTATCGCACACGCTCTCTCACGCGCTTAGTCTCCCGCTTCCGCTCCCGTTACGCTTGCCACCGTGCTCGCGGCTCGCGCGCACGACACTCAGATTGACACCATCTTGCCGCGATAACTTTTGTTATATTTCGCGAGTGAGGGAATAAAAGATGTCGGCTGTGTGTGACAGGTAGTCAGTAGTTAGAGTTGTCGCAAAAACACTTACCCCAATTTTGGGAGACATTTATCAGGATAGACTTCACGAATTTATTTACTTTTCTTTTCAGTTTTTTGCGACGCCTCTGATGAAATTGCTATTTGCAGAGGATACGAGGTTCGATTCGAATCGCTCGAATTGTTTACATTATAGTTGTTTTTTCAAAAACGGATCATCCGATTTTTGTAAAACTTAAATGGGATCACCTCAAGAGTACACCCTTTTGAACTAAAAAGTAATTTTTCTATTCGTTTCACAATTGGCGAAATTATCGTTGAATATGCACAAAAAATACATACAGACGAACATAGAACCTCCTCCTTTTTGGAAGTCGTCGGCTAAAAAATAGTATGCAATCACTGCCTACTAAGTGTGTATCTATACTTTTTGCTCAGTGTGTCTGTATACTTATTTGTCGGAATAAACCCCACCCATCTAAACATTTCCATGTCACAATAATCTAGGCAAACATTAGCATAATCAACGCATGAATGGAAATACTTCGCGAAATAGACGCCACTCCATGTTTAATTAAATTAAGTATTGGATTATGTAGTTAAACACAGACATTACGCGTCTCATGTGTTTATTGTCTATTTAATTGTTTATTGTCTGCGAACAGCTGAGCGACGTAAATAGCATTAGAAATTAGCTCTGCGTGTGGCGTCATTAGCAGATTACGCTTTAATTAGATCGAGATAGTAAGAGTGTTGTTTTCACTGTTTTGAAACTATTAGAAATATCAAGAAGCATTTAGCTCCACCAAAGTAGACATTTCTAAATATGATTTTAATTTTTATAGTGCATCCCACACTAGGTTTATCTCAAAGACACAGATACGGCGGGTTAGCTCAGTGGTCAGAGCGTCGGGCTAGTGATCCGAAGACGCAAGGTTCGAATCCTGCATCCGCGACGAATTTTTGAAAAGTTTATCATAAAAAGTATTTCTAAATATAATTATATTTCGCAAAAAACAGCATGACCGAATTCACCCGTGTACAGAATTCGCGAATATTTCGTACGGATCGATGTTACATTTTTCACATTATTGTTGATTTATCAAAAATGGCTCAGCCGATTTCAATAAAATTTAAATGTGACCAAGTTCGAAGTACATTCTTTTTAATAAAAAAAGAATTATTGAAATCCGACTACTACGAAAAAAGTTATGGTTACACATTAAAAAAATATATACGCGTCGAATTGAGTACCTCCTTCGGTTTGGTTAGTCGTCAAAAATCATCAACCTTGATATTAGGAAGCCCAGTACTGGACATAAAAAATCCTTTATACTACACCTGCTCGGAAAGTACCTTGATACTTATCAAATTTACGGTAGAAAGTACGTCATTGCATATCGAACAAATATGCGGGGAGAAAACGCATCTGAGCGGGAGAGAAAAGTGTATGAAAATCCATTTCTTACGTGGTTTTTCTTTTTTAATTTTGGGTAAGACTATGCGCTGGTAACCTAAATATCAAAAGCCAAAAAGTTTTTACAGTGAGTTTTTATCTCCAAGTTCGCAAAATGACACTGGCCACTAGCTGTGTGTTGGATGGTGTCAAACAATTTGAAAAAAGAACATGTGAAAATTGCAGACGCCATTGGCGCCATTTTCAAGTGTTACATTAAGCTTCACTAACTGCAACAATTTCAATATAAATTTCAATTAGTAAAGATTTAGTTTTTTATTTTCTTCGTAGGTGTAGTATAAAGCACTATGTATCACTCGAGAGAAAGTGCGATTCCCGATCTCGGGTGTTTTAAACGACACCCTCGTAATCGCTCGTAATCACTTTCTCCTCTCGGTGAACAATGTACTATTATTTCATTCCTTTTAGATTTATTTACAAAACGACCGACAGCAAACGGCTTGCACCCGTAGTGAAATTTTAGAAATAGAAAAACTTTAAGACCCCTAACTAACAACTTTGACTCTGCTTTCTACACTATTACACTATGAATTGAAATATTCACGACTAGCTCTTACCTGTGACTTTGCCTTCGTGATTTTTTGGTTTTTGTTACATCTCATAGGAACATTTTCCAATCTTTAAGAGTCGATTTTTCCCCATTATTGTGTGAATGATTAAAAATAATTGCCCAAATGCGAGTTGGACTTGCCCACGAAGGGTTCCGTACCCTAAGGGGTTCCCTTAGCCCCATTTCAAACCTGTTGCCGTTATTAATATTGAGCAAAAAACGGCAAAAATACGTTTGTTGTATGGGAGCCCCCTTTAAACATTTATTTGATTCTGTTTTTAGTATTTGTTGTTATAGCGACAACAGAAATACATCACTTATGAAAATTTCAGCTCCCTAGCTATCATGGTTCATGAGATACAGCCTGGTGAGAGACAGACAGACAGACGGACGGACAGCGGAATCATAGTAATAGGGTCCCGTTTTAGCCTTTGGGTACGGAACCCTAAAACCAACAAGCACTCTTTCGGATCTATTGTATTAGTAAGGATAATCCTCTTTACAGCCTGTGATTTGTATTTGTAATTACTAGATTTAATAGATGAATATAATATTATTTTTGTGTTAAAGTTTTTTTCTGTATCTAGTATCGTTATTAGTAAAAATGTGAAAAAATCTTAAACCGAACGAGCATGTTAATGAATCAATGTTATGCAATATTTTTTGTAATATTAGGTTCTATTAATATCAATAAAGTTATCTTATCTTATCTAATTAATGTGTTTATTTTCTGCGTTGAACCGGCTAAGCCTTTTCAATTCTACCTATATTTTGTAAAGCCAGCTAATATACATAAAACTTTTTTAATCCGCTACTTTTATCACAAAACCCTTACACGACCTGTAGCTTTTATCCCCGGCTGTAGTTTGACAAGTCTTTTCCAAAAATAATGAGCAGGTATTAGTCTCGCAGGCGAAATGTTTCAGCTCTCGAGGGGAATACCTCGTGACAGAATTGTATGAAAAAATCAGCCCAGTACGAGTCCGACTCGCGCACGTAGGGTTCCGTACTGTATAGGAGCCCCCCTTAAATATTTATTTTTTTAATTTTATTATTTGTTATTAAAGTGAATATACAACTAAACATTCTGTGAATATTTCAAGCATCTACCTCTTACCATTATTAATACAGAGCGAAAAACGGCTAAAAATCAGGTTTTTTGTATGGGGGGCCCCCCCTTAACTATTAATTTTATTCTGTTTTTAGTATTTGTTGTTATAGCGGCAACAGAAATACATCATCTGTGAAAATTTCAGCTTTCTAGCTGTAACGGTTCATGAGATACAGACGGACAGAAGGACAGACAGACAGACGGACAGACGGACAGACGGACAGACGGACAGACGGACAGACGGACAGACGGACAGACGGACAGACGGACAGACGGACAGACGGACAGACGGACAGACGGACAGACGGACAGACGGACAAACAGACAGACGGACAGCGGAGTCTTAGTAATAGGGTCCCGTTTTTACCTTTTGGGTACGGAACCCAAAAAATGTAAATTCACTTCAACGAAAATCGCTCTCAGCGTAGTGTGAGAGCCCATAGCCAATTTTTTTGGCTTCATTGTTTTACGACCAAAACTGTCTGTCCGCACCGTCGTAAGTGTCACGTAAAATGTACCCTGTGCAAAGCAAAAAGTTTTATTGTGGAAGTCATTTACTATACCCAGATCAGAACCTTTCCCAGAAGTAGTAAAAAAATAATTGGCCAAGTACGAACGAGTCGGAATCGTGCACGAAGGGTTCCGCACCGTTTGGAAGCCCCCGTCTTATATTTAGTTTTAAATTATTAATTATTTTTGAAAGGAATTTACCCCTTAATATTTCAAGCATCTTCCTGTTGCCGTAAATGATATCGAGCAAAAAAATTACGTTACTTGTATGGGAGCCCCCTATAAATATTTATTTTATTTGTATTAATATGCCATTTATTTACATAACCTATAAAAACACTTATATTTCAATTTATTTATTAATTAAGTGCATATTTTACAAATGTTTTGTGCATATTTCAAGCATCCACCTGTCACCGTTTTTAATATAATTATGTAGATAGAAAAGCGTCTAAAAATTCAGGTTTGTTGTATGGGGCTCCCAATAAAGCTCTTTTTTTTCTATTTTTAGTGTTTGTTCTTATAGCGGCAGTAGAAATAAATACGTCATCAGTGAAAATTTCAACGTTCTAGCTATTACAGTTGATGAGGTACAGCCTGGTGACTGAACGACGGACAGACGGACAGCGGAGTCTTAGTAATAGGGTCTCGTTTTTTCCCTTTGCGTACGGAACCCTAAAAAGAAATTCTACACAATAAATCCATTCATCTATACCAAAATCTATTCAACAGCGAACTTTTTGTATAGTAAATAATCAAGTGATCAAAATATTTTGTGCACTAACCTCTTTTCAGTACATTAAGACAGGATTTTATCATAAACCCGTATCAGCGTTTTAGAAAAGATAATATTGATATAGATTCTATAAGGCTTAAAAGATGCTACAAGGATTTCGAGGGCTTTCGTACTAAATCACTTGAAAATACAAAACGTATGCAAAACGCCCGCAGGAAAAAAAAACCGCGTAAATAACGATTTCGCCATATTTTGTGAGAGCCATGCCGCTTATATAAAAATGTATGAGCTTAGATATTTAAAACAATGCGGATTTTTTTATCATTCAACTTATTGTGACATAGTCCTTCTGTACAGGTTTATTTCAGTTATCTGCTTGCTCTGTAACTAAGCCGAAAGAGTGTGACTAACACCATCACTATGAACAACTTTTACAATGGAATCAACTCGAACTTCACTATGAACAACTTTTAAAATGGAATCAACTCGAACTTCGAGAAAACAAGTATCATATTAAAAACATAATCGGCCAAGTACGAGTAGGACTCGCGCACGAAAGGTTCCGTACTGCATGGGAGACCCCCTTAAATATTTATTTTATTGAAGTGAATATAAAACTAAATATTCTGTGAAAATTTCAAGCATCTACCTATTACCATTATTAATATACAGCGAAAAAAAATTCAGGTTTGTTGTATGGGGTTTGCTTAAATATTTATTTTGTTTTGTTTTTATTTGATCCACTTCCCAGTTACCGATTGAGCTGAAATTTTGCATGCATGTGTAAATCGCGTGACAATGCAATATTATGATGACATGGTGGTGATCTGATGATGGAGCTGGATGGTGGCCAAAGGAACTTAGTAATGAAACGACACAACCTCATCGAGTTTCGGTTTATTTGAATTGTCTTGGCAAGTAGTTTCTTCTTCAACGGTAACCAGGGCCTGATGATGGAGCTAGAAGGTGGTCATAGGAACTCTGTAATAAAACGACGCTACCCTATCGAGTTTCGGATCGTTTGATTCGTCTTGGCCAGAACTTGTTCAGTGAAACTTGTTCTAAAAAATGTTTTTAGGGTTCCGTACCCAAAGGGATAAACGGGACCCCATTACTAAGACTTCGATGTCCGTCTGTCCGTCTGTCTGTCTGTCTGTCTGTCACCGGGCTGTATCTCATGAACCATGATAGCTAGGCAGCTGAAATTTTTACAGATGATGTATTTCTGTTGCCGCTATAACAAAAAATACTAAGAAGAAAATAAAATAAATATTTAAGGGGGGCTCCCATACAACAAACCTGATTTTTTAAACATTTTTCGCTCTATATTAATAATGGTAATAGGTACGAGTAGATGCTTGAAATTTTCACACAATATTTAGATTTATATTCACTTCAATAACAAATAATAAAATTAAAATAAAATCAATATTTAAGGGCTCCCATACAGTACGGAACCCTCCGTGCGCGAGTCCGACTCGTACTTGGCCGATTTTTATTATTATTTGTTTTTATTAACAGACAGTAACTCACTGAAGAAGTATTACAAAAGATGTTAACATAAATAACGGTTCAATTATCAAAATGTCGGCGTTTTTATACGAGTTGAAGTATCTATGTAAATAATTCCCTTATTAAATATTGCCTGCGGGAGATAAGGATGTAGGGTAATTTTGTTTTATTACAATTATTGTAACAAAAATACTGAAAAAAAAAAGATGTAGCAAAAGCTACGATTTATTAATGTTTTCTTTCGATAAAGAAATTATGACCGAAATAAAGGACTGAGTAGTAGATAATATTAATTTTAGTATGTCTGATTTATATAGGTATTTTAGAGCAGTGATTCCGATATTAGGTTTTTTTTAAGTACTAGCGACCCGAACCAGGTTCGCACAGGTGTATTATATATAATATCTTTATAATATGAACCTTCCTCTTGAATCACTCTATCTATCAAAAAACCGCATCAAAATCCGTTGCGTAGTTTTAAAGATATAAGCATACATAAGGACAGACAGCGGGAAGCGACTTTGTTTAATACTATGTAGAGATAGTGATACTAGCCGCCCTAACATTGCATTGAGAGATATTAGCTGATTTAATGTTGATGAAAAGCAATTCTACAAAGCGGTGAAAAGTTCATTGTGTACTCGTAGTTTACATCGCATTTTTTTTTTGTTTTAAAATATTGATGGTAGTTTAAAAGAAAATACGAATGATAATTTTATTTTACATTGTGTAGAGTTCGATATAAATCGCCCAGTTGTAATAAACGCAGAGTACTTTAGTAGTTACTAGCGACCCGCCCCGGCTTCGCACAGGTTTATGATACATATAAACCTTCCTCTTAAATCACTCTATCTATTAAAAAAACCGCATCAAAATCCGTTGTGTAGTTTTAAAGATATAAGCATACATGGGGACATGAGGACAGCGGAAGCGACTTTGTTTTATACTATGTAGTGATAGTAGACATAGTTCGTCTGTTGTTTTGTCTTTTTCTTCCTTTAACAATTTCAACTCACGTGTAAAAGATTAAAGACGAAGAATTAGGTACTCCAAATTTACTCAACAAAACGTGACAAAACTACATCAAGTCATTCAAGTCGTAGAAAACTACGTTAACAATAATTTAATATTACATAATTATAAAAGAAAATAAACGTCTTTAAGCAAACTTGTAAAATAAGTAAAAAAAAACAATTAATCATTTGTAGTTTTAGACAAAGACCAATATAAATGACTTGCAATATCTCTACGATAAGCTAAATAAGACCCACGTAAACAAACATCGTTGACTGAATCTAGTTTCACATAAAATATGAACCCACAAAATGAAATATTGCGTTTCATAACCCAGCAATTTTCGTTATTGTTATCCGAAGGGGAGCGTATAAGCCATCAATATGTTTCCATAATATCTTATAAACTGCCAAAGGGAAAATGTGAGTAATAAGGTTCCGAGAAAAAGGAAGAATTGAACAGGTAAAATAAAAACAAATAAAACAGGGAAAGTAAATGGGGGTGTACTTAGTGAGATTGAGTGTGTCAAATCTAGTCATTTTCACAGAAATGACGAATTATTTTTATTTATATTTTACTGGAAACAAGTACTGTAAGACAATACTTACAATATTTCTCGTTTTTGTTTAGCTGTTGTAGGTGGTAGGTATTGTGTTTTGTTGTAGACCCAGTACAAACGAAAAAAAACCTTTTTTGGAATGCTATCTGTTTGTCTTTCCATATATCAAGAGCTATAAGGGTAGATATATTATTATTTGAAAACATTAGACCTCAGCAAATTTACTTAAAAAAAAACACCGTTTGCAAAGGCTTAAGTCATTTTTACCGACTTCCAAAAAGAAGGAGGTACTACGTTCGTCTGTATGTTTTTTGTGCATGTTCATCGATATTCTTGCCAACTGTAAACCGATTTACAAAATTCTTTTTTGTTTCGAAGAGGCATAGGTAGGTACTCCCGGGGTAGTCTCATTCAAATTTTATTGAAATCGGCTGAGCTGTTTTTGAAAAATCAACAATAATGTAAAAATTGTATACATAAATTCGAGCGAACTATGCGAATTTTCTACACGGTGGAAGTCTGTTTTGCCATTTTTTGTGAAAAATAATTATTCTCCTGTCTGTTTTATTTTACCGATGAGGTCAATAAACTTTTTGTTCTGGAAAGTATTCCGTAATATATTCACTTCCAATCACGTGCCAGAAGTTGAATTATTTTCGGTTTTGAAATATCTCAGGTTTGTTATTCAAGGACTTGCGGGAGTGGAATGAAATACGGATTTTTGCAGCCATTATTATGATTTTACTAGCTGTTCTTTGGATTTTATATTAGGTATTGGTTTAAAATTATTAATGGTGACAAAACAGTGAAATACTATTGATAAGAATCGGTGGTGTACGGATTATCAAACACCATACTCCGAAAAAAAAAACATGTTTATCTATGTGCGACAGACAAAGCAAAGCGCGTAAGGCGTTAATTTGAACTCCAGAAACCTCAGGGAAAAATATCTCATGCACCAGTCTAGAGCTGTTAGAGTTTGTGCAAAAAGAGAACCGTCGTGGCGTTACATTGATCTAACAATTGTGCATTGTGCACACATGCGCAATAATTAGCAAATCACGGCAAAGTGTCATCTGTGGCTAACTTCTCATCCGCCGATTTGTGTGGTGCTTAGTATACCGACTACTCGGTGGACGCGAGTCTACTGATGAAAACCGAATTGGTGTCTACCAAGTGTCGAACACTTTTAGTTGTAATAGCAATGACAGAGCAGTGTTGTCAACGTAACAAAATTAGTGACATGGCACACGGGAGACCCCACCTACGACGCTTCTCTTTTTGCACAAACTCTATTAACAATTTATTTTGACTTGGGACTCTATAATTGAATCATTAGAACGACTAAATGGTCACGAGACTGAGTAGGAACGAGAGAGAGCGTTGAATGTCTGTGCTTGTGCGAGAAGGATCATAAAGGATGATATATCTTGCGATCCTCTGTGAGCGGTAGAAATAATTCTAACGGTTCATACATTGCGATTATTATATACTACGAGACTAATCGCCCACTAAATTTACGAGTTTTTAAAAAAATCAAATTAAATCAAATCAAAATTTGTTTATCGCGAACAAGTACGCGCTTGACCACTCGCCTGATGGTAAGCGACGTTGTGGTCGGAGATGAAGCACGCAGACCTAGAAGATACCTATTCACTCTGACCTTGAAAGCTTTAGATTATATTTCTTAGGAAACCGGAAAGCAGGAAAACTGTTCCATTCCCTGGCGGTACGAATCAGAAATGTTGATAAATAAAATACCTCATCATGCTGACGTTTCGACCGATGCCTCAGTCGTGGTCACGGGTAGACTGAGGTATTTATTTATCTCGTAATTTTAGTGCGCGATTAGTTCCGTAGTATATAATAATAATGTATTAGAATCGCGAAAGTTTAAAAACAAAGTAAAATATGTTACCGGCAGCAAGCACGGTGATGCCTCCAGCAGGGATGCCAAGCCCCATGTTGAACTTCTGTCTCTCTTCTATAAACGCCACGCTGCCCATCACCATTGCAGAAATGCCGCACACTATCTGTAACAACAATAAATAAATAAAACAGTTGACCAACAGAAATAAATTACACAAAAATTAGTTCTCTGACCCTTGTGCTAGGTTAAAACCTGTATTGGAAGATTCAGCGTCGTTTTTAGGGTTTTTATGTAGACTGGGTTCACAAAATGGTAGTAAATAATAATGGTGTAACGTCTTCTCGTCCGACATACCTCAGTGCCTCAAGTCGACAGTTTTCAACCAGTGTGTGTTGCCAGTGATGACTTACGGCACAGAAACGTGGTCCCTCACTACGGGCCTTATTAGTTAGCTTCAAGTAGCCCAACGAGCCATGGAGAGGGCTAGGCTTGGAGTTTCTCTGCGCGATCGAATCAGAAATGAGGAGATCCGTAGAAGAACCAAGGTTACCGACATAGCCTAGCGGATTGGCAGGTTGAAGTGGCAATGGGCAGGGCGCGGAGGACTGATGACCGATGGGGTCGAAAAGTCCTCGAGTGGAGACCATGTACCGGCAAGCGCAGCGTAGGACGTCCACCTACAAGGTTGACGAACGACCTCATTAAGACCGCAGGATCGCGCTGGATGCAGGCCGCTACTAACTGGTCTAATTGGAGATCTTTAGGGGAGGCCTATGTCCAGCAGTGGACGTCCTATGTCTGAAAGGAAGAAGGAAGTAAGAATAATGGTGTGAGTGTATGTATAATAGATATCGATACATTAGAAGACGGACGTTTTATTATGACGAAATTACGTATATGCAGTTAGCCTCGAGTTCACCAACGCTTGATTAAGTTAAACGTGTGAATACTGTATATAACCAACGGTTTTTGATTGCTGCAGCAAAATTTCGTTAAAAGCTGTTTAAGATTTAACCAACGGTTGATAAATTAAAGATCTGTTGGTAAACTAGGGTCTAAAACCAGAGTTTAATCGTTGTTTAAATACAGTAATCACACGTTTATCTTAATCAAGCGTTGGTGAATTCGGGTCTTAGTTATTTTTGTGTGTAAATAGCAGGAAAAGCAGGGACGCGAGGTTTTCGAATTCAGATTGGCAAAAATGCTAAACGACAACTTAATTTTTTTTTAAATTATTTAAACCTCAATCGGTACGAACTTTTAATATACACACATAAAGCCAACTCCGAAATAACCAAAAAATCAGCGTTGACATTGATTTTCTTAAAAGTTGATTAAGCTTTTATATGGAACAGCTTCTTAACTATTTTATACGCAGTTGATGTGAACTATGTATAGACCTCAGACCAAATAAAAAAAAACAAGGCGGAAAGTTGTGAACAAACAAGTGAGGCCGGGAAAAACTCGCCCTGTACAGACACAACATACACATGTGCACGTACAAAGAAACTATGCCTTGGCTCGTCAGTCGAACTATGGCGGCGCAACACCGACGCACACACACAAAAAACCGGCCTCAGTTGTCTTTACACGACGATCCGTCTTGCATTTTTATTTGGTCTGAGGTATAGACATATAGCAGCATAAAATCATCATTAGCCATATAAATATCTTCCGAAATATCCTCAAGTATCCGAATACTAATACTGTCAGCATAATTTATTTACCCAAACTAAAGTTAGTTCAGGTACCACAACCTTCTTGAATGCAAATTAATGTTTGAACATCCAACGTTAACAAACTTGCGCTTGGCGAGCAGCCAAACTACTTGTATTGGATTAGAATATTTAATTGGTATGAGAGTTAGTCGTTGTTTCAGCTGTTGGATCCACTGCTGGACATAAGCTCCTTCAATATATTTCCAACTATCTTTTGCCCGCTGCTTCACCCGTGTATAATTTTGATTTTTGTGCTATCCCATAGGAACCTTTTAATTTTTCGGGATAAAAAGTAGCCTATGGCACTTTCCGTGACATAGGCTACTTTTTAAATTATCTAACTATATTTTTAACCGTTTTCAATCTATGTCCTTGCCAAAAATCAAGTCAATCCATTGCCACGTAGATGCGTGAAAGAGGAACAAATCAATGAACCAACAATTACACTTTCAGATTCATAATGATATTAGTAAGGAAAAGATAAGGATAAGACCAATTGGAAGCGGCTTGCAGGTCATCCGTCCGTCTTGCGGGTGGACGTCTTACGATGTGCTTGCCGGTACGTGGTCTCCACTCTAGACTCTCAGAACTTTCCAACCCCGTCGGTCATCAGTTTCCGCAGGGTGGCTGCTAATTAGGTAAGTTCGTATAGGCCGGGTGGCTAGCCCTGTTGTCAGAGTTTTTAAGCCGCTCGAAGGCCTCTGACATGGCTAAGCGGTTAAAACAACCGGGGCCTATAATTTAACGTGTCATCCGAGCCACAGTAGCGCTCAGTTGTAAATGCCACCCGCCGTCACCCATCTGAAGACTGACCGTGCTGAATGTTGCTTATGACTTCGACTATCGCTAACGAACACCGATTCAACCTACGCTATGAGCGCTGCTTCTAACCGGTCATTCAACGTATTGGGTTACTGAAAAGCTATACTTAAACTTAGGCATAGTCCTCCCCGCCTATGCCCAGCAGTGGACGTCCCACTTGGGATCAGTTTTGTGGCAAAGCATTGGGTAGCATACTCGGTTTGTGAATTGTTTTCTGTTTTTAGTTGTTTTCGTGTTTTATTTCTGTGTACTTAATTGTTTTGTCCCGAATAAAATTTTCTGTATTTCTTAAGGCTGAAAATGATGATGACTGACGATATTAATATTGCTCCAGCTATAGTAAGACAAAACCTCCTTCAAAGCCAGAAATAGCACCACTAACAAGCTGGCTGACATCGGTATCGATGCCTCGATAATCCGTTGATTTGACGTCAAAGCGATGCTGTCTCGGCTTCTCCAGGTATATCGTGGAATATTAAACAAATAGAGTTCCCATCGAGTGGAAACATCTGCCTAAGGCTAGGATTTCACGGAAAGGTTTTTAGCCGCGCCCGCCGCGGTTGTGGGCCCCTAGCTAATGTAGAATGCAGATAATATTATTTTAATATATATTTTTATAAAAAAATAAAGTAGGTAAATCTCACGGCGCATTTTACGCCCACGGCGTGCGTGGTTGTTTGCGACTCCCGCAAAATTGTTTATTAGATACCACACTAATGATAATACTAATGATGACTAGAAAACAAAATTAAGGTTTCAAATAGGGTATATTATTTTTTCAAAAATTCCTGATTGGCGCCATAGCATATGTTATTAAGTAAGATGGTCTGAATCACCCCCTTTCAGCATAGAAATTTAAATCATTTCATGTCAAAATAGTACATTGTTATCAAATAAAATAATATATTTCTGAATATCTTTATTATATTGACCAACAATTGTTTGTAGCATTTTATTCAAAGCGAGCATGTAGGTATATGTATAATTCTTGTTGTGGTAAGGCGTATAATATCCTTGTTTGTGATAAAACTACAAAAAAAAAACTATAGAACTACATAATAAACATATGGGTCATTCTTCATCATTGGGTGGACTTTCTGTCCGGTTCAAGCATTCCCTGCCATCTCGTTACTCTGACAGAGACGTTTCAGCCGATGCGGTTCCCTTTGTATTTCCCGGGGGAAGGGATTGATAGACAGAATGATGCTCTCAATTGACGTAAAAGAAATACCTGATACTGTTTTGATACCTAGACGTTTAGTTAGAAATTTTCCGCATTCTTTTAAGACCGCGATAGATGTTATGTTTATATTTTACGATAATATGTTTGAACAGTGTACCATAAAAATTATAGTACTTAAATGATTTACTAGGAGATAGACGATATCTGTTAAACTAGGCGCGCTTTATTGAATCCTTTTGTATACTTAACTCAATTAGTAGATTTTTTTGAAATGAGCCAGTTTACGTCTGGATTACGTTACGTATGTGTGTGTAATCAACCGTATTCTTCGAGCAAATATCTACAAAGCCACAGTCTTTAACTGAAAGTAGTAAAAAAATTCCCGAGCGCCGCCATACATACCTACTTAGATATACACATATATCCTTCCTTACATAGTATAAAATAAAGTCGCTATTTTTTGTCTGTTTGTCTGTATGCTTAAATCTTTAAAACTACGCAACGGATTTTGATGCGGTTTTTTTTTAATGGATAGAGTGATTCAAGAGGAAGGTTTATATGTATAATACACCTGTGCAAAGCCGGGGCGGGTCGTCTAGTACATAGTATAAAATAAAGTCGCTATTTTTTGTCTGTTTGTCTGTATGCTTAAATCTTTAAAACTACGCAACGGATTTTGATACGGTTTTTTTTATTGGATAGAATGATTCAAGAGGAAGGTTTATATGTATAATACACCTGTGCGAAGCCGGGGCGGGTCGTCTAGTATAGGTATATGAAACAATTCACAATGATCAATTTCCTCGATTCTCACCGTTATGTCACCTAATAATTAGTGCTTTTAACCAAGCACTTTGGCATTGTGGGACGTTGTAGTCGGCTTGCAACTTATGACCAACTAAAAAGCCTGCCAACTACGTAGGTTGGGCATGGTTTTGGCTCGGACACTTTTTCACGATTGTGACTCTATGATTACTTGCTCGATAACCGTATTGTACAGGGCTTACTGCTATGCACAGGGATAAAAAGTTGCAATATAATTCCTGTTACGAGTAAAGTAATGATGTTACTACTAACATGGGCGTCCAGTTTTAGACTGAAAAGTCTATAAAATAATGTTAGGTAACGACAAGTTACGACGTTACATACCCCTCCAATTGGACGCAGAAGAGAGGGAGGGACTACTTAAACTTAGATCAAATTAATGGTATTTAATTATTGTAGGAGAGATTCTTTTTGAGTCGATTTTATTTTGCGTGATTAAAATTATATCCCGGCTTTTGACCAAAAATTAGCCATCTCAATGGCGCTATCTGTTGCCTCATTTAGGTCCTGAGTGGTGCATGTTTTAAGGCTTTTTGCACAATCGGTCGAATTTTGTGAGACCGCAGAGACATTCGATCCCGGAGCAGTCTATGTATCTCCATTTTGCCAGATTGTCTCGGCTTCGGCCCACTTGGGAACGGCGGCGGTTTAGGGTTTTGCAGATTAGCCAAGGCTCTTTATAGTTCTTCAGCTGCTTTAATGTAGTTTGGGTTTGTAGTGTGCTGTCTTATACATTAATGTAGTCAGCTGCTTTATTGTACTTTGGAAGTGGGTCGCACAGATTTTTCTCTCGTGCTGGAGAGGTAATCATATTTCAGGGTTCCGTACCTTAAAAGGAAAAAACGGAACCCTTATAGGATCACTTTGTTGTCTGTCTGTCCGTCTGTCCGTATGTCAAGACCTTTTATCTCGAGAACGCGTAAAGTTTACGAATTGGAATTTAAACCATATACGTATCTATATATATGTACGGCCTCTTGCAGTTATGGAAAAATCATACATCTCAGTCATCTTAGAAATTAGTTTGATCTGTTTATGTCGAAAAAAGACGCATATTTCGACACTCACAAGGGAATCAAAACCTATAAGGTACTTCCCGTTGACCTAGAACTATAAAATTTGGCAAGGAGCATTGTCTTAGAGTGTACATATATGCATAAGTAAATCTGAAAATTAATTCTGTACATTTTTAATTTAATCACAAAAATAGGGCATCAATAAAATAAAATTGGCTCTAATTTCAAAGTGATTTAATTTTATCATGTGGGGTTTTAAATGAAAGAACTTTATTAGCACAATCTAAAAAAGGCTTTCAATTATTTTTACGGTGTGTGATTAACGATGCATGACGAGAAAGTTAACGTTAGTTTAGTTACGCTTTGAGGTTTTAACAACTTAGTTCCCAATGTTGTGCAATTTTCAAGATTTTTTGAAACCCTCGGTGTGCGGGCCTGATTCGCACTTGTCTGGTTTTTTCCACTCCAGTTCAGACACATGTCGAATAACATGGCCGCCAAACGTATCGTGCGACGTCACTCCGAAGTACGAAGCGACACGAGGCTTAGAACATTTAATTTTGTCCCCGAGTAAATACGAAGTTTTATGTCTAAACAATGTTAAAAGCAGTGCATTGCGAGACGGCGCCGTGTGCTAGCACTCGCCAACTTGAGAAAGGTCGCCGAACGCGACCGAAACTATAGTCGTGTTATGACTATACGAACACGTGAGTGAGTCCCGTTTTATATCGTTTAAAAATGTTAAAAGCATCTTAACTTGTCTGAAAGCGTTTGATATCAATTTGTTAGTCCCATTACAGAGCGGAAATTCTTTGATTTAATCAAAAGACAGAGACAAAAGTTGGGAAAGATTGAACAATGGCTCTTTTCAACCTTTGTTTCAGAGATTATACAATTTTCTTCCCATTGTGTTATGACGATCAAATCCAATTAAATTGATCGTATTTTATTTGTAATTGTTATAAATCTGTCCGTAATCTGACTTATATCTCTTTATGGGCTATCATGGGTTGTATTTTATTGTAATCGTGAAATGAATACTAGTTCCAGTTTCTCATATAACTTCAAACATAAAGTTTTAACCAATATCAATGGTTGATATAAATCTTGTGGCCGTGCTGGTCTAGTGGTTGTAACGGTGGCCTGTCATTCTCGAGGTCGTGGGTTCAATCCCGGTCCCGTACCAATGAGTTTCTTTGGAACTTATGTACGGAATTCCACACCACTGGCTTTTCGGTGAAAGAAAACAGCGTGAGGCAACCTGCATACGTCCGTAGAAGAAATTCGATGGCGTGAATCCACCAACCTGCACTAGGCCAGCGTGGTGGTTATGGCCCAATCACCCTTCGTGGGTAGGCCTTCGTCCTGCAGTGGACTATTAAAAAGGTTGGTACAGTACAGTACAGATATAAATCTTTACAACAACGTTTCTACGTCGGCCGTACGCTATATATTACCTAAAATTCTATTAGTCACCATGTAGGTACTAGCAAAATAAATGAATTAATTATATATTTCTAACAAGAGTGACGTGAAAAGCAAATTCCTTGTCTAATAGTAACAGTTACATAGTATATTGTAGTGCTAAGATGAAAAAGCATCACGTTTGCTTAAGATGCAACCTCATAACAGCATGCAATTCAAAAGTCTATATTTATCTATGAAATTTTAGGTTCCAACATTCCAACATTTCAACATTCCAAAAGTTCAAAAAAGTTGTATAAGAGCCATTTATAATTTACATAGTACTGACTCAGTCAGAGTTGTAACATCTTTGTACTGACACAGTTTAAAGCAATAAAAATTAACTTTACTTTACTTTACTTTCAAGGAATAGTTTTGGAATCATTTTTGACCGACGAACCAAACCGTAGGAGGTACTCAATTCGACGCGTATATATTTTTTTTTATGTGTAACCACGCATAACTTTTTTCGTAGAAGTCCGATTTTAATAATTCTTTTTTTATTGGAATGAGTATACTTTGAAATTGACCCCAATAAAATTTTATTGAAATCGGCTGAGCCATTTTTCATAAATCAACAATAATGTGAAAAATGTAACATCGTTCCGTGCGAAATATTCGCGAATTCTGTACACGGGTGAAGTCGGTTATGCTGTTTTTTGCGAAAAATAATTATCTCTGCCCATCACCGTATGATAGGTATAAAATGTTACTTAAGTAAATGTTTTATCAGTCTGGTAAAGCAAACAAATTGACATTTACTTAGAAAGCTGCAGCGCTCATGGCGTAGTTTAACTAGGTGTTCGTTAGCGATCATCGAAGTTAAGCAACGTTCAGCACGGTCAGTTTTCGGATGGGTGACCGCGTGGGGCATTATTACTGAGCACTATCGTGGTTTGGATGACACGTTTAAATGGAAACCTAGTTATTTTATTTATTTTTTTAAGCTAGAATAATTGAACACAAAATTATAAAAGGTATCTGTTGCCGAACTAGGCCGGAGCCTGTGTTTCAGCTTACAGCGCCCTCCCCCCTATTTGCACCGGTTTTCCATCTATGCATAATATATCAAAAATAAGACTAATTTAATGTATACATATTACATAGTAAGCAAATTAAATTAATTTTGAAAGACGGTACTTACATAATTATTACTTAAACTATTTCTAAGCCATTCAAAGGTTAAGCATGATTACAATAAATTTATAAATGTATATATAAATGCATGAACAAATTAAAAAAAACAATAATGCAATCATGCGTTTTACGTAATTGTTCGACCTGCTCATTGATTGTCGGGGGTAGTTACCTACTTGTATTTATTTACCTAGTTGTTTTAACCTTTTTGCTATATCAGAGGCCTTTAAAGCTTTGACATCAGGACTAGCCTATACAAACTTACTTACTTTATCTGTTTTCTGTTTTTTATTTACTTAAAAAACTGGCAAAAGTAGGTATATTCCCAAGCGGACTTGTAAAAAAGCGCTGTCAGTAAAGCAAAGAAGCCTACAAAGCACAAAGAGATCTTCTACACTGATCTTTAAGGGCCTACAATCTCAGCCCCAAAATTCTAGACCAAAGGAACGACCAAGTCGTTTTTCACAGACAAAATAACACTAGCTTTACATAATCGGATTTTCTGTACCAAAGATAAGAAGCGAGATTTAAGGGTCCAACTTTATGATCTCGCGTACACGCGTAGTATAGAGATTTTTATTTTATTACGTCATAACTCGAACGCTGACCCAGTTGAATGTAGTTTCTGAAAAGATCATGTGCACATTGTAAACTATATTAAGGTTAATAGGTTCTCTAAGCTCGTAGTAAAGGGAATATAGGACATCGTTTTGGCGTCTCGTCTGAGAGCTTTTACAAATGTTATATTGCACGTACAGGCGTATTTTGCGCCAAGACTTTTAAAGATCCGAATTCGAAATATAGCAAAAAATGACCTTATTTAGATTTCATTGATACATTACAAAATGTTTTTTGGTAAAAGAACATTTGAAATAACAATTATTGTATCAATTTATTTATTTCACATTACAAATGAAAATCAATTTCTCAACGCCGTCAAGGTGCTTCTGTTAGACAGGACTATTTACACAATTAAAGAGTACTTTGACAATGACTACAGTGAATTAAAATTGACCACATAAATATTATGTATGATATTAGTAGCCCCTTTACAGCTTAAATGTTTTAACAAATGTTTTTATGACGAATTTAGATTGTGTAACCGATTTATTTTTAAATTTACTGTTTATATTTTATTACCTATGTCATTTTTGTGACGAGATATTGGATATTGTCTGATGCTCAACACTGACTATTAATTTAAGAAGTGGTTGTAACTCGACATATTAATAAATTATTTCATTTCATTTCATTAAACACGGTATTAACACCAATTACGTTACTATGCACGGAATCTACGTGCATAATAATTATTATTATCCAAACTATTTAAAAAAGTGGCAAAAACAAGGACTGACTAAGGTGACTGAGGTGGCGATTCGGCGACACACATTTTAGTAAAATTTTTACTAAGGTAAGTTTAGTCCTGTCAAACTTGGTTTAGGTATTCGGATGTCTACACTACACGATTAATTTTAAAATCGAGTCGACAAAATCGATTTTTATTACTCAAGTTGAATGCGTTAAACGCATTCGGTGGCCCACATTTTAGACTGTTTTAGTCTAAAATTTAGTTGTCAAACGTCGAATTATTCATCACGTAAAATATCGCGATTAAAAGTAGTTCGGAGAATTTGTATGTGCTTTATCGTCAATTATCTCGATTAATCCTAAAATATTTAAGAATGCATTGTGGGAACTGTTGTTTCATTTTACGGGTACGTGAAAAGCCAAAAACCTGTTTTTTCTTGATTCACAAAACAAGTTGTGAGTTCGTGTGTGGTTCAGCTACTTGCAGCGATAAAATTTGGATCCGTTTATTAATTCCAGACATCATCAAGAGAGACTCCGATTAAGGAAAGAACGCTGATCCTTTTCAGATCAAAGATTGAATCAGATTGAAGAAAGCAGTTCCGAGTTCCAAAGTCAAGAGCTCAATATCCTCAACAGTTAATAGATTATCTTAATGTGGAAAACATTATCTCAAAAAGCATCCCAAAACATATAGAAACATAATTTTAGTTTGGTGTGAATGTCGCCGAATCGCCTCATCTGATTGTTTCAATGCGGCTTCAGATAAAAAAAAGAATGTTAACTAAATCTCATTGAAGAGAATTCAAGATTACTCATAATATAAAGCTGCAAAGTCTCGAGCATCGACGTAAGGTGGCGTGTTTATCAGCCTTTTACCGGATTCACTTCGGAGAGTGCGCCCAGGAGTTGCACAATCTGGTCTCACCTGCCCCTTTCTTCTATCGTACGTCTAGACAAACGCGACCAAAGCGTCACCTTTTTTTGGTGGACATCCCGCGCATTAGAACTAAGCGTTTCGAATCCTCATTCCTTATACGAACAGCAAGAATGTGGAATGCTTTGCCTGGGTCTGTCTTCCCGATAAATTACAACGCGGGCGTCTTCAATCCCGAGTAAATAGGTATTTTCTAGGTAAGCGTGCTACGACCTAGACCGCTTATCTGCTCAACATCAGGAAGTATGTGGTCTAACGCAAACTTATTCAGAATAAAAAAAAAATCTTACATAAAATAACGGTAGTAACGGTGATGTTCAACAAAACTTTTCTCTATCGTCGCTACGACCTACGCCATCTTAAAGTAATTTACGTGCAAATTGCCATTGTTAAAATGAGACCCGTTTGTTTCTCTTTTGCGGAATACTTAAGAGTTATTACTGTCCTGAATAATAAAACATAGAACAATGGCTGGGTTTATAATTAAATACCTTTAAAATAATGCTTTTGATACAGGAATTTACTCAGTGGAAAAGTGAAACAGTGAAACATTTTGGAGATAGATGTCGCGGAAGATGATGTTATTTCATAATCACGAGTATTAAACAAAGTCGCTTCCCTGTCTGTCTGTCCCTCTATGTACCTATACTTATATCTTTACAACTACGCAACGGATTTTGATGCGTTTTTTTAATAGATAGTGATATAAGAGAAAGGTTGATATGTTTATTACACCTGTGCGAAGCCGGAACGGGTTGTTAGTATACCTGTTAAAGTAAAAACTTGTTGTATTCTGATGTATTAAATTGATATTATAATCATAACTAGGAACCGGAGGCATGCCAGAAACGCAACGAAGAACGTCCCACCGATAATGGATCAATGACATGATTAGAATAAAAACTCTACAAACATAAACTAAAATTGAAATTATAATGGAAAGTTCAAGAAAGTGATATCTGGGGATCGGTTCAATTATATTGGTTTAAGAAATAGCTTTATGGAATTCATTCCACCCCAAGCTAGAAAATATATCGTGTAACAAACAAAAAAATATATTTCTTCTAAATACTTAGGTAAATGTTTATATTCACTTACAAGCAATTCTAAGTTTATTCACTAAATACATATTACGCTGTAAGTATTATAGGGTAATTAATATTCCAGAGTATTTATGCCACCAATAACATTGCTTATTGTTATTCGTTATTGAAACCTATTTTGTGTTTAGCTATAGCTCAGCTTATTGGATTCTGTTTACTTCAAAGGATATTATATTATATGGATTGATATTATTATTGTTGTTTGCGCCGAGCTATGTTTAGGCTATGTGGTTCGAGTGGAATGCCTATACTTGATTTCGGCTCACCCTTTGACCCATGCCGCCCAGCCTTTGGCGGCTGCATCGTACCGCTAATTAAAGGCGCCGCAATCTGTATTGTTTTCGCTGACACATCGCAATCGGTGCCGCCGGTTTATTCACCGTCTAGCAGCGAGCGCGTACGCACGCACGCACGTCGCGCGGCCATCAGTCCGTCTTTACGGCTGATAGTGCATGTGAATCAATCGAAAACATTCCTCGAACTATATATACGTGTCTTCCCATTTGTGTTAAATATATAACTTTTGCGTGAATTATTGTGAACAATCTGGAGAGTGACAATTGTTATTTGTGACTTTTGGTGTTGCGGCTGTTCTTGGGAGAACTACATCATCCCCCCACTAGCAGGGGAAGACGGCGACCCAGGGCGTGCACATCAGACTTCATTGGAGAGTCAAGGTCAGTGTGGGTGTTTTTATTCGTCCATAGCGCCGACTGCATAATCAGACGCAGACATAGCCCCCTGGCCGAAACATTTGGTCGTGATCGAGCCAGATTCTCTGTTTCCAGTTGCCTCTATGTAATACAGTTCCACTTATATATCTGTCTATTTATGTACTAGGCTACATATCTGAAATTGTTTTTACAATTTTCAAAGTTATCTTACACCTATTCGAAATACTTTAGGTTTTTACCTTATGTATTTAGTTTGAGGTGTTTGTATTGTTACATGCCTATTTAGGAGTACATACATACCTCAGCTAATAATTTATAATTTAATTTAATATATTTTTATAATTCTAAAGTGCTTATTCAGGTATTTACCTAATAAGTCATATACTTACGTATTTACGTAATATTTAAATACATAATTATTTATTTAAGTACTTACTCGTATGTATACTCTAGACTTTTATAATTAATTTGTCACGTTTGGCTTTAATTGTAACCAAGCAATTACGTTGTAAATAAGTGCCTATATTTACCTATTTAGGTTTTAGGTACAGATATTGTTTTATAACGATATCGCTTGTTTTTTTTTTTCTTTAATGGTTAACGCGATTACCTATGTATGAATAATGTATGTTTGAAAAAAGTGAGTACTTACTCTGTTTTATTTAGGCGGTAATGTACCTACCTACTTCTTTTATAATTAATTACAAATTTGTCTAATTTGTTGCCTATTGTGCCTTTGTTGATATGACCGTGTACTTACATATTATTTTTGTCATTTGGTAGACACTTTGTGGTTAGTTATTCTCAAAGCTACACACAGGTACAAATAGCGATTATTTTGCTCCGATTTATTTGTTTCAATTTATATCAAAATTACTCTAAATCTGGTCGGCTATTTATCAAAGAAGCTCAAACGCAGCTCCGCTCTTTCGGCATCGCGCTGCGCCGTAGATAGGTATACCTATTACCTATACTAAAGACGTGCCGCTCCGTGTGTCGGTAACTTGAGTCAAGTTGCGTTAGAACGTACCGACATTGCCGGCTGCCTATTCCGCTAATTTCAACCAAAATATTAAAGAATATAAGGACATCTTTTTTGTAAATTAATTAATCAATTTTATTCATTATTGCAATAGGTAACCCTATTACTAAATATTTACTTTCTGTTGTTATTTTTAAAACTCAACATTATATCCGCCCATTTGGTTCTGCGTCGTACTAGTACCTATCAAAGCACGCTGTCCGCTTGTTTTCAAGTTGCGATATCAAAGCGAACCTATTGTTTATTGTCGAGGTTCGTGCCGCGTAGTATGTACCGATAATATTTATAATACTAAATCACCTTTCGGCTATTGCCTTTATAATTTCGTTAGACTAACTATCTATTAACTTCTATATTTGAGTACCTAATAGGTATTTATGCAACTGTTTAGTTTTTACTTTCGGTTCTACCTTTGAAGCTCAAACAAAGTTACGTTTTTCAAAGTTATTTGCATTAAAGGCTGTCTCCTTGGCTAGGCTTATGCCACAAGTGATAACACAGGATCACCTTTCGGTGTATTCTGCTCTAAATTATTGACATAAATTAGGTACTTTGATACAACAGTTTAGTACCTTTACTTTCTGTTGGATGTACTTCTTCAAAACAAATATTTTAATTCAACAGTTTAGTTTTTACTTTCTGTATGACCTTTGAAACTTCGTTTGTAAAGTTTCGTTTTACTGCATCAAAACGTGGGTACTAAGTACATACTATCTTTGGTGTGGCTAAAATAGGCCCGACCTTTCGGTGTTTGCATTAATAAATTAATTTAAGGCAATAGGTTAGTTTTTACTTTCTATTGTAGGTACCTTTAAAATTTACTTAATATTTTTGAGTCCTTTCTGGTCTTTCTGTCTTTTCGAAAATGACGAAAGCGGAAGATAACCATAAAAAATTAAAAATTAAGTTGTTGAATGCGATGGTTGAAGTCGTATTTCACCCGAATCCAAAACTTAGCAGATAGTGCCCTCAAGCTCAACCCGTCCGATCCGGCAGAGATTCAACGTTTCCTAAGTAGCACGTCTAATGCAAACGTAATTCGCGATGAATTTAATGCGCAATTTGACGAATCCATCTTGCTCAAAATGGAACTCGATCCCGAATCAGAACCGGACTTGTCGGTTCTTGAGAAATTTGAAAATGCATTTATTGCTGTGCGGAGTAGGGTCGATGCCCTCTCAGCTAATAATGATATTAATATCAATGGTCCTTCGAAAATACCTACCCAAAAAATGAAGCTACCGCCCATAGAGCTGCCCAAATTCAATGGCGATGCCAAGGCGTGGCGAATGTTTATCGAATGCTATAATAGCATTATTCATAATAATTCCGAATTAACCAATGCGGAAAAGGTATACTACCTGTGTGGACAATTGTCCGGTCAAGCACTGCAGTGTGTAGCCGGCATTACACCTACAGGAGATAATTATAGTTTGATCTATGACACATTGATCAGTAAATTCGAGGATGTTCGAGCAATGGCCACAGCTTATCTAGATGATATTTTGAATGTCAAAAAAATGCAGAGTCCATCAGTAGATGGCTTGAATTCATTTATAGACAAATTCTCAGTATCTGTGGCCGCTTTCCAAAAACTTGATATTCCCGCGAAGCTAGATTTTGTGTTTTTACACCTGGCACTCAAGCGCGTGGACAACGAGACAGCTCGTCTATACGAGAATTCGGTGCGTCAGGAGAAAATTCCCACTTATGACAGCTTCGCCAAGTTTGTTCGCGAGCAGGCAAAAATCATCGAACGTATTGGAACTAACACATCAAGCAGCAATGGTACAAGTGCGTCGTCACCTTACAGAGTACCTGTTCCAGTGAACAAAGCTGTTCCAGACAAGGTTACTCGCGCACTAGTTACCTATGCCAACGTAAGTTGTCCCATATGTCGAGCTTATCATGCCAACTTCTCTCGCTGTGCGGAATTTCTAAAACTGTCTCCGAAGGACCGATTCCAGACTGTCAAACAAAATAAAGGTTGCGTTTTGTGTTTGAGTTGTCAACACAAATCTAATAAATGCAACAGGAAAGGTAGCTGTAATATTTGCCAGTCAAAAACTCACCACAGTCTTTTGCACTTTGGCAAACCACTTTCTGGTACGTCATTGCAAATGGTTAGTGAGAATAATGGCTCACACATAAATGGTAAGGAGTTATCAATCACCGAGTCCAGGCAAGTAGGCGCAAAACAAGCAGTTGTGCCGTTGTGCTCTTCACAGGAATCAAAACTACCTAATGCTGATTGTAGCTCACCATCTACAACTGTTCTGTTGGCTACCGCATGCGTCAAGACAGTGGATGCCTCTGGAAATGCTCACTTGATTCGTTGCTTGATTGATAGCGGTTCTCAAAACCATTTTATCACAAAGGAATGTTGTGACAGGTTATCGTTGACACCTCGTTCACTTGTGTCTTCACCAGTAGCCATCAATGGATTTGGAGGTAGTTCCAATCCTGTGCTTGGTGAGACGGAGTTAGATTTCTTCTCACGATTTGATCGCAGCCGTCCGTATAGGGTTTGTCCATTGGTGGTAGATAACATCACTCAAAGGCTTCCAGCGGCAAATGCTGATAGGTCAAAGTTGAGTTACTTGAAAGGCGTCCCATTAGCAGACAACACTTTCGATCGTCCAGGAGAAATTGATATGCTTATCGGTGCTCAACTTTTCTCACGCTTAGTTCTGCCAAAGCGTATATTTGGCCCGTCTGGGTGTCCAGATGCAATGCAGACTACGTTGGGATATATTGTGACGGGAGATGCTCCAACATTGGAGCCAACAACCCGAAACTACACGTCAGTATTTTATACTGTTTCTAAACCGCGATCAGATATAGCAGTCCGTAAATTTTGGGACTATAGAAGGGCATCTTTTTCTGCTATATTTTGATTTAGTCGGTATCTCTATTGTGAATAGTTTCGCAAACCTTGTATTATAAATTTCAATTTGCATGTTTTAGATACCTCGCTTTACTACATCTCGTTCAGTTTTGCTGACGTTGTTTACTTTAGGGATATTTGTACAATTTTATTAGAGAAAAGTAGTAAAGACCGGTCTTGTCAGCAGTGACACATTTGAAATGCAATGCTGACTGAAACCAATAGATGGTTGTCAGTCTTAGCCATTAACTTTTCAATTATCATTATTAGTCTCTAGAATTATAATTGTCTAGAATATAATTTTATGAACAATATTATATTATATTATATGCTATTAAAATATTCGAGGTTATGAATGTCTATGTATGTTTATGATAGGTTCATTCTTCTTACTGTCTTTTCTCTTGTTGAAAGGGAACCTTTCAAGCTGGGGCTGATGTTTGCGCCGAGCTATGTTTAGGCTATGTGGTTCGAGTGGAATGCCTATACTTGATTTCGGCTCACCCTTTGACCCATGCCGCCCAGCCTTTGGCGGCTGCATCGTACCGCTAATTAAAGGCGCCGCAATCTGTATTGTTTTCGCTGACACATCGCAATCGGTGCCGCCGGTTTATTCACCGTCTAGCAGCGAGCGCGTACGCACGCACGCACGTCGCGCGGCCATCAGTCCGTCTTTACGGCTGATAGTGCATGTGAATCAATCGAAAACATTCCTCGAACTATATATACGTGTCTTCCCATTTGTGTTAAATATATAACTTTTGCGTGAATTATTGTGAACAATCTGGAGAGTGACAATTGTTATTTGTGACTTTTGGTGTTGCGGCTGTTCTTGGGAGAACTATATCATCCCCCCACTAGCAGGGGAAGACGGCGACCCAGGGCGTGCACATCAGACTTCATTGGAGAGTCAAGGTCAGTGTGGGTGTTTTTATTCGTCCATAGCGCCGACTGCATAATCAGACGCAGACATAGCCCCCTGGCCGAAACAATTGTAATGGGAGTTGATATTATATGCACTGCGTACAACTGGATCGATATCATGGTGGACAAATTATGGTCATACTTTTTAAATGTGAAAATGAAAGAACTGTGTGAACTATATCGCTTTCCTTTACTTGATCATTAATTTAATGTAAATACTTGTCATGTAATTACGACATGTGAGCCTTTTTTGGTGTAAAGAATAAATACAAAAGACATGATTTGATTGGATGTCTAGATTGTTATCACTACATAGTATAAAACAAGTCACGGCCCTGTCTGTCCCTACGTATGCTTATATCTTTAAAACAACGCAACGGATTTTCATGCGGTTTTTTTAAATAAACCGAGTGATTCAAGAGGAAGGCTTGTATGTATAATACACCTGTGCGAAGCCGGAGCCGGTCGCTAGTTATTTTGATACATAATTGTGCTTAATTTCATCCCACACATAACTTAAAATTAAAAATTTGAAATATTTGATTAAACTAAACCTGTTTATAATTATTTGATTGATAGGTTAAAAAGGTTGTAAGAAAATTTGCGCGACAAAATATTAAAGTGTTAAGCAATGAATTCCAAAAACATTTCATTAAACATCAATTGCAAACGATTAGAGAATGGCTCATGTTTTTTGTTCATGAACGTACTTTGTCCAATTGGATGGTGATCCAGTAATACGCAGTACATTATAAAATCCTTGTTTTTTCGTAAGCTTAACAACTGAGTGTCGGGTGTGTTACAGAAACAGCTTTATTATGGCGGCGGTTTAGGAATAATAATCGCATGAATATTCAACACACACAATATGATAACAGCGCAATTTACTCAACGTTGTCAACATTTGAAATTTTATAACATTTAGGTAAACCTATGGTTGTATAAGTGTCTAGACGATACACATTATAAAATAGTCTTGATCCTAAAATATAATATTCTAGTTACTAAGATGTAGTTGGGATGGGTGGCATTCAAAAAGTTGGACGATATTCTAAAATCTGCTGACGTCCCACAGTGTCTAAAGACTCGCCTATACAATCAATGTGTCCTGCCCACCATGACTTATGGTGCCGAGACATGGTCACTAGGCAAACCATTTAACTCGCGGAACGCCCGCGGGGTAAGAAGGGAGCAGGGGGAGATGTTACCGGGTGGGTGACAGGGGTACGCGGAGCAGAGAGCGCACGTCTCACCCCTATTACCCACCCGATAACATCTCCCCCCGCTCCCTTCTTGACTCGCGGGCGTTCCGCGAGTTAAATGGTTTGCCTATAACTAATGAGGCATCGTACAAGATACAAGTAGCACAGAGGGCCATGGAACGCGCCATGCTTGGCATCAAACTACACGATCGCGTTAGAAATGCCGAGATTCGTCGCCGTACTAAGATGCGCGACGTTGGTCGGACAATCACAAAACTAAAATGGAGTTGAGTAGGACACATTGCCTAGACAGAGCGATGGTAGGTGGACAAAAACCTTAACTGAATGGCAGCCGCGTAACGGCAAACGAAGCGAGGGGCGTCCACCAGCTTGTTGGGTCGACGACATTGTTAAAGTCGCGGGTCCAACCTGGATGAGATTAGCACAAAATCGAGGTGAATGGCGTACAAAAAGAGATGCCTATGCTCAGCAGTGAGCGGTGACAGGCTGAAAATGATAAAGATATTATTGTGTCGAGAGTCAATATACATCCTTACTCCTTATTGTTATAAATCCAAATATTATTATTAATCTGACATTATTATTATAAAAAATTATAAAATTAAATAAATCCAAAAATGTATTTGTTGGTTTGTACTTATTTCACGCAGCAACTGAGGAACGGAACGACATGATTATAGACTACTAGCGACCCGCCCCGGCTTCGCACAGGTGTAATACGCACATATAAACCTTTCTCTTGAATCACTCTATCCATTAAAAAAAACCGCATCAAAATCCGTTGCGTAGCTTTAAAGATTTAAGCATACAGACAAACAGACAACAAAAATAGCGACTTTATTTTATACTATGTAAGGACTTTTCGAAAAATTAAAAAGTTGCTGTGGGATAGCACGAAAATTAAAATATCGTGCGGGCGAAGCCGCGTTCAAAAACTAGTGTGCATTGTGTAAATATGCAATTTTTCGAAGTGAAATTTTCTTTAGTGGCATTGTGCACTTTTTGGGATGGGTAAAAAATGTTAAACTAGCGTCAGTATAGACGAAAGCTGATCGAGAATTCGTAGGACGGAGCGAGAGAGACCGCCTGCCCGGCGTAGGAGAGGAAGTAATATCCCCCTCTCTTTCTACCGCACGGCAAAAATATATGCCTGCCCCTGGTGCAGGGTGCTTGCGCGAGTGTGCGTGTGTGATATTGAAATGAAATGAAATGAAATGAAATGAAATGAAATGAAATGAAATGAAATGAAATGAAATGAAATAATTTATTAATATGTCGAGTTACAACCACTTCTTAAATTAATCGTCAGTGTTGAGCATCAGACAATATCTCGTCACAAAAATTACAAAATAAATAATAACAGTAAATTTAAAAATAAATCGGTTACATAATCTAAATTCATCATAAAAACAAATGTTAAAACATTTTAGCTGTAAAGGGGCTACTAATAACATACATAATATTTATGTGGTCAATTTTAATTCACTGTAGTCATTTTCAAAGTACTCTTTAATTGTGTAAATAGTCCTGTCTAACAGAAGCACCCTGACGGCGTTGAGAAATTGATTTTCATTTGTAATGGTCTTTATGTGCTCTGGAAGCTTATTAAATAACAATCGACCCATTGACATGGGTAATTTTTCGGCCATCTTCAATCGTGGAAGTGTTATATCAAGTAGTAATCTATTATTCCTTAAAGAACGCTTGCTCTTAACTGTCTTTATTTTGCATTCGTGAATATGTTTCTTAATATATTTAAGGATCTCTAAAATATATAGAGATACTGAAGTTAGTATACCTAACTCTTTAAAATGTCCTCTGCATGTTTCGTCAAATTTTCCACCAACTAGTACTCTTATTGCACGCTTTTGCATCTTTAATACCCTCTCATAATCCGTTGAATTACCCCATAAAATGATACCATACGATAGAATGGAGTGAATATACGCATAGTATATCTGTTTCAAATTATCTCGTGTCGTAATTGCTTTAAGTTGTTTCATTGCGTATATCCCTTTTGACATTTTTTGACAAGTCATGTCAACGTGCTGCTTCCATTTTAAACTTGGGTCGATTTCAAATCCCAACAGTCTTACAATATTTGAAGAGTAACAAATCGTTCCATTTTGCAATTTGACTGGCACAGGATCTTGATCAGATGACACTGCATTGAAGAACATAACGTTCGTTTTCTCTGTATTAAGTTTTAGTCCATTAATTTTAAACCATTCACTAAGTTTATGCATGGCGTCGTATATTTTTACTTGTAGTTCATCAATTGTGTCAGCTGTTAATACAATCGTAGTGTCATCTGCGTATAGCACTATTTCTCCTTCTATGTCGATGTTTGCGATGTCATTTATCAACATAATAAATAGTACATTCCCTAGAGAAGATCCTTGGGGAATGCCTACGTTGGTTATTTTCGTATTAGATCTATAAGTTTTTTGGTCTATTTTAATCTCCACTGTTTGTTCTCTATCGCCGAGAAATGATCCTATTAATTGTTGTTTCTCATTTCTGACTCCGTAGAGTTTAGTCTTCTTGAGTAGAAGTTCATGATTGACCGAATCAAAAGCTTTAGAGAGGTCTATAAACAATGCCGCTACTTTCTTTTTGCTTTCTAAGCCTTTCATGACTGCTTCAATAACTTTGAGTGTTGCTGATATAGTAGATCTACCATTCCGATACGCATGTTGGCATTCTGATATGATATTATGTTCATTCATATGTTTCATTAGGCTACTTGATATTATAGATTCAATTATTTTGGACAACGTTGGTACGATTGCAATTGGTCTGTAGTTGTCAACTGAAGTTATATCACCTTTACCTTTACACAGTGGTGTCAGCCGTGATTTTTTTAGTGTCTTCGGATAGACATTTGATTTCAGGGTGTTATTAATCAAGTACGTGATATGGTCAGCTAAGTAAAACAATGTTTGAAAAAGAAAATTCCCTGATATATCATACACATCTTTTGTTACAGAATTGTGAATTTTTTGCTGTGCTATTTTAATTAACTCTTGCGGTGTTATCACAGGAAAATTTATTTCTGGTTGTTCATCGATTTTTGCCTCAAGAAAGTTCATAGCTTTGTAACAATCAGGTGGATTATTTTTCGAGAGATCGTCGCCTATGGAAACAAAAAAGTCATTAAGATGGTTAGGAATTTCTTCGTTACTTACTTTTTGTTGTTTTATATGATCTGTTATTTCCCAAGTCCATTCTTTGTGATCTTTGTTTGTTTCCTCTCTTATTATATCCCAAACTTCTTTTTTAGTGTTTTTTGAGTTCATTATTCTGTTTTCTATATATTCCTTCTTCTTTTTCTTCATTAAGACATCTTTATGTATTATTTTCTTTTCGATAATATTGGTATCAGAAATAAATTCTGGATATTGCCTTTGTATGTAATAAAGATCGTGTATATCATTTTGTAATTTGATTAACTCTTCACATACCCACGGAGATCGATTACGCTTCTTTACTCGACGAGTTTTGATGGGAAAGTATAAGTTTAGGTTCCAAATCATTTTGTTCATAAAGTCATCAAATGTGTCATTTTTGAATTCATTGAAAATTGTGTCCCAGTCATAGGATAACATGGCTTGACTAAAATCTATCGACTTACATGTGTCATAGACCCGTTTTTGTACAACAACGTACTTTGAACATACTTTCTTTTGAATGTTTATGGTCGCTAACTGTGCATCATGATCAGCGATTCCGGCAGCAATAGACTCAACTATAATGTCATCATTGAGTATGTTTGTTATCACAAAATCAATGGACGTCTTTGCGTTCTTTTCAAATCTGGTTGGGAAGTTTACAGCATTCCTAAATCCAGCTGGTTCAATAATATGCTTTAGTGCAGTTTTGTTAGATGAGTCCACCATGAAATCAACATTCCAATCACCAGCGACAATAATACTTGTGTCAGACAGGCCCGAGAGCAAATAAAATAGTTTATCTAGAACATCTACAAAAACATCAAAATTGCCACGTCCAGTTCTATACAAACCTATAATTACTACTTTATTTGACATTACGTTAAATTCAACAGATGATATTTCGCAGTGGTATTCAATAGCCAATGAATCAATTTCTTTACATCGTTTAGTTTTATAAGAATCTTTAACAAATATAGAAACAATATTGTATTTACCACATAAATGATAGTTCTTTATACGTTCAAGACATATTATTATTATTTTTTTTATCATTATTTCATTTTTTTTGACTGTATTTTTATTTTTAGTACTATTTAATTTTTTTACAATTTTTTGCTCGATATTTATGCATGTTGTCTTCACCTATAATTATTGTGACATTTAGCTCTTATTTTTTATGTATAATCTTTTTACAATGTATTGATGTGCACAATGTTGGTGAACTGAAATAAAATTAAGATTTTACTTCTGCCGGCACTCCCGGAGTGCAACCCTATGATGAGCATCTGAAAGTCCCTGTCTACTTTACAAAGCAATGCCTAAGTAGCAATTCCATTCGCTACTTCAAATGGAAGGAAAATAGCATTATGTAACTGTAAAAAGTGAATTTGAATGAGGGATCAACAAAAACATTTTAATACAAATTTTCACATACCTAACAACAAAACAAAGCGGTAACAAAAATATGTCTGAATACGCAAAACAAGCAAATCTGTGTGAATTTATACAAACAATTAAAGTATTGGATATTTATTCAAACTTGAAAAGTAGATAAAGAATATTTTTTTAACAGCCAAGATCATTGTTATTCTGTGAAAGTTTCGTAGACGTCTCTACGCCGTAGACAAAGTTCGTAGCATAGCTACGAGTGGATAAACAGCGTTCTTTCAACTTTTCTATTATTTTGAGTAAGAAATTCTTCTACTTATTCGTTATGATAGTTTACTTTTAACAGCAGAATCTCATTTCAATTTTAAATCTTACGTGCGCTTATAAATTGAGATACAGGATTCTTCAGAATGAGTGTACTCAGCCGAAAGGGGCCTGTTGAGAATATAAAACACAGTTTCTAATTTTTCTTAGCCATAGAACGTCCATCGTTGAGCATAGTCCTCCCCTTAGAGATAAAAGATTAAAAATGGGAAGCGGTCGTCTACTTTGTAAGTGCGCAATTGTATATTCTACGCTATGCTTGCCTACGTGGCGTTTACTCTCGAATTTTCTTACTAACACAATTAATCAATCCATTTATTTCGATCTCAGCCTTATATTTATGTAAACTATGTACTGTACAACAAATCAATAAACCAGTTTTAGCTATATTGATCTATAATATAAATATTTTTCTTTTTTTTATCGTGCAATAGTGCCTTTATTAACTACAATACAATACTACTTTATATGCTAAAACTACCTACCCTACTACTACATAAAAACATTGGATCATCCACAGACCTTGTAGTAATATAATTTTGTGGCTCCCTGTCGTTTTGCACACGATACAAATTGACTGATTCATTCCTCGTTTACTAAACCACAACGTTCTGAGTGTCAAGTGGGAGTTTCGCAAATCAAATCGAATTACATTTACGTCGCGTTGACCGAGCGCGCCGAGCACACACGCGAGAACATTGACACACTTGACTAAGCCAATCAGAGACGCTGCCACGCTTGTGTTCGATAGGTTTGGCGCTCGTTATATTACCGTAAATAAAACTCACACTGACCTATTCAGTTTTCCGTACGTGACACAAGATGGCACTGTGCCATTTCCATAGAAATCATATAAATATTTGAGGACATCTTACACAATATGGTCTCTGACCCCAAACTAAGCAGAGCTTGTGATATGGCTGCCAGAGACTGATATACTACATATTGTAACAAACCTATCCTGGTCCCGGACGCCGAAATGTAACATGCCTAGCCTAACCTGCCTATAAACCTAAACCTCAATTATAAACCAAAGAAGTGTAGAACCTATTTTAAGAAATCTGTATAAATTAAAATGTCAGATAAAATGATTACAGAACCTTGATTTTCTTTCAATGAATCCTAGCCTTATGTCTAACTAGCTATGCGTCCTGATTCCACTTGAATTTGAACAAATTATAAATTGAACCTCATGAAAGAAATATCCTAAAATGTTAAGAATGCATTAAATATTGATACATTCAATATGGTCCCACCTTTCATTTTGTAATGATAAATAACAAGAACTATGAACCTCACAGGTTCAAGGTAGAATTATACTCCTAACGCCATCTGCTTGATAAAAGACAGTCTACATTTTGATACTAGTATTCTGCAGTGTGATTCCTGATTTATTTATCTAATTTATTTACCTATTTATACGTTAGTTTGGCCAGTGTTCGTTTAGTAGTGGATCCTGCGTTATAGACCGCATAAACCCTAGGTAAAGGTGATTCGAAATACATAGCTACCTAATAGATTACCTAAGTTCAGAACAAAAACCCTATGTTTTATCTATTTTGAAGTTGAAAGTATATTACTAATCTCAGAGTGAAATGCAGTACCTAACTAATGTCTCAAGAGCTATATAGAAATAGTGATTCTAGAGCTTCTCTGTTAGTTTATTTAGAATATTTTTGTATTACATAAATAGTCTTTAACAATGCTAGATATAAAATATTGACTTAGTTGCATAAGAAATTATTACACATGAGATGAGAAGGAAATTCCATTAAATTAGTACTTTAGAACAAAGAAACTCTATTATTGAACTAATATTATTATCAAACTACGAATATAATAAAAGAAATGAATGCCAGAAATAATAGTATTGATTTATTTCTGACAGTTAGTTAGTTTTAATATTTTAAATTTATTCAATTTTATTTAGATATCAGAGATTTATTTTATTTTATGTTTATCTCTGATTATTTAGTCATGGCGCTCGAGAGAGCTGAAAACCATGAAAATGACTTTACTCTGCTTTCGTAAATCTAACGCTATCCTGGAAAAAGAAAGCAGGAAAGAAAACCAGGAGTCGCGAGTGTGTCAGTCATCTTATCTACATCACTTCATAAAGTCAGGAAAATCATAAAACTTGCATGAAATCCAGAGTGTTCTCAAGAAAAGCTCCAAGATTACTATAGATAAAGGTTCGAGAATCGACTTTGCCTTATAAAATAATATTAAAATCAATAAGCTATCAATAGCTTTATTTCAAAGTGATCAGAATTTACACTCTTAATACGGACACGGGTTATCCCTCCATTTCGGAAATGAGAAACACTGGCCCAAGCTCTATCTGGCTTCAAGAGTTCTGCACACTAATGAAAATACAGCATTGATCAAGTAGCACTTACGGCTAGTATTTAAATAATGAGATGTTGCAATAATGTGGTATAACAACAGTCGACTCTGCGATCCTCATAACATAAATAAATTACAATAACCATATACGAACACCCTGTCCTTCACAAGTTGTAAATATAGCTCGTTGTGTCTCGTTATATTCTATAATTATATTCTTAATCCGCATAGAATATAATATCATAAGATTTCATGTTCGCATATAGTCGAAGCTGAAAAAGACAAATAATTAAAACATTTGTAATTCATACATAGAAATCATAAAGGGCGAGTGTTAGAAGCTTCTATCTTCTACTCGTGAGTAAATGCTCAATGAGGGATAGTTTCGTCAGTAACATACTTCTATAGAGTAGAAAACATCGTAAGTCAACTTATGCAAGACCGCCATAGAAACCTGAAGTCGGATGTGTATTTATCATCCCGCAACTGTTCTGCGTAATTACGCAAGTATATTCCTGCCTCTAAAGTGCAGCGTAAGCTTCGTAAGATTCTCGTCCAACCTCGTATGAAAATATACACGTATGAGAATTCACCATACCACATCAAACCAGTGTGGCGGACATAGGCCCAATCTTTCTATGATAGACCTCCTCTTTTCCTCTGATGTCCATTTGTACATTAATTATTATTCACCAGTAAATCATCCAGAAGTCTAATGCAGTGCTGATCAGGACGAATATTAACCGCAGAACATATTCTATATCTACATTGAGACTTATCTATTTAAAAAGTGATACGATTATACGAAACCAAATCCTCTAGGAACATCCTCGTCCTTTGATCGAAAACAACTTTCTTCCAACTTCCACTTTTTAGACCAGAAACAAAATTCTCCCAATTAGTAGACTCTTCTCTGCTTTTCCCTTCAAGAATTTGCGGCACTCAGTTTAAAATTACCTAAAATCTAGAAAATTACAACATATTTCTACAATTTTTCCCAGTCAAGTCCCTCCTGTCAGTCCTGTCAAATTCTCTGTTCTTTTTTTTTCTCTTATTTTAAATTCTCAAGTTCTGCAAAGAGTTTTTATACCTTGATTGAAGTTCTGTTGCTTTTCTAAAATGTATTTATTTTCCTGCTTGTTTGTAAATCATTTGAATGGAAAGTTTCTTTAGATAACATTAGAAAGAATTATAACCTCATGTGAGAGACTCCTGACCTATAAGAATGCCTTCTTCCTATGCCTAATTACTCAGATGTGGACGATCAAACCATCTGAGGTTTGTTACAGCACCCCTCAAAATTTTCGTATATGAAAAGATGTTGGTAAACATCTAAATCGAAGTAAATTTTCCTAAAAAAAAATACAGTAACTTTAAATTTAATCAAGTGCATAATTGTATTTATCAAAATTCGAGTTCCAACAGTGAAATTATATGTTTCGAATGTGAATGTATCCCTACTACAATATGCGAAAATGTTTTTATACCAGTCTACAGATAATCGTCTTAAAACCTCCTACTTTCAGTTTGATTACATATCTACCATGAAGAAAAATCGCCTTCCCCACTAAATTGTTATAATCTGCAAGGAAGTTCTGGTTCGGTGACAGAAACGGAGCCCTCGTAAGGGAATTCTGTTTTGAGGTAGAACCGACCTGAATGGTCGCATGTTGAGTAGTCTCAGCGAACCAATCTTCCGTTCGGAGATTTTCCCAACACACCCCTTCAAACTACACGAATTGTCCATGAAAAAGGAAAATAATTCCGCATGGCATCAATGTCCCGCCAAGAGTGAATAGTTTAAATTCAATTGTCTATAAACTGGAGCATGTGCAGTGTATCAATTCAGAGTTTCCTACCTTGTAGAGTAAAAGATCCTTATGAAATCAACTTATGTTGATGGATTGCCTGCTGGCCTACTCCTAACACCACACTCCTTCATAAAGATCTATTTGTTCAAGTGATTGCCAAAACTCGAACCCTGACAAACCGCTTCAAATCCCAGCAATGCTATTGTCGTTTAGTTCCTCTTACACTAATTTAAATTTGTCAGTCAATGTCAGTCATATTCGTAACAATATTCTTTTTTTACTATTTGTCTTCCCTAATTCTCGAAAAAGCGCCTTTCACTATCTTCACGCCAACTTCACGACGTAGCATCACCTTTTGAACTCAAAGCGAGCCAATATTTGCACATTCCCCGTTACACCCTATAGCAAAATATTAAAACTTCATCCACGCCCTAGTAATAGACTGCTCCCTCACTATTCTCATTAAAACATTAACAAAGAGGTTAATTATTATTTGAACCTCGGTTAAATTTTAGGTATAATTTTAACCTGTTTTTTTTTTATTCAGCCTTGTGCTTACTTTCCTATTTGCATTTATTTACCTAAGAAACTCTCACGTATTCTCATTTAATTTAACGATGTGCAAATAAATGTCGAAATGTTCACTAAAGAAAACTAATTTCCAATATTTATTTAGCTATAACAGCTTCAGCTTTTAGAATGGCTTCACCCACTAACAAAATTGAACTAGATAATAATGTGTCAATATGCCCAAGTTTCCAAGTAAGTAAAATTTACACTCTTCTAGTGGAAAGGATCTCTTCCATATGGTTAGAGAAACCAATTCCTGGCGCGGCATTGCTTGGCCATCAGAGTTCTATATACTCGAATCCCGACATATCTCCACGGGTATAATTTTTGATGATGATTAATATTTTGAAACATAAGTTCAGCCAATCTATTGAGCTCACACTTTCTTCAAACCAGCAAATCATCTTTGAATACTTTAATGAACATTTGAAACTTTTTTTTTTTTTCAATATTACATGAATTTGATTTTTATGTTGCTTAGACTTTTATTGTTAATAATGTGCTAATTTAATTTCTAATAATATTCATTTTTCTTATCTTAGTGTAACTGATTTCTAAACATCTAGTAAAAATATACGAAAGAACTTTAATTTAATTTGAGATAAAGAAAACTATTTATTGATTTATTTAGTTTAGTTTTCAGTATCATTGCTCACTTCTAACAAAAAAATAAAATTGAAATTTATGTTATTGCATTACATTCACTTACTTTAGCTTACACTGAAACATCTTAAATCAAGTATCCTCACAGCTATGTTCTATGTATTAATCCGTTAAGTAATTAACTAAACAGTAAAAGATACGCTAACAACAAGAGTTGATTTGATTGATGATCGACCATTTAAAAACCCAGCTTACTTTACTCACTTTAAGTGCATGAACTATTACAGTTTACCTGATTATTTAGACTTTGGAATAATCGCTGAAGATTTAGCTAACACCTGTTTACGTTGATTAAAACTGATGTCTAAGAACAATAATAAGGTTTACCTGAAAAGATTGAGCAAATGTTCCACCCCCCTGACTAAAATTTCCTTACTTTAATTTATAAATCTACCTTTTATTTGCTCAACTCTTTCGTCCCTTTTTTTTTTGAATCGCGAAAAGTCTGCATTTGACGCCAACTTTCCTGATGATAAACAACCTCGCGGACGCAGATGAAGCTCACTGAGCTAGAATATTTCGCACTAAATACAACTATTTTTTTTGCATTTATGTTGTTTTACTTGAGTTTAGTTTATATGATTCATTTATTTACTAAACCTAACTTTTATCTCTTTAAAACCGATTAATTATTTGATAATACAACCCCCTGTTTAGAATTCCCATTTTACTCTACTTATTTAAACAATTAAATTAAACTTCCCTCCTTTACGCCTTTCCAGATACTAATCTGACAAATTATCTTATCTCCCAAATCATCTTATTTTAAATAAAATTATTAATAGCTGAATAATTTTGCAATAATTATTCAGCTTATCATAACCTCAAACAAGAACTGATAGATTTCCAATAAAAATACATTTTTTTTACGTATCTTTCACTGTTAGACAACTTTGATATAATGATGTTATCCGCATGCTTATTATTAACTACTATTCGATCTATTATATTTTTGATGCAAGAGAAATAGACCTCTAAATATTTATGCAACCCCAATTAATACAAGTACACAATGTAGATTAACCCTATGTAAATTTATATTCCCATCGCTAATTTTCCTGTATGCAATTTAGTAAAACAGCCTGTTTGTTAGATTGAATTATTAAATTGATCTACTTGCTAACTTCCTGTGGTAAAAGTAGTAAAATATAAATGTCCAAAAAATCAAAGTCATTCCGTAACCTACTAAAACAAATCTCTATCAATGAAAAATATTTCAAATTTTATTACTTTGATTTACAGTATACTTAACAAGTCGATGAATTGTTAAGTATACTCTACCCCCGGTTTTCTAGTCTGTAATAAAATTATATAACCGAATCAACTCCTTGACTTTCCTATTTTATAATATTAATAATGTACTTTGCTTTGTCTGTATAAATACTAATCATATCTTTTATTATAAATAAAAAATATTTACTATCAACAATTATTCAAGCTATACTTATACATGAAGCAATAAATTATATTATAAACACTAAACTACTATACCATATTTACTACAAACACATTACATGAGTGATGAATGATTCTTGGCTAGACCCCTTTTTTTTAAACCTGAACGAAATAATTACCCATGATACAAAATGCTTGCTATTGATTGTAGTCTTTTTTAAAACAAATCACCCCCCAGCGTTTTAATCTGTTAATACCCTACGATAATGATTAACCTGAAAATTGATAAGATATTTGTTACCTTGTCTAATGAACTCGCGATTGAATTTATTACGTGACCCTAGTTATTACTAACCTATACATTTCGAATCACCATCGTATCCATTTCACAGCAACAAATTGTGTTCAGATAGTCTGACTACTGAACACAGTCCTATAATAAACCTGAATTAACTTGCCTAAACAAAGTTAAACTAAAAAAAATAATATTTATGAGTTCCGACTATGTTATATTTTCACGAAAATATTTTAAACCAATTTTTATGATAAAACGAAACGTTTCTATTGCTAATCCTGGTCGCGGCCAACAAATTGTAACAAACCTATCCTGGTCCCGGACGCCGAAATGTAACATGCCTAGCCTAACCTGCCTAATTACCTCAATTATAAACCTAAGAAGTGTAGAACCTATTTTAAGAAATCTGTATAAATTAAAATGTCAGATAAAATGATTACAGAACCTTGATTTTCTTTCAATGAATCCTAGCCTTATGTCTAACTAGCTATGCGTCCTGATTCCACTTGAATTTGAACAAATTATAAATTGAACCTCATGAAAGAAATATCCTAAAATGTTAAGAATGCATTAAATATTGATACATTCAATATGGTCCCACCTTTCATTTTGTAATGATAAATAACAAGAACTATGAACCTCACAGGTTCAAGGTAGAATTATACTCCTAACGCCATCTGCTTGATAAAAGACAGTCTACATTTTGATACTAGTATTCTGCAGTGTGATTCCTGATTTATTTATCTAATTTATTTACCTATTTATACGTTAGTTTGGCCAGTGTTCGTTTAGTAGTGGATCCTGCGTTATAGACCGCATAAACCCTAGGTAAAGGTGATTCGAAATACATAGCTACCTAATAGATTACCTAAGTTCAGAACAAAAACCCTATGTTTTATCTATTTTGAAGTTGAAAGTATATTACTAATCTCAGAGTGAAATGCAGTACCTAACTAATGTCTCAAGAGCTATATAGAAATAGTGATTCTAGAGCTTCTTTGTTAGTTTATTTAGAATATTTTTGTATTACATAAATAGTCTTTAACAATGCTAGATATAAAATATTGACTTAGTTGCATAAGAAATTATTACACATGAGATGAGAAGGAAATTCCATTAAATTAGTACTTTAGAACAAAGAAACTCTATTATTGAACTAATATTATTATCAAACTACGAATATAATAAAAGAAATGAATGCCAGAAATAATAGTATTGATTTATTTCTGACAGTTAGTTAGTTTTAATATTTTAAATTTATTCAATTTTATTTAGATATCAGAGATTTATTTTATTTTATGTATATCTCTGATTATTTAGTCATGGCGCTCGAGAGAGCTGAAAACCATGAAAATGACTCTACTCTGCTTTCGTAAATCTAACGCTATCCTGGAAAAAGAAAGCAGGAAAGAAAACCAGGAGTCGCGAGTGTGTCAGTCATCTTATCTACATCACTTCATAAAGTCAGGAAAATCATAAAACTTGCATGAAATCCAGAGTGTTCTCAAGAAAAGCTCCAAGATTACTATAGATAAAGGTTCGAGAATCGACTTTGCCTTATAAAATAATATTAAAATCAATAAGCTATCAATAGCTTTATTTCAAAGTGATCAGAATTTACACTCTTAATACGGACACGGGTTATCCCTCCATTTCGGAAATGAGAAACACTGGCCCAAGCTCTATCTGGCTTCAAGAGTTCTGCACACTAATGAAAATACAGCATTGATCAAGTAGCACTTACGGCTAGTATTTAAATAATGAGATGTTGCAATAATGTGGTATAACAACAGTCGACTCTGCGATCCTCATAACATAAATAAATTACAATAACCATATACGAACACCCTGTCCTTCACAAGTTGTAAATATAGCTCGTTGTGTCTCGTTATATTCTATAATTATATTCTTAATCCGCATAGAATATAATATCATAAGATTTCATGTTCGCATATAGTCGAAGCTGAAAAAGACAAATAATTAAAACATTTGTAATTCATACATAGAAATCATAAAGGGCGAGTGTTAGAAGCTTCTATCTTCTACTCGTGAGTAAATGCTCAATGAGGGATAGTTTCGTCAGTAACATACTTCTATAGAGTAGAAAACATCGTAAGTCAACTTATGCAAGACCGCCATAGAAACCTGAAGTCGGATGTGTATTTATCATCCCGCAACTGTTCTGCGTAATTACGCAAGTATATTCCTGCCTCTAAAGTGCAGCGTAAGCTTCGTAAGATTCTCGTCCAACCTCGTATGAAAATATACACGTATGAGAATTCACCATACCACATCAAACCAGTGTGGCGGACATAGGCCCAATCTTTCTATGATAGACCTCCTCTTTTCCTCTGATGTCCATTTGTACATTAATTATTATTCACCAGTAAATCATCCAGAAGTCTAATGCAGTGCTGATCAGGACGAATATTAACCGCAGAACATATTCTATATGTTCTGCGATATGTTCTGTGATACGATTATACGAAACCAAATCCTCTAGGAACATCCTCGTCCTTTGATCGAAAACAACTTTCTTCCAACTTCCACTTTTTAGACCAGGAACAAAATTCTCCCAATTAGTAGACTCTTCTCTGCTTTTCCCTTCAAGAATTTGCGGCACTCAGTTTAAAATTACCTAAAATCTAGAAAATTACAACATATTTCTACAATTTTTCCCAGTCAAGTCCCTCCTGTCAGTCCTGTCAAATTCTCTGTTCTTTTTTTTTCTCTTATTTTAAATTCTCAAGTTCTGCAAAGAGTTTTTATACCTTGATTGAAGTTCTGTTGCTTTTCTAAAATGTATTTATTTTCCTGCTTGTTTGTAAATCATTTGAATGGAAAGTTTCTTTAGATAACATTAGAAAGAATTATAACCTCATGTGAGAGACTCCTGACCTATAAGAATGCCTTCTTCCTATGCCTAATTACTCAGATGTGGACGATCAAACCATCTGAGGTTTGTTACAATATCCATATTTAGATAGTACCTAAATAACACCCAGACACAGAGCAAAAACCTATGTTCATCACATAAATACTTGTTCTGAGTGGGGATCGAACCCACGCCTCTTTGATCCAGAAGTTAGGGTCACTAACCACTGAGCCACCGAGGCAGTCACTTATCAAACGTTAACGCGATCGAGCAGGTTTTGAACATTGTTCAAATCTGCCACTCGGCCCTCTGAATATTCTACTATGAACTTCGAATCCGCTTGTACCCACTGTTAACTTATTAAGTACAACCAGCGTCATTTTAAATGTAGTGGCATATGACAGCAAATGCCAGTACATTCAAAATGAAGCGGCGGAACAAACAAAGCAACTGCCAACAAGTCGGTAACACGATCGTGTAGTTACCGCTCCCGAGTTCACAACTAATGCAGTTACCAACTGAATGCGATGGGACTGGGACCAGTGTAGGGCTGCAGCGGCTAGAATCTGTAGCATTTTCCGTCAAATATCGAACCAAATCTATTTAATAACACGTATGTATTTCTGATCTTAGCTAACTTGATTTGGAGGATTGTTTAGCATGATTTAACTATTGTAATTTGTGTACGTGTGGATAATTGGTTATTATATCTAAATTATTCCTATTCCATCCAAAGGTTGCCTGGCAGAGATCGCTTTTAGCGTTAAGGCCGCCTCTTGTTACACGCTATAGTTGTAATGTTTTTGTTATCTGCGTTACTTGTGCTCTTTGTGTTAACAATAAAGAATATCTATATATCTATCTATGGTTCCTTTTTAAGTGGATACTGTATTGTAGTTTGAAAAACTATGAAAAGGTGTGTCTCTGACACCTATATTTCGATTTAAATAAACTGAAACTAACAAATAGACATGCAAAATAGTTATTTTATACTTTATTTGCTTCTTTACCTTAATTAATAGGATTTTTTTTATATTTTTAATGGTGTTGATTGTGTTTTATTTATTTTTTTTAAATCATCATACTATCGTTTAAACTCTACGGTTTTCATTTCACTGATGAAGTTTGGTCTACTATATAAATATCAAAAGTTGTTGTTGGAAAGAAGATGTATGCAGCCCAATCTTAGGTCTAGTAAACAAGTCGATCAGTTTGTCATGCTTATAAGTGAGAATATTTTAGTAAGACTGTCTGCATATTAACTAATAGATCCTCTTCATGATGAATAAATTAATCTTTTGTAGAAACATTTGACTAAACTCATGCACACATCGAAATGAGAAACTAGTGATCCAGCGGACTCAAGGGAAAATCGCGTTAAATAGGAAAATATTTTTTACTTTGTTTCTGCTACGTGATATTTATAACAGAGAATTAAGAACCAGCTCATATTTGGAAGTCGGTTGGTAATAAAAGCCAAATTGGGCTCAATTTAACCCTTACCCAGGTTGAACATACTTTGGTATTCTAAGACTAAATTATGGTAAATAAAAGGGTTTTAAAAAAACTAATTTCTGGTTTTTTTTTTATTTTAATATTTTCATTTAAAAATATGAGGTGGACCCTATAAGTCCTCTGCCCATACAAAAAAATAAAATTACATTAATTTCAATCAGACAAGACCATTTAAAACCTATGAAACTAGTATTTATCATTACCACTCACTGACTGACTGACATAGAGAAACCTAAAGGGTATAAGGAGGTGTGTGGGGGGAAAAGTGAATATAGGGTCATGTTGGGGGTGGTTCACAACCTCTGGGAAAAATCCGAAATTGTCGTACCCTGATGGTGAGATGCCCTCGTATCTCGAAAACGGTAAACAATTTTGCCAAAGCAGTTGAACTAAAAATTGAAGAAACCCTGGGACCTCTTTAGAGAATTGAAAAAAAAGATGGCTTCCGAACAAAAAAACATGGCCGCCATACAAAATTGAAACGTTAATATCTCGGAACCGGTACAACTTGGATGGGGAGTGTGTGACCAAATTTCATAGGGAATCGGGAGAGCTACCTGGTGGGGTCGATGAAAATTCAAGATGGCGGTTTTTTTTTTTTTTTTACTTTCGCCATACATTGGTTCGAAAGTAGTTTTGATGAAACTATAAGAAATGACAAAAAATAATATTTTTACAAAATATTAAAAGAATGCCTCGCGGGCCGCTTGCGGCCCGCGCACCGCCCAAAATACTAGTTTTTATACTATATAAATTATTTATACTATATAAAGCTTAATTACCACTGACTGACTCACTGACTGACGTAGAGAAACCTAAAGGGTATAAGGAGGTGTGTGAGGGAAAATATGAATATAGAGTCATGTTGGGGGTGGTTCACAACCTCTGGGAAAAATCCGAAATTGCAAGAAAGTCGTACCCTGATGGTGAGATGCCCTCGTATCTTGAAAACGGTAAACAATTTTGCCAAAGCACTTGAACTAAACTTGAAGAAACCCTGGGACCTCTTTAGAGAATTGAAAAAAAGATAGCTTTCGAACAAAAAAACATGGCCGCCATACAAAATTAAAACGTCATTATCTCGGAAACGGTACAACTTGGATGGGGAGTGTTTGACCAACTGTCATAGGGAATCGGGAGAGCTACCTGGTGGGGTCGATCAAAATTTTTCGATTTCAGCATCTCGCAATTTTCTTTGACGAAGGTCCTGAAATCATAAATTTACAAAATAAATAACTACAAAAAAAATATCGTAGGTGGGCAGTGGACGTATTTGTGCCACATATTTGCGCAGCTCACAATTCCCTCAAAAACAAACTAGGTACTAAAATAACATTATACACGTCATTATTTACCCCTAAACTTTAAAATAATAGCATAACAACGTACTCACCGTATTTATTTTCGACATATTCACAGTATTTGTCCAAAAAAAACGCTCAAAAATCGCAATTTATCACTCGAAAATGTTTGACACGTAACCTCAAAAAAGTTTGTTCGGATACACCAGTTTTTTTTTCTTTACAAAAAAGGTTGTTCCATAGACTAAATTCGGATACATTTAAGTGGACTGTGCGCGTACTCTGCCTGTCAGAAAAAAATAAAATTTGACGTGGCTCCTATGCGTCCTGTACCTGGGTAAGGGTTAAATACTACAAAGTGCCGGATGTCAGCTGTAAAGCAATTTACATCGACGATTGAATACCGATGTGACAACCCTACCCCATCAGCCCCATATGAAGCTTTGTTACAGAATGCTTCCATAGGTGAACTTTGAGCGGATGTTAAGCCAAACTGGCATTATTAGTATTTTAGAAATTCTGTTGTTGTTTATTTACAAATAATATAGGTTTCATCTTGTCTGATAAAATGATGTTTTCATTCGGAGCACGTTCGTGTAGGTTAAGGTAGGCACCCTTCGTGGGTACCAGGGCTGTCGGACACGGGTGCTGTCTGACGCCCAGTGCTGGTAGGTCCCAGGTGGTGGGTGGCGATGTGCCTGGTGTTCGGCACATCGTCATTCTGGCGGGAGCCGAAGTTCCGTGGTGGGGCCCAAGTTGGGCCAGCGCTGTCGGGTGCCGCGGAGGAATGCGCAAGCGTGCCCGTAGCCCCGACACCAGGCGCAGTGGTGGAAAACCCAGGGGTTTTGGTGGGTATACTGTCCAGTCGGCAGGACTCCCACATAACCACCCGCCTGCCCTCGAGGTGTGGTGGTATCTATAAAAGATTTCCCCTGGTAAAAAAAGGCATCTTTAGTGGGTAAGCCTATGTTCTGCAGTGGACTATTAAAAAGCTGATACACAGTACAGTACAGTACGTTCAATATGAAAATATGTAGTTTAAATCTAGACGACAGAGATAGTCTTGAAAATACTAATTTATCATAATAATTACAAGTCTTTTAATTATTACTAACTTTAGGTACTGGTATACCAACCCTCAAAAATCGAAACAATTTGATCGGCTTTTTTTGCGGCTGATTTGCTGCTCAAGTAAATGTTAACCTTACATTATTTTCTGTTGACTTAAGATAAAATCTGTTGTATACATAGGAAATGTTAGGATCGATTGATATTGAAACGACAGCGCAGATTACGTAAACTTGGGCAGTATAATGTCTAAACTACATTATATTAGAAATGATAACGTACTTTAATATATTCGCACACTTTCTTTTAAAAAATATGTGTTAAACGTAAATACAAGTACTATTGAATAAAAAAAATCTAGTAAAATTATTACATCGGGATCATAACGTACGGGCGCTTTTCATGACACACGCTTTAGGACATGTCATCACTTTTGGCGCTAGTTCAGTTAGGGTTTCTTTTAACATTACATTTTTAAATAATATATGTTTGAGTCGACAGACCGACAAAGATTCGGGAAACTGATTCCCAAAATTGATTTGTGTTTTTTTTAACAATTCTTCTTCTTGATTCAGATGAAGCCCAAAATCATGAAGCGTAAATTCAAACCCGGTCTCGCACCATCACCTTATACAGATTTTCAAACTACTTGGTGGCTTTTTGGTGAAGGAAATCATCGTGAGGTGACTCGAAAAAATGCAAGTGGAGTCCCTCCGCGCGGAAGAAGTGAAATTTCGACGCAACAGTGCTTTCATATCCCCTCCATGGTAGCGTTAAACGTTTAACGCAACCTTGTTGGAAGTCGAATTAGAAATTTCACTTCAAAAATCGATGGTGTATTTAAAAATTAATCCAATGCAATGCCTGGCGGATACGACCCGACCACCGTTATTGGACAGGCATGTGTGCAATTTGTGAATATTTAAAAAGATATGTACTGCACAGTACAGTACAGTTTTAATATTTGTAACGGGCCACATGTCCTTGGTTAATTCAAGAATGTCTAATTTATCTGTAATAAGCAAGCAAGAATTCTCACGTAACAACAGCTGAAGTACATTTTCGATGTGAATAGAGCCTAGTGTACCAAATTCGAGTTAGTATAGTCAATTCTATTCCTATGCTGAGTGCCGGTTTTATGTTACTTTACTGCCCATTCCTATTCAAGACTTTTCTGAATATAGGACCCGCCTTATTTGCGATTCTAACTAAGTACGTATTTTATGTTCGCTTTGGTTTTGATGTAAGTATTAAGTATTTTATGCTACTGTGACTGCAAATTTCGAGTTGGGAAAATGACTAATCATCATTTTATCTTTACCAATATTATTTTTATCCATAAGTGTATTTGTTGGTTTATTGGTTTGTTCCTCTTTCATGCAGCAACGGAGCAAAGGATTGAATTGATTTTTGTCATTGACATAAGTAGTTTGAAAGACGGAAACTAAGCTAATTTTTAACCGACTACCAAAAAGGAGGAGGTGCTATGTTCGTGTGTATGTACTTTTTTTGTGTATGTTCATCGATAATTTCGCCAATTGAAACCCGAATCGAAAAAGTCTTTGTTAGTTCGAAAGGGCATACTCCTGAGGTCGTCCCATTTAAATTTTACATCAATCGGCTGAGCCGTTTTTGAAAAAACCGACAATAATGTAAGCAATCCGAGCGAAATATCCGAATTATGTACACGATGAACATCGATAACTTCGCCAATTGTGAACCGAATCGAAAAATTATTTTTTAGTTAGAAAGGGTATACTCCCAAAATGGTTCTTTTTAAATTTTACAGAAATCAGCTGAGCCGTTTTTGATAAATCATTAATAATGTAAACAGTTCGAGCGAAATATTCGAATTTCGTACACGATGGAAGGCGGTTTTGTCATTTTTTGCGAAAAATAATTATTAGTATCCCGAAAAGAAAAGTTTCCTATGGGATAGCACAAAAATTAAAATATCACGCGGGCAAAGCCGCGGGCAATAACTAGTTCAAAAAAAAAGTCTGCTAACAAATTGCGAGGCTAGTAACCTGTTAATGAAATGCCCTCCGTTCCTGCTACGTCAGCCAAAACCACCCTCACCTGGAGAACCCGCAGCCTCAGCACCAACGCCAGCGGGTAGGCGAGAGAGTGACGGAAGATCACTGCCTCTCGCTCCCCCGTCAGCGGCGCCGCCGACTCCTTCCGTCTTGATAATGCTGACTGGAACAAAAGATTAAATCTGAATTTTGCAAACGTTGACCCGAGATAGCGCGGGGATTGTTCCTAATTCAAATTTATTAAAATAAATAAGGTTTTTTTTTGCCCCGTTTTTTAATGGCAATAAAATGAACTTGATATAGCCCAGCGGGTTGGCAAGTTGAAATGGCAGTAGGCGCGGCACATACCGCTTAGAACTTATAACCAATGAGGTCCAAAAGTCCACGAGTGAGGACGTGTGGTGTGGCAAGCGCAGCGTAGGACACCCACCCACGAAATAGACAGATGATCTCTCATCAAGACTTCAGGATAGCGCTGGATGCTAGCGGCTTCCAACCGGTCTTATTAGAGATCCTATGACTGATGGATGGACAAAATAAGTAAAGCTTTATCAATATTTTCGTATTAACGGGTAAAAAAAACTTAGCATTGTCCTATTTGCTCGAAGATCGTCCTGAATACATTTTCTTTGAGCTTTTCTGTTAAGGGCACACATACACTGACTGTAATAATAGCTTCAGCCATAAGATGCCGACTGTTACTGTTAGACATAAACCTCCCCTTCGATTTCCAATAAGATGTTTTTCCTACAGCTTAGATGGTAAAGATAATAAATGATAGTTTAAGATTAAAGCTATTTTAATAAACAATATCTCCCATGTATAAAAATATATAGTTGACGGCGCGTTTGAATATTGAGAGTAAACAGCAGTGGCAACTGTCAGCTGTCAACGTCACCGAGGTGGAACTGCCATTGTAGTTTACTCTGACGCAACACCGAGCGCTAGTGGAGCGGCGAGGGCCGGCGGCCGCCATTCGATAACTTGACGGCAATCGGTTTACATCGGACCGCGTGCTACGTGTTTGGTGGAGTGTCATCTGATATTGGAGTGATCAATGATTGGACTGTTTGATTCAAGACTTATTTTGTGCCGAGGATTGGAATCTGATTGGAATTACAGCGCATAACATAACGTTGCGTTATTATTCTCCTCGCCCGACTACCCACGCCTACCCACAATCAAACATGGATACTTCTGATGAAAACATGGATACTCCTGATGATATGGACGCCTCTCATGTCCCTTCATAGTCATTTATTCATAACACTATTTGTTACAAGTCAAAAAGTAAACATTACATTAGGGCACTATCAGTAAAGATCGAAATGAAAATAAAAAAAACTTGACAATTACCAAATCAGTCACTAAATCATAATACAATTCAGGTAATTTTAAAAAGTCATCTACGTTATAAAATAGTTGCTCATGTAGCCAACATTTTAATTTATTCCTAATCGACCCAGCCGGAAGGTGCATCCCGAACTTCTACGGGTATTCAGTTGTATATAGCGGGCCCACCAATATAATATACAGCCTCTCCGCTTTCGCCAGCCTATGAGAAGGAGTCTTCAGTCAGTTCAGTTTCCTATGGCTTCTTAAATTTAACCTAGATTAGGATAAATACCTTTCCTCTCAAATAATTCTAAATGGTTCTGCGTGAAAAGGGCCACCTGATAGATTAGTTCGCATGGCAGTGGCAGTACGCACAGTTCCCTAAAGAGCTCCACATAAGACACGTCGTCCGAAACCCCGAAAATGGCCCGCACAGCCCGTTTTTGCATAGAAAAAGCTCTCTTGCACTCCGCGGCGCGGCCCCACAAGTCTAATCCGTACGTAATATTACTATGGATTGTGGCACGCGGCACGTTTGCGCGGATGGTTACGTTTACGTCCCGGTTTCTTTTGGTGACGCCTACGGGGGTGAGGCTGTTATCATCACCTTTTTTATTCCCACAACGACATTCGGGACAAATCCACGTCGTACTTTGGGCATTAATCGTGTTCTTTTCCCCGGTGCACAGGAGATGATAGCTCTTATTGCAGCTTCGCACAGTGCAGCGCAACATTTCATCATCCTTTGCATTCATTACTACTTGGCAAGCGGCACAGTTCATAGTTGTTTGTAGTTATATACCGCTTGGAATAACTTAATAAAATGCACCGGATTATGTGCTTAGGTAAAATTGATGACAATGTAAACAAACGCACACAGCTGATTGTAGCGGCTGGTTCGTTGGCGAAACTATAGGTAAATAAATAGAAATCGTACCTTTACTGCGGCCAAACCTGTTTGACCTGAGTCGAAGCCGTTAGAGATGACTCATAGGCACTTCATTTTATTTTAACGCTGTTTCCTTACACTCCGTTGTATTTTGATTTTTTTACAATGAGGGTGGTTCAAAATAAGTCCGTAGTATAATCTAATGGTTTATTAAGATTTTTATCCTATTATTTATAATTGAGTCTTTAACACTGTTCCCTCAATATTTATTCATTTCAAACACAGCGCATAAACACAAAGTCCACAGTCCTCAGTCTTTGTGATGTTTACTTATTATAGGTACACACTTGGGGGTTGGCTGACTACCAATTATTTATTGGTGAATACACAAAGAACCCCTTATGCCAATCACTTAATAACACTGTTACTTCCTAATTATACTATTATTAACACATTAAACTAACTGACAATAATTTAAAGCAGTAATTTATAAATTATTGATATATTTTACGCGGAGGCGATGTGACGCTCGCGGCGGTCCGAGTTACTTACGAGTACGTATATTTTCTATCACAATAGACATACCTACCTAAATTCAATAAACGTTATTGATTGCAAACAAAGAAGTACAAACTTCTTTCGTTGAAGGTAATAAATTAAGTCAAACAAATGCTACCAAAGCTTTTTCGTGAAGACTTCCTTATCAACGGATGCTCTGAGTAAAGTAGGTATCTACCTAATCTTTGTTCTTTGACAGAGTTAACTCAAGATAGATCGCTCCACGAAAGTTCAATCTTTGATTGGCTTGACGTAGTTTGCTACAATTTGTTCTATCTATTAAATCGAGTGTTTAATGAGAGCCAAAAAAAAAGGTTAATGATTCTGCTCTGTGTTTTTTTTTTATGCAAAGGTAATTTTTTGATCACGTATAGCGACGAGATAACACCTCTGTAGAGCGCCTTGTGGTGCAGGGAAAGATTGAAGGTACAAGACCGCGCGGTAGATCTCCATTACGTTGGACCGACCAAATAAAGGCTGCACTAAACGGTCCCATCAATATGTGCACGAGAAAGGCGTCCATACGAGAGGAATGGCGACGCATTGTAAAGCGAGCCACCACCGGAACTGATGACCGGATACGATGAACACCAACTTTCAACTCATCATCGCTTTTCTTACCCAACGTTGCGTTAAAGTCCCATAACAACACAGGTTAGACGTATGACTTACGTTCTCATACATAGCCTCCACTTCGTGATCTGGATATGACGAGTGTGCTTGTAGGTACCTGGATGACTTATAGTTTTGTTTTATATATTAAATTAATTTATTGAATATGGCCCTTAAACTTATTTGCCTACATCACAATGGAGCGGAGATACACTAAATATTTATTCAAAACAAAGATTTGAATATTAACTTCCGAAAAGTAACGCCTGCTTCAAAATTCAAGTTAGTTCCACTTTTCACACAACACAGTTTTTGTAAATATTGTTATGATGATTTGAGATTTAAAAACGCCTGTTTAAATTCTAATAAAGTATCTTAGCAAAGTAAGAGACTATGTACTATAATAATTAATTTCAACGCCTTTCATAAATCTTATTGCTCGATTGTTTGAACTCATTTATTAAATAAATAAATTTGACGTTGTATTGGTATAGGTTTAATTATTTTTTCAGTAGATCTAGATACATTAAACTAAGAGCTTTACGAAGACTTTACTTTAGTTTGGAAACTAAAATCCTATCGCAATAACTCAGCTGTCCGTCTGTGCATCCGTCCGTATATCACAGCCTACCTACTGAATGAGTTACAGACCTTAACTCTGAATATTTCATGTAAAATGTTTACCCACATCAAAAATGATGAAACTGTGCTTTGAAAGTGTCTGAAAGTTGTAAATTTTAGATCACTTTTGTAATTAAATCTGGACTAGAACTAAGGTAGAAAGGAATTTACATCAAATACCTATTTTTAACCAACTTCTAAACAGGAGGTTCTATGTTCGTCTGTATGTTTTTTTTTTTTGTAATTTCTTCCATAATTTCGCCAATTATGAACTGAATCGAAAAATCCTATGTTAGTTCGAAAATATATACCTACTCCCGAGATGGTCTCATTTAAATTGTACAGAAATCGACGGAGCGGTTTTTAAAAATCAACAACAATGTATTATAAACAATTCGAGCGAAATATTCGAATTTTATACACGATGGAAGACGGTTTTGCCATTTTTTGCGAAAAATAATTATGTTATTGGAGTATGACTATGCTGCCTGATGGCCTCTGATCATGGCTAAACGGTTTAGACAACCAAGACAAGGTTTAGACAACAAATTTAACTTGTCATCCGAGCCACGGTAGTGCTCAGTTGGAAAATGCCACCCGCGGTCACCGATCCAAATACTGACCGTGATTTACCGTTTTTTTTTTACCGTTATTAAGATCGCAGGAACGCGCTGTATGCAAGCTGCTTCCAAACGGTCTTATTGGAGATATAGCAGGTATCACTTATTATTTTCGATGCAAAGGGTTTCGAATTCAATTTCTAGTAGGTCGGTTAGATATAATTATGATTACCGGAAATCCGGATTGTTTGAATGTTAACTATTTCTAGTTATTTGTGTGCGTTTTTAACCGACTTCCAACAAGGAGGAGGTTCTATGTTCGTGGGTACGTATTTTTTTTTGTGTATGTTCATCGATAACTTCGCCAATTGTAAACCGAATCGAAAAATTATTTTTTAGTTTGAAAGGGTATACTCCCGGGGTGGTCCCATTTAAATTTTACAGAAATTGGCTAAGCCGTTTTTGAAAAAAACAACAATAATTTAAGCAATTCGGGCGAAATTTCCGAACTTTGTACACGATGAACATCGATAATTTCGCCAATTGTGAACCGAATCGAAAAATTGTTTTTTAGTTCGAAAGGGTAAACTCCCAAGGTGGTCTCATTTAAATTTTACAGAAATCGGCTGTGCCGTTTTTGATAAATCAACAATAATGTTAACAATTCGAGCGAAATATTCGAATTTTGTACATGATGGAAGGTGGTTTTGCCATTTTTTTTCGAAAAATAATTATTCGTGATACCCTTGACAACTGTGGGTGTGTAAGTATGTGTAGCGTTATAAAATAAGTTAAATTTATTGGCCTTTTAACTACATACTTTACAATAGGCAAGTCAAATTTACAATTGTATCACAATGCATAAGATTAAAAAGTAGTAATAAAAATAAAACAAAACTTAAGTAATACATTATCAACTAGGTACCTAGATACAATTATTATAAAAATTAGCAGAATTTAAAACTGTTAAGTATACCAATAATAATTGAAATTGATCAAACGTCTTCGTATAATTCAAGCAATTATTACCTACTATAAATAGAGTAATTTACTATAATAGTTAATTTAATTTACTATATATAGTTCCTAATTGATACTACAAACGTACAATAACTCATTCAAAACACAACCGTTCTAATAATAGACCGATTTTTTACAGCATAAAGGTGCGATTACACCTAATCTTGTGTCATCCACTGGGAACAAACGTTTTGTGATAAATACAGGTTGGCCAAAAAAAAATCCCTGACCCCTATTTTTTAACGATTTTTTTGTTGTTATACTAAATAAATAAATTTTACATCAATGTTGAACTTTGATGTAAACTACTGTGTCTACAATTTAACGTGTCATCCGAGCCGCGGAGCCGTTAGTTGTAAATGCCACCCGCGGTCACCCATCCGAAGACTGACCGTGCTCAACGTTGCTTAACTTCGATGATCGCTAATGAACACCAGTCATGCAAACAACGCTATGAGCGCTACTGAAACATCTGCTCACAATCCGTAGCAGACAAAAATACATTAATGTGTGAACGCAGCCTAACATCAAGAATTAATTATTAGCGAAATAGTAATGAGTTTATACCATTATATCTCAACTGGTAACCAATACGTCTTGTCAATTAAAATAATTAAAATAAATAAATAAATAAATATCAGGGGACATCTTACACACCCCAAACTAAGCAAGGCTTGTGATATGGCTGCCAGAGACTGATATACTACACATATATATATATACTTATTTTTAAATACATACTTATATAGATAGTAACTAAATAACACCCAGACACAGAGCTAACACTTATGTTCATCACATAAATATTTGCCCTGGGTGGGGATCGAACCCACGCCCCTTTGACCCAGAAGCTAGGGTCACTAACCACTGAGCCACAGAGGCAGTCAGATTGTGTTAGATCTATCATTGGCTGCCATAGTAACCAAAACACCGTTGACTTAGCTACGTTGTTTACTAGTTAAATATATCATAACATAGAGCGTTATTAACATTCAACATTGTGTAAATAAGCCTGATGCTACTTTGATATTATTTGAGTTTCGTGGAATAAGTGTTGTTTCAACAGGATCTTTGCGACGCTTTTATAACGACACCAAGTTTATTGGATCTCTAACGACCTTTAAAAATATCTTAAAGTAGGTTTGGGCGTGGAAACTAAGTGGAAACTAAGACTGTCCTTAGTTTTTTTAACAGACTTCAAAAAAAGAGGTACTCACTTAGTCGGTATTATGTTGTTTTTTATGTGTAGGTTAAGCGATTATTCTGCCAATTATGACCCGATTTCACGATTGCTTTATAGGGTTCCGTCCGGGTACCCAAAGGGTAAAAACGGGAGCCTATTACTACGACTCCGCTGTCCGTTTGTATGTCTATCTGTCTGTCTGTCACCAGACTGTATCTCATGAACCGTTTTAGCTAGAACGTGGAAGTTTTCACAGATGAATTTTAAAATTTTCAAATATCAATTTTTTTAAATTCCTAATTTCTGTATTTCTGTAGATGACGTATTTCCGTTGCCGCTATATCTATAAATACTATACAGATATAACTATAACAGAAAAAAAATCTATTTTTAAGGGGGGCTCACATACAACGACCCTGAATTTTTAGCCATTTCTAACTCGATATTAATAAAGACAATAGGATGATGCTTGAAATATTCACAGAATATTAAGTTGTACATTCCCTTCAAAAATGAGTGATTATATAAAAAATAGAATTAAAATAAAAACCTGTTGTTAAAGTGGTTGAGTGGTTTTAAAAAAAATCAATAATAGTCATTAATAGCATACATCGATTCGAGTGAACTATTTCAATTTTGTACGATTAAGGTCAGTTGTGCCATCTTTGGTAAAGAATGATTTTGTTTAATGCTCTTGTAACAACTTTATCTTGATAAATATCCATTATACAAGGGTGGCGCTTTGGTCGCGTCTAAGTACCTATAACAATATTTAAATACGAGCTCAGTCGCTCTCTCCTTACGATACTCACATACTAGAATAGACTATAGTCTCTGAGAATAGTCGCTGCGGAGTTTTTCTTATACATTACTAGCGACCCGCCTCGGCTTTGCACAGGTTTATTATCCATATAAACCTTTTTTATGAATTACTCTATGTATTAAAAAATACCGCATCAAAATCCGTTGTGTGGTTTTAAAGATATAAGCATACATGGGGACATGGGGACAGCGGAAGCGACTTTGTTTTATACTATGTAGTGATGATAGTGATTTTATCCGGTAGGTATTTTGCGAGTCTTTGTTTAAAATATGAGTGAGAAACTCCGCGAGAATTCTTCTCATTTCTTCACTTTCACTCAGTTTGACAGTTAGCGAGACAAAATGAGTGACTCAGAGAGTGATGAGGGGGACAAAAAGGTCCCTGAGGTACAGAGAGGCAGCTCAGAGTCGAGCTATGATGAAGAAGATGTGCCTCCAGTGGAAGAGAAGACTGAAGGAACAACACTCGTCGAAGATGGTAAGTTTATACGTTTTAAGATATACTTCTTGATTCTTCACGAATTTTCGAAAGACTACCCAGGACAGATTTTTTGTTCTTTTTTGTTGCGTACGAATAATTCTACTACAATCTAAAATGAGATTATTCTCATTAAAAAAACTACGTAAACAAGTATCCATTCATTTTTATAAAACGCTTCTAGCAAAAACAAGATACTACTAACAAAAATGTATGGAGGCACACAAAAGCCACAATAGTTTACTATAATTATAAAGTTATACTAAAGCCTCAGAGAAATAAAGCACAGTAAGCAACCTTATTGGTCACAAGTTCACAAGCAATCTTGTTTAAACATTGATTATATGAATGACTTTTGACAAATAAATGCCAAAATGATAATGAGTTTAGACTTTATGGTTTTATGTTTATCGTTTTTAATAAAAACGTGTTCACTCTTCATTTATACGATTTTATAATTACAGCTGAGGCTGTTCAAACAATGGCTTCAACCGTGTCGCAAGTCCTACCCCAACAACCTAGAAGGAAGAAATTTATACCAAATTACGATGTTGAAGGCGTCCGAATTTTAATTTTAGGAGAAGAAACTCAGATACAAGTCGAAATGGTCATAGGGCACGATGTCAACGCACAATTTCCTTGGAAACTCGTTTCCAAAGCAAAAATAATGGAGACTATTGACTTAGGTGGTGAATTATCTGAATTCTTTCCTTTCAAAAATGAGCTTGAAGAGTACCCAGGTGAAGAAATCCTCATGGGATACAAAGTAGATGAATCAAATGACACTGATGAATTTTACATCTGTCTTACCGAAGAATCTAAAGATCATTGTAAGCAGCAGTCTGACAGATTTATCAGGAGACAGGAAAAGAAATTGGAAAAAGCTATATACAAAAAACCAAGACCTTGGAAGAGTTTGGGAAGTGAAAGAGAAATAATACAATGGAAACCAGTTAACACACGTCCTTTGATGGAAATGGAAGTACAAGCTACATTTCCTACCCTGTATGATCCCAAAAAATTTGAAATAAGAGACACTAACTCTTGTCGGGATGGTTTGATTGAGCTGACTCCCTATAGACAAAAATTTAATAACGTCTATCGACGAAGAGTAGATACGGGATGTCAAGCAGCAGCGCCAAAAGTCAACAGAGAGGCACAAACTGTGTTGAGGTATCCTCAAAATATGTGGACACAGTCAATTGCAGATGCCCTTGGAACGGTAACTGATGAAGATGGGGGTGGAGATGCTGGAAAAAATAAGCTTAAAGACGAAGAAGATGATGATAGTTCAGATGAAGACGATCAAGTAATAAAAGCACCTCCAGATGAGATCGGTGTAGCGACTTACAAGGCTGCCTTAAAAAGATTACGTCGACCTTCTTATATTAAAATGATAAACAAATTTATGGGTCGCAAAAAAACTGAGATGGACAATATAGTGGAACTGAACACTGTAATGGACATTTATTGTAATGATTATCCAAATTTAGTTACTCATAAGACTGTAGATATTTATGATTCAATGAATTTTGATGAATACGTTTGTTTCACTGATGTGCGAGCCAAAGATAAATATGTATCTTGTGCGGTGTTCCATCCAATGTGGGCTGGAATAGTTGCAATTAGTTATTCAGATGGTTCGCCATCTGTGATGAAAACAATAAGTTCTCATAAAGATCCAATTCAAAGAGCAGTTTATGGACTCAATCCAGTAATGATTTGGAGCCACAACGATAGTCTGATACCTAAACTCTACATGGAGTCGCCTCGTGAAGTTAAAGTACTCTCTTTTTGTCCATTCGATGAAAATATCTTGGTTGGAGGGTGTGTCAATGGTCAGATTATTATTTGGGATTTAACAAACAAATTGGATAATGTTGAAAAGATGGAAACATTGAGTGAAACTCGTGAAAAGTACCGAATAGCCATGAATGCACATATGGGCTGGATGAAACAAGTACAAGACAATGCTGTTGTCCAAGCGACTGTTTTGAGTAATTTGATGACGTGTCACTATGGCCCCGTTACGGCAATCCAGTGGCTGTCACCTAATTTCGCCGTCACGCCTACAGGAAAAGTAATGCTGGCACCAGATAAAAAGAAGTCACTTCAGTTTTTCTCTGGGTCAGAAGATGGTACCATTTTGATATGGAATCTATCGGTTGAGAACATAACTCAATTTGAAAGTAAGAAGGTCAAAAAATCTAAGAGAGTATTGCGCCGACCGTCTGGGCTTCTAGTCGATGTCTCTCCGCTTAAAGTACTCGATCGAAATTTACAACCTTGTTATAAAATTATCTTGGGCGTCGCTGGGAAACCGGAAACAATGTGCATACAAAGTTTAGGAATATCCAGTCCGAAATTAAAATACGTTTACGAACCACGGAATACCGGGACTGGCCGAAAGTATTACAATTGTGAAATTATTCCGGAAGGAGAAGAAGATATTAACACCATAATTTATTGTGGATCGCAACACGGTGATATGAAAAGGATAACTTGGGAGGGCCACGAGTTCAATACGGGAGAAGTCGTCAACTCAGAATATTGTGACATAGTTTTCAATTGCAGTATCCACGATGGAATAATAACTACTGCGTTAAAAAATGGGTTTTTTCCTAAAATAACAGTGACGATTGGTGGTAAAATTTTTGCTATCTGGTCAGATGACTTAAAAGATAGGCCTCTGCTTTGGAAAAAGAGACCTTATCGTTTAACTCAGGCGCGATGGTCACTCCACAAGCCAAGCAGATTATTTATCGCTACTTCTGAAGGTAACCTTGAAACTTGGGACTTTTTGCTTAGAACTGATCTTCCAGTATCGCTGCAGACTATGTCAGGTACAATGCTTACAGGAGTTAGTATTCATACTTTGCCTCTGCCTAGAAATATAATAGGCGTGAGTGAATCTAGTGGCTCATTTAAAATGTTTTTGGTGCCTGCAGTTTTCATGCTAGAGTCTGATATGTATTTTAAACGATTTGAGAACACAATCAAAAGAGAGTTGAAAGTTATGAATCTATTCATGGCGTGGCAAGAGAATTGGATGAAGAATAATCCCCAAATTATACTCGAAATGAAACGAAAAGAAGGAGCGCTACTGTTGGAGAAGGCAGAAGAAAAGCGAAGGCTTAGAGAAGAAGAAGAACGAAGATTGGAAGAAGAGGCTGAAGCTAGAAGATTGGAAAGACAAAGAGTTATCGGGCCAGAAGAAAGATGGCAAAGAATAATACAAAAGCTTATTGAAAGAACTATTGCTGTTAAAAAAAGGATTAATAGAGCTGAGTTGATAGAGCACGAGAAACCTTTAAGAGAATTAGAAGCACAACGTTTGGAGAAAGAAAGAAGAATGCTTGAGATCATGAAAAATCAAAAAAATATTTTCAACGATACTGTGGCTATTTTGTTTCCAGAAGCTATTAAAAAGGAGGAAAAGGTTAAAAAGAGCTTTTTAACAGAAAATAAAGAAGATCTTCAGAAGGAATATCTTATTGATTATGAACAGTTGAAGATAAATGCTTTTAAAATGGTAAAACAAAATCCTTATAAGGTTGAATTTTCCTGGGATGCTACTCTTGCTGAAGGAAAGGAAAGACGAGCAGCTTTGTATGCCTACGATGACTATTTAAAGATTCACAAAATGAGGATGGACGAAGAATCCAGCCAGCATCTGAATGTTTCCTCACACATTTATGGTGAGCCTAAAGAGCCTTCGCTGGATACCGAAACTCAATCAGAAACTAAAGTTGGGTAAGTCTTCAAATGCAAAAACTTGAAAATATACCTAGTTGTAAATGTGGTGGGTTGCACATTGTCAATATTACTACTATAATGTACTCTGAAGGCACATTTCCACCAAAAGACTGGCCACATTTTTGTTTAAGTAACTGATTTTTGGCAGTTCTTTTTTTGTCAAACATTCGTGTGCAACATACTGGAACACATTTGTTAGTTCTCGTGGAAACGCGCTTTTGTAATGTATCTTTAAACTATAGTAACCTATTTGAATGTATTCCTAAATATAATTTTCCATTTTCAATAAAGATTTTGATAAAAATATGTTTTTGTTTAATTTGTGAAATGGTAATGACCACAGAAGAGAGAGAAGAAAAGTCTAGTTTAGAGATTAGGCTAAGTTCCGTGTTTTTGAGATATTTTTTAAAAACTAGATAACGAAAAGTTAATAAATAGTGAGACTTGGTAAATTGGATATTGATTTGTTTTCCGATTCACTAACCCGGGCCAACGTAGATATTTCAATATTATAGCAGTGGATCATTAAAACGGGACGTTTTAGTACCTGTTTTCTGTACACAACATCTCACAAGATCGTGCTCAACTCACACTTGTCCGGTTTTATTTATAATGTAACTAGCGACCCGCCCCGGCTTCGCACAGGTGTATTATACATCTACACCTGCCAGAATGTGGAACGCTTTGCCTGAGTCTGTCTTCCCGCTAAAGTACAATGTAGGCGTCTTCAAATCCCGAGTAAATAGGTATCTTCTAGCTAAGCGTGCTACATCCTAGACCGCATATCTGCTTAACATCAGGCAGTGTATAGTCAAACGCAAACCTATACGAAATAAAAAAAAAAAACCTTCCTCTTGAAACGTTCTATCTATTAAAAAAAAAACGCATCAAAATCCGTTGCGTACTTTTAAAGATATACTCGTAAGCATACACGGGGACAGACAGCGGGGAGCGACTTTGTTTTATACTATGTATGTAGTGATTACAGCTACAGTTAGCGACATGCCAGGTACCATTCATCTATATCAATTTGACTCCGCGCAATTAGCCGAGCGTAAGCCTTCCAAACACCCCGTGTAATTAATTTACAAATTAAAGGTGCCGGCAGGACTTGCTCACCTTTTACCAGATTTCCAGTAATCGTCTAAATTAAGGTCAATGTTACACGAGGCAGCCGAAATGAAATTTGTTTTCAACGCTGCGCTGACGCAATCTATTGCGTACGTAGTACGTCAAGGAGCATGATAACCATCCTTGTAGTACGTAGTCATGGGTAGGTAGTTTAATAAAACTAGTAAAACATTTTCAGTCTTATTCCAAAAAAGTTTTTGTGTGGGAGATAATTGCAGACCACGAAGATTTTATTATTATTGAGGACTTTTTTCGACCGACGAACCAAACTGGAGGAGGTAAAACGATTCAAAGTTGGTTACGATTTACTCAATTCGACGCGTATATTTTTTATGTGTAACCATACTAATTTACACGCATAACTTTTTTCCTAGTAAGCAGATTTCAAAAATTTTTTGTTGTAAAGAGTATAAGTACTTCAAAATTAATCCCATTGAAATTTTATTGAAATCAGCTGAGCCATTTTTGATAAATCAACAATAATGTGAAAAATGTTACATCGATCCGTGCGAAACATTCGCGAATTCTGTACACGGGGGAAGTCAGTCATGCAATTTTTTGCGAAAACTAATTATTATTTTACCATGTTAATACGAAACTTGTCGCGCAAAAAAAACATGAGATATGTACTGTCAGTCTGTCCGTGACCACGACCAATGCAATTTGGTTGAAACATCGGGACAAAAAGAGGTAGGTATTTAATTAGTACATATCTCATGTTTTATTTTGCGATAAGTCCCGTAAAATATATAGTAGTAGAATAATGTGCTCAAATTGTGAAAGTTAAAAAAAAACATGACTTTTTTTTACTTTTATTGAGTACATAGAATTTAAGCCTTTTTTTCACTAATTAAATTAGTTTTAGTTTTATTTTGTTTCTAAATAAAATTGTTAACATTCTTTTTTTATGTTAAACGGTTTTCATTATGTACGTTGCGCCCACGATTTTATTTTTCAGTTATTATTTCTAAGTTATTAGTACATTTAAACCGTTGAATTTAATGAAGTTTTTTAACAATTTTTTATTTTGTACTTTTAGTTTTGTTTTGTTACTAATAACTGTTTTCTACATCAAAAAAAACCTTTCATTTGAAACCCATATTGTAGGGGTTGTGTAAAGAAATGTAATCTGCCATGTTGTTGCGATGGCTATCTTGTATTTACGTCAATACTGAATACAAGTAAATAGGTAAAGCTGTCTATCAAATATCATGTCAATCTGTCAATCACGGGAAGGGGGTCAAATATCAATTACTAGATTTGACCCAAAAAAACGAGCAAGTAAAACCGATTAAAAACTGTGTTTTACGTGTAAAGCCCTTTCATTTGGTTTCACAATTCCCACTATATGGGTATTTAGTGGGAATTATGAATAAAATATAGTGTGGCGGCCACCATTTTGAATTTACGTTAATAATACTTACCTACATAAAATTGCATTGTCATTAAAACTAAAGGTTTGTAGTGTGTACCAAGTATAAGATAAATCTGTTAACTGAAAATTAAAATACTTTTTAAAAACGAGTTAATTACTAAATTTTAATCCAAAAAGCATACATGCCATTACAGGCTAACTAAAAATAAACGTTTAAAAATAGGAGAGGATCATCCTTTTGTACGCTATACAAGGTTACTGGTAGTCAATTAGCATCCTTTTCTGTACGTCAAAACAAACAACTTTTTTTTAACGACTATAATCAAATTTCAAAAAAATTGCTGTCTCATAGAAAAATATCGCTCACCTTCGACAAAATGTATGGAACAGCTGTTTTTTTTTAAACGACTTCCAAAAAGGAGAAGGTTCTATGTTCGTGTGTATGTATTTTTTTTTGTGTATGTTCATCGCTTATTTCGCCAATTGTAAACCTTATCGAAAAATTATTTTTTAGTTCGAGAAAGGGTATACTTCCAAAGTGGTCCCATTTAAATTTCACAGAATTCGGCTGAGCCGTTTTTGATAAATCAACAATAATGTAAACAATTCGAGCGAAATATTCGAATTTTGTACACGATGAAAGGCGGTTTTGCCATATTTTGTGAAAAATAATTATTAGTTATGACAATAGTAGCAGAACAAAAGTTGTTAGTTTTGATGTGCAGAATAGGCCTCTTAAGGATGCTACTTGATGACCAGTAACCCTGTATAGAGCGAAGACGTGTTTTAAAGTTGTTAATAAGTGGAAACTTACCACATTCAGCTCCTCCATGTCGTCACAATTGAACGTCGGCGCGCATAGTTTCCGCTTCATATGGAACAGAGTGGAAGTCTCAGCAGGCTGCGAAGACCTTCAGGGAATCTGGAAACAGAGAAGAAATCATATTAACATTACTATCATATCATATTCAATAACAACTTCATTGCCGGGAGCATCGCCGTAGGGTTGCGAGACTTGAGAGTCTGTCCATTTTATATAGGATTCATTTCGGAGAGTGTGCATCTGAGCTGCACGACCTTATTCTACCATCCTCTTATTACTACAGGACAAGTAGGAAGACGCCACATTTTCCTTGTAGATTTTCCTTCCACCCCTACATTTTCCTTGTAGATTTTCCTTCGATACGTACGAAGCGGTTTGACTCAACATTTCTGATTCGTACCGCCAGAGAATGGAAAAGTCTTCCTGCTTTCCTGTTTCCTAAGTGATATTATCTAAAGCTTTTCAAGATCAGAGAGAATAAGTATCTTCTAGGTCTGCGTGCTTCGTCTTCGACCACAACGTCAAAAAACATTGATTTTAATAGGTTTGTCTTTGTATTCGTCGTACTGGCAAGCGCGGCGTACGACCCACACAGGGTAGATGCTGAATCAAACTACTTGCGGCGGTTGTGATGTTAGCTACAAGCTGAGGGCAACCCATCCTGGCTGAAGCTCACTTAACAGATTTTTTATTTATTTATTTATTCATCACAAACATCAATACAATTATACCATTTTGGTTTGTCCTGGTACATTGATTGATTCACGCTTATTTAAGTAGGTAATAACTTAGCAATTATCAGCTCAATACTCATGCGCTCAGTGACAATAACAATTTGTATATAATCGAAACTATGAGTATTATGAGTGAGATAACTTGGCTAGAACGACCAGGCTTCGAGCATTTTAAAATTTTAACAATGATTTCCCTGTAGGACAAAAAATAGGCAGCAAATAATACTTTTACCTATACAGTAGCTACTTTCAAAACAAGAATGTAAGATAATATCGTATAGTATAGGTAAACAATATGGGAAAGTAAGATATACCTACTACAAAAATGTTATTTAGTTATCATAATTAATTTATATGCCTACCTAGATCTAAAAAAACAACTTTACTTTATATATCAACTACAACAATTTGACCTATGAGGCTTTTATGTCTTCTTCGTTGTTTATCACTATAGGCTTGTCGTTTTCGCTTTTTCGCGCCAACACATACCCGTTATGAGGGCTAGTTGGAGTTTTGCAAATCAAATCGAATTACATTTACCGAGCACACACGCGAGCACATTGACACACACGCTTGAGTTAGCCAATCACTGACGTTGCCGCGCTTGTGTTGGATCGGTTTGGCGCTCGTTACATTACAGCCATAAAAAATTAAAAAATACTCACTCCTAGCTAGTCAATTTCTGTACGTGACACAAGATGGCGCTGTGCCATTTCCATAGAAATAACATCAAAAAATGTTAACGCGTTCGAGTTCGAGCAAGAAACTTCAACTTAGTCCTCCGGAACCAGATGTATTTGTAGGTAGGAGCGAGGTTTTGTTTAGCGTCCCATAGCAGTAATTTATTAGTCCTGGTAATAGCACAGCGCACGATCACCTTTGACTTGGCTACATTGGAAGGAGCTTTATTAGCATTAGAAAACATTAATAGAACTGTGGTCTTTTTTGCTTCACGCACCCATTGATCAGCCTGCTTTGTAATTTTTAATCCAACTTGAATGGTACCTTCCGATCTACCCGGTCGAGGAGGGAGACGTTTGACAAAATCTACTTGTTTCTTACCGAGCTTGAGAGTATGAACTAGCTGACAGGAAATCGCCTCTAGATTTTCGCCATGGACTCTATGTACTCCAGCTATTTCAATAACATTGTTCAAACGGAATTGGTAAATTTTCCTCATATGCTGTTTTAAAGAATTTAACTCAAGCTCCATATGATCATGTTTCTTTTTCAGTTGTAAAAACTTGCTTGTAAATCTAGCTTTTGTGATACTACAGTTTTTGTTAAATCATCAATCTTATGCAGCAGGCGCCTAATGTTGTCTCCACTAGCAGAAGTTCCTTCTTAAATACCTTTTTTATTTCGGCGGTGATATTATCTTTTAGGAAAATCAATCATTTTATCAACATCAAAACTTTTTCCTATTCCGCAAGATATAATTTCTTCTTCATCTTCCGGTATGATAAATAAAGATTTTTTTGAGGTGTCGTCTTCAGGCACACCTCACACGTCCATTCTATGTTCTCAGTGGTAAGTAATACTCCAGTGATTTATTTTGTTGTCAACCCGGTGCAGGTCTGGCTGACTGGCTGGCATGAACTATCTTGTCACAGCTTCTGCACTACAGACCTGGTATCCTTTTGGTAACAGTTTTGTCACAGTAGTTACACTTTAAAACGGGGTTGGGTATTAAAACGAGGAGCACAAACCTAAGGAATGCGACACTATGGGGGAGTCACGGGGGTGTTTTTCAATCGTTCCTATGCATTCTGGCTGCCGGAGTTGCGCCGAAGTATATTTACTGCCTTGATAGATTAGGTGTGAAACAAAAAATAGGTTAGGTTAGGTTAGAACATGACAAACAACGCACGAGCCGAGCGAGCGAAACGAGCGTGCCGCGGCAGCGGCCGGCGAAGTGCCAGAAGTAAACTGCCTTGATAGATTAGGTGTGAAACAAAAAATAGGTTAGGTTAGGTTAGAACATGACAAACAACGCACGAGCCGAGCGAGCGAAGCGAGCGTGCCGCGGCAGCGGCCGGCGAAGTGCCAGAAGTAAACTGCCTTGATAGATTAGGTGTGAAACAAAAAACAGGTTAAAATTCTGATATAGCCGAAAGTGAGGTTAAGTACTAAAAAAAATATTACTCAAAAACTAAGGGCCTGCGGCTGGGGGGAGTTGCAGGGAGGGGCTTCCCCCCTCCCCCCAACCCTTCCCCCTTCACCCCTCCCCGCGGGTACCGGGCGGCTATAGTTTAACCGTTAAAATTTCATAAATTTTAAAAATTAATTAAAAAAGACTGATACAAATTCTAGGTTTGCAGTGTATGTTCGATTGTTCATGATATTATGTTTGCGCAATATCAACGCAAACGTGGTTTGTTGATCGAACCTAAATAAAATACCAGCACTATAAAGTACAAACTAAAGATATAAAACTCCTATAAAATCATTTGTAAATCTAAACTAAAATACTTAAGTATTTTTTACGCCCACTCTTCCGTTTGAGGCCAAAAAGAAAACATCTTTCGTCTTTTAGGATAATGTTTTCAAAGATTTATCCGATGAATCTAACGGACGGCGCTCAAAGAGCTGTTATTCATTAGTTCACAGTAATTACTAAGAAGGTGTCCTTTTGTCTTAAAGTTAAGAATTTTTAAGACTAATTTTAAGATTGTGCTATTTTCATTTTTAGGGATCCGTACCCTAAGGGTAAAAACGGTAAACTATTACTAAGACTCCGCTGTCCGTCTCCGTCTGTCTGTCAAGAGTTTTTAAGACTAATTTTAAGATTGTGCTATTTCGATTTTTAGGGTTCCGTACCATAAGGGTAAAAACGGGACACCATTACTAAGACTCCGCTGTCCGTCCGTCCGTCTGTCTGTCTGTCACCAGGCTGTATCTCATGAACCGTTATAGCTAGAAAGCTGAAATATTCACAGATGATGTATTTCTGTTTTCACTATAGCAAATACTAAACTTAGAATAAAATATATTTTTTCATAAAAATATAAATATTTTTCTGAAAAAATATTTACTTTCCATACAACAAACCTGAATTTTTAGCCGTTTTTCGCTCGATTTTAATAATGGTAACAGGTAGATGCTTGAAATATTCACAGAATAATTAGTTAGATATTCACTTCAATAACAAATAATAAAATTAAAATAAAATAAATATTTAAGGGGGGCTCCCATATAGTACGGAACTCTGCGCGAGTCCGACTCGTACTTGGCCGATTATTAGGTTATCGTTTCTTTTTATTGCGATACTCATCGCGCACCAAGATTAAATATAAAATTTATTTTATTATTCCGACGTTTCAATTGAGTTTCATCGTTCATTGTGGTATCTGAAAATGTCTTACTGCCTTCTCTACGTAGTTTGCAATTGTTAACAAAAGGATTCCACGACGACGATACCTTAAATCCTTCCTTACGAATCAAATTGATTTATAAAATTTGCACAGCTTCACGAACTATTCTCGAAAAATCCTATTTTTACTGACTTCTAAAAAGAAAGAGGTATTATATTTTAAACGATATACAACGGGAAATTAACGTAGTTTTCACACATTTTAAACGATATACCTATACAACGGGACTCACTCACGTGTACGTATAGTCATAACACGACTATAGTTTCGGTCGTGTTCGGCGACCTTTCTCAAGTTGGCTAGTGCTAGCACGCGGAGCCGTCTCGCAATGTTCGCGTGCTAGCACTCGCCAACTTGAGAAAGGTCGTCGAACGCGACCGAAACTATAGTCGTGTTATGACTATACGAACACGTGAGTGAGTCCCGTTGTATAGGTATATCGTTTAAAATGTGTGAAAACTACGTTAATTTCCATAGTAAAAAAGGTATTATGTTCGTCTGTGTGTTTTTTGGTGTATGTGCATCGATATTTTTGCCAAATGTGAACTAATTTAAATAAATATTTTTTAGTTAGCTAGGGTTTGCTCCCGAAGTAGTAACATTTAAATATTATCGAGACCAGCTGAGCCATTTGAGCTATTCGAATTCTGTACACGGTGGAAGTCGGTTATGCAATTTTTGTCAAAATACTATTATTAAAGAATTGCAAAGAACCCTGTAGAATGTGTGTTTAGAGTTTGTGTAAAGTTTGACATACACGATGCGATGATTTGATCAAATTTTCGCTTCATGCCAACTGGGCACTCATTCAGTTAAAGAAAAGGCAGGAATTGGTGGTTCACGATTTGAAACACTTCCTGAATGTTGATTAACTCTTGTAATTTTAATTTTACGCGAGAAATGGTCAGAACTAAAGTTGCTTATAATTTGATTTCCTACATTTTTGTTTCCCATTAACTTTTTCTATGATTGATATTTTTCAAATAAAACGAAAAAGGTATCTAGATGTGCAATTTTCTTTCTTCTATAACTATAACGCCCCGTCGTTTTTGCGTAGGCGGCAAACAGGGTTATCGGGAGAATAATACGGCAACAGTCTCTGAAATGAGATAGGTATTTTTCATGACAATCAGATTATCCCTCTGGTTGTAATTGTAATAGCTCTATGATCTGATATGGGTACGCCAACCTATAATGGTCCGGCTACAACTACGCCCAACGGCAAAGTTATCGTCACTGGGGGCTCATTTAACTAATTCAAACGGTAGCAGTTGGTTGTTCACGATTTGAACTACTACCTGAAGCTGGGCACACACGATGCGATGATCGCATCAATTCATCAGATCAGTCCAGCGAGGTCCTAATATAGTTGCATTGCCGGTAGGTAGGTAGTTACTCGTATTGAGGAATCAAAATGACACCCCTATTTTAATCGAAAATGTATTAACAAAAAAATGATGGGTATCAAAGTTGCAGAAAATCAAATTTCAAACAACTTTGATTCCGATGATTTCTCATGAAAAATTGAAATAACACAAGTTATTGAAGAAATGAAATGGTACAACCAACTATTAAAAAAAACTATCAATCCTACAAAAAGTTGATGGGAATCAAAGTTGTAGAAAATCAAATTTCAGACAACTTTTGTTCCAATAACTTATGCTTTAAAATTGAAATAACACAAGTTATTGTAGAAATGAAATGGTACCACAAACTATTTAAAAAATATATCGATCCCACAAAAAGTTGATGGGAATCAAAGTTATAGAAAATCTAATTTTAAACAACTTTTGTTCCCATAACTTCTGCTGTAAAATTGAAATAACACAAGTTATTGAAGAAATGAAATGGTACCACCAACGGTTTTAAAAAATAGCGATCCTAGAAAAAGTTGATGGGAATCAAAGTTGTAGAAAATCAAATTTTAAACAACTTTTGTTATGAAAACTTCTGATAAAAAATTGAAATAACACAAGTTATTGAACAAACAAAATGGTACAACTTTCTAATTCAAAAATTTTCTATCCTACAAAAATATGATGAGAACCAAAGTTGTAGAAAATCCAATTTTAAACAACTTTTGTTCCGACAACTTCTGATGACAATTTATGTAACACAAGTTATTGAAGAAACAAAATGGTACAACTATATATTTAAAAAAATATCGATCCTACAAAAAGTTGTTGGAATCAAAATTGTAGAAAATCAAATCTTTTGATTTCCTACAACTTTGATTCCCATCAACTTTTAGCATGATCTATATTTTTCGAATAAGACGGTGGTGTCATTTTGTTTCTTCAATAAATACCTACCAGCAATGTTTAAGTACATGATGATACTACATGGCCCCTACTGCACTGATCTGACGAACAGATGCGATCATAGTTTCGTGTGAGCCCAGCTTCAGGTAGTGGTTCAAATCGTGAACCACCAATTCCTATCTTTTCATTAACTGAATGAGTTCCCAGTTGGCATGAAGCGAAAATTTGATCAAATCATCGCATCGTGTATGGCCACCTTAAAAAGAGAAGCGTCGTAGGAATAGAGGTCGCCCGTGTGCCATTTTACTAATTTTGTTACGTCGACAACACTGCTCTGTCATTGCTAGTACAAATAAAATTGTTTGATACTTGGTAGACACCAATTCATTTTCATCAGTACTCGAGTCTACCAAGTAGTCGGTACCTACCTTGGCTGCTGATTACAATCTAATTGTTAGTTTACCGTAATCCCACGACGGTTCTCATTACGCACACACTCCACCACCCTGCATTACGGATGCCACGTACAAAGCAGGGAAGTTGAGAGTCATTACTCTTACTTACTACTATTATACCTAGGTAGCGCTGAGTTATCTTTGCAAAGTACGCTCTCAGACTTCTCAAAGAAAATGTTTAGTTTTCGTTGAAGAATCTCTTTCAAGTGTTATTACAATCACAAGTTCCTTTAACAACTTTAACAAACGAATTTTTCAATTCAATTTTAAGCTTTTTATGTAGTAGTAGTGTAGGTAGTTTTAGCATATAAAGTAGAATTGTATTTTGTTGTAGTTAATAAAGGCCACTAAATGCCCGTTAAAAATGTTAAGTCTGTATTCTTACTTAAATCTTATCTTAATTGGCCGAGTGAACAAAGTGAGAGAGTCTCCGTTTTGAATAGACAGTTATTCTTTCGTCTGTTTGGATGCTGATTTTCTTCTACAGGTTACAGTTTTCAACGAATCTCGATGAAACTTAATACACAGGCTTTATAAAAAATGCCGGTTCCATACAAAATTGCAATTTGGAAAGACAACATATGAAACAGCTGATTTATTTTCTAGCCAAAAAAAGATTCCTTTGCTCAGCAACAGGACAAAACAAGTAAAATAATAAAAACTTACCTATGTGGCTATACCTAAAGTGGGGGACTTCTTACACAAGGTCTCGGATTTCAAACTAAGGAAAGCTTGTGATATGGCTGCCAGAGACTGCTTTGCTACACATCATACTGTTAACCTGCATTGTTTGGGGCCTGTTACTTGAAATAAGTGCATGTGCCATACAACACATTCATTATTTTAATTGACTACTACTACAGAATAGCAATTAAATTATAAAACCAGGATAAATTACCGCCTAGTTATTAATTAAACGTAACAATCATCAATAATTATTTTCCCCAACAATAACACATAATTATTTTAATATAAACAGTAAAGTTATTAAATCTAAAAGTTCTCATAAAATCTGGAGCTATAGTTACAACACCCGAAACGTTTCCGCGAAATTGCCTCCAGGGCGGATATTAAATGTTCACAGAATTTTCAATTTAAGCGTTCTGCTTTGTAATATTTAATGTTGAAGTTTTCTCAGCACAAAGCCCTGTCAAGTTCATCCTTCAAAGGTATCTTCAATAACGCAAGTTTGCTGTTGTGGAAATGGTCAAAATAGGACCCTTTGATTTTACTCTGTCTTCGGGAAACCGATTATTTTACTTATTATTTATTTTACTTGGTTTAACAACTTTCAGTTAAAAGGCGTGGTTACAAAATTTTTAATTTAATGTATTAGCATTACTCTACGATGTAGTTGTGCTCGGCATAATGACCAAGTTTCACTATGGGATAAAACTCAAAAACGCAAAAATTCGTCTTTCCATAGGTACTAAAAGTTCGTCGAACCTCGACGTTATTCAGAACTGGTGAATTAAACTGAAAAGAGGTGAAATTATCAACAGCTTTTACTATGGGCCAACCCAAATTTCGAGAAGACAAAAGAGATCGCCCTGTAGTCACGATATAAAATCAGCTCTTATTTTGCGAGCTAATGAACTTTTTGTATGAATCACCTGCAATGTTTTTGCGATTTCGACTTTTTCAAAATTATTTAAAGTTTTTAATAACGATCAAAATAATTATTTACGCTTGACAGTCCCTTTACTTTGCTAAGCAATACTTTCTTTATACCTACATATGAAACTCACAACCTTTTTGAAATCGGTAAATAAAAGAAACGAACTAACATTGTAAGTTTTATCCAAACAATCCCATTGAATTGAATACTCTTGTCAGTCACCCGTAAAGAATAAAAACATTTTGAAAGAAATCTCCCGCCGTTTCTTTCCTTCAGAAAGGGTCAACTCAGTGTGTTTGAAGAAGGGTTGAAGGTACAAAAGAATTTGCGTTGAATGGGTCTGCAAAATAAACCTACTGCTGAAAGAGGTCGTAATAGTTTGACAGTATTTTTGTACGTATATATTGTACCTATAACCAAGGAAGTTTCTCGTATGTAACTTCCTTGCCTAAAACTAATCCAGTTGATAAATGACATCGCAAACATCGACGTAGAAGGAGAAATAGTGCTAAACGCAGATGACATTACGATTGTATTAACAGCTGACACAATTGATGATCTTCAAGTAAAAATATACGACGCCATGCATAAACTTAGTGAATGGTTCAGAAATAAATGGACTAAAACTGAATACAGAGAAAACTAACGTTATGTTCTTCAATGCAGTGTCATCTGATCAAGATCCTGTGCCACTGCAAGATGGAACGATTTGTAACTCTTCAAATATTGTACGACTGTCGGGATTTGAAATCGACCCGAATCGAAGTTTAAAGTTAAAGTAGAAGCAACACATTGACATGACTTGTCAAAAAAAATGTCAAAAGGGATATACGCACTGAAACAACTTAAAGCAATCACTACACGAGATAATTTAAAACAGATATACTATGCGTATGGTATCATTTTATGGGGTAATTCAACGGATTATGAGAGGGTATTAAAGATGCAAAAGCGTGCAATAAGAGTACTAGTTGGTAGAAAATTTGACGAAACATGCAGAGGACATTTTAAAGAGTTAGGTATACTAACTTCAGTATCCGTATATATTTTAGAGATGCAAAATAAAGACAGTTAAGAGCAAGCAGACTATAAGGAATAATAGATTACTACTTGATTTAAAACTTCCACGCCTGAAGATAGCTGAAAAATTACCCATGACAATGGGTCGATTGTTATTTAATAAGCTTCCAGAGCACGTAAAGACCATTACAAATGAAAATTAATTTATCAACGCCGTCAAGGTGCTTAGACAGGACTATTTACACAATTAAAAGTACTTTGACAATGACTACAGTGAATTAAAATTGACCATTTAAATATTATGTATGATATAAGTAGCCCCTTTACAGCTAAAATGTTTTATTATTTGTTTCTGTGACGAATTTAGATTGTGTAACCGATTTATTTTTGTAAATTTAAAGATATATCGGTTACAAAATCTTAATTCGTTGTTTATATTTTGTCATTTTTGTGACGAGATATTGTCTGATGCTCAACACTGACTATTAATTTAAGAAGTGGTTGTAACTCGACATATTAATAAGTTATTTCATTTCATTTCTAACATAAAAAATTATATAAAGCTTCATTAATGCTTGAAATTGTACTGCTATTATAACTATATTTTTCGCATATTAAGGTATTCTAGTGTTCATAGTGCAGTTTGACTGGTGAGGTGTTTTTTAGCGATCATTAAAATTCAGCAACGTTCGGCATGGTAAATATCTCAGTTATATATATACTCTTCGTAAAGTATCCATAGACTAGTTAGTTGAACTCTTCGTCTGAAAAGGCTCTTTGTACCGTTCAAAATTGCTTCTCCTTTTGACCGTGTCTGAATAAAGCCTACGGTTTCATACGTTTGACCAAACATTCGACTGTTGTTAAAACAAAGGTTTTAGGGTGCAGGACAATTTCGTTTTCTTGTTTTTAAACTTTTGCGATTTGATCACATTATTATTATGTACTACAACTAATCGCGCACTAAAATTATGAGATAAATAAATACCTCACCATCCCGACGTTTCGACCGAGTTGCATCGATCGTGGTCACGGGTAGACTGGAATGTGAATGGTATGATGAGGTATTTATTTGTCTCGTAATTTTAGTGCGCGTTTAGTCCCGTAGTACATAACAATTTCATTATGTTTGAAATGAAATAACACATAGGTATTAATGGCATCGCTGAAATATCCATAATGAATCGTACTTAAGTAATAATCGTGTTTTTACATTTCTCACGATTTTATCACACTCCATCATAATAGGTAGGCCTTGCGGGGTATTATAAAAGCGCCAGTACAACTCAAAGGTGTGAAAATGTATGCATATCATTTGTTGAGTGTAACTCCAACTTTTAGAAGGGCAATATCTTAAGAACGCTGATACTTAGGAAAAAAAGTATCAGAATATTTTTTGTAGATAATTTTAGGATCTAAAATTTTTTAATGGCACCTTACGATTGTATGGTCCTGTATTCAAATCCCGCTCCCGTACCAATAAATTGCTTGGAATTTTTAAACGGAATTTCACACCACAAGCTTTTCGGTAAAGGAAAACATGGTAAGGCATCCTGCATACCTCTGTAGAAGAAATTCGATGGCGTATGTGAATCCACCAACCCGCACTGAGTAAGCGTGGTAGATATGGCTCAATCCGTCTTCATAAGTAGGGCTACGTCTTGCAGTGGACTATTAAAAAAGCTGGCACAGTACAAATCAATTTTGATAAACTTACTGTTTGAGTAAAATTCAAAACACCGAAAATGTTAAGATTTAATAACTTTTTTAGTCCCTGTTAGATCGATGGGGACATTGGGCAGTTTATTTTTACTGGTGTACCGAAAATTGCACCAAAATTCAGTTCTGTCGGAATTTTTGGAATTTGAAATGTTTATTTTGATCGAACTAATACTCGTAGTTAGTAAGCGACCCGCGCTGAATGGAGCAATATTACTTTTATATCGGAGAAATAATTCAATTTTACAGTCGTAGAGAAAAGCCAGATGGCCCTCTGAGAGGTTCTCACGGTGTAGATACTAGAGTTGTGGGCTTCTGGACATAAGTGTCATAATAGTGAGACAAAAATAAAAAATAAAAATAAATAAATATTTCAGGACATCTTACACACGGCCTCTGACCCCAAACTAAGCTAAGCTTGTGATATGGCTGCCAGAGACTGATATACAACATTATACTTATTTTTAAATACATACTTATATAGATAGTAACTAAATAACACCCAGACACAGAGCAAACACTTACGTTCATCACATAAATACTTGTCCTGGGTGGGGATCGAACCCACACCTCTTTGACCAAGAAGTTAGGGTCACTTACCACTGAGCCACCGAGGCAGTCAGTGATATAATGCTCATTGTATGTATACTATACGTTATTTTTAACCGACTTCAAAAAAAGAGGTTCTCAATTCGACCATGTTCTTTTTCTGACCACAAAAATCTGACAAATGACCTTATTAAAATCTAGCATATCCCTAGATAACTTCTACTTATAACTAACTTTTACTTATGAGTAATTATAAATAAACTTCAATACGCAAGTGTTCAGTTCAGTAACTAAGTTAATAGTCAATGTTTACACCACGTTTTGTGTGCTTTTTCCCGCCATGTTTGACAAACATCCAAATATTCGTCAAACAGTTAAAAATGCCTCCGATCGCTCCCCCGCCTCGCCAAACACCAATTTGTTAGTCAAACAGAAGAAAGATGAAAGAGAAAGATAATTTGTTTAATTTTCAACTGTGTGCTTTGCCTCAAAAATGCTCTGAAGTCGATGAGTTACCGGCACATGGCGTCCCTTTTTTTTTCCAATGTTGGGAAGAGAATCTCAATAGAGAAGATGTCATTACGAAATTCACTTGATTGTAACCATTTTTGACCGAGAAACCGGAGGAGGTACTCAAGTGGACGAGTTTATATTTTTTTTAATGTATAACCACGCTTAACTTTTTTTTATAGTCGTCCGATTTCAATAATTATTTTTTTATTGGAAAGAGGATACTTCGAAATTGGTCCCATTTAAATTTTATTGAAATCGGCTGAGCCATTTTTGATAAATCAATGATAATGTGAAAAAGGTCCCATTTAAATTTTATTGAAATCAGCTGAGCCGTTTTTGATAAATCAATAATAATGTGAAAAATGCTACATCGATCCGTGCAAATACTCGCGAATTCTGTACACAGGCGAAGTCGGTCATGCTATTTTTTGCAAAAAAATATTATTCATATCGACATTTAGTATGGGCATGATGACTGTCCCTCAGTTCCAAATTGGAAAAATTGACGCGTTATTTATGAGTACGAGTTCCATCGTGGCACTAAATAGTATAATAATATATTAGCAGTGTATAAGTACGTCATAATATTAGTTAAAATATTTGATCACATGGAAATATCCATAACTTCAAAGCCCTGCTCTAAACCGGCGCTTAACCAGGAATATTTGAGCTGGAGATGGAGCAGCTCGTATTAAAGCTCGTGTTGATATTACGCCATCTTTGCCCAAAGACAACAGATTTGCATTGTTACAAGCTCCTTTGGGCAGCGCTGGCCCTAGTCGGAGCAGGGAACAAAGGGAATATTTAATATTAAAGCATCGAGCACTTGCTTGATGTATTAAAGGCATACCGTCTGTCCACAAAAATTTAGCAGCACAAATTGCACGGTTAAACTGTGTTCAAAGCGTATTTAAGTCTTTTGTGGTACTTAAGGCGGATAAAGTTTAAGAATGCTTAAAATATTAAATAAGTATTTATTTTTGGAATAGTTTAGCTTCACTTAAATTACAAACAGCTTATGCAAAAATGAGGAATGAGGAATAAGGAAAATTCATTTGACACAAAGATACCAGAGGCATAATGTACAATGTGGGCGTCTTCAAATCCCGAGTAAATAGGTATCTTCTAGGTAAGCGTGCTACAACCTAGACCGCTTATCTGCTTAACAACAGGCAGTATGTGGTCAAACGCAAACCTATTCAGAATAAAAAAAAAATACTGTGGTCAATCGAGAAAATCTTAAAAGATGCATCGATTTAAAATTGCATGAGTGTGAGAAAGAGATTTGAAAAATATCTCAATTCGGTGGCTGTTGTCTGATTTTTATACATGGAACGTCAAATCCCAATACTTATTTGACAGTTTGTTTGACAGCCTCGGTGGCTCAGTGGTTAGTGACCCTAACTTCTCCCCACCCAGGGCAAGTATTTATGTGATGAACATTGGTGTTTGCTCTGTGTCTGGGTGTTATTTAGTTACTATCTATATAAGTATGTATTTAAAAATATATTTAAATAGTATATCAGTCTCTGGCAGCCATATCACAAGCTTTGCTTAGTTTGGGGTCAGAGACCGTGTGTAAGATGTCCCCTAATATTTATTTATTTATTTAGTTTGAAAATCTTCCAAGCTGTTTTCAGCTTCGAAAATTTTCCATGCATTTTTGTAGTTGAGAATTGCTGGAAGTAACAACAGCACTATCAATCTGTTACGTATAGATATCTGTGGTTTGAGATATAGATGTTACGTACATGGCAGGTAGGCGTGTAGATATTGTCATCAATCATCAATGTAGATCTCTACGATGTAGATGCACAGATGCAAACTTTATATTTTAGTCTACCTATTGTTTTGCAACGGGGCCAAAAAGAAAAATCTAATCATTCAATAAATTTAAATATACCTATTGTTTTAGTAGTAAAACAGCTGTAGCCAGTACCTAATCCTATACTAATATTATAAACGCGAAAGTTTTTAAGTATGAATGGATCATACATCCATACATACTCTTTCACGCAAAAACTACTGAACGGATTGAGATGATACTTTGCAATAATAATTGCTTATACATCAGAATAACACATAGGCTATAACATATAAAGATATTGCGTGAGCGAAGTTCGCCGGTTCAGCTAGTAGGTATTGTAATAATATAGAGTAGAGGAAAACATTAAAAATTTGGATTCAAAATAAAAACATATGCCAGTTTTAACCGACTTCCAAAAAGAAGAGGTTTTATGTTCGTCTTTGTGGTTTTTGTGTACCTATGTTCATCGATAATTTCCTTCTGTGAACCGAACCGAAAAAGTCATTTTTAGTTCGAAACAATTCACTCCCGATTTGTCCTATGTAAATTTTACTAAACAAGTCGGCTGAGCCGTTTTTGAAAAATCAACAAATTATTGTAAAATATTCAAATTTTGTACACGATTGAAGGCGGTTTTGCCATTTTTTTGCGAAAAATAATCATATTTGTCGGATTTCTTGACTTTTTTTCGGTGTCTGATTTATACAGGTCTATTCCTAATCAATTAGCATCGTCTTAGGGGCTTATTGTGTTCATCAAAACTAACAACTTTAGTTCTACGACTTTTGTCAAAACTCAAAAAAAACAGCTGTTCCATACATTTTATCGAGGGTGAACGATATTTTTCTATGGAACAACAACTTTTTTTGAGAATTATTAAGAGTCGTAGAACAAAAGTTGTTAGTTTTGATGTACAGAATAAGCTCCTAAGAGGATGCTTATTGATTAGAAATAACCCTGTATATAATAGCAGGGTCAAAATATCGGAAAGTTCTACGAAACACAAATTGATTCAGGGGTGCTATAAAGTTCGCCGGGTCAGCTAGTACAACTATATACTAGTAAATAAGTGAGTAGCGATTGACCGCCTGTCCGAAACTGATGACTTAAAGCTTTCGGGCAGAAGGTGTGATGAATAGCCTTTGTAAGGGCCACGGAGGGATAAAGGGCTCTTGAAGAACAAGCCAGTTTGTATCGACAGATAGCCGTGTCTTGGGAACATGCCTCAAATTCATTCTGAAGGTTTACGAGAAAACGTTTATATGGCAGCTTTTTGGGACGACTATTTCTACGTCGTCGTCGTTTTTTTCTCTCAGAAAGGATTTTCTTTTTTTTTCCGGGTAACATTTATAGTTATTTATTCTATTCTTTTAAGATTGTATTCTATTTTTTTTAAAAAGCAGGTAAATACTTATTTTATTAGTTTCACTGTGTAAGTTAGGTTCGTTTTTTAGGCGTTATGCTTGTAAATAAGGAAATAATGTTTTACTTCACCTGTGTAAGATTTAGGCATAAGGCTGTTTACGAACTTCCAATTAAAAAAAAAAATAAGTCTAGGTTTTTTTTTTTTGGTAGATGTAAAATGAATGTCACTTTGTCTCACACTAATGTCTCTAACGTAGGTAAATAACGTTAGATATTGGTTGGGACATTCACCGCCTTACCAAAAAAGTTTTACGCAAGCTTTCATAGTCCAAATTTGTACTGTTATAGTCATAGTCATAGTCATTTATTCGTAATAATAATATTACATGTCACAAAATAATTGAATAATTGTAAAATGAAATTAAATAATTAAACAAAAATAATAATAAATATGTACCTACTTACAAAACATGTAAGAGAACCACAATTATACAATTTTAATTTTAATAAATTGATCGAAACTGTAGAATGCCTCTTCCACAAGCCATTTCTTTAATTTATGTTTAAATGATTCCCTAGAAGGAGCGTCCCTGATGTCTAGTGGCAGCCGGTTGTAAACTTCGGGAGCGGTGACATGCACCAGTTTAGCCGTCCCAGTGAGCCGGTGAGGCACGGCGCACAGGCGGTGCGCGTGTCGCGGCGGAAGCGCGCCGCGCGGACGCGAGTCTCCAATGTGCGAGTATTCCTCGAGGTGGTCTCTGGCGTACATCGCCGCCTGGAGACACACGAGGCTCGGCACAGTCAGTATCCCCATGGACCGGAAATACGGGAGCGCAGATGTATCCTGTGTTACTCGCACTATCGCTCGCACGGCTCGTTTCTGCATTCTGAAGACGCGCTCCCCATCGGCAGCGCGCCCCCAGAGCTCGATGCCGTATTGAAGTTAAACGTTATCGTGCAATTTGTACTGTTAAACATTGTCTAAAGTTTAGGAAATGTTTAACAGTACAAATTGTACGGTTAAACAGTGTTTAAAGCGTGTTTAAATCTTTTGTGGTAAGGCGGTCAGTTTTAATCAAATAGATAGGTTTTGGCATCAACCATGCTATGATTTAACCAGAAATAAATATTTCCGTGTAATAAGTACTACGTAGGGATCGTAGCGCTCGTAGCGTAGATTGACTAGGTGTTTGTCAGCGATCACCGAAATTAAGCAACGTTCAGCACGGTCAGTATTTGGATGGGTGACCGCGGGTGGCTTTTCCAACTGAGCGCTACCGTGGCTTGGATGATACGTTAAATTGTAGGTCCCGGTTGATTTAACCGTTTAGCCATGTCAGAGGCCTTCAGGCGGCCTAAAAACTCTGAGACCAGCACTATACGAACTTACTTACTTTGGGGATTGTGAAACCATTAGCATCAAATACTAGAAGTCTAGAATGTAGTTTTTTATGCTCGTCATTATGGCCAAATTTTGTTATAGATAGGGTCAACTGCAAAATCACTCCGAAAAAAAGGTTTTACGTACATTTTGTCGAGGTTCGATGCGCTGTACGGAATACTTGCTGTTTTTTTGCGGTTTTGGGTTTCAAAAGTTGAGCTCCATATAATTTATGAAAATAAATAAAATATAAATAAATAAATATTAGGGGACATCTTACACACGGCCTCTGACCCCAAACTAAGCAAAGCTTGTGATATGGCTGTCAGAGACTGATACACTACTTATACATATTTTTTTAAATACATACTTATATAGATAGTAACTAAATAACACCCAGACACAGAGCAAACACTTAAGTTCATCACATAAATACTTGCCCTGGGTAGGGATCGAACCCACGCCTCTTTGTACCAGTAGTTAGGGTCACTAACCACTGAGCCACCGAGGCAGAGTTTATGAAAATAAATTGGTTTCAAATACACAAAAAAATAATTATAATATCCAAAAGGTTGCCTTGCTGTCGTCGTGTAAGAGCGACCTTCTCTTTCTCTAAGAATCCGTCATAGCCCGCCCACGGCTTGACTCGGCAAACAATCTCGAAACGATAGAACTCATTATTGATTCCTTTCATTCATTGTGCCAAATCGTTTAGAATTTACTCGGGATTCCGTCCACGTGCGCTTTGACAATCAAAAGCCATTACGATTCTCGTCTCGAGACTCCAAAGCTCGAGATGTACGAGTACAAAGGACAAAGTATTTATTAGATGTAGTTAGAGTTGGTGATTACCATTACGTACTTACGTAATTGAAAATACGAAATGATTGGCAAGTTGAAATAGCAGTGAGTAGGGCACATAGTACGGACGACTGACGACCAATGGGGTCAAAAAGTTTTCGAGTGTAGATCACGTACCGCGGTTAACGCAGCGAACGAAGTCCACCCAAAAGTTCGACATATGACCTTAGGTCACGCTGGATGCAAGCGCTTCCAACCTGTCTAATTGACGATCAAACTATCAGTTGCGTTTGCTTAGCGAATTCAGAGGCCTTCAAAATCAGACAACAGAACCTATGCGAACTTACTTATTTGGTGCAAAAAACGCAATCAGAATCAATATTTCTTTATTGCATAAAATTGAGTAAACAAGATCTTAAAACTAAAACGTCCTTACAGCTTACCCATTACGGGCGTGAACAAATAGATTTATTATATACATAGGTTCAAACACATAGGATATGATTTAAGACTATAGATAAAAAGCTAAGATTTTTGATTCGTAAACCACAAGGTTCGATGTATCATAAAACATATAATAATTATGTCTAGGAGTACAAAACATCATAAATATTGTAATAAAATTACCCTTCTCATAAGCTTTCAGGAGAAAGAAAACCAAAGAACACACTTTTTCGAGAACCGTTTATTGCTCGTCGAAGTGTTTAAATCCAATAAACTAACAATAGCCTTGGTTCAAGGCCAAATTCAATATTTTTAATCAGTTTATTAGAGTAAACGGATTAAAAATATTAAACTTCACCTGACCTGATAACGGCATTTTATCCTTGCGCTGGCACTCGCACATTTGCTAGTTGGAGTGTATAGGTATCGGCATTGAATTTCTAATTTTTTTTCTGCCTGTATACTATTTGAAGACTACAGGGAAAAACAAGAATTACATCATTTATTTTGTAAATTTCTTTTCAACAAAGGGATGTCATACATTTTGTCAATTTTGATACTAAATCAATTTTCATGTCAAAAATAAACTTAATCTAACAGGCTACCTCTAATGGTGCTCTGGCCAAAAGTACCCATTGTACTGGTGGCGTTAACGCGCTGGATCGCCAAAGAAATATGCTGCGCCAGATATGAGCCAGAGCGTGGATCCCTTCCCTTATCCCTAAGCCGCCGTCCCAGATCCTGTACGAATTTCCGAGCTTCAGAGCACCACGAACCAGTTGACTCAACCGCGTAAGAGACAAAGTCGTACGCAGATTCCAGACCGGGTAGTCCATTCTGTATTCATCTTTGACCAACGCCGCTTACCATCGGGCGATTTGTGGTCAAGCGCGTACTTATTCGCCATAAAAAAACTTAAACGCGATTAATAAATCTCGGACGAGAATTGGCGTATAAATCCTCTTAAATCCGATAAACTAATAAAATCCCTCGGTTCAGTTCAGGCGCAATTTAATATTTTTAATCCGTTTAGTCTGGCGCCCGAACTGTTAATTGGGAAACTAAGTTGACCTAATTATGGAGTTAGTTCGAGACTGCGGTCGGACAGCGGAAATAGAGGGATCAAACTAACGTTCGCGTTGGAAGAAATATTCTGTGGAGATATTTGGATCAGGATATTAATTAAGTTTTTAAAGGCACTCGCACACTGTATATGCGCATTGTCGTAGGGCTTATAATTCCTTCATTGTTGTACGGATCTTTGATTCAGTCGTACCAGTCAGGCTAAGCATACGGACCACGAAATAATTCTTTCGACGAATCAAAACGAGACAGTGCTATGGTGAAGTATATATCTGTCACTTTTTCACACGCCGACGCAGAGATGAAACTGGATCGGAACGTTTGTGAACTTAATACAATATTTTTGAGCCAAGAACCGATCCATTTAATAAATACGAGTTATAGCGTAAAAGCGTGGCACAGCAATGGACACGGTCCATCAGTTCATGATTTTTTGCTTGGTTTCGGGGTGAGCTGAGTGATTTGCGGGTTTCCGCATGAACTCATAGTAAAAGTTGTTCATAATTATGAGTATAAATAATTCAACTCTTTTAGTCCATGCGCTTTGAAAAACAACATCTGATATAAAAGTTGTTAACATAATTATATAATAATAGAAAATGGCAAGGATGCTAAACAACAGCTTGTAGATATATTACTGGGTTTCCTTATCTACACTTGTATTATAAAGGACCACCGTCCCTTTATGATAAGGATCGCCTAATAAAGGCTAATGAACAACAAGTGTGTGTTATCATCCCGCAAGCTTTCACCCGTTCCATTACAACCCGGTCACAATATCTGTGCACCTGACTTCGTGACGTCATATCGAATTATCGGGACGTATATACATTACCGGACGTCTAGTAAACCGTCCGGACGTAAATTATTATCGGGACGTGTATCGGCAACGAATATGCTAACCGTACTGTCGCACCGGGGAGTGCGCGGAGAGGTGACAGGGGAAGCGGGAGAGGCGCCGCATTCCAGCGAGGTGCACAGATATTCTGACCGGGTTATACCTAGATCCATCGCCATTACCGTACATTTAGCGACAACTGTAGCCACTTATTATTTTTAATATAAGGTCATTGTGCATTATGTTGACCAAAATTACGTTTAGGTCACATTAAACAGGTAATTTTATTTTTTATGTACACACGCTAAGTTTTAAATAAAATTACTTAAAAGTTTGTTTTGTTGATTTACTTTTCAGTGATTACAGCGGTCGTTATACAATTGGTTGAATTATTCATCTAGTTTTAGACAATGATAGTAAACTAGTTCTAGATAAAATTCGGTGCTTCAGGATTGTTATAACCCTGGTAATGTGACACGCACTCTTTTTTGTTAGGATAGAGCTAACAGTTGCAATCGATCAAGTTGATATTTAATTTCTCACTAGCGATAATAAGAAACAATTTCGAGCTTTTTGGTAGTAAATAAGCAAAATAACAACGATGTTTAGTTAATCCACCCTTATTAAATGAGCCTTTAATGGACTGAAATTGCCCCTCGGTAACGTGATACCTACTCTTGTTTGTTGAAACAACGTCGAAAGTTGCTAGATTTTAAGCGTATCAATGACGGAATTGCGAATATAAATAAAGATATATGGAGACTAGAAAAGCAACTCACCATATTCATATTTGTTTGGTTCTATATAAATATCCTGATTACATGTATGTAATACGAGTATTTGAGCTGCCTGTTTTGTCTGTGCTAAACTGAGAGTGTACGTTGGACTTTAAAGTAATTCAAAATGGATCGTAAAGCGTCTTTTTAATTGATTTACACTTTGTTTTGTTCTATATTAGACATATTCACAACATAGTATAAAACAAAGTCGCTTCCCGCTGTCTGTCCCCATGTATGCTTATATCTTTAAAACAACGCAACGGATTTTGATGCGGTTTTTATAAATAGATAGAGTGATTCAAGAGGAAGGTTTATATGTGTAATACACCTGGTGCGAAGCCGGGGCGGGTCGCTAGTTTACTATATGTTAGACAGACGTAGAGTGCACGATAACTTTAAACGTCATTCTAGGTGAGCCACATACCGTCTTTTGAAGTTATCCACACTCTTGTTTATTCCGGACATTTGACAGATAGTGCACGATGTCCCTAAACGTCATTCTAGGTGGGCCATAAAGCGTCTCGCCGCCAATTAGCCGTTGGCCTCGTGCAAATGAGCCCTTAATGGACTGGAATGGCTCCTCGGTAACGTGATACCCACTCTTGTTTGTTGGGAGTGCGATGGAAGCCAGTTGAAAGCTTTTAGGTGGGTCAAGTGGACGGATCACCGAAATATCTATCAAAGTTCATCCTGTAACTACATTCATCATCATCATCATCGGCCTGTGTCGACTCACTGTTGGGTATAAGCCTCCTCTCTTATGTGCCATTGTTCTTTATCTTGGTCCAATCTCATCCACGAAAATTTAAGTAATTGATGGAATAATTCATTCCTAAATATATTGTAGTAAAAGTTGGTCATCTTGGTGTATATTATATTGCGTCTAAGTTACCAACCCCGTAGCTGTAGTAAGTACATATAGAGAACTTGAAAACAGAATAACTAATTCAAAACAAAAAAATATGTACAACTTCAACTTTACGGGTAGAATTATAATGGGGAATATCTACTAAACCTCAATCACCGCATCACTGTGTAGACACGGACTCCCCATATAAGACGTATTTAAAATATATTTTTTTAACTTTAAATCTATGAGCTTTGAACTGCATCTAAAATTAGTAGTAGGGCCACGCAAAAAAAAAGCCAAGTCAATGGAGCCACGGCAGCAGCGCTCAGTAGTAAAAACCACCCGCGTTTACCCATCCGAAGACTGGCCGTGCCAAACGTTATTGCCGACAAATACCTACCTAATCAAACTACGCTATGAACGCTACAAATCTGAAATAAAATGTTCAACACGAAATCCGATCTAAGTTTAGTAAATTTCACACACGCGGACCCGGGGCAATTTATCATGTGAAATGTCAGCACTTAGCTGGAGGAAGATGGATCGTGAAGCATTACCGCTTCTCTCGTCTTATTGACAACGTACTGTATTTATGGCATAGACTTATACAGATTCCTACAGATATTTTTGGTGTAATTTGTAAAAAAAACAATACTCAATACATTTACGGACCGCATACCGGATCAAACTTATAATACTGCGGGACTAATTGCGCACTGAAAACACGAGATAAATAATAATGCATACCCGTGACACCATTAACTATAAAGAACAGTCTATGAGGTGATTAAATACTGTTTTTTTAGTGGTATGTTCAATTCACCATCTCTAGAGATGTAATAACTCGATGACTTATACAGTTATACAGATTAAACATAGTATAAGACGGTGTGACAGCGTTATGCAAATGTATTGAAGCTCATTGAATGATTTTGAAAAGATCTTTATGCTGCTTCAAACGAGCTTTCATGAGGTTCAAAAGATCGTTTTGAAAATAGGTGTAATGGACTTCAATCGCTTTTCAGATGGGTTTTTGCTTTATCGAGGCTTAAGGCTATATTTGAATTCGTTATATTTCAACTTAACATTCAAATAAAGGTACGAATGTAGCTCTTGGTGGAAAAATGCTCTCCTTACAATCATGAGATCGTGTTTGAATACACGACCTCATCCGGTCCGTCAATATGGATTTTTACACCTTTTTTGGCCTTGGCACCTTGGTTTTTCGGTTAAGAATAACTAAGGAAACTTCTGTAGAAGAAATTCGATGAAATTCAAAAACCCAGCGAGTCAGCGAGCGTTGTGGATGGCCCTAGGTTAGGTTAGACCAAATGAAGTCCAGTAATGAGTTGCGCTACTAAAATATTGGAAAAACGACATGGCTAAAACGCAAATAAATTCCAGACTATCTTTTATTTATATTATTTTTTTTGACTGCCTCTGTGGCTCAGTGGTTAGTGACCCTGACTTCTGAGTCAAAGAGGTGTGGGTTCGATCCCCACCCAGGGCAAACATTTGTGTGACGAACATAGGTGTTTGCTCTGTGTCTGGGTGTTATTTAGGTACTATATTTATAAGTATGTATTTAAAATATGTATATGTAGTATATCAGTCTCTGGCAGCCATATCACAAGCTATGCTTAGTTTGGGGTCAGAGACCGTGTGTAAAATGTCCTCTAATATTAATTTATTTATTTACAGTGAAAAATCTTTTAGACCCTTTTGTTGTTGGTTTGAAGTTTAAATACGACCAAATTATTTTTAACGAGAGTTTGCTTCGAGCAGATCCCCTTTACGGCACTTTGTAACTCGACAAATTAATCTTTTGAAAGGGGTCGTTTGAAAGGTAAAATTTTATTCAAAAAATCTTAATCGCTGTTAGTAAGTTCAGACTGAGGACGTCATAAAATTTTTTGAAACCCCTTGGTTCGGATGACACGTTAATAGTAGTTTATGCAACTGTCATATAATGAAGGGTATTATTCATAATAGTAACGAGAGTTTTAATACCCGTGTTATATGCAGTTGCATACACTACTTTATCTTCACTAATAAAAATAAAAAGTAAAACATATTGCGAAACATTAAATTCACGCGTACGTGTATTGTCGCAGTGAACTTGGCGCCATTAAAATCTAACCAATGATCTATGCTGCGCACGCAGGGCCAATCAGGAGCGAGCGCGCGCTGTTCTTTTTTTATTTCATTGGCACAAGATCTTACCAAAGAGTTTTGTGTATGTAAGTTTAGTAGTTTCGACGAAGTTTTCACGTATAACCCAACTGTTTTCAAAAGCCAGCTTTTATACAACTTGTATGAAGATTTTGACATAAGGCTCGCCAGGTTAATTGGTCGCGTTTTATTGATGTTATAATGAGATTTTACGATATCGATGTGGATATTATAACATCATGTGAAATTGCTTAAATTGAGTGTTTTGTTGTCTGCGCTATAACAGTAGTCATTATAAGTCAAGTATTGGAAACATAAGTAGAATGTTACAACATTAGTGTAGATAAAAATTATTATTATACAACACAGCCAACCGGGGCATATAATTTCACGTGTCACATATAAGCAATGGTAGTGCTCAGTTCTCAATAAAACGTAATTATGAACAACAAATTCTGTAGGATAGGATTAATCTTGAAATAGCGAAATATACTTAGTTGTTCATTACAATATGTGTGCACCCAGTGTTATGGGGTGTCTATGTAATTTTTTGCGATTCCTGTACTCCCTGCTTGTTCAATGAAACAAATAATCGGCCAAGTACGAGTCGGACTCGCGCACGGAGGGTTCCGTACTGTATGGGACCCCCCCTTCATTATTTCTTTTATTTTAATTTTATTATTTATTATTGAAGTGAATATAAAACTAAATATTCTGTGAAAATTTCAAGCATCTACCTGTTACCATTATTAATATAGAGCGAAAAACGTCTAAAAAAATTTGGTTTGTTGTATGGGAGCCCCCCTTAAATATTTATTTTATTCTATTTTTAGTGTTTGTTGCTATGGCGGCAATAGAAATACATCATCTCTGAAAATTTCAGCTGCCTAGCTATCATGGTTCATGAGATACAGCCCGGTGACAGACAGACAGACAGACAGACGGACATCGGAGTCTTAGTAATAGGGTCCCGTTTTTACCCGTTGGGTACGGAACCCTTAAAGGTTTTATTTCACCAAAAATAGCACTACTTACTCGTATACTATACATATATTAATAAGGTGTTTGCATATATCAGTCTATTTATTTGCCTTCTCTGTCTACGATTTTTCTATTTGGCATGTGAAAATATCACAACTTCCTAATCTGTCTAAAAAATCTTTTGATGGCAAAGATATCTGTAAATTTTGGTGGCTTTTAACATTCTGACAACAAAACTTCCCAACCGGCATACGCAAGCTAACTTTTTTATCAGAATTTAAAATTACAGTGTAATTACACAAACGTTTCAGGAATACTAAAGCTCTTTAAAAAGCAGTCTTAAATAGTGATTTTGGGCGGTAAATTGGGATTAAATAGGCCACTTATCCTGGAGAACGCTATTTGTAACCGCTCCGATGCCTAATTTGGGGCTATTGGAATGGCTATTTAACGGATTTTCCTTTTACTTCAAAGAAATATATATTTCTCGACTGTATTATCGCAAAAGTAAGTTACGTAGGTACGTTAGATATGAAGAAATAGTAGGTACGAGTAGTTCTGGTCTAAGAGGGTTTTCGTCTACTTCAATATGTTCAACGACCTTTCAACCGCTGAACAAATTGAATAGATTTTGACCAATTTTTTCAACTTTAATTAGACCGTTTGAAAGCTGGCTAAATGGTCAAAACAACCACTAAAAACTAAGTTTATTGATTCATATTACAATACTGTACCAAGTAAGTTCGTATAGGCCGGGTGGCTAGCCCTGGTGTCGGAGTTTTTAGGCCGCCTGAAGGCTTCTGACATGGCTAAACGGTTAAAACAACCGGGACCTCATTGTACAGTATTTTAGTAACCTTATTTTTTAAAATTTCCACTGCAGGACGTAGAAGGGTGATTGAGCCATATACACCGCGCTGGCCCCGTGCGGGTTAGGGATTCACATACGCCTTGGAATTTCTTCTAGGGACGTATACAGGTTGCCTCACGATGTTTTCCTTCACCAAAAAGCCAGTGGTGTGAAATTCCGCACATAAATTCCAATAAACTCATTAGTACGGGACCGGAAACCACGGCCTCACGATTGTAAGGCGGATGTCACTACCTCTAGGCCACCACGGCTTATATTACAGTACTGACTTTCATTTCATTAAACATATAAACTAGGCTTATAATACAGTGTGTATTTCCAGGCGAAAGAGATATTCGAGAATATTATTTGTATACGTGATTTTAGAGTTGGTCATATAGTAACAGTAGTTTATAATAATTACAGCAATGACTCATGGAAGGAAATCGAGTCGACCGAACAGTATAGGTTAAAAAAGTACAGTACAAGTTGTAACCTTAACTTAGTTTACTAAAAATGTTTAATAAATTACCATCCGAGTTACGGTCGCGCCCAAGCATTATAACTAAATTCTAAAAGTAGAACTTTGACAAGAAAAGAGAGAACATTATTGAACTATTTGCTGGAAAACATTGTGTTAGAATGATGAAGTTTTTGAAGTGAAAACTTCTTTCAGTGCTCTAAACGCTGTTTCAGAACAGAGCCCGTGCCATAAGCTCTTAGCACGTTTTAGTCGTTATCGTTTTTACCTCGCTCTTTCAGCTACAAAAAAAAAAACAAGACAAAATTTGACACAAAACTTGCTCACCAGATGATTTTTCGTCTATTTTAAGGAAAAATGAAGAAATTTGTAATTTATATGGTACTCTACGAGTAAGCTTTGAAAAAGCTATTCTTTCTATGGTGATCATGTTTGTGTAAAAATCGATAGATGTACCGCACCGGTTATAACAATAAATAAATAAATACTTTGGGACATCTTACACACGACCTCTGACCCCAAACTAAGCAATGCTTGTGATATGGCTGCCAGAGACTGATATACAATCTCAGTATCTTTTTGGCCACTTTGTACTTTTATGATTGTGTAGACAATTTCAAACTTTGACAAACACACAAACAATATTTATGGTGTTGCATTGTTTTTAATCGTAGGTATACAAATACAATACAATACAAATACAAAAGCCTTTATTTCTGATATTTAATTAATTATTATAAACATTTTCATACTTCAAATATTCATTATTTATAATTTCATTTTCATACATAATATTTAATAAATTATTACTAATATTGATAAGTTGATAAATGATGATAATAATATTTTTATACAAATCAAATTGAGACATCAGTGACATTCGTATCTGATTGCCTTTTGGGAAAGGCCTCCCCCAGATTTTGCCATATTTTTCTGTCTGTGGCCATTCTTCTCCATAGCGGTCCGGCTTTTTTCCTGATTTCTTCTTCCCATCTCTTTTTCTGTCGTCCTTTTTTCCTTTTCCCGTCACGAGGGTACCACGTAGTGACTCTTTTGACCACTTTTCTGTCTTATTTCTAATCATATGGCCCGTCCAGTTCCATTTAAGTTTGTTTATTGCAAATGTAACATCAGTAACTTTAGTTTTTTGTCTAATATCAGTTAGTTTGATCTTGTCTCGTAGTCTGATGTTTAGGATGCTCCTCTCCATCTTATGCTGACAGACTTTTAGTGCTTGTCTGCATTTATCGGTGAGACTCCAGGTTTCAGCTGCATATGTCATGCATGGTAATATGCATGAGTTAAATATTATAGATTTTTCCTTAATTTTCATGTGTGGATTCTTCATAATCTCTTTTAGAGACCAAAATCTTTTCCAAGAGTTGCTTATTCTGATGCTTATTTCTTTTTGCATTTGGTCTTTTGGTGAAATAATTTGACCCAAATATGTGTATTGATCAATGTCAATCGCAGGTATAGACCTACGTTAATTATTAAAATAAGTTCCGAACATTCATAATATTGGACCAAGTGTATTTCACGACCCTACACTAAAACATTACCGCCATAAAAACTAAAATAGCGACATTTTCGTAACATATAAGCCTTCTAAAGCAAATTATTGCCATGAAATATGTTCGCCGAACTCTGGAGCAGACCGCAATAAAAACGCAAACTGAAGTAAATGTCTGTTCAAACCAAGAAGTGTCGATACGCGGTGCTCTAAGTGGTCGGTATACCTTCCGTAATATTATGTCAAAAAAAATGGAGATAGTAAAGTGTAGTTTTTTTTTTAACAAAACTAATTAGTATAGTTATATTATTTGTGGTATAATATCGTTAGATACGAGTATGAGATAAATGTAATAAAACGTGCTATTAAGCTACGCTACGCTAATCCGTAGTACCTATGTTAGTTTTTTAAGATTAGACAGCTTTCTGTCACAGTAATGAAAAAAATCTTTAAAAATATATCTCAGCACCAAGAGTCTTTGTTTAAGTCCCGTCAAGTATAATACGAAATATTAAAAAAAAATATTTACGTGTACAAAGTCGGTGTTTTCTTATATTTTAAAGGTATTTTCAAATTTTGAGTCAACTATAGTTTTTGGAAATTTTGTATTTTATCGTTAAATCCGTGCACCATAACAGAATCATTTTACCAATGAAGTATATAATAAAACGTAAAAGTCCGTTACTGCGTTGCTTTTCTTCACATCTCAGTCTGAATTGACACTTACAGAATAGTTTTCCTGAAACTGTGAACGGTATAAAGTTTTTATGTTCTTAACTTTGGCTCACGTGAAATAATGGGAAAGTTATATAAGTACCTGTAGTTTCTTTCTTATTACTCCTTTGTGAAAAGATGGATTCGGAGGGATGAGGTAAAATACGTCTGCAGTAGTTTTTCTGGATTGGACGGTATTTTATTGGGGAGTCGCGCAAAAGGGTCTTTGTTCTCAGGTATATATTGTTAGAATATTTAACCGTAGGCGATTTTTGATTGGAGGCATTTCTCTGTAAAAGGGGGGAACTTTGTTGTAGCACTATTTATTAGCCGGTGTAGCGTCGAGGTATAGGCTTATAATAGGTATTCAGTTGAAAATATGTGCCGCAAAATTGAAGCTAGCGACTGTTGTAACCCTTACCAATATTAATAATCTGAAAGTGGATTAGTGGGTTTTAATGAAATGAAATAATTTATTTCTAAAAACTGTGTACAGTAAGATCTTCACAATTTTAATACCAAGCACTTTAATACAGTTTTGTCTTTACAGACATGCAATATAGTGTTATTAGTACTACAAACGTTACTAACACAGTTAACTTACTATAGAATAAGATTGAACAAAATTTCATACAAGTCAAATTAAGCTAAAAATTATTATTTAAGGGGACGAGATGGGCAAACGACATGATTTCCCACTCATTTTTTGATCGTTCTTCAAGATCTGGGAGGTTTAAAATGAGTAAATCTTGGTTAATCATATCTTCAGTAAGCGGATAAAATCCAAAATACTTATTATTAATATTTGCAACTACTTTAAAATATTATTGAAAAGTATCACTACAGCATTTTTGTAATTATTTTTTATCCTTATTTTCATGGATCGGAGAGGTTAATTTTGAATGAAACTTGAAATAAGTGGTTTGAGATATTAGAACCTTTTTCCTGGTGGATACATTTGTTTCTATATGTTAAAGTTTAATAAAGTTTATAGATAAATACTGATAACGCCTGCTGAAAACTATTCATTCAGAAATACCGTTGCTCGCTTATTATAATAAGGCGTTAGCAGATAGACAGCGTTGTCAATGAGACGTTGCCACTTCGCCACGGCGGCCATCCGTGGCGAAGTGGCAACGTCTCCTTGACACCGCACAATTTCTATCTCGACATGATTCTTGTAGCTTGCCGCTCGCTCGAGGCAGTAGTCTTGGACCTACCGATATTTCGGTAGTTTTACCGATGTGGCATATGTTCTACAGTCCTACTGAAATAAATCAATTTTTTTAAGATTTCTGAGCATGCTAATTTTTCTAACTTTTCTACCAAATTTCTAGGTTTCAACAAAGAAAAGTTGTATTTTGGGACTAATTTTCCCGATTTTCTACCATATTCCAAGTTTTCAGCGAGTCGAGACTTTAACAAAGTTATGATTGTGGGTTACCAGTATTTATAGTACCTACAGGTATTATTATTATGTACTTACCAATAACCAGCTAAAATAAAAAATATTTCCTAATGTCTACGGGTAAGTCATTGTTTTCAAAAAAAGCTACAAACTGATAGTTAGGCTTATTTTATTATAACAAAATATCAATAAGTATCTGATTCGACCCTTAGTTCAAGACTTCAATCTTTTAAAAAAGCAGTTTTTTTTCGCAAGGTATCACCAGAATGTTCTATAATATAGTAATGAAATGTTAATTCCAAAACCTTTACATTTTAAGTGTTTCACTTTACAAACAAAATCTCGGATGTTATTTATTTTAAAAATATCTTATATCCACAAATGTTTTATTTTACAAACCATTATTTTATAACCAATTATAAATCAAACATTTCACTTAGAGTCTAAGTGAAATGTTTGTCTAAGTCTTAGACAATATCTCGAATGATATTTTGTTTTTTATTTGTATATTTTTCATGTCAGAACATCAGATGTTAAACATACGAAAACCATATTTTTGCATGGTTTCGTTTAAAAAATGAACTAATAGTAAATATAGACTACCGAATATGGGCCGATTTGGTTCTGGCACTCGCCGGTCGCTGCCGTGGCACCGCTCGCTTCGCTCGCTCGGCTCGTGCATTGTGGTCGCAAGTAACCTTACCCTGCTCCTCGCTTCGCTCGTCGTCGGACCTAATGTATGACTTTACCCTAAAATTCTGATATGACTACATACAAGTATAACTATGAAAAATTATGCGCATCTAATATTATGACTACACAACTTTATGATGCAAAACAACTTTAGGACAAACAATATTGGGCGAATGAATAGGACACCACTCGCTCCGCTCGCTTTGCTCGCCGTTGTTTGTCATTTGTTCTAACCTACCTACTTTTTGTTTCACACCTAATCTACAAAAGTGATTTACTTCTAGCACTTCGCTGGCCGCTGCCGCGGCACGCTCGTTTCGCTCGCTTGGAACGTGCGTTGGTTGTCATGTTCTACCCTAATCTACTTTTTGTTTCACACCTAATTTACAAAAGCGATTCGTTTCTGGCACTTTGCCGGCCTTTGCCACGACACGTTAATTGTTCTACCAAATAAAACCATGTCTTACAAAAATTTGCTTACCACGAGAATATTTTGGTTTTACTTTTTTCGAAAAAAGCCACAGCAGCGACATATTTTTTAAACATACCTATTATATGTTAGGTAAGTATTTTAAATCTAAATGGAATTGTCTGTCAAACGACACTTTATAAAATAAAATGTGTCAATTGTTGGTTTATTATCAAACATTTATTAGTTAGCAAAAAAAAAAAAAAAACAAAAGAATTGTTTGTAAAATTATACGTTATAGAATGTAACTTTTTCAAGTAATTATTTTGAGATATAACCAAGTTTTTAATTTTTTTTTATTATCATTTAACTACTCATGGGTTTGTCAAACGTTGGTTATCACATGCCAGTTTATAAAAAAAAGTTTGTTAAATGACTGGATACCAATTTTGTCGTATGTGACAGACATTGCGGTTTTTTTTGTTCCACTCACTCTCGCGTATGTTGTATAACCAGATATGAATAAGACAGCTGTAACGTAGTTTTTATTTGAGTAAAATTTAGCAATACTTCTTTAGAAGCTAAGACAATCTGTCTGTGACGTCATGTCAACGTAGTCAGAGCGCTGCCTACTTGATTCAAGACGAATCGAACAGATGGCGTGCATGGTAAAGTAACTATAGTAACTATTATTTATTCTGTGCCAAAATCGTCGAGAATGTTTGTGGGGGACCTGCGCCTTAATTAAGTTAAAATCAAATTCAATGTTAGACAATAATATGTACAATAATAAATAAAAGCCCAAAAATTCATTTATTGAGTAGAATTTTTTCTCTAACAGCCAAGTTTTCGACTTATTTTCAAATTTAGTTAATGTTAATGTTACTGTTTTTCTTGCACTCAGCGACTAATAGAGCTGATTTTTGGCATGAATATAGTAGTACAGAAGTCGGAAAAATGTAATAAATTACTTCATAAAATAAAATTATACAAGCCGTGGTGGCCTAGAGGTATTAACATCCGCCTTACAATCGTGAGGTCGTCGGTTCAAATCCTTATCCTGTACCAGTGAGTTCTTTGGAATTTATGTACGGAATTTCACACCACTGGCTTTTAGTGAAGGAATACATCGTGAGACAACCTGCATACGTCCGTAGAAGAAATTTGATGGCGTGTGTGAATCTACCAACCCGCACTGGGCCAGCGTGGTGGATATGGCCCAATCACCCTTAGTGGGTAGGCCTACGTCCTGCAGTGGACTATTAAAAAGGCTGCTACAGTATAGTACTTTATAAAAAGTTCCTATAAAATAGCACAAAAACAAGAAACATCACGCGAGTGACGCTGCGGGCTTTTAATTTGACAACAGATTACCCGAAAATTCCATGATTTTCTTCTAGTTTACCAAAAACGAAATAGCGTTTAAAAGTAATTTCTAGCAGACTAACATTTTAAAAATTATTTTTTGCAAAAAAAGGCAAAGCGCCTTCCATCGTGAAAAAAATTCGAATATTTCGTTAAATTGTTTACATTATTGTCGATTTTTTTCAAAAACGGCTCACCCGATTTCTGTAAAATTTAAATAAGACCTTGGGAGTATACCCTTTTGAACAAAAAATAATTTTTCGATTCGGTTCACAATTGGCGAAATCATCGATGCACAAAACACCCCATGCGGGACGTCAATGCAGGAATGTCTTTTTTTGTGTATGTTCATACACAAAAAAAGACATACAGACGAACATAGAACCTCCTCCTTTTTGGAAGTCGGTTAAAAATAGGTTGTTATTTCCAGTGATCTCTTGTAGAAATTCGAAATTTAACATTTCAACAAAATAAGAATCTCTCATTTGGACAAAAAAAGCTGAACAAGTTCTCTTTGTTCTCCCCATTTTAAATTAATTTACTTTTGGAAACAAGATACTATCTTATTTTTACAGCTTACAATGAAATTATAGTTTAGATTAGAACAAAGAACGCGAGTAGTAATAATAACTATCATACTTTGTACAAGAATTCAATGGTGTAGGTATAATTGGGTTTTGAAAATAATTTTATTTTATTTAAGAATTCTATAATTAACTTAATTTCTATGTTTGATGTAAGATATGAATGTAAGTATGACGCATGTGCCTGCCAGCATACACCATATGGGCAGAAACTCGGAAGAAATTGAAGCTTTTGAGATGTAGACTTGCCGCCGCATGCTCTGAATCAGTTGAACAAACAAAGTAACAAACAGAAAATTTTAAATCATATGGAGAATAAATTTGTCCGCACCATAAAACAGCAAAAAGTTGCCTACTTCTGTCACGTGCTGCTACATGACCGGTATTCCTTGACAGGGCTGACAGACATTTCAATGGCATCGTCGTGTCAGCCATAAGATGTCCACTGCTGGACATAGGCCTCTCCTAAAGATCTCCAATAAGATCTTAATGAGTTCATCCGTCTACCTTGTGGGACTGTACTGTACCAGCCTTTTTAATAGTCCACTGCAGGACGTAGGCCTTTTCACGAAGGGTGAAGGGTCACGAAGGGCCATATCCACCACGCTGGCTCAGTGCGGGTTGGTGGATAGACTATTATGATGGGGAAAATACCCGGCAAGCGCAAGAGTGGAAGCCGGAAGATGACATGGCTTTGGAAAATTAAGGGATGGACAGGCATAATGACTGACTACTTTTAGATTTGTTTAGATTTGCTCTGGACAAGGAAAATTTCAAAACACTGGCTGCTAACCTTCAATAATGCAGAGGCACTAGAGAAGAAGGTTAAGACATATTCCTTCGGGAAAATCGCTAAGCGGGCAGGTAATTAGGTATCTACTCCGGTAATAACACCGGTAACGTATTCAAAAATCTTTTGTATTGATAGGAATATACGTTCGAAAGTACTTTACTAATATTAAGAATCTGAAAGTGAGTTGGTTTGTTACTTTTCCACGAAGCAACGAAACCATGGCCTTACTTGTTTTTTTTTTTATTCTTTTAGTATTTGTTGTTATAGCGGCAACAGAAATACATCATCTGTGAAAATTTCAACGTTCTAGCTATCACCGTTTATGAGATACAGCCTATTGACAGTCAAACGGACAGACGGATAGCAGAGTCTTAGTAATAGTGTCCCATTTTTACCCTTTGGGTACGGAACCCTAAAAATGAAAATTTAATGTCTGAAATAGATGCAAAAAATATAAACGAGGTTAAAATGCGACAAAATTATTGATTTATGCATAGTGAATCTCCTGGCAAACTTTTGATTCCAGTGACATAACTTCTGAAGCTACGAGTAGATGATCTATTTTGTCGTATTCTAAATTCGAATAAAGTTTGTAGCATTCCCAATAGACCTGAAGCCAGGAACTAGGTCGTGAAAATATCTAGCTTAGCTCGAGTTCCGACTATCTTGTGCTGAACTTTTGGGCTCTTATAGAACTTTAGTTATTAATTTCTATTCTTCATTGGCGAGTTTAATTTATTTATTTGTCTACGTGTCTACTAATTATTTGTTTTGTTTCAAAGAAGTTAAATCTAAATAATTACCAGTTAGAGTTCGCGCTAGAAAGTTTTAACAAAATTAAAAGTAGTGCATTTTATTCAGGAAATATCTGTTGCAGCCTCGCGCTCTTATTTTGGTTTTGCGCTTCTAAATATCTTTACAAGTGAACTGAAATTTGAAGAAAAATACAAAGCACTGAGTAACTAATATGTATCAACTCTAAGTTAATTAATAACCAGCGACCCGCCCCGTATTCGCATAAGTGTATTGTACATATAAAACTTCTTCTTGAATCACTCTATATACCTACTAAAAAAGCCGCATCAAAATCCGTTGCGTGGTTTTAAAGATATGAGCATACATGGGGATAGAAGCGGGAAGCGACTTTGTTTCATACTATGTAGTGAAGCAGTTCGTGTGCAATAGATGTTCCGCTTTTATTAGACAATTTCATATTAAGAAGGTACAAAGTAAATTAGCAAAACGCTAGGTGGCTGCCGTGAAAAAGCCGTATTGGTCTGGAAGTTGTAACGCTGGCCTGTCATTTTTGACGTCGTGGGTTCAAATCTCGATCCCGTACTTATGAGTTTCCTTGGAATTTATGTACGGAATTCCACACTCATGGCTTTTCGGTGAAGGAAAACATCATGAGGCAACCTGCATACGCAATCCGTAGAAGAAATTCGATGGCGTGTGTGAATCCACCAACCTGCACTGGGCCAGCGTGGTGAATATGGGCCAGTCACCCTTCATGGGTAAGCCTACGTCCTGCAGTGAACTATTAAAAAGGCTGGTACAGTGTAGGTAGTGACACTCCCCGAGCTATTACTATCGATACGAAGAAAAATTTAAGAACTTGACCTTATAATACAAAATTTGGTAACACCATTTAAATATAGATAGATTTGTTTTCACACTTTTCAAATACTATTTGCATGTAGGTATATTTTGTTCTTAACCAAGATGTACAATTGTACATAGTTCATAAGTTTTGAAAAAAATCTGAAATGTTTTTAAGAAACCCAGCCTTCACCCCCTTCACCCTTAGTGGGTAGGCCTGTGTTCAGCTACGGACTACTAAAAAGGCCGGTACAGTTAACAAAATAATGTTACTTATTTTTCTATTCTCTTACCTCATAAATATTCATGCAATGGCGCAACGTTATTCAAAAAATTATAGAACAAAAAGTTTCACAGCGTCCAACTTCAAGTCACAGAAAATTTCGCTATCCGGCTCTCGTCGGAGCGGCGCGCGACGCTCACAAGCGTGGTACAGGCTCGGAGGCTTTGGCACGACTGACGACTACAACCTGGGGGAAGGCTTGGGAAATGAATATTTGCAAGCAACCTTTTACTCGTAATTTATATCAAAGGTTTTAATTCAAATGTTAATGGCTTTTATAATGCGTCTTCAATTGCATTAAAAAGAGATACGATGGGGAGTTATTAAGTATGCCAAAAGGAGCTTCTTTATATATTTAAATGTACTTTTGAAATGAAACAAATTATATTTTAGAAACGGAGGTTAGTTGTGCCTTAGAATCGGGATTTGAATCTAGGACTACCGCGTTTTATTGTAAGCAGATACCTCGGTATTCTATTATGACTGATTGGAAATGCCTTCCATCCGGTGCGTTTCTCTGGTCTTAATTTAAACCAGCGTGAATGAGGTGAAGAAATGTTACACTAGCTGTGAGGTGGGTATGACATACCCGAATATATAAATGCAGATTTTTATTACTGATATGACCTTAAAATACTCGTAATACTAAATGCTGAAATATTTTAATAAGCAATTAGCTAAATCAAGTATCAGAAATTACCCATAACTATTATTATAAAAGTATTTAGATAACTATAGAAAGAAATCAGTATTAGTTACGTACAAAATAACAGTATATTAAAACTATGACTTAAAATCTACAAAGTTGTGATCAGTTATAGACACAACATTAAAGGATACACTGGTTTTATACAATTTAGCTTGGACATAACAAAAATACACATAAAACATTCTAATATATTTTTTTACCTCGCACCTGAAAAAAACTACTCCTCTTCGAAGAAGTTTTCAACAACAAGACTATCATGGTGCCTACACATTGGCTTTTTGCATTTGATGCAAGAATGCCTTGTATTTCTGTGTGTGATTGTAAAGCAAGTCCCAACATCTGACATACTTTCCTACTCTATTTGGAGGGTACATTGATAAACACTAAATTACTTAATTTCTCTATCACTTCCTGATTCGTACTTTCATCACTAGATCATGCTTTTAAAAGTTAAGCAAGCCATTTCTGATTTTTAAATTAAGACATTTAGAAGTTTAAATACCTAAAAACAGGAAATTTCATTACTGTACGCATAAAATTAAAACATAACCGAAACAAAAAATAGTTACACCGACTATGAGGTCGACCGACCCGATCTATGTATACGCATGTGTGTTTCAGTTCCTTGCCGGTTTATCACTGCTATTATTACTTAAAATTACTAACTGTATCCTACCTCCTGTACTATGTATGTACCTTCTCAAGCTACTGAGCCAGTTGAGTTCCAGAAATCGCACAATTAAGAAATCATTACAGTTTTATATATCGACGGGTATGATATACCCGACCTCACTCACGCCGGGTTAATCGTCGGTCCTTGTGGATGGAAGTTCTACGGCGCGCTTCTCGGTAGGTGCTTTTATCTTCCTAATCTGCTGGGCATAACTTAACCAACAGCTGAGTTAGCGGTTAAACGAGGATTTATGCTTGTTCAACAAAAACTTATCAAGTAAAGTTTGCTTCGTCTGCGAATCTCTTCATTACCTGAAGTGATAGACCTATACAAACAAAATTACTAAAAACCTAACTATTTTTTTATTAATAATCTTGACTATTTCTCTCTCCCCTTTAACTTTTGATTTTGTAGTCGAAAAGTTCCAAGTTTGGTAAAAATTGAGATGCTTCGTTAACATTAAACTACAAAGAGCTTGTTAGTAATTTGCTCAGGCCAATTACAAAATTGTCAAGTACCTATAGTTGTTGATTAGAGCCAAAGAGTACTATAATTTACGGGGAAATTAGAGCTCAAGACACGTTAAGTAGCAAATCTCAGTACTCTCTGATACGATATTTTACTAACTACCGATAAAAACGGGACCGGCTATAGATTTTACGTGTATGTGTGTATGTCTGTGTATCTAAAAGATGTTGATGTTGTAGGTTTGATTACTGGCCAACAAATATCTAAACCATAAAATCAGCTGTAGTAGGTCTAGATCTAATCTAGGTCAAACTGACTAGGTCTAGTTGTTACCTCTGTGTATGTCCCACGCCCATGACAGATAATCATACTATGCGCGGCTCTGAGGGTGGGTTAGGTAAGGATGGATGGATTTTTATTTTTAGCTATTGTTTGAAAGTTTATGTTATTTAGATGGTTCATGGATTACAGTTCATTATGATTAAATACTATTCTGCATTCTTTAACTTCACTTTTTCAGTAAATGTGACGTGTGAAGCCACAGCGTGAAGCTAGTTTATCTCAATCTGTATAATAAATGACGTTCAGCGTGGGGTAAAATGAAAACAGTCCGTAATACGCTTACGTTCCTCCGTTCGGATCCGTCTTCATTTCCATTCATAATTTTGATTTTTTTCGTGAGAAACTGTTCTAAAATTTATGATTTTTAGCGCATTTATCAAAGCTTATATATTTTTAACATCTGACGGAAGTAATTTCGTACATACAGGATATTAAACGCAATACCTTTTAAGGGCGGGTCTAGTACATCTAGACAAACAACTTTTGTTGTAGAAATTTAGGAAAATCACGAAGAAAAAAATCAACTTTTTCATACAAAATGTCTTTTCCTGAATTTTCAAAAGTAGTAGTACAAAAGTTGTTTGTCTAGTCTAGATAAACTAGACCCCTCTGACCCTGTATAGATAAATGAAATGGCTCAGTGTATATTTTTTATTATAAAGCCTTAATTTACTAAAAATTACAAAAATATACCTTAATAATAGATACCCTAGACACTTAAAAATATTTTAATTTTACACGTCGGATTAAAAAAAAATGTCTGTAGACGCAAAGGCCTCTTCCGAATTTTTAATTCACTCCTGTCTTGTGCTAATTTTACCAATGGCCATATAAACATACATATAAATATATGTAGCCGTAGCTCCCTGATACATTTGTGGATATATTTTCATGTGGTATATGTTTTCTTTTTCATCAACCTGCAAATGTCCAAGGAAGAAATTCCATGGCGTATGTAAATCCACCAACCCGCACTGGGCCAGCGTGGTGGCCCAATCACCCTTCGTGGGTAGGCCTACGTCCTGTAGTGGACTATGAAAATATGCCGGTACAGTACAGTATATAAATAAATAAGTATTAGGGGACATTTTACACACGGTCTCTGACCCCAAACTAAGCAAAGTTTGTGATATGTTTTCTTTGGCCATGTCGTATGGCTAGATTGGCTGGCCCTGGTGTCAAAGTTTCCGCTCCAAAAAACCACTTCAAAGCCTCTGCAGTTAAAGTTTAAACAATCGGGGACTACAATTTAGGGTGTAATTTAAACCACATTGTTAGTAAAAATGTAAGTTCGTTTAAACTGCGTGGGTAGCCCTGGCGTCAGTCTTATTAAGCCGCCTGAAGGCCTTTGATATAGCTTAACCGTTTGGTTAAAACATCAAGGACTTACAATTTCACGTATCATCAGGGTCACAGTAGCGCTCAGTTGTATATGCCACCCGCGGTCACCCATCCAAAGACTGACCGTGCTAAACGTTGCTTATCTTTGATGATCGCCAACGAACACCTAGTCAAACTACGTCTTAAGCGCTACAATGTTGTAGAACTCTGGTGATGGCCAGTAGATGTTACTTCATGGGAGGGTTTTCCCTACAGTGAAAGCCTATCTGAGAATCACATAAGAAACTAAAGAATTTTTCGGTTCAGTGAGCATTACTGAACGTTGCTAAGTTTCCTAGTCAGCCTATGTACTCTTTAAGTATAAGCCTATTTAGGCACAGGTTTAAAAAGTCTCATTTATCCACCATTGTTAAATTGTTTGTTATATTGCTGCAATATTAAAACGTCAACAACAACCGACAGTTTGAAGCAGCATCAATTTAGATTTTCCCGAGAATTTTCTACAAAAACTTGATCGTATTATGCGCTTTTTCCTTAAACAGATCCGTGCTCGTTGAGAATGGTATTGTATTAAGTTCTCGGAGTTTCTATAAAAGCTTAGTTCAAAGTAAATTACGTTGTTTAATACGTTTTAAGAAGTGTGTTGTGTTACGCGTATGGCAGGGTTCACTACTCAATTATTTATTCCGATACATGTATGATTTGGAAGCGGTTCTTGAGTAAAATGTTTTGAATTGACTGAGCGAATACGAGTAAAGCAAGCGAAGTATCTATACTCCGAGATTGGCAAAATTTTCTTACATCTCATCATCATCATTACTGATTCGAATCGCAATCTGGACACGTTCTGGACAACTTATTTGTAAGGGATTTTAAATAAAACACTGAAGTATCACTTTCACAAAAAAAAAAAAAATGAACAAATAACCCTATTTAGTTTTCAAATTATTCTTTATTTTTATATATGAAGATAAACGAGGAAAAGCAACTTGCTTTAATGTTGATTTTGCTAAGCAACTGTGTGCCTACTGCCTACTACTTAAGTAAAATAAACAAGTCTGATGCCTGTAGGGAACTTATTATGTAAAGGTTACAAAATTGCGTTACTGTCTTGTCTAGTCCTTATTTCTTGGGAGGCTAAATTAAACAAGATCATGTACAAAATTTAACCAAATACCAGCCTACGCTCAGTCTCAAGAGTAACACGGACGAAGTTATAAGAATCACTCATTTCATAACTCTTCCCATGCACAAAAGTTTGCTGACAAGGGAAAGTTTCGAACTAAATAAGAATTTGATTTGCCTTTTGATCAAAATTTTCAATTTAATACGCCGCATGTAAGTCGCTTCCTACAATACAATACACTTAATGTTGACATTGTTTTTATTGTTAAAATTTCGCGATTTGAGCACAGTTTTCTTATTTAATGGGACTAATCGCGAGCTGAAAATACGAGATAAATCAATCAACAATAAGTCTGTGACAACGACAATGTACTAGATAAATGCCGCAATATTAATCATGAATCATCAGCATTATTCTGGCTTGTTTTAGCCACACTGCGCTCTTTAAGCTGCGTTTTCACTAAAGGTGAGCTGATGCATCCTTGCACATCTTTAGTCAAATTTCAGCCTTTTTTATCCCAAGGAAAATTCTTTATTGATACCACCCTGCCTCTTTCAGGGAAGGGTGGTTATGTAGGAGTCCCCCCGCTGTTCGGTGTACCCACTAAAACTCTGGATTGTTTCTGCCTGATAACCACGTTCTGAAGCTGCGGGGACGCTTTCGCAATCGTCCGCGGCTCCAGCAGCGCTGATTCCTAGGACTCGGTCCTATTTAGTGGTGGAGAAAGGAGCCTTAACTTCCCTATATTAAACCTATCTCATCCACGTGTCAAATAATTTGTTCCTGTTTTGCTCTTCTTAACATGCTACCAAAAACCTTGACCTTGTATTATTCGAAAAAATAACATTAGATAATAATACGGCACTGAATTCCATCGCATTTGCCAGTATTTGCCGACTCCCATAGTACCAATAACTTCAATAACAAGAAGCAAACAATAACTCCAAGTTTGTTTGCTCGGCATTCGGGACCGCGGAAATATCAGGCTGATTGTGTTTACCTCCTAAGCTATTAACTTGCAAACCAAATATACAGTTCACAGTACAATAATTGTTTAAGCCGAATCAAACTTCTATCAGCTGTGAAGTTAGCTACAAGCTGCATGAAACACAATCCTCGAGCAGCTGTTATGAGAGCTTCAGTCAGGATTGGGTTTTGCATAGCTTGTAGCTGACATCACAGCTGCAAAGAAGTTTGATTCAGTATATAACTGCGCCCCTTTATATCTGACTCTATTCACAAGCTATTTAGGTAATAGCATTATCAATAATTATTTTTCGCAAAAAATGGCATGACCGATTTCTACCGTGTACAGAATTCGCGAATAGCTCACACGGGTCGATGTAGAAAATTTCAGATTATTGTTGATTTATCAAAAATGGCTCAGCTGATTTCGATAACATTTAAATGGGACCAATTTCAAAATATACCCTTTCCAATTAAAAAATAATTATTGTAATCGTACCACTGTAAAAGTTATGCGTGGTTATACATAAAAATATATGTAAAATATATACGTTGACTTGAGTACCTCCTCCGTTTCGTCGATCAAAATCTATAATGTGAAATACGAAAAATGTAGCTGCGAGTCGTAAAAAGAAAGATTAATTTGTAATACCGATTTATCAAAATTTAAATAAAATCTTGAGTGCATCGATAAAAGTGAGTAAATAAAAACTTCAAACGGAAGGGCCATTTCAACGCTTTTATTTTGACTTGATAATGTTATTACATAGAGAGCCGAGAGCTTAATTGACCGAGCGTTAGCGAGGTCTCTGAGTCTAAATGGGACGAGCCGGCACTTGAGCTGTCAAATGTGTGTTTGTATGTTTCTTTGTTCGACGATAACTCAAGTACCGCTCAGCCGATCTCCATGAAATTTAGCATACACGTAGTTTATATATATAGAACTAGCTTTTACCCGCGGCTTCGCCCGCGTTATATTTTGATTTTGGCTAATGTTTATGTCGGCTGCGAAACCTAACCTAAGCGACAAACATCAAAATACCTTAGAGGAATGCTTTTGTTGGTTAAGTTACGGTTGGAGTCTATATACAACCCCCCTGTGTATTTCCGCCTTGTCGTGGCGGGGGAGGTCTAAGGCAGCTGAAAAGGCGGCGCTCGAAGTCTCCATCTTCTTTGGGTCTTTCCCCCAAGGCAGCTTAGAGGCCGGCACTCGTTGTTCAGCCGCTTTTAACTAAAGCAGCTGAGAGGATGGCCGGTAGGTTGCCTGCCTTATGAGGAGTGTTGCTTCTGAGGCGGGCTGCAGTGCCGCCCTTGCGACGCTGCAACCGAGGATTAGGGGCTGCGGTGGGATGGAACTGGTTGTGTGGGTGCCGCCACCTACCCTACCTTCCGCTATGCCGTCAACCTGTTGGAAGACGCAGTGGGGCTGCAGGGGAAGAGAAGTGTCGGTATCGCGATGGCCGTTCTCACTGCCCTCTGCAGTTGAAGAGGCAGGCGCTGGGCTACTATGACTGACCCGTTGCACTGGGATCAGGACGTTGGAATGCTGTCCGACGCTCAGTGCTGGTTACTCCCGAGTGGTGGATGACGATGTGTCTTGTGCTCCGAAACACACCGTCATTATGGCGGGAGCGCAAGCTCCGTTATGGAGCCCGAGTCTGGGCTAGCGCTGTTGAGTGCCGCGAAGGAGTGCGAAAAATGTAGGAACGTCCTAAACTTGAAATGACAGGTTATTTCTGGCGCTTAGACGGCTGCTACCGCGGCCCGCTCGCTTACTTTTCATCCTATCCTACGGGAACTGTTAAAGTTTTTGGGATAAAAAGTGGCCTTTGTCACTTTTCGTCTTTCAAACTATATTCATGCAATAAGTCAAGGCAATCCGTTGCTCCGTTGCTGAGAAAAAGTTATTGTCTTATCCTACGGGAACCGCAATTTTTTCGGAAAGGAAAGTATTCTATGTCACTTTCCGTCTTCCAAACTATGCCCACCCCAAAAATCAAGTCAATCCGTTGCTCCATTGCTGAGAAACAGTTATTGTCCTATCCCATGGGAATCACGAATTTTCTCGGGATACAAAAGTATCCTGTTATCACTTTCTGTCTTTTAAACCATAGGTATCCATACCAAAAATCAATTCAATCTTTTGCTCCGTTGTTGCGTCAAAGAGGAACAAACCAACAAACTTTTCGGATTGATAATATTAAAGTATGATGATTCTGTACCATAAAGGTAGAATAAAGAAATATGTTAAACCTCTAATGATAGAAGATTTAAAAATATTTTTAATGTCAGACAAAATGACGGCCTGTTATTAAACGTCATAGTAACATGTAGCATGCAGAGGGAATAAAACATTTTATCCAATTTTAATGTCAGTTGTCATTTTCAATCCATACTTTATTTCCTCTTCAAGGGGATATAATGGTGGAAAAACAATTTGTCCTCTTGCCATGCTACCTGTGATTTATAAAAGTCTGCAGACAATGTCACCTGTCATCTAATTACGTTTCGCTGTGACGTTTCGTTAAGTGTCATAGAGGAATTAATCACTTAGCGTCTTTGTGATAGTGGCGACAGTTTTGCTTTCGATAGTTTTTGTCCTGTCCTACAGGAACTATGCAATTTTTTGCTTAACGTCTAATGATTAGCATCTAAACTTCGACGCGCTTGGTTTTGCTCTTGAGTCTCAGCAGTTCTGCGTGATGCTCGGCATCTAAAAGTCGCTGCGCTTGACTTTCTCCTTAAGTCTCAGCAGCTCTCTGAGCTGCGTGACGCTCAGCATCTAAAATTCGACGTGCTTGGTTTTTTGCTCTTGAGTCTCAGCAGTTCTTTGCGCTGCGTGATGCTCAGCATCTAAAAGTCGCCGCGCTTGACTTTCAAGTTCAGTCTCAGCAGCTCTCTGAGCTGCGTGACGCTCAGCATCTAAAATTCGACGCGCTTGGTTTCGCTCTTGAGTCTCAGCAGCTCTTTGAGATGCGTGGCGCTCGGCATCTAATGTCAAACGCATTTAAGTGTGCTCTTCAGACTCTTGGCTTCTAGCAATTTTCTTTACGCGAGCTCCGCTAGAACTACGCGCTAGATTCGATTTGCGTTTTCTAGGCATACCTATTAGAATGAAAACTACGTAATTAAACTGAAAAAATACATATAACCTTCTCTAAATTTTACAGGAAAAGATTGATTGACTTTGACATTTGCAACTCAAGCAGCCTTGAATGGGCATTGGGCATAGAGCATGTAATTTGGAAAGTCAAGATGCAAATTACCATTTGTCATAGTAGAAAATAAGTTTTTTCTTCTAAGATTCTAGCCAATGCGTTTTCATCCCCCGTTTTCAACCCTTTAAAACGATTTTTTCCAATCAAAAAGTAGCCTATGTCCTTTCTCAGGCTCTAGACTATCTGTGTACCAAATTTCATTCAAATCGGTTCAGTAGTTTTAGCCTGAAAGCGCGACAGACAGACAGACAGACAGACAGAGTTACTTTCGCATTTATAATATTAGTAAGGATTTTCAAGTTCGAATATGAGCATCTTCTGTTCAGTGGTTGCGAAGATACGAGGCAAAAAGAGGCAAAACGGCGCCACTTTCTGCGGGAATTGCTTGGGTCAAATCTGGTAATTGAAATTCGACCCTCTTCCCGTTGACTGATTGATCTGATATTTGGTACACACCTTTAGTTCAAATGACAATACAATACTATTAGTTATTATATAATTTTGTATAACTTCATAAATTTAAACAATTTTATATATTTTTCAACATTAAATATTTTTTTTTTTTTTTTTTTATTCTGAATAGGTTTGCGTTTGACCACATACTGCCGTACTATTTATTTATATGTTGGAGCGCTTTACGCAAAGTTACCTTTTGAACCATTCATATACTTAGTTCAATCTTAAAAATCATAGATGGCTCCGTTCATTGAGCGACAAAATCCTGAATCACGCAAATGACTTTTGTTATGAATTTAGTGAGCTATTTGATGTATTTTGTTATAAAATAAACCATCGGAGTTTGAGAGCTTTATTCGATGGAAGTTTTCTGTGCTTTCTGCTTTGGAGGACGTTCGTCGCGCTCAGCATAATACTCCTTCTTAACGAACATTTATTTAACATCCTAATTTAAATTTTGAATGTACCTAAGTCTAAAATCCAAATTTCTATGGTGTAAGGTCAGTGTTAGTTTCTTGTGAAAGTTTTTGAATATTTTGTTTAAAATAAAACAGGACATTAAAAAAGTGATATCGAGAAGCTCATTGGCGTCATATGAGTAAACTGTTGAATATTGGCACTACTTTAGGCTGTGGCTACTTAATCTGAACATCGCGTTCAATAAGCCCCCTACTTACTGCCTGCACCGACGCGACGGGTCTCCTTTTGTCAGCTCCCCGTGATACTTACTACCACTAGAGCCGTCTGCGATGGCCTTTCCAGCTCCCTGTGGTATCGACTGCTACAGGGCATTCTCCGGCGGTTCTCCTGTTATCAACGGGATAACTCTTCGCAACGCCTACTACTTTAGAGCTGCCTACAACGGATTTTCCAACTCGCTGTAGTATCTACTGCTATGGAGCGTTCTCCAGAGGCTCTCCTGTGACCGACTGGCCAGCTCTCCGTGACAACTACTACTGCGGGGCCGTTTGTAACGACTTTTTCCGGTCTCTGTCGTATCTACTGCCATGGGGTGTTTTCCTACGGCAGTCTTGTGATCGATACCTAGCTATCCGCGACACTTACGACCACTGGGGCTTTTTGCAACGGCCTTTCCAACTTTCTGTCGTATCTACTACTACGGGATGTATTCCAGAGGCTCTCCTGTGGTCGACTGGTCAGCTCCCCATGGCACCTAATACAGGGTCTATTTCAATGGCCTTTGCAAAAACGTCGTGGACTTTCTTCTTAGAGTAGCTCGCAGAGTGTGTACGTTTAGGTTTGATGATAGCTAGAGGACTGTGTAACGTTTACTTATCTTTTAAATAAAATTGTATAATGATGTTGAATTTTGTTGGTTTAAATTAATTACGCTCGAACTAAGTAAAGAATCCCAAAGTAGGTTTCTAACATTTATTTTTAATAGACTTTCTAACAGTGTATACTAACATTGTAACGTTCACGCTGAACGCCCCACGATTTTATTTTTGAGTCTGATCATTGCTCGAGTGATAAGAAAATTAATGCGATGAATGCAGTACTTACCTAGGACACGGATGATATCTAATACCGTGCCTAGGACTACCAAAATTATTTTATATCTTTTAGTACATTCTAACAGTAACTTCTCAATAAAACCGTTTAATTTAAAATGTTTTTTAAATATTTTAAATGTTATAGAAAATTCGCTCTCTTTGTTCTTTGAAGCCCTATAAGCTATGCGACTTCTGCTAGTGTTAGATTCCATTCAGTATGAACAGATTTAGCATTATTCAAACATTGTAGCATAACAACAGCAATTTTCGGCAGAAACTCATATATTTGAAATATTTTACCGAATGATATATGCATTTACTTCACTCATCATTGCAAAACTTTCATACCAATATTTTTTTTATTTTTATTTTAAATCATAGTTTTTATGATATAAAATAGGAATAGCGCGAGGTCCAAGTCCGGGGCGGACTACTAGTTAAGTTTTAAGTAAAAAATACTAGGTGTTACTTTGATAAGTGCATGTTCTATGTACAAAAAGTTCATTGACTCTCAACATAATTTATGAACCAGCTGACTTTCTATTCGCGATTGTACAATTGGTTCCAAAGTAAAAGGTTTTCATAATGATGAGCACATTATATACCACTGAAAGTCCCGGTACCTTGAAAAAAACATTGTGTAGAATAAGAAATCCTAGTTTCAGAAACAACAATTTAAACGAAATAAATTATTAAAATATTAGTGCACAATAAGTAATTATGATGAGCTGTTTATTACTTTTCATGGATAACTCGCATTGTAACCAAAGCAGCGTGTATAAGCACCTTGTGAGAAATCACTTAGATACTATCTATTCAGCAACTCAAAATCTCCTCCTGAATTAAGTATCTATGTACTTAGGAAACTATTGCTTTGGTTAATGGGTGTTTTATCATTTTGATTGATATTAAATTTCTCAAGTCATCTTTGATTGTCTGATTCTTTATAATAAAAGTGCAGTTTTGCCTGTTGTTACCAAAAGAAAAGTAGTAAGTAAAACACCGAATCTATTGTAACGTGCTCTTTCGGGTTTTCAAATTATTTATAAAAGTAAGTAAGTTCGTATAAGCCTAGTGGGTACACCCGAACTTACTTACTTATTAACTTACTTTCTTTTATGATATGATATGCCTTGTTATTAAATTTTTAAAGCTGCCTGGTGGCTTCTGCCTTGGATAAACAGTTAAAACAACCAAATTATTACAATGGAAAAGTCTATTTTTTCCCGAATTTTGGGTTGGCTCTAGACTATAGAGTAAAAGTTAATTACGATGGTGTCGATGGTTTGAAGTAACCCTTGGCTTATGACACTAATATATATCCTTTTTAAGGAATCCTGTGTAGCTGCACTCTTAAAGTTAACCTGAAAATCTGTGTGTACCTACATACATATATGGATCGTCAATAATAAATTAACAGGTCATAGGGCTATTAAATTACGCTCTGCTGAAGCACTGTGTAAAAAAACAAACATTTTATTATTGCTCTTCATTTATTTACGAAAATAGTAACAAATAAATTATGAATCTGAATAAACAAATGAATAATTTACAAACTAATATCTACTTATACAAATGCCAAAGAGAATGACTGGGAAAAATCATTGTCTAAAAATATTACGTTTTCTACAATATTCTAAGCTTATTGAATCTAATTATTTGGTGTGCTACTAATTTCTAACTACAAATAAACCATAGAAATACCTATATAGTAGGTACAATGATATAGGAAATTTATTATAGCTAGCCCCATGGCAGTAGGCCTAGGTTTTAATGGTCCTGTAAAATACATTTGAATCACTCAGAACCACTGAAAACCTAACCATGTCTTAGTAAAAAAAAACTTATATTAATTGCTAGTCGTTGAAGCGATTGTTTTAGTAAAATCTACGATAATAAGGCACATTTAGAAACATTGGCAGTTGATCTTCATAGTCTTATCTAAGTGAACACATTGCTAATTGTTTGATAGGGTAATTGTTTATCAAAGGAAATTCACTGGCGATTACACTGCCAATTTGGAAGAGGCACTTTTTGATGTCCAAAATATACAATTCAAACATAGTGTAAATTTTAAAGTTTGCGAACTTTTCGAATTCTGTTTGAAAATCAGAGTAGCTGCCTTGAATTGCTGGTGTAGGTCGGCAGTCCCCTTCTGAATTACCATAACTGCATGGAAGTGCCAGATTTTGTGTCTTGAATCACTAAAAGACTTTATTAAATGTACATACATTTGCTTTCACTGTAACAGTCTACCTCACAATATCCATTCAGAAAAGCACATTTAACATTTTGTATTTCAGAGATATACAATAGTAACTGAATTTTTTCGAAATAAAGTTTTATTGACCTTTACACATAAACTGATCGATTTGTAAACTTTGTATAATTGTAAAATTTGTAACGTTTGGCACAAAAAATGCGCTAAGGTACGTCTATTTAGTTTTGACAATAATTTAATAACAAACAAAAATTACGTAGACTTTGTTAACACCTATTTTCAGCTAGTCTAAAAATGGCACAGCCAATCTTAAGCTGTTTTAATATAAGTAACTATTGTACATCTCTGAACTACCTACATCAATTATTCACGCAATTTTTCTACTTCTCAATAAGGATAATTCTATTCCAATTTCTGCACCTTCTTGATCTCCAGAAGTTTCAAAGAGTTCAAGGCCCAGAACATAGCAGACGCGACGTAGAAGACCTGAAGACCTGTTCCGAGCGCTGGGCTGGAGAGTGCCAGACTTCTGGTGAGGAAAGCCAGCGCAGAACAGCGGAGGACTTCAAGTGTTGGAGCGTACTTGGAGTTATCGAACAGCATTCCAATGATGGTAAGAGAGGCGATGATGTAGAATACAAAGATCAGCACTGAGATTGGAGTCATACCCTGAAACAATTGAAAGTTCATGTTAATACTATCCTGTCTCAGTGGCTAAATGGTTAAATAGCTGGTGCTACTATTTGCGTCGTTCAAATCATGGTAGTGTACGCTTTGTAAATGCTACCCGTGGCCCACCTAAAGACTACGTACGTGTACGTACACTTACGTGTTACTAAATGGTTTGCAGGTCATTTAAGGCCTTACTATACGATACTTTGTGATGTAACACGTAGAAATATAAGCTATGCTAGAACATCAAACATGCTATAATATGTCTATTTGATGTTTGTATTCAAGCTTTTCCGGCGTCTTCAAATTTCTTAAAATGTTATTACTGCATAATGCGTTTCTCCAAGTAAATGCTTGCAACAATAACATTTATTACTCTATTAAGATCCGAGTTCACCAGCACTTGATAAAGTTAAACGTGTGATGACTGTATTTAAACAACGGTTAAACTTGGGTCCTAGACCCGAGTTCACCAACGTATGTTTAATTTATTAACCGTTGCCACTGGTTAAATTTTTAACTGCTTGTTAACGAAATTTTGCTATTCACCAAGCAATAACCGTTTTTTTACAGTAATCACACATAGCGTTGGTGAACTTGGGACTTAATCAGTTGATTCAAGCTCTATTGTGTATATGGAATTATTTATTGTTATTGAAGTGAAACTTCTAATGCGACTTCCAACAAGGTTACGTTAAACGTTTATCGCTAACATGGAGGGGGTATGAAAGCACTGTTGCGTCGAAGTTTCACTTCTTCCGTGCTGGGACTCCACTTACACTTTTTAAGTATTTTTTCGGAAACATTTTTACAGCGTTTTATTTCTCTTTAGGAGGTAAAAGGCAATTTCGAAGCCTTTGTTTCTCGCGAGCACATTGTCAACTACAACTACAAAGTAAATTCGTTTGTTACTCGTAGTAGCCAGTTCTAGTGTTTCACGGGCTGAAGTTTCCTAAACTACTCTAACTTTGACTAGTGAAAATTTTCCTAGAACCATGCAGTAAGTAACAAGGTGTTGAAATCTGTATAGTTTGATTAAACAGAGTATCAGATTTAACTCTTATACTAGTAGTTCTCCAAACAGTAGACCTCGCAATAAATCTCTTTAACTGAATATTCATAAGCCTCTCTCGACTCGCTCTTGGCCAATTTTGTCCATACTCGCAAACTTTGTTAGGATTTAGTCATTGAAAAATCTCTCTAAATAATATTAAAATCGGCTGATAAATAACGCGATAGAGGCTTTCCCCTTTTTTGATGGAAATACGAGTACCATCCTATTCAAATATCGCCAACAACAAACAATTCCATTAATTTATAAAACCTGTGTACCAAATTTCGTCGAGATTTGTTGAAAAATGTGGCCTGTTCGCGAAAACCAACTACCGGACAGACATAAATAGGTAGGTATGTTATGTAGGTAATTGTATACTGTACTTTATTGAAATAGTTTACTAAACTCTTCTGATCATTAGTTTAATTTGAAACTTTTATTACAAACACACTAAATAAAAATACTTAATATAAAAATATGAGAAAGGAAATTTTAAATAAAATATCCTTTATCGTCTATCCCTTTTCCTATACTTTTAACTTAAAATTTAAATCCATCCATCCATCCATCAGCCATAAGAAGTCCACTGCTGGACATAGGCCTCCCCTATGGATCTCCAATAAGACCGGTTGGAAGCGGCTTGCATCCAGCGCGATCCTGCGGTCTTAATGAGGTCATCCGTCCACCTTGTGGGTGGACGTCCTACGCTGCGCTTGCCGGTACGTGGTCTCCACTCGAGAACTTTTCGACCCCATCGGTCATCAGTCCTCCGCGCTATGTGCCCTGCCCATTGCCATTTCAACTTGCCAATCCGTTGGGCTATGTCGGTAACTTTGGTTCTTCTACGGATCTCCTCATTTCTGATTCGATCTCGCAGAGAGACTCCGAGCATAGCCCTCTCCATAGCTCGTTGGGCTACTTGCAGCTTACTAATAAGGCCCATAGTGAGAGACCACGTTTCTGTGCCATAAGTCATCACTGGCAACACACACTGGTCGAACACTTTCGACTTGAGGCACTGAGGTATGTCGGACGAGAAGACGCTACGCAATTTTCCGGACGCTGCCCAGCCGAGTTGGATTCGGCGATTGGCCTCTTTCTTGAAGTCGGACCTACCTAACTGGACTACTTGTGCTAGGTAGACGTACAAGTCAACGACTTCAAGAACCGAGTTCCCAACAGAGATCGGGGTGGGTACAACATTGGAATTACACATGTCTTTCGTCTTGTCCATGTTCAAAATTTTAATGAGACCTTTTATTCGATAATAATCAAGTAACTAACTTTTAGAAACATGAACTTGTTTGATAAAAATGAAAATTGCCTACAGACGAACACGATAATGTTTGGCGTAAAAATACCCGGAAAACGTGATTATCCTCGTGAATTCGTCTTGGGACTGTTTTAAAAGTCGGCGTCAGATCCAGATAAACGTATCTGCATTTTTTCAATATTAGAGGAAACCTTAGCTGAGAAAATTTCACTGTGAAATTTAGAACTGTCAAAAAGCCTTTAAAATTGAGACTGACAGAAATAACTTAAACTTTTAGAAAATAAAATGAATGTACAAAAATAGGTATGCATATATGCGTATACAATTGAAATATATTAAGTCAAAACAAAAAATCAATATGTTCTGCTATAACAAAACATATTTACATTATTATTTGTAAATAAAAATTGGTTGTTCCGTACGTTATTTCGGTTCTTATTTAGACTTAATTACCTATCTACTTATCTTAAGTACATTTCCGGTTTAATTACTATAGCTTATAATTATGTACATTCAAACTGGTTGACAATTTTAAGCGACTTTAGATTAAAATTGTCCATCAATTTACCTATCTATGCGTTTTTTTTAATAACATATTATCAAGTAACCTAAAACCTTTATTCACCGATGAAATTTTACTCCTTTAGAAAAAAAAAAACAATTCTAATCCTTTAATCACCGGTGAACTTTTACTTCATTATGAAAAAAATAAACTTTTTTTTTAGTTTTTGGCAGTTACGTTCATCTGGTTCTTACACCGCGAAATATTCTCTTGAAGTAGAGTTTGCCGCAGTGCCTAAAGACTGTGAATTTGATTAGGCAAATGTTCTCTGAATTTTGTAGTAAAATAAGTACTTTTTGTCAGTTCTTCTTTCAATAGCCCCATTACGACCTAGTTCTCATTCTGTCTTTGCCGGTACGAATTTAGTTATTATTTGGTTCTTTAACTTTATGATAAAATTTTAGGAAAAAATTTTCTCCTTTTGTAAAGAACAAATCGAAGATATCAAGCATTTTAATTTAATATCATTTAAAATTATATAGCTCAAGTTTTGAAATGGTATGATAAATGTAATAACGTGCAAATTCAGGTCATGGTAATTATTTGTAAAAGGCCACCAAGAGACCGGCCTAGCCGAGTTTGGGGCTAACATCGGGTGTTAGTCCAATTGCTTAATTTAAGACTGTTTTGCGAACAATTTTTACAGATTTCATTACTATGTAAATAATTAAACTTTATTTTCTTTATTTCTTAAAATGGTATTTTTTACTGTGATCGAAAAGAATGGATTGGGGTTGAAAAGTTTTCCAGTGAAGGCCACGTACCGACAAGTGCAGCGTGTAGGACGTCTACGTGTACCCACAAAGTGGACTCAGCCGATATCCTCATCAAGACCACAGGATCGTACTGAATACAAGCCCATTCCAATCGGTCTCATGAGAGGTTCATAGGAGAGGCCTATGTACAGCATGGGACGTCGTATGGCTGAAGGATGGGTAAACTTTGATTTCGAATGGGCATGCTGACTAAAAAATCAGATAGATTATAAAAAAAATTATACACGTATTTTTTCTTTTGTCAATCAAACAACAATTGATGAAGATATAGCCCGTTAAAGTTCTGCGTGACGTATCATACAAATGTATAGACTTTCGTGAGAGTATGACGTCACGACCCCCAACCCTAATCTTCGCCAAGGTTTTTCTTTATTTGTTGTTTTATTGACAAAAGAAAAAATACGTGTCTAATATTTTTTGATAATCTAACTCAACGGAAAAGTGTGGTGACCACCGCTCCAGCTGTTTCCTGGAGCAAAGATTGGCCATTGCTATTCAACGGGGTAATGCGGCCAGTGTTTTGGGGACCTTTGCTCCGGGAACAATTAGGGGCGGGTTGTTTGACTAATTTTATTTTTAGACATTATTGTATTGACTTTTCTAATGTTGTAAATATCCAAGAAAAGTTGATCACAATATTTTTGTTGAATATAGAAGTAGGATTTCGTATAGAAGTGGTATATTTTTGTACAGAAGTAGGAATTTTAAAATAATAGATTTCCTAAATAGATCTAACTCAAGGACTAATTATAGTAATTATTTTTTTACCCAGTCATCATACCTAATATGTATGAAATCAAGTAGAAAATTTTCATTTATTAAGCATATAACTGGCACTTCATTTAACTCCATAGTCAAATCTAGACTTGCTTAATTACTTTTGCTCCAGACTGAGAAAGTGGCACGATATTTTTACCTCCACGTTCTTTCGCGATAAATTAGCAACAATTCCTTCGCCAATATGTAAGAATATTACTGTATATTACTGTATATTTCCCTCTAGTAATACGCCTCAGACGAGACGTAACCAACTCCTAATCGTATTAACCGAGGTCGAAAAAGTTGGGCTAAACGAATGTTTCATTACACGAGCGGGTGGCTCTAGAGGCCAAAAATTCGGGATTATTCCAAATAGTAGGCAGGTTTCAGATTAGCGTTTTTTTCTGCGCGTAAACGATCGTTTCGGCATACGAGCTAACACGCGTGCTATATTACGCTTTTCAAAAAAGGCATTTTTAACCAACTTCCAAAAAGGATTCTATTCTATGTTCGTGTGTATGTATTTTTTTTTGTGTATGTTCGTCGATAATTTCGCCAATTGTGAACCGAATCCAAAAACTTTTTTTGGTTCAAAAGAGTATACTCCCAAAATAGTCCCATTTAAATTTTAAAGATATCAGTTAAGCCGTTTTTTAAAAAACCAACAATAATGTAAGCAATTCGAGCGAAATATCCGAATTTTGTACACGATGAACATCGATAATTTCGCCAATTGCGAACCGAATCGAAAAATTATTTTTTAGTTCAAAAGGGTATACTCCCAAGATGGTCCCATTTAAATTTAACAGATATCGGCTGAGCCGTTTTTGATAAATCAAGAATAATGTAAACATTTCAAGCGAAAATCGAATTTTGCACACGATGGAAGGCGGTTTTGCCATTTTTTGTGAAAAATAATTATTTGGTGTATTCGCTCGAACTGGTAGTGGCATGTAAGTTCGTATAGGCCGGGTGGCTAGCCCTGGTGTCAGAGTTTTTAGGCCGCCTGAAGGCGTCTAACTTGGCTAAACGGTAGTGGTGTCGTGTCAGAATACGAGGTTAGAAGCGCGTCAACGCTCGTAAGAATTGCGCGTGTGCGTTTAAAACGCTAGTCTAAAACCGCCCGTAGCTCCCGTTTTCTACTAACTATTAATAAAACTACCCAAGTTCTAGCACTAACTATTGCCTAAGCTGTACCGTCGTATTTACATTGGATAAACTATTGTTTGAGTAACTTGACCGACCCTTTCTGATTAAAAGTATAAATTTTAGCAGTTTAACAAACGGTGGCCCTGTTAATCTCGTATTCATTAAAACTTTGGAAACTAAAGTTTTAATAATACTGTTCTAGTTAAATATCATTTCCGAAAATTCTGAAATGTAGTTTATAGCATTTAATAATAGATGACGAGAAAAGGAAAAGGCGAAATAATTTATTATTGATGAATGAAGAGGTTTTTGGCAAAAATTAGCTTTTTAAGTATCAAGCAATAGCTCAACGAATTGGCAAGTTGAAATGGCAGTGGGCAGGGCACATAGCGAGGTCTGATGAACAATGTGGTCGAAAAGTTCTCGAGTGGAGACCACGTACCGGCTAGCGCAGCGTAGGACTCGTAGGATGACTTCATTAAGTCCGCAGGATCGCGCTGCATGCAAGCCGCTTCCAACCGGTTTCATTGGAGATCCATAGTGGAGGCCTATGTCCAGCAGCGGACTTCTTATGGCTGATGGATGGATGGATGGTAACAACCAATCAAAGTCTCAACATTCTATGAATAATTTGTAAGTGCGCCGTTTTTTGCCGTGACTCAATATAATTTGAACCTCAGACCATATTGAAAAATCAAGACGGAACGTCGTGAACAGACAAGTGAAGCCGGCTTTTTATACATGTGTGAGTGCGTCGGTGTTGCGCCGCCACAGTTCGACTGACGAGCCAAGGCATAGTTTCTTTGTACGTGTACTTGTGTGTGTTGTGTCTGTACACGGGGAGGCATAATTTTGCCGGCCTCACTTGCTTGTTCACAACATTCTGTCATGATTTTTAGGGTTTCGTACCCAAAGGGAAAAACGGGACCGTTTTACTAAGACTTCGATGTCCGTCTGTCTGTCTGTTTGTCCGTCTGTCACCGGGCTGTATCTCATGAACCATGATAGCTAGGCAGCTGAAATTTTCACAGATCATGTATTTCGGTTGCCGCAATAACAACAAATACTAAAAACAAAATAAAATAAATATTTAAGGGGGGCTCCCATACAGTACGGAACTCTCCGTGCGCGAGTCTGACTCGATTATTTTACTTGGTCTGAGATTTGAACCTTCAGGCTAATAAAAAGAGTAGAGTTTCTTAAGCTTTACCAATACGCCTGATTTTAGTTGGAATCTGTCGACATTCATGTTACCTTTATGAAATTTCTAGTTAAGTTTTCCTAGAATTATGTGCGTGTACAAGAAGAAAACTGATATAATAATAGTAATAATAAATTGTTTATTTCCAAAAACCAAAACAGTACAGTACTACCACTATTAAATAAAATATCCTCGATCATTATTATATTCCGTTGATTTGTGTTACAATGTAGACAATTACGAAGGCGTCACCCTAAATTTGTGTTTCAGTACCTACTGGAAAACAGTGGGCCCCAAACTAGGCTAGGCCTGTATCTTGGGTACCCAAATGATGTTTACAATTAGAATTTCACAAAACACGCTGAGGTGTACGCATGTTAACACCGAAAACAGTTTTTACTTAGTCTATTGAAATAGCTATGACCTTGAATGACCATTCAGAATTCCAAAACAAGAGATTGTATATAAGATTTACACCTAGATACCTACACATTACATTACACAAGTGAGTAGAACAGAAATGAAATTTAGATAAGCATAAAAATGCGGGTATGCATCTCTTTTCGAAATACCATAAAGTGCAGGCACGGTCGTATTTAAACATCGCTGCCAAGCAAGAGTGAACCATTCAAGAATAATTACGTGTGAATAAAGTTTAACTACCTAAGCTAGAATTGTTCCCAGAAATTGTGGTAATCTTCAGTTCCAAGGTGGATTACTTACTTTGGACAGACTGCTAAGATTTATATAATTATGATTTTCTTTTTGACGTACCTAATGTAACACACGTAGTTATAAGGTCAATAAAAATATCTAATTCTAATTCTATAATTCATACTTTCTGGTATTCTGTGCTAGCTTGGACCTCACATACTCAAAAATAATACATTCGTAATGGTACAAAAATGCGAATTTCGAAATATTTTATCAAAGTTAAGATCGTGTTCGATCGATAAAAGGCTAAAGATTTTAGACAAAATTTGTGGTAGTCTCATTGATTTTTCATCGTCTTAAGATCAGATGAAGGATGTTTTGTTGTGACTCTCTATTAAATAAAAGCTTGTAAATTACATTCCTAATAGAACAAGTAGCCACCGGCATGCATTAGGGAGAGAGAGAGTAAAAATGTTACCTTCTGAATTGCTCGTCGAGCTATTTTCAGTTTACTTTTAAAGAGACAAAAGGATAGTGAAAGCCACTAACTTAGCAGAATGACAATTTGAAACGGCAGTGGGAAGGGCACATAGCACTCATGACTGGTGACCGAGGGGCTCTAAAAGTACTCGAGCGGAGATTACATTCCGGCAAGTGCAGCGTAAAACGTACACCATAAATATACCTAATTAAAAAACCCCCGACACAAAAATATTTGACAACAAACTTTCAATTGACAACCATTTTGGGCACATTTGTAGAATTTTGGTTCTTCCATCCCCACTTTAACCCACCATAACTCTTAAACGGCTCAATCGATTTTTATAAAACAAAGCTAAGAACACTCTCGATTAAGTCTCCTTTCATCCAAAAAAAACTAAACTGAAATCGGTTCAGTGGTTCGGGCGCTATGATGCCACAGACAGACAGACAGACACACAGACAAACAGACACGTCATACTTATAATACCCCTCTTTTTCGTCGGGGGTTAAAAACAGATGGCCTTATTACGACCGTAGAATCGATTATGATTATGATAAGGGAGCGATAAGTCCTGCACTGATCCGCTGACTTGCTGCGTGGTTTTTGTGCGTTTGCCCTCCAACGTCGACCCGAGCCAGCCCAGCTCTTTAAAGTTGCGATGCGTGACTCTAGGCCGCTGGCACAACTGCTCCAGTGCCTTGGATGGTGAAAAAGTTGCAGCAGTTATTACAACTTACCATATGCTTTCCAGCCAGCTCGAAGAAGCCATAGAGCACGATAGAGTAGTGCGCCACCAGATAAAGGTTCCACCATGTCGGGAGGTGCACGTCGTACTTATCTCTCACTTCCACCTGGTGACAAAAACAAGTAAATATATATTAGCGAACATCTTACATACGTTCTAACCCAAACTAAGCAAGGCTTGTGATATATCTGCCAGAGACTGATATATAACAAATATTTTTAAATACATAGGCTTATATGGATACATAAAAAACACAGAGCAAACACCTAGGTTCACTACAAAAATATATGTCCTAAGTGGGAATCGAACCCGCTCCTCTTTAGCCTAGGGGTCAGGGTCACTAACCACTGGGCCACCGAGGCAGTAAATAAATGAAGACTACAGGGAAAAAAACAAGGAATATTATAATTTTATCGATAAAAAGGATGATAATGCTATGCTAATGGCGACGTTGATGGCATTTTCACCCTAAAACCGATTAGATTATGACAGTTCTTGTTTTTTCCCCGAACCTGGTCTTTAAATTTTATTATTGCATTTCATACTTTTTCAAGATTTCCGGTTTTTTGTAAGAAATGTTATAGTGTAAACAAATTACAAAATTGAATATGAAAATGTTGTCTATATGAAACAGTTTATTTTTATGTCTTTTAGACTTTGCATATTTTTGAATTTGTAGCATTTTTATCAAACGATTGCAATCATACACATCGCAAGATGGTAGATTTTGTCTTAGTTTAACTAGTCTTTTATTGTAAAATAATGATATCCAGCTTTTATATCGATTTAATGTTATAAAGTCATAATTTATAACAGTCTAAATATGTGTGTTGTTTTAACTAAGTAAATATTCCTGATATTCCAATAATACTGCTTTTAGAAAACAGTTAAATCTTATAAGTTTCTAAAAGATTCTTTACGAACAAAGACCTCTAAGTAAAACAAGAAAACATTTATTCACAGAAAATAAGATAAATGGCACGATAAAACTCGCAAAAAAGTTTTGTGCGACGTCGTGCGTTCTTTCTTTTAGCCTGAGATGGGGTATAAATCTTTTTTTTACTTTGTTTTAACTACATCATTTCCATACTCTAGATGTTATACAGGTGTTGCTTGAAAATAAAATATATGTTTAATTTTACAAACTTTGTTGTTTCAAAATCATCGTTTCAGCCATAGGACGTCCACTGGTAGACATAGGCTTTCACTATAGCAATAAGACATTTCTGATTCGGATTCGTATAAAAACTCCGAGCATTGCCCTCACCATAGCTATTTGGGCTACTTGAAAAAAGTGCGATAATATAATAGAGAGATTACTATTAGATAGGTAGTTAAAAATTCTAAGTGCCTAATACTAAACAATTAAACTAAAAGCTAAAATCGAGATACATTTTCATCGATTTTTTATCATTCTTCGATTAACCGCAAATGTATCTCATATCCAATATCCATAGACTCCAACCAATACTTCCGCGTAAATGTGTATGGGAGTTATTATATTTCATGGAAAATCATCTCTCCAAGTAACGAGCCGGTGTAACCTACAAACGATTGTTTAGTTCCCCTCGTGGAGCGACGTGCCCAGAATTCCTTGCCGCAAGCAAATCAATGATGATACGACGCAAATACTACTGGAATCTTAATATATGGGCTCAAAGGATTCCTTACTTTCAACAGTTTCTACTACGAGTACAAAACTAGCAGAAAAATGGGTAAATCAGAAATGTTTCGCGTGATCTACCATAGATAGATTGATTGATCGACAGAGATTAATTAAAATCTGTAAGCAGAACGCGATTTGCAATTTATTTTATATCTTATTAGTTATTGCCCGCGGCTTCGCCTGCATGATATTTCGAGGCACTACCTTACCACCTTTAATAAAAGAGGAGGAAAATAAAAAAAATAAAATATCGATTTGACATTTGTTCGATTCGACAGTTCTTTTTTGACATTTCTTGGAGCGCACGCTATAATAGCTCGCAAACGGCAGAATTATTCCTACACTTACTTAACACTTATTGTTATAATATGAAAAATTTACGCAATATCATTATAATTTATAGCCTATTTGTTATTCTGATATATAAGCTAGATAATTGCAAAGTTTCATCTCAATCCGTTCAGTAGTTTTTGCGTGAAAGAGTAGCAAACATCCATCCATCCTTACAAACTTTCACGTTTATAATATTAGTAGGATAAGTTCGTATAAGCCGGATGGCTAGCCTTGGTGTCAGAGTTTTTTTTCCCACTATTCTATTGAAAGTAATAATTGAGCTGTTTTATATCCATCAGTAAACACTGTGACTGACATGATGATGTTATTGAACACAAATTGGATATTTCGTAGGTATTACAGAAAAAATATAAAAAACTGTTCATATAAAAAAACATATTCCTAATTTAATAATCATAAAATCGTAATTTTTATTTTCTCTTTCGTTGTATTTGGGAGTGATGATTTATATGTGTCACTATGTATTAGAGCTATTTTTCTGTTAATTCCTTGCTCAGTTCCTTCTAGCTTTCAAGACGTAAGTTTATGTTGAAGACATTTGAAGCGTAAATCATTTGAGTAATGAAAGAGAGTTCCTTGAAATTAACAAATATTTCTCACAGGTTGAACGACGAAACTTCATGAACCTTGTCTTTTGGACGGTAATGAAAAGGCCTTAGATAATTTTATACATTTCTTAAGACGACGCGTTCGCTAAGGGCTGTTTCGTTAAACGTTTAAAAATTATATTGTGCTGACCGAAAGAAATTACTTTGTACTTGTTCTCACCTGAAGTGTTGCCCAAATAAAAATATCCTACGACACTCCCTTATTCTATTATAATCATGCAAAAAACCTAGAAGATCTGTCTCTTATTAATTGTTATTATCTAACATGGCTGCGTACTTATTGCGCATAAGGTTTTCTCCGTAGTAAATTATGAAAAAAAAATTGTTGAATGGATTTATTTCGATAATAACTATTTCAACTAACGAATTGGGGAGAGGGGTGCAAAGCTGAAAGGCGACGCTAGCATAGATCATTTAGACCCTTTTGAGCCATGGTTGTCTAAGACGAAGTGGGACTATTTTTTTGTAATCAATTTTTTATGATTTTTGGCTAAAATCCCCGAAATTTTACCGTTAATTGCTAATGGTGGCCATGTTGAATAATAAGTGATTTTTTTACATGTTATTTAATTAAAACAATCTGTAAGCAATCTAACAAAACATGTACTGAGCTTGTGTGTCATCAGATATTTTTTTTACAGTCACTTGAAGTTCCCAAAAATTTTCAAAGATTAAGAAAACTGTTTTATGACGGCGTTTAAAAAAATAATTAATAAAGCTTTTTTAGTTCAAACCTTTTTGAAAACATGCTTAGTTATTGTTCTTTCTTTTGAGATATCATTTACGCCGATATCTCAAAAATTACTAAAATTAAAACGTAAAAACCAAATTGAGGAAGAAAATTTAAATTTTAATGTGGACTAATTAAAACAACATTTGATTTGAAATAATTTATTTTTCATGTTCAAAATGACTACCGCGATTTCTAACACAAGCACGAGCCCGTCTTCTCACTTCTGTTGTTGTGGTTTTTAACATCATCTCCAGTTTCATGGTTTCAAAAGCTGAATTGATCCTCTCTATCAGTTCGTCTTTTGTATTGATTTCTACGCTCGTATACACTAGCTCCTTGGCACGACCCCACACGTAGAAATCCAACGGGGTCAGGTCTGGTGAACGAGCGGGCCAAGGGATGGGCCCACCTCTTCCGATCCAGCTATCAAGGAAGCAATGATCTAAGCATTCCCGTACATTTAATGTCCAATGCGCTGGACAGCCGTCTTGCTGAAAGATAATTTCGCGCTCCGATTCGAATATCGGGGCACCGGATTCCTCTAAAAGCACAGGTAGATCGTCAAGTAGAAATTCCAAATAATTATCGCCATTTAAAGTGTCTGGTAAGAAGTGGGGGCCAATCAACGTACTGCCAATTACTCCGGCCCACACATTGACAGAGAATTTCCTCTGGAACGACACCTGCTTTTTCCAGTGGGGGTTGTTGCCCTTGTCGGCCCATTGATGGAGGTTGTGAAAGTTAGTTATGCCTTCCCTAGAAAATTTGCTTTCATCCGTCCACAAGATTGACTTCAGGAACCACTCATCTTCAATGTCTCTGTTGAGGAGGTAACGGCAAAATTGAATCCTTCTGATGGGATCTTGCTCTTCCAGACCTTGCACACCCGTGCCATGGAACGGATATTTATCATTCTGGTGCATTGTACTCCACACCTTCCATTGTGAAATATTAAGATTTCGAGCTACTGCTCTGGTGCTGGTATGGGGATCCGCTTCAAATGCTGCTATGATGTCTTCCTCGACGTTAGGAGTGTGTCTGCCTGGGTTGACTCCAGGTTCCACGCGGTGTATCCCAACTTCAGCAAGCCGACGAAATGTGTTGTAAAACACTCGAACATTCGGTACCCTGCGATTCGGATAGCGCTCTTGGTACATTCGCCGCGCCAAAGATCCATTGCCGTCTGCTCTACCATACATGAAGACGATATCCGCATATTCCGCATTGGAAAAAGTAGCCATAGTCACTACACAATTTAAAAATGCCGTAGGAGCGCACTAAATGTCAACTCTTCAAACAACTACAAAATCAACACGTGCAGGAGCGCAAAGCTAGGGCTAAGGCTACGACTGGACACGGTAAAACAAAAATAACCAATACTAATTCAACACGTGCAGGAGCGCTTAGGGCTACAACTGGATACGGTGAATTATGAATGAACGCGATGAAAATTACGTCTAGTCACAAGGGCAGTTGTTACTTGACTAAAAGATGTGACGATGACGAGTCCTTTGAAGTAGTTACTGATCCTAAATAGAGATACACTATTTTATTGCCATAAAGTCAATTTTGCTGTAAAATAAACCCTAATTTATGGCCCATTCTTTTACTGGGCGCAATACCTGGAAAGGGCAAGTTTATTGCCGCCGCGCGCGGTGGCCTTTGTTTGGAATCCTCCTGGTTCCTGCACGTGCAATGAATCATTCTTAGAATTGAACTCGGTTATCAATTCGAACACAAAACAGTTTTTTTGAAGCAAAATGTTGTTTCTTTGATCTGCCTAAAAATTTAAATTTTCTGCCTCAATTTGGTTTTTACGTTTTAATTTTAGTAATTTTTGAGATATCGGCGTAAATGATATCTCAAAAGAAAGAACAATAACTAAGCATGTTTTCAAAAAGGTTTGAACTAAAAAAGCTTTATTAATTATTTTTTTAAACGCCGTCATAAAACAGTTTTCTTAATCTTTGAAAATTTTTGGGAACTTCAAGTGACTGTAAAAATAATATCTGATGACACACAAGCTCAGTACATGTTTTGTTAGATTGCTTACAGATTGTTTTAATTAAATAACATGTAAAAAAATCACTTATTATTCAAACTGGCCACCATTAGCAATTAACGGTAAAATTTCGGGGATTTTAGCCAAAAATCATAAAAAATTGTTTAAAAAAAAAATAGTCCCACTTCGTCTTAGACAACCATGGCTCAAAGGGGTCTAAATGATCTATGCTAGCGTCGCCTTTCAGCTTTGCACCCCTCTCCCCATCACCCTGTATAGACTAGGCTGCTATTTGCATAAAAGATGACTCAGTTTAGTTCTTCTGTGTTTATGCATCCAAAGTTTCCTAAATATTTGAGTCGAAATTCAAATGTTTAACGCTTATATCATTCGAGTCGAGATTTTTTTTCACAGTTTTATTAGCAAGAATCATAAATTTTGTAACGACAAATTGATGTAAATCTTAGTTTTAGATATTCAACAGCAAACACTGGTGTGATTACCCAGCGACGTTTGTATGGAGTGATGAGCGACTTGTTTACTCTTTAACCTCTTTCATGTTTATCAAATGTACTCTGTAGACAATGTTTGCGAAATGATGATGAAAGAAAACATTTCAAGCTGTGATTCCCACGAGTGTTAGCAAGTTCCCTGAAGCAAAATCGACTGATTGTCGCTCTGAAATATTTCACTCATTATTAAGATTAAACTCATTTACTAGCGAGCTCTTATACATCTAAAGTGTGAGTGGTTTGAAGTTATATTTCAGACAGTTTTAAAGATCACACTAACGAGTTTGGATTTGTATCTTCCAGAATATGCACGAAAGTGAAACAAATCTTTCCAATTTTTACAACTAACCCGTCCAGGTAAGTTGTGACCAATATCTGGTTGATGTACCCAAAGCATACGTTATAACGCCAATCAAATACGTGATAGTAAATACGTAAAAAATACCCCATTTAGCAATGTAATTATGAAGTGTTTGGCGGTAGTCACTGCCAGCGTTTGCAACCGTTAACGGCTCCGAAAGTTTTAAGCATGAGAATAAATTTATGATTTGAGCACTTCAATAGCTTGATGGGTATAGTCGAACCATATTTTGTGGGTAGGCTTATGCTCCATATCATAGGCAGGTATAAAACAGTTGCAGTACCTATAGTTACAGCTTGCCCTAACAGCTTATGCGTCTTTATCGACCAAATAAGTTAGCGCTTGCACAATTTGACTTTAATAAGTAATTACGAAAAAAAAACACAACATGTAAATCTTCAAAAACTAAATAAGGCATAAGTTTGTATGTTTATTAATGTTAAATTGTGTGAGCGCTTCTTTAGCGTATTTATTGCCTTAAAAGCTTACCGCAGCAGCATTCAAGGCAGATCAAAACTCCTAAGCGTTCGAAGCACTCGATGGTCTGAAGCAGCAGGCAAACCCTAAAGAAAAATACCTGACCTCTTCGTTTAAAAGCATATTTACATCGACTTTGAGTTCCTCCTCTCCCAGCCGGGAGGTACCGGGCTCCCAGCTCGGGCCCCAGAAGACAGCTCGGAACTTGTCGCCCCAGTTGGAGAAGGAACGGTACTTTTCTACCACGTAGCCGGTGTAGAATGCCTGGAAAAGAAGAAATATAAAGTTACTATAAAGGTTAGCTATGTTAAAGGCTTCAAGCGGCCTCAAAACTCTGACACCAGGGCTAGCGACTATATACACACTGACTTACTTAATAAAAATATTCGGACATCCACTGAACAGGTGGACTGACGAAATAATTAAGATCGTAGGAACGCTCTGTATGCAGGCTGTACCTATATTTTGCCTTTTGCGCAGCGTTCTGCGCCTAACTTTCCATCCGCCGACTTGTGTGGCGCGGATTATACGTGAGATTCATTCGAGAAAACAGCCCCATTGGCTATCCGTTCATTGAACTATGTGCCTTGCCCTCTGTCATTTTAACTTGCCAATCCACTGAGTTTGGAGAGAGCTTAAAAGTTCAATTAGGATTGCTTTAAATTTTATTTTATTTTATTTATTCATACACAAAACAAATCACAATCGTTACAAAAGTTCAACTTAAATATAATTATATTATGGTCTGGATTGTAATTCAAATATATGTGTACACAGAAAAAGTAATTGAATGAGTGCTTTAAATGCTTTAATCAGTTCATATCTACCTACTTTGTAGATGTTCTATCCTGTATTACCTACTATGGTGTGTGTCCTACCCACTGCTGCTTTAATTTGCTAATTGTTTTAGTTTTTTTAAACGTGTTTAAAGTATTACCAAGGTATGACAAGCCGTTCTCTAAACAGTAAACCTCGCATCTGTTTTATTAATCCTCTATTATTTTTTATACTATGGAACTAATAGCGGAATGAAAATATGGTACGAGTAGGTACCATATAAAAGGCCAGACGTTTTAGATGTGCAGGTATACAGTAATATAACGAGACCCTATTACTAAGACTCCTCTGTCCGTCTGTCTGTTGGTCACTAGGCTGTACCTATCTCGTGAACCGTAATAGCTAAACAGTTAAAATTTGCACAGATGATGTATTTCCGTTTCCATTATAACAACAAATACTTACTAAAAATAGAATGAAATAAATATCGACTTCAACTGTGTACAGAATTCGCGCGGATCGATGTAGCATTTTTCACATTACTCCCATACGGTACGAACCCTTTTAAGCGCGAGTCCATATTTATTTTAGTTTGTAGAAGAACTATGTTAGATATTTAAATAAAAAATAATTAACTTAAAATTAGAAAAAAGTGATTTCAGTCAAAATATATAATGTAAACTGCAACGCCTACAGAAATCAAATAGCCAAATTACTACTTTTACTCCCTGCTTTGGGTTCAAGATCAATTGTTTATGATGTTAGTTGGGTACATTTTATGTTTTTGTACAACAATAATAAAATAATTTGAAAAAAAATAAACAAGCCTATAAAAAAATAACCTATGTCACAAATAATGTCGCTTCCTAATGGCAGAAAAATAAATAATCATTGGCAGGATTATTTTTGTTTGCTTTCCGCCATACCTACTAGGAAACTAGATTATACGTAGAATACGCGTAAGAAAGCTCTACGTACGGCCAAAATCAGGAACAAATTCTATGCTGCCAGGGAATACGGAATGCTAGTGAAATAACGTACGTGGCGCCACGACTCGCGCGCAGAGTTATCTTGTGCGCACTCTACGTAATATCATATTTTGCTACAATTCAAAATCAAATTTCGGTCGGCCACGGCTGGTTCTTTGAGGCGCGGGCGGGGTGCGGCGACAGTTCGAGCGCAGTACGCACACAAATACAATTGCATCACACACACATTGAAGCTCCCTGGTTTGGGGGCATCGCGACGGCAATAGTTTAGTCCAAATACCTATTTCTCAATTTCTTCGTCACTAGGCTACCCTCTTAAAACACACTGTTGGAAATCGATAAAGCAAGCCTATGTCCAGCAATGGAAGTCCTACGGCTGACGGATGGATGGATGGAAAGATTAATAAGTCTTCTAAGTGAAGGAAATAAAATGTAAAGTATTTTGAGACTGTATTCTCAGAATCACTTATTTATTTAAAAAAGACAAAAGAGAAGTCGTACAAGGATGTGAAAGCACTGGCAGGAAACCGCGAAGCGTAGAAATTGCTCAACGATAAGACTTCTCTGCTATTTAGCTTTTTTTTTTTTGCCGCATAGGTTTACGTTTGACTAAATACTGCCTGATGTTGAGCAGATATGCGGTCTAGGGTACACCCTAGACCGCATATCTGCTCATATCTGCTCTGCGAGCTACGGCTCGCTTACCTAGAAGATGCCTATTTACTCGGGATTTGAAGAAACCCACGTTGTACTTCAGCGGGACGAAAGACCCAGACAAAGCGTTCCACATTCTGGCTGTTTGTATGAGGAATGTGGATTCAAAACGTTTGGTTCTAACGTGTAAAAAGTTGACGCTTCAGATATTTCATTGCTCTTAGTTTTAAATGATTAAAATCGATCGTGGTTGATTGTATGTTCCGGTTTACCTCTTCAAAAATGTGTCACTACTAGTGTACCCCATTACTTGGCCAAGTAGTGTTATATTCGTACTGTTATCTCATATTACTGGTACGTGTAAGCAAGGCTTTCTCAGCCCACTGCCACTTCAACTTGCGTACCCGTAGAGATGTGTCGGTTACTTTGGTTCGTCAGCGAATCTTCTCTTATCTGATTCAATTCCGAAAAGCGAAGCCGAGAACGTCTCAACAAACAGAGGACTCTTACTTTGTTGTGTGAGATAAACATCTTAAAGTGGTGTTTGTTTGTTTCATAAAATGTTGAAATATAGATTTATAGATCAATAATAATATAATCAAATACCACAGAGTTACATAGAATATTGCATACATACATTTATAAAATTATAAAAAAAAAACACATACAGGTATTTCTGTTTTACGAGATCCATCCAGACTGTCAGTAAAGTATTCCTGCTCCATCTTCACATTGAAAGCACTGACATGTTTCCGCGTGCCTCTTACTCCCATTGAAACGGCTCTTATAACTGAGATTTGTATTTCACTGTCAGCCAGTACACTGTTTGAGAATATGCATTTCCCCATTTCTCATTCAGCTTTGATGCGGGTTTTTAAAAAAAAAAAAAAACTTATATTCAGTTCCTATGGCGCCATCGCATGAAATGGCTAATGGGGTGTTTGCTGGTTTGTTTATTACTCTTTTACACAGCAACGGAGCAACGGATCAACTAAGTTTTCGCATGAATGACAGTGTCATAGATTACGTTTTATCATGAAAACCTCGGGTAAACGTTAATATTGTTAGGCCTCTGCGTGCAACCGTTGCAGCTGAGAATTTAAATTACCACCTCCCAACTCTTTTACCAGTCTCCGCCCAAGAGTAAAGTTACAATAGTACATTAAGATATAAGTGCGGTAAATTACAGCCTCTGCTTCCTTATAGCCCTCGCCTACGGCTCCGGCTAGCAATATCGCCTCGGCTGTAATTTTCAAAGCGCACGTATGTCATACGACATTTTATAACATATTTGCGAGGAAATTAATAAAACTCTGACTTTGAGTGAAAGTAGCATCGTGCGTTTTACATTACAATAACGCACAAGTGTGTTGTCTCTCACTCTCTTGAGTGAAAGTGGAAGAAACGAGACCTCAGAGTTCTGCAGTCGGTGGCGGCGTGCGTTTTACATTACAATAACGAACAAGTGCGTAATGAAATACATTACGATATTAAAATTGGTGTAATTACAGCCACTTTTCGAGCAAAGTTGTAAATAAATATAATTTATATAGTCTCAAACAGCTGGCCATTAAGCAAATTTCCATTTTAGCGGAATATAATACAAACTTAAAAATACTGACACCAATGTAATGGAATACATAAACAAGAATTACCATTAAACAAGATGTGGAAACTTTGTGGCTGAATTTAATTAAATCGGGGAAGGCTCGGTTATAATGAGTATCCGAAAAGCCTTCTAAGATTAAGATGTATATTGTGTACTTAGAAGGATTCATTTGCGGAGAATATTAATTTTGCTTTAAATTCCCTTTCGTCCCACAATTTGGGAACATAAAGAGAAACGTATGGAGTTAATCTGACAAAGAACAATTGTTTGTAAATGATTTTTTTGGAAAGGGGAACGTAATATTGTGTTGAAAAATTTCTTTGTGTGTGGCAACGCTGTCGTGAAGGACGGTACAAGCCTGGTTTAATCACCAGGCGAGTAGTCGTGTAAAGTGCTGGGAGCACCAGTAGTGCGTTTCTTTGGAGATCCCAAAGCTCCCAAGATGGCACAAAGGCTGGCCACCGAGGGGGTTTTAGTGGGTACAATCCCACATAACCCTACTGCACCCTAATTCAGTTAGGGCATCTTTAGAAGATTTCCCCCTCGTAAAAAAAAAGGTTTGTTTGCGGAACAAATTCAATGACGTATCTGGATCTATCAATTTATTGTAACTAGGCCAGCGTAGTGGATATACCCCAATCGCCTTTCGAGGGTATGTCTATGTTCAGCAGTAGACTTTTAGATACTGATACTGTATCGTAAGCAGTGGCGAACTGGGGGAAGAACGTTTGCTTTAGAATCGCGAGGTCGAAGTTCGAATCCTTTTTGACCGACGACGGTTCGTCGATCAGAAAGGACCGGAGGAGGTACTCAATTCGACCCGTATATTTTTTTTTAAGTACAACCACGCATAACTTTTTTTATAGTAGTCCGATTTCAATAATTCTTTTTTTATTGGAAAGAACGTACTTTGAAAATGGTCCCATTAAAATTTTATTGAAATCGGCTCAGCCATTTTTGATAAATCAACAATAATGTGAACAATGCTACATCGATCCGTGCGAAATATTCGTGAATTTTGTACACGGGTGAAGTCGGTCATGCTATTTTTTGCAAAAAAATATTTATACAAAAGCGGCTCAGTCTATTTCAATTCAATTTAATTCAATTCAATTCTTTATTTGCAAGTTAATGGGTAACAATAAAGGTCTTAAATATAACATTAACTGCCAATAACATCCTAATACAAGGTATGCAAATATACACATTTGTTCAATTGTTTCGATAAAATTTAAATGGGACCACCTCGGGAGTATCAAATTTCGAACTAGAAATGATTTTTTTCAGTACCAATGTTCTTTGGAATTTATGTACGGTTACCACACCACTGGCTTTTCAGTGAAGAAAAATTTTGTGGAGATAGCTACTTGCGTCCGAAGATGAAATTCGATAACTCATGTGAATCCACGAACAAACTATAGAACATTAAAAGCTGTTACGATACGTACGGTACATGAATGTGTGAACTTAATCCGACAAAAGAGCAGCTTTACAAAGGATTTATTTGGTGCGGATTAAATAAAACGCATTACGACATTAATATTGTCAGCTCTCAGTTAAATATTCTCTTTCATCACTCCATAAGTGATGTGGTATTTATTTTAAACTCTCTTTGAAGTCCAAATACTTATTTTTAAGAGTTACTTAGAAGTGCGTACCTAAATCTGATTAAACGTCAAACGCTTACACGTAGATATCGAATTATAAAACTCTTGTGAAAGTGTGCTCAAGTAGAAAATTATCTAAGTGGCGGTGTTAACGTTAGATGTTTGATATAATCATAAAATTAAATCAGTGTACCGATTTAAATAATTATTTTTCGCAGAAAATGGTAAAACCGCCTTCCATCGTGTACAAAATTCGAATATTTCACTCGAATTGTTCACATTATTGTTAATTTTTCAAAAACGGCTCAGCCGATTTCTAATAAGAACTAATAAGAACTAAAAAAATAATTTAATTAAGAACTAAAGAAATTATCGATGAACATACACAAAAAAAATACATACATAAAAAAAATACATGTAAATGAACATACGAACATAGAACCTCGTCCTTTTTGGAATTCGGTTTAAAAAGATAATTAGATTTCACAATTTATAGAGATAGGAATGTGCCTATATCTATTTCAATAAAATGTACATTTGAATAGCGAGTAATATATTCTATTTGAACTTTCAAAAACTTCATGTTATGTTTTGAACTCTTATAGCAAATACAAGGAGTATTTGTCTTTGCACATTTTTCTACATAGGAATGTGAAAGTACCTCAGGAAAGTACATGTTAAAGGATAACAGTTACAAACTGTACAAATTAATCATTGTCTGGACTCTGTCACGTCGCGTGCAGGACCAAGATAGATTGCCAGACGAAACAGACAATCACCATACAACGAGTATGTGCGTATATAGTGAACATGCAGGAGAACTGCTGAGTAATATCACCCTGATTACACGGTCAATTGACCTCATTACTTGACAGAAGATTAATTAGAAGCTAAGTACATAAATAAGTTCCTGAATGGAGACTTTGCACTGTGAAGCGAAACGTAGGACTTCCTATAAGACGGATAAATGATCTGATGAAAATTGCAAGGCTACGTTGCGATGGTTGCAAGACTCTTCCAATTGGTTATTGGAAATCGATTGGGAAGGCGTATGCTCAACAGTAGATATCCCATGGAAGACATTATGATGATAACATAAGTTTGTTTAGGTCGGGTTGCCTGCACTAGTATCCGAAATTTTATACCCGCCTCTACGACATAAATTTATCTTATTATTTTCCTTGAAGACGCAATAAGACATTACATGGTCAAACAGTATTATTAAAAACTGATGCGTCGACGATATGAATATGAAGTATGAAATATCTTTATTCGACACAAGTACAAATAAATAAAAAACTTATAAAATAGTGAAAAAACAAAAGTGTCGAAAGGGACTCACCTCAGCTATAAAATGCTGAGTGCTGGGAGGACCCAACACTCAACGCTGGTATTCTGGTGAGCCCCTTTATTCAAGGATAGGCGTAACTATAGATCATATTAATATATTAAATAGACAAAAAAACAACGAAACCGTGATGATATGACCGATATGACGAATTTTTGTTTTAATCGTCAGTAGGGCGGATTGAATTGCAACCGCATTCATCGCACCCATTAGTTATGTTGGAGACTGTTTACGATTTCAATTTTCAACCTTGTCTGTTTCAGGCGTAACGGTGCTTGGTTTGATTCATACGATTGTCTATCAAAAAAAATGATCTTACCTGCAAGTACAGCGGGTTGAAGGATGGCTGGTTATAGATGAGACCGTACACGATCTCAACCTTGTCGGTCTCTGGTCTGAAGGTGCCAAACAGACGGTCCCAAACGATGAGCACGCCTCCGTAGTTTACATCCAGGCAGTATTTGTTGCTTCCTGTCAAGAAAATAAAATAATTAAGTTATCATTTGCAAACATTATATAATTTCATAGCCAGCGGGTTGGTAAGTTGAAGTGGCAATGGTCAGGGCACATAGCGCAGAGGACTGATGACCAACGGGGTCGAAACGTTCTCGAGTGGAGACCACGTACCGGCAAGCGCAGCGTAGGACGTCCACCCACAAGGTGGAGGGGTGACCTCATTAAGACCGCAGGATCGCGCTGAAAGCAAGCCGCTACCAACCGGTCTTATTAAAGATCTATAGGGGAGGCCTATGTCCAGCAGTAGACGTCCTATGGCTGATGGATGATGGATATAATGTAATGATTTTAAAAGCGGTTTGCATCCAGTGCGTTTTTGCGGTCTTTTTTAAATTGTAGGTCCACCGTCGGGATATGTCCTACGCTGCGTTCGCCGGTGTGCGATGTTTATTAGAGAATTTACAGCGCCATCAGCCATTCGTTCTTTGACTACACCCTTTCTACTGTCATTTAAATTTGCTTATCCACTGATTTATGTCGATAACTTTGGTTCGTTTGCGTTTTCTTCATTCCTGATTCGATCGCGAAACGAGACTCCAAACGTAGCCCTCTCTATAGTACGCTAAGTTATTTTGAACCTATTTATAAAGCCAACAGTGACAGACCACGTTTTAGATCCGTAAGTCACCACTGGCATCACACTAACAAACGTAATCAATACATAGTACTGACTGCCTCGGTGGCTCAGTGGTTAGTGACCCTGACTTCTGGGTCAAAGTGGCGTGATTTCGATCCCCACCCAGGGCAAACATTTGTGTGATGAACATAGGTGTTTGCTCAGTGTCTGGGTGTTATTTAGGTACTATCTATATACGTATGTATTTAAAATATGCAGCCATATCACAAGCTATGCTTAGTTTGGGGTCAGAGACCGTGTGTAAGATGTCCCCTCATATTTATTTATTATTTATAGTGTAAAGCAAAATCGTTATTTCTGTGAGTCTGTCTATGTATCCGCTGATATCTTCCAAACTACACAACAGATTTCAATGCTGTTTTCACGTTTAGAACATTACTTCCGAAAGGTTTATAGCTAAAATTTATTCGTATCCAGGCGAAGCCGGGATGGGCAGCTAGTATTATAATATTCCAGTTCTACAAAATTATTCAATAGAAAATGGGACTAACCAAATTATAACGTAATAATAGTAATAAAGCTTTATTTCATTCCATACATACAATAAATAAAAACACATTGCTTAATTAACATAGTATTGACTAGCTTAAAATATGTAACATATTCTGTACTTCAATAATTGTGCATTCAATTTTTTTTAAACGTTCGATTCATTGTATCCTAACAATAATAATAAATTAATTATCAGTTAGGTATTTAACAAAGATGAGTAACAAATAAAAAATAAATTTTGCAATAAATCTGATACAATCAATGGACTGAAAAATATTGTTTTGTCTTTAACAATACTAATAATACTATATTATTAATTATAACGTACCAACTCAGAAATATCCCCATATATTACCTACCAACTCAGCAATATCCCTATACAGTACGTTATAATTTGGTTAGTCCCATTTTCTGCTGAATACGCAATCGCTCCATCAATACTCAATTGATTCATAACCCGAACTCTCATCTCCAAAACGACTTTCGTTTCCTTTTCAATTTACTTCGGGGTCCTGTTATCGGCTCTGTCGTCTTCCATAATTCATGAATTACGGTACCAGATCGACCTGATCGCTCTAAGATGAAAATATAATGAAGAGAATCTATTTTGCATAGCGTAGGAACATTTAAAAGCGAGGGAATGGAGCCAATTCGATTATTATGCTAGGTATCTATATTGTATAGTCTGCCAGAGATGTTTCAACTTTATGAAAGTTATCATTGGTTTCAAAGTCTAGATACTCATACAGCGCAAAAGTAGCAAATGCTTGATTACTTCAGTATCATGTGTGTTGACAACGTTGCTGTTATAATGAATTCTTATAATATGATCACGTTCAACAGGGCCGAATTTAGAGGTGCAGATGCCCCCGTGGTTGCAAATAGAGGGATAAGTACTTACTCCTTAAAGATGGGTAAAAAATTTCAAGTAAATACCTACCATACTCGTATCACGACGATTTCGAATATTAATATTTTACTGATTGCATTAGAGTGAACAAATATAGAAATTAATGGTTTTTAGGGTTCCGTACCCAAAGGGTAATAACGGGACCCTATTACTAAGGCTCCGCTGTCCGTCTGTCTCCAGGCTGTATCTCATGAACCGCTATAGCTAGAAAGCTGAAATTTTCACCGATGATGTATTTCTGTTGCCGCTATAACAACAAATACTAAAAATAGAATAAAATTAATATTTAAGGGGGGCTCCAATACAGTACGGAACTCTTCGTGCGCGAGTCCGACTCGTGGTTGGCTGATTATTATCAATATTTAGGAATAATAAAAAATCATCTTTCTACAAAGTTCTGTAGGTAAAGGAAAACAGCAAAAAAATCAAAAGATTGGTTTGATAGTGTTTACTCGTTGGAATTGGAAAGATTTTTTTCGAAATCTGTTGTTTCTTTATGTCATCTAAATCTGGCCTGGATGCAAAAAAATCAAATGAAGGAATCTGTTGATTATACTAAACTAATATCATCTGATGATTTTAGAGAGTAGGTACTATACTGTCTACAATGGAAATTAATTAATTAATTACTCATTAGCAACGAGTTTAGTTTAACATCGAGTGATTTTCTAATGATTTTATTGATTTCATCACAGGTTACCTATGACTTACGTGCTGTGTTTTGCGAGTTCATGACCCCAGAGTAAAATATGTTGTTTATCTCGATACATAACGTACTGTGCATATCGTCTTTAAGATTTTGTTCGTATGTACAATTTTATTTACTAATTTATATACAAATAATAAAATTCCCATGTTGTACCCACCCCGATCTCTGTTGGGAACTCGGTTCTTGAAGTCGTTGACTCGTACGTCTACCTAGGACAAGTAGTCCAGTTAGGTAGGTCCGACTTCAAGAAAGAGGCCAATCGCCGAATCCAACTCGGCTGGGCAGCGTTCGGAAAATTGCGTAGCATCTTCTCGTCCGACATACCTCAGTGCCTCAAGTCGAAAGTTTTCGACCAGTGTGTATTGCCAGTGATGACTTATGGCACAGAAACGTGGTCTCTCACTATGGGCCTTATTGGTAAGCTCCAAGTAGCCCAACGAGCTATGGAGAGGGCTATGCTCGGAGTCTCTCTGCGAGATCGAATCAGAAATGAGGAGATCCGTAGAAGAACCAAAGTTACCGACATAGCCCAACGGATTGGCAAGTTGAAATGGCAATGGGCAGGGCACATAGCGCGGAGGACTGATGACCGATGGGGTCGAAGAGTTCTCGAGTGGAGACCACGTACCGGCAAGCGCAGCGTAGGACGTCCACCCACAAGGTGGACGGATGACCTCATTAAGACCGCAGGATCGCGCTGGATGCAAGCCGCTTCCAACCGGTCTTATTGGAGATCCATAGGGGAGGCCTATGTCCAGCAGTGGACTTCTTATGGCTGATGGATGGATACAAATAATATAGATACCCTCGGATATTAAAAATGTAAGCTCGTTCAACGTATTTAAAACGAGACATGCAGAATACATTATTTCCGACAATTCATAGTAGGTAACAGTTGTTACGCAGGTATATTTAACATCGTCATTATTAAGCATTGAACGAGTTTTTGTTTTTATTTTGTAGTGGGTACATCATGGGTGTACGCGTGTGACGTGCCTACCTATTTTATATGTTGTCATGCACATATTTTAAATATTATTTCTCAGTGACGATGAACTGTTATTTATAAGTTTATAATTAGCAGTGTTCTCATAGAAGCGATGTATATCTTACAATGAGAATAAATATCTTTAAACCTAAACCTAATTTAAATTTTTGGCAGTGAGGTTGTGTAGAAAAACTATCTCAATATAAATCTAAGGGATATTTCTTTCTATTTCTGTATAGTAAAGCTGTCAGCTATATCAGATGATCCCAGCTAACCTTGATTCAAGTGTGTGTTGAACCAGGAAATATATGATTTCCTTCGTTTTCGCGCTCGAACGACTTTTTGATCGGTAAAATTGGTTTTGTTTCGAGATTTGGGATGAAACGTGGTTCCGTTCTATTTGTCTTCCTATTTCTTGTGGGTTTGAGAACTTTTTTAAGTTGAATTAATATTTCAGGCATTTTTGATGATAGCTAGCTTAGAAAAGATTTCGTGTACTATATAGGTGAAATACAAGACGTGTTTTTGGGTCACCTGAAAGTTTCAAATAATAATATAAGTTTAATAGTGCTCTAATTCCTTTACAAGTATTTGTATTCCAATAATTTTTATATTTGAGAAAAACAAATTGAAATCATAATATGTATTCCGTACTAACTACTTTATACTTATTAATACTTTCTTGTTTTGAATTAAAATGGTATAAAAAATTTAATGTCCATATAATAAAATAGCTAAAACTGCACAGCACACACTGCACAGAAAGAAAATGCAGATAAATAATGTCATTACATAGATTATTGCGATGAAATTTCAAAAGGCGCGCATAAAAATGCAATTAATTAATTTAGTAGATTATTTAGTTTTATCTTTGTCACAACCTGGCGATACCTAAGGGTATCAAATCGTACCCACGTTGCTCTCTAACCCATCATATAAAGAAAACTAAACATCAAATACGCCTTATCGACTTGTATCCCACAGCCAAATCTTTCCCAGATAACTGGAAACAAGTTGTAAGTCCAAACATAAACATGAACAAGGCAAAGTTGGGAACATTCGAGAACTTGTTGATCGCACTGTTGATCAGAACTTTTGTTTTGAGACTTTCTTTTTCTTTAGCGTTGTATTTACTGCGATGTATTTTCTTCAGTAATTTTATTTCAACTAGTAAGTTACGTTAAAATGTGTAGAGTATGTATGGTATATAGTTTGTATATTATTATGCCGAGTGTATGCCGGGGTAGGCCCCGGTATCAGTTTTTAAGCCGCCTGAAGGCTTCTGATTTATAACAATCGAGATCCGAAATTTAACGTCCGATACACGGTAGCGCTCAGTTGGAATAACCAATCGCGGTTTCCCATTCGAAGACTGACCGTGCCGAACGATACTTAACTTCGGTGATTGCTAAGCAACATCTAGTTAAACTTCGCTATGAGCGCTACATTACAAAACTCTAGAGTAAGTAACTAAGTAAGTTTTTAAAGGCCAGGTAGCTAACGTTGGAGTTAGAGTTGTTACCACCTAAAGAACTCTTACACGAATAAACGCATAAAACTATCCTAATCTAAAAAGGGTACGTATAATTAATAAGATTAAAGATAGCATTATGTTGACCTAGGCAATAAAGTAAATTTCTTTCTTAAATGTGTAAGTAAAAATTGTATTATTATACTATAACAGTAACTTTCAGATAAATATTATGCTTCATTTAATTTGAAGAATAATTTAAATTATTAGGTAGTGCATAGGTGTAGGTATCTAGTTTCAATTTTATTTTACATTACTTGTGACCTCAAAGAAAATAGAAAATCATAGAAAGGACTTATACATCACAGTCTTTGTCGTAATGTTTTTCGAGGTCATATCAGTGACCTCAAAGAAAATAAAAAAATCGTTGAAAGGACTTAAACAACTGTACACAAAGAATACGTATTTTATGAGGAAAAAATAAACATTTTGATAAATTGATTCGCCCTAAGCTACTTTTAAAATTGAATGAAACTCTATTGGTAAGTATAAAATTGTACCATTATATTTTGTATAATTCCTATTTAGAGATGAAAAGTATGTTATTCATAGATTTCTATAGAGCAAATTCTACACGTGTTTACTTAATTTGGGAACAAGTATTTCGAATTATGTGGTATAAATAAAGTTCTGAATAAACTTTGTGATAGTACAATGTTTTATCATTGTTTTGTTACAAATTTTATTAATATAGACAAATGAGGGATTTCTCAAAACATGCCTGAGTCTATTGGAATTAATTGAAATACTTGTAAATTAATTTAGGATATGAATAATATAATAAATTTACTGTTGAAATATGAAACGAAAACTAAGATATCTCACTATAATGTAAAATGTTATGTTTGTAAGTATTTCTGTTTTTCTTCACGACCTTTACTTTATGGCAAAACTAGCGACCCGCCCCGGCTTTGCACAGGTGTATTATACATATAAACCTTCCTCTTGAATCACTCTATTTATTTTAAAAAACTGTATCAAAATCCGTTTCGTAGTTTTAAAGATATAATCATACATAGAGACAGAGCGAGAAGCGACTTTGTTTTATACTATGTAGTGATAGTGATCCCTACGATCTACAGATTAATTATATCGCCAGGTTATTTCATTTAATTCCTTACCATTGTTCTATTATTGTACTTTCAAAAATCATATCTTTGTAACTAGAAGCCACGAAAAAAAAACGAAACTTGTTTTATTTCAGCCAAAAACAGAGAGAAACTAACGAAATTGAGGAAAAAACATTTTTGCAGGAAATAGGACCGCAAGGGAAACGCAGCAATAGAAACATTCTGTGAAATGGTTGGGACATTTTTTGGATGTCGGGTGGACAGTGAGTCAGTTGTTTTATTACGAAAGGCATTAATCCTTTTGATTGCCGATTTTTTAGTCACAAAAAATAAGTATTGTCTATAAATGTTAGTAAAACTACGTCAAACTTGACAGCCTAGCTGTTCACAGTTTGCTTCATACATAAATAAATAGTCATTGTAATCATTAAGTAAATAACACAACAAATCTATATTGAACAAACTTCTGAAAAACATGTCATAAGATAGAAATAAATGTATGAAATTTGAGAAAAGTCGACCATGCGTAAAATCTCTTCTATATAAAAACTCGATAACGCAAATTGATTGACGATTCTTTGAATCTCCAAAAATACTAATTCTATTGAGTCACAAAGATACCAAAAAAATGGCTTTTATTATTCAATTGCGTCTCATAAATCTGATATGTCTTCTTAAGAAAAGAAATAAAGTAAAGCGAAAAGCAATTCCGAAGAAATTAAGCTTTCAACGAGTAATTTTCCGTATTCGCGCGACAGAGGATCAAAATTTACGAGTCATTATTTTTCAGAGAGAAACAGATAGATTACTTTCACTTTTCGTTTACGTAACGAAGTCACTTTATGTTTTCTAGATTTAATGTTAAAAATACTTATAATATTGAAGATAAGAGAATAAAAAAGAGACTAAGCGGGGTGAATGAAAAATGAGAGAAGTCTTTGTTATTACTATGATGAAATATTTGATACTGGTATAATAAATAAACTAATATTGATATTTTTTTTTTATTAAATTAGTGACTTTTAAACTAGTAGGTCAAATAATACCTATATCCTAACGAATAACAATATACCGAATAGTTAAAGCGTCAGATGATTGCGTTATCATTCGCGTATTTTTAAAACTTACTTAATGTGTACTCTATTTTAAGCTATTTTATATACTACTCGTAACGAAGTCACTTTATATTTTCTAGATTTGATGTTAAAAATACTTGTAATATTGAAGATAAGAGAATAGAAAAGAGACTAAGCGGGGTGAATGAAAAATGAGAGATAGACTTGTCTTTGTAATTACTATGATGAAATATTTGGTACTAATCTCATAAATACATGAATATTGATTAATTTATTCATATAAATTTAATTAATATTGATTAATTTATTCGTCAAATTAGTGAGTATTAAACTAGGAGGTCAAATATTATGTCCAAGCGAATAAGAATATACCGAAGAGATAATTAAAGCATCACATGAAATCACGTGTTATTTATTAGCGTATTTTAAAACTTTTTGTGTACAGACGCTATTTTATCACTATCACTACATATATAAAACAAAGTCGCTTCCCGCTTTCTGTCCCCATGTATGCTTATATCTTTAGAACTACGCAATAGATTTTGATACGGTTTTTTTTAAATAGATAGAGTGTTTCAAGAGGAAGTTTTATAGGTATATGTATAACACACCTGTGCGAAGCCGGGGCGGGTCGCTAGTTTTTATATAAAACGAATTTAAATTAGATTTTTATCGATTTTATACGAGCATAGCCATAGTTACAATTTGTTTATACCTATTTTTGGCGACCACGTCCTGGCACGCACAGTGTAAGACTTTCACCCACAACGTAGACTGACGACCACATCAAGACCACAGGATCGCGGCTGGATTCAAGCAATTCTATAAAAAAACCTTCTAGATGAAAAGCAAATTTGTAAATGTTCATAAAGTGTATTATTTATAACTCTTACCGTGGTGAACTCTGTGATGACTGGGCGTGTTGAGGACGTACTCTAGCGGGCCGAGGCTCTTGATGGCCTCCGTGTGGATCCAGAACATGTAGAGGTAGCTGAACTGGTGGTGCATCACGAACTGGGCGGGCGGGATCGCAAGTGCCAGGGGCAAGTAGAATATCTGCGGAGTCACATTAATGTTTTAATTAGAATATTGAGCCAGCATTTTGGGCTCTTTTGCGCCAGGTATGGTCAGATAAGTTATTTGTTTAGTTTCACAATGTTCGGTTTTGTATGACTTGTGGTGCTTTGTAATTTTTTTTATTTAATAAATAATTTATCAGAATTTAATACATGATATTTTTAAGGCAGACAGCAAGTAGGTATACTACGGTTTCGAAAGTATTTGCCAGCAATGTTGTGCGAGACGAGCCCGCGCGCTAGCATTTCATCATTCTTGATAGAGATTTAAATAATTATATGAGAAATATAAGTTTTTTACTAAAAAAGTTCTTAAGTTTAATTTCATGTTATTTATGTATATGATGTGTTATGTTTGTATTATTATCAATTATCATTATAATCATTGAAAAAGACGCTAAATGTTGCTGAAACTATAGTGGACTTGCTATCTGCCACAAATATATGCGTGAGTAACACATTTGTTACATTCTATTTAAGATTTGCGAAAACCATGCTAGTCTCTATAACAAAAAGTAGGTATTGTTCATTAGTTTTAAGCAAAGAGATACAAAACAAGACATTTAATCCCGAGTAAATAGGTATCTTCTAGGTAAGCGTGTTACATCCTAGACCGCATTTCTGCTTAACATCAGGCAGTGTGTAGTCAAATGCAAACATATACAGAATTACAAAAATTAAATAAATTTAAAAAAAAAAACAGCTATCGATCGAGCTCCAACATCCCTGGTTAGAGCCATTGGCTTAAAGCAGGGCTAGATCCTTTTTAGATCTAGATCATTAGATCCTTTTATATGGTCAAATAATTTAACAAATATTATCCACCGAATAGAAACTGCGTAGATGAGCCGCGATAATATAAAACCGTAAAATTGTCTGCTACATTAGAAAAGGGTCGCATTAGCCGGTTTTCAGCTTTTATCAGAACACATAAAGATCGATGTAATCTCGGAATGCGCTAATAACTCAGTCCTGGAGCACTCATGCATAAAATATAAACGTACGGCTCTAAGGCACTCGTAAAGTGAGACGTGTACTCGAATAAATTTGGGCGAGAATATCCGAAGTTGTCTCATGAACAAGGGTTGGGTTTAACGTCTATTTTGAATGAAGAATACGTGTTGTCGCGAAATTAGAAGATTTTCTGGTTTACAACGCAACGCTATTACTCGAGAGGAGGTTTTAATCGGTTGTGGTCTGTTGTGGAAGTTTGATGATTTACGGTAATTACGTTCGTTTTTTGACGAGAAAGTTCAAGTATTAGATACAATACAATAAGCCTACTTAAAGTACTTACAGTTACCAAATATTATCCACGAATCAATGAAAACTTAGAAGTATAATCGGAACGCATGCAGTGGACAACATAACTTACTCTTTCCGATGGTATTACCGCACTTAATGAAAAGAGAAATAGTTACGACGTTACCACCAGCATCCTAGCATGGCAAAGGGACTATACGAGTATAAAATGATAAATACCATTTTATCCACTTTTAATGTTAGTTGTCAATGTTTTCTCTCCGAGGTAAATTGTCAATTTGCCGTGATACACCGTTACCATGCAGCTGTTTATTGGAAAAATAAAGATTAAAAATAATCGGCCAAGTACGAGTCAGACTCGCGCACGGAGGTTTCCATATGGGAGCCTTCTTAAAAATTTATTTTAATATGATTATTGAAGCATAGTAAGTAGTGAATATACAACTAAATATTCTATCAAAATTTCAAGCATGTACCTGTTACTATTTTTAATTTAGAGCGAAAAACGGCAAAAAGATCAGGTTTGTTGTGTGGGTGCCCGCCTTAATTATTAATTTTATTTTGTTTTTAGTACTTGTTTTTATAGCGGCAACAGAAATACATCATCTGTGAAAATTTCAGCTTTCTAGCTATAACGGTTCATGAGATACAGCCTGGAGACAGACGGACGGACAGCGGAGTCTTAGTAACAGGGTCCCGTTTTTACCCTTTGGGTACGGAACCCTAAAAACGTGTACAAATTATACGTACAAATCCACACCATCCTTGTAACACAGACTGCCTTATCCCAACACCCATGTTGAAGTCTTCTGAAGTATGGTGAACTTGATGCTGCGCCCATAAGATGTGAATTTCTGTAATGCATAAATTAACAAATGTTAGCAACTTTAGATACATGAAAGTTTTCACTGTTCAAGTTTTAAAAGAAAAACTGAGAAACAAATTCAAGCAAAACATGAGCATCATTTATAATGATCTCCAAATTGTATTTTACTGGTACGTATTATTTGTAGTATATTACCATGTTCTGACAAATAAATAATATGAGTTATATTAAACTAGTGACCTGCCTTGGATTCGCGCAGGTGTATTATGCATATAAACCTTCCTCTTGAATCACTCTATCTATTAAAAAAAACTGCATCAAAATCCGTTGTGTGGTTTTAAGGACATAAGCATACATACATGCGGACATGGGGACATGGGGACAGCGGAAGCGAATTTGTTTTATACTATGTAGTGATTTGACATGAGAGAAGACATAAATTTGCCATTATAAAATTACCTATTTTAGTTTCAAAGCTAGTAAAATAAGGTATAGATAGACAAGTTTGCTAATACCTAGTGATACAGGGAACTAACATAATCCTGAATAACCCTCACAAACTAGTTAATTTCGTATCTCTCGTACGTGCTGTGATAAGAGGATTTTCAGCGCGTGACGTGGGTCCCTAACTTTTAAATATGATTGATGATGACATTGATGACAACAAAAGCTTTGTAAACATTATTTACTCAAAATAAATCAGATAAAACCTTGGAAATAATTCTTTTTCTCAAAAAATGGCAAACCGCCTTCCATCGTGTACAAAATTCGAATATTTCGCTCGAATTGTTTACATTACTGCTGATTTATCAAAAACAGCTCAGCCGATTTCTGTAAAATTTAAAAGCGTCCACCTTAGAAATATACCCTTTCGAACTAATAAAGAATTTTTCGATTCGGTTCACAATTGACGAAATTATCGATGTTCATCGTGTACAAAATTCGAATATTTCGATCGAATTGCTTACATTATTGTTGGTTTTTTTCAAAAAACGCTCAGCCGATTTCTGTAAAATTTTAATGGGAGCACCATGGGAGTATACCCTTTCAATTTAAATAAGAATGTTTTGATTCGGTTCACAACTAGCGAAATTATCGATAAACATACACAAAAAATAATACATACACACGAACATAGAACCTCCTCCTTTTTGGAAGTCGGTTAAAAATGCATTTAGGTTTAGATTTCTAGTACGCAATATTCAAAAGATCTTATTAAAAATCTACATACCAACATGTAGTATATTTTTAGACCACCAATAAATATATTTTAGTATATTTTAAGCTGCTTAAACCATACCAAAAGTGTGAAACATCAAGTGCGAAAGTCATCATACTAATAATAAAAAAAAATATTTCCGTGATTTAAGGTTGGTCACATAGTTAAAGTTATTCATAATAACAAGTAAGTAGGTACAATGATAACCTAGAATAATAATAATTAAGTATGTCTAATTGTCTATCATCAATCGAATCAGAAATGAGGAGATCCGTAGAAGAACCAAGTTTACCGACATAGCCCAGCGGATTGGCAGGTTGAAGTGGCAATGGGCAGGGCACATAGCGCGGAGGACTGATGACCGATGGGGTCGAAAAGTCCTCGAGTGGAGACCACGTACCGGCAAGCGCAGCGTAGGACGTCCACCCACAAGCTGGACGGACGACCTCATTAAGACCGCAGGTTCGCGCTGGATGCAAGCCGCTACCACCCGGTCTTATTGGAGATCTTTAGGGGAGGCCTATGTTCAGCAGTGGACGTCCTATGGCTGAAAGGAAGGAAGGAAGGAATTGTCTATCATCTAGAGATTTTTCCCGCGTAGAAATGCATTGCTTTTACACAGACGAATTAACCGATTCAACACAAATAATGAAATTGCCATACCTACCCTCATTCGTTCATTACGTATGAAGAAGTGATGTGTATAAGAACCACATGTAAAAATTCCAAATTGCAAAAGGTAAATCTTTGACGACGACTTACAGCCTGCTCGTATGATGATAGCGCCACCCTGTTATAGTGGACATTCAGCGCGTTAGAAACAAGCGTTTCGAATCCTCATTCCTCATACGAATAGTCAGATTGTGGAACGCTTTGCCTGGGTCTGTCTTCCATACAATAAACCTGATTTTTTAGCCGTTTTTCGCTAGACATTCATAATAATACTGTAATAATCCTTACTAATATTATAAATCCGAAAAGTTTGTTGGTTTGTTGGTTTGGTGGGTGTCTTCAAATCCCGAGTAAGTAGGTGTCTTCTAGGTAAGCGTGCTACAACCTAGACCGCTTATCTGCTTAATATCAGGCAGTATGTGGTCAAACGCAAACCTATTCAAAATTAAAAAAAAACGTACCATGGCATGCTCTGTGCATCCAGTAGTAACAGAAGTCCACCCCGAGCGCCGCCGCGTACCAAGTGAACGTGTTGTCCCAAGGTAGCTCTACCACGCGGTAGTTCACGTAAATCCACGTATACAGGTACGACTCAGCTCCTCGCCAGATTATTCTAGAAAGATAGATAGAAAATTGTTCATTTTTAATAAAAAGAGAGGCAGAGAAATGCTTAAGAGCATTTCTAGATATGATGAAAGAGATGACTGATGTCATATGGTTATAAAGGTGGCAATACCTAGTAGAATCCTTGAAAGCATCGCACACTATTAAGAGCCTTGATTTAAATTCTAAATTAATTAATTAGCTTTATATTATTCACAAAACGGGCACCGTTGTAGATAAATATTCACGATGATCAGTTAATAACGAAGCATGTGGGTTAGAAATTGATGAGGCTCGCACAGAATTGTAAAAAATGCCATGAACACGAGATTAGTTGCCAACAGGTTATCAATAATTAATGGGTGGAAAATAGCTTATTGGATAGATCGTGTCAGTCGTGGGTCGTTGATTGTTGAATAATAAATAAATAATAAATATTTTGGGACATCTTGCTCACGGTATCTGACCTCAAACTAAACAAAGCTTGTGATATGGCTGCCAGACTGATATACTACATATACATATTTTGAAATACATACTTATATAGATAGTAACTAAATAACACCCAGACACAGAACAAACACCTATGTTCATCACATAAATATTACCCTGAATGGGGATCGATCCCACGCCTCTTTGACCCAGAAGTTATACAGGGTCACGAACCACTGAGCCACCGAGGCAGTCAAATAATAGCTTGATTTGTAACTTCGTCTGTTCACATGTTGATTGTGAAGGGGTACATACATTGTTTTCATTCGAGAACTTTACGGCCCAATAGATATTCTTTGGAACTATGTGTGACCTGCTCACTACATAATATTGCTGTACAACTGTACATCATCTGTCTTTACAAAATAAGATTTTATTGTATTATGCGAATGTTCAACCTGAGGACAGAAATAGCCTTTTATTTCGTAAAGCAATTCTGAGATGTTCAAATAAATGCGTATGAGTTTTGGAAAATATAGTTTTTATTCCAGACAGAGATAACACATTAAAGGATCTTTTCTACACTGCCCTGCAGTCCTTAAAACGCAGTATCTGACTTTTTGACGTTTTTGAGTTAAATATTGATCAGTAATGGGCGCGCCATAAGGAATCGAATGATGTAATCGGTTTTTGATTATCGCAACTACAAGATAGTAAAAAACAACTACCTCAACGCAGTAACTAGGAATGTTTTATGCAAACTATAACGATAAACTATCTAAAATACAGTAAGAGCAATTACTGTATTTTAATAGCTTTGTTTTCCCAGATAAAATGCAGTAAATGTCGTCACTGCTACAAAAAAACGGTTAACATAACCTTAAAAATATGGTGAACACATAAACTAAAATGCAGTAAATAGATAATGTACTGAAAATATGAATACTGCAAAGTTTATTTTTATTACTTTTCAAAATGATTACAGACTAGTATGCAGTAAGTTACTAAGACGCGGTGTTTAAGATAGCATCACCTATTTTTTCCATACGGTCAAAACAAAGTAAAATGCAGTGAAGTTAATTGAACTGTCTTTTATTTATATCATAGGTTACTTTTTGTTGTCAATGTTACTAATTAAATTGCAGTATTTTGGTTATTTACTGCAGTATAATCGATAATATCTATCACTTAAATAATTACATTTTACAGCCTAAATTGCAGTACAAGTCGTAATTACTGCATTTTAATTGGTAATTCGAATCAAGTGATTGTATTCCACTGTTTTCGTGGAGTTTCCTACTGCATTTTAGCTAGTATTTGTCGCTCAATCAGTCGCGTGCCGAACGCCGCGCCGTGGAAGGAGGACGTCGACAGCGCGTGGCTACTTGTTTTGTGTGGTAATTTCGATGTTTTTAAGGTTTCTAAATAAATTATGATAACACATTTACATTTATCCAAATCTATCACCTATTTCTAAGACCTAATTTTTACATAATACTTGTTACATTGACATGAATGTACAATGATAGATCACGTAATTCTATTTTATGGAATATTGGTAACAAGTATAATCCTACCGCTCAACTCAGTACTGAGACAGGACTTAACTCAGGACTGAAACAGGTGTGGGCGGCGGGTCCCTACAGCCCATCATCATCATGCGGGTTCTTCGGCGTGTCCCCCGTGTTTGGCGAGGGTTAGGATGCCAACTCGAGCTTGCGCTCTCTTCGGCGGCTGGACGCTTCAGCTATCGAGCTGAGGGGCAATGTTGGGAGGATGCGAGTACCTTTTCCGTCCGCGAGGACGGGCCGCTTTTCTCAGCAACCTCACTAGCCACTTGTATGGCCATCGCTGGCCACATCTTGGCTTGGTTGTACTGGGGTGGCCATTCTTTGGCTTGGTGGTACTCTCTTCTTAGTTTAGGCCTCATCTCTATTTTGGATGCCGCTTGGTCCCTCAGAGTCCTGCTTCGTGTCCGAGCCAGCCAAGAGGAGATCTTTAGGGAGGGCACGCCATGTACGTTCGGCAGGGAGGTGTGCGTGAAGCGGCGCAATGTTGTTCAGGTGGGGTTATGGCCCATTGTCCGTGCGGTCAAACATGCCACGCGACAGACGAGCCACAAACTCCCCCACGGTTTCGATTCGCACGTCCCGGGCGATAACGTCATTGCGAAAGTACCGGCCGGCTCCCGAGATCATCCTCAGAGCGACGTTTTACACCACTTGCATCATTTTCTTCTGGCTGGCTGAGCAGAGCGCGTACCAAGCGGGCGTTGCGTAAGTTAACCAGGAACGAATGTAGGTCTTGTAAATCCCTACTTTGGTCTTCAGTGGCAGCTTAGAGCTCAGCACGGGCCGCAGCAAGGCTCGAACAGCCTTCGCCTGGTGAACGGCGTGCAAGGTCTGCGAGCTCGGCCCGGTCGATGTAGACACCCAGGTACTTGCAGGTGCTTTCCCACGCAATGTCTTGTCCTCTAAGCTGCAGTGGCTTCATTAATGGTGGTAGTCTTGCTGATCTCCCGGTCAGCAGCGCTGCCGTCTTTCCCACGTTGATGGCAATCCGTCATTTATCGAGCCATTCTGGCAGGATGTCTAGGACTAGTGGATCCTGCCAGCGGCTATTCTCTTGTTCCTGGACGACGCAATGTTAGCGCTATCGTCCGCGAAGAGGGCGAGGACGACTCCCCGTTCTCCTGGTCTGAGGTCTTCCAGGATCGGTATGTCGTCCGTGTAAATGGCATAATAGAATGGTGATGTGCAACTCCCCTGAGGAACTCCCGCAGCCATTCTTCTGTGTCCGGAGCTGACGTTCTCGACGGACACGTAGAACTTGCGGCCTTCAAGGGATGACGCCGCGACTTGAACTAGCGCGGGCGGCGCGGCGCCGTGGTGCGTCCGTACTACGTCCGTAGTTAAAACATACGGAAGGAGAGCATTTGTTTTGTTATATATACTTAGAAGAATACCTATGATTATTGTTCCTAGATAGCTATTTAAGTGTTTAAGTATGTCTGAGCAGTTCTATTGAAAGATCTCATTAGTTTTTATTGCATATTTCAGTTTTCTCGTAAGTATTATTGGCAGGGCCAGATTTAGGGGAGGGTAACCGGGGCTTCAGCCCTGGGCCTCCACAAAAGAGGAGTCCCTACAAACAGAGACTTCGGGAAAAAACCTTTCAATATCCGACTTATCTAACTCGATACTTACTAGTAAACCACTCTCCCTTCGATATTTTTTTCACTGTTTTACTTTTACCTAAAGTACTTTATACAAACATGATTGTATTGTTCATAAATATGAACAGAAATCATAGATCTATATTTGTTCACTTCAATCAGGCAATCGATAAAATATCAAATGTCAAATGACCCTAATAAGTATTTGCAATTTACTACCCATCTTCAGGAAGTATTTAACTCCCTAGACCGATAAATATTATTTATTTTATTTGGAAAATAATTATGAGCCAGGTTGCCTCCACTCTTTTGTTGCCCCCGAGGCCTCTAGACCTCTAAATCCAGCCCTGATTATTGGCAGTGTTAATCATAAATGTTATAAGTGATTTAAGTTTTAATTACTACCTCTATACTGTGAGTGTGACTAACCCAAATTGCTATGATATCACAAAAGTCTGAGCCATAATAGTCTAAATAATAATAAAAAGTGATTGTGTTGATTTTTGTTGATGTTGAAGTGCAGTGTTGATTTCTTACTATATCTTTAAAAAAAAATATTTTGATCGAAATACTCTTTCTTACTCCATAAAATAAGTAGCTTACGTAATTTAGTCAATAATTATTTACATACTGCACCTACATTTTATTCAAGTGACACATTAAAATGCAGTAAAATAAATCTGATACTGCATTTTAAACGGCAAAGTAGTACATGTCCCTCATAATTTTGCAGTTACTAACTCAAATTACTGCATTTTAATCTGATTATGCGAACTTTTTATCTAAATTTTATGTGTCGTAACTGCTCTTTTTTGGGATCTTTTTTTTCAAAATCGTTTTTATTTATCATATAATAATCTAAGTGCGTATTTTCTTTAGTGAAATCTTTCTTCGAATTCAGATGCGCCGAATGGCATTCAAAACATACGTCATAAAACCTTGTAACATAGAAAAAAAGCAAATCAAAAAGTTTTTCGCGTTTTTCTCGAAACCGCGTTTTTGCTCATACTGCATTTTAAAGGCTGCACGGCAGTACAGGTGTGAAAATCAGATACATTAAATGGAAGAACTGTCTGGCATCAGCATTTGGAATCTTTAAAAGATAATAATCATTTATTTTTACGTCCTCCGCGTGAAACTTTCTTTTAGTACCAATTAAGTATCTTGGCTATTCAGGATACCTAGAAAAACTGCTTACTACATGTTGCATACCAAAAAGTAGGTCTTAGACAAAATATGACCGGATCAAGACTATCCATTTCCAGCTGTTCTTTTGGAGATCTGTACTGTATAATGTACATACCAGCCTTTTTAATAGTCAACTACTGAATATAATAGGCCTACCCGGAAATGGTAAACGATTTTTTCCTTCACTTATACTCATCAATCGAGAAATAATTATTTTTCGCAAAAAATGGCAAAACCGCCTTCGATCATGTGCAAATCGAATATTTTGCTCGAATTGTTTACATTATTACGGCTCAGCCAATTTCTATAAAATTTAAATGAAACCACCTTGGGAGTATAGTGTATACCCTTTTGAACTAAAAAGAATTTTTCGATTCGGTTCACAATTGGCGAAATAATCGATGAACATACACAAAAAAATTATAATAAAAAAATACGTACACACGAACATAGAACCTGCTCCTTTTTGGAAGTCGGTTAATAAATAAGAATAGAGTTCAATAAGAGTAAGCGACGAAGACGGAAGATTTAAAAGATCCTTACCTTCCACACTCTTGGAAGATGCTATGCGATACGCTGGTGATTCCATCATTCAGTCTGATCCCTGGCTTCCCTTCCAATCTCAGCACGATGTGCTCCAGCAGCATGAATATGAAGAAATATGGCCATGACTGAAATAGAAAAATAATCACGTGTTATACAGAGTGGAGAGCTGATGCCGACATACTATGAAATCACATAATCACACGTTTCAAAGCTTTCGACACATTTTGAATTTAATAATTAAAGCTATATAGGTTACACAACATTTTCTAAAACATCATTTTGGAGCAACCCGAATCTAAACAAAGTAGACAGTCGCTGTCAACTCTTGACGCGCCTCAACCATATGTCAAAATAAATAAATTTAAATCTTCATATGACTCGGTTGCTCAGTATTTTAGAGCACCGATATACTCCATTACTTCATACAGTATGATGCACAATTACGTCCTTTATTTATTGATTGATTTCTTTAAACATTTAGTTTTTTCCATTTAAGATTTTTTTATTACTTTTATGATTACTGGTTACTAGTTAGTAATACTTATAGGGCAAATAAATATCGGCGTCAGTTCTCCAGCCTGTATTTTAATGCTTTTTTATCTTCAAATACTTTTCTCCATCCTAAGGTTGCCTGGAAGAAATCGCTTTTAGTGATAAGGCCGCCTGTTGTTGCCACTAGTTTTTTAAGTTGTTTTTATTTGTTTGTATTTTATGGTGTGAACAATAAAGAAATTATCTATCTATCTATCTTATGTTAGTTAATGTTGCTTTTATGATATTTTTATTTGTTTTCAAATTTTGTTATGTTTTGTTGTAAATTTTGTTGTATGGTGAATTATCAAGAACATCAAAAGTAAACGAAAAAATCATGATACAAACCTGCATTCGTCCGCAAAATAAATTCAATTGCGTAGAACCATTGTGGATATACATCAATCTTATTTTGGGTTAGGCTTAAGTTCAACAGTAGACTCTTTAAATACTCATACAGTTTAGTAACAGGAGATAAACCTAGAATATTCAGGTGATTCATATAAACAAGATGTTTTAGGTATTTATTAGACAAACGAGATCTTAAAACTGCAACATTACGGATGTAGACTAGACGCGAAACCAATTTTAACAAATAAATCTTTTATCAAACTTGATTTACGCAAATAGTACCTACACAAATAATACGTAAATATTGTAGATGTAGATTTGTGTGTCAATTTTTGTAATTTAAGCTGTAGGATTTGGATATTATTTTAGGACATAGAGTCAGGGGCAAAACACAGTGAGTTTATGTTGCTTTTCGTCCCTGGAACCCAAAGTAAGAAACATAACAATTATATATCCAATTTGATAAGACCGTGTGTAAGATGTCCTCTAATATTATTATATTATTATTATAATTAAAAAAATAAATTTCAAATCTCTAAATTTCAGGTGGGTAAGAGTTATCTAACACTGAAAATCATTATTACACTGATAATATCAATGGGTTTCATCACGATTTTTTAATCATTAAATTGAAACATATTAGGGGACAAGGACATCTATTCAGCTTCGAATTTGATCCCATAGTAAAAAAATATTTACCTACAATCAAATTTTGACTTTGACTTTGAAATGGTTGTAATTTGATGTAGGTTAATTTTTGACCGACGAACAGAACCGGAGGAGGTACTCAATTCGACGCGTAAATTTTTTTAATGTTATGCGTGTTTTTTTAAAAGTTATGCGTGATATAACCACGCATAACTTTTTTCATAGTAGCCCGGTTTCATTATTTCTTTTTTTATTAAAAAGAGTATACTTCGAAATTGGTCCCATTATAATTTTATTGAAACCGGCTAAGCCATTTTTGATACACTAGTGAAGTCAGTCATGCTATTTTTTGCAAAAATAATTATAATAGTGATAATTTATGAAATGTTTTTTTTTTTTATGTATCGTTACAATAAACAACAAACTTTCAATGTAATGTAGGTACATGTTGTGTTGAACCAAAATAAGACTGAATTGCCTGAAAGTGACAGAGACAAGCAAATTGCCTACCTGATAGTAAACGCTTTAATTCACGTCTCTATATTTATCCGAGTGCGCGTGAACTCGCAGTCAATACCTACTTAAATATTCAACAAATTTTATCGTCATTTAAATAAATCCTTGAACTTGTTTATGTAATCGCAGAAATGCTAAATGCCATTACAAAGATCAGTTGTTAAACGTTACATTTTAGTTAAAAATAAATTTAGTCAATTTCATGAGCAGGTATTTATTTTTTGTAGAAATAGTTACATCAGTTTAACAATTGTTGGTCGAAATTAAAATTTATTTGTTTTTATAATAGCTGAAGAATCACCTACGTTTCAAGATTTTAATAGGCCATGTCAATGGAATTTTCGTAGATATACTACACACACACACAATACACACATCTTCAGCCAGAAATCAATAATTGAATAATATAATTTGACTACACCAATGCAATTACGCTTAGTACGGTATGAAAGTTTTCAAATCGAAAATAAATGGGTATTTTCTATGTAAACTTGCCACACCACTTTGTGTGCAAATTTTACATGCTTATTGCTTACCAATTTATTAATGTACAAGATATCGTCTATTAATGAAATTAGGGCTTTATCGCTTCTGCTCGTAGGCTTGGTAGGCATATTCGGCTGTCGATAATACAAACGCTGCTCTGGTGTAGTATAGTATAGTAGTACACAAAATATTCTTAAAGATCTTGCAAAGTTGGCCCAGATTTTGTACGGTAGCCAAAAAGGCGTTAAAATGTGGTAAACAAATTAACGGAAGAAAACAATAGTATTTAATGCTTACTTAATAACGAAATTTCATATTTTCTTATTCGATTTTTGTCCAAGACCGCTACCACGCTGACATACCTACTTTACAAGCAATGTCAAAAAAATATAAGATCCAAAAGTATGAAATTCCTTTAAATGGAGATTGTTATTGAAGAAAATGATAAGTATGAAAATAATTTTCCATGTACAAAAGTTCCACGTAAAGCAAATAATAAAATACTGTACAGCGTAATGGCTAAGCGTAAGCTTGATATACTTTTGGATTATTTCTTTTGATGATACCAATATTCATCAAGCATTGGTATAAGCAAAGCTATCGTATTCAGTGTCCCACGCTATGTGGCAACCACGACACACGATACCGGACTTAGAACGTAAACTATGTATAACTCGTGTGGCAAATTACTCAACGGGGCGATTTGGTATAACATTTTAGTGATGAATATTTGTAACAAAATAATCGGCCCAGTACGAGTCCGACTCGCGCACGGAGGGTTGCGTAGTGTATAGGAGCCCCCTTAAATATTTATTTTATTTTAATTTTATTATTTGTTATTAAAGTGAATTTACAAATAAATATTCTGTGAATATTTCAAGCATCTACCTGTTACCATTATTAATATAGAGTGAAAAACGGCTAAAAAAATCAGGTTTGTTTTATCGGAGCCCCCTTTAATTATTAATTTAATGCTGTTTTTAGTATTTTTTGTTATAGCGGCAATAGAAATACATCATCTGTGAAAATTTCAGATTTCTAGCTATAACGGTTCATGAGATACAGCCTGGAGACGGACAGACAGACAGACAGACGGACAGCGAAGTCTTAGTAATAGGGTCCCATTTTTACCCTTTGGGTACGGAACCCTAAAATGCTACTTCAAAAGAAAGAAAACAGGGAAAATCTTAATCTTAAGCTGAATTTCTGAAATCTAACGATAAACGATATCGGAATCATTGAGCGCAGAATTGAAAAAAAGCAATAACCGTCATCTTTCGGGAGGGGTTGAACTAATGATGCTGATATTTTTGAGTTGCATCCTATAATTTTGATGCGAATGTTTTTGAAACTCTAAATAGTAATAAATTCAATTACCGCAGTTTGACACCTTAGTTTTCCTAAACTAACGCAATAAATTTTATAGTCTTCATCGTATTTAAAAAAAAAACATTCAGAAACATAATTTGTAAATAAAAATCCCACCAATATTTTGTTTCAGAAATTATACCCATTGCAATATCTAAAAATTACGTTCTCAGTCTATTAAAAAAATATTCATACAAAATTGTACTTCTCGATGCATATTGGCAAATACAGCCTTGGTAATTAATATGAGTATACACACGTCTGGCTAGACACAAATACAACAGCTTGTTAGAAATTGCGAAAGACAATTCACTATCAAGCTAATAGGTTATAATATGATAGATTAACGGTTTTATTTTATTTGTGTTTATTGTTAGTGAAGAATTTGAGTATCTTTTTATTTTCGTATAGTTCAAGGTTGTAAGCATTTTGAATTATTGTAATGAGTTAATCCTACTAATATTATAAACGCGAAAGTTTGTATGGTATTGATGTTTGTTCTTCTTTCACGCAAAAACTACTATGTTATAGAATTAATGATGGATATGTTTTCCTATAAATTAACTAAACATGATTAAATTTCAAATATTCGCTTGCCAATTTTTGCAAGACAACCCTGTTTAAATATATTCTCCTATTCATTACATATAATTACCTAAAAAATTGTTTTGAACCGTGTACGCTAAGAGCGGGATGTTCTTGCGGTGATATCTCGGGCTATACTGCACGGATTGAGATGAACCTTTGCAATAGTAATGTTTATACATCAGATTAACACATAAGCTAAAATTTATAAAGTAATTGCGTGAAACGAAATTCGCCGGGTCAGCTAGTCATAGTATAGGCCAAATCAAAGTTATTGACAGTTGTGAAGTTAACAACAAGCTGCGCACAATCCCTCTGTTGCGCCGTTAACATAATAATTATGAGCATTTTGCTACTGCGGAGCCATTTGCCTCGTGTTCACAGCCGCCAAAAAGTTTGATTCAGCTTATAACAATAGGGTAGTTGACGGGTATTAATTTATGTAATAGTATTCTTAGATTATAGAAGGATAAGTGAATGATGTAGGTAACTAAGGTAAAACACCTAATGCTAGACACATTAAGGACAACACACATTTCAGTGTTCAATATTAATATATTTTGTTACCACATTGCAGTTGAAACTACTTTAATCTACTAAAGCAATACTTAGATCTATTATTTCACATAAAGCATTGTAATTATTAACATATTTCAATTATAAATTTATATTTTTTTAAACTTTGTCATATTAACCAATAGATGACATCTCAAAAAATCGTTACCACTAATAATAGACAGCACTTAGCACTAATACTAGACATGGCTTTATATCACATTTAAAGTAGGTTTTCAAATCAAAATACTAAGGAAATACTCTGTCTTTAAACAGAGAATCTGTCTTTGGGCCATCTATATTTACTTGTCACCTATTGTAAAACAATCGTCATTTATATAATTATGTTGAAGTTATTAATCGATACTTCTGCTTATCCATCAACCTGCAGTGCAAAATGAAATTTATAGTTAATTGTATCACCAGCAATTATCATTTTTGGCGCGTCGACCATTTCAGCGATTTGACATTCTCTTATAATACTAATATCTTTATCGTTTTCCTTGACAGTAGTCTTAGTTTGATCACAGCTTATCACTGCCATAACTTCGATTTCACCATCTTGGCTAATATTTTGGACAATACAGAGATACCTGTGATATTTCTTTATACCAGGAAGATTGACAATAGTCACCATAATTTATCTTGCTTTTCTCAAAGTTATTTTCTTCTGCATTTCCCATTTTTAATACATAGTTTTCAATTTCGTCAGATATATCATCTAAACTATCTCTAGAATCTTGCCACTCTTCTTCAGAACTTGAGTCGCTACTATTATCATTAGTCTTAACAGTTTTTTTTTACAGACTTAATGGTATTCTTAGTTAATTTCTTAGCAGGCTTTACGTTAGTTTAGTTTACGTTTCTCTTCACTTTGCTCTTTCTTTTTCTTTCTTTCCTTTAGTCTTTTCTTTTTCTAATTCATTTTTTTTCTCGGCTCTTTTTATTTTCTTGCTACAGTAGCTGTTGCGACACCTCTTCTGCATTCTGCTATGGCAGCTTCTATATCATATTATCAGCTTCACTGAATCTAAACATCTGACTTTTTATAAGCGGCATCACGCTCGACCAAATCTGAAATTGATGAAACCAATAGTTGACACATACCTTACCCAATAATTGACATCCTGTCTACTATTGGGCAGAGTAAAGTAAAAATTACAAAATTGATACAGCATTTTATACACTTGGAATAGAAGCTATTTTTGTACAAATTTTGAACATTTTGATGCAACCTACTAGATGACACTTGTGTCATCTTTTAGGTTTTCACATATTTTGGTACCTAATAGTAGACACAGCAACAATTGTTATAAAAACTAAACTAAACATGAAAACAATAGCCCTTGTTTACTAATGAATCTTTCATATTTCTAAAACCAACACCAAATCCACAAAAATCGTAAATATGTATAACAAAATCTTACCTGCCCAATGTCAACCTCCTTACGAAAATGTTCAAGAATCACAGAGCATGTGTCTACTTTTCCGCGTTGTTAGATGGCAACTGACGCCATTTTAAAATTTCGCTAGAAAAGGTGTTATAAGTTTTTAACGATGTATCATAGATGATGCTAGGCGTCTATAAGATCAGTAGTCAAATAGATTTAAGGTTTATTATTCTTAGGAGGAAGTTTTTTTCGAAGGTGTCATCCTTTAGTTCAGTGTCTGGCATTAGGTGTTTTACCTTAAATGTCATTCGTAAAGCGATAAAATAATTTGAAATTGGCTAATCAAGTTCAGAGATATACGCTTGTAAAGATTTTGGAAGAGAAAAAGAGGGGTGTTTTGTCCCTTTCCCACAAAGCATAACACTGTATGGCGAATGTATGATACTTGCAGGCTGTGATGTCATAGCCTGCTATGATACGCTCTCTGTCTAGCAAGAAAATAAATATTCTTAACTTCTTTATTTTTAAGTTGATTTTATTTTTGTTTTCGAAAATCGGCTCTGTTTAAATTAGTTATCTATTACAAGAGTACATCAAAAAAATATTGCTAACTAGCCTATTAGATAAGAATATTATATGCTACGTTGACATTTCATAACCATATTTATATCTACAATAATTATTATCACTTTAATATACTTAAGTAAATGTTTCAAAAGTTAAATAGAGCTTTGTTCAGAGATTAGAAAACAATGACATAGCATAGATAAAATAAAGTTTATGTCAATAGTTAATAGTTTGTATTTGTGTAATTATAAACTAGGTTTAAGTCTGGTAATATTTATTTTAGATAGCTGTTAGGCAGCTTGGTATCTGTATTATCGACCTTGTAGTTTATTATTAGGTTATTTGTTTAAAATATCGCAAAAAATTGGAACGCATAGCTAGCAAAACAGCGATGTCTAAACAATTTTAATAAATTGCCAGAAAAATATTTTAGATGTAATTCATCTGCGTTTATTATTCGGTTGAATAAAATTTGAGGAAACAGGCGAAGTGAACTAATAAACAGATTAAAGTTGGGTTTTCCATCTGTTTTTTCAGATTCCTGTGTTTTTGAAACATCACTCAGCACTTGCTATAACAAGCATCATTCAGAATTGGTTAATGATGCAACCTAGAATCTTCTAGTGTGTTTAAAAAATGTGAAAAAAGAATATGCAAAAATACGATCGTGCTCTACATGATACTGATATATGTTATTTATTTAACAACAACAACAATTTTAAGCACTTATTTTGTAATTGGTAGGTTGCACGCGAGTTCTAAGATACAAGCTTCGTGCTTAGTTTGCTCACTGCACCACTTATACCTGTGTCCCAATGGCGATATCCCGTGATGGATATGACCCAACCTTTCGCGGGTAGATCTAAATCCTGCATTGGACTATTATAATTGATGGTACAGTACAGTACAGTAATTAGATGGAACCAAATTTGAGATCAGTAATTTCCGATTTGTGTTGACGAAATCTTATCCCATTATTATCGCGCACGGATTACAATATTCAATATCTCAGCTCCTAGTGCAGCTACAAAAATAATTCCAAAACGTACCTGCTTAAAGAAGTTGGGAACGTCTTCCTTCCTCTCCCACATGGTGTCCTCAGGGGAGTGCAGGTAGAACATCCTGCCCAGACCCTTGACATGGTCTCTCACCAGCTCCGAAAAGCCAGAGTCCACTGTGGCGTTCGCGAACGTGTAGTCCACCGCCATGATGATAGCTTGTCACCTGGAAGAAACAAATTTAAAGTTAAATAAATAAATAAATATTAGGGGACATCTTACACACTTGTAGCGCTCGTAGCGTAGTTTGACTAGGTTATTGTCAGCGATCACCGAAATTAAGCAACGTTCCGCACGGTCAGTACTTGGATGGGTGACCGCGGGTGGCATTTTCCAACTGAGCGCTACCGTGGCTCGGATGACACGTTAAATTGTAGGCGCCGGTTGTTTTAACCGTTTAGCCATGTCAGAGGCCTTCAGGAGCCCTAAAAACTCTGACACCAGCTAGCCACCCGGCCTATACGAACTTACTTTTTTTACTTACACACGGTCACTGACCCCAAACTAAGCATAGCTTGTGATATGGCTGCCAGAGACTGTTATACTAAATATACATATTTTAAATACATACTTATATAGATAGTACCTAAATAACACCAAGACACAGAGCAAACACCTATGTTCATCACACAAATGTTTGCCCTGGGTAGGGATCGAACCCACGCCTCTTTGACCCAGAAGTCAGGGTCACTAACCACTGAGCCACCGAGGCAGTCAGGCAAGGAATTTTATTCACGTAATTGCACAACTAGTTTTTTATGGCTCCTGCTGTCTGACTCGGTTTCGAGAACTCGTGTTTTGATAGCTAAAAAAACAATTTAACGTGTCATCCGAGTCACGGTAGCGCTGAGTTGTAAAAGTTACCCTCTTCATTTGTTATTAAATTTGATTTCAATTATTAGAAACTATCGATTCCATTACGGCTCATAAAGTCATAATGAATCAAATATCATGTTTTATTTGTATTTTATAATTATAAACGTGAAAGTTTGTAAGGATGGATGGATGGATAGATGGATGTATGGATGTTTGTTACTCTTTCACGCAAAAACTACCGAACGGATTGAGATGAAACTGCGATCATACCATCATACCATAACATTTGCGATAGCTTATTTATCAGAATAACACATAGGCTATGAATTATAATGATATTGCTTAAATTTTCCATTTTATAACAATAAGTGTTAAGTAAGTAGGAAAAATTCTGCCATCTGCGAGCTATTCTAGCGTAAGAGAAAAAAAAGAGAAAATTCTAGAAATGTCAAAAAAGAATTGTCGAATCGAACAAATGTCAAATCGAATGTTTTTGTTATTTTATTTTCCACCTTCTTTATTAAGGGTGGTAAGGTAGGGTCTCGAAATATCATGCGGGCGAAGCCGCGGGCAAAATCTAGTAAGTTCTAAATCAATTTATGTCTTCATTGTTTCCGTCGTAATTGGAATGTTTGGAAAAAATAAGACAATCACGGACAAACAACAAACGCAAATAAAAACCTGTTTGAAAATCTTTTTCATACGAATAATTGTATAGGCTATTCAAAACGAGTGCTGTCCCGAAATTACCATAGAGATGACATAATTCCCGCGAGCAAAAATAAAAAATAAATTGCCAAAGTTTGAATTACTGAGGAGTTATATGACAGCTCGTTGAAGTGTTCAAATTGTAGAGCAAAGTTATTCTAAGCCATTTTAGTTTCATAGTTATTATGTTATAAGAGTGCCTCAAACTACAAATGTATATTTTAGACATGTACATGAAATAAATAATTCAAAATAAAACATAATTATGGCCAAAAAGAAGAGACAGGATCAAATGATAGACAATCAGGCAGATAAATAAACTAGCTAAAATTATAAGTACATTTCGTGGTTGTTTTAGATGGAGTATAAATTCTGTACAAAAATACATTGTTAACTTAATTTGATCAAGAGTGGTGTAAAGGACCTTCTTATCTTTAGGTTACTTTTGTGGCTTATAGAATTTTATCTAACTATACCTAGGTACATTAGTATATTGTTTTAGTTAATAGTAGCAACTATTAGGTATCTAGAACAATATAGAGATTATTCATGCCAACCGCAGTGCGGTTTTTAGTCAAGCACTACATAGGTTTCTAGTTATGATGACAAAATTAAATGTGACAAACACTAATTATGTGATACATAATAAGCATGTAAAATTATATAAATACTAATATTAATTTTCAGGTCCATAATTAGTATTTTGATTGCTACAAAATTGTATTCTAGAACTCTAGTTGAAAGAAAGATGTTCTTTTTTTAATTATTTTATTATAAAGGTACACAGAACAGGATACATTCAATTAAGAGTCTAAATTTTATACCGCAAAAGTACAGAATTGGAAAATATCCCTTAATATACACAGCATATATAACACACAGCATGATTGTAGAAGTGAATCTCAATGAAACAATTTTTAAACTAACAATATATTCGTAGCATACTACATGATAAAATATTAACATTAATTGACTTTAACATTGTGCTGCAAACTTAATGCCGCAGCACATACAATGTAAAATAAACAAGTGACAGACTGTGACATCTAAGAATGACCTGGCATCCTCTGGCTTTCTCACCGAAAGTCAAAGATTTATTGCAAAATTGTATGCAGTTTAGATCATGATCATGAATCGTACATTCGTACCTGAATATTAGTTTCATTTGTTTTGTAAAATGTTTTTCCTATTATTTTTTTTTGGCCTACAGCTTAAGTATATTTACGATTTTATTGAAATATGATACAACTGGACCTACGGTAAAGTTTCCATTTCATTTTATACAAAGTCTTAAGAATTAGTCGCTATGCACAAGTTATCAATGAGGAATTAAACGTGAACAAAAAACATAAATAAAATTATGCAATCATTTCGAAATAATGATAAATTAATGTACTTATACATACAAATAGGGCAACTCACGAGATTTCATTATCAGAAATCTGTTATCGTTCACGTGGGGTCAGAACCGCTTCAATAACATGACTTAAAAACTGTCTACAATACACGATGAGATAGCGATGTTCATACAGTAATGTAATATTATATTATGTAGCTTACGCTTATAGCGTAGTTTGACTAGGTGTCTGTCAGCGATCACCAAAGTTAAGAAACGTTCGGCACGGTCAGTCTTCGGATGGGTGACCGCGGCTGGCATTTAAAACTGAGCGCTACTGTGGCTCGGATGATACGTTAAATTGTAGGCCCCGGTCGTTCTAACCGTTCAGCCGAGTCAGAAGCCTTCAGGCGGCTTGAAAACTCTAAAAAAAACTCTTAAAAACGCCCGGGCTAGCCACCCAGCCTATACGAACTTACTTTTTAACCCCCGACGCAAAAGAGGGGTGTTATAAGTTTGACGTGTCTGTTTGTCTGTCTGTGGCATCATAGCGCCCGAACCACTGAACCGATTTCAGTTTAGTTTTTTTTTTTATGAAATGAGACTTAATCGAGAGTGTTCTTAGCTATGTTTTATAAAAATCGATTGAGCCGTTTAAGAGTTATGGTGGGTTGAAGTGGGGATGGAAGAACTAAAATTCTACAAATGTGCCCAAAATGTTTGTCAAATGACAGATGTCGGGGGTTTTTTAAATTTTTAATTTAAGTTTTTAGGAATATCTACTGTTAGTACGTTTGTTATATCCGATCCCTTGAACTTGAGGGTATTGAAAGTCGCACAAGACTCTATTCGAAAGTCCACATTCGCCCCACGGGGCGAACGTCAACGACGACTTAGGAAGAGGTCGTTTCGAACCATGTTGATAAAGAACAATTTCTCCGCATCAGAATAATCTTTTATGATTAAATAGTCCGATTTATTCGACAAAAAATACTGAATTGGATTTGAAGTGTCAAAGTTATCTGTATCGCAATCGCACATATCATATCTACAGTTCGGAAAACAGTGACGGAAATAATCTTATATTGGCAGATTCCACAACGATAATAATATGACTCTGAACTCAGAGAGTTCCGAGGTTTCTTCACGATGGTCATATCTTTTATAGTTTGAATCTAACCTTAAGTATACGAATGACAACTTATCTCTAGATTTTCAAGGATATCTAGTTATCACCATTACAACCTGGTACAATTACAAGCTGTGGTTATCTAGTGGTACTGACACCCGCCTTACAATCGTGAGGTCGTGGGTTCAAATCCCGGTCCCGTACCAATGAATTTCTTGGAATTTATGTACGGAAATTTTACACCACTGGCTTTTAGGTGAAGGAAAACATCGTGAGGCAACCTGCATACGTCTGTTGAAGAAATTCGATGGCGTATGTGAATCCACGAACCCGCACTGGGCCAGCATGGTGGATTTATGGCCTAATCACCCTTAGTAGGTAGGCCTACGTCCTGCAGGGGACTATTAAAAAAAAGGCTGGTACAGTACAGTACCATTACAACCACGTTTTACAAAACCAACCTTGAAATTCTAAAAATAAAACGGCTGCTCTCTTATGTCCTTCAAAAAATCTACAGTATAGCAGAGTTTTTCACGAGTTTATCATTATGACCTACACCGTATAACTGACTAATTATTGTAAAAATCTGGCATAAAATAGGTGTGATATATGATTATTATGCTACGTAAAATTGGTTTCTGATGATAGTCCATGTGAACAAAACAAATAGTCTCCAGCGGCACCACTAGCATAAATATTACTTGACAACTTACAGATTATAGAATAAAGTCGCTATTTTGTGTATCTGTCTGTGTATTTAAGATGTTCTAAATTGCACAACAGATTGAAATACGGTATTTATTGTATTTTTAACAGACTTCCAAAAAGGAGGTTTACGTTCGTGTGTATTTTTTTTATGTATGTTCATCGAAAATTTCGCCAATTGTGAACTGAATCGAAAAATTATTTTTAGTTAGAAAGAATATACTCCCGAGGTAGTCCCATATAAATTTTACAGAAATCGACTAAACAGGTTTTGAAAAATCAACAATAATGTAAACAATTTAATCGTAATATTCGAATTTACGATGGAAGGCGGTTTTGCCATTTTTATTGCGAAAAATAATAGAATATTTATTCCGCATGGGACGAGTATTTAGCTATAATTCATTCCTAGTCGGGCAAAGCCGAGAAGAGCAGGTAGTAAACCTACACTAAGATCATCACGTATCCGGGACATCATCAATTTTAAAACAATACATTACTCAACCCAATTAAAAATTACACGATATGTGTTTGTCAAATATTCCTAAAACGTTCATATTTCTTAGATAACTCTTGCGTAGGTCAGGCCATAATCTACTATTAGAAACAACGATAAAAGTAAAACAGTTAATTAGTAGCTAAATGGTTATCTTAATAGATGAAATAGTTGAGGCCCGCCGTTTTTTAGGGTTCCGTACCCAAAGGGAAAACGATGACCCTATTACTAAGACTTCGATGTCCGTCTGTCTGTCTGTCTGTATGTCACCGGGCTGTATCTCATGAACCATGATAGCTAGGCAGCTTAAATTTTCACAGATGATGTATTTCTGTTGCCGCTATAACAACAAATACTAAAAAGAAAAGAAAATAAATATTTAAGGGGGGCTCCCATACAACAAACCTGATTTTTCAGACGTTTTTCGCTCTACATTAATAATGGCAACAGGTAGATGCTTGAAATTTTCACAGAATATTTAGTTTATTCACTTCAATAATAAATAATAAAATTAAAATAAAATAAATAATTAAGGGGGGCTCCCATACAGTACGGAACCCTCCGTGCGCGAGTCCGACTCGTACTTGACCGATTATTCTAATAATTTATTTCTGTTTTATAAAGCGCACGTAAGAACGTGAATCGATTTATTCCTCGAGTTAGTACGGGAATACATCGATCATGTCGATAATTGACAAACATGACAAAAAAGTATTTAGTTTTTGTATGACTACAGATACACTTTTTTAGTCTTAAATGCAAGAATTTGCGAGTTTTGACTATTGGGGGCTCCACGAAAAAAGGGGAAATTTGCTGTAGCATCAGTTGATTCTGATAAAATTTGGCAAACACATTTAATAAACGCAATTTTTTTTTTTTTAATATCTAAATCATAAGATATTTTGCAAGCGCATTTTCGCAATAAGAATTACAAGTATGTACTTAACCATGTACAGAGAACTACTAGTATTTAAAAATACCTATTTAGTGCAAACTTTTAGTATTTTTATGCCAACATTACTGTAAAAAACAGATAGATAAATAATAGAAGTTGGGTATGAAATACTGAATAGTGTAAATTTATCGGAACATCATTCAACAATATTATTAAGTTACTAAGTATCTAACTAACACGTAGCAACTAAAATCAACATTTGTTATGTATACGAAGTTGACCTATGTATGTAATCTTAATTACGTAAACATTTTTATTGACATCGGGAGTACGAATAAAACTAGAGTATGAAAATGAAATTGTCTCAAGAATATAAATAATATTTGTTATGGTGTAGGTATAGTAAAGATACTTAATAAAATCCATCAACCAGCTACTGGGTCAGCATGTCCGTTAAGGCCCAATGGGGTAGGCCTATGGACAATTACCGCCTTACCCCAAATTATTTAAACACGCTTTAAACACAGTTGAACCGTGCATTTTGTACTGTTAAACATTGTCTAAAGCGTGCGTAAAACTTTTGTGGTAAGACGGTTAAAGTTTACTACAAAGTCGATTTGATATTGACATTGTAAAATTGTTATCTTAATTTATTGTTTTCGAAACAATTGGAGCAGTTCTGTCCGTAAATGACGTTTATTTATTATTGAGTTTATCATAATTAATTATTATGCCAGGAATATTACTTACAAAAGCTTAAAATGCATATTATGCGTAATAATGATCTTAACAAAGACATGGCATGTACTCAAAGTAGGTTTATTTATTCAGTACTTATCTATGAGAGTAGAGCCCACTGGGATTACATAAATTACATTTTTTTACTGAAAAACTGTGGCTCGAGTTGTACTTTTTACATGCCATGTTTTTTGGAGATTTTTGACCGACGAACGAAACCGGAGGAGGTACTCAATTCGACGCGTATATATTTTTTTTTGTGTAACCCCGCATAATTTTTGTCCTAGTAGTCCGATTTCAATAATTATTTTTTTATTAGAAAGAGTATACTTCTAAATTGGTTCCATTAAAATTTTGTTGTAATCGGCTGAGCCATTTTTGATAGATCAACAATAATGTGAAAAATGTAACATCGATCCGTGCGAAATATTCGCTAATTCTGTACACGGGCGAAGTCGGTCATGCTATTTTTGCGAAAAATATTTTTTATTATTACGCATAATATGCATTTAAATAAAATTCAGACGTCTATCTTTATCCGAAACGAAGTAACAGGAGATTAAAAAAAAATAAGTAAGGTCGTATAGACCGGATAGTTAGCCATGGTGTCAGAGTTTTTAAGCCACCTAAAGGTCTCTAACATGGCTAAACGGTTAGAACAATCGGGACCTACAAGACTTCAATACAGGAGAATTGAAATTGAATTGAAAATTGAAAATGGCCTGAATGGCTTCGGGAAAAGTATGTTTACGGCTGTGCTTTTCTGCTCGACTTGTTTGGGTGCACTGCCGTGTACCCAGATAATAACAATTTAATTTATGGGTCATAGATTTTACAGTCGATTTTTAGCATAAAGCTTAAAGAATTTTATGCGATTGATTATTTTGTTTTATTCATGCATTGAAGTTATTTCATTTTAAAATAAATTATAAACTGCATCCAATAGATGCATCCGAAAATACTAAATTAATTGTTTATCGATCTCTTCTGTTAAATCAAATAATATCAAAACCAACTTTTCTTTATTAATAATTTTATAATTAATTATTATAGGTCCGTGTTATGTTTGATAAATACCTAGGAAAGTTCTTAGAAATTCAACGCCTATGTACTCTTGTAAACGTGTGACTGAGACAGCTGTGAATAGACAGCGGTTGAAAACCCGTTAAATTTCCTTGCCACTTAAATTTGTTGCTCGCTAATACTTCCTCTCTTCTGGTTAAGGTTCATTATTCTTATCTCTTCTGATTAACGCAAGGCTGGTTGCAGTTAAATTGTTGCATTGACCTTACGGCTCTCAGCAATCAATTAATGTAGTTACAGACTCAGAGTTCTGGTATCAGGGCTCTGGATAAAATATAACTGCTAATATTGTTGCGTTATCTAGTACGCACATCGGGGCATCTGAACTGAGATGTTTTACTATGTCATGGGGACAATAGACGACATTGTAGCACCGGTAAGTTCACTGCTGGACATGTGCCTCTCCTATAGATACCTTCTGTAAAGATATCTCCCCGATAGGGATGATTGTAAGCGATTTTAATCATGTCTTTTGTAAACCTTGTGAGAATAAGAACTATTTTAAAAAATAAAAAATGTTCAGTTTGGTATCTTGATTATTTCATAATTATTTTTCGAAAAAAATAGCATGATCGACTTCACCCGCGTACAGAATTCGCGAATATTTCGCACGGATCGATGTTACATTTTTCACATTATTGTTGATTTATCAAAAATGGCTCAGCCGTTTTCAAGAAAATTTTAATGGGACCAATTTCGAAGTATATTCTTTCCCTACCTCTATGGTTTCTCGGTTTATTTTTGTGCCATCTGGTTTTAATTAATTATTAAAATTTGGATATATGTTATTTTACTCGTATAATTATTAATTGTTAAATTAATTTAATCTCAATTGTAGTGGAAACTAGTTAAGTAATAAATGACTTTGTAATTGGCGTATGCCGTTTTAATGAATAAACAACTACAAATAGCGTAAACTAACAAAATTTGTAAATGGGTATGTTCATTTCTAGAAACATATCTCCATCTTTTCTATAAATCTTAAGTATAATATACAATTTATATGATAATCTGAAAAGAGGTACTCAAATACATAAAACATTCTCTTGATTCAATTCATAGCGTATTCAATGTAAATCGCTAAAAGATTTTTGTGGAATGATTCGCTTTGTTCAAAGCCTCAAGACATTTTCGATGTATCTTTGAAACAAAAAGCTCTCAGAGGCAATAGATGTTCCATTGTCTATACATCAATATAATTTAAGCAATAACAAATTGTATTTGACTACAAATCTGAGTTTTCCAATCGACGTTTTCCTTTACGATTTTGTGGTATGGTTATTAAAGACAGATAACCATAAAAACATTATGTAGATTTTATTCCGCGTGATAAATTATTTTTTAGACACTTTTTGTTAACTGTCAACTTGAATTCACGTTTTGTTTCTCACGTGTATTTTGTGATTAGAATCACGTTAAGAGTATCATTTGCCAAGACATGTAGCAAGAAAAAAAATCAAAGCGTCATTATTCAGAAACTTGTTTTTTGGTAAATTAATTAAAAAATATTAGACACATGTATTTATTCTATTGTCAATTAAACAACAAAAATTGATGAAGATATAGCCCGTGTGACGTCATAAGTGATATACAAATGTATAGACTTTTGTAAGAGATGTGACGTCACGACCCCCACTCCCAAACTTTGACAAGGTTTATCTTTGTCATTTGTTGTTCGATTGACAAAAGGAAAAAATACGTGTCCAATATTTTTTGATAATCTAATTCATATACTAATTATAATAAAAAATTTTTTACCCAGTCATCGTGCCTATCCTACATTTAAAAATAAGGTGATAGTTTAAAAATACCTGAATGGGTGTTTAAGTTAGGAACGCAGGCTGGTCTTAAAACTTGCATTGGAGTAAACAAAATGACATTTATAAAACTGTTATCTAAATTACCTGTCTTCTTGTAAGTGTGCCAAAAGTGACTGCCAAGTTCACATGCTAGGCGTACAATGAACAAAATACAGTGATTTTGTATTATTTTATTGAAATAAAGCGCAATCTATTGTAGAGTACAAGTAGAGGTCATCCAATTATTTTGCTTACTATGACTACAATGAAACAAAGTATATCCAATCCAAATATAAAATCGTTCATATAAATTTACATGCTAGCTAAGACCTGAGACGGTTTTAATAATTTATATTTTCTCATTTAAATTAGCGCAGAGAATCACAATACTCAAAAAGCAATTCAATTTAGTATTTCACAAAATAAAAACATAACCAAAAACTGTTTCAGAACTAACGCACAAATAAAAATAAAACGTAAATGATATTGAGTTTGAAGTTCACTCTGTAGACGATTGTAACACGTGTGACAAACCGCAAATGATAATTAGGTCATCAATCGTATTTTAAAGAACACGATAATGAAGATTTTTTACTACTTCGTCTTGCTATTGAATAAAATTTCTTTGATTTATTGTTTTCCAGCGTCTTTTGTAATTATTTTTTTATTGGAATACTGTGTGCAAACTAGATAGCATAATATGTATTGCTTTACTACGTTGTGATAATTATTTCACAAATTGACTAAAAGAAATAGGAAATATTTACAGATATCAAATATCTTTGCCATCATCATTTTGTGGATTTTTGAACAGAACCTGACACAGAATTATTAGTAAACGATATGGATACAGGTCCATCATGCGAAATTCCAACCAAATAGTCATAGAAAAGTGAATGTACCGAAGAGAGAATGATAATACAGTCATATTATTATTAGGGACACACGGTCTTTGACCCCAAACTAAGCAAAGCTTGTGGTATGGCTACACGCGACTGATTTACTACATATTTTAAAATACATGACATACTATACATATTATTATGTTAGATATTACATTAAATTTTATTAATGCAAGAAGATGAAAACAGGCTTATTTATGGAGAAAATTAAACTAACCATAAATATTTCTAGAGCGTCGAAAATATACTCAGTTATTAGCAATGTCATTTGTTTACATTTCTATGCAAAATAGTCAATGTTGACGGATATAGAATTTCCGGAAGAACAATGCGGTTGTGGATATAATTGATAATATTATATTTCTCATGGTCTAGAAAAGTACTTCTATTTTATGATTATATTACTGATTGCTGACAACATAAATGCTTCTACATAAACGTGACATAAACGCTTTATCAACACTGATAGTTTGTGTTTCAGTATGATATCTCTTTAACATACCTAAAATTTTAAATTTTGTGTAAGTTAAAACTTTTTAAAATAATTGTCCAACTGTGTAGAAGAGAAAGTAAATAATAACAAAGGACGTTTATAAAAAAAATATAACACATCATGCGTATGCAGAAAAAAACGTCACTAATAACTGAACATGTAAACATCCTCCAGACAAACGTCGGTGATAAACAGTAAACATGCAAAAAAACGTAAACAGAACTTACAAACTCAAAAGTAAAAAAAACTTCAGCGTCTTTCCTCAATGAACTCTCGATACATTGTAACCATCAGTTTGTATCCAAAATCACACTAATATTTCACGTATCGCGTCTTTTAACCCTCAAAATGTCACTGGTCAAAAATATCGTACAAAAAAATATTGTCATAAAAGTATCGATGGAACGTATCGATTTTAATTGAATTTTATCGAATCAAGCGCGATCGATGCGTGCACCAAGTTGAGATATCAAATGCAAACAGTCGGTCTGAGTGGGTCGAGATTGTATAAATAGCAAAGCACTACGTCGAACAAGTATAATAATATCTTAACACTTGCGCTTGCGGTGCGGTATACTTCTGACCTCATGTTTTATTAATGAGACAGTTTTATTGAATGGAGTTTCTTTTAATATATGACAATTGTATATTATTATTTAAGCTATTTTTTAGTTAGGTGGTCGTCGCTTGATGATATTTAGGTATTTTAACGGGTGCTTCATAATTTAATATTGAAACGATATGTTTTTTAGAATTAAAAAAAAATACTCACAAATTATGGGGATAAGTAATAGTTTTAGTAATTTATTAAATTACAGTGGAGCAAATAATGAAATTGGCTATGACAACTCATAACTACTTTGTAAACAGGTGCACTCGCAGCGTTTATTTCTTTATTTTCTTAATTAGTAACTTACAGTCAGTAAATCGTCACTTATTTTACACATAATTACATACAAAAAAATAGCTTAAAACTACTACATTTAAAAATATAGGTATTATGTTTACAATGCTGTGTGGCACATCTATACTTTAGAAGTTTATGTCACATATTTTGAAGAAAGAAAACCCGCCAAGATTATGAACCGGCAAACGTGTGAAGTGTTTACACTCAAAGTAGACAAACGTTCTGATTAAAAACGCTGGATAGAATATATAGTAAATACTCTTGCTACCTAATTTTACTAAAGAATATATTAGCATTAGCAACAAAAAGAAATGAAAAATTGATATGATAAACCAACTGTACTTTTTTTTACAGTAAATTTCTTTGAGAATTTTAGACGATCAATGTAGGGTTATGCATAGGATATTAATACCATTCAGAGTAGATACGGTACGTAAAGAATAATGTTTACATTTCGATAGACTTGTGTGAATGAAACAACAGAGATACCAGATAATTTATAGATCAGTGTAAATTATGTAATAATTAACAGTTTGCTTTTTGGCACTTTTTAATTTAAATGTACTCGTACTCAACCATTTCATTTATGTGATACTAAGAAAAAATGCATTAGCCCTTTTAGATTTATATCCTAATCTACCTTTTACTCGCTGTATTGTTCGCGTCATATTTCGGCTTTTGTGTTATCCCATAGTAACTTTTTTTCAGGAGCGATACGTACACGTAAATTTGTCAAAAAGCACCCTGACTATTCTAACAAAGTGTTTGATAAATCGCTCAAAATTAGATCACAATACAGACAAACTCGTGGGATCAAAGTCCAACTTAGCAATGCATAGTTCCAGCCCGCAATCAATGGCTATAAAAATGTTTAATAAACTGCCTAATTAATCTAAAAGATATCGAAAAGGAACACTGTTTTATAAAACAACTAAAAATTATTCTATTATCCAAATGTTATTACACATTAGGCGAATATTTTAACGAGAATCTAGAAAACATAATAATAAATCGTTCCAATACGAATCATACGAATAATAAAATTTCCATACCCTTATCAGGCTCATATGTATAACTATACAAAACATGTTAATTAAGAACCACATGTAAATTTCATATGTTGCAATAAATGATTTGACTTTGATTTGACTTTGACTTTGTATGTCACTTTCTCTTTATCTCGTGTCGTAATCTATTTCTAATCACTTTCTATGTTTATTCGTGCAAAAATGTCCCCGTTGCTGCGTGAAAGAGTACTAACAAATAAACCAACTAACACACTTTCAGATTTCTATTTAATACTAACATATGCTCGTTGCTTCGCTCGCGTATTTCATGGATATTTAGTAGCGTATGATACTAGCACGTGTCTAAGTCCATGCCAAAAAACAAGTCAATTCGTTGCTGCGCTGTTGCGTGAAAAAGGAACAAACCAATAAACCATCGAAAACACTTTCGGATTTATGGTGAGTAAGGATAAAGAAAGTAAGGATTAGTGCGGATTAATTTTTAACCGACTTCCAAAAAGGAGGAGGTTCTATGTTCGTGTGTATGTATTTTTTTTGTGTATGTTCATTGATAATTTCGCCAATTGTAAATAAGTGGTATACTCCCGAGGTGGTTCCATTTAAATTTTACAGAAATCGGCTGATTCGTTTTTGAAAAAACCAACAAAAATGTCACCAATTCGAGCGAAATATCTGAATTTTGTACACGATGAACATCGATAATTTCGCCAATTGTGAACCGAATCGAAATTTTTTTGTCGAAAGGGTATACTCCCGAGATGGTCCCATTTAAATTTACAGAAATCGGCTGAGCCGTTTTTGATAAATCAAGAATAATGTAAACAATTCGAGCGAAATATTCGAATTTCGTACACGATGGAAGGCGGGTTTGCCATTTTTTGTGAAAAATAATTATGTGTAAAACATAAAAGCGCGGAGTGCGGTCGTGTTTGTTTTTTCTCGCGGTTACAATACAATAAACTGTTACTTGTTAATAGTTCAAAATGAAGACCTTTTGCCGAGCGTGCAACAAAGATGTAACGGGTGAAGTAGTTATGAAGTGCACACAAATTAAATGTGAGAAAGTGTACGACATACTGTGTCTTGGCATAAAAATCGAAGATTACGAATCTCTTTCGATGGAATATGTGCGGCAATGGATTTGTCCGGAATGTGATAGTGTGAAAAGAAAGCGATTGGGAAATGATACACCGATTCGTACACCGGACCAGAAGAGGATCCCAGCCGCCTGCAGCCCAAGCTATGTCAACGCCAAAAGGGGGAGCAGAAACAGCCAAATGGATGATTCCGTCCAGGAAAACGATGGCTCGCTGTTGTTGTTGGCCGAACTAAAAGAATTTCGTCGAGAAGTTAGAATCAGGCTAGACACGCAAGACCAACGTATTCTGGAAATTCAAAAAATGTGTGCAGCTACTAAAGAGGAAGTCAAAAATCTAAAAACTGTTTTGCAAGATAATTCTAGGAGCATAACATTTATAGAAACTCAGTTATCAACTATCTGCAGTAGCACAGCGCGCATCGAGCTATCGTTAAATAATGAGCAGCAGGAACGTGACGAGATTAGAATAGGCGACAACAGCCATTTAGAGGTTCAAAATAAGTGTTTATCGACTCATTCACGTAACAACAGTAAACACATGACTATAGAACCGACCGTGGCGACCACCCCGGTACCTACCCTCAATAGCGCAGCATTACCAAATCGAGAGTGTGGGGCCACGAAACCAGCTATTTCTAAGGATGATATTGGTGCTCAACAGATAGAGGATGGTTTTAGCTCAGAATCTAATAAGCGGGATATTATTGAGGATAGGTGGATAGAAGTTAGAAGAAAAACCAAAACGCAGCGTAAGCAAACCCAAACAGGGATCGAAATTTTGAATATACTACATTTTTCACATCATTATCGACACATGCCTATCCTGAGGAAATCAAAAAATTACTCACCCTTTGGTGATCTAATTGCTAATCCAAATCGCTATGAAACATCTACTTTCAAAATAAAAACAACCACAGAAATTCGTGGGAAGAGCAAAGTTCTTAATAGGATTAACCACATCCTTATTACCATCATATTCTTATGATGAGATAGTAACCAGATAATGATAAAAATGGTATAAAATTACACAGAATCAATTTATTTGCAACTCATGCTCGTGACCGTCGGACAGGTTTAAGGATAGTTACTAGGTTACTTCTGAGATATAAAACCTCAAAGTTTGTTATCCTAGTAATCTATAAGGTAAACTGATTGTTATAAAGTCGCAAAAAACGTATTGAGATGGATATGACTGAATTTCAAAGAAATAAGTGTAACATCTAATAAATAAGAAATAAGTGGAAGTGGGTCTGTCTTCCCGCTAAAGTACGACGTGGGTGTCTTCAAATCCCGAGTAAATAGGTATCTTCTAGGTAAGCGTGCTACATCCTAGACCGCATATCTGCTCAACATCAGGCAGTATGTAGTCAAACGCAAACCTATATTGAATAAAAAAAAAAAAAAAAAAAAAAAAAAAAAAAAAAAAAAAAAAAAAAATGTATCTCCCAGAAAAATTAATACCTATAAAAAATGTGATTTTTATAAGGTAAATAAAAGATATTGCTGCAACCTCACATCATCTTTCCTCAAAACAAAACACTTGTGGTATTACATCCTTACATAGTATAAAATAAAGTCGCTATTTTCGTTTGTTTGTTTGTTTGTCTGTATGCTTAAATCTTTAAAACTACGCAACGGATTTTGATGCGGTTTTTTTAGTGGATAGAGTGATTCAAGAGGAAGGTTTATATGTATAAAAATTCCCGAAATTCCCACGGGAACGGGCACAACGCGGGTAAAACCGCGGGGCGCTGCTAGTTCAAAATAAAATGAGCAGAAACTACGTCAGTTTCCATAGGGAAAATGCTAGATCTTTTAAAAATCAACGACTTGTTTTACTTATCATGAAACCCTAGTGAGGGCAAAGCCGGTTATTTCTGAGCATCTTAAATTCAAATTAGAATGGTGATGAATAATAATCGGCCAAGTATGAGCCGGACTTGCGCACGGAGGGTTCTGTACTGTATGGGAGTCTTAAATATTTGTTTAATTTTATTATTTATTATTATAGTGAATATATAACTAAATATTCTGTGAAAATTTCAAGCGTCTACCTGTTACCATTATTGATATAGAGCGAAAAACGGCTAAAATCAGGTTTGTTGTATGAGAGTCCTCCTTAATTATTAATTTTATTCTGTTTTTAGTATTTGTTGTTATAGACAGAAGTACATCTTCGGTGATCAGCTTTGTGTCTATAACGGTTCATGAGATACAGCCTGGCGACAGACGGACAGCGGAGTCTTAGTAATAGGGTCCCGTTTTTACCCTTTGAGTACGGAACCCTAAGAACGAAGAGCGTGTTATAATTTAGATTCTAGAATATCCCGAAAACTATAATTCATATTTTATTGAATTTGGGATTCTGTAGATTCCTACTTGTTTTGCTCTAAGGTCATTGACGTGAACATTGTTACAATTAACATTTATTAGGTCGATGGACACGGATATTGTAGAAATGACGAGAAAACAATGTGGATCTATGATTTGAATACAAATTGTGTTATTTTTGGTCAGTATATTTTATTCTAGTAGTTTCACACGTACATTTGACTGTCTAATTTGATTATAATCAAATCTTGTAACAGTCACCTACACGTATCAAATGTTTGACCCACTTTTAGATGTTTGATTATTTTATATTTTTGGCGTAGCTATAACTGTGTGTATTTTAAGAAACTACAATAATATGCTGCCTCGGTGGCTCAGTGGTTAGTGACGCTGACTTCTGGGTCAAAGAGGCGTGGATTCGATCCCCACCCTGGGCAAACATTTGTGTGATGAACATAGGTGTTTGATCTGTGTCTGGGAGTTATTTAGGTACTATCTATATAAGTATGTTTTTAAATATGTAAATGAAGTATATCAGTCTCTGGCAGCCATATCACAAGCTATGCTTAGTTTGGGGTCAGAGACCGTGTGTAATGTGTCCCCTAATGTTTATTTATTTATCGTACTAAGACTGAACGCGCGCCTATCCGCGCTACAAGAGCTACACTAGAGCAGTAAGTACAAGGAATAACCTCAATACGCCATCGGCATTTGACAGAAATGCAGTTCTTGCGGTATATAGACATTACATTTCATTACATTTGATAGCCTAGAGACCATCGACTTGGCATTTTTTAACCGACTTCCAAAAAGGAGGAGGTTCTATGTTCGTTTGTATGTTTTTTTTTGTGTATGTTCATCGATAATTTCGCCAATTGTGAACCGAATCGAAAAATTATTTTTTGTTTCGAAAGAGTGTACACCTGAGGTGATCCGATTCAAATTTAATAGAAATCAGCTAAGCCGTTTTCGAAAAAAAACAACAATAATGTAAGCAATTCGAGTGAAATATCCGAATTTTGTACACGATGAACATCGATAATTTCGCCAATTGTAAATCAAATAGAAAAAACATTTTTTAGTTCGAAAGGGTGGTACTAATTAAATTTTACAGAAACCTCCTACGGTGGTCCTAATTAAATTTTACAGAAACCGGCTGAGCCAATTTTGATAAATCAACAATAATGTAAACAATTTGAGCGAAATATTCGAATTTTGTACACGATGGAAGGCGGTTTTGCCATTTATTGCGAAAAATAATTATTTGGTTTACTGGGTGACTGTAGATTTATGCAGCTCTTGTGCTGCGATGTGGTGAACGTTCAGCCCATAGAACTGTTCTGATGATAGAGCTGCAAGGCAGCTGTAAGAATTTCTATCAAAAAAATTAAGTTTTAAATAAAGGTTTAGGATTTGTTTCGAGTGTTTTGACGACTAATAACTGGTCTTCTTTTTACTAAGAATTGTTTTTAACTTCAAACCTTTTTAGGGTTCCGTACCGAAAGCGTAAAAACGGGACCCTATTACTAGACTCCGCTGTCCGTCCGTCTTTCTGTCTGATGTCATTGGTGCAAAATATATCTTAAGAGTCCGGAACTTCTTTGTTTTTAATAGAGGATGTAAATGGGTCATGTTTATTTTTCAAATTATCTATATGCATAAATAGGTTTTACGCAACCTAGTTGCAGTATAACAAAAAATATTACTAGTAGTTCTCCGAACAGTAGGTGTCGCGACACATATCTTTAACTGAATCTTCATCACTATCACTGCATAGTATAAAACAAAGTCGCTTCCGCTGTCCCCATGTCCCTATGTCCCCATGTATGCTTATATCTTTAAAACTACACAACGTATTCTGATGCAGTTTTTTTTAATGGAAAGAGTGATTTAAGAGGAAGGTTTATATGTATAATAAACCTGTGCGAAGCCGGGGCGGGTCGCTAGTAAGCTTATAAATCAACGCGATTTAGTTAATACTCGCAAGTCTTGTTAGGGTTTATATACCAAACAATCTTGACATGTATTATTGATATCAGCTGATCAATAGCGTGACAGCAAATTTCCTCCTTTTAGAGGGATAATTAAACCCTCCCTAACAAAAGTCGCTGAAGACAAAAAAAAAACTGCTGCTGTACAGAACCTGTGTACCTAGTTATGTCGTCGGAATCCGTTGAAAAATGCGACCTGTTGCCGAAAACCAATATCTGCACAGGAACCATGGCAAAGGGACAAATTGTCTCTCCTCCATTATATCTCCTCGAAGAGGAAATAAAGTATGGATTGACAATGACAACTGATTAAAAGTGGATAATATTTACTTTCTCCTTTTGTCGTGCTGCCGTATCTCTGTGGTGCTACCCGTATAGACAGACGAAAGCAAAATTGCCGTGTCTAAAACGGAGATCTTCACTTACGCTCGATTAATTAATTTTATACGTCTCGCCGAAGTCTATACTCGTTCTGACTGATTGAAATGATCTGACAACACAACTTGTTTATTTGTACATTATTATTGCGAGATTATTTAGTCATGTCATGTACCAGATGTAAATAGTCATCATTATTTTATTCACGAATGTCGGCTTTGACTTTGACAGGTCTTAACTTAATGCCTGATTTACTCGAGATTGTATCTAAGTATATATAAGTGAATTAGTTATCTCAAATATCTATTACATAATACTAAATACCATAGATATAATGGAATAGATGTGTAGAGATGGTGATGTAGAAACCTTTTATTTGTTTATTTTTCAATGATGTTCTATCAGCTGTCTCCTTCTATCCACTCCATCTCACTCTACAGTCTTTTATAAAAAAAAAAACAGTGTCCGAGCTGAAGGCCTAGGCTCAGCAACATTATCTCTCGAAGCTGTCTCTCTAACTGATACTCATATCACTCTTCGTAATTAATTTATATTTTGTATGTAAATAAGATTATTTTAATTAAACATATTATTGAGAGAGTGACAGGAGAATGTTTCACGTTATATTTGCCTTGTTTGAACAAAGTGTATGTCAATATTTAACAAAGTATTAGTCAAATATATTAGCACATATAAACCGCATGTGAAGCTTAAATCCAAAGACAGGCGTCAGCAAAAAACGTCGGCTGGCAACTATTACGTATAATTTATAGTTCATTAAAAGTGATTACAAAAGATTGTCACAAACATTGACTCGCAGGCTACTCATAAAAGCGGGCCAGCCAGCCATCTACAGTGCCAGGTGTTAAAATCCAATGTGTAGATGGAATGGAAAACGGCAATCGGCTTTCGTTTGCCCGTGCCGTTCGGAAAAGCCGATCGGTAAAACTTAATGTTTGTAGATGCAAGATTTGGGAATGCTGCGATGCACGGATAAGCGCATGGCCGAATGAAAACCGAATCGTGCCGATTAGACCCGAAGGAACCACCCAATTAGTGTTGATCGGAACAAGCCGAGTGATGCGATACGTAATTACTGACTTCCAAAGTTTTCTTAGTGCCGTAAATCTACAGTAAGTTTGTCACGGCACTGTTATTCCCACGCACGCTGACTGTTACAAAGTGAGTGAACTAAAAATAGTAAATAAACAAACAGAATTAGATTTTGAGTATTGACAATATGCAAATAATAACAGACTAAAAATGTAAAATTAGCATGCATCGATTCATCACATATTCCTATCAGCCTAGTGAAGTTGCGCATAAATCACTAGGACTCGGGCGCTACTCACGGCGAAACCGGTTCCAATAAGCCGGCTCGACGCGGCAGCGACGACGTAAACATCATATACAGTAGGCTGCAAAAACTTTAAAATGAACATCAATATAATTCAAACACCAGTATCATTGTACAAGTGCAGAGTTGTAAGAAATATAATATTTTTATTTACTTAGGTTTAGGTTTTTTATATTACTTATAAAGTATTCTTTAAGTTTTCTTTTGTAATTGTTGCTAGTGATTTCGTCTTTTATTTCTTTAGGTATATTATTAATTAGAGTCGGAACCAGAAAAGCTACTGTTCTCCTTCCATAAAAATTATGAATTGTAGTAACTGTTTCGGGTCGGGTTTTTAGTTCAACAAATTCTACTGAACTAACTGTACCAGTCCGCTTATGTATGTAACAAACCGTACCGATCGATGACTTGCTTTTTGGACCTGTCGGACGAGGAAGTGGACGAAGTAGGCCAATGTCTTCAAGGATTCGACTAAAAGTACTGTTTGTAATTACCATTCAAGACTTATTTTCATGAGAGTAAAGACTAGTGCAGACTGCATGCAATACAAGCTATGTGATGCACATTCTTAGAACCAAATATAATATCTATCTATATAGGGTCATAGGTATTAAACACAAAATCTTTTAGGAGCGGGTCTAGTACATCTAGACAAACAACTTTTGTTCTAGGACTTTTGGAAAATCACGAAGAAAACAACAGCTTTTTCATCCAAAAAATTCGCCAACGTGCGGCAAAATGTATGGAGAAGCCATTTTTTTTTTGCGAATTTTCAAAGTCGTAGTACAAAAATGGTTTGTCTAGACTCTAGATGTACTAGACCCGCCCTTAAAAGGTTTTGCGTTGAATACCTATGACCTCTATAGATAATATACGGTTAAAAAAATAGAACACTTGGATGGCACAGTGATGCTATTCTCTTGGTACCTTGGTATCTGATCTGATCTACAGAAGAAAAACAAGTGTAAGTGAGTGCCTCAAATAACAAATAAATAAGTTCACAAAGAACAAAGTTTCTTGTTCATCGAATCAATTAAAAAACTATTAATATGTTTAACTTTGATTTATAAAAAAAAATGAGCACTGAGATGATTGAAGAAGCCTTGGTGGCCTAGAGGCAATGACACCCGCCTTACCATCGTGAGGTTGTGGGTTCAAATCCCGGACCCGAGTCAATGAGTTCTTTGAAATTTATGTCGGAATTTCACACCACTGGCTTTTCGGTGAAGGAAAACATCGTGAGGCAACCTTCATACGTTCGTAGAAGAAATTCGATGGCGTGTGTGAATCCACCAACCCGCACTGTGCCAGCGTGGTGGATATGGCTCAATCATCCTTCGTGGGTAGGCCTACGTCCTGCAGTGGACTAGTAAAGGCTGGTAAAGAACTTAAATGATTACGTGAATCTTATATTCTCTAATTACTAAAAAGTAAGTCTAGAGATTAATTTATTGAAAAAAACTACAAAAAGACACCCAACAAAAAATATTAAGTAACAATACATTCTTAGTTTCTTATATAAAAAACGTACAAATTAATCGGTCACATATTTTGGGTTATCGATATAATCATAGTGTGATAACCTTTAATATTTGCGTTGTCGCAATGTGTGGCCTTAGATACTGTTAGTAACTAATCACCATTAAATAGTTTATTTTTTAGTAAAATTTCTTAGGCAGTTTCTCAAGAATTCTTTTAGTGGTGCGCTATATTGATCAGTCAGTCATATTTGCAAGCTGAACGCGTTGTTCGCGCCACGTAACCCAAACGCGCCTGAGTTGTTGGAAGCAAAGAATAAGAACAAAGTACTAGAAACAGGACGTCCACCCACAAGGTGGACGGACGACCTCATTAAGACCGCAAGATCGCGCAGGATGCAAGCCGCTACCAACCGGTCTTATTGGAGATCTTTAGGGGAGGCCTATATCCAGCAGTGGACGTCCAATGGCTGAAAAGAAGAAGAAGAAGACTAGAAACAGTACTAAAATAGCAAGAGATTTACATCATTTTGTCTCATTTTAACAAACTAGCATTGAGCTATCTCGGGTGTCCAAATACAAAAAGTTAAAAAGTAGGAGGGTAACATGATCAGAGATTTGAACCTTCGAACTGGAACTAGAGGGTTCAAATTTCCGAAAAAAATTACCAAATTTTAACCATTTTGACATTCCAACTGGTGATTTTGACGTATGCGACAGACGTTGCGTATTTTATTTGTTCCACTCACTCTCGCGTATGCTGTATAACCTGATATGAATAAGGCAGCTGTAACGTAGTTTTTATTTGATTAAAATTTAGCAATTTGAACTACTATTACTTGTAATTCTTCTGAGGTTGAAAGTGAATTAAATGTGTCAAAAATCAATCAAATTTTTTATCAATCAAAAATACTGGCGGCCTCATTTCGCTAGGCAACCTGGTAAATATAAATTCTCCTATTCAATAAATTTAAATAAAAACAAGTGAAGGTTTTATTTTCCTATAAATTAACTCAACATTATTAATTTTGAAAGACTTGCAGCCACTTTTCGCAAGGCAACCCTGTTTAAACATATTCTTTTAAACATATAATTACTTAAAAAAAATGGTTTGAACCGTGTACGCTATGAGCGGGATGTTCTTGCGGTGGGATCTCGGGCTTTATAACTATGAATTCGGATACAACATTGTCCGCAAATTCGTAATTAATACAATAAAAAAATACAATAACAAATAAATAATTAAAAATCGGCCAAGTGCGAGTCAGGCTCGCACACGAAGGGTTCCGTACCGTAAGGGAGCCCCATTCCTCTTGCCGTTATTAATAGCGAGCAAAAAAACTCCTAAAAATCACTTTTGTTGTATGGGAGCTCCCCTTAAATATTGATTTTATTCTGTTTTTAGTATTTGTTGTTATAGCGGCAACAGAAATACATCATCTGTGAAAATTTCAGCTGCCTAGTTATCATGGTTCATGAGATACAGCCCGGTGACAGACAGACAGACGGACAGATGGACATCGAAGTCTTAGTAATATAGGGTCCCGTTTTTACCGTTTGGGTACGGAACCCTAAAAATAATATTCTTTGTATTGAAAAGAATGAGACTTCGCCTACTAGATCGTTTCGTCACAGACCAACTCCGTTGCGTGCCATGCACGGAACGTTTCGGCACCGGCAATGTATTCTCGACTTCGAGCAAATATTTACAGAGCCACAGTCCCTTAGTGAAAGTAGTAAAAAAATGTCCGAGCGCCGTCATACATACCGACTTAGACATTTACATTAAATAATTCACAATGACCCGTTTTCTCGTATCTCGACGTTATGGTAACCTAATTTTTTAATATTGTAATTGTTACTAAATTCTAAACAATTTTTTCAATTATTTCGTTCAAATTATGTTGAATTTGCGATGAAGATTGCTACGCATTATAATTAGTAGTTGGTCCTGTATACGGAGGGCGCTGGTAGCCAGTAGCACAGTTTAATTACTAGTACAGGCACCAGCCAGACCCATAAGCTATTTGTGTAATCTATGTTTGATTCTGGATATTGTATAATTACGACTAGTATTTAGTAACTTTCAACATAAGTTATATTTAATAGTGATTTGTAATACTGGTGTCAATAATATCATTTATTTATTTATTATTTATTTATTAATAAGTGCTTGTAACCGAGCACTTTGGCATCACGCGTCGTTGTAGGCGGCTTACAATCGCCTTACGACTAACTAAAAATCCTGCCCACTACGTAGCTTGGGCAGGGCTTTGGCTCGGAAACATTTTTTGGACGATTGTGACTCCATAGATATTTGTTTGAAGATTCTCGACCACTATTGTTGAAGTATTTTGATAGTGAGCACGTTGTAATGGGCAGAGCGTATCACGTTGTTTACAGTGCTAGTACGTTCCTAGCACGGACATGGTTTAATTTTTAGGGTTCTGTACCCAAAGGTTAAACCGGACACTATTACTAATACTCCGCTGTCCGCCCTTGTTTGTCTGTCTGTCTGTCACCAGGCTGTATCTCATGAACCATGATAGCTAGAGAGCTGAAATTTTCACAAATGATGTATTTCTTTTGCCGTTATTAAAATATAATAAAATGGATATTTAAGATTGGCTCCCATACAATAAACATGAATTTTTAGCAATTTTTCGATCTATATTAAACGGTTAAAGGTAGATGCTTGAAATATTCACAGAATATTTAGTTGTAAGTTCAAATGAAGAATGAATAATTAAATTAAAATAAAATATATTAAGGGGGGCTCCCATGTGGTACGGAACCCATCGTGCGCGAGTCCGACTCGCACTTCACCGATTTTTTTTTACATTGATGTTGCTTCGTACCCGTTGTTGTTTCATGTCGTCTGTACGCGCCTTAAAACCAGTTATACAAACATAACTAACGTGGATGGCTAAATAGATAAATTAATCAGTAAGATATTACAAGTCATAATAGGTAAGAGCATTTATTAGACGATTCAATAGAAGATGTAGTGACATAATCGTACAGATTAGGTTGTTAGTAGTAGGTTACTTATTTTTTATTATTTTCCCTTATCGTAATTTTAATTTAAAGTTTTCCTCAATAACTCAAATGTGTATTTTAAAAAGGACTAAAAAAGTAGAATTAATTGGGTTGTATCTCTCGACGACAGACACACTCAAGCATATCGTTGTACTCAGTGTTATGACCAAGTTTCATTATGGGACCAACTCAATAAAATGCCGAAAAAATTATAACTATAGTAATCCGTTTTTAGGGATCCGTAGTAAAATGAGTAACCCTTATAAATTCGTTGTGTCCGTCTGTCCGTCCGTCTGTCCCATTAAATTAAAATTAAAAATCATTTTATTTCAAAAATTAGTACAATCATGGATATGGCAGCCATAGCCATGCAAACTAGGTGGGTGACACACCTGTGTTTTGATGGATAGCCTTCCCTAGAGTGAAGCTTGATGTAGTAGTATTAATATATTATTAAATAGTTATTAATACAAAGCCTTATAACTTCCACATTTATAAACCAAATTACATGAAATTTGATAATAATAATAGTATGGATTTCAATTCAAAACACTTCAAATTTTCAAAATAGTGTAATTAAGGGGTAGCTCTCCCACATGTAAAGTGGGGATGAAACAATTTTTTCAACCTCACCCCCTCATGTAAGGTATCGTTGAATAGGGTTTTTAAAATAACTGTGCAATTATAACTTTTTGAGTTATAAAAAAAATTGAAATTTTTAAACATGCACGTAGTTCAGAGGTCATTGACCACGAAAACATATGTCATACTAATTTACCTTTTTCTAGAAGTCATAAAAATTTAACACACAAAAAATTTAGTATTGTAGTAATGACATCATAAAAATTGGTTTTTGTCATCATCATAATCATCGTCACCATCTTCGGAAGCCTATCATACGCGTGTCTAGACACGCACTTGACAACTTACTTATTTCAGGTGACCGAACGTAGCGTGTTGTAATCATCAACATATGGGCCATAGACATCTCCACCTATAACAATATCTTTATAGTTTTCCAATAACATCGTTTGGAAGCGTCCTGCAATCGCAACGGTCTCTTTTTAACTACACACGGAAGCGTATAGCTTTGTTCTTTTCTCAAAGTAAGGCTTTATGGATTTATTTTTGACCGACGAACCGAACCGAAGGAGGTACTCAATTCGACGCGTATTTTTTTTTTTAATGTATAACCACGCACAACATTTTTCACAGTAGTCCGATTTCAACAATACAATTTTTTTTATTGGAAACAGTATACTTCGAAATTGGTCCCATTTAAATTTTATTGAAATTGGCCGGGCCATTTTTGATAAATCAACAATAATGTGAAAAATGTTATAAATGCAAATATTGGCAAATTCTGTACACGGGTGAAGTCGGTCATGCTATTTTTTGCAAAAAATAATTATCGATATAGCACATTGAAAACAGGCGTCAAAAAGTTGAAGTGCATTTTGGTGGACGGCACTGCATGGCACGGCAGGGAGTATTTATAGAACCAATGTAAGAAATAAATGCTTTCCGATGTCTCTACACATAAATTTGTGTTTATCGAATACACCTGTTCAATTCACGATACCTACGTACTTATAGGTAAAATAAGGGAAAATTAGCTATGGATGAGAAAGATAATTATATCTATATTATGTTTTGTAACTGAAATTGTGAGAATTATACTATGTCTATGCATAGTAATTTAAAATAAGATTAGCTTAGTAAGTAATTTTTAAGATATTCACTTACCTAATATTATGATGTCTGCTATGCCCTACTAGGCAGGGTGTATACTTAGCTTTTAAGAATGCTCTGTATATTATGCAAATAAATGTATTCTATTCTATTCTAAGATTCTGTTGAAATTGAATATTATTGAATTATTTTGAATTAAAAAAAAATTGCAAAAAATTTTGTATTATTTAAATCTGATTTAACAAGTAAGTACCTAACCTTATATTTAGAAAAGAAATGTCATCTTATGAAACCATGATAAAATCAGTATTCCTTAAAATCTTAGTTTAAAATGTTAGAGATTGATTTTTAGTAAAGTGTTTACGATTTCAAATCCAAGAAAAACAAAATTGCAGAATTAATTGTGTTGGTTTTTATTGTGTATGTAAGAATCTGTCTGTCTGCCTATACTTAACATCGTATAATACATCCATAAAAAATAAATGTGCCATAAATCCATGAATCGATTTTGATCTCATTTATTTTGTTTGAAAACTGTTGATGTTCATCCTTGACCATCTTTCAATAAAATGTAGGTATATTATCATGGGCTGTATAATTTTGAGAGGAAGCCTTCTTGTGTTGTAAAAATTTAGATGCTATACTCGGAATTTTAATTCGATTCCTACTGTATGTACTGTCAAAAACTGTCAAAAATGACAGTAGCTAATGTCAAATCTGGAATCGAATTAAAATTCCGAGTATAGAAATTAAATTATAATGTTTATAGAGAAATTAATAAAATATTTTTAAAGGAGTTACTTTAGCGAACCTCCACATATGTAAAAATTTTAACCGACTTCCAAAAAGGAGGAGGTTCTATGTTCGTCTGTGTGTATTTTTTTGTGTATGTTCATCGATAATTCCGCCAATTCTGAACCGGATCGAAAAAATATTTTATCTACACTAATGTTGTAACATTCTACTTATGTTTCCAATACTTGACTTATAATGACTACTGTTATAGCGCAGACAACAAAACACTCAATTTAAGCAATTTCACATGATATAATATCCACATCGATATCGTAAAATCTCATTATAACATCGCGCGCTCGCTCCTGATTGGCCCTGCGCGCGCAGCTGCGCTCTCATTGGTTAGATTTTAATTTCAATGGCGCCAAGTTCACTGTGACAATACACGTACGCGTGAATTTAATGTTTTTTTTTTATTTATTTTTTTATTAGTGAAGATAAAGTAGTGTATGCAACTGCATATAACACACTCGTTACTATTATGAAACTCGCTGCGCTCGTTTCAAAAACTCACACTCGTGTTTTAATACCCTTCATTATATGACAGTTGCATAAACTACTATTTTAGTTCGAAAAGGTGTACCTACTCCCAAGGTGGTCCCTTTAAAATTTTACAGAAATCGGCGGCTGAGCTGTTCAAAAAAAAGCAACAATAATTTAAATAATACGAATGAAATATTCGAATTTTGTACACGATGGAAGGCGATTTTGCCTTTTTTTGCGAAAAAAAGTTATTTTAATTATATTATTTACGAGAATGTTACTACTCGACTATGTCTGTCGGTGCCGTGTGTTAGCTGATGGGCATTCTGCTCCAACATCATCTCTAAGATTCTAGTAGGACAATCAGATGATACACCATTGGACAATAATACGGACCTCCAATATCTCTGCCATTCATTACAAAACTCAAAGTACTTATAAGGCTTGCTCCAACTACTGGCTTATCAAAGTTGTTTCACACCCATACACCACTGATCACTATCACAGACTGACACTCCATCCTGTAGCACAAACCATCTCTCTGTCTACCCTCATTCCATATACTCCTCACCGTCGCAATACCGAAGTGTGTTGCGACTATGTGTAGGTACCCTCTTTAATAAGCGCAGCTAACACGTGTTATTTTATACAGGTATCTATAATGTTTTAATTGACAAATGCGTAATAAAAACAGGTAGGTACCTATTTTTATATGTACTTACCTACTGTTTTTCTAGAATAAGATGTTAATGAACTTGTCCACATATGATGCAACACACTTCGTCAAATCATCACATTCAAGAGAAACCGGTTTAGGTTTGATGGCACTTTGCTATGAGGTAATAACTATAAATTTGTTAGATTTGTTTAGTGGCTTTGCTTCGGAAATATTTTTAACTAGCTTTTGACCGCGGCTTCACCCGCGTAATATTTTGATTTTTGTGCCATCCCATAGGAACCTTTTATTTTTCCGTGATAAAAAGTAGCCTATGTCACTTTCCGTCTTTCAAACTAAGTACGAGTATGTTAACAGTTCTTTTTTTGAAATTTCTTTAAGCGCACGCTAGAATAGCTAGCAGATGTCAGAATTTTTCCTACTTACTTAAACACTTATCGTTATATTAATATGGAAAATTCACGCAATATCGTTATAATTTATAGCCTGTGTGTTATTCTGATATATAAGCTATATTATTCCAAAGTTTCATCTCAATCCGTCTAGTAGTTTTTGCGTGAAAGGTAACAAACATCCATCCATCCATCCATCCTTACAAACTTTCGCGTAAATATTAGTAGGATTTTCAACCCTCTCCACAACAAATGTAATTAAAAACATTTTGGAAACCCTGATTCTAGATCATGATATCCATTTACCCATATGACTGCCTCGGCAGCTCAGTGGTTAGTAACCCAGACTCCTGTTGCCCAAGAACCGCTGGTTTGATTCCCACCAAGGTAAGAATTTTTGTGATGAACATAGTTGTATGCTCTGTATCTGGGTGTTTATTATATTAATATGTATTTAGTAATTATTTTTCGCAAAAAATGGAAAAACCGCCTTTCATGGTGTACAAAATTCGAATATTTCGCGCGAATTGTTTCCATTATTGTTAATTAATCAAAAACGGCTCAGCCGATTTCTGTAAAATTAAATGGGACCACCCCGGGAGTATACCGTTTCAAACTAAAAAATAATTTTTCGATTCGGTTCACAATTGGCGAAATTATCGATGAACATACACAAAAAAAAAACACATACACACGAACATGCAACCTCCTCCTTTTTGGAAGTCGGTTTAAAATACATAATTATGTATTAATCAGTTTACACGTAAATTGAAACTACGGTTATATCCGTATGGCTTTATACATTTTTGTACAGTGCCTCTGGCGGAAACGAGGATGAACTAACCAAAATGAGACACGCGTATGTTTAGGCTACTATAGATGGTGACGATGATTAGGACTCTCTTTTTCTTCTCACTCTTTTTTTCAACTTTGGCGACCTATATCTCACTAATGGTACATACATGCGACAAAAAATGATTTAAGGAACCTTATATTCATTTTAAAAACCCTAATCAAAGATACTCCACATGAGGGGGTGGAGTTGAAAAAAATGTTCATCCTCACTTTATATGTATCGGAGTTAACCCTTAAATATACATTTTGGAAATTTTTAAGTATTTATAATTGAGATCTACCTATATACTTAAACTACCATAATGTCAAATTTAATGCAATTTGGTTTATAAATGTGGAAGTTATAACGCTCATAGTGCATATGAGGGTGGACGGACGGACGGACACAACGAAGTTATAAGGGTTCCTCGTTTTACTACGGAACCCTAAAACGTAAAATTTACTTTAAAAAAAAACCGAGACAGTTCTCCTACGCAAAGATTAACTTTATGAATATTAAAACGGCTTACGCACATTGTACTGCTACCGCCTACCTATATTTTTAATAAATAAGTTTTAATAATAATAAATTATGTCACACGTGAATGTAGATTTTATGATCTTTTATAATTATTTTATTATTAGCGTAACAAACGTGTTGCCTGATATCCATAAAATATTATTATTTCGTCATCTATGTAATAATTATAAGTGCAAGGACATTGACTCAAGAGTATAAACAAAGCCTGCGAATAAAATTAGGTTATGTCTTTTGATTTTAAATAGGGCTTTTTAGGGTTCCGTACCCAAAGGGTAAAAACGGGACCCTTGGACTAAGACTCCGCTGTCCGTCTATCCGTCTGTCTCCAGGCTGTATCTCATGAACCGTTATAGCTAGAAAGCTGAAATCACAGATGATGTATTTCTGTTGCCGCTATAACGATAAATACTAAAAACAGAATAAAATTAATAATTAAGGGAGGCAACAAACCTGATTCTTTAGCCGTTTTTCGCTCTATATTAATAATGGTAACAGGTAGATGCTTGGAATTTTCACAGAATATTGAGTTGTGTGAGTATACAACTAAGTATTCTATATAATAATAAAAAAAAAATTAAGGGGGGCTCCCATACAGTACGGAACCCTCCGTGCGCGAGCCCGACTCGTACTTGGCCGATTATTTCAACGACACCTTTGAATTTTTTTATCAAGTATTCTTGAATAAAAAATAGCAGTTATAGCGTTATAGCTAGAAAGCTGAAATCACAGATGATGTATTTCTATAAATATCTAAATTGAAATCAATAATTTGTTATATAACTTTATGCACTCTTTGCGTCCTTCAGGCTTTTGCAACAAAAATAGTCTAGTGGCTAAGCATTATGATTTCCTGGTTTAACTGATTTTTTGTAACTGCGCAGCTGCGTTCAATTTATAATTTTTTCCATACAAAATATTCAAAATTATATTAGCAATCGTGTTTTTGTTACCTTTCATGAATGTTTTTTCATTTGTATACTGGTAAAAATTCATAAACAACGCGCAAAAAATATCCTTGGCATACAAACGTATGGAGACATAACAAATTTGCATTCATAACATTTTTTGGTATAGGGATTTTCTTAGAATTTTCACAGTCGTAAACATAAAAACATAATTACGCTAGTAAAACACGTGTAATGTTTACATTGCTTAAAACAATAACAAACAAGCTTTAAGTAATTTAATAGTAGGTACCCACAGGGTTATCCAGAACTTTACTAAGTCAAAGGTGGTGATTCAGGCCATCACTACAAAATCATTTACTACGGGGCCAACCCAGAATTCGAGAAGAAAATACAGCTGTTTCATACATTTTGTCGATAGAGAGTAACAATTTTTAACCCCCGACGCAAAAGAGGGGTGTTATAAGTTTGACGTGTCTGTTTGTTTGTCTGTGTGTCTTCTGTCTGTCTGTGGCATCATAGCGCTCGAACCACTGAACCGATTTCAGTTTAGTTTTTTTTGATGAAAGGAGACTTAGTCGAGAGTGTTCTTAGATATGTTTTATAAAAATCGATTGAGCCGTTTAAGAGTTATGGTGGGTTAAAGTGGGGATGGAAGACCCAAAATTCTACAAAGGTAGGTTTGTGTCGGGGGTTTTTTAAATTTAAGTTTTTATATGGTACAGCTGAGACATTTTTCTCGTTTCCCTGGTCGGCCCCATAGTAAAAGTTGTTCATAACGCTAGGCTCAATACGCGCGAACAATGATATCGCGAAAAAATACACAAAAAGTTACCTCGCGACAAATATGTGGAGCAGACAATTTTCTTTTTGCGATTTTGGAGTCGGCTCCATGTAAACGTTGGTCGTTGCGATGATTACAGTGGTATTCTAGAACATAACCGTCGTCTAGGAAAACGTCCTTTCAACTATTTTGTTCACTTACCTAAATATCATTAAAATAAATAAATAAATAAAATGATTTTATTGACACCAGTATTACAAATCACTATTAAATATAACTTATGTTGAAAGCTACTAAATACTAGTCGTAATTATACAATATCCAGAATGAAACGTAGATTACACAAATAGCTTATGGGTCTGGCTGGTGCCTGTACTAGTAATTAAACTGTGCTACTGGCTACCAGCGCCCTCCGTATACAGGACTAACTACTAATTATAATGCGTAGCAATCTTCATCGCAAATTCAACATAATTTGAACGAAAGAATTGAATAAATTGTTTAGAATTTAGTGACAATTACAATATCAAATTTAGAATTAAATCAAATTACTTAATTAAGTTAAGTAACCACAATACACATTAGAATATTGTAGCGATAATATAACCAAAAATAGACATAATCATGATTTTTAACGCTTGATGGAAATTAACTAACTATAATTCTATTGTGATTTATGACTTGCTTATGTCATCACACTATATAGCAATTGTTTAATATTGTTGCATCATTAAATGGTAATCAGTTTATTAAGTCTAATCGTTTCTTGCATTAATTCTAGTTCTGTTATTTGAATAGTGCTGGGTCGGGTGAATACAGCTCTAATTAGAACAACTGATCTGTTCTCGTTTCTGTTGCATGCAGCAAAAATAACTTGAATTTAACAAATTTTAACACATAAATGCGGTTTTATGACATAAATTCTTAAACATTATTAAAGGTTCTAAAAATATAAGTTTACCTAAATCTAATCTTTGCTCCAAAAATTCAAAAGAAGCAGCTCAATGATATTTATTTAAACACTGATTTTGTTTTATAAAAATGCGCATTTATTGGACTAATTTGAACCATAGTAAGTAAAGTAAATTCGTATAGGCCGGGTGGCTAGCCCTGATGTCAGAATTTTTAGGCCGCTTGAAGGCTTCTGACTTGGCTAATCGGTTAAAACGACCGGGACCTACAATTTAACGTCTCATCTGAGCGACGGTACCGCTCAGTTGGAAATTGCTACCCGCGGTCACCCATCCAATTACTGACCGTGTGGAACGTTGCTTAATTCCGGTGATTACTGACAAACACCTAGTCAAACTAGATACGCTACGAGAGCTACATGTGAACTATTCGATAATAGGAAAAGTAATAAGCATTCAAATATTTTGAAAAATAAAATAAAGTTGTTTGTTCACTAAGACATAATTTAATGCAAAACCATCCCAAAAAACAAGAGTCATACGGGAGATTAGCTAATATTTTTCATTATTCCTATTATTTATCGTTATTATTAAGTCTAATAAGTCGCAATGGATCAGCGGATATGACTCAATTGCCCCACGGGTAAATGGATTTCGTGGGAAAGCCTGTGTTCAGCAAGAGAATATTAAAAAGTCAGCACGATACGGTATATTGAGTCAAATTACGCATTAGAAAACCCCGAGCCAGCGTCTGGTTAACCAAATTGAAACGTGAACTCGATTGAGTAATTTCTCGGGTCGCGGGTCGCTGTAGCCCGCATCTTAATCGACCCAATCGAATTGAGACTTTTTGAAAGGTTGAACGCTTATAAAATGTTACGAGAGTGTGGTCATTTGTGATATATAAATTGTTTGTGTAATGTTTAAAGGGTTTAGGGTAAGTGCTGTTTAGTCCGTCTGAAAACTTTTGACGTAGGTAGTTAAATGGCGAAAATAACACTGTTGTGATCACTCATTACTCAGCGCATTCAGCGATCGATTTAAGTTGTAATCATTATTTAAAAAAACCATTGAAAGATTTTAAAATTTTTGTTAATTAGTTGTAAAAATTTGTGACGAACGCACGTGCTACAAATATGCAGGGTTTTCATAGAAGAAATTTAATATTTCCATTAATCAAAGTGACGAGCGCACGTAGTGCAGGGTTAACATAGAAGAGATTTAATATTTTCATTAATCAGAGTGACAATATATAAGTAGGTATAGTTCAAAATTCTGGATGGTGCAAATTCGTCTAGTTTAAAAATTGTCGTCTAAAAATCACACTTTAGTATTTCATTAACCTAAAAATATTATTACTTTTGAATTGGGGATATTTTAAATGTAGCTGACACATGTCAAAAATACTTAGCTCCATTTTGAATACTAAAAAGGTACAAAATACACTAAAATAATCTACAAAAGAAAGATAGCACTTTTGTCGCCTGATGCCATTAACCACAAAAATGAATCTTGAACAGAGCTGTCAAAACTGTCAAATATGAATTGGAATTTGATACTATCAAGAGAAAAATACGGCAACTAGCCACTGAATAGAGATATTTGTCATGTCTTCTTCTAACTCAAGCCATATTAAATCAATGCATCTCCTTCGGATATTCTCGATCGAGCATATTATCCCTCTGGTTATGTGAGACATTATAGCTCTGTGACTTATATTCTATCATAAGATTATCAATGCTCAAAATGTCACACCAGCTCATTTAGTAAATAACAACTCAACGAGCTGGTTGCGATGCAACTTGTTCCCATCACTATAACAGCCATTGAATTCTCTTTTTGTAATAATTCTGAATGTGAATTTACTTAATGACTTTGTTACGGTTAAATAATTAACATTACATCGTCAGTGATAGAGCGAAAATATGAATACAATATTTATTTATTCATTACTAGCGACCCGCCCCGGCTTCGCACAGGTTAATTATACATATAAACCTTCCTCTTGAATCATTCTATCTATTAAAAAACACTACATCAAAATCCGCTGTGTAGTTTTAAAGATATAAGCATACATGTGGACATGGGGAAAGCGGAAGCGACTTTGTTTTATACTATGTAGTGATGACGTTACTTATATTTTTGTATTTATTCTTAAAGGCTAGGTCAAGCTGATTCCCTTCACCCAATCACTGTACCACGCGACATCACAGTAGTGATTCATTCTCACGGATAATTTTATGGTTATCGTCTTATCCCCTTCTTTATTTACTTACATATTTTCATAAACACAATAATAAGCCTAAAATTACTAAAACTAACCTACTTAAACTAAATAATACTAAAATTTATATTAAAATCATCAATCCATACATCAGCCATATGACGTCCACTGCTGGACATAGGCCTCCCCTATGGATCTTCAATAAGACTGCGACTTGCATCCAGCGAGATCTTGCGGTCTTAATGAGATCATCTGTCCACCTCGTAGGTCGACGACGTCCTAAGAAAACTGCAATAATGACTGGCGGCGTCGAAACACTTTAAAACCCATAAATAAGATGAAGAAGATTACAATCTGAATATTTTTGAGACAAAAATAAATAGGTAAGTATGTATCTCTATCTTGGTCTACATACTCCACCTTCGGCAAAAACTTCGCCTTCTTACAGGAGAGTTGTTGGCCAAATGTAACCCTATTTTGCTTGAAAAAGAACTTACCAAATGCATCAGGAACAGCTGATTAAGTCCAATCCGAACCAGGCCGTAGTGCAGTAGAAGGTATGCAGTGCACCAAGTCGGAAGTACCACGTTGTATTGCGGTCTTAGATGGATTGCAGGCTGAGGACAAAAATACATTTATCCATATCATTTTCCTTCTTGTGCATTTGACAAAAATTTTTTTTAAGAATCCTTACATTAATTTTAAAAATTATACCCTACACAACGACAAAATAAGAGGGTAGAGTGGAAAAAAATTTCATCTCCACTTTACGTGTATGAGTTCTACCCCTTCAATACAAATTTTGAAAATTTTAGGTATTAAAAATTGAGATATTTTATTATTTAAATATCATAACGGCAAGTTTCATCTAATTTGGTTCATAAATGTGGAAGTTATAAGGTGTTTAACATTCAGACAGACGGACGGACACAACAAAGTTATAAGGGTTCTTTGTTTTGCTACGGAACCCTAAAAACGTGCTACATGCTCTGGCCACTGCGACTTCAATTTGCCAAGCCGTCGGACATTGTCAATGACTTTCTTTCTTTAACGGATTTTCTCATTTTCGTTACGAACGTGCAGTGAACACAAACATTGCCCTCTCCGCTGCTGAAGAGACAATTCTTCGTACTTGGGTACTTTTATTAGTTAATAATTATACGATCCTTACCTTGAAGTTTGATTTCAATTATGTGAGGATTCTTATTTATACTTCGGGTACTGTACCGAAGACGATTGTAGTTCAATTGAATAAAAATCGTCTTCAGTAGAGTACCCGAAGAATAAATAAGAATCAAACGATACTTATCTTGAAGTTTGATTCCAATTATGCGAGGGTACTCAACCGAAGACGACTGCATTGCAATTGAATTATAATAGTCTTCGGTCGAGTAGGCAGTAAAATTAAATTGAATTGAATTGTAAGCTGAGCGCAGTGTTCATTGAATGACATTCATTGACGAGAAGACCTATTACCTAAGACACAGGTTCTTGAGTGTACATGGTTTGGAGAACAGAGCTTATTAATAAACAGACATATGATTTTTTGTCGTCGTCATCGTTTAAGCCATTTTACGTCTACTGCTGGACATAGGCCTCCCCTAAAGATCGCCAATACGTGGTCTCCACTTGTTAACTTTTCGACCCCGTCGGTCATCAGTCCTCCATGCTATGTGCCCTGCCCACTGCCATTTCAGCTTGAATTAATGAACATATTATTGTTAACACAGAATACAGAAAAATACACAGAAAGGAAAAAAAAACAACTTAAAACTAGTGCAACAAAGGGCGGACTTATTGCTTACAGTATACTCTTCCAGGCAACCCTTAAATCTAAAGGAAAAAATAATAAAGATAGAAAAATAAACGAAGTGAGTAGTAAAAGAGAAGGGACAAGAAAAAATTAAGTAATAAATACATAAGTTAAAAATCGAATACATTAAGTACCTACATTCTAATACATAAATAAAAAATAATAAAAGATACACTAATACATACAATTTGATAAAAAAGTATATATAGCAATAAATAACAACAAATCTACGGCGATGGCAATTGTGAGAGATAGAGCTTTTTAACGCTTTCCTTGATAACAACAAGAGATGTGGCTTTGCGTGTTGGAACAGGCAAAACATTCCACAATTGGACAGCCTGAAAAGCAAACGACTTGCCATAGAATGTTTCAGAGTGCGCAGAGGGAGACATGAGAGTGAGGTTATCTTGAGACCTAAGAGGAATAGAATGAGAGGACTGCCAATAGCAAAAGCAATCTTTTAAGTAGCGAGGGGAGGTAGGATTCAATAAGATGTTATTGAGGAAACAAAGAATGTGAGCATTCTGTCGAAGGCGAATAAGCAACCACTTGAGCTTATTGTGAAACTGAGACACGTGGTCACATTTGCGTAAGCCGTATATGAATCGTATGCAATAATTTTGAAGCCGCTCAAGTTTAACTAACTGATCCTCGGTAAAATTGAGAAAACAGTCATCAGCATAGTCAAGGAGAGGAAGGAGAAGTGATTGCCAATCCATAGGACTATGTCGGTCAGTTTGATTCTTCTTCGTAATCTCCTCGTTACTTTTATTGATTATTTGAAAAAAACTTTTTAAAACAATCTTACGTCTTCTGCCATGTCTCTGAAGCGAACGGAAGACCCTGGCTTCCATTCCAGCTTAGCCGGTCAAGAACCGCCTTTAATTTGTGCAGCCAGTTGTCGTAGCTTCTAAGCGTCGTCACCACATATTTGGTGTTAAAAGTCTGGAAAGAAGTTTGTTTTAGGTCGGTGAAATGTTATAATACTGTAAGATTGGATTCATCATCATAACGATGAACTTAGGCATTGACGATTAAAAATCAAATGAACTAGCTAATAGGAAAGGTAAAAAAACATGAAAAACTGAACTTTTTAGTAGATTTTGCTTTTCGGTATCCAATCTCCTCTGTACTACTCAAAAGTGCTGAACTGAACTTAGTTGATAACGTTATAAGCATTTAGTTTAAAAATTTAATAAAAATTAATCAAGCTTGTTAAAACGAATTCTACATTATAACAGCCTTTAACGAGCTCACCGATAAATTTTCCACATCAACAGGACTCTATAGAATAGACCATCTTAAACGATATTAAACGGGACTCACTCACGTGTTCGTATAGTCATAACACGACTATAGTTTCGATCGCGTTCGGCGACCTTTCTCAAGTTGGCGAGTGCTAACACGCGGAGCCGTCTCGCAATGCACTGCGGGCTGCGGCGCGTAGCGCTCGCGATGACAGCGGTTGCGGTGGCGGGGCGGGGGCGTGTAGAGAGGATTGTTGTGTCGGCGCGCACTGAATATCCTCTTCTTCGATATAACGGTCTCCGTCGTCGGGGACACTCCAGCACACTGAGCTCACTATGTCTCCACCAGTCCCACGGTCAAATCCTCTGGTTCCCTGAAGACACGGTCTCCACGTCGGTGGCAGTGTCCATCCCCCGTCTCTATTGAAGTTAGGGCGTCTGCTAATCTCAATAGCCTCCCTAACTTTACGGGGCACGAAAAACTTCTCTCGTGCTAGCACCTTCGCTCTATCAAATCTGATGAAGTGCTGTGCATCGGAATCGAGAGTGTGTTCCACTACCGCAGATCCATTTCTGTCTAAATTCTTCATTGAACGTATATGTTCCGTGAGCCTGGTAGAGACATTTCTTCTTGTCTCTCCGACGTAACACTTCCCGCAATCGCACGGGATCATGTAGACACCGGGGACACCCAAAGGGTCTCTATCCTTAGGAGAGCGTAGCAATTGCCTTAGCTGTCCCGGAGGACGGAAGATGGTTTTAATGCTATACCCTCGGCGTAATAAATTTCCAATTCTGTCCGTCACTCCTTTAATGTACGGCAAATATGTTGCTACTCTCTCCACCGATGCCGGACGAGTCCTGGGAGATGCGTTTGCCAACCGCCAGCTCTGTTTCCACTTGTAACCATTACTGCTCAGCACACTTTTCATGTGATCGAGCTCAGTATCCAGGTACTCAAAATTACACAGTTTTAGTGCTCTATTTATAAGTGTCCGTGGTACCGAGGTCAAGTGCACCGGATGGTGGTGCGAATCTGCGCTCAGGTATCTATCTGTGTGTGTTGGTTTACGGTATACCGTGTGAGAAAGTCGGCCGTTAGAGTCTCGTATCACCAACACATCTAGAAACGGTAGAGATCCGTTGCGTTCACGTTCTACGATTACAGTAATGTTCGCATGCACGCTGTTCAGATGCGATAGTAGCGGATCTATTCCATCTTTCTGTACTATGGCAAACACATCGTCCACATATCGCCACCAGTGTCTCGGTTTATATGGAGTGGTTATCCATCGATTGAAATGGCGTCCTTAATTTTAAAAAGATCTTGCCCGAGTCCATCATTATGGTAATGACTTCTTACAAACGTTTCCTTCGCATGGGAAGTCGTAAATAGATGCATAAAACTCTGTAGTCCAAGAGGTGTTCACTGCCAGACCTTCGTCAATTAAAAAAAATAAAAGTTTCTTTGCGGATACTCCTAATAGAAGAAGAAACGATGGACAAGCCATGAGGCTTGAATCGTGACTGTGCAATAGAGATGGGTTAGTTTAAATCTTAGTCTAAGTTAGTAGTTTCAGTGCATTGCGTGAATGCATTGCAAATGAATGCATGCATACATTGCAATTGCATGAAAGAGTATTAAGAGTTATTTCATTGTACTATTTTACATAAAATCATTTTGTCATATCTCTGAAATCCACCATGATCCACATAATAATATAATATTTATGAAAGTATTACGTAAGTAGTATGTCAAATAACCTATAAAAATAAATTAACAACACACCACAGTTTCTCACATGCAGTGACATGATTTTTATCGCAAAATCTCATAAAAGTTTAAGTGTTATATGTTCAAATCATCAAATTTCAAACTTATGGTACTTATACTTAACCTATCATTGCTTGCTACATCAAAATTATGAATTTCTTTTTACAGCGCATTCTTCCAACACATCTTTTATATTTAAACGAAGGCCTGGAAGTCTCGGGCTCTTGGTCTAAATTCTTACAAGGCTTAAAAACAGCTTAGTTCCAAAGATAGTACTGATCGCTTTTTATTTTCTAAGGGAAAACATTCCGAGGATTAAAGTGTCCCATTTAGAGGGACAATAATTGTTATTGCCGAACCTTAGCGGAAAAAGCTTCTTGGGGATAAAAGGTTTGTTTTTTACCTGATCTTAAAACGAGGCTTCTGCCGAAAAGTAAATCTGTTTGAAAATGTGAATATTTGCTTTGCGTTGCTTTTATGCTTGGATTATGTAGTTACTGATTATTTTGAAATAGTTTTCATGAGCTGTATTTGTTTAAATTTGAATCCTTGAATTATAGTATTGGGTTTATCTGCAATAATGATTATTGCATCTAGCATCGATTTAATGCTTTTGACTAAAACCGGTGGTTTGCTATTGTAATGTAACGACCGCCGGAAAGAAAGGGTCTTGATTTTTGTCATTTTACCCGGAAGGTTCTCTAGTGAGTACATACTTACTAAAGACCACGTAGGTACCTTTCTAGCAAACGCAAAGTAGGAAATTCATCCTTAAGGTGGACGAATGACTTCGTCAAGACTGCTGGATCACGCTGGATGCAAGCCGTATTTATAACCAGTCTAAGAGATCTATAAGAGCGGCTTATGTCCAGCAGTGGACGTCTGTTGTTTGAAACGACGAACGAGGATCCGGATTTTTTAATATTATAGATTTGCAATTACCAAAATAATATGGTTGTTATCTTACCATGATGTATTCTAATGGCTGGGTGTGTTCAGGAAGTACTCCAGAAATCCGAGGGTCTTGATGCACTCCATATAAATCCAGCATATGTAGAAGTAGCTAAAGTGGTGGTGCATCACGAACTGGGCTGGTGAAGTGGCCGTCGCCAGGGGCAGGAAGAATATGTAGAAAAAAAAGGTAAGCATATTACACAAACTATTCTTCATGTTCCAGTGAGTGATAACTTATTGCACTTAAACGCGGTCTCTTACTATGGGCCTTATTAATAAGCTCCAAGTAGGCCAACGAGCTGTGGAGAGGGCTATGCTCGGAGGAGGGCTATGCAGAAATAAGAAGATCCGTAGAAGCATCAAAGTTACCGATATGGCCAACGAATTATATTATTTATGATTATTACAATGTCCAAAAATTAGAAACCCGACGAAAATACTTTGATTGCACAAATCTTTATGAAATAGTTCACTCCATAGTAGACGCTCCCGAATTGTTATCTCAAATAAACTATAACACTTGGTACAGTGCACGTAGATCCGTGAATGAAAAATGCGTCAAATATTCGCGTGACCATCTTTGCCAGAATTGATCTAATTCTCGGTTTCCGATTGAGCTGAAATTTTACATACATGTCTAAATCGGGTGACGATGCAATATTATGATGACATGGTGATGATCTGATGATGGAGCTGGAAGGTGGCCAAAGGAACTTAGCAATGAAACGAGACAACCTCATCGAGTTTGGGCTCGTTTGAATCGTCTTGACGTGTAGTTTGTCTTTCATTGGTAACCAGGGTCTGATGATGGAGCTGAAAGGTGGTCCTAGAAAATCTGTAACGAAACGACGCAATCCCATCGAGTTTGGCTCGTTTGATTCGGCTTGGCGAGTACTAGTTCAGTGAATATTGTTTTAAACAAAATAGGTATTTTTATACTTGTTTGGGGATTAAGCGTGTTCGGCGTGTTTGGCGCTGAATGCACCTAGCTTCTAGGTATTATTAAAAACTTGATTTTGCCCTCGGTTTCGCCATCATGATATTTCGAGGCCCTACTTTACCACCCTTAATACGAGTAAAGGAGGAGGAAAATAAAAAAACAAAATAATTCGATTTGACATATGTTCGGTTCGACAGTTCTTTTTAGGGTTCCGTACCCAAAGGGTAAAAACGGGACCCTATTACTAAGACTTCGATGTCCGTCTGTCCGTCTGTCACCGGGCTGTATCTCATAAACCATGATAGCTAGGCAGCTGAAATTTTCAAAGATGATGTATTAATGTTGCCGCTACAACAACAAATACTAAAAACTGAATAAAATAAATATTTAAGGGGGGCTCCCATACAAGAAACGTGATTTTTAGGAGTTTTTTGCTCGCTATTAACAACGGCAAGAGGAATGGGGCTCCCATACGTACCGTACCCGGAACCCTTCGTGAGCGAGTCCGTCTCGCACTTGGCCGATTTTTATTTGACATTTCTTGGAGTGCACGCTAGAATAGCTCGCAGATGGAAGAATGTTTCCTAGTTACTTAACACTTATTGTTATACTATGAACAATTTACGCAATATCATTGTAATTTATACCTTTTGTGTTATTCTGATATATAAGCTATATATAATATATATATAATTGCAAAGTTTCATCTTAATCCGTTCAGTAGTTTTTGCGTGAAAAAGTAACAAACATCTATCCATCCATACAAACTTTCACGTTTATAATATTAGTAGGATCTGCAAGAGTCCAATGTCGTATACTTACACACCAGTAAAAGTCAAACGACTGATAAAATGATAACGATGTTTTTAATAGGCATTCGATTCGAATTCCTACATATTAGTGTCAATATCATACCAGTGAAGAATTCAAGAGATTTTTTATTACCTACCTTTCAAACGAAGTGCTATTGAACTCTACCTTCTAGGCCAAGGCGATTGAACTTTACGAAATATGACCCTGCTATATTATTTCTGTACTATTTCCATATTATTATGATATCAATGTGATGCAGTTAGTAGATCTGTATCAAATTCATTAAAAAATAAACTAATAAGATTTTTATTTAAATTAAAATTAATGATCCACAGAATCCAGGTTCTGTGCCCTTTGTTAACTAAGTTACAATTGAGAGAATGCGACTGTACAATAGAGATAGGTTAGTTTAAATCTTAGTCTAAGTTAGTAGTTTCAGTGCATTGCATCCGGTCACGAGTGTGACGCATGTGCCAGCCATCGCTCTTCTCGATCATATTTAAGGGAAGAGAACGACACGACGCCGCCGCAAGAAGGAGCCTTCGATGGCGAGCATGAATGCTCAATCATGAATACGAGTTTTAAGTTATAAACACCTTATAATATCCGCAGAAGGTACATCCAGTATTAACTAGAGTCGGGGTTACAAACAAAAACTTAAAAAAAAAGTTATTTGCGTATCAAATATTTTTGTAAAAATATATTTATTTTCTTGCTGGTTGTTAATTCTGTCGCTAAATATTAGCAGTAGGTTGATTTTGGTGATTTTGGATAAAATTTAAGTCATAAGCAGAACTGTACTGCCGTGGTGGTCCAGTGGTAGTGACACCCGCCTAACAATCATGAGGTCGTGGGTTCAAATCCCGGTCCCGTACCAATGAGTTCTATGTAACTTATGTACGGATTTTCACACCACTGGCTTTTTGGTGAAGGAAAACATCGTGAGGAAACCTGCATATGTCCGTAGAAGAAATTCGATGGCGTATGTGAATCCACCAACCCGCATTGAGCCATTGTGGTGTCCTGTAGTGGACTATTAAAAAAAAAGGCTGCTACAGTACAGTACAGTACATGAGCAGAAAGCTTGTTGTTGCATTTCATTCAATACTTAAACAAAATGAAACAACAAATTCTCACTACGTACGTAACACTGTAAAATAAAAACAATGTTTCAAAAACTAACTTTTGCCCGTGGTTCAAAAATAAATAAGTAAATTAAAATAAAATAATATATTTATTGGCGGCTTCCATACGGTACGGAACCCTTCGTGCGTGAGGCAAACTCGCACTTGGCCGTTTTTTTTACTATTGTTGATCATCGACTTGGCATTTTCTCTTAAATTGATGTTGTTGACCGACAGTCGCCGCGAGGCCGAGTGAGATAGTAAACACGTGAGCGAGCACGTGTACGTAACCAAGGTGAGTAGTAAAGCTCGGACGAAGGCTTTAGAAACCGAGGTACCATTGAAAGTTGATACGCGATAGCATTCGGAATTTTCCTAATACACAAGGTACTATTTATTTACCGGGGTCAAGATTTTTGTCTCGTTTGTTAATGGCATGAAATGGTATATACCTGTAAATCAATAAATAAATATTATGGGTCATCTTACACACGGTCTCTGACCCCAAACTAAGCATAGCTTGTGATATGGCTGCCAGAGACTGATAAACTACATATACATATTTTAAATACATACTTAAGGTATATAGATAGTACCTAAATAACACCCAGACACAGAGCAAACACCTATGTTCATCACACAAATGTTTACCCTGGGTGGGGATCGAACCCACGCCTCGTTGACACAGAAGTCAGGGTCACTAACCACTGAGCCACCGAGGCAGTCAATAATTATTATATTCGCAAAATATAATAATTATTATTCGCAAAAAATAGCAAAACCGCCTTCCACCGTGTACAAAATTCGAATATTTCGCTAGAATTGGCTCAGCTGATTTCTGTAAAATTTAAAAGGGACCATTTTGGGTGTATACCCTTTCAAACTAAAAAATAATTGTTCGAGTCGGTTCACAATTGGCACAATTATCTAAAATAAAAAATAAATATCGGATCCATAAAAAGGCTCCGCTTCAGTTATGGTGCTTCAATGTGGTAATGTTTTATACCACTGACTCAAAAATGCTTCAGTGTGGCGTGGCGTGGGTTTAGCGGGCGAGGAGATAAAGGCGACGTCACGAACAATCAGTTTATTTCACAGAAGATTACGTATGATTACAATTATAGAGAGAACTTTAAGCGAAAGACATGGCGTTCCGCAGCGTAACGCACGCTGCCACCATTCTATCAAGAATCACCAGACTTGAACATCTATGAATGTTTTTTGTAAGTCTTTTATTACATCATTGTATTGAATGTTTATTATGTATACCTACATGTATTTGACGTGTAAATTGCCATTAATGCATTTTCCCGCCCATCGGTCGATCATGCGATGTCACTTGAAACCACAAAGTTTCGTGCTTGAAACTCTGTGGAACCAACTAGCAGCGTTTGTCACATGCGTTACCCCAGGAATGTTGCCACTTCCATTCCTAATCCTTCGAAATTATACTAAGTGGCACTATTTAAAAATAAACTTAAAGCTATTGTCCCGTTATTATAACTAAAATAAAATGCTACACAAAATAAAATACCTGTGTCTAAACATCGAAAAAAAGACTTTGTCCCTCCTTTTTGAGTTTGGAGTTAATTATTGTTTACTTTTGAAGTACCTACCTATAAGTGATTTATCGTGAAACTTAGTCTTACATTTACTACCTTAAGCAAGCTACGTGCTTATGTATACTCAGCCAAAAACCGATTTATATTCAGAACATTCAAGTTGTTTCTAAGTTAGTTTGATGGTTAGACAATTTCTAAGCCTAAATGAGAATCTTGGCAGTCATTAAATAATGACTTAGGAACATTATTAAATAAGTACAAACGAACTTTAATCCCTTTCGCCTTTCAGGGGTTTGGCACGAATGGTGAACATAAGTTTAGCAGTGCACTATTGAAAAAGGTGTTAGATTGCAGTTCAGCTCAATTCAATCAAATACATAACATCACGCCAATAAATCACAATATCATGTAATGTTACTATTAATCTATACTAACAAAACCAATATAATTGATAGTATCTAACTTAGGTACTAAACTCACTTACTACACAAAAAATGGTAATTAACAGTGATACGCGATATAAAGTAGGCTATTGTATTCAGTATTATGATCAACTTTCACTGAGAACCACCCTTTAAAACCTATCTCTACAATACACTATTTGTCAAGTATCAATGTGGATGGGTTTGTGCTAGGACTTCATTGTTATTATTGTGACCTTTTGGACTCGACCTAATGTCAATTCCATGTTGGGTTTGCATACTGCATACAATGTTTGGTTTTTGTTATTGTGCTTTACAATGTGTTTCTCTAGACGAATAATTATTTTTCGCAAAAAATGGCAAAACCGCCTTCCATCGTGTACAAAATTCGAATATTTCGCTCGAATTGTTTACATTATTGTTGATTTATCAAAAACGGCTCAGCCGATTTCTGTAAAATTTAAATGGGACCACCTCGAGAGTATACTCTTCCGAATTCAAAATAGTAGTTTATGCAACTGTCATATAATGAAGTTACTACACTCGTTACTATTGTGAAACTCGCTGCGCTCGTTTCATAAACTCACACTCGTGTTTTAATACCCGTGTTCTATGCAGTTGCATACACTACTTTATCTTCACTAATAAAAAAAAATAAAAAATAAACATATTGCGAAACATTACATTCACGCGTACGTGTATTGTCACAGTGAACTTGGCGCCATTAAAATCTAACCAAAAACCTCGAAAACGATACCCATGACGACTTTTTCAAAAAAATGACGTCCGCCATCTTTAATTTCAAATCGGACGCCATTTTCGAAATCTACTCCCCCAAAAACCTCGAAAACGATAGGTACTCATGACGACTTTTTCAAAAAAGTGAATTCCGCCATCTTTAATTTCAAATCGGACGCCATTTTTGAAATCTATACCTTCAAAAACCTCGAAAACGATACCCATGACGACTTTTTCAAAAAAGTGTCGTCCGCCATCTTTAATTTCAAAATGGACGCCATTTTCGAAATCTACTCCCCCAAAAACCTCGAAAACGATACCCATGACGACTTTTTCAAAAAAGTGTCGTGCGCCATCTTTAATTTTAAAATGGACGCCATTTTCGAAATCTACTCCCCCAAAAACCTCGAAAACGATACCCATGACGACTTTTAAAAAAAATTGAAGTTTGCCATTTTTTTATTTCAAAATAGACGCCATGAGAGCGCAGCTGCGCGCGCAGGGCCAATCAGGAGCGAGCGCGCGATGTTATAATGAGATTTTACGATATCGATGTGGATATTATAACATCATGTGAAATTGCTTAAATTGAGTGTTTTGTTGTCTGCGCTATAACAGTAGTCATTATAAGTCAAGTATTGGAAACATAAGTAGAATGTTACAACATTAGTGTAGATAAAGAATTTTTCGATTCGGTTCACAATTGGCGAAATTATCGATGAACCTCCACAAAAAAAACATACACACGAACATAGAACCTTCTTTTTTGGAGGTCGGTTAAAAAAAAGTATTTTTCATTGATTATATTATAAGATCTACTTTTCTGTGGGAACTATCACAGAAAAATATGAATACAATTTGTCGAAAATCAATACAATTTTTGTGTGGAAGTTCTGAATATACCTAAGTAGGTTATTCTTTCAATCCTATCCTCCTATTGTAACTGTTGATCATAATGATGATTAAAGTGACATTCAAGAAGTATTGTAGGTATTTCGTCAGGAGATATACTTAAGTACCTCTTATTTATGTTTACTGCAAGCTTATTACGTACCTACCTATATCTAGAATTCTAGACCATATTATATTGTCAAATTAATTGGGTTATTAATATAATATAATTAATGAAGGCGGAAGTATGCCCCTTTGGAAGCAAGTTATTTGTTCGTGCCTATAGCTGTGGAGACAATGGGCTGTTGGGGTAGTGAGGCTAAAGCTTTAATTGGGGAAATCGGGCGCAAGCTAAGGGAGAAGACAAGTGACTCCCGCTCCGGCTCGTACTCGGCGCAAAGGATGGCCATCGCCATCCAGCGAGGTAATGCGGCCAGCATTTTGGGCTCTTTTGCGCCGGGTATGGTCGGAGATGGGTTGAGGGTTGACCATGTTCAGATATGAAATGAGTTTAGTGTTTGACAGTTAGTGGCTATTGTTGAATGATATGATTTATGATTTTATGTTAATATAATTAATTGGTCAAACAATTCCAAAATTTTTGAAATGGACATTTGAAAAATGTAGAATTCTGAGAATTCATAATTTTTCTGTGAATTATTTATCTATTTGATATTATTTTTGAGCTTTGCATTCAGTGCGTCATGTGATCGTCTGTCACCTCACTTTGCGTATCGGCAAAAAATATAATTATAATAATACTACGTAGTGTCGGTTAGAATAGAACTCAAGAAAAAAATATTTGTGATTCAACGCCATCTACGCAAACCACACGGCATTTCTGAATCAAAATAACACGGTGTCTGTGGTATAAAAGTTAACGCAACCTTCAAGGCAAGTCTGGTTTTATTACATGAAATAGTAGTTATAGGTAGACATTTAGGTTCTGAGAAATTCGTGTAGATGTCGTTAAAGATAATAATATGAAAGCCAACGTTTATTCATTTCAGTGTTGTGTGTTACCGCGATAGCTAGTGGACTGTAAAGCGAAATGTACATACACGCAATAGGTAAAATTAGTTACAATCAATATTGTACTTACCGAATAATGACCGAGCCGCCGCCGCTGACCACGCACAAAATCACCGAGAGAGACCGTTGTGAAGCTCTGATGCGAAAACCGAAGGGATGTCGTCTGGCGGAGGTCGCCTGACAGTCCGCTGACAGGTGACACTGACAGCCCGGCGCGGGCGGCGCTTTGGTATTGGTGCAGAACAATAATGGTTGCAGCAAACTTAACCAATTAGCGTGTACATTGTGTTTTCCCATTTGAAAAAATCAACTATTACACCTACTAACTATAGTCATTTTTAGCCCGTAATCATGGGCTTCAGATGATGACGATAGCGTGCTCAGTGGCTATTTTTATGCTAATTGTACCTATCTTGTGCACATGAGACTGTGCAGTGTGCACAAAAAATAAATAAATAAATATACGAGATGTGACCGGTGACCACGTCTCAGAACCATTGTCCAAAAACCGTAAGTAAATGAATATTAATTTAGGTTTTAATGTGACAATAATATGGACGTTTAAAATTGTAGTGATTTTTCTCAGAGGAGACTAGACCAGACTTAATTGTTATTGAAGTAAAACTTCTTATGCAACTTCCAACAAGGTTGCGCAAGGCAAACCGCCTTCCATCTTGCAAGAAATCGAATTTTTCGCTAGAATTGTACACATTATTGTTGATTTATCAAAAACGGCTCAGCCGATATCTGTAAAAGATGGTTCCATTTAGGAACCATCTCCGGAGTATACCCTCTTTCCAACTAAAAAACAATTTTTCGATCCGGTTCACAATTGGCGTGTTCATCGTGTACAGAATTCGGATATTTCGCTCGAATTGCTTACATTATTGTCGATTTTTTCAAAAACGGCTCAGCCGATTTCTCTAAAATTTAAATGGGACCACTTCGGGAGGATATCCTTTTGAAGTTCAAAAGGATATCCTCCCGAAGTACTCTACTACTCTCTACTACTACGTACTATCCGCTCATACGAAAAATTATTTTATAGTTCAAAATTTGAACTATAAAATAATTTTTCGATTCGGTTCACATTCACAATTGGCGAAATTATCGATGAACATACACAAAAAAAGAAAGAATAAAGAAATACAGACGAACATAGGACCTCCTCCCTTCAGGAAGTCGGTGAAAAACCAAAACAACTCGTCTATCGACGGTGAAAGTCAATACCGCGGGCTAACTTGACGCCAACGCCATCTAGTTTAGTTAAGAATGAACTACTAAGTTTCACTTCTTCCGCGCGGAGGGACTCTTTACGATAAATTTGCAATTTACCACCTTTTGACTGCCTCGATGGCTCACTGGTTCACTAACCAGTGAGAACCCTCTTTGACCCAGGAGTCAGGGTCACTACCCTGACTCCTGGGTCAAAGAGGCGTGGGTTCGTTTCCCACCCAGGGCAAATATTTATATGACGAACATAGGTGTTTGCTCTGTGTCTGGGTGTTATTTAGGTATTATCTATATAAGTTTGTATTTAAAAATATGTACACGTAGTATATCAGTCTCTGGCAGCCATACCACAAGCAATGCTTAGTTTGGGGTCAGAGACCGTGTGTAAGAAGTCCCCTAATATTTATTTATATTTCTTGATTTATTTTGCAGAAACCTACATAGAAGATCTTCTGTTTTCAGCGAGTCCTAGGCGAAGGACTATCTACGCAATAACACAAAACATTATGAAATGTTTCCCTTTGAAGCAAGGAATTGCAACAACCCGTGAAACAATGTTTATTGGGAGCTACAGGAGGTAAAATAAGGAAAAGATACTAAAATTCCCGTGTTTTTATACGAGTTTAGCTTTCGCTAGACGTCTCACTATGACACAATTTTATTTTTGTTTCCTTATTTCTTTGGTCCCATAGTAAAAGCTATTTTTAAGTATGAGTGGCGTACATATGTATAAGTACACCTACTTCTGAGATTTCCTACACTTTATGTACCTACTGTACTGTAACTAACTTTTTTAATAGTCCACTGTAGGACGTAGGCCTAACCACGAAGGGTGATTGGGCCATTTCCACCACACTGGCTCATTGCGTGTTAGAAGATTCACTTACACCACCGAATTTCTTCTATGGATGTATGCAGGTTGCCTCACGATGTTTTCCTTCACGGAAAAGCCCGTGGTGTGAAATTCCGTACATAAATTCCATAGAAGTTATTAGAACGGGGATCGGGATTTGAACTGTTGACCTCACGATTGATATGTTATCTACATAATTATAAGCCTTGGTGGTCTAGTGGTACTGAAACATATAATCAACGCATATCTATACATAGTTCTTCTCACAAAGGATGATTAGGACACATTCACTTCACTGGCCCAATGCGGGATAGTGAATCCATTAGCAATAGGACTGGTGGACATAGGCCTCTTCTATAGGTTTCCAGTAAGGCTGTTTGGAAGTGGCCTGAATCCAGCTCGTTCCTGCGGTCTTCAAACTATATCGTCAGTTCACCTAGTGAACACAAATGTTATACACATAATTATAACACCAGAAATAAGTCAAAATTTACTATACCCAAGACTAGGCTAAGCGAGATAGACTAATCATTTAAAAATAATTGTGTACGCTTTTACAATATTTTACCTATGAGTTTGATAAGTCTAAATGACAATCGTTTTAAATCAATCATCAAAAAAAATTAATAAGGAAAGCTTATGACACTATTGACGTCTTTTTAAGGGATAAACTGGCATGGAAGCACGTGACATTAGATACGAGTAGTATTGATTTGTAGTTAGTTATAAGTTTTGACATAAATTTTATTTATTTACTATTTATTACCTTCTTTGTACTTTTACTTGTATCCTGACGTTCAAAAGTGTATTTTTGTGTACCTATTTGATGAATAAATGATTTAATTGAATTGAATAGTCGGTGGACGTCCTACGCTGCACTTGCTGGTACGTGGTATCCATTCGAGAACTTTACGGTCCTATCAGCTATTTCGAACTTTGGGCTATTGCACACTGTTATTTTAATTTGCTAATCCGCTGGACTACCTGTAACCTTGGTTGTTTGTTGGCGGTAATAGACTTGTAAAATCTGGATAGTAATATTCTCCCCTCTTAGTTTTGTGACCTACCTACTTAACACCCACTTAAGTATTTGTCGGCTGAGAAGGTTCGCTCACGTGGTCTATTCTAAAAGAGACCCATTTAAATGGTAAGCTATAAAACAAGTCGGTTATTAACTTTTGGTAAGCAATAAAGGATTTGGCACACTGGATGCGGTCTGCGGGCATCGGGCAGGTCAAATTGAACGCCCGTACGCGTCCTAACGTTCTTTCTGCGTGATCAACGGTTAGATCACATATCTATACAAAATATCTAGAGACCAACGACGTTGTTCATACATAATGCTTGCTGCGTTCAATTTGACCTTATCGCGGACCTCACAACACATCCAATATGGCAAATTCTTTAATTAATATGACATTAGAGATGTTACTTTTTGAACTAAGAGCATTCATTTTTAATGTACCTGTTATATAGATTTTTATATTCGTAGTAGATCATTTTGGTTTTTAACCGACTTCCAAAAAGGAGTAGGTTCTATGTTCGTGCGTTTTTTTTGTGTAAGTTTCATTAATAATTTCGCCAATTGTGAACCAAATTGAAAAATTATTTTTTAGTTCGCAAGGGTATACTCTCGAGGTGGTCCCATTTAAATTTTACAGAAATCGGTGTAGCAATTTTTGAAAAAACTAACTATAACGTAAACAGTCCGAGCGAAATATCCGAATTTTGTAAACGATGAACATCGACATTTCTCCAATTATGAACCGAATCGAAAAAATATTTTGACTCAACTTTTCTGATTCGTACCGCCAGGGAATGGAACAGTCTTCCTGCTTTACTGTTTCCTAAGATATATATAATCTAACGCTTATCAAGGTCAGAGTGCATAGGTAATAAAGGTATACTCCCGTGGTGGTCATATTTAAATTTCACAGGCACGATGACTGGGTAAAAAAATAAATATCATAATTAATCCGTGAGTTAGTTTGTCAAAAAATATTGGACACGTATTTTTCTTTTGTCAATCAAATAACAAAGATAAACCTTGTCAAAGTTTGGGAGTGGGGTTCGTAACGTCACCTCTCTCACAGTAGCTACATTTGTATGGCACTTGTGACGTCCCGCGGAACTTTAACGGCCTATATCCTCATCAATTTTTGTTTAAGGCGCTATAGTATCAGCGTAATTTTTCATGTGAGGGGGTGGAATCCAATACGTCCTCCCCGCATGCGGGCGGCGCGGCGCGGACCGGCCGCGCTATGACGCAGCGCGCGCGCGGTATCAGCCATACCTACTTACGAGAACTTGCGTCAACCACGTTCGCACTATATTAGCGTGTGCGTTGTTTTTAGTTTTCAGTAAATAGTAAGTAAGTTTTTTTAGGCCAGCTGGCTAGGCCTGGTGTCAAAGTATTTTTCAGTATAATGTAACCGTACAAATTCAATAGATACTTGTGTAAGTTAGAATATATAGATAGGTATTTATCTTTAATATATTTATTTAGTATTTTATTTTAAGTAGGTATATAAGGTAGAATGAATAAGAGAAAAAAGTTATTTGACGTGGGGTTTCGAGAGTTTTTATTTTTGTTGATACTGAACATATACGTACGTAAATATTGGAATTCTAGTTGCTTTCGTTTATTATAACATATTACATACTTAGCTAGAAATTTAGATTCCAAAACGCTACTAATACTACTACGTATCATTTGGTTAGGTTAATTATATCTTTTGTAATGTTATTCTGTAAGCGCATTTTAAATAATAGCATGTAGCGTAGGTGTAATTCCGACGTAAGGGTAATTCCGTTTCATCAAAAAACAGAAAACAAAAATTACTCTTACGTCTGAATTACACCTACGCAACATGTTATTATTCAACATGCGTGTAGTATAATTGTTTGTGGACAGTTGTGTTGCAAAGCTTTTTGAGAAAACGGGATTACCCTTACGTTGGAATTACAGCTACAGTTCAAAATTTTGTTTATAACATTTATGAGCGTGCACAAATAGTTAGACTAACCATGGGGAGGTCGATGATAAGCTGTGCATTTATTGTGGCTAATGATAACGTGGAAATTTGGCATCACATAATGAAATGGAAGATGAATAAAATACAATAAATCGGTATATTTTACAAAATCAAGGATTGAAACATTGTATATTGGTATCATCTGTCATCACCTTTTGCGACTACCAAGTTATGGTAAAACTTCACCTCACCGGTTAATAGAAATATTGATCCCTTGACACCTCTAAAGATGGTGGTCGAGATTATTTAGTTTTAAGCTGTTTACCGAAACGGCTATCGGAACAATTTTTCACTAAGAGCTACTAGCGGCGCTGTGCCCTTTAACATATTCACTCTGGAGTTAAGGCAAAGAATATATAATAATACTACGTATAGAACGGCCACTCGTTACCCCCCACCCGTTTGAGTCTTCCTCACTTCCACCCCGCGCTACGTACCGCATCGTGTACTCTGCGCGCGGGCTGCACTGGCCGGTGGATTTTCTAATAAAAACTACCTAGACTGTGACAATAGGGAACACTTGTACTGTGTATGGTTGAATATCAATGATACGTAACAAAACAAGAAATTTTAATGTTTCCCTAAGGATAAATAATAGGAACTTATTTTACATTATTTGGTAACTTCCTCTTGATATTATCTTACAAGAGAAGTAGATCGGTTACTTTTTGTTAAAATGCTTCCAAATTAAGTAATTGTTATACTTTTTTAAGCACTAGATTAATATTCATTTTTGCAAATTAAGTACGCAACTGTCTCACTCACGCGGCATGTCGTCACGTTGTGGTGATCGCTGACAGCCATAGACGTTCCGCACACAAATGCGCGTGTAGCGACCGTGCGTAAGTGTGTTGTCTGTGAGTAAGTACTGTGTTAGTGTGCGTAAGACAGCAGATTTTGTATGAAAAATCGCGGAGTGTCCGGGCTGTGGTTAAGGTTCTTAGCTCTTACGGTATCGACTCCAGACCGTCGGCATAAAATTTACTGGAAGAGAGGTATGCATTTCCAGATTTATATTATTACTAGCTTTTACCCGCGGCTTTGCCCGCGTCACATTTTGATTTTTAATCTTTTCCATAGGAAATATTTAGTAAAATAGTGTTTTGCTTATACTATGGGAACAATGTTTTATTTTCTGGATAAAAAGGAATCATTACTTTTCGGAACAAACCAAAAAACCAAATTGACAAACACACCTTTGGATTTAAAATATTAGCAAGGAAGTAAGGATAACGTAATATATTGTCCGAGTCAACGATTAAAATGACTTCATTTCGGTTTTTAATAATTTCAAAACTTAATAATAATTTTAAAATTTGAACTTTGTTTGCTTTAATGGCTTCATCCATACCAATTTTGGCAGCAGCAACTGGGCATTTCACTTCTACTATTATGTTCTCGCCTACAAGTCCATCGGGACTCGCCCCAAGAAAGGGATATTCGTTATGGACGAAAAGGCCACAGGGCTCGATCGTTAAGCTTTCTTGTTTGGCCAGCTGTTCTAGCGCAAGTTTCTCGTTTTCCAGCCCATGCGATACCGAGGCCACGTTAGAAATATTTTTTTTACAAAATGTCTTTAATTAAATTTCCTGGTCCCTTTTTTCTTTTAATAACTCTTCCAAAATTCGAGGCAGTTAAAAGATTTTTTCGAATTTCTAACCACTCGCTACTGTCTCGTTGCAACACAGTTTGTCTTTCTACCGCTTTCCTGTCTGCAACAAGTTCTTCTAAGTTAAGCAAAAACTTTTGTTTTGCTAATTTCATATCTGAAACCAAAATGTTATTCCAGTTAAAAGTTTAAAATTCATCAACACTTATGCACATTAAAAATGTTACTGCAACATACCCTCAGGAGTACATGAAATAAATAAAATAAGAAAAATAAGGAGCCATATCTGGACTATTGTTGCAAGTTCCGTAATCGTTTTGAGTTTTAGCCGGCTTATGGAAAATCCTGTTCTTCTTCCTCGGAACTAGGATTGCCCTTCTTCTTAAATTATCGCGGTTAATTTCTTTTAATAATTTAAATTTTTTAATTAAAAACCATGATTCTTACCAATTACAAAAAAAAATAGTCAAAATTGTTAAAAAACACACACTGAGGTTCTTGAGTGATGTCATTCAATACATTTGTATCTTCAGTTTCAATATCATTATATATATCAGTATAAAATGTAGCACATTTTATACTTAGAGGTAGATGTAACTGTGATCTGTAAATTAATTAATAGAATTTATTTAGGGTGATGTTCCTCATAGACAACCAATTTTGTTAAAGAGTCAGTTAGTTTATCACAACAGTCCATCATTTTGTTAACTTCTGTTAACAAAATGATGGACTGTTGTGTGTTACAATAGCTTATTTTATACTTAAGAGATACTCAATATTGGCATCGGCTCAATTGATGCCCACCAAAAGACCGGGCCCAGCCTGTGACGTGTATACGAAATAAAAAAAACTTACTCCGAGTTTTCGTGTTGACCTATTTCAGCTTCAACGTTAGTTAGGGTGCAATATACGATTTTTTCGGGAGATCTGTTACAGATGTTTTTTTGTTTGTTCTATTTACCGTAACTAACATCAAAAAGACTAATCACCTTCATCTTAGGTCAACTAAACTAAAGAACCTAAAAGTTAAAATATGTACTACGAAATAAAATGGCAGGTGATTTAAAGTTGCTAGAGAAATATATGGCATATTCCAGTGGTTGTTCATAATTACATACTCCATCAGTCACCATAATATTGTTTTATGTCTGCTACGTTTTTATATCAGTATTTATTTATTTAGAGAAAAAAAATTAGATGAATTCTATCAGCCACCTGGTTCTCACAATACAAGCTCTGGTTAGCTTGAGACTAGATAGTGTTGGTTGAAAAGTTCCCTAATATTATTTTTGATTCATATAAAATACATATAGTATGTAATGTGCACAATGTTATGCCATAGGTAGATAAACAATAATTTGTTATAATAAGCAGGCAAACAGTCAAACATCATCACTAACTTATGATACATAGCCCTTCGATTATTCCTTGACGAGCTTTTCGTGTGGAACAACTGATACCTTTTCTTGAATTAGGTTGGTTCCGTTGATAAATTATTGATAATATACAACTTAAAGTACTAACTGGTACTTAAATAAAGTGTAAAAATACTACTTTAGTCATAATGCTGTTTGAGAATACGGAATTACCTTTGATCGGAATAACACCTACGCAACATGTCATTATCCAAAAGGTGTGTTGTCAAGTTATGGTAATTAAATAAGTAATGTGCATAATGTTGTGCGTACAAGTATATCATCGTTGGTACTTACTCATAGACGGTGTCATTTGTATGATTGTCGTACGCATTTGTATTTATATTATTTTCTGCGTCATTATCAATCTCAATCGAATGTGGTGGTAATTGGCTGAAAAAAAATATTATATATGAATATCCATAGGTAGACAACAATTTGGCAAGCAGGCAAATGGTCAAATCATCATCATTAACTTATGATAGGTACCTATACCTAACCCTCTGCTGGCCTAGGTACCTTTGATTATGCCTCAACGAGCTTTATGTGTGGAATAACTGACATTTTCGTCTTGAATTAGCTTGGTCCAATAGTGAAAATTATGAATAATAATGAACACAATGATTCCTTAGTGTTACTAGTATTTAAAAAAGATAAGTGGTAAAATACCACTTTAGCCATATAGCTTTTTGAGAAAACGGCATTACCCTTACGTCGGAATTACACCTACTAAACATGTCAACATGTCATTATTCAAAATGCGAATGTATCAAATTATTTGATATAAATATTACCTACAAAGATTTTGAGAATACGGAATTACCCTGAAGTCGGAATTACACCTACGCAACATGTCAACATTCGAAATGCGGACGTATCAAATTTTTTTTTTTTTTATGTGTTATTTTAAAAAATCGCTTTAAAATAATAAGAAGAATAAGATTATACTAACACAGCTGTTTCAGATACATCCGAGCTTTGTTGACGCCTGCAACAAAAAAAAAACAATCAAATCGGTACCTACCTACTACACAAATACCTAAATTTTGGTTACCAACATTATTATTTGTAATCATATTTATAATACTTATAGCTGTACATAAGTACAAAATATGTAGTTATGTACTTTTAATTAGATATGTTTCAGCCATTGCAATTTGAAATTACTGTTGTCATTATAAAATAGTAGGTACCTACCTGTCTATAGGTATTAAGTAGGAACTATGTTATGAAATTAGTCACTTACCTGCGTTTTCTCTCTTGGAAAGCTTTGCGAATCGCCAAACTAGACGGTTTTCTTTTTTATTTATTTTTTTATCGCCCATTTTTGCCCAAAATACGTATATAATTTGGGAAGTACGGTTTCGCGAAAGCGGGAAAAATGGCGCGAAATCCGACACGCGTCCTGCGTCGGCGAGGTCTGCGACCGTACTGACTCTGTCATATTCCATGTCCGAGCGTGCGGGCGACGCCCGGTTTCGGCGGATTTTTGCATTCAAAAATCAATAATAAATTGGTATCACCACTTTTTGGTGAATTTAATGAGGCGGTACCAAAGTTCAATTCAAGAGCATAAAGGACACATTTAAAGAAAAATTGCAAACGTGTAGGAAAGTGCTCAAAAATGCAATAAACTTTCTTCGAAAACATGAATTTGCTCTAAAAAAGCAGTATCTTCGCATTTATTTTCTATCGAGCGAAGTTTTTTTAATTGTGTTTTGAGTATTACCATTCTGTACCGTATAGTTTTGAGAATATTGTGTATTTTTTTCAATCCAAAAACTTCAAGATTTGATGGAGAAAAATCAGTATAACTAGGGCTCTTTTCAAGTATTTTGAGATTGGATAGCGGCTTAATTTACAAAAGAAAAAACACGTATCTAATATTTTTGGATAATCTATCTAACGGACTAATTACATTTTTTTAGTCATCATGCCTATTGACAAAATGTATGAAAAAGCATTTCCGTTTTTCGAATTTCGGGTTGCTTCCATATTAAAAGTTATTCATAATAATGGTTAAGATCATCTGAATCCCTCTCTTTGGGTAACCCTGTATATCCAGGCTAAGATATTATATACTATATTAGACTTAGAGCAAATATCTACAGAGCCACAGTCCCTAAGTGAAAATAGTAAAAAAATGTCCGAGTGCCATCATACATACCTATACAATTATGTAAATTAAATAATTCACATTGACCCATTTTCTGGCATCTTGACGTTTAATAAGTGTTTGTAACCGAACACTTTGGCATCGCGCGGCGTTGTAGTCAGCTTGCAATCAAAACCTTACATCTAACTAAAAAGCCTGCCCACTACGTAGCTTGGGCAGGGTTTTGATAGGACACTTTTTTTGCACGATTGTGTTTCTATAGATACTTGCTCGATGACGATAGATCGAAGCAAATTCTTGGCGACTGTCATGTTAGCTACATTCTGTGGATAACCCAATCCTGACTAAAGATATTAGAAGGCAATAGTTTTAAAAAGACTCTGAAGTCAGAGTAATTGCCTTTGGCTTACCTAATTTATCCTACTAATATTATAAACGTGAAAGTTTGTAAGGATGGATGGATGTATGGATGTTTGTTACTCTTTCACGCAAAAACTACCGAACGGGTTGAGATGAAACTGAAATTGAAATTATATTAGCTTATATATCAGAATAACACATAGCCTATAAATTATAATGATATTGCGTAAATTTTCCACATTATAACAATAAGTGTTAAGTAGGTGGGAAAAATTCTGCCATCTGCGAGCTATTCTAGCGTGCGCTCCAAGAAATTTCAAAAAAGAACTGTTAAATCGAACAAATGTCAAATCGATTTTTTTTGTTTTTTTATTTTCCACCTCATTTATTAAGGGTGGTAAGGTAGGGAAATATCATGCCGGCGAAGCCGCGGGCAAAATGTAGTAAATTAATAATACCTACTCTTATTTGTTATTTTGCTTAAGATAATTTGATTCATTAGGTAATTAACTTTTATTTTTATAAGTGCATTATTGTACGCTCGAAATGGGCAGGCTGTTGGAACGATATACTGTCTTATAACATCTTATTGTATGTACACAGCAACGCAATAAAGTTTATTTCTATTTCTAGCTCACTGAACAGCAGAGCTGCTTGTAGCTAACATCACAACCGCCAAAATATTTGATTCGGCCTATAATATAACATTAAGTAACTTCAAATCTTCATTCACAGAATAAGCTTGTTTACTAAAAATATAACTAGTCCGTCAAGTAGATTATCAAAAAATATTAGACACGTATTTTTTCTTTTGTCAATTTAACAAAAAATTATGAAGATATAGCCCGTTAAAGTTCCGCGTGACGTCACTAACCGCTATCAAATGTACCGGCTAGTGCCATCGAGTGCCCCCACTCTCAAACTTTGACTAGGTTAATCTTTGACACTAATTGTTGGATTGACAAAAGAAAAAATATGTGTCCAATATTTTTTAATAATCTAACTGACGGACTAATTATAATAATGATTTTTATACCCAGTAAACATCCCTATTACCCCACCGGACCTTTTCCTGTAAACGTGGTAAGACTTAAGGAAGTAGCAGCATTAAATATTTCATTAAAGTTTACTTTGAGCGCTATAAATCTAAGTAAACCCACCCGCGGCAAGTCAAGTTATTAATAAGTAAATAAGTAAATGTCCAGCGGAGCGGGAATCGAACACGTGACCCGAGCGGCCTATCTCACTGTGATTAATGCCACGAAGCCTGACTGGGTTCTAGAGGGTTCTATCACATGGTCAGCAAATATATGCTCGATACTTTTTATATTTTTGAATGACAGCTTACATCGACTAATAATTGCTTAAAAGATATTTATTTTTAATCAAACATAACAATCAAATCGGAGCGAAATTTTAAAGGTAAATAATTCGGTGCGGTTTGACTCAACTTTTCTGATTCGTACCGCTAGGGAATGGAACAGTCTTCCTGCTTTCCTGTTTCCTAAGTGATATAATCTAAAGCTTTTCAAGGTCAGAGTGAATTGAATAGGTAGATACCTATTCACTCTAGGTCTGCGTGCTTCATCTTCGACCCCAACGTCGCTTACCATCAGGCGAGTTGGTGGTCAAGCGCGGACTTATTCGCGATAAAAAAAAAAATACTTGAAATAATATAATATCAATATATTCAGTATACACTTGTGTAATTTTTTAGTAAGTGAAATAATTATATTTCGCAAAAAATGGCAAATAATAATATAATAAATTCATTTGTTTCAGATTTCACATCCATATCTTAAATCGAATCACTTCCATCGGGTACAAAATTCGAATATTTCGCTCTAATTGCTTACATTATTGTTGATTTATCAAAAATTTCACAGAAATCGGCTGAGCCATTTTTGATAAATCAACAATAATGTAAGCAATTAGAGCGAAATATTCGAATTTTGTACCCGATGGAAGTGATTCGATTTAAGATATGGATGTGAAATCTGAAACAAATGAATTTATTATATTATTATTTGCCATTTTTTGCGAAATATAATTATTTCACTTACTAAAAAATTACACAAGTGTATACTGAATATATTGATATTATATTATTTCAAGTATTTTTTTTTTTATCGCGAATAAGTCCGCGCTTGACCACCAACTCGCCTGATGGTAAGCGACGTTGGGGTCGAAGATGAAGCACGCAGACCTAGAGTGAATAGGTATCTACCTATTCAATTCACTCTGACCTTGAAAAGCTTTAGATTATATCACTTAGGAAACAGGAAAGCAGGAAGACTGTTCCATTCCCTAGCGGTACGAATCAGAAAAGTTGAGTCAAACCGCACCGAATTATTTACCTTTAAAATTTCGCTCCGATTTGATTGTTATGTTTGATTAAAAATAAATATCTTTTAAGCAATTATTAGTCGATGTAAGCTGTCATTCAAAAATATAAAAAGTATCGAGCATATATTTGCTGACCATGTGATAGAACCCTCTAGAACCCAGTCAGGCTTCGTGGCATTAATCACAGTGAGATAGGCCGCTCGGGTCACGTGTTCGATTCCCGCTCCGCTGGACATTTACTTATTTACTTATTAATAACTTGACTTGCCGCGGGTGGGTTTACTTAGATTTATAGCGCTCAAAGTAAACTTTAATGAAATATTTAATGCTGCTACTTCCTTAAGTCTTACCACGTTTACAGGAAAAGGTCCGGTGGGGTAATAGGGATGTTTACTGGGTATAAAAATCATTATTATAATTAGTCCGTCAGTTAGATTATTAAAAAATATTGGACACGTATTTTTTCTTTTGTCAATCCAACAATTAGTGTCAAAGATTAACCTAGTCAAAGTTTGAGAGTGGGGGCACTCGATGGCACTAGCCGGTACATTTGATAGCGGTTAGTGACGTCACGCGGAACTTTAACGGGCTATATCTTCATAATTTTTTGTTAAATTGACAAAAGAAAAAATACGTGTCTAATATTTTTTGATAATCTACTTGACGGACTAGTTATATTTTTAGTAAACAAGCTTATTCTGTGAATGAAGATTTGAAGTTACTTAATGTTATATTATAGGCCGAATCAAATATTTTGGCGGTTGTGATGTTAGCTACAAGCAGCTCTGCTGTTCAGTGAGCTAGAAATAGAAATAAACTTTATTGCGTTGCTGTGTACATACAATAAGATGTTATAAGACAGTATATCGTTCCAACAGCCTGCCCATTTCGAGCGTACAATAATGCACTTATAAAAATAAAAGTTAATTACCTAATGAATCAAATTATCTTAAGCAAAATAACAAATAAGAGTAGGTATTATTAATTTACTACATTTTGCCCGCGGCTTCGCCGGCATGATATTTCCCTACCTTACCACCCTTAATAAATGAGGTGGAAAATAAAAAAACAAAAAAAATCGATTTGACATTTGTTCGATTTAACAGTTCTTTTTTGAAATTTCTTGGAGCGCACGCTAGAATAGCTCGCAGATGGCAGAATTTTTCCCACCTACTTAACACTTATTGTTATAATGTGGAAAATTTACGCAATATCATTATAATTTATAGGCTATGTGTTATTCTGATATATAAGCTAATATAATTTCAATTTCAGTTTCATCTCAACCCGTTCGGTAGTTTTTGCGTGAAAGAGTAACAAACATCCATACATCCATCCATCCTTACAAACTTTCACGTTTATAATATTAGTAGGATAAATTAGGTAAGCCAAAGGCAATTACTCTGACTTCAGAGTCTTTTTAAAACTATTGCCTTCTAATATCTTTAGTCAGGATTGGGTTATCCACAGAATGTAGCTAACATCACAGTCGCCAAGAATTTGCTTCGATCTATCGTCATCGAGCAAGTATCTATAGAAACACAATCGTGCAAAAAAAGTGTCCTATCAAAACCCTGCCCAAGCTACGTAGTGGGCAGGCTTTTTAGTTAGATGTAAGGTTTTGATTGCAAGCTGACTACAACGCCGCGCGATGCCAAAGTGTTCGGTTACAAACACTTATTAAACGTCAAGATGCCAGAAAATGGGTCAATGTGAATTATTTAATTTACATAATTGTATAGGTATGTATGATGGCACTCGGACATTTTTTTACTATTTTCACTTAGGGACTGTGGCTCTGTAGATATTTGCTCTAAGTCTAATATAGTATATAATATCTTAGCCTGGATATACAGGGTTACCCAAAGAGAGGGATTCAGATGATCTTAACCATTATTATGAATAACTTTTAATATGGAAGCAACCCGAAATTCGAAAAACGGAAATGCTTTTTCATACATTTTGTCAATAGGCATGATGACTAAAAAAATGTAATTAGTCCGTTAGATAGATTATCCAAAAATATTAGATACGTGTTTTTTCTTTTGTAAATTAAACAAAAATTGATGAGGATATAGGCCGTTAAAGTTCCGCGGGACGTCACAAGTGCCATACAAATGTAGCTACTGTGAGAGAGGTGACGTTACGAACCCCACTCCCAAACTTTGACAAGGTTTATCTTTGTTATTTGATTGACAAAAGAAAAATACGTGTCCAATATTTTTTGACAAACTAACTCACGGATTAATTATGATATTTATTTTTTTACCCAGTCATCGTGCCTATTCAATGTTACAATTTGTGTGGAACATGTAACAAACCTCAGATGGTTTGATCGTCCACATCTGAGTAACTAGGCATAGAAAGAAGGCGTTCTTGTAGGTCAGGAGTGTCTCACATGAGGATATAATTCTTTCTAATGTTATCTAAAGAAACTTTCCATTCAAATTAAATATTTTAAAAAAAGCAACAGATCTTCAATCTAGGTATGTAAACTTTTTGCAGAACGCCTTGCATATAACTTGAGGATTTAAAATAAGAGAAAAAAAAGAACAGAGATTTTGACGGGACTGACAGCAGGGACTTCACTTGAGAAAATTATAGGAAAATGTTGGAATATTTCATTTTTTAGGATATTTTTAGTTTTGTACCGCAAGATTCAGAGAAAGGAAGAGCAGAGAAGAGTTTACTAACTAGGAGAATTTTGTTCCTGGTCTAAAAAGTGGAAGTTGGAAGAAAGTTGTTTTCGATCGAAGGACGAGGATGTTCCTAGAGGATTTGGTTTCGTATAATCGTATCACTTTTTAAATAGATATGTCATAGTAGGTATAGAATTGTTCAGCAGATGATGTTCCTGCGAGTCGGCCAAATCAGTACTGCATTGGAGTTTTGGATGATTTACTGTTGTATTAATGTACAAATGGACATCAGATGAAAAGAGGAGGTCTATCATATGGAGATAGGCCTATATCCGCCTTACTGAAACGATGCGGTATGGAGGATTCTCACACGTATCTATTCTTTTATGAGTATGAACGAGTTGCTTACGACGCTACGCTACACCACAGAAACAAGGCAATATTATCTACTCTGACCTGTTGCGGGTTGATAAATACGCATACATCTTCAGGTTCCTATGGCGGTCTTGCATAAGTTGACTTACGATGTTTCCTACTCTATAGAAGTACTCGTATGTTACTGACGAAACTATCCTTCATTGAACATTTACTCACGAGTAGAAGATAGAAGCTTCTAACTCTCGCCCTTTATGATTCTATGTATGAATTACAAATGTTTTAATTATTTGTCTTTTTCAGCTTCGACTATTTGTGAACATAAAATCTTAAGATATTATATTCTATGCGGATTGAGAATTTCCAGAAATTGAGAAATTTCCAGACATGACGTGCTTTACCTACTCGAACTTAGACTGATACACTCGCGACTCCTGGTTTTCTTTCCTGCTTTCTTTTTCCAGGATGGCGTTAGATTTACGAAAGCAGAGTAGAGTCATTTTCATGGTTTTCAGCTCTCTCGAGCGCCATGACTAAATAATCAGAGATAAACATAAAATAAAATAAATCTCTGATACCTAAATAAAATTGAATAAATTTAAAATACTAAAATTAATTGTCAGAAATAAATTAATACTATTCTTTCTGGCATTCATTTCTTTTATTATATTCGTAGTTTGATAATAATATTAGTTCAATAATAGAGTTTCTTTGTTCTAAAGTACTAATTTAATGAAATTTCCTTCTCATCTCATGTCTAATATTTCCTTATGCAACTCATCAATATTTTATACCTTGCTTATTGAAGCTTTTATGTAATACAAAAATATTCTAAATAAACTCCATATAAAACAGAGAAGCTCTAGAATCATTATTTCTAAATAGCTCTTGAGGCATTAGCTAGGTACTTCATTTCACTCTGATATTAGTAATATACTTTCAGGATCATAGAAACTCAAAATAGGTAAAACATAGGGCTTTCGTTCTGAACTTAGGTAATCTATTAGACAGGTATTTCGAATCACCTTTACCTAGGGTTTATGCGGTCTATAACGCAGGATCTACCACAAGACGACCACTGGCCAAACTAACGTATAAATAGGTAAATAAATAAGAATAACACTGCAGAATATTAGTATCAAAATGTAGACTGTCTTTTATCTAGCAGATGGCGTTAGGAGTATAATTCTACCTTGAACCTACGAGGTTCATAGTTACGTTTTTTGTACTTCTTGTTATTTCATTTCATTTATTTCATTTCCTCATCAAACTTACAGTGTCAGCAACACCAAGGCGCATGACGAGTCATAGGTTTACAATTTTCATTTATGTAACTTTAATATATTATACATGTCAAAAAAAATTAAATAAATGTCAAAAGAATTTCAATAAAATGTCACAAAGAATAATAAGGCAGAAATGGACTCAAACAAACAAAAAACGGTCAAACCAATGTCAGTATCGTTAAACAATAATAAATAATTAATTAAAACTTAAATAATGCATACAAATTCTTACAAATGAGTTATATTTTATGTCAAAGATATCTATATCAGGGTGGTGAGCAAGAAAGTCGTTAATCAGAGAGATAGCTTGGGCCGTGGGAGCATGCTGAGACGTGCACGTGCGCGAGCGCGGGGCCGCGAGCAGACGCCGCACGTGCGGCCGCCGCTCCCGCCCCGGTACGACGAGTGCAAGGCGCGATAGACTTTCCGGGTTGCCGATCTTATTGCGGAGCACCAGGTAAAAATGCACCATAATAGCGCACTTGCGCCTGAGCTCCAATGTATCGAGACCTACCATTCCCGCTACAAAAAGGGACGGATACAAATACGGATAGTAACCATACTCTCTGGCATATAAAGCCCGAGCGAACCGCTTCTGCACCTTCTCTACCATGAGCTTGTACTTGATTTCATGGGGGTCCCAAATAATGGAGTTGTACTCTAGCTTACTCCGCACAAACGCATAGTAAAGGGCGAGAATCGTACGTCTATCCTGAAATAGCCGCGACTGCCTCAAAACGAATCCTAGAGACCTGTGAGCACGAGCACACACATCCAAGATGTGGTCATTAAACGTCAACTCCACGTCCAAAGTCAGACCAAGGTCACGAATGCGATCTACGCGTTCAAGAGGGGAACCGCCTATGTCGTAAGTATGCACAATGGGTGAACGGGAACGAGTAAACGTGATAGACTTGCATTTAGATGCGTTGAACTCGAGACAGTTCCGTACACTCCATGCCACAACACTGTCGATATCCCTCTGTAACGCCTCACAGTCTGCTTCAGTCTGTATTCCCAAGAATAATTTTAAGTCATCAGCGAACATGAGACACTTAGCCGTCTTAATGACACTTGGCAAATCATTTATCATGATAGAAAATTCGGTCGGACCGAGCGTACTGCCCTGGACCACACCAGAACAGGTCATAAATGGTTCCGAATAGTAGTTTCCGAGCTGGACAAACTGCCACCGATTTGAGAAGAGGCTCGAAAAAAATTTCAGTAGTTTTGGGACAAATCCTATCTCAGAAAACTTTTTCAACAGAATGTCGTTATGGACGCGGTCGAACGCTTTTTTAAAGTCAAAATACGCCGCATCCACCTGCCTACCAAGATCCATTTCTGCGACTGCATAATCTATAAAATTTACGTGATTAGTGGCCGTCGATCTACCAGCTCTAAAACCATGCTGCGCATCATTTAGCTGCGCATCCACCTGTCTAGTTATTTCCCGGTTCAAAATAGACTCAAATACTTTGCCAAGCGCCGACAAAACAGCTATGGGACGATAATTCTCAACTTTTTATCATTACGAAATGTAAGCTGGGATTATATTGAATGTCTATATCGATATTTAATGCATTCTTAATATCTTAGGATATTTCTTTCATGAGGTTCAATTTATAATTTGTTCACAATCAGGTAGAATCAGGACGCATAGCTAGTTTGACATAAAGCTAGGATTCATTGGAAGCAAATCAAGGTTCTATAATCATTTTCTCTGATATTTTAATTTAGACAGGTTTCTTAAAATAGGTTCTACAGTTCTTAAGTTTATAAATGAGGTTAAATAGGCAGGTTAGGCTAGGGATTGTTACATTTCGGCGTCAGGATAGGCTAGGTTTGTTACAAACAGTTGATTTTTTTCTTTAGTTCCCGGTTGGCCATATAGTAAAAGTTGATCATAATAATGATCTGAACTGAATCACTTCTTTTCGGTTTAACACAGATCAAGCAGATAACCCTGTATTTTGAGTGTGTATGCCTTTTTAGGGTTCTGTACCCAAAGGGTAAAAACGGGACCCTAGTACTAAGACTCCGCTGTCCGTTCGTCAGTACGTCTGTCGCCAAACTGCATCTCATAAACCGTGATAGCTAGATCGTTGAAATTTACACAGATGACGTACAGGTCGCGGCATATAACTCTAGCACTGAGCCAAGTGTGGAGGGGATGGCCGCGCATGGGTTTAGTATGGCGGTTAGCATGCGCAGCCATCCCCTCCACACTACCTGAGGGTAGCACGTAGCATTTACCTGTATTTTTGTTGCCGCTATAGCAACAAATACTAAAAAAGACAAAAAATGTTTAAGGGGGAGCTTCCATACAATAAACCTTAATTTTTCGCCGTTTTTCTCTCGATATTAATAACGGTGACAGGTAGACGCTCGAAATATTCACAGAAATTTAGTTAAATATTCACTTCAAAAATAAATAATTAAATTAAAATAAAATAAATATTTTCATGACGTTAAAATAAAGGCAACAGAAAGATGCTTGAAATATTTACAGAATATTAAGTTGAATATTCCCTTGAAAAATAAATAATTAAATTAAAATAAAATATTTTAAGGGGGATGCCATACGGTACGGAACCCTTCGTGCGCGAGTCCGACTCGCACTTGGTCGATTATTTGCGTTGATTTGTGAGACATGACATTCCGGTCATTATGATGTGTGTTGAGAGTACAGATTTTCAAAACCATCTACCGACCCTATATGCGAGATAAATTAGATACCATAACTTCAATATAGACATACTAACAATATTACTGTTATTTTTGACGATGCTATTGCAGACATTTCAATTACAGTAGGTATTTCTGACATCTTAATTTTTTAATATTGTATTTTGAATGTTATGTAATGTACCAAATTTTAGTTAATTTATTGTAATATTATGCCTAATAATTCTGTTGAGTATAAAATGAATAATAATTGTTATTTTGACAATTCGTAAGGTGTTGCTCATAGTATATTATTGTATACCAATGTATGTAATTATCCTTACTGAAAATAAATGAATCTATATATCTATCTATCTATTCCTTAGAATCAATACCTGAAGCTGATACTCGTATTTACCTATTTATTCCATAGATGAATATTTCACGCAAGCTAGCGAAATAGCTAGCTTTCTACACAAGCTTTCCTTCGTGGAGTTCCTGCGGCCCTACTATGTAATTCCCGAGCTCGGTGGATCGGTTTCCCGAGCTTAGGCTTCGGCTTCCCGCAAGCAGATTTCTGAGGTCATTCACCCCCTTTTCAGTTTCAACTGCCGATGCTCACCGCTGTCGCCTCTCAAACCGGATGAATGAACAAAACTGCGTTTTTTGGTTTAAAATCGGTACTGCGTATCTCCCGGTGACAGATGAAAGCGGATCTAAACGTCAAATGAAGCCGGACTCTGTCTCCTCGCCGTAAACAGAGTTTTGCATAGAAGTCCTCGTGAATAAATATTATTTATTTATGTTAGACTCCATACGTGAGGAGATATATGGACAAATATTAAACATCCTGAAGTAAATGTTAATACAGATGTACAATTACATGATAAAATCGCCTGTGGTTATAGTTATAGACGCGACAAAGTTACTTGCGTATTTCAGTGAATAACTAAGTTAAAGTGAGAGTGGACAGGACAAATATCACGTTAAACACTATAACTGATGAAGCCGTAAAGTTCACGAATGGAAACCACGTACCGACAAGTCAAGTAAGTAACACTTCAAACAACAAGGTCAACAGCAATGATTTTTTGTAAAAATGTCTACAACAGGGACAAGACGAATGCAAGCCATTTCCAATCCATATTGCTCGAGATCTGTATGCATATTTCCAGTATCTAGTTAAAATTTTAAGCCTGAATGATATAGGCACATATATACTTTTAATGGTTAATGACAAACATCTTAAGTTTTTATCATAAAAATTGAGGCTTACTCATAACCTTGATCTCTCTTCAATAGCTGTTTCTAGGTACCTGAGGTATATGTAGTAGAGATGCTTTTAACTACCCTAGCATTCAAAGAAAGTTCATTGTCTTTTGATGGAACCAAAGTCTTACTTCGTAAGCTCTAGTCTAAATTATGGCTTAAAATATTTGGTAAATTGCCATACACTTTGATACAGATATAATATCAATATAGTACTTTATCTACCTACTATTCAAGAAGATACTTAGACATATAATAAATGTATATTTCAGAGAAACTATGAATTAAAAACGACGCACGATAGCTATTAAGATTTAGGTAGACAAAAATACTATTTTCCTGATTTCAATTTTTCATGTTTTATATTGTTGTTAGTCCTCTGTTATGTATTTTAACTTTGTTTATAATGTAGCATAGGTAGTACCTATTGGATTTCTTTTAAGCTATAAGGTTTTATTTTACTATTAATAATAAATTGAATGAACTATTTTAAAACTTAAAAAATTGTTGCAGATTCATGGAAAAATATGGCATTCAGTAAACAATGTACCTACCCGATTCGTTTTAGATTTGAGATGCTTAGCTGCTTGTTGATGTACTTTGAGAACCAAAACTATAACTCCAACGTCTGGAAATAATTTCCAATAAGACAAACAGGTAATGGAGACTATGAATATTATAAGCCCACCTCCAGGCGATAAAATTGCTTTATATTTTGTACAATAATTTGAACATAAAGTCAAGCCCTAAAGTACAAGTTATTGTACAGAAAATTGTATGTTGTCTAAGCTTGGGCCGAAAGAGTAACATAATTATATTATTTACCAAATTTTGTACTGAGGGTCTTAGGAGGTATCAGAAGTATGTCGGTTTCTGAATAAGTAATAAAGTAAGTAGTATTAATTGAGAAGCTGATAAAGAAATCGTATATGTTACATGTACAGCCGTGGCGGTCGAGAGGTAGGTACTAACATCCACCTTACAATCGGGTTCAAATCCTGGCCCATACCAATGAGTTCCTTGGAATTTGTATACGGAATTTTACACCACTGACTTTTTGGTGAAGGAAAACATTGTGAGGCAACCTGCATACATCCGTAGAAGAAATTTGATGACATATGTGAATCTACCAACCCACACTGGGCCAGCGTGGTGGATATGGCCCAATCACCCTTTGTGGATAGGCCCACGTCCTGCCCGGGTAGCACGGCAAGGGGAGAAAACCATCTTATCCACTCTTAATGTCAGATGTCATTGTCAATCCATACTTTATTTCCTCTTCGAGGGGATATAATGGTGGAAAGACTATTAGTCCCTTTGCCATGCTTCCCGTGCAGCAGTAGACTTACTAAGCACTTACCTACAGTACAATTCAATAATTTACATTTCAGGTGATCCTGCCTGTGTTCAGAGCCCTTGGTTGATGATTGATGACAGCAATTCTCAACGCAGATCGCAAAGCCAGGGTCGCCAGAAGATGACTAGACAAATTACCTACATATTAATTTATTGTGGTATCATGCCTATATCCATTTAATAAAATATTGCTAAAAGCTAAAAGTAATGAGTGTATAATTTAGTACCTATTCATAGTATTAACTATGAAAGTTCCTGTTCCATGGCAACCTACGTGAAACCGGTTCGTCGCCACTATTACGATGATCAGTTCCATGATGGAACTACTCTTAGAAATTTACAAAACTAGTTCCATTTGAAATGGATCTCAAAGTAACGGAACTAGTGTTAATTTCGAGTTTACACTAGTACCATTCACAGTTCCATGATGGAACTACCTACTGATAATGATTTTTAACCATCCATATAGTTAAATGGAGAAACACACAATTTTGCAGCTTTTTTAAACCTTGATTTGTTATATGAACCAAGCTCCACTTACAAATCCTAGGAGCATGTTCTTTGCCCTAAGCAACTTCTTGGCAGGCTTCTTTTATTTGAAAATCTTATGTGTGAGAATATCTTATGGCTCACAATTTTTCTTGTATAGTTTTTGTTTTATAATAATTGTTTGGTCCTGAAAGAAAACATAAAACGAAACAAACACATGTAAAGTAACATTTATTAAATAAACAATCTTTAAAGAAAGATGCCTTGTTGTATTACTATAAATCAAACACAAATTATTTATGGTAGCTTATCGAATCAAATACTACAGATCCTGCTCATAACAAAGTTGAAAAAAAAACTTTAAAATATTTTTTTAAAATAAATACCCAAGGCTAATTGTGAGCCACGCCAAACTCAAACCTTCATAGATTTAGTAGATTTAGCTGCAAAAATGTATGTTCCTCCATTTAACTACATAAATGTAGATGATACTATTATTCAAAATCATTATCAGTAGGCAATAGGTAGTTCCATCATGGAACTGTGAATGGTATTAGTTTAAACTCAAAATGAACACTCGTTCTAAGTATTATTTCGAGTTCCATTTTTTTAAACTAGTGGCGACGAACCGTGAAACGGTTTTCCCTCCCGTTCAATGAAAGATATAGTGTGCTGAGTATGTTTTAATTATTTTGTATTCACAATCACATTTGTACACGATACGATAGTTTAAAGTAGGTTCGTAATTTTGTTTATCATTACATTTTCGGGTTAATTACTCAAAATCGTAATGCGACTATAATGGTGCTATTATTATCGCTGAGCGGCGCGCGAGAGGCAACGGTAAACACGTGCAGTAAACGGAGGCTGGCGGCAGGCAGACTCACGTGCGCTGAACATAGCATAACAACGTAGCGGGTGGAAACCGGTGAAGGCAGAGAGACGCGCGCGCTGAAGTTGCGCGCAGCAGGCAGCGGGACGCGCGCTCAGTGGGTGTGGAAACCGGTGAAGGCAGCAGGCAGCAGCAAGCGCCCTAAATGGCGCGCGTAGCGGGTGGAAACCGGTGAAGGCAGCGAAACGCGCGCGCTGGAGTGGCGCGCAGCAGGCCGCGCGCGCTGAAGCGGTGTGCAACAGGCAGCGGGACGCGCTGAGCGGCGCGCACAGCGGGACGCACTGAGCGGCGCGCACAGCGGGACGCGCTGAGCGGCGCGCACAGGCAGAGGGACGCGCCAAGTGACGCACGCAGCTGGTGACATCGGTGAGGGCAGAGAGACGCGCGCGCTGGAGTGGCGCGCAGCAGGCTGCACAACGCGCGCTAAGTGGCGCGCGTAGCGGGCGGAAATCGGTGACGGCAGAGAGACACGCGCGCTAGCAGGCCGCGCGCGCTGAAGCGGTGTGCAACAGGCAGCGGGACGCGCTGAGCGGCGCGCACAGCGGGACGCGCTGAGCGGCGCGCACAGGCAGAGGGACGCGCCAAGTGACGCACGCAGCTGGTGACATCGGTGAGGGCAGAGAGACGCGCGCGCTGGAGTGGCGCGCAGCAGGCAGCAGGACGCGCGCTCAGTGAGTGTGGAAACCGGTGAAGGCAGCAGGCAGCAACAAGCGCCCTAAATGGCGCGCGTAGCGGGCGGAAACCGGTGAAGGCAGCGAAACGCGCGCGCTGGAGTGGCGCGCAGCAGGCTGCACAACGCGCGCTAAGTGGCGCGCGTAGCGGGCGGAAATCGGTGACGGCAGAGAGACACGCGCGCTGGAGTGGCGCGCAGCAGGCCGCGCGCGCTGAAGCGGTGTGCAACAGGCAGCGGGACGCGCTGAGCGGCGCGCACAGGCAGAGGGACGCGCCAAGTGACGCACGCAGCTGGTGTCATCGGTGAGGGCAGAGAGACGCGCGCGCTGGAGTGGCGCGCAGCAGGCAGCGGGACGCGCGCTCAGTGAGTGTGGAAACCGGTGAAGGCAGCAGGCAGCAACAAGCGCCCTAAATGGCGCGCGTAGCGGGCGGAAACCGGTGAAGGCAGCGAAACGCGCGCGCTGGAGTGGCGCGCAGCAGGCTGCACGACGGTGAAGGCAGCGAAAAGCGCACGCTGGAGTGGCGAGCAGCATGTAGCGGGACGCGCGCTAAGCGGCGCGCGTAGCGGGCGGAAATCGGTAACGGCAGAGACACGCACGCTGGAGTGCCGCGCAGCAGGCCGCGCGCGCTAGAGTGGCGCGCAGCAGGCAGCGGGGACGCGCGCTCAGCGACGCGCGCACGCAGCGGGTGGAATCCGGTGACGGCAGAGAGACACGCGCGCTGGAGTGGCGCGCAGCAGGCCGCGCGCACTGAAGCGGCGTGCAACAGGCAGCGGGACGCGCTGAGCGGCGCGCACAGCGGGACGCGCTGAGCGGCGCGCACAGCGGGACGCGCTGAGCGGCGCGCACAATGGGACGCGCCGAGTGACGCACGCAGCTGAAGACATCGGTGAGGGCAGAGAGACGCGCGCGCTGGAGTGGCGCGCAGCAGGCAGCGGGACGCGCGCTCAGTGAGTGTGGAAACCGGTGAAGGCAGCAGGCAGCAACAAGCGCCCTAAATGGCGCGCGTAGCGGGCGGAAACCGGTGAAGGCAGCGAAACGCGCGCGCTGGAGTGGCGCGCAGCAGGCTGCACGACGGTGAAGGCAGCGAAAAGCGCGCGCTGGAGTGGCGAGCAGCAGGTAGCGGGACGCGCGCTAAGCGGCGCGCGTAGCGGGCGGAAATCGGTAACGGCAGAGACACGCGCGCTGGAGTGGCGCGCAGCAGGCCGCGCGCGCTAGTGGCGCGCAGCAGGCAGCGGGGACGCGCGTTCAGCGACGCGCGCACGCAGCGGGTGGAATCCGGTGACGGCAGAGAGACACGCGCGCTGGAGTGGCGCGCAGCAGGCCGCGCGCGCTGAAGCGGCGTGCAACAGGCAGCGGGACGCGCTGAGCGGCGCGCACAGCGGGACGCGCTGAGCGGCGCGCACAGCGGGATGCGCTGAGCGGCGCGCACAGCGGGACGCGCCGAGTGACGCACGCAGCTGAAGACATCGGTGAGGGCAGAGAGACGCGCGCGCTGGAGTGGCGCGCAGCAGGCAGCGGGACGCGCGCTCAGTGAGTGTGGAAACCGGTGAAGGCAGCAGGCAGCAACAAGCGCCCTAAATGGCGCGCGTAGCGGGCGGAAACCGGTGAAGGCAGCGAAACGCGCGCGCTGGAGTGGCGCGCAGCAGGCTGCACGACGGTGAAGGCAGCGAAAAGCGCGCGCTGGAGTGGCGAGCAGCAGGTAGCGGGACGCGCGCTAAGCGGCGCGCGTAGCGGGCGGAATCCGGTGTCGGCAGAAAGACGCGAGCGCTGGAGTGGCGCGCAGCAGGCAGAGGGGATGCGCGCTCAGCGACGCGCGCACGCAGCGGGTGGAATCCGGTGACGGCAGAAAGACGCGAGCGCTGGAGTGGCGCGCAGCAGGCAGCGGGGATGCGCGCTCAGCGACGCGCGCACGCAGCGGGTGGAATCCGGTGATGGCAGAAAGACGCGAGCGCTGGAGTGGCACGCAGCAGGCAGCGGGGATGCGCGCTCAGCGACGCGCGCACGCAGCGGGTGGAATCCGGTGTCGGCAGAAAGACGCGAGCGCTGGAGTGGCGCGCAGCAGGCAGCGGGATGCGCGCTCAGCGACGCGCGCACGCAGCGAGTGGAATCCGGTGTCGGCAGAAAGACAGTAAAAAAAAAAAAAAAAAAAAAAAAAAAAAAGACGCGAGCGCTGGAGTGGCGCGCAGTAGGCAGCGGGGATGCGCGCTCAGCGACGCGCGCACGCAGCGGGTGGAATCCGGTGACGGCAGAAAGACGCGAGCGCTGGAGTGGCGCGCATCAGGCAGCGGGGATGCGCGCTCAGCGACGCGCGCACGCAGCGGGTGGAATCCGGTGACGGCAGAAAGACGCGAGCGCTGGAGTGGCGCGCAGCAGGCAGCGGGATGCGCGCTCAGCGACGCGCGCACGCAGCGGGTGGAATCCGGTGACGGCAGAAAGACGCGAGCGCTGGAGTGGCGCGCAGCAGGCAGCGGGGATGCGCGCTCAGCGACGCGCGCACGCAGCGGGTGGAATCCGGTGACGGCAGAAAGACACGAGCGCTGGAGTGGCGCATAGCAGGCAGACGGACAGTTCATTGGCTGTTCTTTCTTATCATGTCAAGCAGATGGACAGTCATTAGCCGTTTCCTCTTGTCACGTAATTATAACCACTTCGGAGCTGAAAATAAAAAACAAGTATCTTCATTTTATTTTTGTTCAATGTTCTTCATTCATATATAAAATTGGTAAAAAACTTTTTTAAATTAAACGATTTTATGTAGTAAAAGCTTAAAATAATAACTTCGCCTGGAAGATTTCATTATGTACATTGCGCCCCACGGTTTCATTTTAGTTATTGTTATTAGCTTTTAGTACATAAAATAGTTTAATTAAAAAAGATTTTTACAAATTTTATTTTTGTGTTTCTATTTTATTTTGTTACAAAAACTTTTGTTCTACATAAATAGCCCTTTCATTTGATACCCATATTGAGGGAGTTGTGTCATATGGTCATTTTATTATTGTGTCAATACTGGATACAAAATATTGTATTGCCATCAAAACTAAAACTGTGTATCAAATATCATATCAATCCGTCAATGGAAAGGGGATCGAATTTCTATTACTACATTTCACCCAAAAACGGGCAAGTGAAGTTAAATAAAACAGTTTTAAAAAGTTACCTACAACCGTCGTTAGCACAGAAAATAATACTTTGTCCTAATATCCACCAGTGATATCTATTGGGAATAAACCATGTTCAATGTTCGGCACGGTCAGTCTTTGAATGGGTGATTGCGGGTGGCACTTACAACTAAGCACTATTTTGGCTCGGATGACACATTAAATTGTAGGCTCTGGTGATATTACCTATTTAGCCATGTCAAGGGCCTTCAGGTGGCTTAAAAACTCTGACACTAGGGCTAGCCACCCGGCCTATACTTACTTATAAACACAGCTTATTCTATGTCTTGGACAAGTCGCTGCTAGACATCAATCCGAGGCACATTTAGATATCAATAATATTGGGTTTGGAAAACAGCTCTTCTATTTCTTAGTTTTTAGGGTTCCGTACCCAAAGGGTAAAAATGGGACCCTATTACTAAGACTCCGCTGTCCATCTGTCAGTCTATCATCAGGCTGTATCTCATAAACCGTTGCAGCTAGAAAGCTGAAATTTTCACAGATGATGCATTTCTGTTGCAGCTATTACAACAAATACTAAAAACAGAATAAAATTAATATTTAAAGGGGCTCCCATACAACAAACCTCAATTTTTAAACATTTTTCGCTCGATATTAATAAGGGTAACAGGTAGATGCTTGAAATATTCACAGAATGTTTAGTTGTATATATAATTCAATAATAAATAATTTAGGGAGGCTCCCATACAGTACGGAACATTGCATGCGCGAGTCCTACTCGTACTTAGCCGATTATTGAAAATCGTCTGACTACTGTCTTTGCGCCAGGTAAGCCTATACGAACTTACTAATTTGTTCTTCTTCGTTGGCTGTTTCTCCAAACATATTAGGGCATGCAGTGATTCCCAAAGTTGTCTGGGCTACAGCCCATCTAATACAAGTTTACATACAATTCAAACATACAATTTTTTGCCATTATTAATGATTCATCGATTAGTGATGATTCTATTTTTCGATTTCATACCGATTGTATTTGTTGAAATGTTAAATCTAAGAACATGTTTGACGACAAAAGTTATCTTAATAGTTAGGGATCTGTGGTGTAGATGAAATATCGTTTATTGTTCCAAACTAAGTACATGAAGAGGTTATAAGTAGGTACCTATAATAAAAAGTAAGTTAATGCGTATAGGCCGAGGCTAGCCCTGGTGTCAGAGTTTTTAGGCCGCCTGAAGGCTCTAACATGGCTAAGCGGTTAGAAAAAACGGTTTTAACAACGAGAAAGTTGTGTGATACATACCTTTCTAATTTGTTGAGGTTTTCGTCATCACTCATAATCACCTTCTCTCTGAAGTTTTTCAAGTTGCATAACACTGTTTTAAGCTATAATTCATCACAACAACTTAATCTTAACATTCTTAACATATTAACACAAACTAAAAGATACTACGTATTAAATTAATCGTTTCATCATATTTTATTTTGTTTTGAATTTGCTGGCCGACTGCCAGGTCGAACTTTACATTCTCCCTAAATATTAACAAAAAAATATTTCTCCCTAAAATTACAGTTCCTAAAAAAATAATTCAAATTAGTTTAAGTATAAGAATAAACAATTTGTGGCTAATTATATTATGAGCATTGAAAGGGTTATGAAAATTGTGATAAAATCAATTTGATTTCGCTTATATCTCACTCGTGTCATATTACCATTCGGCATATTACCTATGTGCTCACCACATTTCTGTAGTACCGCATATTCAATGTATTTCTGTAAGTATCCAATATGTATCAAAGCCTACTCAATACCTTAACTTACTTAGATGAAGTTTTATTTGATAATTTTTCTATGTCGTAGTTACGAATTAAATAGCGTGAATTTAATTTAACGGATAGACCAACGGACGCACACAACGATCTTATATGGGTTTCTCGTTTTAAGTTGTTTGGTTTTGTAATTTGTAGTTTTACGGTAGTGACACGGGTAATTTTTTTTTGCTATTCTAACAACTTTCAACTGCAGTAGTGAGAAGAGTCATTCATTTACTGTTCTTACTACTGGTAGTAAGATTGGTAGTAACACTGGCAACAAACGGTAGTGATAATTATAATGTACCTAGTAAATCAACTTTACATGATCAGTAGCATTCAAAAAAGAACTTTTACAGTATATCCAAAGACGAGAAGCATAAATGTACATATTTCACTACAAAATCGGGACGCTTTGCATTGCTAGCAACACATAACTCTAAGACACATTTTACGTTCCGTTTTGTTTTTATCTTCATTTTTTAAATATATCTTGTTAGCTATGTTTACTCGTTTCTATTGTGTTTAAATATAAAAATACTCTTGAAATTACTATTGTCATACATTTTACCTAGTAAATGTGTTGTACCAAGGCAAATGATAAGTCTGCATCGAGTTGCATCAAGTTTTAAAAACGGAACGCAGGAAAGACCGATTCAGGGCTCCATTGCCTTCAATTTTGATAGTTCGTTCGAAATCCATGCTCACCGTAAAAGTTACATAGTACCAAAGCTTCAGCGGTCGAATACCACCCACCGAGCTTAGAATTGATACCGATCCACCGAGCTCGGGAATTACATAGTAGGGCCACTGGTCATAGTTAAAAATTAAAACCAGCGTTATTGTCGAGGCTGTACAGTATACCTGCATACGTACACACGCATGTTTATATGGCGGACGTGACAAGAGTGCCTGCGTAGATATTTTCGGGGACAATTTAAAATTATGCATTGTGTTGTTGGAAAACAAGGATTTGCATCTTCTTTACGAATCTTAGGTTTTAGCCTCGGATTTAAAATAAAAAGTATTATAGGGAATAATAATACTAAATATAGCTTCTATGAAGTTAACTACAGGCTTCCCAAATATCTACTCCTTGCGTTTAATCGCACTCTGTAGTAAGAAATTTGAACCTATGAAGTCCTAGCCGCAGGACTTCATAGGTTCAAATTGTAGTTAACTTCATAGAAGCTTATAAGCGCTGTACGGCTTTTCATACCACTGGTTATTCATCGAAAAAAAATATTATAAGTGAAAAAGACGATAACTGAAACTAATTAAAATAAAAAAGAACAGAAAGACATCATCACTGTATTGAATTGTAAAGCGGAGTGCCAAACGAGGAAGTACAAAAATCAGACAGACAGACAGACAAAACTCTTTATTTATAACCACAAACAAAAAATAAACACTATGTACACACTTAAGACTAAATATGATTATAAACTGGCGGCCTTATCACCCATGGCGATTTCTTCCAGGCAACCGCACGAATATAAACTGACGAGAACAGGAAATGGTGGCCTAAACTACAGATATTAAAAAACCTAGTTGTTACACCTAAAGAAAGAACTAAAACAATATACTTACTTAAAATAAAATCAAGCCAAGTGCGAGTTGGACTCGCGCATGAAGGGTTCCGTACCGTTTGGGAGCCCCCCTTAAATATTTATTTTATTCTGCTTTTAGTATTTGTTGTTAAAGCGGCAACAGAAATACATTATCTGTGAAAATTTCAGCTGCCTAGCTATCATGGTTCGTGAGATACAGCCCGGTGACAGACAGACAGACAGACGGACATCGAAGTCTTAGTAATAGGGTCCCGTTTTTACTCTTTTGATACGGAACCCTAAAAAGGTGAAGATTTATGTTCGCCCTTTCCATCTTAACGGCTTTGGCCAATTACTTCATACTGTTCAGAGTTGAGTTATTTAAACGTTTACTGTACCTATATTTATACCCTGTTTCCCATCCTTATTTGGTGGCAGATTTTATGGAAAGCCTTTATAAAATATTACCAAAAAGTTTTTCTGGTCATCAATCAACAACATAACTCGGCAAAACTAATAGTTAAGTATAGGCCGCTGCACAGCTTAATATGCCCTTTTTATGCAGACGGACAGACAGACAGACAGACAGACAGACAGACGGACAGACGGACATCGGAGTCTTAGTAACAGGGTCCCGTTTTTACCCTTTGGGTACGAAACGCTAAATAACCGCGGGCGCGTTTTAAAATTTGAAATGCGATCAAATAATTGTTTTGAAAAGAGATGAAAATTTTCTCTCACGGTGAATTAAACATCTTAATTTTACATTAATATTACTCGGAGAATAATAATACATATTCGTAAATAGCATCTTTGTGTTTATTTATTTCAAAGCCTACTTCTACTTAAAAGTGAACTTGAGATATTTTTACTGCAGTGGAATTACTATAAGAACAATATTAGCACGATAATTTAGTGCAGTTATAATTTGATAACAATATTATTATGTGAATTTGTTAGTAGGTATTACACTATTAAAATCCATCATTCACTGTTTTACCGACAAAACTTAGGTTTATTCCTACCTACTTAGCGAAGTCTGTAGTCACTGTAGTGTGTAATAGGCCCCATTCACCATCAGTCCAAATGGATGACATCCGAATGAATGTGGCTAATGCTGCCAATTTAGTGTATTTAAATTTAGACTTAATTTTTTACAGAAACATTGTTTGAAGATATAGGTAGCCAGAAATAAATCCACAGATGATTTAGTTTGAAGGTAATGCGACAAGTTGCAAAACAATTTTTGACGCTAAAGCGCTCGCTATACTAATGAAAAGTCGCCATTTCTAACGACGAAGTCGCAAACTCGTAACATCGAATGGATGTCATCCATTTGGACTGATGGTGAATGGGGCCCATTAGTTTATTGTATTTCGCCATTTGAACTAAAATCGCTAGAACTGTGTATGATTGAAGGTAATCAGACAAGTTGTAAACTATTTTTGACGCTAAAGCGCTATACTAATGAAAAGTCGCCATTTCTAACGACGAAGTCGCAAACTCGTAACATCGAATGGATGTCATCCATTTGGACTAATGGTGAATGGGGCTCATAAGTTTATTGTACTTCGCCATTTGGACTAAAATCGCTAGAACAGTGGATGATTCAGTTGCTATATGTATTTGAATCTGTTTTGATATACAGTCATTTTATTAGGTATTTTGTTATATTAAAAGAGGTCCTCAGAAACTTAGAAATAGAAGGGTAATTGCTAGCTGAAACATACTACTACTACTTTGGTAATATAACATTGAATTTATTATAATCGGCCAAGTACGAGTCGGACTCGCGCGCGAGGTTTCCGTACCGTATGGAGGTCCACCTTTATAATTTTATTTTAATTTGATTATTTATTTTTGAAGGAAATATACAACTAAATATTATGTGAATATTTCAAGCATCTTCCTGTTGCCGTCATTAATTTCGAGCAAAAAAAAAAACACGTTTCTTGTATGGGAGCCCCCCTTAAATATCTATTTATTTTAATTTAACTACTTATTTTTAAAGTGAATATTTATTTCAATATTCTGTGAATATTTCAAGCATCTACCTGTCACCGTTATTAATATCGAGCGAAAAACGGCTAAAAAATCAGGTTTGTTGTATGGATCCCACCTTAAATATTAAAATTTTGCTGTTATAGCGGCAACAGAAATACATCATCTGTGAAAATTTCAACGTTCTAGCTATCACTGTTCATGAGATACAGCCCGGTGAAAGACAGACGGACAGAAGGACAGACGGTCGACGGAGTCTTAGTAATAGGGTCCTGTTTTTACCCTTTGGGTACGGAACCCTAAAAATCATTAGAAAAGCAGCGTCATAGGGTAAAATATCTACAACCATCTCCGTGATGAAAGAGGTCCGTTTATTCGGAGGTTTATCCGATGTTAGGGCAGTTTTGTGCCTGGTTTATGGGGAAACGTCCCATCGGAGGACCGGGCGGCCCAGAGCAATAAATGCCTGAATAACGCTCGCTTCCTCATGAGTTATAAAAAAAAATTGTGTACATACATCATTATTGCCACCATTATTTGCTAAGTTATGTGTAGCTCGAATCACACGTCTAATTGTGAGTCCTTAGTTGGTAGCAGATAAACTGGATGTATAAACGTTTAGCCATGTTATAGGTCTTCTGGCGGCTTAAAAACTTTCACACCAAGTCACATATCTTATTACATAATATTATGCATGATATAGAAATTGCATAACAAATATGTAAGTATATTACCAAAGCGTGAAAACCTATTTTAAAAAATCCACTTAGAATCAAGACACAGAGTTTGGATTTTGAAACCATTAGCAATATGAGAAAAGAAAACATCATTAGGGATCTGCTGTAAAGAATAATTATTGTTTGACAAAAATAACCGACTTCGTGCAAGTCCTCAGCAAAAGTGTCAATTTTTGGATAGGTAGGCGCAACAATTTTACCATGAATATCTGAAAAGTACTACACCTAAAGTAAGTAAATTTATGGGACAATTTTGTAAAATTTTGCTACGGAATGCACGAGGATTGGCACACAAAATAAAAAATAGCGAAGAAATAGCGGGTAACATTGACTCACAACAAAATTGAAATTGAGAACACCACGTCTTTGGAAGCTGATTAAAATAACGATGGTTTTAATCTAAAGTTTTTTATAACGATACTATAAATGAATGTGGTTCCACCTACTTGCAACGTTGCAATTAGCCCATTGTCGTAGATATAATAATATGCTCTAATATCGCTTAAAGTAAGGTTCAATACTTATCTAAAGCTTAAATAAAATCAGCCAAGTACGAGTTAGACTCGCGCATGATGGGTTTCGTACCGTATGTCCCCGGCCGAAAAAATTACTTTGTTGTATGGGAGCCGCCATTAAAAATTTAATTTATTCTGTTTTTAGTATTTGTTGTTATGGCGGCAACAGAAATACCTACATCATCTGTGAAAATTTCAAAACTCTAGCTATTTCATGAGATACTGGTGACAGACTGACGGACAGACGGACGGACAACAGAGTCCTAGTAATCGGGTGCCGTTTTTACCCTTTGGGTACGGAACCCTAAAAAATAATAAATTGAATATAAAAAAGAGCTAAGAAGCTATGATACTCGTACCTATATTGGCAATATGATAGCGCTTATATTAATTCTTTCTGTTTCGCGTGTTTCTATCTAACTTAGTAGGTAAGCGACAGCGACAGACAAAACATCATTTAGAAAATTGTATTCCAAATCGAGGTCAATATTTTACGATTTGCTATTCATTTTGTACCTAGGTCGTAAGTCTGCCTTCCGTGGTCAGTAAGTGTCAAAAGGTTGCTTAGTTCATTTATTGCCGCCATAAAAAGTGTGAATGAAAGTCCCCTTGTCGCTTTTATGTTCGGGTAAAAGAACAGTAAACCTTGTCTGACACCAACATAGTCTCAAAGAAAAGGACTCCTCAATATTTCATCCAAGTGTAATTTTTTAAACCAACTATCACAATTCTAATAAGAAAAGGTTCCCAATTCGTTTATTGTTGTTTTTATTCATTATTTATTTACTTCAGACAACAGTCCACATTTATAAACCAACAACCAACATTCTGATGAGAAGAGGATCCCAATTCGTCTAATGTTATTATTATTTAATTCATTACTTCAGACTACAGTCCACATTACAAAATTTACAAGATTTAAGAATCATTTAAAAATCAAACGTAATATTAATTTAAATAATCTAAGCAAGCCGATTTTGTTGCTGCTTATTTTCCATTTTAAGGGGAATGTCGGTAAATAGTCCTTACCTTATTGTAAATTTATTCATTTTTTCAGCAATTTTGTAGCAGGTCCAGAAAAAAAATATTGTATACGTCTTACAAAAATAAAATAGCGAAAACCGCAACTTTCGCCAAAAAAGTATATAAATATTTATCACATTATCGTTGACCTGCGCCATCGACATGTGAAAAATTAATAAACTTCTAACCAAGTAACATTTCCTGATACCTTTCGGCTTAACTATACAGTTTACACCTAGCCCATCCTGGTATAATAACAGTAATATTCCAAACTATCAAACCGTATTACGATCTCTTCACCGACGTACAAATTATGTTTTAATATGCGACTGTAATACATATTTCTATTATAGATCTATAACGTTTTATCACCGAGAGCCGAATATAGAGGTAATAACTTCAAAACAATCTAATAAGCAAAACATTTTCAACTTTAATGATCGATGGAGTTGAAAGGTTCTCGAATAGAGACCACGTCGTCACGGTAATGATATCTAAGTTAGATATCATTACTGTGACGTCGTGGCCAGCGCAGCGAACAATGTGTTGTTACAAACTAGCATCCAATCAAACCCAATATCTCTCTACATCAATATCATTACAAATAATTATGATTAAAAGAATACGAGAAATACAGATAATACGCGAATCACATTCAGAACACGATTCCCAAAAGTTCGCGATGTCGGAACCCGAAATATTTGCAATATTACTAAGTTTGCGGGAGAAATATTCGTATTATTCGGTACCTCAGGCGAAGTTTTGTACACAGGCTGCATAAATTTAAATACCGCTATTTCTTAAAAAAATATTACAACGAATTACCTACGCAAAACTTATACAGCTACTATAATAGACAAAGAACTTGAACATCCGAAAATTCATTCAATTATTGTAAAATAATACTCAGAAAAATTAACCAGCGGGCTTAGCATAAGGACCATAAAATTATACTATCGACGTGTCAGAACGTGACAGAGTTATGATGAAGCATATATCTGTCACCCTTGCACACGACGATAAACTCTTGTCGTGGTCTTGTATGCTAAGCACACTGATGATATCATTAACCTATTTTTTGCGATGTTTTCTCAGTGTAATTGTCAATCTCTGGTAATAGGTATTTATTGGCAGATAGACAAAATTTAAAATAAATAATAATAAATAGAGTTAATCTTGGTAAGGAAATAATAAAAAAAAATAGAGTTTTTACTGATAGTGGGGATTTGCGAAGCTTATAGGTAATTTCACAGACAATATTTAAACTTAATAAGTTTAACTTGGCCTAATACTCGTACTAGATTTTAGGTTCATTTTTTAACCGACTTCCAAAAAGAAGGAGGTTGTTCGTGTGTATGTAATTTTTTTTTGTGTATGTTCATCGATAGTTTCGCCTTTTATGAACCAAATCGAAAAATTCTTTTTTAATTCAAAAGGAATCCCGAAGTGCTCCCATTTAAATTTCACAGAAATCGGCTTAGCCGTTTTTGAAAAAAACAACAATAATATAAGCAATTCGAGCGAAATATCCGAATTTGTACACGATGAACATCGATAATTTCGCCAATTTTGAACCGAATCCAAATATTAATTTTTAGTTCAAAAGGGTATACTCTTAAGGTGGTCCCATTTAAATTTTACATAAATCGGCTGAGCCGTTTTTGATAAATCAACAATAATGTAAACAATTCGAGCGAAATATTCGAATTTTGTACATGATGGAAGGCGGTTTTGCCATTTCTTGTGAAAAATAAGTATTGTTTTTTGGAATACTACTTTTGTATAATTTAGTATAGCTTACCCTCTCTCTCAGAACTTTAATTAAATATTAAACACCTTTGTTCTCATAATAAACTCAACATTATTATTTGAAGACGTTAATGAGCGTCTGCCATTACCTTAACGTTCTGATAAATACGTGAACTCATTTAACATTCAGGTTCAAGAATTTTCTGAGATACAACTTTTAAAAGGAAGAAAATCGTCCTCAAAAATTCTACAAGAGAAAAAGAACCTTAGGATTTATAAGTAAAGGTTTCTTTTCTAAAAGTTTGCAGCTTTGATATCCTGCCAAAATGAGCTGATCAATAAGTTAGTCTGCAGATTTCAGGAGGATGTTGTGGTGAAAAAGTTTCGAGGCTCTAATGATCGTACTTCATCTTGATAATATCATCTTTCCTTGATAATCTTTCATAACGAAGATTCGTAACTTATAATGAAGTTACTTGTTTGTGTATTTTGTAATACTCGTAGGTCCGTACGTAAAACAGCTGGCTGAAAAAATGTTGGCACCGTACTTGTCCAAAAATGTCAAGAAACATTCTGATTTATTTTATTTCAGTGTAATGAAATACATTTTTGCATTTTACAGACAAAGTAGACGTAAGTATAGACAAAAATGGGGGATTTAAAAGTAACTGTCGACTGCAAAAGAAAGGTCGTTGTTTTCATCCATTTTTAACCGACTTCCAAAAAGGTTCTATATTCGTCTGTATGTATTTTTAAACGGTTTTATTTAGCTCACCCCGTTTGTTTTATTTATTCTTTATTCTTGGGTCAAATTTAGTAATTCAAATTTCACCCTCTTCCTGTCAACCGATTAATCTGAAATTTTGTATACACTTTGGATTTTGGTGACAATACAAATATGTTTATTCATTATCATTATAAATTCAAGATGGCCGCCACTACAAAATGGCGGATAATTAATGTTTTATTAATCCCATCAATATGGGTATCAAATGAAAGGGCTCAACAAGCAGAATACAATATACTATAAAAAATTGAAATCCAAGATGGCGGCCGCTACAAAATGGCGGATAACGGAGGTTTTATCAATCCCATCAATATGGGTATCAAATGAAAGGGCTCAACAAGCAGAATACAATATACTATAAAAAATTAAAATACAAGATGGCGGCCGCTACAAAATGGCGGATAACGTAGGTTTTATCGATCCCATCAATATGGGTATCAAATGAAAGTGCTCAACCAGTATAATACAATGTACTATATAAAATTAAAATCCAAGATGGCGGCCTCTACAAAATGGCGGATAACTTAGGTTTTATCAATCCCATCAACATGGGTATCAAATGAAAGGTCTCAACAAGTAGAATACAATTTACTTTGCAAAATTGAAATCTAAGATGGCCGCCGCTACAAAATGGCTGATAACAATTTTTTATCAATCCCACCAATATGGGTATCAAATAAAAGGGCTTGACAAGAAGAATACAGTGCGCTATACAACCTCAATATTTAAGATGGGCGCAGCCACCAAATGGCGTATAATAATAAGATTTCAATTTAGAAATTGAATCTGTAATTTAGGTATCTGATTAATCCAGCCTGAATCCACCACTAAAGTCAAGATTTTGTATCGTGTTGAGGACTGTGTGGCGTTAGGGTGGCTAAAAATGATACGTCGTTGCAGGGACTACGTATAGAGGAGTTGGACTGCAATAAACTAACGGGCAAGAAACCTTGCAATAATGAAGCACTAAATGAATTAAACAGAATGTGGAATAAATACTAAAAACTAGAAAATAAAAATAGGTAAAAAAACTTTTTAAGTTAAACGGTTTTATGTTAAACATACATTGCAATGTTTAAGATAAATGTACTAAAAACGAAAAAATAATAAAATAGATACAGTCGTGGGAATTATAAACATATGCATAGACTAGACTAAAATAAAACCGTGGGGCACGTCAATTGTCTACAAATTATCGACTTAATGTGCGATAGAAGAATCGTTTAATTCGTCGTTAAAATAGGCAGTTGGTCCGCAGACGGTGAGGAAATTACTTACTATTTTCTTGCTCATGGAAATTCCAATAGTTATACACTCCATGTAAATAAAAGAGATGTTTCAACTAGTTTATCGTTGGACATTCACACTGCTGGCTGGCGAGGAATCGTTTCACTGCTCGTAGTTTGTCTTTAATCGACAAAACATATGATAAAAGTACTACTCGCTCACCACTATGAAACCCTAAAACTCGCTTATAATCGAGCTTGCTAGCTTGTTTCCACATTCTAGCCCTACTTATCACACGTCCATCGTTGTCGGTTGAACAACTGCCTAATTATAGTGTAACATTACAAAACAAACATTTTAATCAACGATTGTAGACAATTGACGTGCCCCACGGTTTTATTTTAGTCTAGTCTATGCATATGTTTATAATTCCCACGACTGTATCTATTTTATTATTTTTTCGTTTTTAGTACATTTATCTTAAACATTGCAATGTATGTTTAACATAAAACCGTTTAACTTAAAAAGTTTTTTTACCTATTTTTATTTTGTTTATGTTCATCGATAATTTCGCCAATAGTAAACCGAATCGAAAAATCCTTTTTCAGTTCAAAAGGGTATACTCCCAAAATGGTCCAATTTAAATTTTACAGAAATCGTAGGGGATTGATTGATTGTCTAATTGACTTTTTTAGTGACCATATTATTATTTTTTCTGCTGTTGACTTGTTAACTGTGTTTATTACTAAAATGACTTTGATTTTTGGAGCCCTATTAAATATTTATTTTATAATGTTTTTAATATTTTTGTTGATATAGAGGCAACAGAAACACATCATCTGAGAAAATGACACCTGTTTAGCTATCACGGTTCATGAGCTACAGCCTGGTGTCAGACGGACGGGCGGACGCACGGACGGACAGCGGATTCTTAGTTATTACTAAGAATCAAATTAAGGTCCCGTTTTCACCCTTTGGGCACGGAACTTTAAAATGGTAAACATCGATTTCAGGGAAATATACGAATTTCGTGCGTAAACTTTACGCATCTAAAGTCGGTTGAGTCATTTTTGCCAAAAAATAATTAATTATTCATTTTTTACGTACTTTCATTAGACCATTAAGAGCTGTCATACACACACACTGCAACTTCATTACATCCGCACGATGGTGAAGTTAATCAATGTTCAGTTCACTCAAAATTCCTCATTCATTTCCCTCAATTTCCCCGTCATCAAGATTTAAGTAATCGCCTATTAAATCTTTGATGAAGTCGGGGCTTACACAGGACCGTAAAATGGCGACATAAATGACTTGAATGAAATAATTGATGAAAATTTCGAAACTCTAAATATTTCATGTTCCTCTAAAAAGTTCTATTTTGATGATTTTATGGAGAAATTAGAGATTTCTAACGTGAATGAGCTTATATCTCGTTTTTGTACTCAAGTATCAATATCTTTTTAACCGACTTCCAAAAAGGAGGAGGTTCTATGTTCGTGTGTATGTATTTTTTGTGTAAGTTCATCGATAATTTCGCTAATTGGAAACCGAATCGAAAAAAACCTTTTTTAGTTCGAAAGGGTGCACTCCCGAAGTGGTCCTATTTAAATTTTACAGAAATTGGCTTAGCCGTTTTTGAAAATAAACAACAGTAGGTAATGAAAGCAATTCGAGCGAAATATCCGAATTTTGTACACGATGAACATCGATAATTTCGCCAATTGCGAACCGAATCGAAAAATTATTTTTGTTCGAATGGGTATACTCCCAAGATCCATTCCCATTCAAATTTTATAGAAATCGGCTGAGCCGTTTTCAATAAATCAACAATAATGTCAACAATTCGAGCGAAATATTCGAATTTTGTACTTACACGATGGAAGGCGGTTTTGCCATTTTTACGAAAATTAATTATTCCGTTTGCTTTTTATGAGAAACCAGATTTTGCCCACGTCTTCTCTTTCGTGGTATTTTTGTTTTTGTGCTAAGTTTTCCTTAGGAACTTTTATTTTTCCGAAATAAAATGTATCTCATGATACTCATCGATCTAAAATCTACTAAGGCGCCAACTAAACCATACAAAAACAGAGAGCTGTTTTCTACCTCTAATTATTATCCGATTTGAGTGATTTTTTTAATGTAATCAGCACTTCAATCGCTAGGAATATACGTCTTAGTTTTTACAGTTTTTACATGGCCTTAATAAAGTAATAAGCCTCTAAAAGTCTCATATTTTTACCCAAAAACTTGACTGAAAATAAAACATAAACTAAACATTTTTCTGGAAAAAATAAGACGTACGGGCATGCAATTGATGATTGATTGATGGCTTCCACGCCGATTTCGACTTCGGCGACCATTTTCCATATGTGGGTTACTGATGGGTCCTCACATGGCTGATATAACCAATTTTAGCGGTGAATGTCCTAGGACAGTGACTACATGTAAGGACTCCATGTGAGGGCATGCAATACTTCTTAGCCAAGCGATTCATACCAAAAACCATAGAATATAAGAACTAAAGTAAAATTCTTCTAAGACAAAAACACACGATTTTGTTAAAATTTAATAAGGGGTGTAAAGAGTTTTCTCCTAGAACGTTTTAATTCAATTCAATTCAATTCTTTATTTGCAAGTTAATGGGTAACAATAAAGGTCTTAAATATAACATTAACTGCCAATAACAACCTAATACAAGGTATGCAAATATACACATTTGTTTAATTCTACATTTAACAATACAACGACAAAAAAATATCATGTTTAATGTTTCTTATGATAAATATGTAGGCGGCAAGATGCGTTGTCCAAAAACTCTTTCAATGAATAAAAACTATTGCTCGCTAGCCACTTCTTCAACTCTCTACAAAATTTATAGTAAGGCAAGTCCACAATTCCATTTGGTAAGGAGTTATAAATGAGAGGTGCCATGTAAACGCAGTTATTCCTAAATAATTCCAATCTCACATTAGGCATGTTAAGTCGTAAATGAGTATGTGTTCTTCTACCAGTATTGTCAAAGGGATTAAAAAGGGAAGGGTTGCATTTCACAAATTTTGCCACTTCAAAAATATATATAGAAGGCACTGTTAGGAGGCTTTTAGCCTTAAAGACAGGCCTGCATGAATCCATCCATTTCATACCAAATATAGCACGGATGCACTTTTTCTGTGCTATAAAAACTTTTTTAATTAAGTAATCAGATGCATTACCCCATGTTAAAATGCCATATCGTATAACAGAGCCAACATACGCGTGATAAACCATTAGGATAGTATCTAAAGAAGCACAACGGCGCAACCTTTTTAAGGCGAAAACGAAGCTATTCAATTTTGAGCAAATTGTGTTAATGTGATACTTCCAAGTCAGATGCGAGTCTATATGAATTCCTAGAAATTTAATACTGGGAACTTGCTCTATAGTATCATTATTATAATTTATATTCATCTGAAATTTAGGGCTCTTCTGTGTTCTAAAATGCATTAGTTTTGTTTTTGATAAATTTATCTTCAATTTATTGGAATTTAGCCAGTTTATTACATTACAAAGACAGTCCTTCACATCTTTTTCTAAATCAGTGACATTTTTAGATTTTATAATAATGGTTGTGTCGTCAGCAAATAAAACACTATTATGTTCAAGAGCAAGTGGAAGGTCATTAATATACAGAAGAAATAATAATGGCCCCAGGATACTACCCTGGGGAACCCCACAGCAAATAACCTTCTCATCTGAATCAAAATCACGTATGCTATTGGTTTTTTTGTCATAACGCGTGATCCTAGTTATTTGCTTCCTGTTATTTAAATAAGATTTGAGCCAATCGTAAGCAAGACCCCTAATACCGCAACGATACAATTTACTAAGCAGAATTCTATGATCTACGAAATCAAACGCCTTGCTCAGATCTAGAAATAAGGCACATGACGGTGATTTTTGTTCCATATTATTTAAAATTAATTTTAAAAGAGTGTAAGTAGCTAAAGTGGTTGACTTAAACTTTCTAAAACCGAACTGTTCTTTTGCCAAAATGCCGTATTTATTGAGATAGGAAATTAATCTTTTATACATAATTTTTTCAAAAATTTTAGAAAAAATTGGAACTAGCGCTATAGGTCGATAGTTGTCCTTTTCAATTTTAGAACCCTTTTTGTGCAAAGGTTTAATTATTGAAATTTTAAGTCTGTCCGGCACGTAACCTTGCTCCAAAGATAAATTGACTATATAATTTAATGGCTCTATTATAAACGGACAAATGTTTTTAATGAGATTAGTTGTGATGCCATCAAAACCTGCCGATTTAGTGTTTTTAAGCGACTTTATAATTTTTTCTACTTCTTTTGGTGTTGTAGGCTCTAAATAAATGCTTTGGCTTGTTGAGTCTGCTGTAGATGGGGAACCTTGTTCATGAATTGTCTGAGTTGATGATTGTTGCCCATTACTGCTTGTAATATTAATGAAAAAGTCGTTGAAAGAGTTAGCTATATCGGGCCCGGATGATAGGCTTCCATCGTCATTATTTATATTGTTAATAAAATTTCGAGGTTTTTGTTTGCCTAATTCTTCATTTACTATATTCCAAGTGGCTTTAGACCGGTTTTTTGAGTTTAAAATATATTTCGTGTTCTTTATTAATTTATGTTTATTTATACATTTTTTTAATAGATTAGAATAAGTTTGGAATGCTCTTTTCGATTTTTCAGTTTTTTCTTTGTAATAATTAGAAAATTATTACAAAGAAAAAACTGTAAGTAATTTATCAAAAATGTACCGAAATTTACTCGATGTTCTACAGAAAACGCGAAAACTGTGGTCGATTCAAGATCCCCTTAATCATCCCATTTACATACAAAACAACAAACCTACTTTCGAATTTTTAATAGTGGTAAGGATTTTGTGCTCGACTTTATTGGGCTCCATCTTAAATTTTATATTTTATTTATATTCGTTTATTGCACAATGCACTGTTACAACAAAAGTTCTTACAAACTAGAGTCTTAACTAAATGACATTGACCCCGTGAGGGCGTCGCAATTTAAGGAGAGGTAACATTTAAGGAGAGGTAACCTACGGAGAGGTTATCCAAAGTTTAAGTCTATTGAAGGTAAATTTCAGTTCAACTGCCTCGGTGGCTCAGTGGTAAGTGTCCCTGACTGCTGGGTCGAAGAGGCGTGGTTTCAATTCCCATCCAGGGCAAGCATTTAAGTGTGTATGTTCTTTGTCTGGTTATAATAAGTTATCATATACGTAGTACGTATTGCCTCCCCACGCGGAGTGGCAGTGGCAAGGCACTGGGAAAAGACCTTATAAATTCGCACTTAAATATATTTGGATCATTGACACGAAGTAGAAGTAGAAGTACGTATTTAAAAAAAATGTATAAGTAGTAGATATCAGTCTCATCAGTCAGCCATATGACAAGCTTTGCTTAGTTTGGGGTCAGATAACGTATGTAAGATGTCCCCTAAAATATAGGGTTATTAGTAATCAATTAGCATCCTTTTAGGTGCTCATTCTGTACATCAAAACTAACAACTTTTGTTCTGTGACTTTTGTCAAACCTCAAAAAAAAAAAACAGGTGTTCCATAAATTTTGTCGAGGGTAAACGATATTTTTTGGAACAACAACTTTTTTTTTGAGAATTAATAAAAGTCGTAGAACAAATGTTGTTAGTTTTGATATACAGAATAAGCCCTTAAAAAGATGCTAATTGATTAGAAATAACCCTTTAAATTATTTATTTATTACCAGGCATAAGGCACGTTTTAAAAATGTTAACCTCACCGAACGTGCAGTGTAGTGTTTCGTGAATTTAGTAATTTTTGTTTTATGACCAAATGGCAAGGTAATTTGTATTTTTGGGGTGCTAAAGCGTTCATTTACAAGTTGCAATACGTCGATTTATAACCTAGCATGACGTGATAAGTTTGGGATGTTTTTACTAGCGCTATGCTTCGTTTTTATGATTCTAGTCACCTTCCAGTGACCAAATTGTATCCTTACATAGTATAAAATAAAGTCGCTATTTTCGTTTGTTTGTTTGTTTGTTTGACTGTATGCTTAAATCTTTAAAACTACGCAACGGATTTTGATGCAGTTTTTTTTAATGAATAGAGTGATTCAAGAGAAAGGTTTATATGTATAATACACCTGTGCGAAGCCGGGGCGGGTCGTCTAGTCAAAAATATAGTAAGAGACCAAGTTAACGTAAAACTGGAACAAAAATCTTAAGAGGCAATAAACTGCATTGATTCTACTAAGATATCTGATCTATGCTTCTAGCAGGTAGGTATTTTTGATTTTCGTGATTTTATCATTCTAATAGCAATTTTACAAGTATCTTGTTAAATTTATTTTTGCGTGTATTATTATTATTTCAGCCTGCGTTGTCCCACTGCTGAGCAAAGGCCTCTCTTCCCTCCTTTCAGACTGCGCGGTCTAGTCTAATGCTGTGGTGGCACCAGTGGCACAGTGCTTGCGTGTATAAATTATTTGTTTATTTCTAGAAGACTGAGTTTACTGTCCAATAACATTAAAAACAATTGCAAAAAAACAGACTTTTTTATTCACTGAAATACTGGACCGGATCAACGTAAACCAGCTTTATTTTACCTCATCTATGCCAGTCACACATTTCTACATTTTAAACAGTTCATACACCTATTCCTACAGTAAAATGGAGTAAGCCATGAATAAGTGCGTAGAAGAATAATTTTATTGATTCAGCTCTGAAGAGATGATCTGTATGCAGATCACACGCCACATCATACGTAATAACCCAGGAAGCAAGTGCAAAAATGCAAGTACTTTTTAGTAGTTTTTAGTAGCTGAATTTTTAGTAGATATTACGTTATCACGGTGTTGTACCTACAACCATACCCTGGAGTCAGTCAGCTGGGTTCCCTAGCGTGTGGGACCCTCCACATACCCGTTTGAATAAAAAAATTAGTATAACTACTTTTAAAAGCTGAAAATTGGTATACGGGTAGTAAAATATATAAAAAATGGATTGAAGACAGTAAATCATCTGAAACATGGAACAGGGCCAATCAGTTCGGATTTAAAATGCTCAATCACTTAACATATTTAAAGATCAGGTTAAAAACCATTACCTGCAGAAAATGATGATACTTTAATTTTGTAACTGTTGTTGTTGTTATTTATGTTGTTTTATGTAAGTAGTATTAGTAAGTAATTTATATTATGTATTAGTTTATTATTAAGTCATAGGATTCTTTTATTATTATTTTTTATTTTGTAATGTGTTCTTTATTTTTGGGTATTTTAAGTATTTATATCAATTTTATTAGTATGTATGTTTATGATGTATGTATAATCTAATTTTTACTTTTTAATTAATGCGCACCCCGTCCATTATTTATACGCTTTCTGTCCTCTCCATCCTAAGGTTGCCTGGCAGAGATCGCTGTCAGCGATAAGGCCGCCCATTGTTACACTGTTTATGTATCTTTGTTTCTTCTTTTTGTTTATTTCTTGGTGTGCAATAAAGAGTTTATCTATCTATCTATCTATCTAAAATGGTGCTACAAAGGATGTTCTACCCAAACAATTATGTAATACATCCATGGGTGCTACTTTACAGCCTGACTTATAAGTATGACAGGATCAGTAAACGTCACAATTTAGATCGATCGGTGGCATAACATGACTTGGATGACACGTTGAAATAGACTACGGTTTCATCAGGTAGGCAACTATTATCAGCTCCTTAGCTGATAATAGTTGTTTTAAAATTTTAATCATGTCAGAGCTTCGAGCAAATATCTACAGAGCCACAGTCCCTAAGTGAAAGCAGTATAATGTCCGAACGCCGTCATACATACCGACTTAGATATTCACATTAAATAATTCACAATGATCCGTTTTCTCGAATCTCGAAATTATGACACCTAATTAGTTCTTGTAACCGAGACTTTGGCAACGCGCCGCGTTGAAGTCGGCTTGCAATCGCCTTACGACCAACTAAAAAGCCTGCCCCCTACGTAGATAGGGCAGAGTTTCGTTTTGACACTTTTTGTGCACGATTGTGACTCTATAGATATTTGCTCGAAGTGTCAGCGTCACATTAAAAACTCTGACACCAGGGCTAGCCACGCCTATGCCAACTTATTTTTTCAGCGCATTATTCACTATTTCTATAAGCTGTCCTATTTTCCATTTGGCTGGAATGCACCCCGACACGCGAGCGTGCGGTACGACTTTAGCAGCGTTTTGCAGGTTTTATGACCGAAATGGAAATATCTCATCGATTTTCAAAATTGAAACTACTTTTGCTATCGTTAAAATTTGATCTATTTTGATGTATACAATGAAGCTGGTGGTAAATTCTACTAAAAGGATAATTATTTTGGTTACAGTTCACTGACCACAATAATAGGAGAGTAGATTTTTAAATGTTTCATAGTCTAGAGTTTCATTTCATGATTCACCATAACGATATTTAAATAATTGTATTGTGTATAATATATATTATATATAATAATGTTAGAATATTTTTTCCAAATTTATATTATATTTTTGTTACTGTAAAGTACAAAAAAAGCGAGGCATATACATATATAGGACACAAAACATGCTCACATAATTATCATCTTACTAACGACAAAATGTCAATACAAAGGTTTCTATTAAATATCACCCTTCGTTATTGGTGGAGCGTCATAACATCTTTTATTTAACAATTCCGCATTTCTGTAATCTTTTATTTTTACAATTTAAATTTACTCGCTTTCTGGTGTCGTCGGAAAAATAGGTGCAACGCTGGGACAATCTGTCAATGTTCCGTTGACGTCCCGGAGTTTTCCGAGAGATGGCGCTAGTCGTCTCGAACCGCGATGCCTTCGACCGCTACTATTGGTCGAAAATGACGCGATATTCATTGCGTGCCGTGTCACCGCCGTTATTTTATGAGTGGCAGAAAAATCATTCTGCCAGTGTACTTCTATCCGCCGCAAGTTTACTTTTATCTGCCAAACCAAACTTATATCTTTGAAGTTTGGAAGTTTTTATTGTGTGCAGTGCAGTTTCTTTGGACAATAGTATTTCGCCTCGACACAGGACTTTAGTTGACGATACCAGCAGGCCCCGTTCATCAGTGGCAGAAGACTTCTCCAGCCGATCTGGACTACGAGGAGATGAAGGCGGTCATTTGCAGGTCAGTCTCAGTATAGTTCCTGTGTATACGTCGACACCAAATTCTTTCTTTGTGTACAATCTTCCCGCCCTTTCTTATTTCTAATTTTTCTTCAAAAACTTTCGTGAGCAATCACACCCAGGAGTTGGCTATATACACGCCATTCCAGTTATAAATGTCATTTCACATAATAATTAAATTCAGCGTTTAGGCTGTTAGGATCAACCACTATTAAAACCACACATACCTATACCTGTTACTTTATGCTATTTCCATGCTATTTTCTATGCAAAAACTGTAAAAGATCTCACATCGAATCGTGGTTGCAATATTATGTAATTATTTTTCGCAAAAAAATGGCACGAATAGTTTGCTCGAATCGATGTATACGAGTAGAATTATTACATTATTGTTAATTTTAAAAAAAATGCCTTAAACCTTTTAAATTGGTAGCAATGTACGTCACTTATTTTTTCTCTGAGTACATTTGTGTTCTAGAATTCTGTTAATTCTTTCTTCTTTGTACAAGTACTTTTAACTTTGTTTTTGGTGGGGCGCCGGTTAATATATTCTATATTTTCGATCAGAGAAACCAGAAGCGTATCGCTTGTGTAGATAAGGTGTGAAACAAAAAATAGGTTAGGGCAGGTTAGAACATGACAAACCACGCACGAGCCGAGTGAGCAAAACGAGCGTGCCGCGGCAGCGGCCGGTTCAGTGCCAGATGCGAATCAATCGCTTTTGTAGATTAGCTGTGAAACAAAAAGTAGGTTAGGTTAGAACATGACAAACAACGGTGAGCAAAGCAAGCGAAGCGAGTGGTGTCCTTTGGGAAATGATTATTCGGAGTTGGTCGAAACCGAATTCGGGAATTCGCGAGACGTAAGTTGGCAAGTTTAGTGGAAATTGTACAAATAATTTTCCGCGAAAAGGCAGAGAACCCTTTTTGGACTTAAAAGGATTTTTTTTTCAAATCGGTTTACGCTTGGCGAAAATTTCGATGAACATACACAAAAGAAACATACAGACGAACATAGAACCTCCTTTTCTTTGGAAGTCGGCTAATAAAACCGCATCTCGCAACTAGCAACATAAACACAAAATGTTACATCTTTGAATAAAATGAATAATTTATTCACACCGAGTCAACTTCTAAGAAACTCCAAAACTCAGAGTCATCGTGACCAGAATAAGTAGATCGGAAAAAAACGAAAAACTCTTCAAGCAGTTTAAAAATTTGATTTTATTTTTTTATCAAAACTTTCCAATTGTTGCTATGTAACTGATAAGCTGCTAACTGATACTGTAGTGATAAGGTACCTGCCTCACAATCGTGAGGTCGTGGGTCAACTCTCGGTCCCATTGGACCAATAAATTCTTAGGAATTTATGTACGGAATTTCACATACTGGCTTTTTGGTGAAGGAAAACATCGTGAGGCAACCTGCGTCCGTAAAAGAAATTCGATGGCGTATGTGAATCTGCCAATCCGCACTGGGTCAGCGAAATGGATAGGGTCCAATCACCCTTCGTAGGTAGGCCTAGGTCCTGACTATTAAAAGGCTGATACGGTACAGTACCTACTTACATATAAATTATTATCTGCAGTTCCATTTAACTTAACACTTAGCAATCTATCGTAGGATCGGATAGAAGCTGATTGTAACAGATCTTATTCGAATTTCATCCATGCATCCAAAAGTGAAAGCCTATGAATGTATTTTCGGACTTTGGGAGTCCGAAATAATGATAGTGCGACAATCAAGGTTCATGAACATATTTCCGACTCCAGTTTGCTTTTTTTCTAGAAATCTTGTAAAATTTTCTATCAGGTGCTATCGGACAGAAAAGTTATAAGAAAGAGTACATTTCTAATGTTTTTTTTTTTGTTTTTGGGATAATATTGGCTTTATTCTGCGATATATTCACCCAAGTCACCCAACCACGGCTAAGTAAAATATATATTATATGAACAAACTCACATTTCTGAATCATAACTGCGATATTTTAAACAAATAATCTAACCATCCGTTAGAAGCTCCAGACAAATCTGGGTATAAATACATTTAAACCTTCAACTTCAGCAAACTAAAACTATCGAGTAAGTAAAAAAAACTCGCACAAACTCACACTAGCTATATACAGTTCTAAGACTCGAGTGTAAAATAAGTCAAGTACAACTACTTATTTTGTACTAGATTTTGCCCGCGGCTTCGCCCGCATTATATTTCAAGGCCCTACCTTACCACCCTTAATAAAGGAGGTGGAAAATAAAAAAACCAAAAAAAATCGTTTTGACATTTGTTTGATTTCACAGTTCTTTTTTGACATTTCTTGGAGCGCACGCTAGAATAGCTCGAATTTTTCCTACTTACTTAACACTTATTGTTATAATATGGAAAATTTACGCAACATCATTATTATTTATACCCTATGTGTTATTATGATGTATAAGCTATATAATTGCAAAGTTTCATCTCAATCCGTTCAGTAGTTTTTGCGTGAAAGAGTAACATACATCCATACATCCATCCATCCATCCATCCTTACAAACTTTCACGCTTTTAATATTAGTAGGATCTAACAATTAAAAACATAAACCATACTCACTAGGTACTAAGAGCTCTAGAACTTTATATTTGGACATAAAGTTACATTAGAACAACTTGTTTTGTCCACCACAACTCAAACTAAGAAATATTTAACTTTTAGTACTAGCAATTTTACTTTTTCTAGTGAAACGTTTATAGCTAGTAGCTAGCTAGACCGCAGTTAGTTTTTAATGCCCGTTTTAGTAAGAAAGTAGTGGAATACAAAATGCTGGGGTTAGTTTTGTAGTAATGTAATATTTATTTAACTACCATAGGATTTGGGTGGAAAGCCTTTGCGCATGTGCTGAACATTAATAGTGATGGGGCAACATTGGCATAAGTTTGTCGATGATTTATGTTCGTTAGAAAGTGGTTCACTTTTCATTACTTGCTTTTTGCGCTAAATAGTGAATAGCGTGATTAAGTTATACCAATTTACTACGGGGATAACTGTCTACCATTGAGAATTTTCATGATAAAATCGAAATTTGTAAAGGATTTTTTTTAATGACTAGTATTTACGAGAAGAGAAGAAAATAAACGATTTTCATTAGTAGGCTCAAGAGTCTTGTTCCTCCCCAAAACATAACGCCTGACCGTATCTTATTTTACTATCTTCAGTTGTCAAATTGGTTTTTACACACATCACGCGATGGTTATTTCAGTCATGTCTATAGTGGAAACCATTTTATTGGAATAATAAAGATAGTACATTACAAGACTATCTATCTATCTAGCTAGTATAGGTATATAATATTTTTATTGACATCCGTCACAATATTATAGAGAAGTTACCGAATAGATTGAGCAAAAAGAAGACGTAATTACTGATTTTCCATTGGTCATCAAATGGTTCTGTAATTTGATTCTATAAATAGAAAGTTTTATCGATAGGAACCAAGTTACCAATGAATAGTATCGACAACCCACAACCCCATCCCTAGTGCCCTAGCACAGCAGTCAGCGGCGGATCGCGGCGGCCGCGCCCGTTCTCTTGCACTAGTCTCCTCCTCCGGTGCAGTGCTGCTTGACACAGGATTCTGACACATGTGGCTAACGGGTGTAAGGTTCAACATCGCGTGGCACAAGCCCGGGTAGTTCGCCTCAAGCTCTTTGTCCGCCGGGATGACGCGGTGAGTCTTTTGTCAAATAAATTTATTCCTTATTGCCATCAAACAAAATCAGCCTAGAATTCGCTGTTCCACGAGTAGCTTAGGTCAATTATCTCACGCACCAAATGCATACTTTATGAGAAAACTGTTTGGTTTAGATGTGCAACTGGCAAAGGATTTTCGATCTTATCGTTTTAAGCCACTGCGTAGCTTTACGTCTCAGTGAATAAAAGAAGTAGCAATAAAGGTTTTCGTTTTCCGCAGTTTTCGCTGTACAGTTTTCCTTAAAGAAAATTCTACTCAATTATATCAATTCAATCCAATTCAAAAGGTATTATATCGATTAGGTCTAAAATATATTAAACTATTGTACTATCCAAAATCTACATAATACATTTAAAAAAGGCTTTGTTCACGTCGAATTTCTTTATGTAGAAGCTTTATTGTCGGTACGTAACACTGCATTGCGAATACCTAATTATGGAGTAGGTATCCTCAACGCGTGTAAAATCGTAGCCGACATAAACTTTGCTAACTTCTTACAAACTTTTATAATTGGCTTTTGTTAGATTAAGGTAATTCGATTTCCTTTTGTATAGGTTATATTTGCTGTAAGTACAATTTGCGATTTTAACAGTATTGTAATATTGAAGGTACCTATTTTACCATTGACTGTTTTAAACTAAATATTGTGATGACAATGAAATTCGATTATGCAATGTACATAAACTAATTTAAACATCTAAAAACTGATGATTATTTTTCACTTTTTTAAAATATATATTATTCTAACAGTTATTGTAATGACAAACTGATGTATTTAATAATAAGATGAGAAATTAAAGGCTTTCTTTATTATTATTTTTTTAATTTTGGTAAGAAACGAAGATACTTGTGAAACTAATAGAAATGAGTCCTAACAACTAATCTATCCCTTAGGGGTAAAGCTGTTTTTATCTTAATGTTATTAAGTCTTAGCTAATTTTAGATTAATTTATACATAATCTGATCATGATAAAAACTTATTACCATAGAATGAACCAAAACCTGCAAATAGACAATCTCCGTTTGCGTAGCTCTATCGGAAATGATGCAATTTGTAACTTACACTCGAAATTCGATATCTATTTCCTTTGATTTATGTATATCTATCTAGATACCAAAAAGATAGCAAAACGGACCAATTTTTTTTTATTTAGTTTAGTTTTTTTCAATTTAGACACAAACCCGTTATATACCCGAGAGCCGTGGTGGTCTAGTAGGTCAAGATTCAAGATACTTTATTTGTCAGAAACATGGTAGTGACACCCGCCTCACAATCGTGAGGTCGTGGGTTCAAATCCCGCTCCCGTACCAATGAGTTCTTCGGAATTTATGTACGGAATTTAACACCACTGGCTTTTCAGTGAAGGAAAACATCGTGAGGCAACCTGCATACGTCCGTAGAAGAAATTCGATGGCGGATGTGAATCCACCAACCCGCACTGAGTCAGCGTGGTAGATATGGCCTAATCACCCTTCGTGGATAGGACTACGTTCTGCAGTGGACTATTAAAAAAGGCTGATACAGTTCAGTACAATATATGTGCATGAGGCCAATTTTAAAGGCGCCATCGTAAATTATATAGTAACTTAAAATATTGCTGTTCCTTTTCCACTACATATATGCATTTTAAAGAGACAAGAATATTTAAAGTTCCCATTACATTTACGCTGGCTGCTATATTTATATAGTCCTCGTTTTTATTTATTTATTCATTATACTTTTTAGTTCACTAATTGTGCCCATTTAGTTAACTAAAAAGTAAAAAACAAGTACAAAAATCAGTATATCCTACTTAATATTATAAACGTGAAAGTTTGTAACGATGGATGGATGTATGGATGTTTGTTACTCTTTCACGCAAAAACTACTGAACGGATTGAGATGAAACTTTGAAATTATATAGCTTATACATCAGAACAACACATAGGCTATAAACTATAATGATATTGCGTCAATTTTCCATATTATAACAGTAAGTGTTAAGTAAGTAGGAAAATTCTGCCATCTGCGAGCTATTCTAGCGTGCGCTCCAAGAAATGTCAAAAAGTAACTGTCAAATCGAACAAATGTCAAATCGAATTTATTGTTTTTTATTTTCCACCTCCTTTATTAAGGATGGTAAGGTAGGGCCTCGAAATATCATGCGGGCGAAGCCGCGGGTAAAATCTAGTCAAGTATAAATCTCTAAGTAATTGAGCTACCTTTGAAAATTTAGTTTAGGTACCTATATTAATGTAGATAAACTTCAAACGTAGCACGTTTTTGGATAAATAAAACCGTAGAACATGACTCCTTCTTGCAGTAAATCAAAAATATAATCGGATAGGTATAATTATCGTAATACTTGGTCAATAATTTTCCGTTAACCCCATTGTCGTGACCGGTCGACCGGTGGTGACGCCGTGCAGTCTGTGATAATGAAAACCTACGGCAACAAAAAGTACGCTTTTTGACCGACGAACCAACCCAACCGGAGGAGGTACGCATAACTTTTTTCATAGTAGTCCGATTTCAATAATTCTTTCTTTAATGAAAAGAATATACTTCGAAATTGGTCCCATTAAAATTTTATTGAAATCGGCTGAGCCATTTTTGATAAATCAACAATAATGTGAAAAATGATACATCGATCCGTACGAAATATTCGCGAATTCTGTACACGGGTGAAGTCGGTCATGCTATTTTTTGCGAAAAATGATTATTTACCACAAAAGTTACCAAAAATATACAAATTTATTTTAGGATAGAAATAAATAACCAGATATTTGTGTAATATACCAGTATTTAGTGGTCCAGTAAATTACTTCTTATTTATGTATTACTTTGTATGCGACACAAATACGTAATAATTAATGTAAGGACAAGTGACATTATTATTACTATGCAAAATTATAACCTTGGAAAAGATATAGATAGCTTAGTAATGCACTATATTTTTGTGTGTCAATAAATAACTAATCAATTAATCGATCAATTTGATTCAAAATACTGTATCTGTCTTCCTGCTTTCCTGTTTCCTAAGAGAAATAATCTGAAACTTTTCAAGGTCAAAGTGAATAGGTATCTTCTATGTCTGCGTGCTTCATCTTCGACTACAACATCGATTACCATCAGGCTAGTTGGTGGTCAAACGCGACTTATTGCGTTAAAAAAAACTGATTACATTTTGCATTGTATTGTCAAAGGACTCTAAGCAAAGTTAACTTTATCATGCAATTTTGTGTCAAAATCTTGAAACACAAATAATGCAACACACTCTTCGTGGTGTACCAAGTAGGTACCTACATAAAATATGAATTCAGCATCGGACCGTGCACAGAGTTCTTGAGCCAAAAAAGTAATGTTTTATTTCTGGTCGCGCCTCTACCGGCTGCAACACGAACCCGTATATTTCGCCTTACGTGTGTGGGGCTCATGCGTTTTTCCCTGGCAGGGGGCCAAGTAAAGGAATCTGCTAAACTGCAGACTTTTGTGATTGTAACGACCGGGTCAGCGTGAATTGAGGGATAATTGCGATCATGCGACGTACTTATTGATTAACAGACGTAGGTAGGTACGTCAGGGTTTGAAGAGGGTTAGTCAGGTTAGACTACTACGTAAAACGTTTGTATTTTAACAAAAACGCAGAACCTACAACCGATGCACTTGTATATATACCACAAGTCAGTTCGAAAGCCTAATGTACACAATCTGATAGCGTTTCATAAGTAGAATGAACTTAGTTTCCAAGTTTTGTTGGTAACATGGTTTTTCAGCTAGAGCCATAGAAAAATGACCAGTACTCATTTTTCTATGGCTAGAAACTAGATACCATAAGGCGAGTTCGTGGTCAAGCGCAGACTTATTCGCGATTAAAAAAAAAAATACAATATCCTACTTTTACTTGAACAATTAACCTTTTTAAAGTAAATGAGCCACGTTTTATATAACTTCCTATCATTTATTCTCATTCTTATTCATTGATGCAATTCAGAAAAACGGAAAAAATGTAAATGAATTCAGAAAATTGATAGAAAACAGAGCGCCTAAAACATCGAATAGCAAAATTCTTACGTCTGCTTACTATTTCAAAACAAGAGTGTGTATTTTTTGGTTGCTTTTTGTCAATAAATTATTGATTATCTAACACAAGAAAGTAATATGTATCTTTTATTTATCGCAAAAACCGCACACTCTTGTGCGGCTTTTACAATAACCACAAAAGACAATCTTGCGAGACCATGACACAAGTATGAGTACGTGTACGTCACGGCATCTTCACGTAGGTATTCTGGTTTAAACATCTTTGTGATACTTTGTAGGTATGAACAGGAACACCCAGCGACTTTTATAATAAAACACAATTTATTTGTATAACCCTACCCTATAGTCAATGATAATTTAAGAAGGTATCTTATTATCAACTAGACGACCCGCCCCGGCTTCGCACAGGTGTATTATACATATAAGCCTTCCTCTTGAATCACTCTATCCATTAAAAAAACCGCATCAAAATCCGTTGCGTAGTTTTAAAGATTTAAGCATACAGACAAACAAACAAACAAACAAACGAAAATAGCGACTTTATTTTATACTATGTAAGGATGTTGGCCTCGGCTCTATTGATACCCACCAAAAGATCAAGCCTAGCCCGTGACGTGTTAACTATATGATGATTACAAAATAAAAATGTAATTTAAACAGGAAAGTTGGCGCTGGTAATGGCTGTAAGTAGTAAATTGCCCTTACCTTGCAATCTTTAGGTCAAGGGTCCAAGGGTCTTATGTAGGTACCTACGGAATTTCACACCACTACCCACATGCGTCTATAGAATAAATTCAACGGCTTATGTGATTCTACGTGAACTAACCGGCACTGGGCCAGCGTGGTATGTAGGTACGGCCCAATCACTCTACGTGGGTAGACCTACTTTTAGTAGTGGATTAAAAAAGTCGGTACAGTAAAAAACAGTACTCAAGAGATGAAATGTGGTACTACTCGAGCTTATTAACCGAAACTTATAAGGAAACGAACATACAGAATCAGCGCGTTCAGTAGTAATACATATTTTTCGCAAAAAATGGCACCACCGACTACCGACCGACACCGAATAGTTTGCACGAATCGATGTGACATCCATGGACATTACTGTTGATTTATCTCAGCTGATTTCGATACAATATAAATGGAACTACCTATCTTTGAACACTTTCGAAATAAATAAAATAAATCAGGCCACAATCGGCGGGAAAATCGATGTACATACACAAAAAAAAAATACACACATAGACGAATATAGTAACTCTTCTTTTTTGGAAGTCGGTAAAATCAGCGTTTTCTCTGTATAACAAATTTTATAAGTAAATAACGAAACGTAAATATTCCTTTTCTGGTTCTCAAAAGCTGTTTAAAATTTCAGCCAACGAAGTGACTTCCCTGTGCGACATGATTGTGCTGTAATATCTGCCATCTCTTTGATTTGATCTAAAACGCTCCTTTCCTCCCACTTCCTTCTTAATAAATAAACATCTAAAATTAAACATTTTCCGTAAGACTTGTCAATATGAATATTAACGAAATTGCGCGATATTTCTTTCCCTCTGGAACTGACCTACTTACGGATTCATCGCCAGCTTTTCTGTTATTATCTTTTAGATTGAGGGAGAAAACGCGAGCTTCAAGACGCCAACAATGGAGGCCTGTAACACGCCGTATTACACAAAAATAATAACGCATCTATCTTTGTTATACGTAAGCGTGACCTGTATAGAGATTTTATCATTTTGTCAATGAATTCGAAAATAGGCCGTTCCCATTCCGTGGAGCTTTTATAATCTACTAGCGAAACTTCGCACAGGTGTCTTACACATATAAACCTTCCTCTTGAATCACTCTATTAAAAAAACGCATCAAAATCCGTTGCGTAGTTTTAAAGATATAAGGAGAAGCGAAGAATATATACATGGAGACAGACAGCGGGGAGCGACTTTGTTTTATACTATGTAGTGATAGTGACTTAATTAAGATGCTTGCGGTCACTCAGTGTGCAAAAATGATTTGTTGACATTCACAACACAATACAGGGCTATTCGATAAAAGTAAACTAAGCTAAAATGGAGAGTGATTTAGACCATTATTATGAACAACTTTTACCAAAAGGCCAATCTGGAATCTGTTTTCTGTTTTTCATACATTTTGTCTATTCCAAACGGCAACGTTTTATGGTAGAGCTGTTTTTTTTTTCTAGGGTTCCGGTTTGTCTCTACAGTAAAGGTTGCTCTCATATTGGTGGTATTTTATCACTTTTTTTTTATTTCGTATAGGTTTGCGTTTGACTACACACTGCCTGATGTTAAGCAGATATGCGGTCTAGGATGCACACGCTTACCTAGAAGATACCTATTTACTCGGGATTTGAAGACACCTACATTGTACTTTAGCGGGAAGACAGACTCAGGCAAAGCGTTCCACATTCTGGATCAGTATGTAATTAAGTATTGTTAGCCGTAGGACGTTATGTTTGAACAAAGAATATATAATAATACTGATTGGAGCTATTCCCTAAAGATTTTGAATAATACTTGTTATAAAATACTTGCAGTATTATGTGTAAATCAATTAAGGGGTATCAATAAATCGTACAAACCGAAACTGGTTTACACACGTTCTTAAATTAATAATCGGCCAAGTACGAGTCGGACTCGCGCACGGAGGGTTCCGTACTGTATGGGAGCCTCCCTTAAATATTTATTTTATTTTAATTTTTATTATTTATTATTGAAGTGAATATAAAACTAAATATTCTGTGAAAATTTCAAGCATCTACCTGTTACCATTATTAATATAGAGCGAAAAACGTCTAAAAATCAGGTTTGTTGATGGGAGCCCCCCTTAAATATTAATTTTATTCTATTTTTAGTATTTGTTGTTATAGCGGCAACAGAAATGCATCATCTGTGAATAAATTTCAGCTACCTAGCTATCATGGTTCATGAGATACAGCCCGGTGACAGACGGACAGACATACGGACATCGGAGTCTTAGCAATAGGGTCAGTTTTTCCCTTTGGGTACGGAACCCTAAAAACTATCTTTGTTAAAGTCAATTTACGCAAATGTACCGTATTTTTATGTGCTCAGATTGTACTACAAATGTAAACTAAATATCAAGATACATTAGAAATCTTCAGGAAAAAGAGAATAGGGTGGGTATCAACCGCATTTTTAAGGCTCAGTGTAATAAATACCACAAAACTGTACGCTTCAGAAAAAATCCATAGAATTTCTGCGCACATTCGGAAAACATCGTCTTCTTTCCGAGTAACTGAGTTAATAGTTCGAGTTTTATCGTCAAGGGTCTAATTGATGGTCAATTTATCTTAAAAGCTAAATAAACGATGAAATGAAACACGTAAACTACTCGCGTTTACTTTTACACCCCTCAATTGAAAATAGATAAAATCTACTTCAATTTCAAAAAAGTTTATAGCGAGATGTAATACCGTAGTCATCTTTTATTATTTTAACTAGCTGCCCGACTTGGCTTCGCCCGGTTATGGATGTATTATAGCTATAAACCTTCCGAGACATATTCTAAAAGATAGTGAAAACCGTTTTGCAATTTGTTGTCTAGTTTGGAAGACATAAATGTATACACAGACAGACACATAAAAAATATGGTTTTGAATTATACAACCCGGTCACAATATCTGTGCACCTGACTTCGTGACGTCATATCGAATTATCGGGACGTATATACATTACCGGACGTCTAGTATACCGTCCGGACGTAAATTATTATCGGGACGTGTATCGGCAACGAAGATGCTAACCGTACTGTCGCACCGGGGAGTGCGCGGAGAGGTGACAGGGGAAGCGGGAGAGGTGCCGCATTCCAGCGAGGTGCACAGATATTCTGACCGGGTTGTACTATGTTTAGTGAAGACCGTAGTGTAATTAAATTGAAAATTAAAAGTAGCTGTCTTTGCTACTCTACTTTTGCGTGTCTGCGAGATATGAAAGCATTGTGCACGAAAAATGCTAACCATCTTCACTTTATTTTGATTACTTTTAAAATTATTATGATTTGATGGAAACAGTAAATCACAACAAAGATTGTATCTCACGTGTTTTTATTGTAATCAGGCAGAAAAAAGGTACTTACAAAATAGTCCTGTAGGTAATTCATTTTATCTTGAAAGATTCCTTCCACCCATCATCTATAGGACGTCCACTGCTTGACATAGGTCTTTTCTATGGTATCTGAATTATTCACAGAATATAAAGTTCTATTTTCCTTTCAAAGTAAATAATTAAATTTAAATACAATATATAAAGGGGGGCTTCCATGCGGTATGGAACCATTCGTGCGCAAGTCCGACTCGCACTTGGCTGATTATTTATTCAATTTTGAGTCCTGTAGGTACTTCATATTATTTTGAACGATTCTTTCCATCTATCAGCTATAGGACGTCCACTGCTAGACATAGGCCTTTTCTATGGTATCTGAAATATTCACAGAATATCAAGTTCTATTTTCCTTACAAAGTAAATAATTAAATTAAAATACAATAAATAAAGGGGGGCTTCCATCCGGTATGGAACCCTTCGTGCGCGAGTCCGACTCGCACTTGGCTGATTATTTATTCAATTTTGGCGATCTATATCTCACAAATGGGACATGAGACAAAAAAATTGTTTAAGAAATCTTTCATTCATTTAACAACCCTAATCAACAATACCCCACATGAGGGGGTGGGATTGAAAAAAAGTTTTCATTACCACTTTACATGACATCGGAATTACCCCCAGTTTTGAAATTTTGGGGTGTTTAAAATAAAGATCTATACTTGAACTATCATTTTATTTAATTTCGTGTTTAGTTTGCGAAATTAAATGTGGAAGTTATAAGCCTCTGTATCATTAGGACGGACACAACGAAGTTATGAGGGTTCCTCGTCTTACTACGGAACCCTAAATACGCAGGTAATATCTCGCGAAAGCCTCTAAAACCGTAGTGTTTCGATAAATTCCGAAATCCAAAAGCGCGTATACCATTTATCTCATGAGGCCGGCACTCGGCGGATTAGGAACTACCCACACCGTGAGAAATGATCCAGATACGAGTAGCACGCGAGACGTATTATGCCACTTTTTCTTCTATCCTTTCTTTTTTTTAAAGTTTTGTTTGTTTTGTTACTTCAGCTGATTTAATGTTAAATGAGTTCTGACGAATATAAACTTGACTACGCATTTGTATTTTATATTTGATAGACTTAACTAGAAAATATAGGCGGGTTATGGAAGATACCTACTAGAAGGTACGTGGTGACTCGTACCTTTGTCGACAAAAAAGAAAGAAGTTGGGAAATAAAAGCTACTTACTAGTTACGCCTTCCATGGGCCCGTTTTATGTGGTCACCCGGCTGCAGCTAGTTCAGCCACCCTGTGTCCTCCAGGAAGTCCAGCAGCTCACCAACGCCGGCGCAGGCCTCCCGAAGTGTCCTCGGTGCCCCGAAGAATTTTTTGCTATTTTCCACCACACTGCTGCATTCAAGCAGCATATGCGCGGTTGATTCTTCTACCTCCATGCAACTTCTGCACAGAGGGCTGTCTGTAAGACCAATTTTAAACAAGTGCTTGTTTAGAGAGCAATGTCCCTTAACTACTCCGGCTATAAGTCGGAGTTTGGAGTATCTCGGATTTCATTCCGGGAAAGCTTCCATAGACTGCCTACAGCCGTCAGTGCTTGTCCAGTATTCCTTGTGTTGTTTGGCTGTGTTGGCGTATCAAGAATCTGACTTGGCTGAAGGAAAGGGATCATCGGTTTAGGCCCTATAGGGCGCCTACCTATACTACCTAGCGAGCTCGTCCACCGCGTCATTCCCTCAGGACACGCTGTCCTTTGATCCATTGGAGAGTGACTTTATTTTTCTTACTTACTTCTTCTAATAGATCGCGATACAGTAATGTTAGCCCTGATGAGTGTTCATATCGTTGTAGTGCTTGAAGCACTGCAGCACTGTACCTAATTAAAATAATCAAAATTTTTTATGTAAGTTACCTTTCTGTTGAGTACTGCCGTTGTAGCCTGGATGGTACCTACACGTTCCGCTTGGAAGATGGAGCTGTTTTCACCCAGGGTGGTTGCGATGTGCATATTTAGGTATTCAGAGAATGTACCCGACCCTATACCTGTTTCAGTTTCGAGCCGTCCGTGAAAATCCACAAAAACAAAAGCTATGTGCACAACGAGTACTAATGCGATTTTATATTAGAGATCCCGGTATGTTCTGTAGGCATATGCTATGTTCCCAGTATGCTATCTTTGCATACTTTGCTTTTTGCTATGTCGGTAGCGCTCAGTTCTAGCAGCCATTATCCTAAACCATGCGCTTCTGCAATACTAGGAGATACTGATTCCATGAAAGATTTTGGTACCTAAAACCTTCCTTCTTTTTAAGGTTTTCATTTATATCATTGAACTTTTGCACTCATTCAATAACTTCTCTAGTAGTTCCTTTTTCTAAGTCATCATTTAAACAACAACATCATTTCGCCCGAGCAGAAGTAAGCTGTCCTAATAGGGTATTTGGTGCGAACAATTTCCAGAGCCGCCCTCAGATAAATTAACCGACAATCCCCAAAACAAATAGCGTGGGAGCCTCTCCATTTGTTTTGTTTTCTAAAGCAAACTCTAACGAGTGCAAGATAAATAAAAGAGTACGTTTCTGCTGAACAGTGTTACAGTTATATAATGAAATGAAAACATTTTTGCTGCGTAAATTCTTTTTTGTGATTGCGAGTTTTCATTTTATCAGATTTTTTGTAGGAACCAATTAAAACTATCAACCAAAAATATATGAATAGAATATTACTAAAAGAAATATTACTTGAAAGTAAAAAAGTAGTATACAATACATAATTATTTTTCGCAAAAAAACAGCATGACCGACTTCACCCGTGTACAGAATTCGCGAATATTTCGCACGGATCGATGTTACATTTTTCACATTTTTGTTGATTTATCAAAAATGGTTCAGCCGATTTCAATAAAAATTCAATTAGATCAATTTTGAAGTATACTCTTTCCAATAAAATAAGAATTATTGAAGTCGGACTACTAAGAAAAAAGTTATGCGTGGTTATACATAAAAATAAATATAAATACGCGTCGAATTGAGTACCTTCTCCGGTTTGGTTCGTCGGTCAAAAATATGGAAAAAATCTAGAGATACAAAAATAACAAACTCAGCAACTTATGAATTGGTAAAATTAAAAGTATTATAATTTTAAATCAGCTTTAAGATATTTTGCTTATGTTCTTTTGGTCATCATTTACATTGTTTTATTTCAGTATTGAAAATTAGAAACCCGTGAGGCGTAAAAGTTTCTTCACTGACAAAAGAAGGCCTCTGTCAGTAAAGAATCTTTCTCTTCAGTTTTGAATAAATTAATTAAAAATCAGAGACACTTTCATGAGCAAAAACTTATCTTTACGCGAATCAATTTATTTAAAATTTGTATTTGTAGTGAAAATCTACTTATTTTTGTATGTAGGGACCTACATTAAATATATTTGTAACCGACTTCCAAACAGGAGGAGGTTCTACGTTCGTGTGTCTGTATTATTATTTTTTTTTGTGTATGATCATCGATAATTTTGCCAATTGGGAACCGAATCGAAAAATTCTGTTTTAATTCGAAAGGATATTTTCTCGAGGTGGTCCCATTTAAATTTTACAGAAATCTGCTGAGCCGTTTTTGAAAAAACCAACAATAATGTAAGCAATTCGAGCGAAATATCCAAATTTTGTACATGATGAACATCGATAATTTCGCCAATTGTGAACTGAATCAAAATTTTTTTTTTGGTTCGAAAGGGTATACTCCCATGGTGGTCCCATTTAAATATTACAGAAATCGGCTGAGCCGTTTTTGATAAATCAAGAATAATGTAAACAATTCAAGCGAAACATATGAATTTTGGATGGAAGGCGGTTTTTCAATTTTTTGCGAAAATTAATTATTTTTATATTAATTAACGAAAGGCACTAAGAAATGTATCTGACAGAGCTAACGGACGTCCTAATTTATTGTATAATCAATCTTGTTGGTTCCCAATTTTTTTTTTTTTTTTTTTTTTTTTATTCTGAATAGGTTTGCGTTTGACCACATACTGCCTGCAGTCACATTTACAACTGAAGAATATTTTCTGGACCAGAACAAATAGCTGATTGGATAGACCCTTAGGTCTAGAAATCAACATTACTCGATTCTCGCTCCTAACTCCAGGTCATAAAGGAAGTGTTAGATAAGCTAGACTTCTATACTTGCCCCAGTTGGACGGTTGCCTGGAATCGACAGGATTCAGTAGGACGACCTAGGTATTGATCTAGGTATTTTGGCGTACTGTAGAAATGTTGTCATTGACCTCGATTTTTCGACTACTTCGTGTTATCTGTTTTTCTTTAGTGTGACGATATTTGTGACTTAGCTGTCTGGATTCGTATCTAAACTAGCAACCCGCCCCGGCTTCGCACAGGTGTATTATACACATAAACGTTCCTCTTGAATCACTCTATCTATTAAAAAATACCGCATCAAAATTCGTTTCGTAGTTTTAAAGATATAAGCATGCAAGTGGATAGACAGCGGGAAGCGACTTTGTTTTATACTATGTAGTTATAGTGATAGTGAAATACCTAGGTACTCGTATATTATCGTAAATTTTAGATGAATGTGATTTGAACACGTTATATTTAAATTACAGGATTTTTGCGTAGGCTTCTTCCAAGTACAGCTTACGTGATTTCGCACATTTTATTCAATTTGACTTAGAATTCTATCATAATGTGTTTTTGAGTCATAATGGGTTCAATTTTAGAGGCATCATCGTTATTATAATAGAAATATAGAGTAGCCCTGTTTCTTTTTCACTATAATATTATGTATTTGATAGAGCACTATAATATTACGTTGCCATTAAATTTACGATGGCGCCTTTATAATTGGGCCTATCGTCTCTTTTTAAATACAAATATTTTACTGCTAACACCATAGTTACATGTCAACATCAAAAATAATAATTAAATGTCAATCATATTCAATTAATATATCTGTTAAAATGTCAATTAGTTATAATTTCTGGTAATTTAAAGAAATCTTTAACATCATAGAATAGCTCGTTTTGGAGCCAGTTTCTTAGTTAAGTTTTAAAAGACACGGCGTAAGGTGCATCACGCACTTGGCCGAGTATTCTATTGTATATCGCAGGACCTGATACATAAACTGAAACCTCCGACCTCGCGAGCTTATGAGAGGGCGTCACCAGCTGGTTATGCCTTTTATTACTCCTCAATACCTTTGAGCCCCATTTCATAGATATTTCGAGCACTAGCGCGTGGATTTGTCATACTTAGCAATATGCTCACTTCAAGAATTTTGATACCAAAATGCGTGAGTGACATACCTAAACTAGAGGTAAAATGTAAGCTAAAAAGAAAAATAGAATGACAGGTGAGAATATATTTTAAATACAGTCATGTTGTAGTATTTATTTATGACTACAAACTGAGAAAAACCAAAAACGAGAACAGAAAAGTAAAAGTAGTACTTTACATCTTCTGTTACCTAGAGCGGAAATGTTTTGATCCTCGAGCCGTGCCAACTAAAGGCCAAAGGATCAAAGAGATCAAACACATCAAAAACTTTGTGATTGAGTCGAAGATACGATGAATGAAGTTTTTTTAAGCGAAAGCCTCATTACTTGCGGGAAGTTGATATCTCAACACAAGTATATTGTGTGTTTAGTTACCAGCTAGATATATTTAAAACTTTATGTAGAATTTTGGAAAACGTGAAAACTATAGTATTTTTTTCAGACAACAATTTACAGCATAACTATACAACAGTAAAGCTGTTATGCTACAATGTTTTTTTCATTTATGGAACTTTTTTACACCGTGTTTATTTAATAGATGACGAAACATTTGCGAAAATAAAACATAAAAATATCTATAAGTGTTTGCTTGGTTTACCTACTTGTTTTGCTTGGAAATAGTTCCAAAATTATTTACCTATGCATGTAAGTATTTTTATAATACAAGTCAACCATAAATGCTATACAACCCGCCCCTGACCGTACCCGGCCCAAAGAAACCCAAAACTCTGGCAATTGGCCACGCTGGATGGCAGATCACGGGTGCAGCTCCAAAATATCGATGAATAAGTAACCCTGGAGTGGCCGTGCGGTCTACATATGTAGCCCACCAAAATAAAATTGATAATAAGTCTTATGTGTTTTTAGAAAATAGCGTTTGTGCCCTCAATTTAAGTAATTAATAATTATATGATTTTTATGTCTACTGAGACATAATTTTTACTTTTGATAATTATTTAGTAACATATAATTTGTGATCAGATTTTGTTGATTATATTTCCTAAACTGTAGTGAAAGAATTTTCATAAAAAATATTTAAAAAAAAGAGTAAATATTGTTTTTATTTCAATTAGAAAATGGGCTACGTATGTAAGTAGTCCGCGCGACCACTCCCGTTACATTTAGGTGCGCGAAGAGTGCAGGGTTAAATTGATTTAATAAATAAATATTAGTGTCCACTAATATTATTTCTCTTACACATTGTTTCTGAATCCAAACTAAGCAAAGCTTGTGATGTGGCTGCCAGATACTGATATACTAATTATACATATTTTAAATACACTCATATACTCGTATCACTACATAGTATAAAACAAAGTCATTCCCCGCTGTCTGTCCACATGTATGCTTATATCTTTAAAACTACGCAACGGATTTCGATGCAGTTTCTTTTAATAGATAGAGTGATTCAAGAGAAAGGGTTATATGCATAATACATCTAAGCAAAGCCGGAGCGGGTTGCTAGTAGATAATAATAGCAACCAGGCATAGAGCAAACACCTATGGTCATCACGTAATCATATATCAACCTTATTGAGAATCGAACCCACGCCTCTTTGACCCAAGAGTCAGGGTCACTAACCATATAAAAGCTACATTTATACCACTGAGGCGAGGCCACTGAGATATTTCGTGACTGAAAGATTTTAATATAGCTTGCTTAAATCATAGAGCAACAATAGCACTTGCACTCGTAAGTGTCGTTCTTAAAATTGGTAAGTCTATTTTTGGATATTATCTTGAATCTGTGTCAAAAAATATTTACGAATTTTTCCATTCAGCATTCACTAACGGTTTCTTTATTTAACCTTAGACACCCACTGGTAGATGAATGAATGAATGAATGAAAGTGTCAGAGTTCATCTTTTGATACTTTTTGAATGAGTCAGCACGGCTGCGAAGGTAAAGTTTATGCTATTTTTACGTTTGGATATAAGACCTTACTGGGTTCAAGGGTTGATGTCTTCAGAAGTTTTTAGTTCACGTTTCATTTGATGTTTTTGTATCAGCATGTTTTATCTTGCACTTAACTTTAATCTGTTTTAAAATACAACTTTAAAACATGTTCCTTGGGTTATATAAATTTAAAGTTTTCAGTTCTCATGATAACGATTTAACTTTCTATCATCGAATCAGTTAACATAAAAAATGTGTATTTATCTGTAGCTACGTAATTCTTCTAACTTGAAGGATCAATATTGATTCAGTTTCAGATACAGATTTCTAGTCATGATTTTGTATAGGTGTTTTTTTTTCGAATATCTGGGTTTTCCTCGTAACTAGCTAGCTCATAATGGTGATTCAAATCACCCCTTTTGCTCAGTACACCTTATCTAAATATCCGTAAGTAACTGTCGAAAATACATTCCTCTATCCAACCAACCATCCATCGGCCATAGGACGTTTACTGTTGGTCATAGGCCTCCTCTAAAAATCTCCAATAAGACCGGTTGGTAGCGGTTTGCATCCAGCGTGATCCTGCGGTCTTAATGAGGTCATCAGTCATACCCTGCGCTTGCTGGTACGTGGTACCCACTCTAGAACTTTTCAACCACATTGGTCATCAGTCCTCCGTGCTACACCCTAGACCGCACATCTGCTGAACATCAAGCAGTATGGCATAGCCAAAACGAAAATTTAAAATTGAAATGAAAATTGTTGACTGATAATTTTAATTTAATTCCTATCATTACGACTGGTCGACGCAACGCGTAATCAAAATGCTGGCCTCTTCTTTGTCCAGAGGGTTAGCATTGCCATCCAACGTGGCAATGGGGCCAGCAGCAGAACTGTGCCTGCTGGCAGTGGGCTTTTAGATTAGGACTCCCATCATCATCTATAAACAGGGTTATTTCTAATCAATTAGCATCCTTTTAGGGGCTTTTCCTGTACATCAAAACTAACAACTTTTGTCTTGCAACTTTTGTTAAAACTAAAAAAATCAGCTGTTCCATACATTTTGTCGCGGGTAAACGATATTTTTCTATGGAAAATGAATTTATTTTTTGAGTTTTGACAAAAGCCGTAAAACTAAAGTTGTTAGTTTTGATGTACAGGATAAGCCCCTAAAAGGATGCTAATTGATTAGAAATAACCCTGTACATTCATTTTTAGTTTAAGTGTTTTATTAATATGTATGTTTTTGTTTGTACATATAGTAGTTTAGTAGTGGTGTTGGTGGTGTAAACGGTGTTATTCGTTTAAATCTCAATAAACAATTAGTAGTTGTAATTTATTTTTGTAGTTTTTCACCAATAAATTTTTAGACTAAAAGTGATATAAATGACCCTTCGCTTTCGGCTAATCTGCTCTTAAAAGTAAATAGTAGACTTTTCTCAACAAATTGGTTCACTTTACCTATTACAACCCATCTATTCGTCTTCCTTATGGCTCCTACCTTCCGAATCAATCATCACGTTTTTCCGGAATATTGGGGAAAATTCCAGAATATTTTCCGGATTGTTCCCGAAAGAGGGAGTAGTAAATCACCCATCGAAGTTCGGGAGATACGTGACCGGGATGCTAATTTAGCTCTACAACATTATTAAACTCTGGCATCTAGGATTTAGTATGATCATGTTCAGGAAGTTCGCTTTATACAGGGTTATTTCTAATCCATTAGCAACCTTTTAGGGGTTTATTCTGTACATCAAAATTAACAACTTTTGTCCTGCAGCTTTTGTCAAAACTAAAAAATAAAATATCGTTCACCCGCGGCAAAATATGTGGAACAGCTTTTTTTGAGTTCCGACAAAAGTCGCAGAATAATAGTTGTTACTTTTGATGTACATAATAAGCCCCTAAAAGGATACTAATTTATTAGAAATCACCCTGTATATTGATCAGCTTAGATATTGATTTTCAAATTATTAGTCAAATACAGATTTGATAAAAGCCGTGGTGGCCTAGATGTATTAACACCCGCCTTACAATCGTGAGGCCGTGAGTTCAAATTCTAGTCCCGTACTGATGAGTCCTTTGAAATTTATCTACGGAATTTCACACCAATGGCTTTTCGCTGAAGAAAAAAATGAGGCAACCTGGGGCCTGATTCTCTATTGATAAAACGTACTCGTAACGTAACGCGGTAAGTATTTTTTTATTTCCGTTAATTTCGTTTGGAGAAATGTTTGATAAATGTAAAATTACGTTCAAATAAATCATAAACCGAGTTTAAGTTGTGTTATTAGAAAAAATAATATTTTTGACACGAATTTCTTAAAAACAAAGAGCACGTTAGAGCGCGTTACGCGCTTCTTATTAGACAGAATAACCCACCTGTATACGTCCGTAGAAAAAATTCGATGGCGTATGTGAATCTGACACCCGCAGTGGGCCAGCGTGGTGGATATGACCCAATCACCCTTCGTAGCTAGCCCTACATCCTGAATTGGACTATTAAAAGGCTGATACAGTAAATATTTGATATTGATTTTGGTTTCTTTATTTCCTATCGACTTTCAATACCGCGGATGTTCTTAATTTGTCTGTACGTTATTTTTCCTTCCGATGTTAGCCAAGTTAAATTATAATTTTCCATCCGATCTTACACGAAAGCCCAGTTGAATTTTATTAAAAGTTATCATCTTTTTAAATACAACTTTCCTTCAGACACTGTTGGAGAAGAATGGATAACACGAAAGTGTGTTACTTCGAACTAAGTAGTTGTGACAAATTACTTAAATTCAAATAATTACCAGTCTTATTGGAGATCTTTAGGGGAGGTCTATGTCTAGCAGTGGACGTCCTAGTACAATGACATGCAAAATTATTATTTTTAGCAATTTCCGTACCAGTGAGACATTTATATCAAAATTTCAATATTCAATTCACCTAGACTGCGGTAGTGATATCATTACCATGGTCTAGGAGAATTGAATATTGAGATGTTGATTACCGTGCCCAGACCAATTGTCTACTTACTTTAAAAGCTTTTAATAGGATACGATATAGTACAAAATAAACACGTATCATAAGCACATTAATTTTACCGACTTCATTTATTTTCCTGTCAATAAATGAAACTCCACGTTGACTACCCGAGAAAATGTCGATTCCAATGAAGTTTTGATCGTATAGTTAGCCAAGTTTTAATAGAACAAGTGCCTGGGGAATGTTATGTCAGAGCCACAGCTTTAATAATAATGACTAGGCGAGAGGCAACTTTGAGTACGAAGCCTCTTCTGACAGAGCCATTATTATTGAGTTTAATATTTGCCAAGTTTATGAAAGTTTATGTGTTATGCATGCTGTGTTTGGTAGAAGCCAGATGAAGATGGCTATCATAATAGTTTTCGAGATATTATTACATCTCGGTTATGTCCATCCATACATCCATCAGCCATAGGAAGTCCACTGCTGGACATAGGCCTCCCCTATGGATCTCCAATAAGACCGGTTGGTAGCGGCTTGCATCCAGCGTGATCCTGCGGTCTTAATGAGGTCATCCGTCCAACTTGTAGGTGGACGTCCTACGCTGCGCTTGCCGGTATGTGGTCTCCACTCGAGAACTTTTTGACCCCATCGGTTATATAAATGACGTCAAAAACGAAATTAGTTTTATTTGTTTTTAGAATTTTTTGGCCGAATAGAAAACTTTCTTTTTTGAAGTCGGTTAACAAAACTCAAGCAGTTTATCAATCTGGGTAGAAATTGTCACAAACTTGCTACTAAACTAACTATACTAAAAACAATTCCAATTCAAGATCGGAAAAAGTGTCCAGCCGGCACTTTTTCCAATCTTGAATCGGAAAAGGTGCCGGTTTTTGACCGACGAACCAAACCGGAGGAGGTACTCAATTCGACGCGTATATTTTTTTGTTATGTAAAACCACGCATAACTTTTTTCGTAGTAGTCGATTAAAATATTTTTTTATTGGAAAGCGTATACTCCGAAATTGGTGCCATTAAAATTATATTGAAATCGGCTGAGCCATTTTTGATAAATTAACAATAATGTGAAAAATGTAACATCATCCGTGCGAAATATTCGCGAATTCTGTACACGGGTAAAGTCGGTCATGCTATTTTTTGTGAAAAATAATTATTAGTACCAGATAATATATTAAAAAACTTAAGTAACTATATATTACAACTACTATGCTATATGTACAAACCAAAACAAATTGAAAAATAAAATTAAAGCACTTGAGCTAATGTTTGTATGTATAGATGACGATGAAAACCCTAATCTAAAAGCCCACTACCAGCGGGCACAGTTCCCAAAATGCTGGCCCCATTACCACGTTCCAGATTCCAAGATACGTTTTGATCGCTGCGCCAACAAAGTTGGTTACATACTCTGAAAGTGCTCTCATGAAAACGGTCTGTTTTGAGTGTTTACACAGTTCTAAATTCCAGTAACAGGAGTTGAAAATTCCAGTAACTGGAATGTGTGAAACGTAACTAGATTAAACTAGTTTGAATAGGCAAATGTTGTTAAGGAACTGTGGAAAACTACCAGAAGGTATGGACCGTTTGTTATAACGAAGAGTTTACTCGTTTTTAACAGACTTCCAAATAGGAGGAAGTTCTATGTTCGTGTGTATGTTTTTTTTTTGTGTATGTACATCGATAATTTTGCCGATTGTGAACCGAATCCAAAAATTCTTTTTTAATTCAAAAGGATACCTAAACTCCCGACGTGGTCTCATTTAAATTTTACAGAAATCGGCTCAGCCGTTTTCGAAAAAAAACTATAATAATGTAAGCATTTCGAGCGAAATATCCGAATTAATTTTATGAAGTCTTATTGTTGGGAATATAATTATTTTTCACAAAAAAATGGCAAAACCGCCATGCATCGTGTACAAAATTCGAATATTTCGCTCGAATTGTTTACATTATTCTTGATTTATCAAAAAAGGCTCAGCCGATTTCTGTAAAATTTAAATGGGATCACCGGGAGTGTACCCTTTCGAACTAAAAAATAATTTTTCGATTCGGTTCACAATTGGCGAAGTTATCGATGTTCATCGTGTACAAAATTCGGATATTTCACTAGAATTGCTTCCATTATTGTTGTTTTTTTCAAAAACGGCTCAGCCGATTGCTGTAAAATTGAAATGGGACCACCTCGGGAGTATACCCTTTCGAATTAAAAAATAATTTTTTGATTTGGTTCACAATTGGCGAAAAGATCGATGAACATACACAAAAAACATACACTCGAACATAAAACCTCCTCCTTTTTGGAAGTCGGTTAAAAAGGAGGTAGATGCGCGCGAGTGAATCGGCACCCGGCGCAGGTAGTCAGTAATGCTTGGAACGCCGGCCGCGCATGACGTCTGCGGAGCGATCGAAGGAATTAGCGGTCTAATTCTTAGTGCGTTAATTATATCAAGTGGAGCATGGATGCGCCTAATTTTGTAATTGACTGTTGAACAGAAGTGCAAGTGATTGACGGCGGATGCAATCGGATCCTGAAGACACATCGTCACCCATGAGTTCGTTCCAATTAGTTTTGGTCGACCAAAGGGGGTAGGACTAGGGACGAGTCTAGGTTATTTCCAGGATGGAATGAACTCGTCGGCTTGCGCCAAGAAGGGATAGAATTGATGGTAATTGATTTTGTTTGTAGTAATTATATGGGCCCAGCACGACTTAGTAGATTGGTTGGAGTCCAGTCTACCTGTATACTTTGCGAAGACACTTATCTTCAGCTGTTTTTCTACTGAATAAGCTTCTATTAACTGACGACACTTGACAATGACATTAAAAAAAATAAAAATATTTGAAACAACGTTAATATTAGAAGCAGAGTTTGCAAGTTAGACCAGAAAACTACCCTCCTCTATAAACTGCTGCACGTACTCGTACCTACAGCAAGCTTGAATAATTAAAACGATAGCAGGCGCCGCGCCGCGGTCGGACTAGGTACGTGAAAACTAAAAAACGCGGCTATATTCTCTCACCACTACCACAGTTCACGAAGTACAGTAGCACTAGTATCGTAGTTTGACTAGGTATTTTTAGCGACCACCGGTGTAAACAACTTTCGCCACGGTCAGTCTGCGGACGGGTGACGGCAGGTGACATTAACAATGGAGCGGCTACCTTGGCTCGGATGATACCTTACATTGTAGGTCCCTTCGATATCTTTAAGCGGTTTCAAAAAGTCTGACACCAGGATTAGCTATCTGGGGCATATTTTTGACTTTCCTGCGGCTAGAAACGTACAACGGAAGACTTTTTTACGAAATTTATTTCAAAATTAACTGTCCATTTCACACAGCACTTTAGTACTGGGCACGGCTATTTTAAAAGAAACGGTTAACTGCAGAAGGGGAAAGCGTGAAATGGAATTTTAATAAAGTTACCGGCCAAGTGCGAGTCGGACTCGTGCACGAAGGGTTCCGTACCGTATGAAGGTATAGGTAAGGAACCACCTAATATATTTTAATAAAATTATTTACCTATTTTTGAAGTAAATATTTTAATAAGTATTCTGTGAATATTTCAAGTATCTACCTGTCACCGTTAAATTTAGGTTTGTTGTATGGGAGCCCTCCTAGATTTTTTTCTCTGTATTTGTCACTATAGCGGCAACAGAAATACCTACGTCATCTGTGAAAATTTCATCGTTCTAACTATCACCGTTCATGAGATACAGCCTGGTGACAGACAGACGGACAGCGGAGTCTTAGTGATAGGGTCCCGTTTTTACCCTTTGGGTACGGAACCCTAAAAACTACCAAAACCAATATAGTGAATCATTGAACTGTCAAATTTACGATCTGTCAATGTTCCGTAGCTTAGACAAACTTGGCACGGCCTACATTGCAGCCGATGAGTGAGTACATCCGGCAGCAGTAGTCAAATTCCTTAAATATGTCCTACTGTTCTTACTGCACTGTGCCACAACGCCGCTGTATGCACATAAAAGTTATCTTAATTGTTTTCATTGCACGTTGCGTTGTAGGTATTAAAAATAACGCGGGTAGTTTGAGAAAAATATAGGCTGCTAGTCGTTTTAGGTGGGTTTGTTGTAATGAAGTTTTAAAGCGCAATTTTGGGATAATGTAAGCCTGTATAGGCTGGATGGCTAGGCCCTATCAATATGGAATGTAAGATACAAATTGGCTGTCTGTAAATTCGGTTTACGGGTGATAATTTTCGTGATAATGTCATAAGAAAACAGTGTTGAATCAACAACTGAAACAAGCCGAACGCTTAGGCCGATCATGCCTCTCAATCGCCTATTCCGCGTTCTCGCTTGCACGCTTGGCTCAGGCGGAACGTGACACATTTTCGTGCGTGCACTTGGCGTTCATCGATTTATAAGACGTTATCACGCTAAAAATGCCAAGTCGATGCTAGGCCCTGTCACAATTTTCTACCTGCGGGCCTATGACACGAATTAATTGTTTACATTTTGAAACAAAGCACATAATACAAGGTGTACTAAGGCTCTAAGGCTCTGTAATTCAATCAATGGTTCGCTAGAAGGTCACTATTTTTCAATTTTTTTAGTCCTCTCTCCTTTACTACTTGGTCCGTTTTTTTCTATCTTTATTATTTCCTCTTACTAAATACACCAAGTATACTACACTAATGTTTCAAAATTGAGTTTCATATTGTTTGCTCTGTGTCTGGGTGTTATTTAGGTATTATCTATATAAGTGTGTATTTAAAAATATGCATACCTAGTCAGGTCATAAGTATTGTCACACAGTAAAAACTTTTCTTTTAGAATGTTGGCCACAAAAAAGTTTATTGAATTCGAATTTCGCATTGTTCATGAAAATAAAAATGTATACTTTTTAGAATTTTACTCATTTTTAAATATGGAGTGGATGCTTAAAGAAGACCGTGTTGCAGTTATTGCGTTGCATCGTTGCGGTTACGCATCTATTCAAATTTTTGACATACTGAAACATTTGAATATAACCAAAAGCTTGTGAAATGGCTGCCAGAGCCATTTCATAAGCTCTGCTTAGTTTGAGGTCAGAGACCGTGTGTAAGAAGTCACGCATTTATTTATTTACATACATGTATAGGCGAAACTATAATTTGATGTGTCATCCAAGTCACGGTAACGCTCATGCGATCACCAACTACATGTCATGCAGGTATTAAAATAACAACACGTGTTTATGAAATAGAGAACAATGTTAGTTGCCGCTTGCATCAGGAAGTGTCTTTTAATGAAGCTCGACTCTGTACAGTTGGGGATTATTTTTTTTAGTGCTTAAATGAATTAAACTGGGGTAGGGAAAACACTATTAATCCTTACTAATATTATAAATCCGAAAAGTTTGTTGGTTTGTTACTCTTTCACGCACCAACGGAGCAACGGATTGACTTGATTTTTGGCATGGACATAGTTTAAAAGGCGGAAGGAGCTTAAGGATACTTTTTATCCCGAAAAATTGCATAGTTCCTGTAGGACAGGACAAAAACCATAGAAAGCGAAACTGTCGCCACTATCACAAAGACGCTAAGTGATTAATTCCTCTATAATAATATGGACTAACGAAACGTCACAGCCAAACGTAATTAGATGACAGGTGACATTGTCTGCAGACTTTCATAAATCACAGGTAGCATGGCAAGGGGACGAATTGTTTTTCCACCATTATATCGCCTTGAAGAGGAAATAAAGTATGGATTGAAAATGACAACTGACATTAAAATTGGATAAAATGTTATTTTCCCTCTGCATGCTACATGTTACTATGACGTTTAATACCAGGCAGTAATTTTGTCTGACATTAAAAATATTTTTAAATCTTCTATCATTAGAGGTTTAACATGTTTCTTTATTCTATCTTTATGGTACAGAATCATCATACTTTAATATTATCAATCCGAAAAGTTTGTTGGTTTGTTCCTCTTTGACGCAGCAACGGAGCAAAAGATTGACCTGATTTTTGGTATGGATACCTATGGTTTAAAAGACAGAAAGTGATAATAGGATACTTTTTTATCTCGAGAAAATTCGTGATTCCCATGGGATAGGACAATAACTGTTTCTCAGCAATGGAGCAACGGATTGACTTGATATTTGGGGTGGGCATAGTTTGGAAGACAGAAAGTGACATAGGATACTTTCCATCCAGAAAAAAATGTGGTTCCCGTAGGACTTAACAATAAATTTTTCTCAGCAACGGAGCAATTTGCCTTGGCTTATTGCATGAATATAGTTTGAAAGACATAGGCCACTTTTTATCGCAAAAACTTTAACAGTTCCCGTAGAATAGGATAAAAACTAAGTGAGCGGGCTGCGGTAGCAGCCGTCTAAGCGCTAGAAATAACCTGTCTTGGCAAGTTTAGGACGTTCCTACATTTTTCGCACTCCTTCGCGGCACTCAACAGAGAGACTCGGGCTCCATAACGGAGCTTGCGCTCTCGCCATAATGACGGAGTGTTTCGAAGCACAATCCACGTCATCCACCACTCGGGACTAACCAGTACTAAACATCAGACAGCATTCCAACGCCCTGGTCCCAGTACAGCGGGTCAGTCATAGTATAGCCCAGCGCCTGCCTCTTCAACTGCAGAGGGCAGAGAGAACGGCCATCGCGATACCGACACCTCTCTTCCCCTGCAGCCCCACTGCGTCTGCCAACACGTTGACGGCCTAGCGGAAGGTAGGGTAGGTGGCGGCACCCACACAACCAGTTCCATATATCCCAACGCGGCCCCTAATCCTCGGCTATCATATCAGAGTCCAGGAAGCAGCCTTGCTTTATGAAACTGAGAAAGGTTATTCCCAGCAAGTAACTGGAGATAGAGAGACAGAAAAGAAGCCACACCCAGCGCTGCAGGAGGAGCTGGAGTTCATATGCCTGGCAGACGGAGCAGCACTAGAGCAAAATCTTAACCGAGAAATTAACATATTTACAGACGGCAGCAAAATTAAAGGGAAAGTTGGGGCGGCATTATCCATTTGGGATGATGCCGCTGAGATCAGTACCCGCAAGCTGAAATTGGCCGATTGGTGCTCCGTGTACCAGGCTGAGTTATTGGCACTTTTTGAGGCTACCGAAAAAGCGAAAATCTTTTGTGACTCCAGGTCTGCACTGGAAACGGTAGTTGGCGTATCTTCCCTCCATCCCTTAGCAGTAAATTCAAAGCTAACATAAAGTTACTACACGCACAAAATAAAATAGTGAAACTTTATTGGATTAAAGCGCACGCGGGGATGGAGGGAAATGAGAGAGCGGATCAGCTATAGTCAAACCGCTAAACTCAGACCAGGCCTGCGCGGGTACGGGGGCGCGGGGGTAGACGACAAAGGAGGACTGAGACAGGTGCGGGCGCCGGGGACCCGCTGCCCGCGCCTGTCTCAGTCCCCTGTGTCGTCTCCCCCGGCGCCCCTGTACCGCGCAGGCCTGGTCTGAGTTTAGCGGTTTGACTATAGCAAAGGAAGCAGCACTGCACTCGAAGTGCAGACCTATTTACGATAACTGCCTCGTTTCATTCGTCAAGCGAGAAATTCGAAAGGACTCTCTTGACGAGTGGAACCTGCGGTATCAGGATAGACACACAGCGGCGGTAACCAAAACATATTTTCCGGATGCAAGGGCGGCATACAAGATCGTAAGAGAAATAGCACCAGTGGGAATCATAACTCAGGTGCTGACGGGGCATGGTGAGTTTTCCCAAAACTTACATCGATTTAAATTGAGGGAAAGCCCATCGTGCATCTGTGAACCCACAAAAGAGGAGACTCCACTGCACATAATCTTGGAATGCCCAGTTTATGGAAAGCAGAGATTTGATTTAGAACAAAAAATTGGAATTAATCTAACACGTAAAAACATTAGAAACAATTTTATCGAATTTTTGCACAAATATTTGTAAAAAAGCAATAATTAGGAACAATTAGGTATAAACTTTGCTGTACCATTGTAATGTTTATTATAACTGCAAACAGCTAAAACATTGAAATATAAGTATATACATTGTATATACACTCCAACCGTAACTTAACCAACAAAAGCATTTCTCTAAGGTATTTTGATGTTTGTCGGTTAGGTTAGGTTTCGCAGCCGACATAAACATAAGCCAAAATCAAAATATAACGCGGGCGAAGCCGCGGGTAAAAGCTAGTATTTTTATAATACATTTTGTTGTATTTAAAAATTAGTTTTAACTTAATTTTTTTAATTCATTGAAACGTTATATTTTGCACGAACAGTGTATCTTTAAAATAGACAAAATATGATTGTGAATAATTAGTAGTTGTTTTGAGACTATCTTACAGGGCGTTATGTTTTTTTTTCACATGCATAAAACCTATTATTTAAGTGTTAAATATCTGTAGATGCATACAGCTGACAAGCCATAGCAGTTTCACAGCAAATTTAACGAGCAGCCTGTGTGAAAAATTAGAACTAATAAACACCTGTCTCTAGTAGAATAACATTTTGTAAAGCTGTCAGAAACTAAATTCTAACTAACCAAAAATTGATAAAACTACCTAATAATGTGGCTAAAGTTTATAATTAATTATTCATCACCAACCTTGAGGACGGCACGAAAAATGATAACCTAAAAAGTTCATCCAATTAAAAAGTCCATTAGAAAAAGATACTCCTTACAGCATATAAATCACGAAGTCCAGGGCTTCTTAAAGTTTTGCTGCGCTCTAGTGGACCGTAGAGAGTGAATCAGGACGCTATGAGGTGACTTTCCGGCACAGAGTTTTAGTTAGTCGAACACTCTCTTAAATTTATTACTGTACAAAGGCTAACTTGCAAATGAAGTCGTGGGTTAGGCACTAGAACTGCCTTATAGAACTATGCAATCTTTAAGTAATCGCAGACTATCATAAATGTATTATTATACTAGCTTTAGCCTGCAACTCAGGCCACGCTAGTATAAGAAGTTTATGACACTCTTAAACCTCTAAATTAAATCCGTGTAAAAGTTGAAGCTTCCCTCCGTTTCTGCGTGAAAAGCAATCAACCCAAAAATGCACTTTTAGGCTTATAATACTTCGTTATCAACAAAGATAATTAAAAAATAATCGGCCAAGTACGATTAGGACTCGCGCACGGAGGGTTCCGTACGGGATTAAATTATAAAATATTGAATTAAATATTTATTTTATTTTAATTTTATTATTTATTACTGAAGTAAAAATACAACTAAATATTCTGTAAACATTTCAAGCATCTACCTGTTACCATTATAAATATCGAGCGAAAAACGGCTAAAAAATCAGTATTGTTGTATGGGACCTTACCTATATACAACTTAAATATTAATTTTATTCTGTTGTTAAAGCGGCAACAGAAATACATCATCTGTGAAAATTTCAGCTTTCTAGTTATAACGGTTCATGAGATACAGCCTGGTGACAGACGGACAAACGGACAGCGGAGTCTTAGTAATAGGGTTCCGTTTTTACCCTATGTGTACGGAACCCTAAAAATATTTTCATCAGATTTGTCAATTGTCTTATTATGCCTCTGAAGAGAGATTTACACATTTTATTTATTAAATATTTCGTACCTTCCAAATAGGTATGTTGGGCGTTGAGATTAAATACAAAACGTGCACTGAATGAAAAAGCTTGCGAACCTCTGACTTAGACACAAACTCCACTAACTTGAAGTTTAAAGACGAGGAGGTAAAATAATAAAATAAATCGTTCCCGTGCCAGAGGGGAGATGGCACGGGTATACCTCGCTTATTAATGGCAGCTAATGACCTATGACTCGGGAATACCTACCTACTGGGTAGTAGGGATTTACATTTGTATAAAATTTTGTGGTTTCAAGCAGTCTAATGCGCTATGAAATCTCTGTGCAAGAATAAATCAGAAATGAGGAGATCTGTAGAAAAATAAAAGTTACTGATTTAGCCCACCAAGGCCCGGCAAGTTGAAATGGTATTGAGAAGGGCACATAGAATGGAAGATTGATGTAGTCGTATGATAGCGCCGTAAAAGTGAAAAGTGCAGCGTAGGATGTCCGTCGACAAGGTTTAATCAAGATTAAACGAACACGCTAGATGCAAACCGCTTCTTCCGGTCGTAATGACAAGCAATAAGGGAGGTTTAGGTCCAGCGGGTTACGTCCTACGGCCGATAATGATAATTATGATGATGTATAATCTTCAGTAAAATTAGAAATCCGAAAGTTAGTTTGTTATCTACTCTTGCATGCAGCAACAGAGAAAAGGGTGGTCTTGATTTTTTATTTGGATATAGTTTAAAAGAGTTCAGTTCAGTTAATTTATTTCTCACATAGGTAGAATAATGCACACTTATGAATGTCAAAAGAAAACAATGAAACAACATAATACATTAACATAAAACAATAAAACTAAAAGAATAAATACATTTTCATTTACAAATACACATACTGTCACACGTCAGTCCGCGCAAGGATTTTTTGTCAGACATAAAATCTTTTACACTGTAGTATGCTTTTTGTAAAAGAAAATCTTTGAGAATATTTTTGAACGATTTTTTGAAGATGAAGAGTGTTAGACTACTTTTGTCCCAAAAAATATATAAAAAAGCGATCCACGGGCGAAAATAAATTGAAAAATAATTTATTAATGATAGTGTCGCTAAAATATCTTGTCCTGACATGTAAAAATATTGTGTTGCAAAACATGAGCCGATTTCCCATTAATCGCGGTTCGCCGGTAGTGGTAGATTAGTACCGGATATTAGCCGTTATCTGGAACCGGACGTGGCGCTAGCGGCGGCTGATTAGGGTGATAATGATGCTACACACTCAATTAATAACTCTATGATAATCATGTAGGTATACTTAGTTCTTTTATAATGAAGTTTTATTTTATTTAATTTGTTTATGCTCCATGATATTAGTTGCAAAGTTGGTACACATAAAACTTAAATATGGATAAAAGTAGTCTTAACTTATTTTAATAATATACAGACATTTAAGATCATCACAAGTTATATGAATATTATGTTTTTGTTGCCGTAGATTTGATAAATAAGTACTTACCTATATACAACTTAATCACACAGCTTAGATGTGTTTAAGTTCAACTTTCAAATGAAAAACGCTTCAAAATAGGTCCAAATCAAACAAACAGAAAGACATACACAAAGTATTGTATTACGTGTAATTTTCGTCTAACTTTCTTCACCCCTCTTAGTGGCGATGGGGTTTAAAATACCGATGTACACCTCAATCTTACAGTAAGTAAGATATGTTCGTATATTCCGGGTGGCTAGCCCTGGTGTCAGAGTTTTAAAGCCACCTGAAGGCCTCTGACAAGGCTAAACTGTTATAAAAACCGGGGCGTTCAGTTTAACGTGTCATCCGAGACACGGTATCACTGAGTTGTAAATGCCACTCGCGGTCACCCATCCGAAAACAGACCGTGCTGAACGCTGCCTAACTTCGATCATAGCTAACGAACGCCCAGTCGAAGTACGCTATAAGCTAAAGTGTCGCCACCAAAAGAATTGAGGTCTACACGGGGGCCAAGTGTTCTGTAGAAAATCCTAAAATTTCAGCTACAAGAACATGCCTACAACATTCTAAAGGGATTTGCTTAAGTAATTCAAGCTCAAGATTTATTAGTTACATCATGATTATCATAGTACACTTATCTCTGAAAAAGTTTTCTAGTATTTATTATATTACTATCACAAATGGCACGGTTCATCTATCGAAAATCTCAGTGCCTCGCGACGCTACCGCCATTTATTGGAGTATTGGTTAGGTAAATTGTATAATTACTTTGTTAATAATACTAATTAGAAACAATTTTCAGTTTTTAGATTTTTTCCTTTGTATATGCCCGATAGTCTACCTTGGTGCCAAATATCAAGATTCTAGGTCATCTGGAAGTGGGATAGGTTTTTGATCTATTAGTCAGTGAGTGAATCAGTCAATGAAACACGAGTTTTTAAACGTTAAAATATCATTAACTGATTGAGCAAAATTTATGAAATTGGATTCTTGATAAGCTAAAAGACTTTAGCAAATGTGCCAAATTTCATGTATGTAGGCTAAATAGCTCCAAATGGTTCGTGTAATATTAGACACGGCCGCTGCGTCGCCAGTTTTCTTTGAACACTTTGGCTGGGCACGCTGCCGCGTGTCTAGATTATTTTAAATGACAAGGACTTATATATACATGTTATCTGGTGTTTTTGAACGACATTAAAAGCCACAAACGTGAACGTCAAGATTTTGTATCTCAATTACGACGAATCCTACCTAAAATAACTTAAACCGACGTCATGAGAAAAATCTGCCTGTGACACGCGCGGACGTGACCCGAGAGGACGGGGGGACACCGGAGTTTTCTTTCTTCCTTTGTATCCTATCTATATTTTTGTCCTTACTTATTTTCGAGCTTGGTTTTAATAATACTTTTTGTAAAGCTCAAGTTTGTCTGCCTATTGAGGCTCTTTTCATTTGAGAATCTCTTATGCGATTTACAAGACTATACTATCTTTGAATAATGTTTTACCTATATGATTCATTTGCATGTGATAACTTTGAAATGTTGAATACTTAATTAAAATAGTTTCTAGCTATATTTCAGTATTTCTGTTAGGGTTTTTTGATTTGTTGAATGACTATGATATTTCAGTAGATAACAAAATGAATGAGTCTACGTGAGTGGAGCCACATATTATGCAATATAGGTGTACCCATGTACATATTATTATTTGATGTTGCACTGAAATTATAAATAATATTTACATTTGAAATCTTATTAAAGTATATATAATAGGTATTCTTTTTGAAGTTTAAATAACGTAAAAATACAGTAAAGGAACTTATTTGCCAAGATAAAGTCAAGTAAAAGTTAAGTATACGGGAAATCCTTTCAAGAACGTTTGCACGTAACCTAACCTAACTAAACCTAGACCAAATCTAAATCAAAATCTAACTATACCTAGACATGCGTGCATGCCCTGAGCATTCATGCTTGCCATCGAAGGCTCCTTCTTACGGCGGCGTCGTGTGTCGGGTCGTTCTCTTCCCTCAAATATGGTCGAGGAGAGCGATGGCTGGCACATGCGTCACACTCGTGATCGGGTGCTGCATGCGGGTCGCCGGTTTGCTCGCGGCATTCACGCAATGCACTGAAACTACTAACTTAGGGTAAGATTTAAACTAACCTCTATCTATAGTACAGTCGCATTCTATCAATTGTAACTTAGTTAACAAAGGGCACAGAACCTGGAGTCTGTAAGTCATTAATTTGAAATTAAAAAAAAAAACCTAGACCAAATAAAACACCGTTTGAGATAGAACTCTCATAACATTCAAGTTCAAAGATGTAACGCGAACTTGATAGCAGCTAGTCATGTAACCGATCTTCAGTTTACAAGGTCATGGTTAAGTGCTCTATGGGCTCCATCAAACATCGCCACCGTTACGTCATCTCGGCACGACAGGTCCCATTTCACGGCCGTTACGTCACGAGTCGTGATTGATATTCTGTGCATAGATTATTCTATTTTGATGTCCCGTCTTTCCGTGCCTATTTGGTGGCTTTAGTAGGTGTATACTGTGTAAGTACGTATTTATATGTGTAGGTTACTATAACCCAGGGTAGAGAGCACGCAACTCGACGGGGTGCTTTTTAGGGTTCCGTACCCAAAGAGTAAAAACGGGACCCTATTACTAAGACTCAGACTGTCCATCTGTCTGTCTCCAGGCTGTATCTCATGAACCGTTATAGCTAGAAAACTGAAATTTTCACAGATGATGTATTTCTGTTGCCGCTATAACAACAAATACGTGTACGTATTTCTTTTGTATGTTCATCGATAATTTTGCCAATGGTGGACCGAATCGGAAAATTATTTTTTTAATTCGAAAGCGTATACGCTTTCGAATTAATGGGTGTATACATACACCCAAAGTGGTCCCATTTAAATTTTACAGAAATCGGCTGAGCCGTTTTTGAAAAAACCAACAATAATGTGAGCAATTCGAGCGAAATATTCGAATTTTGTACACGATGAACATCGATAATTTCGCCAATTGTGAACCGAATCGAAAAATTATTTTTTTAATTCGATAACTTTAACTTCCAATGTGGTTATTTAAAATTTACAGGAATCGGCTGAGCCGCTTTTGATAAATCAACAATAATGTAAACAATTCGAGCGAAATATCCGAATTTTGTACAAGATGGAAGGCAGTTTTGCCATTTTTTGCGAAAAATAATTATGCTACTTACTGATTAGTACCGCACTTAAAATTATTTTCCGGAACATTCTGTGTTTCTCTAGCTGGACGATAAAGATATGTATTCGGAATTCTAATGATGAGTTTTTTCGTAATTTAAGAGATAGTTCCCTATAGGAAAAGATAAGACCAACACTAAATAATTGGCCAAGTGCGGATCGGACTCGCGCGAGGTTTCCGCACCGTATGGAAACACCCCTTTATATATTTTATTTTAATTTATTAATTATTTTTGAAAGGAATTTATCACCTAATAGGTATTTCAAGCATCTTCCTGTTCCCGTTATTAATATCGAGTTAAAAAATCACGTGACTTGTATGGGAGCCCCCCTTAAATAATTTTTTTTTAAATTCATTTATTTATTTTTAAAGTACATATTTAACTTAATATTCTGGGAATAGTTCAAGCATCTACCTGTCACCATTATTAATATAGAGCGAAAAATGGCTAAAAATTCAGGTTTGTTGTATGGGAGCCCCCTTTAAATATTTATTTTTTCTATTTTTAGTATTTGTTGTTAAAGCGGCAACAGAAATTCGTCATCAGTGAACATTTCAACTTTCTAACTATTACGGTTTATGAGATACAGCCTGGTGACAGGCAGACGGACAGCGAAGTCTCAGTAATAGGGTCCCGCGTTTTTAACTTTGGGTACCAAACCCTAAAAAAGCGTAAGAAGTCAAATAAATACATTTTAAATAGTCTATGAACTTCTTGTATCGATTTTTATTTACTTCTTCGGGGTTGGTTTTGTAAAGAAAATTGGTTATTGGTTGGGTTGAAATTTTCAAGGTAGCCTGGAATAAATCGCCTTGGGTGATAAGGCCGCCACTTTTTCACCATTTTTTTGCCGTATATGTGTAAATAGTGTTTATTTTGAAATTGTGGTTTTAAATAAAAAGTTTTGTCTGTCTGTCTGTTAAAGGTCATAATGACGAGTAAAAATATTAAAATCCAACGTTCTGTTAATACTGGAAAATAATCGGCCAAGTTCGAGTCGGACTCGCGCACGGAGGGTTCCGTACTGTATGGGAGCTCCCCTTAAATATTTATTTTAATTTTACTATTTCTTATTGAAGTGAATGTAATAAAATATTCTGTGAAAATTTCAAGCATCTACCTGTTACTATTATTAATATAGAGCGAAAAACCTCTAAAACATCAGGTTTGTTGTATGGGAGCCCCCCCTTAAATATTTATTTTCTTTTCTTTTTAGTATTTGTTGTTATAGCGGCAACAGAAATACATCATCTGTGAAAATTCCAGCTGCCTAGCTATCATGGTTCATGAGATACAGCCCGGTGACAGACAGACAGACGGACAGACGGACATCGAAGTCTTAGTAATAGGGTCCCGTTTTTCCCTTTGGGTACGGAACCCTAAAAAGACCCCGCATATATAAAATATTTATTGAAATCAGCTCTCCCATGCACTTAATAAAAGTATAAACATAGATCTTGCCAGTTAGTAGCCTGTTATCTAGTTAGTTTGATTAGCAGAAAGAAAAACTTTGCCACTATATAGCACTAAACAGCACTGCGAACATAAAAAACATTCTTGAAGTATGAGAACTTTATCTCATTTATCTTAGACGATTGCGTATTCGAATCCTGCCGGCTGTTACTTTTTTATTGCTGCCTGCAGGCGATTTGTGTTACTACGAGTAGATCGGGTGGATATGGCAACGCTTACTTCTGAACATGAGGATTGTAGCTATTTGCATCTAGTTTTTGTGTTAGTTTAACAAGGTTTGTCTCACTCTACGAACTTATTTTTTACGAGTATACGTAAGTATGTTGTTTTTTTTTTTGAGAATTTTACTTAACTGGGTTTAATTCATCTGCCTAATGTGTGTACGTAGACGATTCAAATTAAGATTTATCCCTAGAAAGATAAGCTTATTTTTAGTACTGATTTTTACAGACCTAGTTAGTAATTAACACGGAAATATTTTTGTCATAATAACGTCATACAAATCGTTGAACGCCGGTTGTACGTACAAAAAAGCGTCTCGTTCCGCCTGGGCCGAGCGTGCAAGCGAGAGCGCGGATTGAGCGATAGAGTGGCACGATCAGCCAAAGCGTTCGGCTTGTTTCAATTGTTGATTCAACAATGTTTTCTTAATATGACATTACCAGATATACAGTAGAAACCATAATATTATTATACTAAAATCTGCAATGTAACTTACCTTCCGACACAAAAGTCGGGTCGCGGTCGTCGCTTGTAACCTTTGCACGGCTTCGACGGCTACCCTCAGTTAGAACAATTTTGTATGAAATACAATAAAGTTAGACAACTTGGTGGACTTAAATTTTCTACAATTTTTATCTTTATGAGTGTATATGCATAAATTAGATTTTGAATTAATAATAATAATAATTTATTTCATTAATCATTTCATTTAACCTTACTGCTAAACATAAAACATACAAAATAAACAAGAATTTAATTAAGTTATTTACACAATAAAGTTAAGTATTTTAATTATTCTAAATTATAAATGATATGGGTAGGTTATCGATGGGTACCTATATCACACTGGGACAGTGTTATAACAGCAACAAGGTTTAACTGGTTGAATTGCGGGTCCTGCACTAGGTAAAAACCTGTGTCGCAGGCCCAATAACAATTGTGCTTGCTATAGATGTATTCATGGTGCGGCTCATTGCGTCAGTAGAAGTAACTGTGTGTGTGTGTGGTGTATGTGTGTGGTGTGTGTGTGTGGTGTGTGTGTGTGTGTGTGTGTGCACGACAGATGAGATACCATGAACGCCTATTTAGCTAATTATTCTAAGTAAGTCTTCCGTTTCATCATAAGAGAGGGTTCTAAGATAATTTGACAAAGCTATTTTACAATCCCTAGCTGTTTTATTACGTAATTTTAGTTTTTTGTCCATCTTATTGTACAAATAAGGGTACCTGAATTCAGGAAGTCGCTGTGCAAAGGTAGTGTTAGTATGTGGCTCTTTTTCACGGGGTGGTCTCCTCTTCTGGGAGCCGACGACTTTCGGGGATATTTTTTTTTTGTCTGTGAACTCCAACCAAGGCTCTTTTTACAGCCCGTTTCGTTTTATAGAATTAACTTAATGTTTTTTAACCGACTTCCAAAAAAGAGGAGGTTCTATGTTCGTGTGTGCCTATTTTTTTTTGTTTAGGTTCATCGATAATTTCGCCAATTGCGAACTGAATCGAAAAATTTTATTTTAGTTCGAAAGGGTATACTCCCGAGGTGGTCCCATTTAAATTTCACAGAACACGGCTAAACCGTTTTTGATAAATCAACAATAATGTAAATAATTAGAGCGAAATATTCAAACTTTGTACACGATGGAAGGCGGTTTTGCCATTTCTTGCGAAAAATAATTATTTAAACCAAAATATAAAACTCTGTGCTATTTTGAAATTATTCCTATAGTATTAACCGAGAAAAATTTATCTATTATTAATCTAGAATAAACCTATTTTAAGAAATAAATATGTACCTTTCAAAGTAATATGTAAGCACAAAGCTTATAAATTTGAATGGTACGAGTACATACTTATTTCAAATTGATAAAAGCAAGACGAAATGCCTAAAAAGGGCACAATGCGACCAAAGCTAGATTCAGGGAATCGGATTTATTATTGAAATTAGGACACCTGTGACGTCCACATGTGCCTATTTTACGATATTCAGTCGGTTCACCAAAGGGTTTTGATAAAATAATATTTCGTTGTGAGGATTTTGCTGAGCAGAGATTTTTTTTTTAATATTTGGGTACATCTTACACACGGTCTCTGACCTCAAACTAAGCAAAGCTTGTGATATGGCTGCCAGAGACTGGTATACTACATATACATATTTTTAAATATATACTTACATAGATAGTAACTAAATAACACCCAGACACAGAGCAAACACTTATTTCACCGCATAAATACTTGTCCTGGGTGGGGATCGAACCCACGCCCTCTTTGACCCAGAAGTTAGGGTCACTAACCACTGAGCCACCGAGGCAGTCAAGATGTGAAATACTACGTAGAACCGAGAAAGTACATATATCTGATTATATTACCTATATAACCTTTTATTAATAGTCCACTGCAGGAAGTAGACAAGACAAGACAAGACATAACTCTTATTTACAACCACAATTTAAAAATAAATATTATTTTCACATGTAAGACAAAAAAAACAAATATGATTATAAATTGGCGGCCTTATCACCCATGGCGATTTCTTCCAGGCAACCTTGCACGAATATGAACTGACAAGAACGTAAAATAGTGGCCTTGACTAGAGATTAACAAAGAAAACACCTATAAATAATATTTTTTTTTTTTTTTTTTTTTTTTTTTTTTTTTTTTTTTTTTTTATTCAATATAGGTTTGCGTTTGACTACATACTGCCTGATGTTGAGCAGATATGCGGTCTAGGATGTAGCACGCTTACCTAGAAGATACCTATTTACTCGGGATTTGAAGACACCCACGTCGTACTTTAGCGGGAAGACAGACCCAGGCAAAGCGTTCCACATTCTGGCTGTTCGTATGAGGAATGAGGACTCGAAACGCTTGGTTCTAACGCGCGGAATGTCCACCATAAAAGGGTGGCGCTTTGGTCGCGTCTGTCTAGCCGTACGATAGAAGAAAGGGGCAGGTGGGACCAGATTGTGCAACTCCTGAGCGCACTCTCCGAAGTGTATCCGATAAAAGGCCGACAAACACGCCACCTTACGTCGATGCTCAAGACTTTGCAGCTGCGACTTAGTCAAGGTGTCGTTGTCAATCAGCCTCCTGGCTCGCCTCTCAATCGACTCCAGAGCCTCCAGTTGATATTTGGCAGAGCCATCCCAAAGGTGAGAGCAGTATTCCATACAAGACCTGACTTGTGCTTTATAAAGACTAAGCAGTTGCTCAGGTGTGAAATACCGTCTCACCTTAGCGAGAACACCAAGTTTTTTGGAGGCTAATTGAGCTTTTGACTCTATATAAGAGCCAAAGTTAAGAGTCGATGAGAGTGAAACGCCCAGTAGTTCCAAGCTGTCAGTTACCGGAACGGAGACACCGCGGAAAGCGGGAGACAATTGAAAGGGTCTCTTTTTGGCCGAGAACAAACAGCCTTGAGTCTTCGTGGCATTAAACTTGACCAGGTTAGCATCGCCCCAGTCAGATACCGCCTCCAGACTCAAGTTGAGCCGTTCAACCATAGCCTCTCTGTGTGACTCGATCTGTGGCCCGCTGGTTCTCGCATCGGATGTGTAGCTCTCCACGACTGTACTGTCGTCTGCGTACCCAAAGATCCCGGGCTTTAGCAGATCGTTGATATGCAGTAGGAAGAGGGTCGCAGAGAGTACTGATCCCTGAGGAACACCGGCATTGATAGCCATTTGGTCTGATGAGCAGCCATCTACAACCACTCGTATCGACCGATTCCTCAAGAAATCAGATATCCATGCGCAGAAATCAGCAGGCAGGCCGTAAGATGGGAGCTTGCCAATAAGGCTCTCGTGCCAGACCCTGTCAAAAGCTTTTGAAATGTCCAAGGAGACAGCCAGCGCCTCCCCGTGCTTTTCGATGACCTCACTCCAGATGTGTGTGGCGTACGCCAGAAGGTCCCCAGTAGACCGGTTTCGGCGAAAGCCGTACTGGCGGTCACTGAGTAGGTCATTCGCTTCTAGGTACGCCAGGAGCCTGTTGTTAAGAACACGTTCCATACTCTTACAGAGTATAGACGTGATCGAAATCGGTCTGTAGTTAGCAGGGTCGGCACGGCTGCCTTTCTTGGGAACAGGCTGCACGTTAGCAAGCTTCCAAGATTTGGGCACTTGACCTGTCTTTAGAGATAGGCGGAAGAGGCGAGTCAGCACAGGTGACAGCTCAGGCGCACAAGTCCTCAGTACAATGGCCGGAATACCATCAGGGCCACTGGCCTTGTTCACATCTAGACTGCGGAGAACTTTGAGAACCTCCTTTTGCCGGATATGTATTTCACTCATTACAGTGCCACAGTTTGGCAAAGTTGGAGGTCTCGCACTACCGGGGTCCAGACGCGAAGACTCAGCAAATTGAGATGCAAATAAATTTGCTTTCTCCACCGCTGTATGGGCCAGCGAACCATTGTGTTTCAGCAACGGAGGCAGAGAGGGGCGGCAGAAGTTCGCTTCAACCGATTTAGCTAGGGACCATAATAAACTAAACATACTTATATAATACAAAATTTAAATATACTTACATATATACGTTAAAATACATATAATTATACATATACCTACATAATTAGACCTACATATACCTACATATACCTACACACGTTATAAAATAGTAGCTATGGGAAAAAGTAGCATTATGGTTTTAGATAGTGAGCTTTCACAAGTTGTTTGAAAACATTCAAGGAAGGTGAACGCTTAATTTCTAAAGGTAAGTCATAGGCAAGTAGTAGACTTACCTACGAAAGGCGATTGGGCCATATCATCCACGCTAGCCCAGTGCGGGTTAGTGGATACATAAATGCGGAACATCATACGGACTGCACTGCATCATCATAATAATATGCAGGTTGCCTCATGATGTCTTCGCTTACCAAAAAGTCTGTGAAGTGAAATTCTGTACATAACTTCCAAATAAACTCATTATTACGAGATCGGGATTTGAGCTCACGACCTCACAATTGTAAGGCGAGTGTTAATACCTAGATTATATATTATGTCAGATTATTTAAAAATTTAAAACATCAGGACCTCTCGCATTACGATTCCTTTAAAATTTTCTTACAGGATGTAAAGACCTAAAAACTGTTTCTTCAAAAGTAGCTGAAATGCCCACAACACAGGGCTGGGTGAATCTTTCAATCACTATCACTATCACTACATAGTATAAAACAAAGTTGCTTCCCAGTCTGTTTGTCCCTATGTATGCTTATATCTAACTACGCAACGGATTTTGATGCGTTTTTTTAATAGATAGAGTGATTCAAGAGGAAGGTTTATTTGTATAATACAACTGTGAGAAGCCGGGGCGGGTCGCTAGTTGGGAATAAAATAGAAATCGCTTTTGGTAGGAAATCAATACGAGGCCCAGAGAGCCAGTCAAATAGCCGACCTTCGACGAGACTGTTGATTCCAATAAATTACTGAATAATTAGTAGAGCCGGACGTTTGACGTTTGTTTCGTCTAGACTTCATTCATAGGCTTCATTCTTTAAGTCTTGATAGACCATATAATTGATTTCGTATCACTTACATTATCTATCAAGAGAGTCAGAGATTTCAAGCCATCTGAAGGCCTCTTTGGCTAAACTAAACGGTCAAAACAGCCGGGGCCCACTATTTCACGTGTCATCCGAGCCACGGTAGCGTGACTGTGCCGAACGTTACTTATTCTGCTATGATACAATACTAGTTTTTGCCCACGGCTTCGCCCGCGTGAAATTTTGACTTTTGTGTTATCCCTTAGGAACCATTTTTTTCGGAATAAAAAGTAGTCACTTTCCAATCTTTGAACTATAGTCATAGGAAAAATTAAGTCAATTCATTGCTCCAATATTGCGTGAAAGATGAAAAAACCAACAAACACACTATCGAATTTATAATATTATTAGGAAGTAAGAATATTCAAAATCGAAGTAAAAATAGAAGTATCTATATAGGCACTAGGTACTTGGTTCTAACCTTACCTAAATATGATTATTACTTCTGACACTTGGCCAAGTATCAGTCGGACTCGCGCACGAAGGTTCCGTACCGTGTAGAAGCCCCTCATATATTTTATTTTAATTTAATTGTTTAGGTTCGAATCCTGCATCCGCGACGAATTTTTGAAATGTTTATCATGAAAAGTAACTCTTTGAGATAAACCTAGTGTGGGATGCACTATAAAAATTAAAATCATTTCAAAGGAGCCCCACTTAAATATTTTTTTTCTGTTTTTATAGATCTGTTCTGTATTAGTTGTTTAGCATCAACAGTGATACGTCATCTGTAAAAATTTCAACGTTCTATCTATCATGGTTCATGAGATACAGCCAGGTGACTGGAGTCTTAGAAATAGGGTCCCGTTTTTACCCTTTGGGTACGGAACCCTAAAAATGATTACGTGATTGCTAGTGAGAATTGGGAGCGAGCCAAGGAGAAAGTAAATCGTCACGTCGATACCGACACAGACGAATAAAACTTTATTTCGATGCGAATCGCACAGCTGGAGACTCCTTTGTTGCTGGAACTAATCTTCCAATACTCTAGGGAACACAGCTGTAGTTGAACCTTGAGAAACATGAGAAATTAAAATATTGTATGAGTAACTAAACCAGCCACACAGGAGGATAGAAGATATTTACGTTTTGTATCTTCATAAAAATATCTCATATTATTTTTCTTCAATTTTTTTTTTCACAATTTAAACAGATGACCTTGTTAAGACCATAAACTTACAATTCTTATTGATGTACACGGGAGGCTTCTGTCCAGCAGTTTACCTCCTATGGTTGAAACAAACGAAAGATTTGTATGCTCTTCAGCTGCCCAATCAGCTAATCAAAGACGAAACGTAAATAGGAAAAATAAATGTAAAATTTAATAGATTTTTTTCCCGCAGAGTCACCCTTCTATAATTTACTTTCATATGTTGCGATCATCAATCGTAGCATGGATTCTTGTTCCAGTTAAAGATTTTAATGTTTTTGTCTTTAATTTATTCTAATGCGTTGGAAGGACTAAACGAGCTAGCTTTTTGCAATACGTATACTTGAATTACCTGATATGGCAGGCAGAATCGCTCATCGCGTAGTTTGACTAGCTGATCGTTAACGACCATCGAAGTTAAGCAACGATCAGCACGGTCAGTCGTGAACGCGTCTAGACAGCGGGTGGCATTTACAACTGAGCGCTACCGTGGCTTGGATGACAGTTAAATTGTAGGCCCTGGTTGTTTTAACCTTTTAGGCATGTCAGAGGCTATCAGGCGGCTTAAACACTTTGACACCAGGGCTAGCCACAGCCTTCTTTACCCTACTGCTAAGTATATGCCTCTCTTATAATGGCTATATATCTCAGTCCTTTGCCAATCATGCCCAGGATCAACCCACAATTTCGATTACATCGTCGACCCATCTCGCAGCCGACGCAAACTCTTTCAAACTTGTTAAATTTGAACTATACTAGAAATTATTTCAACGTAAGTCAGCCTCTCTACATGCGAGAACAAATATTATTATCTTTCTTTCTGTCAATAGTATATATCTACCTTACTGTACCTACTGTATCAGACTATTAAATAGTCCACTGCAGGACGTAGCCCCACCCACGAAGGGTGATTGGGCCATATCCACCACGCTGGCCCTGTGCGGGTTGGTGGATTCACACACGCCATTGAATTTTTCTACGGACGTATGCAGGTGGCCTCACAATGTTTTCCTTCACCGAAAAGCCAGTGAAATTCCGTACATAAGTTCCAAAGAAACTCATTGGTATAGGACCAGAATTGAACCCACGACCTCAAGAATGACAGGCCAGCGTTACAACCACTAGACCACCACGGCTACCTGTTAACTTACAATATAATATACCAATTCAAACACTTAGGTCCTTCGTTACTAGCTTTTTTTCTTTGAAATACAAGTAAAGGCCTCTCTTTAAAGCTGGTTACGGGTGAGTGGTACTTAAGACGGATTGCTTAGACCTGAGCTTATTTCAGTCCGAGGGTAAAGTGGGAAAATTATGAAGGAATTTTGAAAGGGATTTGGACAAGAGGGGCTGGATTTTTTTTGTGTGAAACTTTTGCTGTGTTTATGTATATTTTAAGAAACAAGAATTCATGTAAAGGTAAATTAATGAATATGGAAGCTTTAGAACTTAGAGAACTTTGCTAATTTGCTTATTTTGTTATTCTGGTGAGTACACCAGAATAACAAAATAATACGCAAAGTTGCTAGTTTGTGCAAAAGAAGTTGTAACATATTTAATAACTTAACTTTGTAACAGATGAACTTAACACGTTTCACAAGAGCTTAGTCTTAGCCAAATAAATTGGGTAATTTAAAATAATAATATACACGTACGGAAAAACTTTTAATAAATATTTTAAACTTAAGTTGGACATGTGTATTGGTTATACGAGTATGAATTAACTACTGTGACTGTAACGAAAAAAAAACAATCCTTTAGCGCCTCTTCTATTTTTTTTTATTCCGTATAGGTTTGAGTTTGACTACATACTGCCTGATTTTAAGCAGATATGCGGTCTAGGGTGTAGAGTGCTTACCTAGAAGAAAAAAAAAGCTTACTTAAAAATGTATTTTTTTTCAGGACCGTGCCATATATTTTTTGCTAATTAACTGAATTTTAAATAATACATGTCTATTTAAGAGTCCATAATTCAATAAGTTGTGTTAGAAAATAATAATTCTTTATACAACAGTGATATTCTGCTCTATGACCTTTTACATCTATGTAGTTGCATGTCTGTGAACAACGTGCATATATGCGACATATTTTTCAAATAGTGCCTAGCAAAAAAGCAATGGAAATAGAACATGGCTTTCACGAAACGACTACTATAATAACGTCAAATGTGTGTCATAGACCCCAAGTGTGTCGTTAGTCGAATAATACCTACCCCATGTTCGTGGTAATTGATTTTAGGTGATTTCACACCTAAATATCTATTCCTAATTTCTCCTACTTTCAAAAAGGTTCTGTTATCGTTATTTTTCATAGTCATCTTCTAAAAAAGTAAGTTCGTATAGGCCGGGTGGCCAGCCCTAGTGTCAGAGTTTTTAAGCCGCATGAAGGCCTCTGACATAACTAAACGGTAAGCCGGAGCCTATATTATATATATTAACGTGTAATCCGAGCCACGGCAGCGCTCAGTTGTAAATGCCACCCGCGGTCACCCATCTGAAGGCTGACTGTGCTGAACGTTACGTTGCTTAACTTAGATGATCGCTAACGAACACCTATTCAAACTACGCTATGAGCGCTCCATCATTACAGTCATCTGCTATAGAAATTCACTGCTAGTCTTTTCCTATAGCTTTCTAGTAAGACTGGTCGCAAGCGATTGTCACAGGTAGAGGGTGTTCTTGCGATTTTAATTAGTTCTGTCCGGCCACTTTACCATTGTCTCTTTGATTTATATTGAAGAACTATGTCACTTTCTAAAACGATACTAATTTAAATTTGTAACACACCAAAGATGGGACGTGGACCCAGTCAACCATTACCAAATTTGAAAAAATGTCAAACTGATGCGAGTTTTTAGGCGGACCCAAATCACGTCTAAATCCTCTAATCTCAGTAATTTTGGTGGTTATTACAAAAAAATACGAAACCACCATCGTACACGGAAGAGACCTGAAGGACTCTTCAAGTAAATATACGAGTATTTTTATTAGATGCGTTTTGTGCAAAATTGAGACCACCTTTCAGTCCGGTTTGAAAGACAGAGTGAGCGCGCTACGAACTATTTCACTTTAGAATAGGTACATAGTTTTTGTGACTTCACTCTTTGAAGCTAAACGTCCTCGTTTTTTTCCGTGTTGTAATGGAAACACCTCCCTTCCAAGCAGGCGTGACGTTTACTATTAAGCGGGTCACCTGTTTGTAAACAAAATTATATCTGACATGTTCGTGTTTTTTATTTCTATTTTGTCATGCGATTTTGCGTCTTATGTCACGAGCAATAGAAATACTTGTGTATTGTTTGTTACCTTTGGGTTTGTTTATTTGGTAGAACGCACTTAGCGTAGACTTCCCTTACGTATTAGGCTGAGGACACACCTATGGATATGGTACTTTCATAATTATTATTTTCATTCACACTATTAGACATATTTTTTATCTCACTTTGTTTTTGGCTTTTCTCTTACTGTGCTATCTCCCTCAGACCTATACCTATCTTGTTTCTTGATCAGAATTATCTTTTGACAAAAACGTAACCACTGACTTTATAATCTCAGTCAATTAAATAAGTATTCATCACGAGTTTGAACAAATCTTAATGACTTTACACTAAAAGCTTGCAAAATTAAAAGAGATGATCAGAATTGGTCCATCGAAAATGAGTCGTCAAGTTCGTGCCGAGGCACGCGAATATAGGCTTCCGTAGATGGTGACGATGATGGTGAAAATAAACAATTTTAATTATGTTATTAGATAGTTTACTGCTTTAAAATTATAATTGTCTAAGATGTATGTTTGTGAGGTCAATTACCTCTGAGTTTTATTTAAATTTAGAAATTTTGATTTTCTTTTGTAACTTAATAAGTTATCATTCCACAGTGCTCAATATAATTTTAAAAATAAGTTTTTATCATGTTCTATAAACTCAGAAAGTTTGAAGATCCTATGTTCTATACTTTAGAAAGAAGGATGCAGCGAATGGACCTGTCGATTTTTTTTTTGCAAGTATGTATAAAACAAAACATCTTTTCTAAAAATGATATGTGCTTCAAAAATATAGTGATTTTTTGCTGTTTTCATATCACTTGTTAAAATAAATATCAGACCACCAAAAAAATTACAATGATTTTTTATTGTGTTTACATTATAGATTACATACATAAGAAGTGGCAGTATGACCTTAAAGGCTTTAGCCTGCCCAAAAATGGGCGCATTATTTTGAAAAAAATCAATATTTTATTACTGTTGTTGTCAAAAAAAAAGGAAATGTCAAATTCAGTCAATCAGATGATGTATTCAGTATTCCCAGGTTTCGTTTTCGGTATTCCGACTTAGCTATTTTTTGGAGGTGTTGATATAATTATTTTCTATTTCAACAATTGGTACATAATCCTTCCTTAACTCGTTTTAAGTGTTTTAACTAGTAACTTTATTTTAACCTTATCTATGTAGTAGTATGAATATCTGCAAAAAAGATTCCGAATGCGGCTGCGGCAGCACGTGCTATTGAGCCTCAGCTGCGAGTGTCGTTCACCTGTTTAGACAAGTCCGACGTGCTGCCTGTCGCAGCACGTGCAGCCAGCATCGGAATCACTCCCGACTGCGGATACTGGCAGCGGCTGCGTGTCAAGCGTGTGCTACCTGCATTCGCGGCCTGCATCCGCAAGCTGCAGCCGAGGTTCGATTAGCTGTTTAACTTATATTCCTATCTTGTAGTTGCGGTTCTTGTACCTACTATTGCGAATGAAATGGAAAAATGCCGAAATTGAATATCATTCATGTTTTCGTTTACTTTTTATATCGGTCCTAAGCATTGAGCTTTTTGACGTGATAACGTCCTATAAATCGATGAACTCCAAAACTTAATCCGATATTACAGATAACCATTTTTTTACAAAATGATATACACTGATTAAAAAATCAATATATAAATTTCATTGAGACAATATTATTATTAACTAAAATGATATGACTTCAAGTTTTTAAATATCTAGCACCATTTTAGCACTCTATACATAACAAACCTGGCAATCCTTAATCTTTGGCCTATAACATATATCTAAGTATAGTACATATAGATTGAAAATTGTTTTCGGTTTTTCTTATTTTAACTTCATTAAAAACGTACTTGTACATATCAGAACAGTTTTAGAAGCGTCAAAAATTACTCTGGTGAACATAAAATTTTTAGTAATGCACTTGAGAGAAACTGAGTGTATTCGCATACAACAGGTATTCGTATGTATGAGCTGCCGACATCCTTCTTTAGTGAGGGGAGGGGAACTATTTTTTGAACTTTGGCGACCTATATCTTCTAAATGGTACACGTGATCAAAAGATGCTCAATCAAACCTAACATTTATTGTAAAATCCCTATTTAACGATACACCACACGGGATGGTGGGGTTGAAAAAAAAATGTCCATCTCTACTTTACATGTATGTGAGCTACCCCTTAAATACACTATTTCAAAAACTTTACTTGTTTTAAATTGAGATCTATGCTTACTATCATAAACTTAATATTTGTGGTAATGTGGTATTTATAAGGTTTTGTAATATTAAGACGGACGTACGGACGGACAGACGCACAGAGAAAATATAGGTAATAATCGGCCCAGTACGAGTCGGACTCGCGCACGGAGGGTTCCGTACTGTATGGGAGCCCCCCTTAAATATTTATTTTATTTAATTTTATTATTTAATATTGAAGTGAATATAAAACTACGTCAACTTGAGTCTGGAGGCGGTTTCTGACTGGGGTGATGCTAACCTGGTCAAGTTTAATGCCGCGAAGACTCAAGCCTGTCTGTTTTCGGCCAAAAAGAGACCCTTCCAATTGTCTCCCGCTTTCCGTGGTGTCTCCGTTCCGGTAACTAACAGCTTGGAACTATTAGGTGTTTCACTCTCATCGACTCTTAACTTTGGCTCTTACATAGAGTCAAAGGCCCAATTAGCTTCCAAAAAACTTGGTGTTCTCTCTAAGGTGAGACGGTATTTCACACCTGAGCAACTGCTTAGTCTGTATAAAGCTCAAGTCAGGTCGTGCATGGAATACTGCTCTCACCTTTGGGATGGCTCCGCCAAATATCAACTGGAGGCTCTGGAGTCGATTGAGAGGCGGGCCAAGAGGCTGATCGACAACGACACTCTGACTATGTCGCAGCTGCAAAGTCTCGAGCATCGACGTAAGGTAGCGTGTTTATCGGCCTTTTACCGGATCCACTTCGGAGAGTGCGCCCAGGAGTTGCACAATCTGGTCCCACCTGCCCCTTTCTTCTATCGTACGGCTAGACAGACGCGACCAAAGCGCCACCCTTTTATGGTGGACATTCCGCGCATTAGAACCAAGCGTTTCGAATCCTCATTCCTCATACGAACAGCCAGAATGTGGAACGCTTTGCCTGGGTCTGTCTTCCCGCTAAAGTACAATGTGGGCGTCTTCAAATCCCGAGTAAATAGGTATCTTCTAGGTAAGCGTGCTACAACCTAGACCGCATATCTGCTTAACAACAGGCAGTATGTGGTCAAACGCAAACCTATTCAGAATAAAAAAAAAAAAAAAAAAAAAAAAAAAAAAAAAAAAAAAAAAAAAAAAAAAAAAACTAAGTTATAGCGGCAACAGAAATACATCATCCGTGAAAATTTCAGCTGCCTAGCTATCATGGTTCATGAGATACAGCCCGATGACAGACAGACAGACATACGGACATACGGACAGATGGACATCGAAGTCTTAGTAATTGGGTCCCCTTTTTCCCTTTGGGTACGGAATCCTAAAAATGAGATAACACACAAAAAAGTTTAAAATCTCTTAAAACCTTTTTTTGTTATTATGTCCGCATTCGCGTCGAATTGAGTACCTCTTCCGTTTCGTCGGTCAAAACATGGTCACGCTTGAATGAATGAATCTGTAGACTGTATCGGTAATTCGGTACGTCCCTGCCTTAACTCACATTTTTCTGGTTATTTGACGTGTGTCAGCTCGACGCGACGTAATAATGTTTGGAGAAACCCAATGACTGTTATTTTTTTCCTGTTGTTGCCAATTTTTTGAATAACATGGTTTGTCATGGTATGTCCAATTAGAAACAAAGTATTGTTTTGTAACTGTAATTTGTTTTTTGACCGACGAACCACTGGAGGAGGTACTCAATTCGACGCGTATATTTTTGTTTTTATGTATAACCACGCATAACTTTTTACGTAGTAGTCCAATTTCAATAATATTTTTTTTATTAGAAATAGTATATTTCGAAATTGATCCCATTTAAATGTTATTGAAATCGGCTGAGCAATTTTTGATAAATCAACAATAATGTGAAAAATGCTACATCGATCAGTGCGAAATATTCGCGAATTCTGTACACGGGTGAAGTCGGTCATGCTATTTTTTGCAAAAAATAATTATTAAGCAATGTGGTTATCTAACAAAGTGTTATTGTTTGTTTGTTATGTTTTTCTGGCTATCCGTCATCATTCCGAAGGTTTTTAAAGGGATATCAACTGGCGTAGCATAGAACGTTTACTCTCAATGCTGTAAAATACTTGTGAAAAAACTCGATGAATGCAAGCCACTTCCAACCGCGAGGCTACCAGTTTTAACTGATTCATAAAGTGATCGTCTTGTGATTCCTTTTGTCAAATAATCAAAATCAATAAATTGTTATAAAAATTTAACTTTTCCAACACACAAGCTTTTGAGATCCTGGATATCAATCACGTAGCAGCACAGTGCTAGCCAAGACAAGTAAAACGAGCCCAAACACGACGGGTCTACCTTGTTTGGTACAGGAGTTCCTATGGCCATCATCATCAGAACAGCTCCATGGTACCATATTATTGTATTGTCTTGCGATATACATATGCGTGCAAAATTTCAGCTCAATCGAAAACCGGAATGTTGATCAAATTTAACTTGCAAGATTCCACCTGAACTTACTCGTACATACATACCTACATAAGTTATATTGCAATTAGTGCTATTGCAAGTTAAATAAAAGCTTTTAAAAATGACTATATTTATTTTGACGATTACAAATAATAACAAATAATCAAAATATCACATTTGACTATTGTTATTTTGATGAAATCATAGAATACAATAGATGAATGCAGGTGGTAAACCGGTATTTAAAGTCCTTCAGAAGCTTTTCAACACCTTCAATCTCGAGGGCATAATTCCAGAAGCATGAAACAGAAGCGTGGTGGTGCCATTATTTAAAAACGGTGACAACGTCTTATTGAAGAATTACGAACCTATCTCGCTGCTGAGCCATGTTTATATGCTATTTTCAATGGTCATTACGAACCGTCTCAAGCGCAGTCAAGATTACCCAGCCTTCCAAACAAACCGGGTTCCGAAAAGGCTATAGCATCATGGACCACATACATGCGCTGCGGCAAGTTATATATAAGACTGAAAAGTATAGCTTGCCACTGCGCTTAGCATTTGTGGACTATGAGAAAACCTTTGATTCAAAGATTGCAAAAAAAAGGAAAACATAACAGTAGTTCAAACCTGTCCAAAAAAATAAAAACTCTAAATGTAATTCTGATCACATAATTATTTTTCGCAAAAAATAGCATGACCGACATCACCCGTGTACAGAATTCGCGAATATTTCGCACGGATCGATGTTACATTTTTCACATTATTGTTGACTTATCAAAAATAGCTCAGCCGATTTTAATAAAATTTTAATCGGACAAATTTCGAAGTATGCTCTTTGCAATAAAAAAAGAATTATTGAAGTCAGACTACTACGAAAAAAGTTATGAGTTATGAAAAAATAAAAAAACGCGTCGAATTGAGTACCTCCTCCGGTTTGGTTCGTCGGTCAAAAATGTTTTAGGCTGAAATAAATTCAAAGTTTCTTGGAAACTAACTGCTCTATTATTCTTTTACTGTATGATATATTTTACTCATATCAAAATTAGAAAAGTCACCAAGTAATCTCTAAAAAAAATGTCGAATTTCTGAAAGAAAAATTTTACTTTTCAAAATTTTCTAGAACAATGCCGCAGCAATCATACCTCGACACTTCCTTGAAGTCGACTCGACCATGTTTCCAATCACAATTTATTCCAGAATTGTTTCAGTCACATAATCCATCAAAACGTAAAACACACTCTATTTTAAGATAACAAAGCTGATTTCGGCTTGTCGATTCAAACGCAAGCTTCAGTAGAATGAAATTTTCAACACGTTGCAAAATGTTCTTTATTCGTTTCAACGCAAAGTTGTTCTCAGCTTGTTCTTTGGTAGGGAAATTTCAGTAGCGTGTTGTAAAGTAAAATGAGCATTAGATTTGTGACGTTATGGTTGTTTTCGGTTTGCAGGTTTCAACGCATGCGTGGTTAGGGATCCGCAGTGCGCGGCGCCTTAGAGACGAGTGAGCGTGCGGCTCGGTCATTAGAAAAACTTAATAGTTACCATTGAGGTTTGCGAATATTTGGGCCAATGTTGGCTTTGATAGGGCCAATGGTGAAAAATTGTATTGTCACAACACTGGCTGTATAATCTGCTGTTGATCATAGACTTATCCTACTACGATTATACGGGACTTATCGCGCAATAAAACTTGAGATCGACCAAATGCATTGGTCGTGGTCACGGGCGGACTAAATGCGACGCCGTACCACTCAAATTGAATCGATCATAGACTTACTCTTGAAAGTCGATTGGGCCATATTGACCATACAGGCCTAATTACTGATCGAATCAAATTTAATCCCATTTCTCATTTGGATGTATACAAATTTCATTTCGACGTATGACAGTAGATGCTACATTACACTAAAATGTTGGTTCAAATATTGGTGTTACTTAAGCCAAAGTTGGCTTTACTTGACAATGATAACTGTTGCTATCCGTGGATTTAAGTTGTTGTTTTAGTTCAGTTCGATTCTAATTATGTGGATTTATGTATAATTTAGTAAAAAAATATGAACAAACATACTTGCTAAATAGCTTCTAAAACTGCCACATAGCAATTCATGATTATTACGTAACAAATGTTAAACTTTTCTTTCAGAAGATCGGCGTAATTTTTTCAAGAGATGACTTGAATACTTCTAATATCAATTTACTTAGTTAAAATTATATTGTAAAAGAATAATAGAGCAGCTAGTTTCCAAAAAACTTTGAGTTGTTTAAGCCAAAAACATTTTGTGAGCTCAATTTAATTTTGGTATTTGATATTATCTTTTCCAAAGTTTTGAACTTCTGTTTTAGTTGTTTAATATTCTTAGCTAGATAATGAAAATAGCCGAGTTAGTCGACTTGAACGAAATAAATCTGTTATTTATCTTTCCAGTTTTGATGTTGAAAGTGTTTAATTATTTCTATCTTACCAACCGTTATCAATATCATTTATTAACTCTAAGTAAGTAAGTTCGTATAGGCTGGGTGGCTAGCCCTGGTGTCAGAGTTTTAAGGCTACCTGAAGGCCTCTGACTTGGCTAAACGGTTAAAAAAAACCGGGGCCTACAATTAGTAGTATTGCGTAGTTTGACTAGGTGTTTGTCAGCGATCACCGAAATTAAGCAACGTTCCGCATGGTCAGTATTTGGATGGGTGACCGCGGGTGGCATTTTCCAACTGAGCGCTACCGTGGCTCGGATGACACGTTAAATTTATTAACTCTAAAGTCGATATTGAATGATTAATAAGGTTGTTATTCAAAACTTAAAAAAACTATCGTAGGGGGTTTTATAATATCCCATACCCTTTTATTTAATTTTGGAATCGAATTGAATGACGTACCTAGAGATAATTTTCGACCCTTATAATAATTAATGGAATCGCTTCTGAGTCTCTGGAGCGCATTTTATTCACACTTAATGACAAAATAATTGCGTGAATCTTATTAAAATTGGTTCAGGTGTTTTATTTTAATTACAGGGATAAAAACACATAAAATAATAAATCTTTATTGTAAAACTTTTGCAATTTAGATTCTTTAATTTGAGAATAAAAATTGTAAGTTGAGGTCTAAAACTTTCAAAGTTCATTATGAAATCCACTTACGATATACTTGCAAATTACTTACTTATTTACATTGTGAACATAATGTAGGAATATGAACATTATTAAAATTTGCAAAAATTTAAAATGAATGAATGAATTTATAATTTTCCTTACTTTTTTAACTGGGTAGGTATGTTTTTGAAGTGAAAACTTATGTTAGATTTTTTTATGTGAAAACTTTTTGCGCAATTTTTGGGTTGGGTAAAGTATGTTAAACTCAGGTCACGTGAACAGATCGAAAATTCGTTAGACGGTAGGAGAGTAGACCAGCTGCCAGCGCGGCGTAGTTGAGGAATTAATATCCGTGTGCGAAGCGAGTGTTCCTGTGTGACATATTTACCACATAAATGATAATACTTTATAAGTTCATGTTTTCACTTCTGCCGGCACTCCCGGCATTTTTGACTATTATTATCTTTTCCTAAAATTACTTCAACTACAAGTACAAAATAATTAATGGGCAGTAAGTACTTCCAGAAAAAAAAACTGGGCATCATTAGGTCTGACATTTTCATAGCTCATAGCAACGAGCGCAGTGCTTTACCGCGAATATTTTTAGTGGTAAAGACCTGTGGGGTTAGTATAATATTACACAATACATAAACGTAAACTACAGTAATTTTCGTATGATTTCACCTTGCGAAAACGACGAAGAACTAGCCAAAATGTATGGAGCCACGTAAAATGACTAGTTTTCCTTACAATGTAAACTCATACTACGGCCCCTGAAATATGCGTGCGTGTATAACACTTAACATCAGGCAAGTGTGGAGCTCGTTGCCGTCATTAAATCATAGAAAAAATACAAAAAAAAAACTGTCTACAATTAATTTTTTTTTTGAGGAAATAAGAAATTTATAAGCTAAGTGGTAAGTGGCGGCCTGTTGCGCTTAGTCAAGGGCCCTTGACTCTCAAGCTGTTAAGGAATACACTGTTATGAAAGGAAATTCATATTGAATTTTTTGTAATGACCTTTATTTCCTTTGCAACTTTAACAGTAATATCTCAAACTCTCACAGTTTAGTTTGTGACAACCAAACTCCTTCAAATTCGTTGCACCTATTGAAAAATACCGCTCTATTTACTTTTAGACATTTCCGTACATAAAATTTACATAACATAATTTTACTATTCATAAGAATTGAGTTACAAAACCATACCTACTAATTATATTACAACTTCATGAAAATATGTTGCTTATTTTTTACTGAACACAAAAACGAGTGAAAATTATAACTGTTGAAAGATCTGTTCAAAAATTTCATTGATTCAGTATTCGAAAAAATATCTTATCAAAATATCTTATATCTTTATACAATGTTGTTTTCGTTACCATTTTCCTCATGGATACATTTACATATTTTATTTCTTTCGTATTTTATTTTATGCGCTATTTATGGCACCGCAATTTTGGTATCCCCTTACAATGACATGCCATTTTACTGAAGTTTTGTTGATATTTTTGCATCTTGAGTCGCCATATCTATAGTTATTTATTTTTCTGAATACTCACTTTATTTGTGTTTAAAATAAAATTCACCCGTATACTTACTATGAATTCCGAGAATATCTGATTGATATATTATTTCCTCTTATCATCATCATCATTCTGGCGACTTCCATTTTGCCTACTAAACCACCATACTGGTGGGGCATAGTCCATGTTCCAGTAGTCCTTATCTTTAGGACATAGGTAATTATTTTAAGACAGAAATATGCAGTTTGTTTTTATTCACTTACGAGAATAATGCAAAACATAGCTTGTCCAGCAACTCCGCAGAGCATCGTTTTAGTGTTTTAAATTCGCAACATTTTAAGCAATCTTTATCATTTCAAGACCTTCGAAATAAAACTCGGAAGTAACAAACATTTTTATAAGAAAGCCTGGAAGAAATCGCTTTCAGCGATAAGGCCGCCGTTTGTTTTGGCTATTTTAAGTGTTAACTGTATTGTTTTTCTATTTTCTGTTTTTGGTGTGAAACAATAAAGAATTATCTATCTATAAGAAAAATGAGCATGCTTACAATAACCTACCAAGATTCAAGTTAGTAACCGAAGGCTGAAATAGTTAATATTATTATTTTCAAACAAAAGCGTCCGACACCTCGGAAAAGCAAAGATTTCCTGTTTTCTAAGCACATACAATCGTAAATGTCAAAAGCGAGCAAAAATCACTTCGTGATGCCCTGGTTCCGTGACTCCATGCATAATGGGGCGGATGGAATTCCCATGTCAATCTTTAATGGCAACTCGCTCACACTGGGAAGCCAAACGATGAAAACGTGCCTACAAGAGTAGCATTCTTAGAAATATTCTAGCTGCCTTTAAATAATGTACACATGCTATGACTTAAAATAAATACAGAACTTAATCGTTGGTACTAATTGTTTTTGTAGAGGGGAACACTTAAAAATTTTTGAAGAGCGGTTGTTCTATGCCAGGGTTAATTTTGACAGTTTTTTGACAGTCATAATTTATTTGTAACTAGACGACCCGCCCCGGCGTCGCCCAGGTGTATTATACATATAAACCTTCCTCTTGAATCACTCTATCCATTAAAAAAAACCGCATCAAAATCCGTTGCGTAGTTTTAAAGATTTAAGCATACAGACAAACAAACAAACGAAAATAGCGACTTTATTTTATACTATGTAAGGATTTGTACAGATCAGCTGTTTATATTCTAGCGATTTTAGAGTTGATTTTGTAAAATATAAAGAGGCTGTGAACATACTAACAATGGAATGCTATGTTGTAGCCATCGTTATATTTAAAAGAGAACAAATCCCAAGTCGATGGTTGTAGCACAGTATTTGTGTCGCATAGCCTATCGTAGCACCGAAGCGTAAACTTACCGTAGCGATATAGCTTAGACTATCGTAGCACTACAGCGTAGCCCATCGTAGTACTATATCGTAACGCTGCAGCGTATACTAACTATGTCATGACTACGCTATAACTTAGCCTATCGTAGCACTATAAGATACTCGTAGCTCATCAATGGAAACAGCGTGATCAATTGTAGTACTATATCGTATCTTATATAGTAGCAAGTTTTTACGTTGAACCCAAGCATTACCATACCACGTATATTTATTTATCACTATCACTACATAGTATAAAAAAAAGTCGCTTCCGCTGTCCCCATGTCCCCATGTATGCTTATATCTTTAAAACTACACAACGGATTTTGATGCAGTTTTTTCTTGACAGATAGAGTAATTCAAGAGAAAGGTTTATGTATGTATTAAACCTGTGCGAAGCCGGGGCGGGTTGCTAGTTTATCTATATTTGTTTATTGCTAAATGCACATATCACAGTTTCATAACGTACGCAACACGCGTTGTAACGTTCTAAACGTGCCAATTCAGCAACTTCAAAACAAAAGCGGAACCTCGGCAGGAAACAAAAAAGTTTTGACAATAATGTGCTTTATATACAAGATCAACACAAAACAAGTTACTAAACTGAAGTTAAAACGCACGGAAGCAAAAACTTTTACAAAAATGCGTCTCGGGGGTATCGTTTCGCGCTTTTAGTGTAGTTACTTTGTTTTGATTAGCAATTACCGAAGTTAATCAACGGTCGGCGCGGTCGGTCTTTGGATGGGTGACCGAATGTGACATTTACAAATAAGCACTACCGTCGCTTGCAAAAGGCGTTTTATTATGGTTTTAGGTTATTTGTGCCGTTAAGCTAGCCACACGGCCCACACAAACTTATATAAAAGTAGGTAAGTTCGTATAGGCTCATAGCGTAGTTTAACTAATTGTTTGTCAGCGATCACCAAAGTTAAGTGACGTTTGGCACGGTCAGTCTTTGGAAGGGTGACCGCAGGTGGCATTTTAACTGAGCACTATCGTTGCTGTTAGAGTCCAGTTGTTTTAATGAGGCTGCCGAACGGCATAGAAACTCTAACACCAGGGCTACCTACACAGCCTTTACAACCTTACTGATAAAGTAAATAGGCCGGGTGGCTAGCCCTGGTGTCAGAGTTTTATGCCGTTCGAAGGCTTCTGACATGGTTAAACGGTTAAAACAACCGGGACCTACAATTCGACGTGTCATCCGGTCGCGGTAGCGCTCAGTTGGAAACTCCACCCGCGGTCACCCTGACCTGTTATCGCTGACTAACACCAAGTCAAACTATGCCACGAGTACTACAGAACCTACCGCTAGGTACCTAAGTAAGTTCGTGATCGTATAGGCGAGGTATGTTTGGTTAACTTGCACAGTATGACAATACAGTTTACTATTCAATGAACTCGAGTCCACCAGCGATATCCCCTACGCTTGTGTGTGCGTGCTTTGTATGTAGAACCAGACTCCACCAAAGCGTAGCAACGTGGTGATGTTCGGGGCAACTGGCCGCTTGAGGCAATTTACTGTACAGTTTTACTCTGAATTTGTAGCGAATGAACTGAATGGACAAAACATGTTCCAAAAATGTGATGACTCATTTTTAATGTGGCAATTTTACATCTTGATGAAATGTATCAGAAATGGATCATATTTCTGTTGCGGGCAACCCAATCGTTTTAGTACCGCTGGGCCTCTGCCCACTTCACTTTTGCAGTCTGAAAGCTAGTATTGCCGTATTGGCCTAGGTCACGATTGTGTTTTGTTTCTTGCTACGTTCGATGGCGTATTTGAATCTACCAACCTGCACTGAGCCAGCGTGGTGGATATGGTCCAATCCCTCATCATGAGTAAGAAGCCTACTAACCCGGGCCTACTAGCAATTTTCCTACCCCTCCACCATGACTACCTAATACCAAAAATTCAGCTTTTAGAAAGTAGTTGCATTTTTTGCGCTTACCTCCCGGGCTATACGTTTTGCAGTGGACTATAAAAAAACTGGTAAAGTACAGTTCAGACTTTGGTGACTCTACCTACCAAACTGCTTATATAGAGCCACGGAACTCTAGGACTACAAAAGGGCCCTCCGTCTCTCACCTACGCTCCACTTCGCTTTAGTACAACCTGAGCCAAATGCCTATAAGCTAAGAAGTCTAGTTATTACAGGCTAAGCGATTTATAATGCGAGCCTTGAGGGCGGGATTAGGGAAAAGGCGATTCTACATTAATCATGTTATTTGACTGGCGAAATCTTGCCGGAACAGAATTATTTAGGATTTACTCGCGCTTCGAGAATAATTCAGTGAAATAATCGATTTTCAATATTAAGTACCTATACTGGGACACAGAAAATGGAAAAATAAGTTTGGAAAGTATATACAAAGCTGAAAAGGCATACTCGTAAGATAGAATGTTGAACGAATTTTACTATGAGGCTTTGAGGAATTTTCCTAGTGTGGGATCTAGGGTTCACCTACAAGTATGTACAGTTCACAGACTCAATGTATGTAGCATAATAAGTTTAACTATTAGTTATATGTACACTATAAAACTGTATAACTGTACCTATTTCTGTACATAGCCTTAAGGCTAACTAGGATTTCGTGAAAAAAAAAATTGTTTTGCAAAAAAATGGCAAAACCGCCTTTCATCGTGTACAAAATTCGAATATTTCGCCACAAATTTAGAAGGAATTATCGATGAACATACACAAAAAAAACATACAGACGAACATAGAACCTCCTCATTTATGGAAGTCGGTTTAAAAACAGTATAATATCCATCAGAAATTTACGAAATATCCTTCAGTTTTCCTGCTTTTTTTCCCTTACTTAGATATATTTCACTACTTACATCACAGAAAAACGTTATCCACCAAACATGAACTCTATTAATATAACTTCTTAATCTTATCGCGATCGCCATAAACCCTGATATCGCTTACCAAATACCCAATAACCAATCCTGCTACAGATGAAGCTATAAGTACTTGACCCAAGCGATAAAATTGGCTAAATAGAGCTTAACGGGAAAATTAGCAACATTCTGCCGACTATTTCATTCCTACCTCATTCAATTTTCATCTTTACGACCCTAGAAATAGAAGCCAAAAACAGAAAGCGTCAAATTTAATTTTCTTCGTGCCAACAATTACAAAAATCTTCACTTTCAGTACCCTTCCACAACAAGCGTTTAAAATTTTCGGTTTATGCTCTTGAAAGGTTTATAGAAATGTTATTGCGACTAAGTTGTATGGGGTTAGGGTTTGTGGCCACTTACATGGTAAGTATCACGTTCCTACGTTCCTAATATTATTTTAAAGTGCGTGTCTCACGCAACGGAGCTAAATACGAAAGGAAGTAAATCAATGCAGAGTGCAGTTCGGGGTTTAGAGCCTTGGATTATGGAAATGGGGAAATACCCACATAGTCAAAAACTGTACTGTACTAGCCTTTTTAATAGTCCACTGCTGGACTTAGGCCTATCCACGAAGGACGATTGGGCCATATTCAACTCGCTGGCCCAGTGCGGGTTGGAAGGATTACATACGCCAACGAATTACTTTTACGGACGTATGCAGGTTGTCTCACGATGTTTTCCTTCACCGAAAAACTACTGGTGTGAAGTTCCGAAGTTAAAAACTACATGAATTTAATCGAAAAAGACTCATATACATCTCAAATTATTAGGAAAATTAATACTGTCTCTCCGGAAATTTGAACCCGAATTTAAAGGTACAAGCGATAAATCTGCTGCTTGTTACAGATACTAGCGTACGTCTTTGTATTTTTCTTTCTATAGTTTTATTAGTTAGTTATTATACAATTTCACTAAAGAATAAACGTATTAATAAAGATACCTATGCTTAACAGTAGACAATCACGGGTTGTGAAAAATAATGAAGATGAAGATACCATGCCACAAGTCATCGACACTAAAGAAATACACAAGCAAAAAAATACTGAGCAAACGATTTGTACCAAAATCCGATATCCCCGAAAAATGCGAGCTCTAACAAAACTTTCTGAAAACAAAGCCGGTACTTTCCCACAAACATTTGTGTAACGTTTCCTCGGGGACCTCCCTGCGGGTATGGTCTCCTGGTACACATCAACTTGAAATATTGCGTACAAGCTGGAAAGTAACTTGAAGCTAGTAATTGATTTTGAGAAAATCGCAGCGTTTCATGCTCAAGTAGAGAACACTGTAACAAACCTAGCCTAATCACGGACGCCGAAATGTAACGAACCTAGCCTAGCCTGCCTAATTAAGCTCATTTATAAACCTAAGAAAAGTTGAAACTATTTTGAGAAACCTGTCTAAATTAAAATATCAGAGAAAATGATTATAGAACCTTGATTTGCTTCCAATGAATCCTAGCTTTATGTCAAACTAGCTATGCGTCCTGATTCTACCTAATTGTGAACAAATTATAAATTGAACCTCATGAAAGAAATATCCTAAGATATTAAGAATGCATTAAATATCGATACAGATATTCAATAAGATCCCAGCTTACATTTCGTAATGATAAATAACAAGAAATACAAAAACTAAAATGTGAACCTATCAGGTTCAAATTCTAATACTTACTACTAGCGCCATCTGCTTCCGGATCACTTGAGCCTACATTTTGATACAAGTATTCTGCAGTGAAATTCCTATCATAATTATCTAATCTATTTTACCTATTTATACGTTAGTTTGGCCAGTGTTCGTCTAGTGGTAGATCCTGTGTTATAGACCGCATAAACCCTAGGTAAAGGTGATTCGAAATTCTTACCTGTCTAATATATTACCTAAGTTCTGAAAGAAAACCTAATGTTTTACCTTTTTTGAGCTACTATGAACCTGAAAATATATTACTAATCTCAGAGTGAAATGCAGTACCTAACTAATGTCTCAAGAGCTATATAGAAATAGTGATTCTAGAGCTTCTCTGTTATATGTTAATTTAGAATATTTGTGTATAACGTAAATAAGCTTCAATAAAGCTAGGTATAAAATATTAATTTAGTTGCTTAAGAAAATATTAGACATGAGATGAGAAGGAAATTCCATTAAATTAGTACTTTAGAACAAAGAAACTCTATTATTGAACTAATATTATTATCAAACTACGCATATAATAAAAGATTGGAATGCCAGAAAGAATAATATTAATTTATTTCTGACAATTAATTTTAATATTTTAAATTTATTCAATTTTATTTAGGTATCAGAGATTTATTTTATTTTATGTTTATCTCTGATTATTTAGTCATGGCGCTCGAGAGAGCTGAAAACCATGAAAATGACTCTACTCTGCTTTCGTAAATATAACGCCATCCTGGAAAAAGAAAGCAGGAAAGAAAACCAGGAGTCGCGAGTGTGTCAGTCTATAGTCAGTTAAACATTACTTCATAAAGTCAGGAAAATCATAAAACTTGCACGAATTCCAGAGTGTTCACAAGAATAGCTCCTAGATTACTATAGATAAAGGTTCGAGAATCGACTTCGCCTCATAATATAATATTTAAATCAATAAGCTATCAATAGCTTTATTTCAAAGTGATCAGAATTTACACTCTTAATACGGACACGGGATATCCCTCCATTACGGAAATGAGAATCACTGGCTCAAGCTCTATCTGGCTTCAAGAGTTCTGCTTACTAATGAAAATACAGCATTGATCGAGTAGCACTTACGGCTAGTATTAAAATAATGAGATGAAGCAATAATAAGATATAGCAATAGTCGACTCTTCAATCCCCGTAATATAAATAAATGACATTTTATCTATGAACACTCTGTCCTTCGCAAATTGTACGAGTAGGTAAAGCACGTCATGTCTGGAAATTTCTCAATTTCTGGAGATTCTCAATCCGCATAGAATATAATATCTTAAGATTTTATGTTCACAAATAGTCGAAGCTGAAAAAGACAAATAATTAAAACATTTGTAATTCATACATAGAATCATAAAGGGCGAGAGTTAGAAGCTTCTATCTTCTACTCGTGAGTAAATGCTCAATGAAGGATATTTTCGTCAGTAACATACTTCTATAGAGTAGGAAACATCGTAAGTCAACTTATGCAAGACCGCCATAGGAACCTGAAGTCGGATGTGTATTTAACATCCCGCAACTGTTCTGCGTAATTACGCAAGTATATTCCTGCCTCTAAAGTGCAGCGTAAGCTTCGTAAGATTCTCGTCCAACCTCGTATGAAAATATACACGTATGAGAATTCACCATACCACATCAAACCAGTGTGGCGGACATAGGCCCAATCTTTCTATGATAGACCTCCTCTTTTCCTCTGATGTCCATTTGTACATTAATTATTATTCACCAGTAAATCATTCAGAAGTCTAATGCAGTACTGATCTGGCCGACTCGCAGGAACATCATCTGCTGAACAATTCTATACCTACTATGACATATCTATTTAAAAAGTGATACGATTATACGAAACCAAATCCTCTAGGAACATCCTCGTCCTTCGATCGAAAACAACTTTCTTCCAACTTGAGATTCTAAGGTCTGGAACTGTTTTTCCTAAGGTTTTAGCTGGAAAACAACCTCCATTCCTTTTCTGCGCGTGATTATTGGTTTTATATCGCTTCATAAGCTAAACAACTCAATTATAGCTGTAATAACTGAAAAATAAAACTCCAAATTTTCTCAAGTGAAGTCCCTGTTGTCAGTCCCGTCATATTCTCTGTTCTTTTTTTTCTCTTATTTTAAATTCTCAATTTCTGCAAAGAGTTATCATACCTAGATTGAAGATCTGTTGTTTTTTTAAAATGTATTTATTTACCAGATTGTTTGAATATCATTTGAATGGAAAGTTTCTTTAGATAATATTAGAAAGAATTATATCCTCATGTGAGAGACTTCTGACCTACAAGAATGTCTTCTTCCTATGCCTAGTTACTCAGATGTGGACGATCAAACCATCTGAGGTTTGTTACAACACGCTACGGCAAGCACAGCATAGGAGGGAACACCTCATTGGTTTTTTAGAAATCCGCTTCAAACCGGTTTTATTGGAAATCTATAAGTGAGGTCATCATCTTATCATAGGACGTCAACTGCTGGAGATCTACGACCGGCAGTAGATATCAAAAAGCCAAAACGACGACAACGTACAACGTCGTTATTTTTAGAGGATAAATCATGTCAAGAGGTTCTGTGTTAAATATATTATTTACTAGCTGCCCATCCCGGCTTTGCCCAGGTACGATTGTTATAGCTACAAACTTTTTTGTTAAAACACTCAAAAATGTAGTAAGTAAGTTCGTATAGGCCGGCCGTAAAAATGTAGTGAAAACTGCATTCAAATATGTTGTGCACTTTGGTAAAACACTCAACAATGTAGTAAGTAAGTAAGTTCGTATAGGCCAGCCGTAAAAATGTAGTGAAAACGGCATTCAAATATGTTGTGCACTTTGGTAAAACACTCAACAATGTAGTAAGTAAGTAAGTTCGTATAGGCCAGCCGTAAAAATGTAGTGAAAACGGCATTCAAATATGTTGTGTACTTTTGAAGGTCTCGTACATGGTATAAGCGGTTACACAATCGGGACGACAGACACACAAAAATAGCGATTTTGCTTTATAATAAATATGTAGTGAAGATAGCTAGTTTCCAACTTCAAGAAATAACAAGTGTGTTATAAATAGGTATTACAGTATTTTTTATTTCGTGCCTAAATACTTATGTTATGTTTCTAAATTCCTAATCGTTTTGCGGGCCAATATCAGTTAATTTTTTTTTTGTAGAGGAAATTCGCAAAATAGCCCAGTATTAATAAAATTATTTTGTTTGGTTCAGGGACTTCAACATATTTTTGTTTATTTGTTCACAAGTTCGCACTTGACAGCAGTATGTTTTAATAACGCTTGTAACATTTTTTAAAACTATAAATATGGCAGATTGATTATCAGAGAGGTATTTGTATAATCAAAGACGTGATGCACAAAAATAAGATAAAATTCTTGTGTAAAAATATCTCAGCTAAATAGTAAGTAGATTGATTTATTTATTTCCATTAAGTAACGTAACAGGTTAAAGTTTCATCATTATACTAGAATTTTCATGAAAATTATCTAACTTTGCACTAGGTAACTCATTCTCCCCGGGAGAAATGTCTCGCGTATATTACTAACCAGATGAAACAAAGTACCGTCTTGACTTTAATTTAACATTGAATAAAATGTGAAAAAGAATGAAATTTTATTTTTGTAGTGGAAATTCGTAAAATAGTCCAGAATCAATTATTTTGTTCGGTTCAGTTACTTCAACAAAATATTGTTGTTTATTTGTTCACAATAAGTTCGCTCTTGACCACAGTCAGTATGTTTTAATAATGATTGCAAACATTTTAAGACTATAAATATGACGGTTTGATTATTAGAGAAGCATTAAATATTTGTGTTATCAAAGACGTGATGCACAAAAATAACTTAAAATTCATGTGTAAAAATATCTCAGCTAAATAGTAAATAGATCGATCGAATTATTTCCATTAAGAAACGCAACAGGTTAAAGTTTCATAATTATACTAGAATTTTAATGAAAATTAACCAACTTTACACTAGCTAACAAATTTTCCCCGGAGAAATGTCTGGAGTATATTACTAACCAGATGAAACGAAGTACCATCTCGACTTTAATTTAACATTGAATAAAATGAGTAGCAAATTTTAATTTACATGCATATTGTCGATCGCCCCCAAAAAAGTATGGGCACTTTATATTGTGCTATTGGTATTTCTTTTTAATTGACTTCCAAAAAGGAGGAGGATCTATGTTTTTCTGGATTTTTTTTTTGTGTATGTTCATCGATATTTTCGTCAATTGTGAACCGATACAAAAAATACTTTTTAGTTCAAAAGGGTATACTTTAGAGGTGACCCATTTAAGTTTTATCGTAATAGGCTAAGCCATTTTCGAAAAATCAACAATAATGTAAAAATTGTATCATTACATAGTATAAAACTAAGTCGCTTCCCGCTGTCTGTCCCCATGTATGCTTATACGAGTATCTTTAAAACTCCACAACTGATTTTGATGCAGTTTTTTTTAATAGATAGAGTGATTCAAAGGGGTGGTATGTATGTATAGTACACCTGTGCAAAGCCCGGGCGGGTTGCTAGTACCTACATAAATTTACGCAAACCATTCGAATTTTGTACGCAATAGAAGTCGGTTTTGCTATATTTTTGTGAAAAATAATTATACAATCTTCTAGAACAGGCATTCAAACCATATAGCATGCAAAAGACAGTGAATAGTTTGAAGTTTTTTTTCTGTATATTATATTACTAGCGACCCGCTCCGGCTTCGCACAGGTGTATTATAATTCCGAATACGCTAGTTCGAGTCCTGCATTCGCGACGAACTTTTGAACTGTTTATTACAAAAATAACTCTTTAAGGTGTACATACCATACATACATGCATACATACATTATTAACCTTACTCTCGGATCACTCAATCTATTAAAAACCGCATCAAAATCCGTTGCGTAGTTTTAAAAATTTAAGCCGCTGCCTGTCCCTATGTATGTAGGGACAGGCAGCGGGAAGCGACTTTGATTTATACTATTTAGTAATAGTGATTGAATAAAATATGTGTTGTCTTCTAACCTGCATTAAGCTATCGTGGTAGATTTATTGCAATGAAATAAATCTTTACTGCATTTAGCATAAGAAGTACGAAATAATCAGCAATGGGACTGTTCAATTTAGAGCCAAGTAGAGCCAAAAAGCCAAAGAAAAACGTTAGAATCTTTTTCACCGGGTAGATAACTTATCCATCCATCCATCAGTCGTAGGATGGCCACTGCCGGACATAGGGCTGGATCTCCAATAAGTTCGGTTGGAAGCGGCTTACATCCAGCGCGATCCTGCGGTCTTAATGAGGTCATCACATTCCACCTTGCGGGTGGACGTTACCTTAATTAGCTTACATAAGCCTAATTGCTTTCATTATACTAATATCTGATATCAAACAGCTAGCCACCGAGGTAAGTTCAAGGAGATAAAATATTTACAAACATATTGATCGAGTTTTTGCTTGCTACGCGATTTTACCTAATATTTAATGTGCATAGTGCGCAGATTCTAATAGGAGTATCGATATTTTAACTAAACGTTTCAAGAGTAAAGATAAAAGCGCAATTTAACACTTTAAGGCAGTCCTGTGAAAAGTTGGCCGGGGCAAGTATGCTTTTATTAATTTATTTGATAGCACATTGATAAATTTATAAAGTTTTTATTATTCACCCTAATTTTATTAACAAAACAGAACTTAATAATTAGTTTTCCCAAATATGGCACCACCTACTTGCGCCGTATACAGATTTCGAATAGTTTACACATATCGATGTGACATCCATGTACTTTATTGTCGATTTATAAAAAAAAAAACTCAGCCGATTACGGTAAAATTTAAATGGAATGACCTCCGGAGTATCCTCTTTCAAAATATTTTTTTTAATCGTTTCATAATAGTTGAAAATATTTATATTAGAACATAAAAAAAAATACCTACATACAGGCAAACATAGTATCTCCTCCTTTTTGGAAGTCGGTAAAAACGTAAAGCGCACTACACACTGAGCCCGCCGGGCCGCCGACATATTATGTCGGCAACTTTTTGTCGGCGTTTTAGTTGGCGGCTTCACTTAATACAAGTCGGAAAATTTGGTCGGCGGCATGTCGGCGGCTTGAGATGAGAAATTCACTACGGGTCGAGCGTCGCCGCCCGCCGGGCAACTGAGCGCAGGCAAAGAATATATAATAATACTTGGCGCAGGCGTACCCAAGCCACGGTAATGATATCTTCAGTATTCCGACTTCATACAAACGTTCGGAACGCGAATCATACCTAAGCGCTACGCGCCTCGAGCGTAGTATGTTCAGAAGCATACCAGTCAGTCGCGGCGCGGCCCACAAACTAAGGGATCCGTAGTGACGAATGAACGTGTGGGTTTGCAACTAATAAGTACGCGATTTACGTAGGGAAAATGTAAAATTATACCATATACCTACATATATCTCCATAATGCTTCCTTTTTCATTCACAAAAAAATTATTTTCTGCAAATATAAATATAATAATTTTGCATCATTATACCTAGATATAGGTAGGAAAATAGGATAGTGTAATAAATTTAATACACAAAAATAGAAAAGAACTCAAGTAGGCAATGAGTAAGTAGTATGAAATTAAAATACTGAAGGCGGGCCAGCCCTACGGCGTGGTTCGCTCTTTGAGGCCACGTGACGTTGTAGGTATATATCTCAAGGACAGCACCGAGTCACACTACTGTAGTTATCATTACCGTGCCCAAGCCGCCGACATGTCGGCGGACATGATTCTTTTCAAGCAGGCCGCCGGGTTGTGTCGCCGGGCTTTGTCGGCGGCCCGGCGGGCTCAGTGTGTATTGCGCTTAACACTTGTGTAATAACTCGTTTAGTACAAAGTATTCCTCAGAATATTTTTTGTTGCACTGTCGAAAGACAATCTAGTCAAAGCTTCTAATAAGAAGCCCAGAGTACTGGCGACTCGAAAATCAGGCATGTAGCCTAAAGCACCAAGGAATTATTTACGAAAAAATCGGCCAAGTGCGAGTCGGACTCGCGCACGGAGGGTTCCGTACTGTATATGAGCCATCCGCAAATATTAATTTTACTTTAATTTCATTATTTATTATTTAAGTGAATATAAAACTAAATATTCTGTGAAAATTTCAAGCATCCACCCGTTACCATTATTAATATCGAGCGAAAAACGGCCAAAAATTAGGTTTGTTGTATGGGAACCCCCTTTAAATATTATTTTTATTCTATTTTTTGTTATAGCGGCAACAAAAATACATTATCTGTGACAATTTCAGCTTTCTAGCTATAATGGTTCATGAGTTACATCCTAGAGACAGACGGACAGCGGAGTCTTAGTAATAGGGTCCCGTTTTTCGTGTTCTCATTGGGTACAGAACCCTAAAACGGCATTTTCTACTGAATTCCAAATAAATCTATAGCTTTTTGATGTAAAAAGAACACACATATAGCTCTTTATAATTTAATAATCAGCGAGATGTTAAGAATTGTATTGATTTTAATATTCATACCGTAATACTTACTTTGATATTGAGTCAGTTCAGTATTCTTAACTGACCTTACCTATGTCATACTGAGGTTCTTTTATCCCTGCTTACAAGTATATAGGTACAGTAAACAATGTAGTGGCTTTGTTTACGGAAGAAGCACCATATGTGGCAGTCAAACATTGTTATAGCTTTGACGAGGGCTTCGTAATAAACTTTAGGATTTGCAAACTAGTTCGTCAGAGGCTTACGCGCCTTTGCAAAGGACTTTACAGCTTTCAGTCTTCTGTGATAGTTTACAGATTAGGCCTGTAACTGTGGAAACCAATGTAGTTTTTGCTATTTTAACCTTATTATCTATACCAATATTATAAAGAGGAAAGATTTGATTGTTTGTTTGTTTGTTTGCATCGAATAGGCTCCGAAACTAGTAATATTATAAATCAAAAGTATGCCTTTGTTGGTTTGGTACTCTTTTACGCAGCAACGGAGCAACGAATTGACTTGGCTTTTGGCATGGACTAAGTTTTAACAACGGAAAGTGAAATAGGCTACTTTTTATCCCGGAAAAAATGAATTGTTCCCATGGGACAGCACAAAAATTAATATACCACGTGGGCAAAGTCGCGGATAAAAACTAGTATTCTAAATAAAACTAGGGATTTGACTTGTTTATCGTTATGTATGGTCGTATTTTAAAACAAGTTTTGTTTAGATTGAGTCCATAAAATCGGCATTTGAAATTAATTGCACTGATACATAATTTTTTGCTAAATTAGACTACGTTATAGGCTGCATGCACACACACACAACTCCTCACAACACACGAGATCCAACTCCTCTTTGCGTCGTTGGTTAATCAACGACACAATGATTTTATTAGTCCGTGAAATTAATTAACTTGTACAAAAGATATACAAAAATGTTCATGGATATTCATCCAACCCCCACCTTCACTAGCAAATGGTTAAACAGAGCGAATTGCGACAGCATTATCCCAACAAAAACATGGCATGTAAAAAATAACAACTCGAGCAACAATTCTTCAGTAAAAAGTAGTGAGATCAAAATGTAAGCCCAAGTCGGTTTATATATTCAGTACTTATCTATGACAGCATCAAAGTTGTAAAGATACGCCCAGATTCTGCCCCCATAGACAAGTATTGAATATATAAACCGACTTGGGCTTACATTTTGATCTCACTACTTTTTACTGAAGAATTGTTGCTCGAGTTGTTGTAATTTTTACATGCCATGTTTTTGTTGGGATCTCACTTCTTTTTGTTAATGATGGTTAACCACCAACACCGTGAAGTTGCTCAGCCCTATCCAGACCCTGCCCTCTACGGCGCCCCCACTGCGGCCCCACTGATTCCCCACCGAGCCCTCATCAAGCCCCCACCTTGGCCACACTGAGTCCCCACCGAGCACCCACCACGCCCCCACCGCGGCACCATTGAGTCCCCACTGAATCCCCACCGCACTCCCACCACGGCTCCCTGAGTCCCCACCGAGCCCCCACAGAGCTCCAATCAATCCACCACTGCACCCCCATCTCGCCCCCATCGAGGCTCCACTAAGTCCCCACCATGAAACTGAGACCCAACTCAGTCCCCACCGAGCCCCTTCCACGCCCCTACCACGTCGGCACTTCGCCTCCAACACGTCCCCACTGCGCCCCCTACCCTACTAGAAGCCCACCCCTGCCCTACCCTTGCCCTAGAGATCCAAAATTTGAATCTAGTAGGGACATAAACTGAAATCCGAAGTCAAACCGCAAAGTTGTCTTGGTAATCACCTATTTCACGTACTACAATTAGGATTACAAACTTATTTGTGTAGATACTAAAATAGGAAAACTAGACCAAAATTAAAGTATGTTTAATTTTTTTCTTGCTACTTAGGCTAAATGATAATGGTCATCAAAATTACAAGCTTGTATATCTGCTGGAAGTACCTTGGAATTATGATGATCGTTGAGTGAGTGAGGTGATTCGATTTGTATGAAATTTGGACATATACTTTGTTATATGACGTTCTTTTGATTTTAAATGATTCAGACGTCTATTTTTATCCAGAACGATGTTACTGGAGGTTGAAATGGCCTGAACGGCTTCGGGAAAAGTATGTTTACGGCTGTGCTCGACTTGTTTGATTGATTGTCAGATTGTTAATTTTTCACTACATTCCTTGACCAGACATACACAATGAAAGTAAGATTATCTTCACGTGAGGAATTATGTAGTCTAAGTACTTAGCTTAGACTACATAATCTCACGGGAATCCCGGAATCCCGGGCCCATCAATGCGCGAATGAATGCGGTCCGGTCTCTTTGTGTATCTCTACATAAGTGTTTCTATCACTGAGCAGGCTTTTTGCAGAGGTACAGCAATTGCATTAGTAATTAAATATTTTTTCACCAAAAATGATACAACCGACTTCAACAGTGTACAGAATTAAAATAGCTCGGACGAATCAATGTATCGTCGATGTAGTAACTTTTATGTTATTGTTGATTTTTCCAAAACGATTCAGCCAATTTCGATAACATTTTAGTGGCCTAATGATAATTATTTTTGGCGAAAAATGGGAATACCGCCTCCCATCGTGTACAAAATTCGAATATTACGCTCATTCGAATATTACGCTCAAATTGTTGATTGATCAAAAACGGCTCAGCCGATTTCTTTAAAATTTAAATGGGACCACTTCGAGAGTATACCCTTTGGAATTAAAAAAGAATTTTTCGATTCAGTTCACAATTGGCGAAATTATCATTCATTTACACACACAAAAAAAAAAAAAAACATACACACGAACATCGTCGGTTAAAAAAATCACATACGGTCAAATTAATTGAGAACCTCCTTTTTTGAAGTTAGAAAGAAAGCAACTCGAAGTACTATTTTCGCAGTCACAGAGAAACAGTCAAAGTCAAAAAGCAGACAAAGTCGCGGCTAGAAACTAGCACACAATGAATGTCAAATTATCTCACTGGTAGAGGACGAAGCATTGTAGACTAAGCTAGTCAAACCTAGACTACATAATTTTGCGAGAATCCCGAGATCCCGGGTCCATCAATGCACCAATGAATGCGGACTGGTCATTTTGTATCTCTGTAGGGGGTTGTATCACTGAACAGGCTTTTTGCAAAGATATAGGGATTGAAAGGGCATTGAAAGGTTTATCAAAAATAATCTATACTAATATTATAAAGAGGTAAAGTTTGTGAGGTTGTAGGGGGTAATCTCTGGATCTACTGAACCGATTTTGTAAAAAAATTACCAATAGCAAGCCATATTCTTTGCGAGTGTCATAGGCTATAAATTAACTCGAAAAATGTAAACAGTTTGCAACGGTAGTCGGTTTTTTTTAGTGAGCTGGAGAAAAAACAATATTTATGAATTCTGTCTTCTTTAGCCAACCGCACCCGGGCGAAGCCGGGACGGACAGCTAGTATTACATAAATGTATTGATCTTTATCGTTAGCAACTTGGCTGTGTGTGGTACAACCATAATGAAGCAAATTTAAAAAAATCCCACCGGTCTCATTACCAATCCTATATCCCAGAAGCCTACGTACTATAGCCTATGTCCAGCAATAATATTTAATTAATTTCCAATCAGCTTAAAATTTACAGAATAATCTAAACCATTACTTAAAGCAATAAACCACCGCCGGCTGATGATGAGGTTGATATAAATACACCGCACGCATCAAAAACGGTGATGACCGTCAGAGTCTACAGTCGCACGACAAAAGCAAACGTGGGGCATCTTTAACAAAAAAAAAATGTATCATACGTAGAAGCGCTTTCACGATAGCACCCGTTCACCTGACGTCTATGTGTGCGTTTCTCAAATTAGCTTCGGTCTCGCTCACTCCTACGCGGCGCGAATCGCTTCAAAAATTCTTAAGCATGCAGTTAATCAATGCCACTGTTGGTGTCTAAAATTATGTATAATGTAAATTGTCCTTGCTTAATTGTGTATGTACCTAAATTAAGTATGTAATATTGTAATTGTAACTTAAGTTTGTACTTGCTGCGCCCTCAATACAGGGTATATATGCCATATATTTAGTTAAACTAGTTTTTAACCGAATTATGTATATATTTGCAATAAATAAATGAATATGAATATGAATATAACTCCACCTACAGTTCTATAGGAGGGCGACATCTACATTGAACTTGACAGAAACATCAAATTGACACATAATTGATTATAGGATAATGGACATTACTATTGGTTATAATATAAATTGACATAAAATAATGGTAAATAATAATATTAAAATAATGTGATGATAATAATTTTGAAATAATGTACATAATAATAGCAATGTCAAAATAATGTTATAAATAATTTATTACTACATGTAGTTGGAAATAAAGGCTTTTTTCCTTTTACTTTTATATTTCTTTATTCAACTTTATCCCGCAAAGATTTTGTACAAATGGTAATTATTATTTTTCACAAAAAATGGCAAAACCGCCTTCCATCGTGTACAAAATTCGAATATTGATAAATCAAGAATAATGTAGGCAATTCGAGCGCGAATTGTTTACATTATTCTTGATTTATCAAAAACGGTTCAGCCGATTTCTGTAAAATTCAAACGAAACCACTTTAGGAGTATTCCCTTTCGAACTAAAAAAGATTTTTTCGATTCAGTTCACAATTGGCGAAATTATCGATGAACACACACAAAAAAAAAACATACACACGAACAAAGAACCTCCTCCTTTTTGGAGGTTGGTTTAAAAGTTGAAATCACGTGTCTTTCTGTACTAACTTTGACATTTATGTAATGAATACCAATTACGTAAGTTACCTACTTATTAGGTAATTGCTTTGTAAAGCTACTCCCTCTAGGCTGTTTTCTCAGTACGCATTAAATTTACCTTGTGAGCTTTACTTTTACATCTAAAAGGGAAAACTGTTGTACTCGGCTGTAATTTGCGTTTAAGAATTGTTTTTGTTTTTTTTTTAACTCTGTTTTTAAAGTTCCGTACCCAAAGGGTAAAAACGGGGACCTATTACTAAGACTCCGCTGTCCTTCTGTCTGTCTCTAGGCTGTATCTCATTAACCATTATAGCTAGAATTTTCACAGATGATGTATTTCTGTTGCCGCTATAGCAACAAATACTAAAAACCGAATAAAATAAATATTTAAGAGGGGCTGGGTGCCCCTTTTAAATATTTATTTTATATAACAAACCTGAATTTTAGCCGTTTTTAGCTAGATTTTAATAATGGTAACAGATAGATGCTTGAAATATTCATAGATAGAATAGGAAGTTGTAAATTCACTTCAATAATAAATAATTAAATTAAAACAAAAATCCCATACAGTACGGAACACTTCGTGCGCGAGTCCGACTCGTACTTGGCCGATTATTTTATAACATGGCGATTAACGATCAAAAACATCTAGAGTAGAGACCATCTAGCAGCAAATGCAGCGAAGGGCATCCACCCGAGAGGTTGATGGATGACCTCTTTAAGACCGTAGAATAACTTTTGATGCAGGACACTTTAAAATGTTCTTATTAGAGATAGGGAGAGGCCTATGTCCAGCAGTGGAAGCTGCAACGACGGATGATAAGTATTACCTTCACCTGCCTTCATAATAGTTCACTGCAGAACAACTTAGGGTGATTGAGCCAAAACCACCACACTGACCCATTGCGGCTCGGTGGATTCACACACATCATCAAATTTGTTCTATGAACGGTTGCTACACGATGGTTTCCTTTGCCGGAAGGCCAGTGACATTCCGTGCGTAATTGCCAAATAACTCTGAACTCAAGACTGGGATTTAAACCCACGGCCTCACGATTGTGAGGCGGATCTTAATACCACTAGACCACCACAGCAATGACGAACATTACATAAACGCAATCATTATTTTTAAATAATATTTAGGTATTTTATCATAAAGAAAATTAATATTATTTATAATGTTTTCAATTCCCGTCATTCTTTGTAAACTGCATAATTATAAGGATGTAATACATCCATAACTACATGTTCATATTCATTTTATTCATAAAAAAAGTTTTACACGTCAAATCATTTCGTTTTTAACAAAAAATCATTCAAATTATAGAGCACTAGCTGACCCGGTGAACTTCATCTTCCCTGTCAACTTTCTGTCAATTACAATTTTTTACATGCAGGAACAATTTGTATGGGAAAATTAGATTCATGTTATATTATTTTACTCACATATTTTTTAATATTTTCTCACTGTATAAACCTTCCGTTATAGCTTCACAGGATATTTTATGACCAAAAATTAGCCCAATCAGTCCAGCCGTTTTTGAGTTACCATATCATTATAGCCAAAAGTAAGTAAAATCGTATAGGCCGTGTAACTAGCAATGTTGTCAGTTTATAAGCCACCTTAAGGCCTCTAACATGGCTAAACGGTTAAACAACCGAGACGCTGTGACCACTACCGCTACGCTATAAGCGCTACGCTATAAGCGCTACGCTATAAGCGCTACGCTATAAGCGCTACGCTATAAGCGCTACGCTATAAGCGCTACGCTATAAGCGCTACGCTATGAGCGCTACGCCATGAGCCATTCATCTGTTTAATGTTTTACTCTCTAGCCAGTTCCAGGCTTTCACGAGAGATGAGGTTGGCAAAGTGGGCGCATAGCGGAACTAAAACTACTGTTTCTGTGTAATGTATTGTGCTGTTTCACACGAAATACTCGTAGCAAGTGTTTTACGTGAAATTAAAAATGTCGCAAACATGGTATTGTAGTGAAAAAGTGTGAATGCAAAATTTTTACTAAAAGTAAGTTTATATTAACTTACTTTTAGTATAAATTTTGCTCTGACAACAGTTTTTTTTTATTAAGCCGCCTGAAGGCCTCAGACGTGGAAAAACGGTTAAAACAACAGGGACTAACAATGCTTACTTACAATTAAACGTGCGTTCAGTTGTGAATGGCGGTCACCCATCCGAAGACTGACCGTGCTGAACGTTGCTTAACTTCGATGATCGATAACGAACACTAAAATTTATACTAAAGACCGGACAGCACTCTCGATGACAAAAAAGTGTAGTGATGTGTGACAGCGGCAAGCGAAGAGAAGTATGGCATATACAAAAGGCGAAAAAAATCATACTAGATATAAAATTACTTACTAGATAGCAAAGAAGATATAATAATACTTGCTGATAGGTACCGATCGGTAGCACTCTGAATGAAATAATTTTCTATCGTTCGCCGTGTACACAAAAGCATTTGCAAGTATGGGTCGAATCATACTACCTGGCGTTTGTGATGTTAGATACAAGCTCCGGTTAGCCCAATACTGATTGAAGCTCACTTAACATCTGCTCGAGGATTGGGTTATCCTCAGCTTGGAGCTAACATTACAGCCGCCAAGTTGTATGATTCCTTTACAATGTATGGGTTATAGATACATTGTATAGGTCAAATCATACAAATAGTATAAACATACAGCACTTACACTTACAACGCTTACTTACAGCAGTAAATACACGCTACAGAGCTAAAACCATTAGTAGAAAAAGGATTTAAAAAATACCTACGCAATTAAAGCTTTAGATGTACTTTAATTGAATTCTTTGCCACGGGTAATTTATTTTTACTGTTCTAACAACTTTCAACTGCAGTAGTAACAACGGTAATTCATTAACCGTTCTTACTACTGGTAGTAAGATTGTGAGCTTTTGTCAGGATTTGTAACTAACTTCACATCCGCCTACATGTATGATGCGGCATTTATCACACACATCGTTGTTATATTACAGATCTTGCTTCCTACCCGCAGTTTAAAAATGTATTGAGGTCAAATGTCAATCGAGAACAGAGCCAGCTGCCCTCTGGCGGGTTGGATCCCAAAATATACTTAGTTTAGCAACTCGATTAAACTGACTTAACTCGCTTGATTAGGTTTTGGGAATTTAGATTGCACCACAGTTTATTGTAAGCGTATATAGCTAACTGGATACTGAATAGTATAATTATTTTTCGGAGAAAATGGCAAAACCGCCTTCCATCGTGTACAATGTTCGAATATTTCGCTCGAATTGTTTGCATTATTGATGATTTATCAAAAACGACTCAGTCGATTTCTGTAAAATCTAAATGGAATCATTTTGGGAATATACGCTTTCGAATGAAAGAAGATTTTTTCGATTCAGTTCCCAGTTGGCGAAATTATCGATGAACATACACAAAAAAATACATACACACGAATTTAGAGCCTCCTCCTTTTTGGAAGTCGTTTAAAAATGCTTTGCTGCTCAATATCACACTAGGTATACGATTGTTTTTACTAAAATAAATTATAATTTAATCGTAAAAATCGTAACTAAAGCTCTATTTCTAGCCAAACCAACCAACAGATTTTACCGATTGCATAAGCTCATGTTTGTAGGGCTACAAGTAAAGCTGTGGTATCTCACTTTTTACTTTCTGACTCCATCGTCATTATTAAATTACCTCATACAATATTTCTTGAAGTTGAAAATTTTTAAATGACCAAAAAGCCCGATTACACACTACACAGGCGCCATCATAATTATATTAGCTAAATAGCATAGTTCTGTTTCTTTTTCACTTTAGGCATTCGGTAGAGAGAACGCTTTTTACGTTGCTATTAAATTTACGCTGGCGCCTCTGTAATCGGGCTTGATGTTTTGTGTATTTTTCCAAGCAAAGTTGCTCGTATCGATGAAACAGACGGTCTAACAGGAAAGAAGAAACTTTGAGAAAAAGGTCAATTGCTGAACCCAACTCGGTTGACCGACGTTTGCAAAACTACGTTTTATTTATTCGTTGAAAATATTGTAGGATCTCTATTACGGCAAAGACTATTTTAATCATTCTTTGCTATCACATAAACTATTATAGGCCTGTACAATATGTTTGGAAGCGGCCTTCATCCAGTGTGTGTGAGATTATCAGTCCGCCTTGGCAGTGAGCGCCAATAGGTGGTCTTCATTAGCACTTTGCCAGCTGATCCCGACGAGCCGTCGTGTTGCGATTTTCTACAATTATCATTAAAATCAAGACGCTGTACCATGATCGGTGTTTGTTGATTGTGCAGCTTTATTATTTAGCTACACACACATACGATTCATTTACAAAGCGATGAAGCAGGGGAGAGGAGGCTCGGCGATCCGCGGCTGATCGGCGATCCCTCACGCAGTGCGCGATTACGTAGTCAAGTTTTTAATTTTTTGCAAAAAGGGGCCTTTTAGATTTTTTTTTAAATAAATAAGACATAAATATTGTTTTTTTTTTTTTCGGGCAAAAGTGCCTTTATTAACTACAACAAAACTACACTACTATTACACAAAAAGCATTGGATCACCCTCAGACCTTTGAAGGTCTAAAGATAATCCAAATGCTCAAGCCCACTGCCAGTTGGCAGCGTGCCCAGCATGCTGGCTGCATTGCCACGCTGAATGGCAATGCTTATGCGTTGAGCCAAATAAACACCAGCATTTTGGTCACGCGTCGCGTCCACCAGACGCCCAGAAAGACTTTTGAAAATGATATGAGCTCCCGGCCCCCACGGACCCAATGTCAATATTGTTTTGGTTTTAGTAATTTAAATATACATGCTACTGTAACATATACAAAAAGAAATAAATGCTTTACTACTATACTTACTTTCTTAAAGAATTTACAATAATGACGAAAATGACAGGCGCACGGGTAGATACGGGTTATAAAATTCCCGGCTGGCAAAGTGTTAGAGAACTTTACGTCTCCATCGGCCATCCACCCTGCGAGGTATATTCCCTGCCTATTGCCACTTCAACTTGTAAATCTGGTGAGTTTTATCGTTTAGTTTAATGATGAACAACGCAGCCCAGCTCAAACAAATTTGGGTACTTCTACGAATTTTCTCATTCCTGATTCGATCTTATAGAGAGACTGAGCAGAGCCTATCACTCATGCAAGCTAAATGTCCTTAACCTTTGATAACAATCTGCTTCCATAGTAACAGTTACAATCTGCTGCAGAGGCAGCTGGTAATCTTATTAGGGTAGAAATAGGAAATGGACGACGGGTCGTCTTGGGACGCATACTAATAGACCTTTGGCAGATCGGTATCTATATTTTGTTTAACTTCGGTGCTTCAAACTGCCACAGTTAAACAAGAAAGCCTTATATCCGTTTGAAAAAAAAACTATAGTTCGGCCGTTCAGAGAATGCGTTCCTGACACGTCATCTTGAAAAAATGTTTTTGAAAAAAAACCATTTAATGTTTTAAGGCCCTTTTTAATGAAATTTCATTAAATGGGCCATAAATCGTAGACGGTAAGTTTTACAAAAAAGTTTGCTGGATACAAAAGATGCGAAATTTTATTTTCTACAATAATGATCGAAATGTTTTTTGCCCTAGTTTCCGAGATATCGGCCAAAAACATTTTTTTAAGATGACGTGTCAGGAACGCATTCTTTGAACGGCCGAACTATAACATCGTATTCCGACAGTATAACCGACAGCTAATTTTTACATTTTCCTTTTTATTACAAGCTTTTATTTAACTTGCAATGGATGTATGTATATTACCTATGTATGTACCTATCTAATTTCGGGTGGAATATTGCAAGATAAATTAGACCAACTTCACGGTTTTCGATTGAGCTGAAATTTTTCACGCATATGTATATCGCGTGACAATGCAATAATATTATGGTACCAAGGATCTGATCTGATGAGGAGTCGCAAGGTGGCCATAGGAACTCCTGTACTAAACATGATATGATATAAGATTTAAGGAGTAACAAAAGACGTAATTCAGCTGGTGACGCCCACTCACAGGCAGGCGAGGGGTCTATGTATCTGGCCCCGCCATTAAAAACAGAAAACCCGGTCAAGTGCGTGATGCGTGATGCTGCCGAGTTATTTAAAACTAAACTAAGAAATGGGCTCCAAAATGAGTTATTCTACGACGTCAAAGATTTTCTGAATTTACAAGAAATTTTATCTGATTGACTTTTTAATAGATTTAATAATATCTAATTTATATTTTAAAATAAGCATTGACTGCATTGCATCGGTTTACTGTAATTTTGTAATTTGTATGTTATCTTTTCTTTTGTAAGTAATTCGAAATGTAACTATGTAACTAACTAACCAATAAAATATTAATTATAATTGAAAGACTCGTCGTGTCTGGGCTCGTTTTACTTGTCTTGGCTAGCACTCTGCTGTGACATGACATCCAGGATATCAAAAGCTTGTAGGTATGTTGAAAAAGTTATATTTTATAACAATTTATTATATTTACCTTAGTTTTGGCTATTTGCAACTAGCTCGTACTTACTTAGTATCTATTGTAGCAAAAACAGCTTCATTAATTATTCATAATGGACAATCGAAGTGTTGCAAAATGTGAAAAAATATGTTTTTTAGATATATTAGAGAATCTTATCTTGAAAATAGTTCGTTATCTGAATTACAGAGCAGCCTAATTACAGTCTTTTGTGAACCCAAAACCGACCCACTGTTTATTAAAAGTAGGTCTATTTTGGTAAACACTAATGAACCGAAAATGTTTCTTTTAGATGAAATAAAAGTTTACGACTTAACCCTCAAGACATTAAATTGCTAAACATTTGCGGAAAACGTAACAAAATCGATATTTTATGGCGTTTCAAATGACCCCATGAATGATGCATCAGATCGAATAGCTTTATGGAAAAGAGATTCATGATATATCTACCTACATACTTGTATGTGTCAACATGGTAATATACACAACATGAGTTTGAGTATGTATATCAGTCAACGGATATGCGCGTTATCACATAATACAAGTTGGAGATTAACATTCTTCTCATAATTTTATTATTTACTCATTACAAACAATTTTGCTGTACAATTTACTGTAGAACCTACAAATAAATAAATGAAAGTCAAAAATTGTCACTACAAAATCAAATATTCTGTAATTTTTTTCAACAAATTGAAGTCAAAAATAAGTATCTAAGTGTGTGAAATACTCGTATATGACCTATAAAAGCCGTGTCCAGTGTTTCACAAGCCGGACATTTTTCTTGCAAGCAAACGCGTGCGATCTACTCATTGCTTTAATTCTGAATTTAAACCAAGCGTTTAGTGTTTATTATTAAAACCTCGGAGGGGATGTGTCTTTTTATCCGACTCACAAAAAAGGAGGTACTATGTTCGTCTCTATGTATTTTTTGTGTATGTTCTTCGAAATTTTGGCGAATTGTTAGCCTATTCGCCGATTTAAAAATATTTTTCAATTCAAAAAGATATATTCTTCCGAGATGTCCCCATTTAAATTATGAAGAAATCTTTATAAAAGTTCAACAATACTGTAAAAAAACTACCAGGATGACAAATCGGTTCGTGTGAACTATTCGAATTCTGTCAGTACGGTTGAAGTCGGTTATGCCATTATTGGCGAAATCATGAATCATGCGTTGTTTCGGTTTTATCTAGTGCCAGTTATTGTATGGAATATATTTTGAGTTAGATTTTCTCACTTTATATTTATTCTTAGTACCTATAAAGTCTTGACATCGCGAGAAAAAAACAGCATACCTACCCTTCGACAAAATTTATGGAACACTCGTTTTTGTTTGCGTTTTTCGGATTGATCAACTGAGGGCAGTTGTTCAAAACAATGATGTCACTTAATGTCTTCTATAAATATAACGGAGTAGCAAAACAAATTTCTATATGATAGAAATTTGTATAAGGTATCTTTTATTTATGAGATAAACTAGCGACCCGCTCCGCTTTCGCACAGGCGTATTATACAATAAACCTTCCTCTTAAATCCCTCTATCTATTAAAAAATTAATAATCGGCCAAATGCGAGTCGGACTCGCGCACTAAGAGTTCCGTACAGTATAGAAGCCCCTCTTGGTAAATGTAATTTTAATTTAAATATTTATTTTTGAATGGATTATAAAACAATATTCTGTGAATATTTTAAGCATCTTCCTGTTCACGTCATTAATTTCGAGCAAAAAATCACGTTTTGGATTTTGATATTCATTTTATTTTTATTTAACTATTTATTTTTAAAGTGAATATTTATTTAAATATTCTGTGCATACTTCAAGCATCTACCTGTCATCGTTATTAATATTGAGCGATAAACGGCTAAAAATTCAGGTCTGTTTTTAATATTTGTTGTTATAGCGGCTACATCATCTGTGAAAATTTCAACATTTTAGCTGTCACCGTTCATGAGATACAGCCCGGTGACAGACAGACGGACAGACGGACGGCGCAGTCTTAGTAATAGGGTCCCGTTTTTACCCTTTGGGTACGAAACCTTAAAAACCGCATCAAAATCCGTTGCGTAGTTTTAAAGATATAAGCATACATGGGGACAGACAGCGGGAAGCAACTTTGTTTTATACTATTTAGTGATATCTGATATCGTTTTGTGGTCGTCTGTCACATTATATTCTCATTTCTATTGTACGCTTTGTGCGGGACGCTCTCGGCAAAAATAACAATCGTGTTCTAACAGTCAACGCGTGCGTATATTTACTTCCATTGTACTCGTATTGACGTTATATTTTCTTGCAAACAAATAACCAGAGTTTCATATTTGCTCTCGTACTACACTTGCCGTGCGGAGCAGTTATTTTAACAGGTACTTAAATTTACACAGAATTTATTAAACTGAATTTAGTAAGAATCTTTGAAAATCTAATACGTTAGGTAAAATCGTGTCACAATTTCGTGTTTATTATCGTAGCCCTCCAAAACGTGACCAATTTTTATAATTTTTTATGTACATCTTACATTTTGTAGGTCTGAAAATAGGTCATGGTGGGTAGATATTTTTATACCTTTTGGTGATTAGGGTGGCATTAAACGCAAAAATGTTGGAAAACTAGGTAAATAATAAAATTAGATGTACTAAAAATTGCACTTTCTTTTGGATTTCTAAAGTTTCAAATATATTTTTGTTTAATCGCCAAAAATCGTGTAACTTGTAGACTTATTGTCACAAATAAGATTGATTATGTGGAACTGATAATGACTTGACAATCCAAATCCCTTTTAATCAGTATTATAAAAACAAATGTGTATATCTTGGTTTATATGTAACTTTTTTACGCAGCAATTGAGCAATGGAATGCCATGATTTTGTGTATGGATATAGTATAGATGAATGAGTGTCTTAGTCTACCTACGTCTTTTAATCGTGGGCGAAGTCGCGAGCAAAAGCTGAATATTTTTTCTATCTACCTATCTATTCAGCCTGTTCCACCCACTGCTGAGTATAGGCCTCTTCTCTTTCTCGCCATTTTTTCCGGTCCTTTGCTAGCCTCATCCATTGCCTCCCGACAAGTTTGAATAATTTTTTCCAAGTTTAAATTAACTTCGTTAATATATTTCTCACTTGATATTAATTTGTTCCAGGTATTTTATTGGCATGTGAGGGGGCGCTGCAGGCGGCATGCGAGGCGAGCGCGCGTCCCGCGCCGCGGCTTCACTCGCCGCGGCCGCGACGCTGTTCGCGTTCGGCCTGCCAGCGTTCGCCGCGCTCGACCTAGCCAATGGAGCGACAGGCAAGTACAATCACTGGTTGTGGTGTTCTTGACGCTTTTCGCGTTCGGTCTGCCAGCGTTCGCCGCGCTCGACCTAGCCAATGGAGCGACAGGCAAGTACAATCACTGGTTGTGGTGTTCTTGACGTTCTTTGCGTTCGGCCTGCCAGCGTTCACCGCGCTCGACCTAGCCAATGGAGCGACAGGCAAGTACCATCACTGGTTGTGGTGTTCCCGATGCTCTTCGCGTTCGGCCTGCCAGCGTTCGCCGCGCTCGACCTAGCCAGTGAAGCGACAGGCAAGTACAATCACTGGTTGTGGTGTTCTTGACGTTCTTTGCGTTCGGCCTGCCAGCGTTCGCCGCGCTCGACCTAGACAATGGAGCGACAGGCAATTGCAATCACTGGTTGTGGTGTTCCCGACGCTCTTCGCGTTCGGCCTGCCAGCGTTCGCCGCGCTCGACCTAGCGAATGGAGCGACAGGCAAGTACAATCACTGGTTGTGGTGTTACAAACGCCCTTCGCGTTCGGCCTGCCAGCGTTCGCCGCGCTCGACCTAGCCAATAGAGCAACAGGCAGGTACAATCACTGGTTGTGGTGTTACCAACGCTCTTTGCGTTCGGCCTGCCAGCGTTCGCCGCGCTCGACCTAGCCAATGGAGCGACAGGCAAGTACCATCATTAGTTGTGGTGTTCCCGATGCTCTTCGCGTTCGGCCTGCCAGCGTTCGCCGCGCTCGACCTAGCCAATAGAGCAACAGGCAGGTACAATCACTGGTTGTGGTGTTCCCAATGCTCTTCGCGTTCGGCCTGCCAGCGTTCGCCGCGCTCGACCTAGCCAATAGAGCAACAGGCAGGTACAATCACTGGTTGTGGTGTTACCAACGCTCTTTGCGTTCGGCCTGCCAGCGTTCGCCACGCTCGACCTAGCCAATGGAGCGACAGGCAAGTACCATCACTGGTTGTGGTGTTCCCGATGCTCTTCGCGTTCGGCCTGCCAGCGTTCGCCGCGCTCGACCTAGCCAATGGAGCGACAGTCAAGTATAAACGCGAATCTCTGTTATTCTGCTGAGCTTGTCCTAGCCAATGGCGAGACCGGCAAATACAATCTGTGTGACATGTTTGTAGCGTTCCTGAAGCTTTCGCGTACCACCTGCCAGCGTCGCTGCGCTCGATCTAGCCGATTCTAGCCAATGGAGCGACAGGCAAGTTTAAACGTTAGTCCAAGTTATTTTATAATTTGTTTTACAATTGAAGAAAAAACAGAAATTAAGTGTTCCGGTTGTTTTACGATAGAACAAACAGGTTCATAAGTCGCGATTTTTTTCGCGTTTGCCGAGCTTGACCTAGCCAATGGAGCGAAAGGCAAGTATAAATGCAAGTCACTGTTTTGATCTCCTGATAGAATAACCGAAACAAATTATCCCGGTTGCTTAACAAGAGTACCAATACTGTAATTTTTCGTGTTTATTGAATTATATATCCAATAGGGCATGTTAAAACTCTGACTAGCGCGTTCCTGACGTTTTTCGCGTGGGTATTGTAGCGTTTTGCCCCGCAAGCGGTTCGACCCGCGGGGCGAATTGCCCTCGTTTGCTGTTCTTGACCCTTTTCGTGTTCACTTGTCCAACGTTCGCTGCTCTTGGCCCACCAATTAGAGCGACAATTAAGTACAAGCTTTAGTTGCGGCGTACCCGAATCTCTTCGTGTTCGATCTGCCTGAGTTTGTCGTACTCAACCAGGGCAATGGTGCGAAAACCAGACTGAACGAAAGTCTCGTGCTTCGAATAACTACCGTCCTGAAGGTTTTTACGTTTTGTTTGTTAGGGACTATTGCTGATAAGAAGGTACGCATCTGGTAACCCAAAATGAAGTCGCAACGGTTTTGATGTTCGGTCGTTCGTTCTTTTTTTAAGATTTTTATGCCCGAGCTAAGTAGGTAATACCTACTGGTAAAACCAGACGATAACACACTGTTGATAACTTTTACTACTAATTATGTAGCAAAAAACAAAATATTTCGGCACGAAAACCAGAGAATAGATAGGCTTTATTTTTGCTTTTGTACTACGTTATCAGTTTCACAATTACAATACGTATAGATAAAATTATGGTGGACATACCCACAGACATCTACTTCTGGAATGATAAATAATTAACATCATGATCTCTTCTTTAATTATTGACAATCACAATTAATAGTGAAATATAACTCAATGAAAAAACCTGCAAGTCAGATAGTTATTTATGATTTTACTAGCTGACCCAACGAACTTCATTTCACGCAATATCTTCAAAAATTATAGCCTATATGTTATTCTGATGTGTAAGCATTAGTATGGCAAAGTTTCATCTCAATCCGTTCAATCGTTTTTGCGTGAAAGAGGAACAAACATCCATACATATAAACTTTCGCGTTTATAATATTAGTAGGAAGTAGGATAGTTCGATCTTCTGTAAATTATCTATATTTGTGACCAACATTACGGACCAATCTCAATTTTCATCGCAGTAGAAAAATAGGCAAAAATTAAAAATTTCAACAATAAACCGTAATTTTAAAAGTAGGCCATTTTAATAATTTTCCTTTGTCTTTTTTATACTGCTGATAAAACAATTACCTTCCATGACTGCGTATAATCAATAGAAGTGCAACGAACCGCAGTTTGTCGCATATAGACTGCATAATTACCTCTAAACTTTACTACTACAAACACTTTGTTAGTTTCTGTAGTTAGGTGTTTAGCAAACTTTCCTGAATTAAACCAAAGATGTTAAATATAATGACGTTTAACCTGGAACAAGAGTAAACAAAAACTAATATTACAGGAAAAATAATAATCCTAATGACTCTTGCCCTTAAGTGCATAGTTTCCGAGAAATCGGCCAAAAAAGTTTTTTCAAGATGGCCCTTGAAGCTCCACCTGGATCTGTCAGCATTTTGTGATTTTATGATCAGTAAGTAATCCTTAACCTGATAAAAAAATAAAATTGGATCGGGTGCAAAGTCAAATTCTTCTTTTACTGTAGTATAAGCAATATTTTTGAAAAAGAAAATAGCAACGCGGCACCTAAATAGCGTTTAGATGCGATACGAAAAAGGTTAACAATTTTTGGCATAATAAAATTTGAAGGACAACTTTGATGACATTTTTTTAATGTTGTCTGGTAGTGCATTAACCTTAAACTAGGTCTCTAACCTTTGACAAAGAATGGCGCCAGTCATCACGAAGCTACGTTGTTTCACTTTTCACAACTCCAACTGCAACTGGCTGATTTTGGGTTACGCAGTTCCCAAAGGACTCAATAAGAGCAATTCACCAACCCTGCACTTTTAGATTATGGTGCTACAGTTGGTGGGCATTCTAACGTACCTACGGGTTTTTTTAAATATTTTCAGTGTTAAAAAATATTACAAGCGTGCAATAGCAATGAAATTAAAATTCTAAATGTAGATATATTTTAAATGAAATATCCATGAAATACACTCGGCACACCTTTAGTAACATATATACAGACACACACGCACATTTTCACCCTCATATTTGATAAAGATAAGATAAAGATATCATTCATTGCTCTAAACTGTGCACATTAAGGTGTTACAAAATTATTAAAACACAACAGCTTATCCTAACGGAGATGCAATAGGTATTTGTTTTACTTACAATTTAAGGCTATGTAATTCCTTCTAACACCAAGATGAACCAAATTAGGTATTATATTTACAATCAAAATTACACAATACAATATTAATAATAACTAACCACAATATGACTTAAAGCTGTTTACACTATTAGCACTTTTATATTATACCTACGTACAAAGAAGAGATCATTTTAACTTAAATCCTAAAAGATCAAAATAATATAATTATATACAAATATTAAGATCTTTGAAATTCTTTCATATTACTACATTACATATCATATTATTACATACTCTTTTGAAAATATTTACATAGCATCATCAATTATTATTCTAGATGAAACTGGTCAGTGGCCGTCACAGTATGAGTTTACATAGTAAACGAAATCTATTAATGTTTTCGTATGACTCTATACATTTGTGGAAGTTTTTTCTCGTATACGCATAAGGCGCTACACAAAAATCCTTTACATACTAAACAAGTCAAGCCACTTTTCGGTCCTCCCGTAGGTAGTAAGGCGCTCCGTAAACAAGTCAAGCGACTTTTAGGCCCTCCCGTAGGTAATAAGGCCCTCCATAAACAAGTCAAGTGACTTTTAGGTTATATAACGGACCTACACTGGTAGGAAGTATCACTACCAGTTACCTCCTAGAGCATATTATGTATTACAATACTTATCCGAATGATGTATTGATAGTAAAACTTATCTATTCCAGTCGACCCGTCGAGGCCCGGCCGGTACGGGGACGCGTGCTCTGTGACCGCCGAGTGTCGCTTCCAAGACGCGGTGTGTGACGAGGTGCAGAAACTGTGCATGTGCCATCCCGACACGCCAGTCAGCAACCACGTCGACAAGTGCGGAAAACGTGAGTAATACGTGTTAACTCTAGGGCGCGGTGTGCGACGAGGTGCAGAAACTATCCATGTGCCATCCCGTCACCCCGGTCAGCAACCACGTCGACAAGTGCGGAAAACGTGAGTAATACGTGTTAACTCTAGGGCGCGGTGTGGGACGAGGTGCAGAAACTATTCATGTGCCATCCCGACACCCCGGTCAGCAACCACGTCGACAAGTGCGGAAAACGTGAGTAATACGTGTTAACTCTAGGGCGCGGTGTGCGACGAGGTGCAGAAACTATCCATGTGCCATCCCGACACCCCGGTCAGCAACCACGTCGACAAGTGCAGAAAACGTGAGTAATACGTGTTAACTCTAGGGCGCGGTGTGCGACGAGGTGCAGAAACAATCCATGTGCCATCCCGACACCCCGGTCAGCAACCACGTCGACAAGTGCAGAAAACGTGAGTAATACGTGTTAACTCTAGGGCGCGGTGTGCGACGAGGTGCAGAAACTATCCATGTGCCATCCCGACACCCCGGTCAGCAACCACGTTGACAAGTGCGGAAAACGTGAGTAATACGTGTTAACTCTAGGGCGCGGTGTGCGACGAGGTGCAGAAACTATCCATGTGCCATCCCGACATCCCGGTCAGCAACCAAGTCGACAAGTGCGGAAAACGTGAGTAATACGTGTTAACTCTAGGGCGCGGTGTGCGACGAGGTGCAGAAACTATCCATGTGCCATACCGACACCCCGGTCAGCAACCACGTCGACAAGTGCGGAAAACGTGAGTAATACGTGTTAACTCTAGGGCGCGGTGTGTGACGAGGTGCAGAAACTATGCATGTGCCATCCCGACACCCCGGTCAGCAAACCACGTCGACAAGTGCGGAAAACGTGAGTAATACGTGTTAACTCTAGGGCGGGGTGTGTGACGAGGTGCAGAAACTGTGCATGTGCCATCCCAACACCCAGCAAACCACGCTGTCAAGTGCGGAAAACGTGCTTGATGTCTGTACTGATTTGTGTTACCTTCAAGATGCGATGTGCGACGAGGTGAAATAACTATGCATGCTAGCATGACAGGCCAGTTAGCAACCACGACGACAAGTGCGAAAAACGTAAGTAATACTGACTCTCTGTGAAGTTTAGTAGACTTAGTATAATCCGCGCCACACTAGTCGGCGGATGGGAAGTTAGGCGCAGAACACTTCGCAAAAGTCAAAATATAGGTATACGCCAGAGAAACGAGACGGCGGGGCAAACCCGCTCGCCAACTTCATGCCTCCCGCTTTCTCCTTACGCCCGTGCTCACCACTTCGCCACTTGCGACGGCATTGTGTACACATGCGCAATAATTAGCGAATTACGGCGAAGTGTCATCCGAGTTAACTTCTTATCCGCCGACTTGTGTGACGCGGATTATATCAGTGGGTATAGAAATGTTTGGTCTGTGAACGTGAAGTGGCGTTTCCAGGGATCGGGAAGGGTTTTCTTTGATTGACTTCCACTGCTCGTTACTTGTATATTTTGTTGAAAGTAAAAAGTACCATTAAACGTTTACTTTACGCATTCGAACGCATACGTTCACTGTTAAAGATTACAGGACAAGATCACGCTGAATGCAAACTCCTCGTACTATCCTTTTTGAGAAGCTATAACGCTAAAAATTTTCGTCGAACAACACAGAATAAAAATAAATACAAATTTGCATCCATATTTGACCTATCAAAATTTGATGCCGTAAACTCTTTAACAGGGCCAAGTGATCTATTTTACCCCAACTTAGCTCTCGCTTCAGAATTCGTAATGAGTTGTGTAAATCGGTAATCGAGGGTTGGCAGGTGGTACGGAGGGCTTGACTCTAAACAATAGGATCTCGATAAAGATGTCATCTCGTTAACTGGCAGCTGAACGGCTTTATCGGCTGTAAGCCTTTTGTTATATTGCCGGTGTTTGCGCGAATTGTGGATATTTATGATCTATGTAGTTTAATGGGTGTGTTAGGATGTTTTTACAACAATTGTTGCTAAATTGAGGTTGATGCGTAGAATTTATTTAAAGCGCCTCCAATTTTGGTGATAGTATCTATTTTTCATTTTTCTTTAGTTCGTTTCGTGTTTGCTTTTGCAAAGGATCTCGAAGCTAATATTTATTTAAGTGTGTGTAACAAGAAATATCTGATTATTTAAATATCTTTTACGAAATTACGAATAAACTAGTTTTAAATCACTGTCCACAGAAATATAGGTACCTACCTAAAAGCCTGGTGATCTTATGTCGTGTATACTGATATAAATTTGCTAAAAGTGTATGAATTTATTTTATCTCTACAATTATTGCATCCTTTTGAGTAGTCATAAATTAAACAGTAGACAATTAAAGGCGAGATAAATTAATTAATTCAAGACACGACAATATCAATTACACCTAAACCAAAATCCAGACTCATGTTTAACATTTCAATCCAACAAAGGAAAATATTCATGAGGGTGGTGAATCAAACGTCTAATCGGGGCCCATTAGCATTCACCATAATGAGGCATTCAGAAGCTCATAATTCTTAACAGCTTTATGTTTCTTGGAAAAAATGTGTAATTACAGCGTTTACAAAGTTTTACAGAGTCATCAGTACTCGTAGCTAAATTACAATCCAGCGGTAGAGAACTCTTTATTAGATAACCACATTACATAAAATATTAAAAAAAAAAATAGCCTTCCGGCAATTTTTTTTTATAAATCGCATAAATACCATCCTACATAGTCGACGTACCACCTGCTTGTGCTAAGCGATTCGCTTCTTCCTTCATAATACGGACCGCCAGGGATTAGAATGCCCTGCCTCCGTCATTGTTTCCTGACAATTACAATTTGGATATCTTCAATTCAAGAGTGAATGGGTATCTTCTTGGTCTACATACTTAATCTTCGCTTTCCATCTCCGAGTTGGTGGTTAAATGTAGCCCTATCCTTACTTTATTATTATTATATTATATTATATATTATTTATTATATATTATATTATTTATTATTATTATTTTATTATTTAATTTAATTTAATATATTATATATTATAATATTATAAATGCGAAAGTAACTCTGTCTGTCTGTCTGTCTGTCGCGCTTTCACGCTAAAACTACTGAACCGATTTGAATGAAATTTGGTACACAGATAGTCTAGAGCCTGAAAAAGGACATAGGCTACTTTTTGATTCGAAAAAATAGTTTTAAAGGGTTGAAACGGGGGGATGAAAACGCATTGGCTAGAATCTTAGAAGAAAAAAATGTACCATGACAAATGGTAATTTGCATCTTGACTTTCCAAAATACATTCTCTATGCCCAATGCCCATTCAAGGCTGCTCAAGTTGCAAATGTCAAAGTCAATCAAAAAAAAAGAAAAGTAAAATTTAGAGAAGGTTACATGTATTTTTTCAGTTTAATTACGTAGTTTTCATTCTAATAGGTATGCCTAGAAATCAAATCGAATCTAGCGCGTAGTTCTAGCGGAGCTCGCGTAAAGAAAATTGCTAGAAGCCAAGAGTCTGAAGAGCACACTTAAACGCGTTTGACATTAGATGCCAAACGCCACGCATCTCAAAGAGCTGCTGAGACTCAAGAGCAAAACCAAGCGCGTCGAGTTTTAGATGCTGAGCGTCACGCAGCTCCAAGAGCTGCTGAGACTGAAGTTGAAAGTCAAGCGCGGCGACTTTTAGATGCTGAGCATCACGCAGCGCAAAGAACTGCTGAGACTCAAGAGCAAATCAAGCGCGTCGAATTTTAGATGCTGAGCGTCACGCAGCACAGAGAGCTGCTGAGACTGAAGGAGAAAGTCAAGCGCGGCGACTTTTAGATGCCGAGCATCACGCAGCGCAAAGAACTGCTGAGACTCAAGAGCAAATCAAGCGCGGCGACTTTTAGATGCTGAGCATCACGCAGCGCAAAGAACTGCTGAGACTCAAGAGCAAATCAAGCGCGTCGAATTTTAGATGCTAAGCGTCACGCAGCACAGAGAGCTGCTGAGACTGAAGGAGAAAGTCAAGCGCAGCGACTTTTAGATGCCGAGCATCACGCAGCGCAAAGAACTGAGCTGAGACTCAAGAGCAAAACCAAGGGCGTCGAATTTTAGATCCTAAGCGTTAGACGTTAAGCGAAAAATTGCATAGTTCCTGTAAGAGAGGACAAAAACTATCGAAAGCGAAACTGTCGCCACTATCACAAAGACGCTAAGTGATGAATTCCTCTATAACGTGTCTATGACACTAATATGGATTAACGAAACGTCACAGTGAAACGTAATTAGATGACAGGTGACATTGTCTGCAGAGTTTTATAAATCACAGGAAGCATGGCTAGGGTACAAATTGTTTTTCCACCATTATATCCCCTTGAAGAGGAAATAAAGTATGGATTGAAAATGACAACTGACATTAAAATTGGATAAAATGTTTTTTTCCCTCTGCATGCTACATGTTACTATGACGTTTAATATCAGGCCGTCATTTTGTCTGACATTAAAAATATTTTTAAATCTTCTATCATTAGAGGTTTAACATGTTTCTTTATTCTACCTTTATGGTACAGAATCATCATACCTACTTTAATATTATTATCAATCCGAAAAGTTTGTTGGTTTGTTCCTCTTTGACGCAGCAACGGAGCAAAAGATTGACTTTATTTTTGGTATGGATACCGATGGTTTAAAAGACAGAAAGTGATAATAGGATACTTTTTATTCCGGGAAAATTCGTGATTCCCATGGGAAAGGACAATAACTGTTTCTCAGCAATGGAGCAACAGATTGACTTGATTTTTGGAGTAGGCATAGTTTGGAAGACGGAAAGTGACATAGGACACTTTTCATCCCGAAAAAATTGTGGTTCCCGTAGGATAAGATAATATTTTTTTCTCAGCGACGGAGCAACGGATTGCTTTGGCTTATTGCATGAATATAGTTTGCAAGACGAAAAGTGACATAGGCCACTTTTTATCCCAAAAACTTTAACAGTTCCCGTAGGATAGGATAAAAACTAAGTGAGCGGGCCACGGTAGCAGCCGTCTAAGCGCCAGAATAACCTGTCATTTCAAGTTTAGGACGTTCCTACATTTTTCGCACTCCTTCGCGGCACTCAACAGCGCTAGCCCAGACTCGGGCTCCATAACGGAGCTTGCGCTCCCGCCATAATGACGGAATGTTTCGGAGCACAAGACACATCGTCATCCACCATTTGGGACTAACCAGCTCTGAGCGTCGGACAGCATTCCAACGCCCTGGTCCCAGTGCAACGGGTCAGTCATGGTAGCCCAGCGCCTGCCTCTTCAACTGCAGAAGGCAGTGAGAACAGCCATCGCGATACCGACACTTCTCTTCCCCTGCAGCCCCACTGCGTCTGCCGACAGGTTGACGGCCTAGCGGAAGGTAGGGTAGGTGGCGTCACCCACACCACCAGTTCCATCCCACCGCGGCCCCTAATCCTCAGCTGCAGCGTCGTAAGAGCGGCACTGCAGCTCGCCTCAGATGCAACACTCCTCATTAGGCACGCAACCTACCGGCCATCCTCTCAGCTGCTTTAGTTAAAAGCGGCTGAACCTCGAGTGCCGGCCTCTAAGCTGCCTTGGGGGAAAAGACCCAAAGAAAAGGGAGACTTCGAGCTCCGCCTTTTCAGCTGCCTTAGACCTCCCCCGCCACGACAAGGCACTATACACACACTCCAACCGTAACTTAACCAACAAAAGCATTCCTCTAAGGTATTTTGATATTTGTCGCTTAGGTTAGGTTTCGCAGCCGACATAAACATGAGCCAAAATCAAAATATAACGCGGGCGAAGCCGCGGGTAAAAGCTAGTTCTACATAAATAAAAGTGTATGGAAAACACTACATTTAAACTTAAACGTGACTGCAGCTTAGTGCGCGATATAAGTTGAAAACTTACGCGAAAGTCTATTTTACGTCTTCTTTGAAAAGAGGTTGGGTTTTTCTTGCACATTATCGGTACCCCCCTATGTTCATATTGTACTTAAGTAATTGAGTACAGACACATGCGCAAAATACTCCATAATTTTGTCAAAGTTATTTTGAGAGAGGTTTGTATAGTTCAGTTATAAGCCATCTAAACAAGTTGTAACTTTTAGATAACCTTGGTTCCCGTCTGGATCTTCTCGATAATCCTTAATTGATGATGTAAAGCAACTTTGAGAAAAGCTAGAGCTTACTGCTGCTCTCTGAGCTGTGTTAGCTGTACAACCTATACAAGATGTTGTATTACATCTTTGTCACAATTTAAACTGGTACTCGGAGGGACAAACAAGTTAAATATTGCTTTATTATTCCCAATATTTGATAGACATTTGTCGGCAAAACTTGAGCTGTGAGGAAGCTAACCAACAACTTACATAAGTTATTGAATCACTAAACATATGTTTATCAGTACTGTTGCGGGAATTATTTATCTTAGTAAAAAACCCACAGTAAAATACGAGGTTAGAAATGAAGGTTATCTGGTATCGCACCACCTAATGATAAAAAAAGAGACCCCGAGTTAGTGTACTCGTAGGTATTTACTTGTCATTTTCTGAAGACTATACTTGTAAATACCTGTTATACTATACTTGTCATTTAGCTATACTTACCATTTTTGAAGACTAATCTAGTAACCTCAAGCCCAATAGAGAAAACCTGTGTCTACAGTACATACCTAATTACATAACAGTCAAATCATAGCTGATATGATAATACTGATTGAATTTACTTAATAACCTTAAATGTACAATTATTTTGCTATCCCTTTCGCAAAACAACCCGAAAACGACAACAAGGTAACTTTAATATCATAACAAAATTAAATCTAATTTACACGAGGATTATTCACGTTTCCCTTTGTGGTATCCATTTGAAAATCCTTTTGTTTCGAAATTATGACAACCTTTTTGGGAGGATTAAAATATTGATAGTCACGCATTGTGAAATTCGATGATTTATATGTAAAAAACCGTTTAGAAAACATGATTTTTAACTGTTGTGCTGTACGATTAAAATACTCGTATTTGTTTATAAATTATTGTAGCCATGTTATGTATAATTATATTCTGCTATGAAAAGTCGGGAAAAACTGAGGCCTTAGTGGGCCTCAGTTTGAGCATGAGCCTTTGTTTTACGAGGGGGATATCTTCGAAAGATGCCCGACTGCTTTGGGGTGCAGTCGGGTCATATAGGATTGTACCCACTAAAAATCCCTCGTTTGCCAGCCTTTGTGCCCTCTTGAGAGCTCCGGGATCTGCAATAGGAACGCACCGGTGCTCACACCACTTTGTGTGACAACTCGCCTGGTAAAAGAACCAGGCTTATGTGGTCCTCTACGACAGCGTTGCCACACACGCTGTCGTCCTCCTCGGGCCCGTTTGAGTGGATGGCCAGAGCCCCAACTCTGACCACCTACGACCCCAGGGGTCCACTTTTAGTAGGCTCTTACTACAGGCAGGGTATACCGATGCCGTATTCTAGTACCCCGGCATCAGGGCAAGGGTAGGCATGAGACGGTATAAACGGAAACTACAGTAAGGAGTTTCTGTGTAGCTCCATATTATTCTTATTGAGCACCATGGCGAAAACGAAGAAGAAGTAACGAAAATATTTCATGCCTGACGAAAACGAACATAATTTTAATTACTTTTACAGTCTTGTAATAAAGCATTTGAACACAGCTTAATCTATTCTATTGTAGATTAGTTTTTTAGGCTCCTCTCATTGAAACTGGACTTTAAAAGTCGTGTTTCTTTCCGTGTTGAAAACATGCACATTGCGTGTTTGAGCTTTACGGTATTTTGAACTGTCGCAGTTACGTGCAGCCTGAATCACCAACATCAATTATAATTATTTGGTCCCGTCCTTGAGAACATTAGATCACATAAGTACACATAATTATTAAGCTTGTGTTAGAGTCATTTATAAATTTTAAACAGAAATAATTATTATGTAGAAAATCGTGCGACAAACCAATATCAATGAAAACCAAGTCAAACTTGAACTTGAATAGTACATGATTTTTCGTATTAGTTTTATGTCATACTTCGGTTTATGCTTTGCAAAGTACAGAAACATTTAGAGGTCACACATACAAAGTATTGTCTTTTTAAAATACACTATTTTTCAGAAGTATTTATACTCATCATTTTGAACAAATTTTAGTATAATATCAACCACAAAATCATGAAAAAAATGTTTCCAAACAAAAAGTATATTGATAAAATATATGGGTCAGCTGATTTTATTATTTCGCAGTGGGTCCTGAAGTAAAAATCATTCATGATGGTGAGAAATACACCAAAATATACAAAGCAACTCCATATACCTATACTCATCATTATAAACCACTTATACTGTGGGAGCACTCCTGAAGTCGCGAAAAAGACGTCGTTACATAATTTTTTTCGAGAATTAGAGATTTTTTTTAAGAGTCAATATTTAAGAGTTTATTTAGTAAAAGTTGTCATTATGACGACCAGTCGAGCAAAACTACATTCTAGCTAGAGTATAGCGAGTATTTTACCAGTTTTATCTTGAAGTATATAGCCACGTTTAGCACTAAATCTTTTATCTTGCAATATTAAATCCACTGCTTACGGTTTCTTAGGTTGCAGACGCTCAACTTCATGTTATTCTTTTTTTACCAATTGTATGGGTAAATACAATAATAACAAGTATTATTTCTATAGGTACTCGAACTCAGTAGGTACGTGTTTATTGGATACAAATGATTTACTCAGGGGTCCCGGTAAACAGATAAGGTTATCTTGTGTCAAATGTTGTAAATATACTCATTTGTAGGTAAATAAAATGTTGTAGAAAATAAAATTATAATCATGTGAATTCAACAAACTTGTCAAGGCTAGAAAAATCCTTTAGTGGAGAATTTTTAATGCCAAGTGCCGCGTAAGAGTTTCATACACAAGGTGCCGAAATGACGTCATTAAAACAGCAGGAAGGGAGATTGGCCCACCTCTACCGCACTGACCCAGTGTGGGTTAGTAAATTTACATACGCCATCAAATTTCTGATGGTTTTGTTCACCAAAACACCAGTGATGTGAAAATTTTATCGTCAGTCCTGCGCTTCCCAGTAAGTACGTGGTCTCTATTCGAGAACTTAAAGGCTCCATTGGCCATCTGTTCTTTGAACGATGTGCCCTGTCTACTGTCATTCTAATCTGCTGGGCTGTGTCAGTAATTTATAATAATAATAATAAATAATAACATCTCTTACACACGGTCTCTGACCCCAAACTAAGCAAAGCTTGTGATATGGCTGTCAGATACTGATATACTACAGATACATATTTTTAAATACTTACTTATATAGATAATACCTAAATAGCACCCAGACACAGAGCAAACACTTATGTTCATCATATAAATATTTGCCCTAGGTGGGAATCGAACCCAAGCCTCTTTGACCCAGGAATCAGGGTCACTAACGACTGTGCTACCGAGGCAGTCAATTTAGTTCGTCTGTGGATCTAGACTCATTCCTGATTTGATCTTACACAGACTGCCAGCATTATCCTCTCCATAGCACTTAACAACTAGTTGTTCTCCGAACAGTAGATCTCGCGACTCATCTCTTTAACCATATCTTCATAACCCTATATCTCAACTCGCTCTTGGCCGATTTGGTTCGTACTCGCAAATATTGTAAAATTTAGATACTAAAAGATCTTGCCAAATACCTATTATAGAAATCGGCTTATGAAAGTTTTCCCCTTTTTGATGAAAATACCGCCCCTATCAAAAATCGCCAACTACAAAAAAAAATGTTAATATATAGAACCTGTGTACCAAGTTTTGTAGAGATCCGTTGAAAGATGCGACCTATAGACGAAAACCAACATCAAGCAAAATCGCCGTGTCCAAAACGGAAGATCTCAATTTTAGACACAGAGCTTTTGTCCGTCGCTTCGCTCGATCAACTAGTCATATGTAAAAGGAATACGATTTACACCGTCCTTGTCGTCTATAAGTTTCCTTACATCTAAAGGAGGTTGTCTGGAAGAAATCGCTATAAGGCCGACTTTTCTGTCTTTGTTTCTTTAGTTATTTTTCCTATTTGTTGGGGTTAATAAAGTGTTGTTTAACATTCAGCATCGGATCAATTAGCCTGAGTTTTTGAAATGTTTATCACAAAAATAACTCTTTAAGATAAACGTAGTATGGGATGCACTGTAAAATTAAAATCATTTCATTGTTGTTGTATTGTATTGTATAATTTGTGCTTCCAGCTGCCAGCATAAACGAGACATGCTCATTCAACGAGCAATGCGAGGACGTCGACTTCAAGACGGAGTGTCGGAACGACCGCTGCACCTGCAAGTACGAGATGGTGCCCGAGGTCTCCGTCGACGGCTCGGTCGTCTGCAAAGGTATACACTTAAACAGATCAATCTCAAACGGTGTTTTTTTCGCAAAAAGGCCGCTGCATACGTGACGGGTTTTTTTACGGACGGGTCGGAACGGGAAATTTTAGAAATATCGTTTCATACAAAATGTATATAGAAGCGCATATGCCACGGAGACACGGACGGGACGGGAACGTGGCACTGACGGGGCGGGAAAAATATCGTCGCCAATGTTTAGCACGTCCCGCCCCGCGCGTGCCACGTCCCGTCCGTGTTTCCGCTACGTATGCACAGTCACTCCGTTCGTTCCGGATAGAAAAGTAGTGTTGGACGTTTGTAACTACTTCGTCATCTAGAGCAATACAAATTGAAGCCAATTTTTGAAATGAAAAATCCATCTTTCCTTCTTCACACCAGTTAGATCCGAATCACTGTTACGGTACGTATGCATTAAAAACACGTTCCCGTCTCGAACGAGGCAGTCACGTCCCGTTCCCGTTCACGCCCGGCCGAGGTATTATCTCGTTACGTATGCAGCGGCCTTAAGTCTACTCTTGACTGTTAAGGTGGATTCACTAAGTCAGCGCGAAAAATTCGAATATTCTTGTTTTTTTGCCATTTATAGATAACTAGTGACCCGCCCCGGCTTCGTACAGGTGTATTATACATAATACATAAACCTTCCATTTCAATTACTCTATTAGACAGACAGACAGACAGGAAAGCGACTTGTTTTATACTATGTAGTGAAGTACTCATTGTAAATTTACAGTAACTCATTTGGCGGTCATGATCAGGTAGTATTTACGAGATAACCACATCTAAAAGTCCAAAATAGTGGCAAGTTTAGATACGAAAGTACATCTACTAATTTTTACCTTAGTTTTCAGGGTTCCGTACCCAAAGGGTAAAAACGGGACCCTATTACTAAGACTTTGATGTCCGTCTGTTCGTCTGTCTGTCACCGGGCTGTATCTCATGAACCGTGATATCTAGGCAGCTGAAATTTTCACAGATGATGCATTTCTGTTTCCGCTATAACAACAAATACTAAAAACAGAATAAAATAAATGTTTAAGGGGGGCTCCCATACAACAATCGTCATTTTTAGGAGTTATTACTCGCTATTAATTACGGCAAGAGGAATGGGGCTTCCATACGGTACGGAACCCTTCGTGCGCGAGCCCGACTCGCACTTGGCCGATTTTAATTTGATTGTTTCGTACCTAAGTTGGCCACTAGTTTAGATTTTTCATGTATGTATCTTCTAAACACTACTTGGTCATGGCCACTAAATAAGTTTTTCTAAACTTGAAATGAGTAGTTTATTTGAAAATGGCAAAAAACACAGAAATATTTGAATTTCGCGCGCTGACCTAGCAAATCCACTTCACTGAGATTTCTTGAGACAATTCTTTGGTGAAGGTTTGCTGGGTTTCACACTCTTGTAAAAGTGTGTATGATTGAGAGTGAGTGTGTGAGGGAGCCGTGGTTGTCTAGAGGTAGTGACACCCGCCTTACAATTGTGAGGTCGTGGGTTCAAATCCCAGTCCCGTACCAATAAGTTCTTTGGAATTTATGTACGGAGTTTCACAGCACTGGCTTTTTGGTGAAGAAAAACATCGTGAGGCAACCTGCATACGTTCGTAGAGGAAATTCGATGGCGTATGTGAATCTACCAACGCGCACTGGGTCAGCGTGGATGGATATGGCCCAATCACCCTTCGTGAGTAGGCCTACGTACTGCAGTGGACTATTTAAAAGGCTGATACATATGTGAGGGAGTATTTTTGTGTCATTAACAATGCAATATAATGATTTTTATAGAATTATTAAGGTTTGCTGGGTTTCACACTCGTGTAAAAGTGTGTACGGTTGAGAGTGAGTGTTTGTCTATGAGGATTTGTGAATGTGCGTAAGTGAGTGTATTGTGCGCACGTGTGTAAAGTGTTGTGCGCATGTTATTACGAGTAAAAGCGGGTGTTTGCACTGAAATTTTTAGAATTCTGCAGCATTTTGCGGAAAAACAACTCGCACTGCGCAGAAAAACACGTGACGTTGTCAAAAAAATATTAACAAATGCAGCGCGTGCGACTTCTGTGACGTGGTAGCACGACTTGAATCACTCATAGAACCACTAAAATGCCACAAGCCATTTGCAGCTCTCCAATAAGAAAACTTCCAATATGGGAGACTTATAATGTATATCCAGCTGGCTTATGTGATAATGATTATAACAAAAGCGTAGAAGTAAGTTCGTATATGCCCTGTGGCTAACCCAGGTTTCAGAGTTTTTAAGCCCCCCTGCCCTGTCCTAAGCCTGTTCTTAAAGCTTGTGACACGACCAAACCGTTAAAACAACCATAACCTAAAATTTAATCGCGTCAGACGAGATACGGTATCGCTCAGTTGTAAATCCCACCCGCAGTCACCCATCCGAAGACTGACCGTGCTGAGCGTTGCTTAACTTCTATGATCGCTAAAGAGCACCTATTCTAACTATGTTTCAAACTCTACTAGAGTGCAGTTGTACTTATTTAATATTTATACACATTTATATATTTTTATTATTATTATATTTATAGTACAAGTTCTCTACCATATTCAAGTAATCGGCCTCAGTTTCCCGCGATACAGGCTAGCCCTAGTGCGGGGACTATTGTTAATCTTGATCTGTACATATTTTATGGTCAATAAATATTTTTGTATTTTTTGTATTAGATAATATCTTTTAAAACTGTACTGAAAATCAAACTCATAAGCCATCGCTACGTTAAAGCTCTACATGACTATGGTTTTTCTCGCACGCCACAAACATCTAATTTCTGATGAAAAGACAGCTTCAATATGGAATGAATACTCAACGTTACGAAGTTGTGTTAAGTTTAAACTTGCAAGGTCAACTTTGCTCTTAGCAGTAATCTCAAACTTATGTGAAAGTGAGATTAACTTGGCTGCTAACTTATTAATTTGTGTTCATCCTTAAGTTACACGAGTTATGATATGTTTTAAATAATAAAACAAATAGAATGGAATAGAAAATAAAATAGGGCAATGAAACCTACTTACTATTTCGTGCGTTACAGATCATTGGCAGCTGGGGCGCTGAGGCCAAAATTTCAACATCTGAAATAGGGCGCAGGATTTAAGAAAAAGGAGGCGACTCCTGCCCCTGCTCGTTTCTGTTCCAATGTCCAAAGTCCAAAGTCATCCAACGCATCAACGTCGATTCTGAATCAACCAGTGTTTTTACGTTTTCTGTAAAACATCAAGAAAATTATCGGTACATTTTCGATAAAATTTACGTTTCGAGAGAAAATTGTTTTCACCCCTAAATTCTAACAAAACATTATGGTGTTGGGGTCAATCGCTTATTGTCTTACGTCTATTTTTTACAGGAACTTGGAACAGGAAAAAGTTGGTGCCTCACAATTTATTTTTAATCTAATTTGTTAGCCTATTTAATAACAAGCCCTAGTGCATCAACTCGTCGCGAGTAATATCGCAGGCATCTATTATATTGCATTGTACTAATTAGAAAGGATTTTGTAGTAGGAACTTACCATTGTGTACAACTATAAAATTTCTTATTAAACTGGTATTGCTAAAAAAATCTGCTTTTCCATTAATTGTGTAGTTTGCAATAAATTATACATATTATTCATAAAGATAATAACATAACATAATTTAATTTATTATTAGCCGTTACTAAGCAAGTTAATTTTATTTATTTCTAACAAAAACATTACGAGTGTGATGCTTGCATCGTATTCAAAATATAAGAAGAGCATGTTATTTTTCGTAGCAAATTATGTTTTTTTTAAAACCATTTTTGGCCTGTTCCTTTGCACAGTAAATTGTATTTGCACAGTAACTGGATTCTCTGATGTACACATAAAAGCTTATGTTACTTATGATTTAGTTTTATTTTAACTTTAATTAGTTATAATTACCATTGATAAGCAATATTTTTTTTTCTTTTGATATTATTTGTTTTAATTTAAGTTATTATAATAATTCAAATCTTGCATGCAATTCTTTTTCTTTTGTAATAAAGGGGAATTAAATATATTTCTTTTTTTTTATTATTTCATTTAAGTTATCCAACGCTTTCACACTAAATATAATATGCGCAGTAAATGTGAGCAGAGTATTGCACTCTGCTTATTATACCTTCATTGAACAGATTAGTTTTGGCACGCATTCGTACCTTTTTACTAGGGATTTAAAGACACCACGTTGTATTGTGAAGATAAAAATGAATAGGTAAACGAATCGGGAATACTGTAGTCCCGTAGTATAAATAGGAACAGTATAGGAAAATATAGAAGAGGGATAAGACAAACAAGTAGATAGTCTGAAGTTAAATGACAAACAAATAAGCATCCTCCAGGCAGCTGCAATATAGCTGCAGCTGCGGCAGCGACCTGATCATCCACCAATTACAGATCTTGATTAAAATAACATAGTAACATATTATAGTATTAAAATAACATAGTAACATATAACATAGCAATTCGAGCGAAATATTTGAATTTTGTACACGTTAGGCGGTTTTGCCATTTTTTGCGAAATATTATTATTGAGAGGCTTGGTCATTTAAAAAACTGTAAAACCGATTCGTTTTGAGATTTGTTATTCGTCGATCACTAGGCTGCAGCTGCAGCTTTCTAGGGGACGCTTGTGGTTTCGTCCGCAACGATTCTGAGCCGATCCTCATCCGTATGAATCCGTTATTAGAATCGTCGTCTAATGGATCTTATCTAGAGCGTAAACAACCATACAAACAGTTCTACGACAACGTCGCACCGAACTTTCACTGATTCAGATAGGATTCGTTTTGCACGCAATAGGAAACTACAGTTACACTCATAAAGATGTAACACTGTGCTGCACGTTTCTTTTATTCAAAATAGGGCTAAATTTGGCCACCAACTCACCTGCCGAAGCCGAAGCTTGTGTGTGTATTAGTCTAAAACTACTAAAACAATTTTAATGTCGTGTGCGACTCTGTATTACTTTTATCATATTGTTTGAAATCTGTTATTATTCTGATTTTTTTGCGTTATGAGCACAATATTCAGAGACTACGGGACTAACCGCGCACTAACGATTTGAGATAAATAATAAATAAATAAATATGCGTTAGACGGATCAAAGAAAATATTACGGCAGTCAAAAGAGCGCCAAATACAGAAGCCTAACATAGCCGGGCATTTGTTCAACGGAGGAAATGGTCATTGGATTGAGCTCCAATTAAAAACATCACAATTTAAACCGGGAGGATGATCAAAAAGTGGTTCTAAATCCAATACCTACTACGTGCAGTAGATAAGGCTTGCCTTATGTAAATATGTTCTGATGCGCTGCAAACTGCAAATATTACTATTATCGTAGGCGTTTAGAGAATTTTCGTAAGATCATACATGACAATAAGCTTTTCATTCAACTTTTAGCACGATCCTACAGTTTTTATCGAAAGAGATGATTTGATTAAGATCACACTGGATACCGCGGTGATGTGATGCAACTCGTTTTTACTTTGTATAAACATCTAGATCTGCGCTTGTTGTTATGATATCAACCGCCATTGCTCATCAGTCTTGCACTTACCTATAATCTTTTTATCGTATAGCAACGTAGAACTTTATTAAAGTCACATAGGTACTTATTTGTGCCGTTTGGTGTCGAGTCTTTTAGTCCGCAGGGGACGGGAGCTCATCTTGTTTTTAAAAATCTATCTGGGCGACTTTTAGACTCAACACGTTACCATCCATTAGCCAAGAACTCCCATTACAGCATAGAGGCCTAGGCTCCCCTATAGATCTTCAATAAATCCGTTTGGTAGCTTGCATCCATTGCGATTTGCGATACTTCAGTCTTGTTCTTGATGAGCTCATTTGTCTATCTCGTAGTCTGCACTCGAGGAATTTTCAACCCCATTGGTCATCAGTCCGACGCTTGACCAAAATTACGTAAACTAAATCCCATCTAGCACCACATGCGTTTTGGAGCGCGGTACGAATTACCCATGTCTTCATTTATTGAGCATGAATATTAATAATAATATTTTAATGTTATCGTTTCAGCGGAGGTTCGGTTAGAGGAATCGACAAAGACGCTGGACCCGGCCATGATTGGGATCCTGGTTGCCATGGCGCTCATGTTCGTCATCATCTGTGTTGTATTACGTCTGTTTGCTAGGTAAGTTCGTCAGTGATGTTTTTGATACAGCTTTTGCCGTACTAAACGGCTTTCAAGCGCTCTAGGCACTTAAGGTACTATATCTACGGCTGCCCTTATAAAACCGTATTTTGTACGAAAATTATTACATGTATTTACATAGTACAAAACAAAGTCGCTTCCCGCTGTCTGTCCCCATGTACTATGCTTATATCTTTAAAACTACACAGCAGATTTTGATGTGGTTTTTAGGGTTCCGTACCCAAAGGGAAAAACGGGATCCTATTACTAAGACTTCGATGTCCGTCTGTCCGTCTGTCTGTCACCGAGTTGTATCTCATGAACCATGATAGCTAGGCAGCTAAATTTTCGCAGATGATGTATTTCTGTTGCCGCTATAACAACAAGTACTAAAAACAAAATAAAATAAATATTTAAGGGGGGCTCCCACAACAAACCTGAATTTTAGACGTTTTTCGCTCTATTTTAATAATGGTAACAGGTAAATGCTTGAAATTTTCACAGAATATTTAGTTTTATATTCACTTCAATAAATAATAAAATTAAAATAAAATAAATATTTAAGGGGGGCTCCCATACAGTACGGAATCCTCCGTGCGAGAGTCCGACTCGTACTTGGCCGATTATTTTTTAATAGATAGAGTGATTCATATAGAGGAAAGTTTATATGTATAATACAACTGTGCGAACCCGGGGCGGGTCGCTAGTGTATTTATAATACTGCCTTTATTATGAAGTTACCTATTTTTCTCTAAAATACGGCTGTTTTGAGGTTTCCATACGGCCACTCTAAAATTGATTTTGAACACTATTGTGGGCAGTTTGTATTACAATAATGTTGTTCCAAGTCAATATGGCTATTTCTGCTGTCAGTTTATATGCCGCCTGAATAATATGGCACAACTGGGACCTACAATTTAACAAGTCATTCGAGTCGCTACCGTGGCTCGGTTGTAAATGCTACCCGCGATCACCCATCTGACGACTGACCGTGCCGAAAGTTGCTTAACTTCGGTGATCGCAGACAATACATCTAGTCAAACTACGCTATGAGCGCTACGTAAAAACACATTGATCACTTTTGATCAGGATTCTATTAAATATTGTTACGTACCATTACTGTACTTTATGATTGCATACAAAAGAAATATTTTTTAAAGCTTGCTTCTAGATTTTTCAAGATTCTAAAGATCATCTTTCGCGTAAGTTTTGTATTTGAGCTGTTCTACAGCTTACAAAGGCTTCGTTGTGCATTTTTATATTTAAATGACTACCTTGATTTATTTTTTATTTCAGTGCAAGATGGAGAGAAAACCGAACTATATTCAATACCCCCAACCCTCGACTCATGAACGTTTCACTGCTGCGGGACTCAAAACTACTGCATTCTCAGGTAACATGTTTGATTCACCTAAAGGTGGATTTATTTTATGTATAAAGGTGTATTTTTCTTTGCAATATTCCACATGAGATGGAGTTATTAAAAAAAGTACACAGAACGGGAAGGATGATGATTAAAATAGGCAAAAGCATGTAATATTGTCACCGCCAACCGCGTTGGAGGAGATCGACATTTGGCTCCACCTAACATCACATTCAGTGAAACGATTGAACATAATGGAAGCTTTATTATTATGTACTACGGGACTAATTGCGCACTAACAATTACGAGATAACTAAATAATAGATAATCGATCGTGGTCACGGGTAGACTGACAGACTGGGTAGACAGTCTACCCGTGACCACGATCGATGCAACTCGGTCGCAACGTCGGGATGATGAGGTATTTATTTATCTCGTAATTTTTAGTGCCCGATTAGTCCCGTAGTCCATAATAATAATGTGTTCAAATCGCGAAAGTTTAAAAACAACATAATGGAAGCTGATGAGAAATGTAAATTAAATGCTGTAGGTGCACTGGCGTTAGGTTTCGCCGTCGTTGCGTTTTGGGCACACATCGCCAGTTACCCCATTAAATCGTATCTGTAACAATTCTATTATCTCCAATAGTATGAGACACCATTGAACTAATGACTTTTATTATTTGTCTGAACACCTATCCCGGTAGACAAACACATTAAGTAGCGCGTTAGTGGAGTTTATTAAGGCAGGAACAGTAGCATCAACTCTAAAAAGGCATTAAGTTCAATATTGTTAGAAAATAGTGTCTTACCGAGATTTGCCAATTCCACTGACTTGAGAAATTTCCAGATCTTAGTTGGTTTGTCATCATCAACTGATTCATAAAAATAGCGACGCATTGCATCCCTACGTACCTAAATGCAGCAATTTATTTGCAGCAGTTAAATTTATATTATACTACACCTGCTCGGAAAGTACCTTGATACTTTATCAAATTTACGGTAGAAAGTACGTCATTGCATATCGAACAAATATGCGGGGAGAAAACGCATCTGAGCGGGAGAGAAAAGTGTATGAAAATCCATTTCTTACGTGGTTTTTCTTTTTTAATTTTGGGTAAGACTATGCGCTGGTAACCTAAATATCAAAAGCTAAAAAGTTTTTACAGTGAGTTTTTATCTCCAAGTTCGCAAAATGGCACTGGCCACTAGCTGTGTGTTGGATGGTGTCAAACAATTTGAAAAAAGAACATGTGAAAATTGCAGACGCCATTGGCGCCATTTTCAAGTGTTACATTAAGCTTCACTAACTGCAACGATTTCAATATAAATTTCAATTGGTAAAGATTTAGTTTTTTATTTTCCTCGTAGGTGTAGTATAAAGCACTATGTATCACTCGAGAGAAAGTGCGATTCCCGATCTCGGGTGTTTTAAAGCCCTCGCCTACGGCTCGGGCTTCAAACGACACCCTCGACGGTAATCGGTCACTTTCTCCTCTCGGTGAACAATGTACTAATTATTTGTACGACGATCTCTTAATAGATGAATGATTACTTGCCACTAAACATCTAGGTAACGATTCTTAGGCTTAGACCATAAGTATAAAATGTAATTATTTTATAACTATATTTTTATTGCTAAATATTGTATTCAGAGAGAGCCCTAGCAAGTTATAATTTTGCAATGCCCGACAAGGGTGACTAAGTTTTAAGCACGTATCTTTATTTAAGACCTCAAATGTGCACTTAGTAGCAACAAAGTAAATTAAAATATTTGGAAATAAAAATAAATTGCAAATTTACAATTTTATTAATTTGTTTAATTGTTTATTGAGATATAAACGATTCACACCATTTACATATACCTCACAAGAATTATTTGAAACAAATCGAAAATAGAATTAACTTAAAAAAGATACCATTATTATTAATACTATTACAATACAATGCTAAAATATGTCAAAAATGTCAAGATTAAAAATATCAATACAAAATGTCATACAATTTCTAAAATTTCAATTGTGCCGTCTATTCGACGGGACCTGTCCCATTGGTCGGTCAAATTTTCGCAATATGTCAAAAAGGTAGATAATACATTGTTCCAATTGTCAAACATTAAATCAAATTCGGTGTTGACGGCCAGGAGTGTATTGAAGTGTCTGCGCGTTCGTATCAACGGAGACATGGAACGCGCCACGGTACGACATGGCTCTACGTGGAGCAGGTCCGGCAACCGGCCACGCCTATTCACCGGCACACCTGGCTCATCGGGCACGAATAGAGCACACAGCAGGTCATGCAACTCTATGCTGTCCACCGACCCCCTGAGCACCTTACAACATATGATGAGCTGGTCTCTTATCCTCCTCCCTTCTAGTGAGTTGTAGCCTAGCTGACCGAGCAAGAATTTAGTAGGGTACAAGAATGGGTAATACCCGTACCGCTTCTTATACAGGGCTCTTAAAAAGGCTTTTTGGACCTTCTCTAGCATTCGTGTATACGTAACATGATGGGGGTTCCATACGCATGCGCTGGACTCTAATTTACTCCTAACTAGGGATTTATATAAGGTTTCTACAACTAGTGGATTTTCAAAATCCCTTGAATTTCTTATAATGAAACCCAGTCGACGATAAGCTTCCTTAGCGAGATCTGATACATGGTCATTAAAGGTTAATCCCCGATCAAATATTACTCCCAAGTCTTTGACAGTGTGTACTCTATTCATGACCGAGCCATTCAACCGATAATTATAATGAATAGCACTTTTTTTTCAAAGGTCATGATATAACATTTTTTAATATTAAATGTCATTTTGTTTTTAATGCTCCATTCAAAAATACTATTAATATCTTCCTGTAAGCTAAGACAATCCTCAGCTGATTTTATTTCATGATAGAGCTTGAGGTCGTCCGCGTACAATAGACACTGAGCAGTTGATAATACTTTCGGTAAGTCGTGTAACATCATTTGGAAATACAATGGGCCCGTTACCGATCCCTGACTTACTCCTGATCTGGTATGATAAGGACCTGATTCATACGTTCCATGTCTCACGTATTGCTGCCAATCACTCATGAGGTCTGAACAAAAGTTCGGTAAGCCAGGAGCAAAACCAAAAGATGTCGAGAGCTTACGCAACAAGATATCGATATTTATTTTGTCAAAAGCTTTCTGGAAGTCAAAATATATCACGTCTACTTGCGATCCCCGATCCAATGCCCCGGAGATAAAATCTACCAAGCACAACAGGTTTGTGTTCACAGAGCGGCCCGGTCTAAAACCGTGTTGCTCTTCACCTATTTGCATTTTCACCTGCCTATATATTTCGCTGTGCAATATATACTCAAATACCTTAGCCGGTGCACACAGTATCGCTACCGGGCGGTATTCCTCTACTAAGGTATTTTTGCTGCTTTTAGGGATGAGAGTCACTCTAGATTTTTTCCACTGGGCGGGGTACTTCTCATTTTTAAGCGATAGATTTAAAATATGGTACAGCGGAAGAACAAAATGTTTTTTACCCATCTTGAGGACAAAACTAGGCAAATTATCTGGTCCTGGTGAACTATTCGTTTTTAGCTTATTAATGCCACGTAAAACGTCTTCAGGAGTTACACCAGGTATACTAACATAATTGCTATTACCGCTGGGTTCATTATCCCAATCCACATTTAACTCTGATTCGTCGTTCAAGAAGACACTAGAGAAATAGTCTGCAAACGCTTCGGCCGCTTTTACCCCAGTGTACGTAGTGCCCTTGTATGAAACCTCGGGCTCAAAACCACCTTTCGACCTTAGACTGTGAATTTGCCTCCAGAAGTGCTGCGGATGCTGCTGCAAATGCTCCTCAATACCAATCATATATGACTTATATGCTTGTGAAATACGGTATATCAAATTCGCACGAAAATCGGAAAATCGTTTATATGACGTGATACATTTTGACTTCTTCCATGATTTATGTAATTTATTCTTAATCTTAATATCTTTTATAATCTCAGAATTAAACCATACCGGATACCGATTACTCTTAGCTATCCGTCTTGATTTTTTAGGCACTGATAGATCGAATAACCGATACACAATGTCGTAAAAAGCGTCAGTTGCCTCTGAGACATCACTTGATTCCAACACTGGTGTCCACGTCGTCTCCGAGAGCTTTGATTGAAAAAGAGAAATGTCCATTTTAGGGAAATTCCAGTCGCGCGATGGATTAATGTTACTCGCTACAATAATGTTTTAACTCCATATTTTTGACATGTAACATTGTTATCAATAAATTGATTATGATTTTGATTAAAGAAATATACAGCAAGACATTTTATTCAGTGCACAATTTTTTATCGCGCAATAGATATCATTAATAGAACATAGGTATTTCGCTCATAAAAAGATCAACTTTTTTTTTCATCAATTTTTTGTCAAACTATCCCAAAAATAATTAAATTGCATGCACCTTACACTCCAGACAATAACTCCTACCTAAAACGTATAGCTAGCTCTCTTAAGGTCAGCGCTCACGGTCAATGGCCCCTCACCGTAGGTAAATAGTCGGCGCGGCGTGCAACTCGCCCCCCTCGGTTCTTAGTAGGTACAATACCTACGTCTCGCGACGCAGCCGTAGGTATTCAGACGTAGGGTGACATTGATTACCCCGTTTATCTGTATACTTTCTCTTGAAGTTATTTCAATATTTTTGTACCAAAGTGAGTGAAAGTAAAATAGAGGTTTAATTGTTTGTTTATTATACTTTCCGTATGCAAAGTTTGTGCACTGGAAATAAAATCACCCTGGATATGAAATTTTTTTGAGTCTGTATAGTCTGTATTCGGATTTATTGATGACTTTACTTATTAGGTGATGTTTGATTTCAGGATCGCCGTGGGTCCCGCGTAAGCGTACGGCCTCCTTCGCGACAGGCCAGTCAGCAGGACCTACACAAGCCAATATCTCCTATACCAGGTAATACAAGCTGAGCGTGCCTATAGTAGAATTGAAATATTGATGTTATAGAACGTTTTAAGAAGTTGAACAACTTTTACAAATTATTTTATGAAATAGATGTTATGACGAGTGATTGTAGCAGTTTTATAGTCAAGGTCGATTAAATTTGGTGTATTTATGAAAATCTCAAAAGTTTGGATCGTAATGAGTAATCATTATTTTTCGCAAAAAATGGCAAAACCGCCTTCCATCGTGTACAAAATTCGAATATTTCGCTCGAATTGTTTACATTATTGTTGATTTATCAAAAACGGCTCATACGATTTCTGTAAAATTTAAATGGGACCGACCACCTTGGGAGTATGTCCTTTCGAAATAAAAAAGAATTTTTCGATTCGGTTCACAATTGGCGAAATTATCAATGTTCATCGTGTCCAAAATTCGGATTTTTCACTCGAATTGCTTACATTATTGTTGGTTTTTTCAAAAACGGCTCAGCCGATTTCAATAAAACTTAAATGGGACCACCTTGGGAGTATACCCTTTCGAACTAAAAAATATTTTTTCGATTCGGTTCACAATTGGCGAATTCATCGATGAACATACACAAAAAAAAATACATACAGACGAACATAGAACCTCCTCCTTAGATAAAATTTATTCGAAGGAAAATTCTTAATTACCTAACTACAAACTTTACTAAAGCAAATTAGCTTAAATTCCAAAGAAAGAACAATCAAGTCAAATTGATTTGTTTTGAACAAAGCAGAATACAAAACGTTTAGAGAAGTACCAAGCTATCGTTTTTCACTGCCATTTAAAGTTGTTCAATTTCAAATTTCATTGTCCTTTTAACTAAAGTGCTATAACCTTTTCAACCTCAACGTAACATTGTGAGCTTCAAATATTTCCTACATGTCATCTATTTACAAAAGGTATTTGATTTTCACAAAATGCTAACATTCATAATACTTTCATTCATCAGCGGCACGTCATCACCAAAGTCATCAGCTACACCGAAAGCCCTCAGGTTTATATCTAATTTTGATTTTGCTTCATAGTTGCTCTTTAGGACACTTCACGGTATGATGCTTTGATATATAAACGCGCATGGTTTGCAGTAGCTCAATTTTGCAAGTTTAAAACTGATTATAGAAACTAGCGTGGCTCTCGCACATTCTAATTAAAGTATAACACAGATGTTACTCCCGTGTGTAAGATGTCTCCAATGTTTTATAGATAATTCTAGAAATGTTATTTTTGTGATCAAAAATTGACGCGCTTGCAGGATTTGAACCTGCATCCCTCTGAGATTCCGGCCGAGATGCTTTGTCCAATTAAGCTAGAACGCTGTACTACGAACCGGCCAAATTAGTGAAGTGTTTTATACTAGGTTCACTTAGTGTGTGAATCACGATGAAATCATCTAATTGATTGAGCAATGCGCCATCTCTCGATAATGGTTAGAAGTTCTGATAATTTCACATTGAGTGACGACTGTCTGGTTTAACACAGTTCTCACAGATGGTGCTTCCAACACTGTATAAGTTGGTAGTAAAATGAAAAACACTTCACTAATTTGGCGAGTTCGAAGTACAGCGTTCTTTCTATGTTAATTGGACAAAGCATCTGGGCCGGAATCCCAGAGGCATGCTGGTTCAAATCCTACGAGCACGTCAATTTTTGAAATGTTTATCACAAAAATAACATTTCTATAAACCCAGTGTGTGAAGCACGATAAAATCATCTAATAGATATTTCTAGTAAAATTTCTGCTGCATTTGGCAGTCTTTTTTAAGATTGCGGTCGAACGAAACTTTAATAGGAATTACTATACCCTCAATAAGTGAGTAACACCTGTGATGTATTTTGGTTAGAAGGTTAATAAAACCGAGTTTGGTAGTTTGTAGGTTTAGTACATCGTAAAAGTAAGTACAAGTAATATAATCTAATGAGATATAGTTTTGAAATGAGTTTTAGATTTCACATTTTGTACACGACTGTTGTTTTAGTTTTACACTGGAATAGTATTGTATGTAATAAAGAAACTATTACATGATTTTCCTAAATTGTAATAGTCTAAGTGATTTAAAAAATACATTCATGATAGAATATCTTTAGTGTAGAATACTGTCGCTCTCCCTTTGGAATGATCAAAGATTAAAGAATATTGGTGTAAAATGTATGGTAATATCATATGACAAGTTCAAATATAGCATGGTATATTTTGAGAAAAATTGTAAATAAATGGGTCAAGCGGAGCCATTTTCGATCATATTATTTATAGGACTTTAATGAATGATAATGTAGTCGCAAACAGCATACTTGGTTAAAAATGAAGCATTTTAGAGTTTAACGTAGAAGTCGAACGTTTGATCTATCAAAAAGTACTGCTAGACTGAGAAGACGAATAGCCTACTCCCAGTTGTTAATAAGCTCAGCATGCTTTTGCCAAATCGATTTGGATTCTAAATTGAAATTTATTAATATATTTTGCTATGTTTCAGGGTCTCGACGAGGTTCTAGAGGAAGTAGTGGACACTCAGCGACGTCGCTGCGGTCAGCCACGCTGCGCTCTCCCACCACTCCAGGACCCACATCTGTCACTGTTGAAATACGTGCTCCAGATAACTAAAGAGACGATAAAATTATATATGACCTAGTTATTCACTACAAGTTTGTAGAAATGAGAGTTTAAAGATCCGAATGTAAAAGACATACGTCACAAATAAACAAAGACGTTTTGTATATTCAGTCCAACGTTTACAGAATTTGTGATATATATTTACCGGCTTATATTCATAAAAATATTTTATAGCATTAATATTCATGCACTACAAAATTAATCAGTCATAAAAGATACTTAGACACTTAAAAAGTGCCTATAAAACAAGACACATAAAATCTGAACCTCGTATATTTTTCAGCAATAGGCTTAAATAAAGTAACACTAGAAATAAAAGCAGTTACAAGTTATTATAAATTAGATGATAAAATCACGTTCACAAATCAGATATTTACGTCACAATAATTTAGATGTAGAGCACGGTTCAATAATATTTAGAGTCTAAGATCTAGGTATAGTTTAGCTTTTTTAGCGTTAGAAATTCGCTTTTTGGCAAGTTTTGTAGGTCAATAGTTTGGAAGTCGATTACTTAGTAGATAAGTCTAGTATTAGTTCTAATTTTCGATCTTCTTTTGGTGTTACTAAGTGAATGCTAGATTTTGTGATTTCCTGCCTTAGAGTTAGCTTACGATTAAGCAACGTAGTACTAATATTTATTTACGGGGACCATCTCCTCTCGAAGGAGTGATCTGAGATTCGAAATATGACGGGTTTAAAGAGGAGGGAAGCTTCGACGCTGCTTTCTATAACTATAAGACTTTAAACTTAAGCTGTAACATTAAGGAGCGAATTTCTTAGCTTTTCTTTAGGGATGTCTACGAGAGAGAATGTTGTGAGTCTAGTCATAGTTTATGGTTCTTCACTGAAGTTTGGTTCTTCTTTTACTTGGACTTTGTGTAAATCGGGGAAATTTACACAAGTGTACATTATGTCTTCACCGCACTGTGCTTCGACCAATCGTAACGTTTATGCAATGCGCACAAACTTTAGTACCACGAATATGCTCTGATGAAACTTATTACGACTTCAATTAATAAAAGAGGTGAAATATAAATAAAAATAATATAAAGAGTCATCTCCATCTTCCGTATTGAATGTACTGCAATAAAGGGGAAGAATTGTGGTATATTCAATACAAATTTGTCATTTTCTCATCTATATACTAAAATATCATTGCAAATAACTACTCGAGTAAGCTACTATATATTCATATGTTTTGAAAATAATGCTCACCTCGTGAAAATGTACTTCAAACACTGTGCTAATCATGTGTACCTAAATTCTATGCTGTAATTTAAATATACGAACTTTTATTAAAACTTATACTTCCGAACACTGCCGTTTCATTTGCATTCAAATATAATTATTACCTATGTATGGAGCTTTTATCAACAGTATAGATTGCTTATATGAAAATTTTTGACAAAAAATTCTTACAAAAATAACATAATTTTGTCCAAGTCACAGTACAGATGAAGTAATGAAGTAACGACTAGCAAGGAATAAATCGTTCTACAAAATAAAGTGTAAGCAAAGACATGTAAAAATACATTGATAATAATCATCTGATACAATGATATTTTTAAATAATAATCGGTCAAGTGCGAGTCGGTCTCGCGCACGAAGGGCTCCGTACCGTATGGAAGCCCCCTTAATATATTTTATTTTAATTTGATTATTTATTTTTGAAGTGAATATAAAAAAAAATATTCAGTGAATATTTCAAGCATCTACCTGTCACCGATATTGATATCGAGTGAAAAACGACAAGAGGTTCTAGGCAGTTTTTTTCTGTTTTTATCATTTGTTGTTATGGCGGCAAAAGATATACGTCATCTGTAAAAATTTCAACGTTTTAGCTATCACCGTTCATGAGATACAGCCTGATGACAGACAGACGGATAGCGGAGTCTTAGTAATAGGGTCCCGTTTTTACTCTTTGTGTACAGAACCCTAAAAATCACTATTGATTGAAGCAAAAGAAGTAGACATGAAAACAAAAGGATTAAAATAGAAGAAGTTACGTCTAGAAGTGAACATGGAAGAGATAATAATGATGATGATTATAAATAACTGCCTCGGTGGCTCAGTGGTTGGTGACCCTGACTTCTGGGTCAAAGAGGCGTGGGTTCGATCCCCACCCAGGGCAAACATTTGTGTGATGAACATTGGTGTTTGCTCTGTGTCTGGGTGTTTTTAGGTACTATCTATATAAGTATGTATTTAAAATATGTATATGTACTTAGTGTTTCAGTCTCTGGCAGCCATATCACAAGCTATGCTTAGTTTGGGGTCAGAGACCGTGTGTAAGATGTCCCCTAATATGAAATGTAAAGAAAACATGCTGGTGACCCTCCAGATAGTAAAAGGTCAACGCTACTTTTGCACAATCGCAACACAAGGGGAACTCCCGGTGCGATGTTTGCATATAAGAATTTTGTTTACAGTGCAGGCAGGATGAGGATTTTATTTACATTGTACTTGTAGCGTCTTCAGTGGTGGCTTTGCGGAAACTATTGATAGTAGTTTACTACCAACACTTGCTTTTCTCTACCTGAGTTGTGGTTGGTTTCCTCATGTACGTTTACGTATATTTTAACCCCTAACCCAGAAATATGAGCGTTAATTGAAATTGATTTGAAGTGGTTGTCTATTTTTTGCATCACAGCTCCCAAGCGAGTAGACTAAGATATTTTGAATGAAAGTTCAAACTCAAACTCAAATCATTTATTGCAACATATGAAATTTACATGCGGATCTTAGTTGACATGTTTTGTATTGTTATACATATGACCCTATAAAGGTATTGCAAATTTTATTATTTGTATTGGAACGATTTACTATTTTGTTTTCTTGATTACTTATAGTTAAAAAATCGTCTAATTCATTTCGATAATAGGATAATTTTTAGTTGTTTTATGAAACAGTTTACTCTTTCGATATTTTTAAATTATTGGGCAATTTACGGGATATTTTTATAGCCATAGAATTTGGACTAGATTTCTAGAAGTTGATGTTAGGTAAAGACCATTTTTAACTGCATTTCAATATTTGATCAAATTTTTTACAAAAATAAAAAAATGGTATACCCCGTAGTTCAAAGTAAATTCATTTCCACTATCCATTTTTGTAACAATTTTAGTCTTAGTATTTTTATGGAAGTTTTAACGAAAAATAAAGTTAAAATATGAATTCTGTCATCGCATAAAACCTACTTCACTTCACTCCCACACAAAACCCAAACTAGCGCACCGTCCAAAACCTTGCCTTCTATTTCCAGCCTATTTTCTATAGCTCCAACAAAAGTAGGGAAGCAAATATTGCACACAAGTATACGTGTATACCTGTGTACATACTCACAGTAAACAAGCCCGAAGCATTGAATGCAAGTCAAGAAGCTTATTCTCGAACTGGGACGCTGGGAAGTTGGAATATTTTAGTCCGCCTTGCATAGATCTTTGTGAACGAATTTAGCCCTTATTTTATTTTTCATAAGGCTGGTAAGAATACAGGTATTATTGGATTGTATTAATAGCTACCACTAACTTGCTACTGAGCTACTGATTTATCACTAGCTCAGTAGCAAGTTAGTGGTACCAGTTATTTTTACCAGCCTTATGAAAAATAAGTATTAGTAATCCTTTCATATTATTACTTAAATGTTATATTTAATGTATTGTTTGAAATCGATCAAGAAAGTACTCATGATCATAATAATATTTTTCATGGCAGGCAGTAGGGTGCAGGATCATGAGCTAGTGAGTGAGTCACTAGCTCATGCATCACGCAGCCCACAGCTTTCTTGATCGATTTCAAACATAAGTAATATTTGAGTAATATGAAAGAACCACTATAATATCACTTCTCAGTGTTTGATTCTTGATTTAGTACTACTCGCATGTTCGTCATTTTTGATACTTGTTTCAAAAGATAAATTATATATGCGATTATTTTTCTAAATTTCTCTACAGATCGAAAAAGCTCATAACGCCCGTAAGCCCACTTCCGTTCTCTTTTTGAAAGTAGCTATAATAATAATAATATATTTCGTTATACAGGGTTATTTCTAATCAATTATCATTATTTTAGGGGCTTTTTCTGTACATCAAAAGTAACAACTTTTGTTCTGCGACTTTTGTCAAAAATAAAATTAAAAATGTGGTTCAATAATATCGTCCACCCGCGACAAATGTATGGAATAGCTGATTTTTTTCTGAGTTCTGTCAAAAGTCGTATAACAAAAGTTGTTAGTTTTGATGTACAGAATCAGTCCCTAAAAGGATGGTACTCGTAATTGATTAGAAATAACCCTGTGTGTGTACAGTTAATGTGATGTGCAACATTACATAGTGTGGCTTCACACAATACACATTGCAGATAAGACAGTAAGAGTTTCAAGAGAAAGCTTATCGCTAAGTAAGACGAAGCCCACGTCATCCTCCACCCGTCTCCATTCCTATTTATAAGTCAGTGAGTGCTATGACTTCGCTTTGTGTTTACGTTATTTATTATGCAGTGTGCCCGCGGCAGTGTTCATTATACTCCGCTACGGTTTTTGAAGTTTTACTAGTTTTGTAACTGGAAGTCTAGTTTCCGATTGTGGGCGCCTCGGGCGGGGGCGGTTTTGGTGATCCGTGGGTGAAAATAGAGCTATTGCATCGTAATTGAAGACTTGATTTCAAAAACCACCTTTGTCAATTTTTGGCTTAAATGAGTTAACAACACCATCTTGTGGACGATTTGACAGGCTTCTATTTGGTATTTAACGTTTCATTTAAAACCACCTTAGTCATGAGAAAATCGATATTACAATTTGTCATCATTGGCATTGTATCAGCCATGTGAATATTTACAAGAAACGGTTTTTATAACTTATTTGCTCGTAAAGTGGCTGTAATTACACCAATTTCAATATCGTAATGTATTTCATTACGCACTTGTGCATTATTGTAATGTAAAACGCACGCCGCCACCGACTGCAGAACTCTGTGGTCTCGTTTCTCCTACTTTCACACAAGAGAGTGAGAGACATTACGGCACTTGTGCGTTATTGTAATGTAAAACGCACGATGCTTCGACTGATGCACGACTTTCACTCAAAGACAGAGTTTTATTAATTTCCTCGCAAATATGTTATAAAACGTCGTATGACATAAGTGCGCTTTGAAAATTACAGCCTCTGCTTCCTTATACCTAGCCCTCGCCTACGGCTCGTGCTAGCAATATCGCCTCGGCTGTAATTTTCAACTTACCGCACTTATATCATAATGTACTATTAACTAACTTCCAAAGAGGAGGAGGTTCTATGTTCGTCTGTGTGTATATATTTTTTTGTGTATGTTCATCGATAATGTCGCCAATTGTAAACCGAATCAAAAAATTTTTTTAGTTCAAAAGGGTATACTCCCGAAGTGGTCCCATTTAAATTTTTCAGAAATCGGCTGAGCCGTTTTTGAAAAACTAAACAATAATGTAAACAATTCTAGCGAAACAGTCCAATTTTGTATACGGTGGAAGGAGGTTTTGCCATTTTTTGCGAAAAGTAATTATTATGATGTAGTGTTCATCTGGTAACATCGTCAGTAGTAGCTAAATAAGCTAGTACGGAAGCTAATAATACTTGTTGCATTGTAGTATTGTCACGAAATTAGTTATTGTGAACTCATGACTGCCATAATTGTTATAACTAGTAGGTTTATTACCCGATAATTTTAATACATGGCTTGAGGCACCCGATCAGCTTCTAATATTTAAAAAAAAAAACATCAACATAGATATATATGAGACGGCAGACGCATTACATTTCACATCTGCCCGTACCACAAGAACTGTCTAAGGGTAAACTAGTAGCTCTCCGAACAGTAAATTTCTCAACACATCTCTTTAATTGAATCTTCATTAGTCTTTACTAAGCCGTGATGGCCAACGTATTTGACCACCCGAGACGGCTGTCAAACAGCCGAATTGGCAGAGGGCATCCGCCCATTAAATGCCCCCTGATCAATGTGTCAGGGCGTCCAGCCCCAGTAAGGAGGGTAACCTCGAACTGATACCTGTCTCCTCAAATAAAAGAGGAGGAGAAGACCCGAAATGAAAAATAGTCTATATCTCGACTCGCTCTTGACTGATTTAATTCTAAACAATCTTGCCAAATATTATCGAAAACGAAACGAATGATAAATACCGCGACAGCAAATTTCCCCCTTTTTTGAGGGCTATCATAAATTGGCGAAGACAAAAACATTATTAATATTGTGTACCAAGTTTCGTCAAGATTTATTAAAAAATTCAACCTGTAGATGAAAACCAACATCTGGACAGAAGTAAACAAAATTTTCGTGTCAAAACGGAGACGGTTTTGATGTCGCTCGATTAATCATGTGTACGACATAGGTAGGTACGAGTATATATCAAAATAAAACTTAGTTAAGTACTTATCAGGTTTTAGGATTCCGTACCCAAAGGTTAAAAACGGGACCCTATTACTGAGACTCAGACATCAAGCTGTATGTCATGAACCGTGATAGCTAGACAGCTGAAATTTTCAAACAAACATGATTTTTCAGGAGTTTGTTGCTCCCTATTGATAACGGCGAGAGAAATGGGGCTAAGGAGGCTCCAACACGGTACGGAACCCTTCGTGCGCGAATACGACTCGCACTTGGCTTATTTTTATTTACCATTGTATCAAGGCGATGTAATTAAATTTTGTAATATGCAACTATGGAAGTTCAAATTGCATGGGGCATTATAGTACAAAGTACAGTCATCTATATGTCATGGAGTTCAAGCGCTTATCACCCGGGTAGAAAATTGCTTTTTTCGCCCCCTGATTGCATAAAAAGGGCTACGGAGTCTGTCATATTTATTTTATTGACTTTAAATGGAACTCTTCACTTAAAATGGAAGGGACCAACACAGTACTGTCAGTAAAACAAACGGTTATTGGTCAATAAACTGAATAGTAAAAATTAAATGGCTTTCCTTATGACGTCTTTAGATTGAAGAAGGAGTTGACCAAAAAATGTGTTTATTTATGTGGCTTGCAACATGCAAATGCACACTAGTTAAATTATTTACTGCAACCAACTAGAGTTAATTTAAATTGTAAATTATTGTAATGAATGTGTTAATGAAGTAAAAGGCTCAATAAAGAAATACAAATAAATAACCAAAAAAAGTGCTAAAAATTGCTCATGTTATTTATTAGACGTACGAGAAGAACTATATTTCTCATATTTTGAATCCTAAAACTTCATTCATGAACACGTAATCCTTGTTTGTCAGCATTAAGAGTGGTAATATCCACGGTTTGTGAATCATAATATATCTTATTTTTTCCCTTGTGCTGTGTATTTCACTATTGTACTGAACCAGCCTTTTTAGGGTTCCGTACCCCAACTAAAAACAGAAAAAATAAATAATAAATTTTATTTTCATTTATTGAATTTTGCACACCTATCATGGTGGTTAGTGGATGGATATTTATGTTTGTATAATTTTAAGGATCTTTTGTCATCACCCACAATCATGCAAATAAATACTTTGACTTTGCAATACATATTTAAGGGGGGGCTCCCATACATCAAACCTAATGTTTATGCCGTCTTTTGCTCGATATAACGGTGAAAGTCTTGAAATATTCACAGAACATTTAGTTCAATATTCACTTCAAAAATAGATAAATTAAAATAAAAAAATATTTAAGAGGGCTCCCATATAATAAATGTAAAATTTTTGCTCGATATTAATAACGGCAAAAGGAAGTTAAGTTGTATATTTTCTTAAAAATAAATGATTAAAACAAAATATATTAGGGGGGGGGCTTCCATACGGTACGGAACCCTTCGTGCTCGAGTCCGACTCGCACTTGGCTGATTATTAATAGTCTACTGCAGGACGTAGACCTACCCATGAAAAGTTATTGGACCATATCCGCCACGCTAGACCAGTGCGGGTTGGTGGATTTATTATTATCAAATCAAAATCAAATCAAAAGTCGAATATTCCAAATACATACATTTTTTGACAAAAGTGCATAAACTAAGCCAAGATGTACTTTGTCCAACAACATATTATCTACGGAACCCTCTACTGTATTCTGTTTGTACACTTGACCTGTTTTATTTGCACGAGACCAAGGTATTATCGCATTCTGCTTTGACGTCGGGACTTTTGTCCTGGAAATCTTTTGTCGTAAATAAAATAGGGTACTACGGTTAGTTTAAATAAACTTTGTTGTTCAAAGTTTTCTCAACTGCTTGTAAGAGTTGCAATTCACCTACGTTGGCTGAAAGTTTTATGAGATTTTTTGAAGTAAACTTTATACTCCAGTTCCTTACTGTTAGTATTATTTATTGTTCAAAAAGTTGTAAGAGTGACTAAAAAGAGGAACTTTGTCCAGAAAGTAATTCACTGCCTTCTAAAAGTTATCAAAATATTTTATCTAATAAAAATTTTACTCGTTTGTATACCTTTTTTAAAAAATAGTATTTTTACGCATAATATGAATAGAAACTTTGTCACTTATTCGTCATCACATCAGTTGTAGGGTATTTGTGACTACGATTAATATTCCCTCACATTTGCTACAATTCAAACCTTTTCCTTACTTCTATTCATTTTTCAAATAAACATATTCAATTGAAATTCAAAAAGTATTTATTTATGGAAGCACATCAAGCTTTCGGAGGCTTTCGCTGCCAATCTGGGTGTAGGGAACCCGTGTTTCGGAAACTATAGGTAGTTCCTACTCAGGGAACAATATTTTGTTGTGTACATTTTGTTTAGGTTTTTGCTTTTATTTTGAACATTAAAATTAGAAAATAAGAATGAACAGAAAAAAGAAATATGTAGTACAGATTTGACATTGAGTATAACATTTTAAGATATAAATGCATTAAGCATATAATTTACTTGAATTCTAACAAAATCAATGGATATTATTAATGTGTTAATTTTGTTTGGTATTTTCCACACAATAATGTATAGGTACAGAGGCAAGCTTAAAATTCGGTATAATAAAATTTTATTTCAAGAATCGATAAAAAAATAAAGTAAGTCAATTTACTGTAACATTTTGAATAGGTTTTCAGTTTCATCGTATACCTATACGCCATTGAGCTTAAAAAGTTAAGATTTTTATACATTAGGGAGCAAATTTATACAAAGCGGGTATAAACATAAATCTTAACTTTTTAGGCTCAAAGGCGTATAGGAGTGCTTGTAGTTTCAAAATGACGGCATGCTAGAACAGTTCCGTGTCTTTCAATTACGCAGATACGATTTTTGGTTCAATTAAACTTTGTTGTTATATTTTCTTTAATTTTAAAACACCTATCTAGTTGATCCTAGATCCAGTTTATTCGTTCTGCGATAGCCATAGCTCGTCACATCACAGCCTTTATACATAATTCATCAGCCAATCGCATAAATTACTTACCAATACCTGTTCCAAAATGCCATTTGTATGGACGAGAGAAAATTTGATTGTAGATTTTAATTACTAACGAGTAATTACAGTAATTAGTTTTCGTGGACCTGATTTTATAGGTAGTGCAAACACATCAGTGATTGGTTGTTAGAAGCCATCATGATTAGTGATTTTGAATTTTCGAATTTAGAATTGTGATGGACAAACATCATTATTAGAAATCGGATGTTAGCTATCATCATCATTTGCAATATAGGACGTCCATTTGTTTTCTCCATAGCTTTCTAATAGGATCACTTTAAAAATATATATGAAACAATTATTGTGAAAGAATGGTATGATATTTAGAAAAATAATCAAGTGTAAAGAATCGACTACTAAGTAAGTTCGTATAGGCTGGGTGGCTAGCCCTGGTGTCCTGGTGAGTTTTTAGGCCGCCTGAAGGCCTCTGACTTGGCTAAACGGTTAAAACAACCGGGACCTACAATTTAACGTGTCATCCGAGCCACGGTAGCACTCAGTTGGAAAATGCCACCCGCGGTCACCCAACCAAATACTTACCGTGCGGAACGTTGCTTAATTTCGGTGATCGCTGACAAACACCTAAACAAACTACGCTACGAGCGCTAATCGTCTACTGATGGCTCTTTTTAAAGCTGATACAGCTAAAGTTTTAAAGCAACTGAACAAATACTGACGCAAGTAACGTTGAATACGCGTATCTATGTTTATGATAACGCTAAATTAATCAATTTGCTAACAGTTCAGCTTTGGACGTGTCTTTTCAATGAATAAATAAAATAAAAAAAAATGGGTAACTCTGTTTGCTGCATTGCGAAGTCAATTTCTAGAGTCGATTTATCAATCGAATTATAAATAACAAATTATTACATAAATCAGCATACTACCATAGGTGTCAAAATCAAAATAACTCCATAAATACCGGATAACAATATCATAATTATTACTCGTATAAAATACATTTCTATAATAATATTTTGAAAAACACATGTGTCATATAGTTTCTTTTTGCCTGTTTACCAAAACCAGGAAACTACCAGACACAAAGCTTGCGAAATCCGAAGCCAACTAGGTATGAGTACATTTCGTCGTAGTCGTAGAACAACGACGGTTGTGCAAATCAGTAACTTTACAGTATGACACTTTAAAGTTTTTGGATGGAATTTTAGGTTATATTTTGGAAACGGCTGATCCGATTAGCTTAAAATTTGGATATGTTATTATGTTTATGAACCATTACAATATGACTTACAAGAGCTAATCATAAAATGCTTAGATTTCGTAAAATGTCACTCACGCCATTGTTCTATGTACACTAATATGTTGGATGTCAACATACGACATTATAGTGCGGACTATCTTTTTACTTTATATGACGTAAGGTAGTTTCCGTCGATGTTTTAGGAAATTTCTAAAACAATGTTATGACGTACTTTAGGAATGGTTAGGAAAATTAGAAATATTCTGTGAGTAGTAGTTCTTATCCTTATCCTTACTTCCTTACTAATATTATTGCGAAAGTAACTCTGTCTGTCTGCTACGCTTTCACGTCTAAACCGCTGAACCGATTTGAATGAAATTTGGTACACAAATAGTCTAGAGCTCGAGAAAGGACATAGGATAGTTTTTAACCGACTGCGCGCATGAGGAAAAGGAGGGTAATGTTTTTCCGCGATAACGACTTCTACGCAGACGAAGTTGCGGGCAAAAGCTAGTCATTCATATTTTATTTTTGCATTAAATTGTTATTTATAGTTGAATAAGGAATTAAAAAAAACTTTGCTGTAATCATTGAAGTAATATAAATGTAATAATAATCGAAATAACAGTTTGGAGTATTTTATATTAAGAACTAATTAAAATAAACATTTAATCCATGGAATTGGTACATTTTGAGTTGCATCAAATGGGGCAGTTCTGATTTTTTATATGTTGTATGTAACGAGGTGGTAATGACAAATATAATTTTTCCACCTCGAAAGCCTTCCGGAACATTGTAAAATTCATGAAAACCCACTAAATTTTTAATAATTTTTCAGTTTTTGCCATTTTTACCACCAAGGACCTGTTTTACGGTAGAAGTCACTATGAATTCTTTTAAAGTAGACTAAATTTCCAACAAAATGAGAATAGTTGGGTCTCGATAAGCTGAATAGTTTCAAAGATACAGCTGTTCAAATATTTGCAAAATTTCAAAAAAAAAAAAAATTCGTGTTTTTACTCGTTCTCGTCAATGTGGTCAATTATTGATCTATTTCACGGCATAAATTCATATACCTTTTTAAAGAAGACAATTTTTTTAACAAAACGAGACCAATTTGATGTATTAAGATCTGATAGTTCCCTAGCTACAGCTGTTCAAAGTTGCTGAGGTGAGTTAACAAAATGAAATACGACTAATGAAATAAGCATTATAATTTTAAAAAGAAATAATTACAGTATAAAAATTTAAAGACTGTGTTATACATATTATCTTTGCATGTGGCGGTTGAAGTTGAGGTCGTCACAGGAGTTGTATTATTAGTTTTTCTTGTATATCTTTGATGGACCAGGCTGAACCTCTAAATCGACGGTACACCTTTTGGGAGCTTGCTTCGGTAGCATTTCGTCAACGACCAGCTCAGGCAGGTCGAAATCGTCATCTGATGGTGGGTCATCGATGGTAGGTTCATCAATGTCATCACACATCAGGTCTGGTTTGTTATCACAAGATTGGCCGCTGCAGTGGTTGCAAACAGCCGAGCATTTGAGTCCTGCTTTTCTGCAACCACAGCTGCTGGTACAACCTTTTTTGCAGTTGCAGGAAATCATGTTTAGCAGGGGTTGAGGAGCTGGTGGTTTCGTCATCAGTTGAGGAATGAGGCCTCTTGTGCTCTGCATCCAGCCCCAATCGAGTGAGTTCTACTTATTTCCAAGCCATATCTGAACCTGAAACAAGACCAACAACAAAATTAAGAATCGTAACTGTTCAAAATTATGAATAATATCGTTGGTTTATTATTGTCAAAAAAATTTTTTTTTCACCTGGTGGTATGTTCGCAGAGAGTGAAATCTTGCAGCATCGCTGGTTGGAGGCAACCTGGCGAGGTTCATGTTTGTCTTAGCCGCCGCCCTTGTAAACATTTGGAAGCGAAGGTCGTTGAGATTTTGGGATTCACTGTTGCCTCCATACAGTGAAACGAGAAAGCTCTCTCCTGCTTCGGTGACCTGCTCAGGTGTGGCATTGGGGTTTAGAAAAACTACACCATTTTGTTCGAGGCGCGGCTGTTTTTTCAGTGTTGATAAAAATTTCATTTTTCCTTGGCCAAAAAGTGCTGATGTTGTATCACAACCACTGAAGGCGTGAAGGAACAGTAACAATTCGCGTTGTGCTTGGTGCGTGAAGGAATTAAGGCCGTTTTCTGACTTGTTAGTTTAGTTACATCAGGGATTTTTCCTCTTCCACATTTTTCAAATATAATGTTGTTCTTTGGTCTATTTGTTGAAGGGGTGTGGTCTCCTCCATTTTGTGACAAACCACATAGCATGACCAATAAATCTATGTCATCGCCAGCGATCTTCACTACGTTGTATGTAGAAGACATGGAAATGGCTGTGGTTACTATTAGCCGGTCAGCATCCTCCTCTGCTTGTAGTGTAAGAATATTGTTCCTCTCCAGTTGCACCTTCAGCATGTTGATGAATCTAACCTTGTTCCTGTCATTCAATAGGAACTTATCCTGAGCAACTGGAGCAATGGTTGTCTCGTCAAAGATAACATCAGGTGAGGACTATTTTAAGAACTATTTTTAACTACGGCAAAGTATTATGGTTTTGTTTTTTTTTATTATAAATAATTTTATACCCTATACTATATATAAAAATAATAAAAAGCACACCTTTAGTAGAAAAAATTTTTGACAGACACCCTAAACTCTAAATTGTATTATTTAAGAAATTTTGCAAACATTTGAACAGCTGTATCTTTGAAACTATTCAGCTTATCGAGACCCAACTATTCTCATTTTCTTGCAAATTTAGTCTTCTTAAAAAAAATTCATAGTGACTTCTACCGTAAAACAGGTCCTTGGTGGTAAAAAATGGCAAAAACTGAAAAATGATTAAAAATTTAGTGGGTTTTCATGAATTTTACAATGTTCCGGAAGGCTTTCGAGGTGGAAAAATTATATTTGTCATAACCACCTCATTATATACAACATATAAAAAAATCAGAACTGCCCCATTTGATGCAAGTGAAGACCCTTTTATGGTACGATTTCCATGTACTAATTGAATTATAAACACAAATTATGAATAGCATTCAAATAGAGATCAATTGTTTTGTTTTAAAAATCACAAGTTTAAAAAGTTAAAAATCTTAATTCTAACAAACAATATTTAGTAATTATCTATTTTAATAAAAAATATATCAGTCTCAAACGTTACTCTTAAACGTTACTACTTATTCAATTAAGGTACATCAGACTCAGAATCATCATCAGTTTCATTAATAGTAATGTGGCCATGCGGCAGAGCTTTGTAGTACTCATGATATTTGACGGGTATTATCCCAGTCTCACATAGACTGATCAAATCTTTAAATTTGTCTTTGGAAATTAAAATCGACTGAGGATATGCAGTTTTAAGTGTAAATGCACGGTTTCTGGTTTCTTTGCGGGTAATTAAAGTCATGCATTCGTCACTTAAATCATATTTATAATGTATTTTATTTGGCTGGCTTTCTTGAATTATTACTTCCTTGATTTTGTTCCATGAGATTTTTGCGTTCACTGTATTTTTCGTCCAGTTTTTATTTTTAAGTAGCTCTTTAAAGTCATAAACCTGTTCCCTAGTAACATCTCTCACTTCATACGGTTTTTCATTTTTCGCCCATCTTATCAGAATCTTCCACTCTTCTGGAGTATAAATAAGTCTGTGTTCCCCAGCTCTTTCGATCACCGAGTGGACAGAGTCACCTTCATTTTGGGTGTGGCCCTTTTCTAAAAATCGATGAGTTATGGTGACCCCAAACTCCCTTGCAGCATGAGTGTACAATGCAAATATAATCCGGTTTTTATTTTGGCCACCACAGTTATCTGACCAAAACCTGAAATCTGTAACTCCTTTTCCGGAAAAATCTCTGATGAAATTGTAAAGGCAACTAGCAACCTCATTAGCTCCACGCTTGGCCACACTCTCATCCCACACATAACAATAGCCTTCTTTCGTAACCATGTCATAAATTGTAAAATTATAGCACGACAGTTTACGTTTATAATAAAGTATGCTCATTTGACCATGAGGACAGGTTAAGACCTTTTGAAAATCGAATGTCGCACATAAAGTCGTACCATTGGACTGAATAGCTTCTGTCTTGTCAGCGTTCTTTAACTGTCTGGCAATATTCTTGTTTGTTTGGTGTTTTTCGTAATCAGTTTTCATATCTTCAGATGGGTTTTCAGTTTGTTTGTATATATGACATTGATCACAAGTGTCTTTTTTTGGAACGTGAAAGGTCAGATTAAATTGACTGTTGACAATATCACGGTATTGTCGAAGAGAGGTAGCTTTAATTTTTCCAAATCAGGCCATTCTTTATACATTTTAAACATTCGAGCAATACAGAGACTACCATCTAAGTACAGTCGTTTTGAAGACTTTCGACAGTAGTGCGACTCAACTGGCACAAAAGAATTAACATGAGCGCACACAGAGAGTACCATTTCGTCATTGACTACTTTTCTGTGATTGTCATGTCGTCCTCTCATATCTTGTTCCACAGCTGTGCTACCATCATACTTCATCCATGCAGTTCTGGTCAATCGTTCACTGATACCTAGAGTATTTAAAAACATGGTCTTGCAAACGCAGATTTTATTGTAACTTACATTGTCAGTGCTTCTCTTTGGTAAGAAATATTTGTAAGTGTACTCTCTTTGGTGTTTTAATTCCCGCCGAAATGTCCTAGTTTTGGGTTGTTTTGTAGTATAGGTTGCTACGTAAAGCCATTGCTGTTCTCTTACACCTAATTCCCAAAATTTGCTGAAAATCTGAATACGCTCCTCCTCGGATATCTTTGTGGCACATTGAAATCTGCAGTGACATGCTGGTCCCATTGTTTTCGCTTCAATAGTACGTCCTCTCTTTGAAAAATACGTTTTATCTTGATTTTTCAGTTTTTTTCGTTTGATATCACTCCAATTTTCATAGTTTCGAGGACGTTTTTTCCCTCTATTCTTCAGCAAGGCAGAGGGTGCGGGAGACGAATGATTAGAGCCCGTACCAATAGTATCAACTGATAGACAATTATTGAATTCATCAGGTTCGTGTTGGCAACAAAACGGATCATTACATTTTGCATGTGTATTGACTGGGGATGGGACTGGTGTATTTCGTATGTCTAATTGCGGCTCAGGTTCTTCAATATTATTATGAGTGGCTGGTGAGTGTTGAGGTTGAACATGCAAATTACTGAAAATGGGAGTTAGTGGCATAGGAGAGAGCTGATCAAGCTGAGAATTTAGTGATTGCGGGCAGTCAGTGATTTCTGCGGGTGTCATTGGATCTGTAGGCATATAAACATCTTTTGTGATAGCATCATGTGCATATTGTGTAGTAGATTCTGCTGTTGCTTCGTCTGGTTGATCTGTAATTGTGACTGATTCTTCTTGGTGATCACTGCTGGAAAACACATCAGCCCATAAGTCTTGCATCACTTCAGATGACAGTATCGCATCCGCTCCTAATGGTAGTGGCGAGCAACACTGTGTTTCCGCTGCAAAATAACAGAAAACACATGAATTAATTATTCTTCAAAAATGTAATTAACATACAACTACAAAAATAAATCCTAACTAATATTATAAATGCGAAAGTAACTCTGTCTGTCTGTGTCGCTTTCACGCCAAAACTACTGAACCGATTTAAATGAAATTTGGTATAAAGATAGTCTAGAGCCTGAGGAAGGACATAGAATAGTTTTTAATCGACTGCGCGCGTGAGGAAAAGGAGGGTAATGCTTTTCCGCGATAACGACTTCTACGCAGGCGAAGTCGCAGGAAAAAGCTAGTAATAAATATCCAGTTTTAATTCGAAAATATAACCAATAACGACGTATGTAAAAATCTGTCCGAAGAATAACGTCGGTTGTGCACATGCAACTGACAGTCATCCGTAAAAAAATGACGGTTTGTACCATACGCCAATCATACGTTCCTAGAACATTGTAGGATTTAAATATACGTCACCGAAAAAAAAAACTTAAAGTGGTTATGTTACACACATTGCATAAACTAATAGTAGTTAATAATTTGTAACGGCGTGAAAACTAGGATACACAAAACCAAATGTTTCAGAATACAACGTACAACGACGGATTTGACAGACCGTCGTTTTACCGCGGAAAAGCTATAAAAAAGTAATTCCACATAATATAACATGTAAAATTAAAAAAAAAAAAAACAATAATAGTAACAATAACTTACCTGACGTACTGGCAAATTGTTCTTCGGTTTCTTTTGTAGAAAATTTTTCGATTTGCAACTCATTCACATTTTTTATTGTATTTTGATTTGCGGTTTTTAACAAGGCTAATATCTGTCTTGACCTTTTAGACGCCATAATTAATTTAGGTTTCACGTACTAACACTATTACCATTCTTAATATTAAAAAAAAACCGGCCAAGTGCGAGTCGGACTCGCGCACCGAGGGTTCCGTACAAACCTGCAAGGTTTACAAAGTTCGTTCATTACGACAAAAAAAGTAATAAGTTTATATTTATTAAAAAATATATATTTTGTAATGTAACTAAAAATTTAAGGTTTTCAAATTTTTCCTTTATGTGTGCTATAAAACGTTGCTTCATGCAAAATTTCAAGATTCTAGGTCGACTGGAAGTACCCTTTAGGTTTTGATTCCCTTGCGAGTACTTGCGAGTTTCAAAATTTGCGGCATAAACGGCTGTATCTTTTGATTGCGTTGGCTTAGAAGTTTGATTTTTTCACAGCTTCAAGGGACAGTAGACCTGAGTAATTGATATAAATTTCAGCTTCATACCTCCACGCGTTCCTGAGAAAAAGGGTCTTGACAGACGGACGGACGGACAGACGGACAACAAAGTGATCCTATAAGGGTTCCGTTTTTTCCTTTTGAGGTACGGAACCCTAAAAACACTGATAAACAAAAATAATCTTGCGTAAATACGTGCGACGTATGACCTCACCTAGAACATGGTCGGTACTAATCATGCGACGCGCGGGAGCGGGGCGCGAGAGGCAAAGGTCAGCGCCGTACAGTGGCTGAATTGTTTTTACGACACTGTACTGTGCTTAGAAATCAAATCCGTCGTTATTCCAACTCTGGATCTGGGTTATTTTGAATAATATTTATAAAAATAAATATTTGGTCGATAAAGCACAATTTATAATGTCATATAATGGAAGAAAAAAAAATTCTAAAAAAATCACAACCGTCGTTCTTCTACGACTATGACGATTTCTTCTCTATTTTCAACTCTCGCTGCCGTAACTCCCTAAACAAGAAAAAGCCCGGCATTCATATATCACCTAAAATAAGTCGTCTTCGTGAAGGTCTGTTCGCACAGAGATTTCGGCGAATCAAGGTGCGACAAAATATTTCTTAGATAGTGGTAAGTACCTAGGTATATCTCAGCTGTGAGGCTGCAGCGCGACTTAATAAGTAACTGATCAAGCAAACGTTTCGTCTTTGTATTAGCTGAGAATGTTTTAACAGACTTTAAATAATCGATCAAGTGCGAGTTAGACTCGCGCACGAAAGGATCCGAACCGTATGGGGGGGCTTCCTTTTCAAATATTATTTTAATTTAATTATTTATTATTGATATAACTAAATATTCTGTGAATATTTAAAGCATCTTCTTGTTGCCGTGCAAAAATATCACGTTTCTTGCATGGGAGGGCTCCCATACAAGAAACGTGATTTTTATCCCATAAAAAAAATATTTAAGGGTCTGTCTTAAACGTCTGTCTGTCACCAGGCTGTGTCTCATGAACCGGGATAGCTAGACAGCTGAAATTTTCACAGATGATGTATTTCTGTTACCGCTATAACAACAAATAAGTACTAAAACAGAATGAAATAAATATTTAACGGTGGGCTCCCATACAACAAACGTGATATTTTAGTTTTTTTTTTTTGCTCGCTTTTATATACATATATATATAAATATGACCTATATCTCACAAATGGTATATGTGACAAAAAATCGTAGAAGAAACCTTACATTCATTTTAAAAACCTTATTCAACGATACCCCACACGAGGGGGTGGGTTTGAAAAAAAGTTTCATTCCCACTTTACATGTATGGGAGCTACCCCTTAAATAAACTGTTTTGAAATTTTTAAGCATTTAAAATTGAGATCTATACAGAACTATTATGTTGTAAAATTTCATCAAATTTAGTTTATAAATGTGGAAGTTATAAGGCTTTGTACCATGAGGACGGACCGACGGACGGACGGACACAACAAAGTTATAAGGGTTCCTCATTTTACTACGGAACCCTAAAAAGTTGATTTTTTTAAGTCGCTCAAAAGTCAATCTATAAAATGTGTAAAATAATTTGTACTGGATATTTTTAATGTCATCCATCAGTCGAAGCACGTCCACTGCTGAACATAGACCTTCTATTTACTCGTAGATTTTGACTAAGTTTTTTTTCACATATCACATAACCACACAAAGTCGTCTCTGGTCAAACAATGTCTGACCAAATACAAATTTTACGATCAAATCGCAGACCCAAAAAGAAGAAGAATCTCTAGATCAACCCTGTCGCGTCGCACTGCGCGTTGCGTTCACACCCTTATTCGTTCCCGTAAACCGACACCCGGGGGCGTAACAAGACATATGAAAACGTTGATATACGAATAAAAAAGCCTTCGACATCGATTTGGGGGTGTTCTATCGGAAATTATGTGTGCATGTGGGACTTGGCGAGTGGAGTAATCTGCCCAGTACGTTAGATGGAGCTCTGAAATTATAGGCTTTAGGTTCCGATTGTTTAAACTTCTTCCAAAAAGGAGAAGGTTCTATGTTCGTCTGTATTTTTTTTGTGTATAGTCATTGATATTTTCGCCAATTGTGAACCGAATAAAAAATCTTCTATAGTTCGAAAGGCTATATTCCCATTTAAATTTTATCGAAATTGCGATTTTGTTATTCACAATGTAACGTGTATTTTGATGCTCTCTATATTTAAGTAACTAACTTTAAATAGCAAAGAAAAACGTTTGCTGCCGCAGCATTTTTTACTTGTCTTTTTTTATTTCTTTCTCTCTATTTCTTTCATTCAGAAATTCAACCAATCCAAAAATTACTAAATTTTATTCAAAACGTTTCCTTAATACGTAAAAATATTGGTGCACAAAAAAACAATTACCATCTTGGGCTGTCTGTCATATTGGATTTAGAATGATATCATTTAGCTAGTAATGCCTTGTTATATGTTCTTGATAACTCTAAAGAGTTTAAATAAAATCTGTTTAAAATGGAACAAAATTGAGTTCAAAAGAGACGGTTACAAATAAATAAGTAATAAGCATTACAATTAACGAAGAACAAAATAGGTAAAACTAATACGTGGCATTTTTTTAAATGCTTCCTTAGAGCAACATTAAATATCTACAGAGCCACAGTCCCTAAGTGAAAAATGTAAAAAAATGTCTGAGCGCAATCATACATACCGACTTAGATATTTACATTAAATAATTCATGATTACACGTTTTTTCGATTATGTTACCTAATTAGTGCTTGTAACCGAGCACTTAGGCATCGCGCGGCGTTGTAGTCGGCTTGCAATCCTCCTACGACTAACTAAAAAGCCTACCCACTACATATCTTGGGCAGAGCTTTGCCTCCAACACTTTTTTTGCACGATTGATAGATATTTGCTAGAAGACTGTCTATAAAATGATTTTTATCGCGCTTCGCACACTAGGTTTTATGTAAATGTTATTTTTGTGATAAACACTTCAAAAATTGACGCGCTCGCAGGATTTGAACCTGCATCCCTTTGGGATTCCGGCCCAGATGCTTTGTCCAATTAAGCTAGAACGCTATACTACGAACCCGCCAAATTAAAAAAAAAAAAAAAAATACATTTACATAAAACCAAGTGTGCGAAGCACGATAAAAATCATTTGATTGATTGAGCAATGCGCCATCTCTCGTTAATGGTTAGAAGTTCTTAATATTTCATATTGAGTGACGACTGTCTGGTTTAACACAGTTCTCACAGATGGCGCTTTCCAACACTATAGAAGTTGGTAGTAAAATGATAAACACTTCACTAATTTGGCGGGTTCGTAGTATAGCGTTCTAGCTTAATTGGACAAAGCATCTGGGCCGGAATCCCAGAGGGATGCAGGTTCAAATCCTGCGAGCGCGTCAATTTTTGAAGTATTTATCACAAAAAAAAAAAAAAAAGAATGTCTCACAAAAATTTGCTCATTTCAATTTTTTTAGTGTTGATTAGTCCTGTAGTTTAAGAATAATATAAGTGTGTTAATAAATCTACATTGAATAAAATTATTTCATTGAAAAAAAAATGACATCCGTCGCTGATTTCCACGGCAGCGATAAGGTGTCGCGATAAAGTATCTGTTTCCACATAGAGAGACTCCGCACAGGTCACGTCACGCGCCATATTTTACGACTGCTCCCAACTATCACAGCTCCGCCTCCCTCAGCTTGTTCGTCCGAATGATGACTTTTTTATATCGTCATCGTTTCAGCCATAAGATGTTCATTGCAACACGTATACCGCCCTTATAATAGGCATTATGACTGGGTAAAAAATCATTAATATAATTAGCCCCGAGTTCACCAACGCTTGTTTAAGTTAAACGTGTGATTACTGTATTTAACCAACGGTTTTTGCTTGCTGAACAGCAAAATTTCGTTAAAAAGCTGTTTAGGATTTAACTTCATCTGTTGGTGAACTAGGATATAAAACACGAGTTAAATCGTTGTTTCTATACTGTAATCGTACGTTTAACTTAGTCAAGCGTTGGTGAACTTGGGTCTTTAGACCGTGAGTTCGATTATAAAAAAACAGTAATCGTACGCTTAACTTAATCAAGCGTTGATGAACTTGGGTCATAGTCCGTGAGTTTGATTGTCAAAAAATATTGGACACGTATTTTTTCTTTTGTTAATCAAACAACAAAGGAAAAAGATTAACCTTGGCAAAGTTTGGGAGTGGGGATCGTGACGTCACCTCTCTTATAGAAGTCAATACATTTGTATGGCACTTGTGACGTCACACGGAACTTTGACGGACTGTATATTCATCAATTTTTGTTTAATTGTCAAAAGAAAAAATTCGTGTCTAATATTTTTAATAGTCTTTCTGACGGACTAATTATTTTTTTTTGTCATCATGCCCATTTAATAAGACCGGTTGGAAGCAACTTGCATGCAGTGCAATGTAGCCATCTTAACTTGGGCATCTGTCTACGTTACGGATAGATGTGTAACTAAAATTACTTTTTTTGTCAGCAGTCATTTTAAGCAGGAAGGCTCTTTTAATACAGGTTATTGACCTAGCATAAGGGCCAGGGAACCAAGAAATGAATTGTGCTTGTTAATTGGACTAATAAACGATTTTCTATTTTGTAAATACTGCATTTTTTCTCCAAATTGGCCCAAATACGGCGATTTGAAAGTGGAGATACGATAGCCCAGAATTTTTCGATAATAACACTGATTTGCTGGTACCAAAATCAGCTCGAAACCTTTTCTACCATGGGTCATCAGTTTTCTGCGCTATGTGCCCATTGTCATTTCAACTTGCCAATCTTGCCAAAATTGAAATTAAATCCTTCCTCCTTGTTAGTATGACGGTTATTTTCTATTCTAATTTTAATTTTTATATAAAAAATACGTACATTAAAACCGAACTCTCAACAGGATATTGAATCCACGCCTTTCTGTAACCGGAAGTATAAATTTTCCTCGCCCGTCGATATATAACCCTTTTGTACACATAAATTTGGTATTACACTATTATTGTAGGTATAGCCTGTGATAAAATTCATGTGTACGTGTAATTGTGTAAAGTGTAAAAGTGTATGTGTGTTGTTATAAAATATATCGCAATCAATTACAAATAATCAATAATTTTATGAAAATTTTTCTCTTGTTTCAACTATCCCTCTTATAATATCACAAGGTAGCAAGACAAGCCTTTTCTACTTTGTTCTTTTTATTCTACTCGATTTTATGATAGTAGGGAAATCTTATGTTTTCCAGCCGACCGCCTACGGCTGAAATGATGATCATGATTATCTATATCTACCACATCTACCTTACACCAGCTAAGATGAAATGATGATATTGTCAAATTTAAATCATAGGACAAATAAAAAGCATTTTAAAAGTATCTCTAAACGTCAGCAGTAGTAACTTTCTAGTTTTTCCGTCACTGTCAGGCACACTGACGGAAAAACTAGAAAGTTGTCACAGAGCTGATTTAGTTACAGGTTACAGGTGAAGTTGAAGTAGTCAGTCTAGAAGCAGACGTCTCAAGCCTCAAAAATGAAAACTATCTACTTAACACTGTCAAATCAACAGACAATCATTAGGTATTTTTAATAGAGGACGCTAGCACTATGCCAAACCTTATCTAGGTTTAATAGTGTTATTTATTGTTAAAATGTTTTCTGTGTGTATAAATAAATTGAAAAAAAAAGTAAGATGTAGTCGAATTCAAACTTAAAGAAAAATATTGTTGTTTTTTGTTTTTAAATATCTTTATTGTCATAAAAGTATTACATAATTTGAAGACTCAGCGTTAATAGACTAAGTAACAATTTATCTTAATAATAATAATTCGTTTTGTAGGCTAAAGTCGCCTTTTAAAAGTTACATCATAATAATTATTGACAATTACTGATTAAATCTTAAGTAGGGGGTAGTTCGAGAAGGATACATTTCTAATCACGTATTACTTCGCTATTTCGTACGTTAACAACATAAATAATTTAACTAGAAGGATGGCTTAGCATGAAATCATTAATTTGTGGGAATTACAATAATTGTTAGGAACAACTATAATAAAGTTAGTACATTTTTTATGATGATATGATGAAGAAAAATATTAAATTATCCATACATTTCACCGGTAGGTACATGACGGAAAAACTAGAAAGTTGTCACACAGCTGATTTAAATGCAGCGCGGCAAACTCAAAAAATGTAAATGTTTAAACTTTCAGTACAAATTGAAGTCGAGAGGGGCCTTTGTCCAGCTGTGGACGTCTAGCGGCTGAAATGATAATACCTCCCTAACACTAAGTAAGATGAAGATAAAGTCTAGTCAAATTCTAGCCTGAACATAAATAAAAAGCTTTCTAAATGTACCTAAACATCGGTAGTAAGTACATCGACGGAATAACTAGAAAGTTGTTAGAAAGCTAATTTAATTACAGCAGAAGCTGAAGACGGGATGAAGGGGGAGCTTATCTCTACCAGGGGACATTCTACAGTTAAAACAGTAATTACCTACCTAACACTAAATAAAATATAGTCAAATTCAAGCGTTCAAAGAATAAAAAGCTTCATGGAGGTATTTAAAAGTCAGTAGCAAGTACATTGACGGAAAAACTAGAAAGTTGTTAGAAAGCCAAGTTAATTACTGCAGAAGTTGAAGCTTATGTCTACCAGAGGACGTGCTACAGTTGAAATAATGTCAAAGTCAAATCTATTGTAACATATGGAATTTACATGCGGTTCTTAATTAACATGTTTTGTATAGTTATACATATGACCCTGATAAGGGTATGGCAATTTTATTATTCGTATGATTCGTATTGGAACGATTTATTGTTATGTTTTCTAGATTGTTCTTAAAAATTTCGTTTAATGTGTAATAAAATTTGGATAATAGAATAATTTAAGTTGTTTTATAAAACAGTTTTCCTTTAATAATAATTAACTTACTCATCCGCCGGGCTCTAACCACCGCTAACTGCGCGGCTATCCTAGAGCCAAGTGGCCTCGCTCGCAGCGATGGTAAAAGACCCGATGGGATGACCCTGATTCCTTGGAAGATGGGACGGCCTTTAGTATGGGACGCCACGTGCGTTGATACTCTAGCTCCGTCCCATCTTTCAAGGACTCAGAGTAGGGCTGGCGCTGCGGCTGAGTATGCAGAAGGCCTCAAAAGGAACAAATATGCTAACATTGACAGTGGTTTTATATTTGAACCTTTTGGGGTCGAAACTTTAGGACCGTGGGGACCGGGAGCAAAAAACATTTACAAAGATCTTTCATTACGCCTGGTCGACGCAACACGTGACCAAAATGCTGGCCTCTATTTTGCCCAAAGGATCAGTATTGCTATCCAACGGGGTAATGGGGCCAGCATTTTGGGAACTGTGCCCGCTGGTAGTGGGCTTTTAGATTAGGGTTTTCATCGTCATCTATACATACTTAATTTTTTTTTTAGCTCAAGTGTTTGATTTTTATTTTTTAATTTGTTTAGGTTTGTACATATAGCATAGTAGTTGTAATATATAGTTAAGTTTATGAAATGTTTTATAAGTTTTGCCTGAAATAAAAGATGACCACTACTTAGCAAAAAATAAAATATAGTCAAATTCAAGCGTTAAAACAAAAATCTTCATATCTAAACGCGGACGGAAAAACTAGAAAGTTGTCAGAGAGCTGATTTAATTACAGCACTGCGAGATCAAAGAGCGTCGCGTTAAGGAAGTAACTTTACACCGGGGACGTACAAAAGAACGTATCAGGGGCACTACTACGATTTTAGGTCGCGTCGAGGATTAAATTGAAAGTAAAAAAATTCGCTTATTTTAGTCCAATAGAATGTTTTCGGATTCGTCGTTACAACTATGGGATCTTTAGTAAGAGCGATTGGAAGCAGTTTGCATTGGGAGTGGTTTTTAGTGTTTTGTATTCTTTCTTTGGGTTCCGTACCCAAAGGGTAAAAACGGGATCCTATTACTAAGCTCCGCTGTCCGTCTGTTTGTCTGTCTGTCTATCTGTCCGTCTCCAGGCTGTATCTCATGAACCATTATAGCTAGAAAGCTGAAATTTTCACAGGTGATGTATTTCTGTTGCTGCTATAACAAAAAATACTAAAAACCGAATAAAAATAATAATTAAGGGGGGCTCCCATACAACAAACCTGATTTTTAGTTGTTTTTTGCTCTATATTATTAACGGTGACAGAGTAGATGCTTAAGATATTAACAGAAAATTAAGTTGTATATTCCCTTAAAAATTAAATAAAATACCTAAATTAAGGGGGGCTTCCATACGGTACGGAACTCATCTCATCTCTCATCTCATCAAGTAAACCACATAAGATTTAATCGAGTATATCTCAGTCGAGTTTCAAAAGTAATGTTTGAAAGTAGCAAGACAAGGTACCCTTTGTAACACTATACATTGAGTTATTCACTTTGTTAAAAAAACTTCGTGTTTTGTAGTCTGTTAAGATGTTCCCTCTTGTTTTCTATCTTTATTTACTGGGACTTGTTTACACTAGATTTTTAATTCCATTGTTATTTTTTCTTGAATGTAACCTTTAGCTTAGTATTAGTAGAATCTCGATAAGATTAGTTTTTAAACAGAAAAATCGTATCGAAATACGTCGATTCGTTTTAAAGACATTAAATTACAGACAGGCGTACATACAGACACGCATAAATACATAGGTACATTTTTTTTAATCGCGAATAAGTCCGCGCTTGACCACCATCTCGCCTGATGGTAAGCGACGTTGTGGTCGAAAATGAAGCACGCAGACCTAGAAGATACCTATTCACTCTGATCTTGAAAAGCTTTAGATTATATCTCTTAGGAAATAGGAAAGCAGAAAGACAGTTCCATTCCCTAGCGGTACGAATCAGAAATTTTGAGTCAAACCGCTTCGTACGTATCGAAAGAAAATCGACAGTGTAGGGGTGGTAATGTGACGTCCTCATACTTGTCCTGAAGTGAAAAGGGGATGGTAGGATAAGGTCGTGCAGATCATTAGGTATAAATGCTTACACAAACAGATAAAATACATCAAAATAACAAAACAAAATTTATTTTTTAGTAGATGATTAAAGACATAATATATTATAGTTAAAAGCGGCTTTCATAAAATGTATTACTGCAGTAATTGTAAGTAACCATAACATAATTACAACAGTTATTATTAGTACTAATCCTTTCCTATTCTTTATAACGTATCATATAAACAATTTATGACTAGATAAACTTTATTTATATGAATGCATCACATAGTTCACAACTTTAGATTTGAAACAGTTCTCATGAAAATTCCAGCACATTTAATATTCTATCACAAATGGAGTAAATCAGTGTGGAACTGCTAACTTGAACAAGATCAGAGTACACCTAGTTCTGGAAACAAAACCACACGTACCGGGGCGTCGCACTATTGCGCACAATGCGATTGGTCACTCACGGTACGGTCGAGATATTAAATAATAAATAAATAAAACGTTTATCCTACTAATATTATAAACGTGAAAGTTTGTAAGGATGGATGGATGTTTTTTACTCTTTCACGCAAAAGCTACTGAACGGATAGAGACGAAACTTTGCAATTGTAAGCTTATACATCACAATAACACATAGGCTATAAATTATAATGATGTTGCGTAAAATTATAACAATAAGTGTTAAGTTAGTAGGAAAAGTTCTGCCATCTGCGAGCTATTCTAGCGTGCGCTCCGAGAAATGTCTAAAAAGAACTGTCAAATCGAACAAATGTCAAATAGCCTCCTTTTTTTATTAAAGGTGGTAAGGTAGGGCATCGAAATATCATGCGGGCGAAGCCGCGGGTAAAATCTAGTTGTTCATAAAAGTTAACACAAAACAAGTTGTACACTAGATCCCACACTAGGGTGACGTGTGTCGTGGGATCGAGGCTCTTCCTTATATTATCAAAACAAATTTACCATTATACTAATATGCAAACTTAATTTCATATTCGTAGTGCACTGGATCCCACACTATATTAGAAGATGAACATTACAGACTCAGGGATCAGGAGATCCATAGAAGAACCAAAGGTACCGACACAGCCCAGCGGATAAGCAAGTTGAAATGGTAACGGGCAGGCAAAATTGCACGGAGGACTGATGACTGTTCGGGTCGAAAAGTTCTCGAATGGAAACATCGTACCGGCAAGCACAGCGTAGGAAGTTCGCCCACGAGGTGGACGGATGACCTCATTAAGATCGCAGGATAGCGCTGGATGCAAGCCGCTAACAACCGGTATTATTGGAGATCCGTACGAGCTTAGAGGCCTATGTCCAGCAGTAGACATCCTATGGCTGATGGATAAATGGATTATTACAGACTCTAACAACATAGAAAAACAATCTTATTCTACAAATGCTGAGGTTATTTACTAAGTCTGATTTCTTATGTGTGTTATGTTTCTGTATTCATCATGTCTGATTCAACAACTTCATCGAGCTCTATATTGTCAAAATACTATTATTGCGTCACTTTTAATGCGAAACCAAACTGCGTTGAAACCAAGACAAGGTAACAAGCATAGTATAAGCTCCATATATTTTGTAGTTGCTGTCGTAACTATGGTGTCCGTCACTGTCAAAAAGTTCTCGAAATATTCTCCATACTTGTTCCTGAAAAAAAAAAACACAGGTTGCACCTCGGGGAGTGCCGGCAGAAGTGTATTCTTGAATGAAAGAATTTTTCACTTCAAAAAATGTCTGAAAATATGCTGTATGATTATTAAAAGAAGACTCATGACCATTTTTAAAGTAGCAACTAATAAAAACAGTAAGATGAACTCGTTGGATTGTTAGTTAAAGTTCTCGCTCGTGTATCCAACGCAGCGGCGTTCCCGCGAGCACCAGCCCCGAGCAAGTTTGAAAGCGGCAACAGTAAGTGCACAAAGAGCGAGAGACCATTAGCCGAGGGCCCCTGACACCGGGAAGGGCCTAAAGGATTGCACACAATAGCGAGTGTAGGCCCATTTTTCATGGACAGTGTACAATGGCTTTACAATGTCCACCCGAGAAGGCTTACTTGTTGACTGATGTAAAAAATGTTTTTTTGTTATGTCTCGGGTATGGAAATTTGGTCTGCAGAGTTACCTAATCTAAATATTTTATTATTTTTTTCTAGAAGTAATAGGTGCTTAGCTTACTAGCTTTGTAGTTAGCATTGAGGATTTTGGGTTTTCATATCAAGGATTTCCGAAAGTTTCATGGTAAGCGTTACGAAGAACTACCTATACGATTCAGCTCATTAAATTTGTACATTGAACTAATGGACCAAACAATTTCAAACGGTTCGCTTTTCTTGAAGCGAAAATATGTCTAGGGTTCACAAAAAAACAATAGCTGAATTGAGTGCCATATTAATACTACATCTATGTATTTGAATCGCAATTTTTTTGCATTCTTTTTTGCAATCCGTCACTCAACTCTTCGACACGGAGTTTTTTTTCTTCAACTTATTTTATCATTTCTAGAGAAATCGTAGTCAACTAATAAATAGTAAAAAAAGACAAAATTAGTAAATATTTTTCTCTATCTCTCTCAATAGTTTTTTTTTTCATTCCTTATTAGTGTACACGCACCTTACAGCACTCCTAGGCTGAAAATCTGGTCTCAGAGACCCCATGAAGTACAAAAGTAAAAGACGGTACACAGGCTCTATGAGTGTAACATAATTATAACGCTGCATTGTTTTGTAAGAGAAATAGTAAGTTAACACATACTAAAATTACTGTTTTATGAAATCATGAGATGATGATAATTATGATAGGTCTTGTGTTTTCTGAAATCTTAATGCTATTATGATAATTGTCCCTGTTTTGTTTCTGTAATAATTACAGAGACAAAATGAAGAAATGTGTATAAAAGTCTATGTTTTCGTTTTTAAAGACATTATAAAATATTATGAGCATAGTTCGGCCGTTCAGAGAATGCGTTCCTGACACGTCATCTTGAAAAAATGTTTTTAGCGGATATCTCGGAAACTATGTACTTAAGGGTAAAAAACATTAAGAACATTATTGTAGAAAATAAAATTTTGCTTCTACAATAATGATTTTAATGTTTTTTGCCCTTAAGTACATAGTTTCCGAGATATCGGCCAAAAACATTTTTTTCAAGATGACGTGTCAGGAACGCATTTTCTGAACGGCCGAACTATAGTAATAGCACTAGCGAACTGATTTTCGTATGCCATAGTGGCTAATTGTGTTGTACTGTATAAATAAAATTAAGATATTTGTAACCACAATTTCTACAAATAAATAGGTACTTACTTTCGAATATAGTAACAGTCCCATAAAGCAGCCTGAAACGCCTTTGTTAAAAGTGGATGCTCGCTTAGATATTCGTCGTAGGTAGTATGTAAATGTGTACCTACATATGAACTAAGAGTAATTGATATAAATCGTTTCTGATGATTTCGCCAATTTTAGACAAAGATTAAGCGGTCGTCAACTGAAATATCCCGCTGATTTTAACTACTGACTCAATTATTTTAATCTAAAGGTTTTGAACAAAGGTTTATTATATTAACCATAACCATTTAAAATTAGCTTTGTTTTTTCCAAAGACAATGTTATAGATCTTCAAATAAAACATATCCTAATCGTCATAACCCAACGTAATCCTATCACCGGTCATGTTTTTCCTTCAACTCAAAACTCCAAGAATAATATTCGATGTAGCTGCTTTCATTTCCAAATTAGGATTCACGTTATGTGACCATTTATCTTTTTTTTTAAAAACCCATATTGAAGGAGTCACGAATACATTTATTTGGTGGAGCGCCTTAACATCTTTCATTTAATAATTCCGCATTTCTGTAATCTTTTCTTTTTACAATTTAAATTTACCCTCTTTCTGGTGTCGTCGGTAAAACAGGTGCAACGCTAGGACTATCTTTCGATGTTCCGTTGACGTCCCGGAGTTTTCCGAGAGATGGCGCTAGTCGTCTCGAACCGCGATGCCCTCGACCATTGCAATTGATCAAAAATGGTGCAAAACCATCGAGTGTCCATCGCGAAACCATTGAGTAAAAGTTTTCTAATCTATCATATCTATGATGCATCTGGAAAATTACTGGAAATACTTATTCTATCCATCACCTCCAGCGGCATATAATCTAGACAGCTAGGCTATCTAGATCGTCATTTTGACTCACGTTTCGAAAACCACTGAGCCGCGTATACGTGTCTCGATCACATCCGATACGATACACCACTGTGACGTCACAATAGAACGCGGTATATTGCTGTGTCACCGAGGACAAATAGCCAGCACCTACCTTTTTAGATATATTATAATACAGAAAATACTTGGTGGATACGTACAGATACATACTTAAAGGAGGAGATAATTACTTGTATAATAAATCAAAGATATAAGTAACTTTAACTGTATGTATTCATCACTTTATACTATTTTACATAACTATCTTAAAGCAATTATCACAGCTCGGGTTGCCTAAGAATATGTGCTTTCGCCACGAGTTGCAAATCGAGAATACCCTAACCTAAAGGATAATTTTTTCAACATCGATTCCGTTCATTTGTCGTTTCCTGATTGGCTGTTTTAAAACCGCCCGAGTGCAGTTCTTATTGGTTGGACGCAGTTATTTTATGAATGACAGAAAAATCATTCGGCAGTTTACTTCCATCCGCCGCGAACGCTCCTTTAACCGCCAAAAAGAAAACTTATTTTTATATCTTTATCTCCTTAACTTCGGAACTTTTTGGCGTGTAGTGTTGGACAATCGTATTTCGCCTCGACAAAACACAAGACTTTAGCGGACGATACTAACAGGCGCCGTGAATCAGTGGCAGACAACTCTTCTTCAGCCGGTCTCGATTACGAGGGGATGAAGGTGGTCATTTGCAGGTTAGTCTTAGCTTAGTGCCTGTATATGCGTCGACACCGAATTATTTCATTTAATATACGATCTTCCCGCCATTACCTAATTTTAATTTTCTTCAAAAACTTTTGCAGTAACACCCAGGAGTTGGCTATTTACACGCCATTCCTATATTGTAATCCGCCATGTTGTGGCCAACGCCATATTGAATTTTCGTTAATACGGAATAGATAAGTAGCATTTCATCAAAACTAAAGGTGTTTTTACAGATTTATAGACCCGCGATTTTTTTACAGATTTTGATGTGATAATTTTAATTTTATATTACAATTATCACAACAATCTGTGAAAAATGCGCGGGTCGAGCCAAATGTAACCGTTTTATAGAAAAATACGCTAAATGTTTTGTTCAAAAATGGCTTTACAGATCGACAAATAAAACGTATTCCAATGGTCGTAATCCTATTACTCGTTCCAGTTTTTCCTTCATTTCAAAACTCTAAGAAAAATACTCGGTGGAGCCGCTTTCATTTCCTAATTGGATTTCCCCTGTTATTTGACGAATTACTTTTAATTTCAACCCATATTGAAGGACTCGTGAATATATATTGTATTCCACCATGTTGTGGGCGCGGCCATCTTGAATTTTCTTTAATACAGAATAAGTATTATTGTCATCAGAACTACAACTTTTTACGATTCTTATTTCTCAGTGGAGGCAGTCAGGCTGTGGAATGACTTCCCTTAGAAATTAAACGTTCACCTTCCTTGAATGTTTTCAAACAACTTGTTAAAGCTCTCTATCTGAAATCATTATGCTAAATTTTCCTATACCTAGCTACTATTTTTTAACGTATGAAAGTATAAGTAGATATATGTATTGTATTATAACGTATATCTGTAGGTATATAAATATGTAGTTAATAAATGAGTAAGTATGTTTGGTTTATTATTTTTAGTTTATCAGTTTAGAACTAAGTAGTATTTTTTAACAACCAGGTGTTTTCTATGTTAATATTGTCTCTAGTTTAGGCCACCATTTCTTGTTCTCGTTAGTTTATATTCGTGCATGGTTGCCCTGAAGAAATCGACATGGGTGATAAGGTCGCCAGTTAATAATCATATTTAGTCCTTAGTGTGTACATAGAATCCACCAACCCGCACTGGGCCAGCGTGGTGGATATGGCCCAAATCACCCTTCGTGGGTAGGCTTACGTCCTGCAGTAGACCATTAAAAAGGCTGTTACAGTACAGTGTACCTATACATAGTGTTTAATTATTGTTTGTGGTTATAAATAAAGAGTTTTGTCTGTCTGTCTGTCATCAGAACTAAAGGTGTACCATAATTATATAATAATCAGCCATGTTGTTGCCGCGCGTATCAAGCCAAATAAAACCGTCTAATACAAAAATTCGCTGAAAATTTTCCAAAAAATGGCTTTACAGTTCGACAACTAAAACATATCCTAATCGTCGTAATCCTATTAATATATTACCCGTTCATGTTTTTCCTCCTTCCTTACTCAAAACTCCAAGAAAAATACTCAGTGGAGCCGATTTCATTTCCTAATTGGATTTCCCCTGTTATTTGACGAATTACTCTTTTAATTTCAACCCATATTGAAGTACCTACTCGTGAATATATATTGTATTCCACCATGTTGTGGGCGCGGCCATCTTGAATTTTCGGTAATACAGAACAAGGTGTTATTGTCATCTGCGGGGCAATTCTGTTAACCGATCTCGTTGCTGAGGTGACGCGTTCTTGAAAGGGGTTCAGGAGCGTATCACTTCGGTGACGAGATCGGTTGACAGAATTGTCCCGTAGAACTAAAGGTGTACATTTTATAATAATCCGCCATGTTGTTGCCGCAGTCTTGAATTTTCATTAATACTGAATAAGTTGTATTGTCATCAGAATTAAACGTGTGTACAAATATCAGATCAATCTGTAAAAAACTCGCAGGTTAAGCCAAATAAAACCGTCTAATACAAAAATCAAGCCGTAATGGTCTAGTGGTAGTAACACCCGCCTTACAATCGTGAGGTCGTGAATTCGAATCCCGATCCCGTACCAATGAGTTTCTTTGGAACTTATGTACGGAATTTTACACCATTGGCTTTTCGGTGAATGTAAACATCGTGAGGCAACCTGCATACGTCCGTAGAACGTTCGCAGACGTATGTGAATCCACCAATCCGCACTGGGCCAGCGGGATGGATATGGCCTAATCGCACTTCGTAGGTAAGCCTACGTCCTGCAGTAGACTATTAAAAAAGGCTAGTACAGTACAGCTGAACATTTTCCAAAAATGGCTTCACAGTTTGACAAATAAAACATTTCCTAATCGTCGTAATCCTATTAATATATTACCCGTTCATGTTTTTCCTCCAACTCAAAACTCCAAGAAAAAACTCGGTGGAGCCGCTTTCATTTTCTAATTGGAAATTCCCTGCTATTTGACGAATTACTCTTTTAATTTCAACCCATATTGAAGGACTCGTGAATATATATTGTATTCCACCATGTTGTTGGCGCGGCCATCTTGAATTTTCGGTAATACAGAACAAGGTGTTATTGTCATCAGAACTAAAGGTGTACAGTTTATAATAATCCGCCATGTTTTTGCCGCAGTCTTGAATTTTCATTAATACTGAATAAGTTGTATTGTCATCAGAATTAAACGTGTGTACAAATATCAGATCAATCTGTAAAAAAACTCGCGGGCTAAGCCAAATAAAACCGTCTAATACAAAAATTGAGCCGTGATGGTCTAGTGGTAGTAACACCCGCCTTACAATCGTGAGTTCGTGAATTCGAATCCCGATCCCGTACCAATGAGTTTCTTTGGAACTTATGTACGGAATTTTATACCATTGGCTTTTCGGTGAATGAAAACATCGTGAGGCAACCTGCATACGTCCGTAGAAGAAATTCGAAGACGTATGTGAATCCACCAATCCGCACTGGGCCAGCGTGATTGATATGGCCCAATCGCACTTCACACAGGCCTACGTTCTGCAGTAGACTATTAAAAAAGGCTAGTACAGTACAGCTGAACATTTTCCAAAAATGGCTTCACAGTTTGACAAATAAAACACATTCTAATCGTTGTAATTCTATTAATATATTACCCGTTCATGTTTTTCCTCCAACTTAAAACTTCAAGAAAAACATTCAGTGGAGCCGCTTTCATTTTCTAATTGGATTTCCCCTGTTATTTGACGAATTACTCTTTTAATTTCAACCCATATTGAAGTACTCGTGAATATATATTGTATTCCACCATGTTGTGGGCGCAGCCATCTTGAATTTTCGGTAATTCAGAATAAGTATTATTGTTATCAGAACTAAGGGTGTACAATGTATAATAATCCGCCATGTTGTTGCCGCAGCCATCTTGAATTTCCATTAATACTGAACAAGTTGTATTGTCATCAGAACTAAACGTGTGTACAAATATCAGATCAATCTGTCAATAACGCGCGGGTGAAGCCAAATAAAACCGTCTAATACAACAATTCACTGAAAATTTTACAAAAATGGCTCCACAGTTTGACAAATAAAACATTTCAAAATCATCGTAATCCTATTAATATATTACCCGTTCATGTTTTTCCTCCAAGAAAAATACTCGGTGGAGCCGCTTTCATTTTCTAATTGGATTTTCCCTGTTATGTGACCAATTACTCCGTAATTGTGCCTTCAGTCGTCCCCCAACATTACATGTTACAGAGAAATTATGTCAACATAACTTTACACCCTCTTTTTCAAACTCGGTTAATTTTAAATTGCTGCAAACAAATGTTGGTGAGGAGCTGAGAATTTGTTTCAGTTTGTACTGTCTGACTTAAGTACATGTTGTAATATTTTGTTTAATTTTGAGCGGAACTTATTATGAATTATTATTTTGAAACAAATTAAATAAATCATTATTATAATGCGTGGTCTGGCATGGTTCTTAATTGTTTTGAGTGTGCATATATAAATACTTTGTAGTTGGTACCTTTTGTCTGTCTCTCGCGTCGTTATTATCTACATATTTCAAATATTGAAATCAACAAACTTATTTTTTTTATTTGTTTTAGTCAAAATATCTTCAGTTAAGTGTATGTTTGGATGGTTTTCAAATACGGTTAACTCTTACTTTTTAAGGTTCCGTACCCAAAGGGAAAAACGGGACCCTATTACTAAGACTGCGATGTCCGTCTGTCCGTCTGTCTGTCTGTCTGTCCGTCTGTCACCGGGCTGTAACTCATGAACCATGATAGCTAGGCAGCTTAAATTTTCACAAATGATGTATTTCGGTTGCCGCTATAACAAAAAATACTAAAAACAAAATAAAATAAATATTTAAGGGGGGCTCCCATACAACAAACCTGAATTTTTAATCGTTTTTCGTTCTATATTAATAATGGTACCAGGTAGATGCTTGAAATTTTCACAGAATATTTAGTTTTATATTCCCTTCAATAATAAATAATAAAATTAAAATAAAACAATATTTAAGGGGGGCTCCCATACAGTACGGAACCCTCCGTGCGCGAGTCCGACTCGTACTTGGCCGATTATTATGATTACCTACCAGACGGTCTTTTAGAGATCCACGGGGGAGGCATATGTCCAGCAACCGATGTCCAATGAACAGATGACAAAATTAAGTTCAATGCTAGAATCGGCAAGAGCAGCTTAGGACTTTCAGGCGTAGACCGATGATCTAATCGAGTTCGCAAGATCACGCTGGATGCAAGCCGCTTCCAATCAGTCTTAAGCAACGTTCCGCACGGTCAGTATTTGGATAGGTGGCATTTTCCAACTGAGCGCTACCGTGGCTCGGATGACACGTTAAATTGTAGGTCCCGGTTGTTTTAACCGTTTAGTCATGTCAGAGGTCTTCAGGCGGGCGGCCTAAAGACTTTGACACCAGGGCTAGCCACCCGGCCTATTCGAACTTACTTATCAGTCTTACTGGAAATCCATAGAAGAGGCGAACATTAGAGGCGATGGACGTAAAAGAAAGGAAATTTGGGTGACAAATTCGAAAAACAATACAAGTAATTATTATTATCTCCTTCTTTAGCTATGTATTTGTATGCCCCAAGGATTATCTGTATATACCTAGATAGCTATTTGCCCTCGGTGACACACCATTGTACCGTGTTATATTGTGACGTCACGGTGCTGTATCGAATCGGATGTGATCTAGACACGCATTATACGCGGCTCAGTGGCTTTCGAAACGTGAGTCAATATGACGATCTAGATAGCCTAGCTGTCTAGATTATATGCCGCTGGAGGTGATGGATAGAATTAGAATTTCCAGTAATTTTCAAGATGCATCATAGATACGAGTATGATAGACTAGACGATTTTTTGCGATATATATTTTAATTAATAGAGATGTGACGCTCTTTAGAGCACTTTAAAATTGAAATCACACAATCGTAATAAATATATCTAAGATTCACTTTACTCAAATTATTATGTTTACCCAGAAAAAGGCAAAAGTTAATACTAGGTACCTTTTTTTAAGCAAATAAAAGATACTTGCTATAAGATATCTATTGCCTCTTTTTGGTTTCTACAAGTTGAAATGTTTTAAATTGACACACTGTTTAATAAAATCTGTTTTCAACAGATAACAACATTAGATAATAATCATTAATTGAATGATGATGATGTTCTGTTATTTAAAAAAACGTATTTCATATCGCATTTTTTCATGTCTGAAAGTCGTAATTGTCGTAGTGACTACATGGTGATATGTATAATGTCACTATTTTTACGTATTAAAATTGTAATCAATGCCGAAAATCGTAGAAATCTAGTGATAATCTAAAACTGAATAAGTAGTTTATGAAAAACACTATGTACATCAAAACACGAAGATTTCATACACAATTCTGGTATTAATTTTTATATTCTAGTAATTTCACCAACTGTCATCTTACCTCACGCTCCCGGTAACACATTAGAACTGAATTATGCAATCTTAGATGCATTGAATAATAGAGTACTTATCTCAGGCCGTCACAGCTCTGATTGCTTATTCCATTGTTCAACTAGATACGTTAGCTAAGATGTAGTTCAGATCGTGGAGATGTTAAGTTGGAGGACAAAGACAATAGCTGCAGGGGAACGATGGATGAAAGTTAACAGAAGTCTAAGTTTTGTTACAACGTCAACTTTAATAGTAGTAGATAGGTAAGTTACAAATCTCGGTAGGTGCATGTTTTGTGTCACACATATTTAAACCACATTAAACATGTAAAAGCCTCAAAGAGTTATTTTTGTGATTTCAAAAATTCGTCGCGAATGCAGGACTCGAACCTGCTTCTTCGGATCACTATCTCTCGTCAATATTCAGAAGTTCTCATAACATCAAGTCGCTGAGTGATAACCTATCTAATACGGGTATCATAGGTGGCGCAGCCAACGGTATAAGTTGGTTAAAATGAAAAATACTTCACAAATTCAACGCAAAGTCAGAACCGTGAATTAGCTCAGTTGGAAGAGCGTCGGGCTAGTGATCCGAAGACGCAGGTCGGAGCCCTGGATTCAAGACGAATTTTTGTAATGTTTATTACAAAAATAACTCTTTGAGATAAACCTAGTGTGTTATGCACTATAAAATTAAAATCATTTCATATTAAAGCCTCTTAAATAGATTACTGTTAAAGCTAAGATCATGATAGTTTCTGTAACAATTGCTCTGATTTGGCTCTGTATTGAAAATATCTAACTGCTGGGTACAGGCATTAATCAATACAAAAATGAGCTCAGTCTATCGCGCTGGACTCGACGAACGCCAACGCCGCCGCAAGCACAGAATATTAAAGTTACAAAATATGCACTACAAAAAGGTTGCTAGGCATGATTTGTGTAATAGTTGTTAACAATGTAATTAACCATTTATTTAGGCAAAAAACCTAATGTACGATACATTTTTTTCCGTTCCATCGTTCGCCAAATTCGACGATCATAGATCGAACAATTTGTACATTATTTGACGATGATATATGGAAACGAACATTCGAATCACGAATAGTAATTAAATATTTTTTAAACAAATTTGTAAAAAAATACCTATTATTTCCTAAAAACTTAGAGAAGATCACAATCATGACGCCTTAAAAATTACGAGCTTACTTTTACCGATGCCCGATTGCAAAGTACATTTTTTGTGGTTTGTTTTTTGGGTAACCTACTATATACTCACCACAACCTATTTATTTATGTCAAATTAACACGGTATCATTAAAGAAATAAAATGACTTACGTCAATGTCAAATTTAGTTAACTAAAATAATAAATTACAAATCACTTAACACACACAAAAAATATTAAGTACGTCAATGTCAAATTAAGTTTAAGTACAGTAAAAATAAATTACAAAGCACAATGAATTCAATTATAATAAAAAAAAAAATTTAAACACTTAAATAGAACTTATGTGAAATCTACTCGTAGTTTATGAAGGCAAAAAACAAACTGTATTCCCACAACCTGTGTGATATCCAGTTAATTAAGGCAAACAACAATGTACTCAGCCATTCGGTAAAGCACGTAGTCGACGATTCATCGTCCGACCGTCCCGTCGTTTGTCAAATTCGACGATCCATCTTCGACCATCATTCGTCAATGACTCGCCGGAACACGTATCGGATACGTTCGGAAATGTTGATGCTCGCTGGCTGCTGAATGCAGCGATGCTTATCAAAATAAATAACGTACCTACTTACTTAGCTAATTCAACATTCAGTAATTGATAGGATAGTTGTTTAAAATAAGGTAATAGAGTCGTAATCGACACTGTATTAACCGACTTACAAAATATGAAAGGCTCTTTTTTTCTTTGATTTTTAGGGTTCTGTACCCAAGTAAAAACAGGACCCTATTACTAAGACTCCGATGTCCGTCTGTCTGTCGGTCTGCCACCAGGCTGTATCTCATGAACCGTGATAGCAAGACCGCTGAAATTTTCACAGATTATGTATATCTGTTGCCGCTATAACTAAAAACTAGCAAAAAACTCCTACGTTACTCCTCATGTTTGTTGTATGGAAGCCCCAAGGAGGAAGAAGATGTTTATTTTATTCAGTTTTTAGTATTTGTTGTTATAGTAGACTACATTCATACCCTGCGGCAAGTTATACAGAAGACCGAAGAGTATAACTTGCCACTTTGCTTTGCGTTTGTGGACTATGAGAAAACCATTGATTCGGTCGAGACTTGGGCTGTGCTTGAGTCTCTACAGACAAAATTAAATATTTAAGTGGTTTAAACAGACAAAATTAAATGTTTAAGTTTTTTACTGGCTGTTAATAACGGAAAGAGGAATGGGGGTAAGGGGGCTCCAACACGGTACGGAACCCTGCGTGCGCGAGTCCGACTCGCACTTGGCCGATTATTGATCTTAATATTAGCTAATTTCTCATTGAAATAATCATCTGGGAAAGAGTAAAACCATGGTGCATAACGCTGGTGAAATGCTGGATGGCTGACTTTACATGTTTTCGAGAATATAGTTATCGTTCACACATTGTATATTCTTTCGTCGTTTGAAGTAAGTAAATGGACATAAATTCAAAATTCACGTATTTTCAAACAAATAAAAGTGAGGGGTATGAGATAATGAAGATGAAATGGATATTTCTGGATGAATATCCAATTGCTTTTGCCAATTTGACGTCTTTCACAAGCCGCTTTCAACCGGGCTTGTTAAAAATTCATAGGAGATATTTTTCAGCAGAGGATATCCTACGGCTGATAAATAGATGAATGGACGGATGACGCTTCATTTGGAATGATGTTTATGTGCCTAGGTACATGTTAAAATATCTCAAGTATGGAGCTCAAGTTTAATCACGACCTTATCCTACCATCCCCTTTTTACTACAGGACAAGTAGAAATACGCCTCACTACCACCCCTACACTGTCGATTATTCTTCAATACGTACGAAGCGGTTTGACTCAACAATTTTTGATTCGTACCGCCAGGGAATGGAACAGTCTTCCTGCTTTCCTGTTTCCTAAGAGATAAAATCCAAAGCTTTTCAAGATCAGAGTGAATAGGTATCTTCTAAGTCTGCGTGCTTCATCTTCGAACACAACGTCGCTTACCATTAGGCGAGTTGGTGGTCAAACGCGGACTTATTCACGTTAAAAAAAACAACATCTTAAGTGCAATCAAACTATCCTGATGCTGTTCTCACTAGATAGCTCCGTCACAATATTGTCGCTGCATTGTGGTTACAGTTTTGCTAATGCAAATCATATCTATTACTATGAATATTCCAGTAATGCATACTCTGAACTTTACTAGCGAAACGTTGTAGAAAATTGTTATGTTGCTTCGAGTGTGCATGATTTAAATTCAAATTCGAATCCTAGACATCGCTACTTCAGCCCATAAAGTACATCCATTGCAAGTAAAACAAAAGCTTGTAATAATTGGCCAAGTGCGTGTCGGACTCGCGCACGAAGGGTTCCTCACCCTGTGGAAGCCCCCTAAATATTTGTTTTTCAATTATTTTTGAAAGGAATATATGTACTACTTAATATTTGAAGCATCATCCTGTTGCCGTTATTAATATCGAGCAAAAATCACGTTACTTGTAAGGGTAATTTTATTTTTATTAATTTATTGATTTTTAAAGTGCATATTTAACCAAATATTCTGTGAACATTTCAAGCATCTACCTGTCACCGTTATTAATAACGAGCGAAAAACGTCTAAAAAATCAGGTTTGTTATATGGAAGCCCCCCTTAAATAATAATTTTATTCTGTTTTTAGTATTTGTTGTTCTAGCGGCAACAGAAATACGTCATCTGTGAAAATTTCAAAGTTCTAGCTATCATGGTTCATGAGATACAGCCTGGTGACAGACAGACAGACGGACAGCGGAGTCTTAGTAATAGGGTCCCGTTTTTACCCTTTGGGTACGGAACCCTAAAAATGTCGACGTTCCAAAGTAACTACACTAAAACTCAAATAAAGTCGATGACGTCGTCGACACAGTCGCATGGCCAATCGGTTAAAATTAGTGTCATATTATATTGCTACAGAACTTTTTTCGTGAGTCGGGCTTAAATCTAGACTCAAAGGGTGATAGGACTGTGGCCCTGCTCCCAGTTGCTGGTTGGTAAATTAATATTACGTCATCAATTTCCCCTAATAGGTAATTAAGATGATACTTTAAAAATAATAGTAACATATATCTAGCATACGGCAAATTAGCATAAGAAATTACAGAATCTTATCAGCTTTATATTATACTAGCGACCCGCCCCGGCTTCGCACAGGTGTATTATGCATATAAATCTTCCTCTTGAATCATTTTATCTATTTAAAAAAAACCGCATCATAATCCGTTTCGTAGTTTTAAAGATAATATAAGCATACATAGGGAAAGACAGACAGCGGGAAGCGACTTTGTTTTATACTATGTAGTGAAAACTTACGGATTAACAGTTTGAATCTCAACGGAGAAATGTTCCCTCAGTTCACATCAAACCTGGATTCAACCATGTGAACTGAATAGAAAGTGCACTATCTGAAATCACAGAAGATTGAAAGACCGAAGAACTACCAAGTGATTCAAAACAAAATATCCTCATTTCTGATGGAGACCGCTGAATTCAAAATTTTAGACCGAGGAAGCGAAGCGAGAGATTCTCAGTTTAAACTCGACAATTTTGTTTTCGTCTGTCCGAATGTTAGTAATAATTATCTTCTACAGGTCACATTTTTACACGAATCTTGACGAAACTTGGTACGTAAGTTATATTAATGTTTTTATGTATTAATAAAATGTTTATACAAATATTTTTTTTGTTGACCGACGAACCGTACCGGAGGAGGTACTCAATTCGACGCGTATATTTTTATATGTGTAACCATGCATAACAGTCCGATTTCAATAATTCTTTTTTTATTGGAAAGAGTATACTTCGAAATTGGTCCCATTTAAATTTTATTGAAATCGGCTAAGCCATTTTTGATAAATCAACAATAATGTGAAAAATCCTACATCGATCCGTGCGAAATATTCGCGAATTCTGTACACGGGTGAAGTCGGTCATGCTATTTTTTGCGAAAAATGATTGTTGTCGGTGATTTTTTATTAGAAGGGTATTTTTTCAAAAAGAGAGAAATTCGCTTTCACGCTATTTATCAGCCATTTTCAGTAAAACATATTTGATAAGAATTATTCCAGTCTGTCCCCCGGATCTAAGATGGTTCTAAATACAGGGTTATTTCTAATAAATTCGCATCCTCTTAGGGGCTTATTCTGTACATCAAAATTAACAACTTTTGTTTAGCAACTTTTCTCAAAAGTAAAAAAAATAATAATTGTTGTTCCATAGAAAAATGTCGTTCACCCGCGACAATATGTATGGAACAGCTGATTTTTTTTTTGAGTTCTGACAAAAGTCGCAGAACTAAAGTTGTTAGTTTTAATGTACAGAATAAGCCTCTAAAAGGATGCAAATTGATTAGAAATAACCCTGTATATATCTTAACATGTTTTAATAATATGAATCAAATCAATCAGGGCGAGTCGAGAGTTAGGTTTATTCACGAAGATTCGGTTAAACAGATGCGAAATTTACCGTTCGGCGGAGAATTCTCTAGTATTAAACGTGCGTGTAACGTCCCAAATGTATGGAAAACAGTCATCAGAAGAGTCAAAATAAAAGCGAGAAGCTGACAGGCAGCCAGGAGCGGCACCGAACAGAGTATAATATGTTCAAGAACTGTGTACTGAGGTTTGGGGTTTAGAGTTGTTGAACCATTGCAAACGAACGGTATTTATGCGTTCATTTATTTGTTTCTGAAATTGCACGATGTTTGATTTATCGATAAATTTATATCATGGTTTTACATCGAATCCTCATTCCTCATACGTACGAACAGCCAGAATGTGAAACGCTTTGCCTGGGTCTGTCTTCCCGCTAAAGTACAACGTGGGCGTCTTCAAATCCCGAGTAAATGGGTATCTTCTAGGTAAGCGTAGGTACTACAACCTTGACCGCATATCTGCTCAACATTAGGCAGTATCTGTTCAAACGCAAACCTATTCAGAATAAAAAAACAGACCTATGGGTATAAACCCTCTCTCTTTTGTTGCTTTTTTAGGGTTCTGTACTAAACCCATAGGGTAAAAACGGGACCCTATTACTAAGACTGCGCTGTCCGTCCGTCTGTATGTCTATCACCAGGCTGTATCTCATGAACCGTGATAGCTAGATAGTTGAAATTTTCACAGATGCTGTATTTTGGTTGCCGTTATAACAACAAAATACAAAAAAAATTAAGGGGGCTCCCATACAACTAACCTGAACTATTAGCCGTTTTTCACTCGATATTAATAACGGTAATAGTAAGAAGCTAGAAACATTTACAGAATATTTAATCGTATGTTTAATTCAATAATTAGTTATTTAATTAAAATGAAACAAATAGTTAAGCGAGGCTCCCATACAGTACGGAACCCTTCGTGCGCGAATTCGATTCGCACTTTGCCGATTATTGTTTCTCGTTGTATGTTTTTACCCACGTATAATATAATTACATTAGAATTAGATTGATCTGGTCTGATATCAAGGTCTGTCTACGAAACACTTGTCAGCTATTAGAGGGATCCAAATATTCAGATACCTGCCGCCCCATTGACTAACCTCGTGTCTAGCCCAGCGCCATTTTAATCACATAATACGGTGTTGCAAATAGCGGGCTTACGTATTTCTAACTCAGTTTCTGCCGCTAATTTACATGGTAAATAAACTCCGCGCCACACAAGTCGGCGGATGGGAAGTGATGCGCAGAACGCTGCGCAAAAGGCAAAATATAGGTATGCGCGGGAGCCAGAGAGACGACGCCGGGGCACACCCGCCCACCAACCTCATGACTCCCGCGCGCTCCCTACGCCCATGCTCACTACTTCGCCACTTGCGTAGGCATTGTGTCCACATGCGCAATAATTAGCGAATCACGGCGAAGTGTCATCTGCGGCTAACTTCCTATCCGCCGACTTGTGTGGCGCGGACTATAACTGTCTTTCCTTCCATTTTGTGATTGTCAGTAACCGTACATAATGGAAACTCTTATCAAAAACGTAACATATCCTGCTGATGCTGAAGCACTGGACGTTTTTAACGCCCGTCCGCCGTCTCAAAACCAAGAGCGTATTTGCAGCGTACCCAAAGACAAATACTGTGCAAGATCGATGTTTATTTGGGCGTGGGACACTCACCCACTCGTCCATTGTTACAACGTGAATGCCCTATTGACAGACCCTCACGAAGTTAAGCTGTGCAAATATTAAATTGGCTTGGCATTGTTTTGTGTGGTTCAAGGGTTGTTTCCCACTTGTGTAAATGGAAGTACACTTTCTTAGTAATTTTGAGGATATTGTTACGCTTTATTTAGTTCAAGTTTTGGATAATTTGCGCAAATGCTTACGGAAGCTGGCGTTTGAATGTGGACTTGGAAATCGTGAAAAGATCATTGTAGTTGCACAAACGATTTTTAAATAGAAAACAAAGAAATTAACATCTCGATTAATGGAAGGAGTCGAATTTAAAAATATAGCCTACATAAAACATTACGGGATTATCTGGAGCTCGTTGTAAGTAGGTTGTTTGGAAAGTTTAAGTCGTAATTAGCGTAACTTGATGATTATTGATTTTTTGTTATTTAATAACACAGGTTTAATCCTAGCTTTGGTAGCAATATACACATATATCTGTTTATATCTAAATCTGATTTTGAATACATTATGACAGACGATGTAAGTTAAAACGTAATAAATTTTCATTTTCATGTTTCATTATTTTCTGATCATACATTAGAGGTGATCCCATTTAAATGTTATTCTAATCAGTCGAGTGAATTTTGAAAAATCAATAATAATCTAAAAATGGCATACATAACATAATATTCGAGCGAAATATTCGAATTTTAAGTCATACGTAGATCGTAATAATTGAAATCGGTTGTACCTACCATTTTTGGAAAAAAATACGCATTATTTATTATTTACCTAATAAGTCGACGAATAAGTTCAAGTAAGCCCATCAAGGCCAATCACCCAGTCTCAATAAGTATGTATTAAAGATTTTAACCAAATGAAGCCCTCTGACATGAGTAAACGGCTAATACACATTTTTTTTAACATTGGTTAATATTCAGTAAAAAACCAAACCATGCAGTATTGCAGCACGTAGGAAACAACAACTGAATGCATAAGCCTAACTCATAAGTTTGAACACGTCCTGTTCCAATAAATCCTTCTATTACTTTGTTCTATCCCGATTCTAATCTTCTTGTGGCAACATATATATCACCTGAGAGCTTACCTACCAGTAACACCTACGACGAACGTACGGACGAGCGCCGTTATACCTCTACATACCGACTTAGATATTTACATTAAATAATTCACAATGATCCGTTTTTCTGAATCTTGACGTTATGTCACCTAATTACTGCTTGTAACCGAGGACTTTGACATCACGCGGCGTTGTAGTCGGCTCGCAATCGCCCTACGAGATTCAAGATTCATTTATTTGCTAAACATGTGTACATTTATAGGTCTTATCTTATCTTAGGTAAGTTATCTCAACATGTTTCTACCCTACAAGAGGGTGTGCAAAAAGTGAGAGGCGAGTTGCTCATTAAGTAATTACATTAGTTCATTACAATCATAGACATTCATAAGTACATGTTTGGTATCAAATCAAATGAAAATTGTGATGAGGAAAAATTAATAAAAAATGTCAGTGGAACAAATAGATTCATTTACACAATATTACATAATAGCATTTAGCAGTCAATAAATCTTAATATTCATGTCATAGCTTATCACACAGGAAGTCATTTATTTTATAATAGAATTTAGCAGTCAATAAATCCTTAAGTTTCTTCTTGTATTGGTTTGTACTCAATTCTCTTATACTCTGGGGTATCTTGTTGCATACTAAAGGGCCCATCCCAAAAATACTATTTCTAAAAAGTTGTGTTTTACTAGGACGGTGCAGCAATTTTAATTTGTCACGACGGTTCCGATTTGATTGTACTGAGATGTTAGGAAATGTTTTAGGGTTTGCCCTTACAAATATTGCCAACTCATAAATATAAAAATTGATGGGAGAGTGAGTAAGTATTCTATGTTTTCTGAAATACGGTTTACAACTATCCGTTGGTTTCAGTCTAAACATGGATCGAACGACTAACTAAAAAGCTTGCCCACTACATAAATTGAGCAGAGTTTTGTCTCGGACACTTCTCACGATTGTGACTCTATAGATATTTGCTCGAAGATTTCAATACAGTTTATTTTAAAGCGGACATTTCTCTTTACTTAAGCTTAGTGAGATATTTAAATATGGCTTGTTTAGATTTCTGAGCTCAGGATATTAATGGGAGTGCGTGCTCGTGATTTGAATAGTACCACATTGAATACGACTTTACTGAAGACAGATTAGTGAGGATAAGACTAATGGTACTGCGACACTGATATCGATTCTGTTAACCACTTTGACAGGATTCAAATTAGCCAGATCTGTTTTCAGTTCGGCTTTGGCGTGAATTTCGAACATAACACAACTAATCATTATTATTTTTATTTATCTCTTAATTGTCCGTTAACATAAATTATATTGTTAATGTATTTTATAGAAATGTATATTAGTACAACTTTACTCGACTGATCAATATTATAATTGGATTTGAATTATCAAATCCAAAACTATACGAACAACATGAGTTATGAAATTGTTTGTATGCTATTGAGTATAGGCATACTACATACGTAGGCACGTAGTAGACTGCAATATACATCGATTATGCTTACTACGTACGTAGTAGGCCGGTAGGTAGTTAGGTAGTAGTAATTTTCAAAATTAGTCGTGGATGGAACACTGCTGATTTACCATAATCAGCAGTGGTCTATCAACGACAAATAAGTTCATTTGGACCGGGTAGCTAGCCCTCTTGTTACAGTTTTTAAGCCGCTTGAAGGCCTTTTACATAGCTAAATGGTTAAAACCACCAGGACCTACAATTTAACGTGTAATTCGAACCACGGTAACGCTCAGTTGTAAATGCCACCCACGGTCACCCATCCAAAGACTGGCCGTGCTGAACATTGTTTAACTTAGATGACAAATGATTGACCCACGTTGCAAATACAGGCGTATCTCCGTTCTGCTGTCGTCACCTGCAGCAGCTAATTTATCGGCGCACTCGTGGTTATCTGTGTTTATGTTCAGTGCACGAGCCGACTACTCACTCATAAGCGCATGGAAACATAGCTCTTAATATACGAGTGTGGTTCTTACACTCCCATAGTACTTGTAATTTATGATTACCTGCAATTTATGGATTTACGTGGGTCTTTTGCTAAACAGTAGTATAAGTGAAGAATGAGCCTGTTCTGAAATTGGTAGTAGGTATATTTAATTATTGGTAGATGAACAGCTGTGGGAGGTCCACTGATGCCATAGGCTTCCCCCATGGACATTGAGACTGGCTGGAAGAAAATTGCACGCAACGAGTTCTTGCGGTCTTAATGAGAAGTCATCTGTGTTCGACCAACACTCATGGTCACATCCCAAAAGAGTTTTCAACTATTCTAAATGGAATATTTGTAATTATTTTTTGCAAAAAATGGCATGACTGACTTCAACCGTGTACAGAATTCGCGAATATTTCGCACGGATCGATGTAGCATTTTTCACATTATTGTTGATTTATCAAAAATGGCTCAGCCGATTTCGATAAAATTTAAATAGAACCAATTACAAATACTCTTTCCAATAAAAATAAAAATATCGAAATCGTACTAAATAAAAAGTTATGCGTGGTTATACATAATAAAAAAAAACATACTCGTCGAATTGAGTACCCCCTCAGTTTCGTCGGTCAATAAAGAAGGCATATGTCTATCATGTGCAGCATGTAACCTATGGCTGAAACGACGATGACGCTATTTCAATCACTTTAGGGTATTAAAAATTTTGTCTCAAAATATGAGGCAACTCAATCAAGATTTGACGAAGCTCAGCGCGACTTTGCTCGTGTTTTCTCATAGAGTGCTCAGGACGAGGTACTGAGGCACGCGATGGAGGCACGCGAGCACGCAACCTGATTGCTCACTGACGGACCACGAATTATGTTAGGATAATTTCAGAATTATTTTGTAAGCGTAACGTTAGTAATGAGTCAATCTCTCACTGGTAGGTATATCATGGATTACACGCAATGTCGTAAAGGGCACGTAGTATTAAATTATGTACTCGTAATATTGAGCTATGGAGAGGGCTATGCTCGGAGTCTCTCTGCGAGATCGAATCTGGAATGAGAAGATACTTAGAAGAACCAAAGTTACCGACATAGCCCAGCGGATTGGCAAGTTGAAGTGGCAATGGGCAGGGCACATAGCGCGGAGGACTGACATTTGAGTTCTAAATCTGGCACTAAAGTAGCATATTTTTGGGTTTCTCCCGTTTACAATATTTGTTTTCAGTCATTGTGAGATCTAAAAAATGAATTGCATTGTTTGAAAATTACAACTATAAGTATTGACTTGAATGTAGTCGCTGGAAGAAAGTGGCTTTATTTGTGCTAGTGGAAAACTAAATTGTAATTTGGAAATATTCACTCACGTATTTTTGTATGTAAATATAGTTCTCTTCAACGTGAACCGTGTACGAGTCGGACTCGCGCACGGAGGGTTCCGTACTGTATGGGAGCCCCCCTTAAATATTTATTTTATTTTAATTTTATTATTTGTTATTGAAGGGAATATAAAACTAAATATTCTATGAAAATTTCAAGAATCTACCTAAGTAAGTTTCGAGCTACCTGGTAGCATTATAAATATAGAGTGAAAAACGTCTAAAAATTCAGGTTTGTTGTATGGCCCCCCTTAAATATTTATTTTATTTTGTTTTTAGTATTTGTATTTATAGCGGCCACCGAAATACATTATCTGTGAAAATTTCAGCTGCCTAGCTATCATGGTTCATGAGATGCAGCCCGGTGACAGACAGACAGACGGATAGACAGACAGACGGACAGACGGACATCGAAGTCTTAGTAATAGAGTCCCGTTTTTCCCTTTGGGTACGGAACCCTAAAAAAATGAACCTAATGGTAAAATATGACAAATAAACGACGAACGGTTAATGCGTGGGCCGAGCGCAAAAAATGTCGATGCCAATGTAATGTCCCGCAATTTTTGCGACAGTCATGATATATGGCACGAAATCAAACAATTTTGCCCTTAGCACCTGGAAATCAGAGTGCAATTAATCTCTCCGTCCACCCCGCTTCGATATTGGTACGGTAGGCATACAGGTATAGGGTACAGGCAGGTAGACAAATCCTTACTATATCACTACATAGTATAAAACAAAGTCGCTTCCCGCTGTCTGTCCTTATGTATCCTCATATTTTTAAAACTATGGAACGGGTTTTGATGCGTTTTTATTTAATAGATAGAATAATTCAAGAGGAAGGTTTATATGTATAATACATCTGTGCGAAGCTGGGGCGGGTCGCTAGTAATATCATTAATCCGAAAGTGTGTGTATTGGAGTGTGTGTGCAGGGAAGCTAAAACAGATACCTAGGCAGCTGGCGAAATCAGACAAACTCACTCACGTCATGGGGCCGACTGTATACAACAAGTTGCCTGACAGTGTCACCACTGCGACAAGTCTCGTATGCTTTAAGCATCGTCTCAAAAGATGGCTTGTCGAGCAGACGTTTTACAGCCATAAAGAAATTCTTGACTGTAAAGTTGAGAATCAGTACACAGTTTGTACACAATGTATTTGTTATTGAATTAAGTTAATCTAATTTTATTGACATTTTTTAATTGAGAATTTCATTTATTTTTAGTAACATTGACATTTTTACCACTTGAAATTATTCAATAATGTATTTGTTACTTTGAATTTTTGACGTGACAACGTCTTATAAATTGGTTTGCCGGGTGACACTTCAAGAAACTGCGTTACGCTCCGCTCACGTTATGCGCTCTCATTCGTCTCATTCGTCTCAAAGTCGTTGTCACGTAAAACTTTCGCCCGTATACCGACTTTACAGGCAACCAATTTTTTTTTTTTTTTGAACTTACACTGATAATGTAAGATACACTGATAACCAAAGATAACAATTATGACATGTAATGAACAATTATGAAATAAATGATTATGATTATTATTGGTGTGTTCCTCTTTCACGCAGCAGCAAAGTAACGGATAGACATCATTTTTGAAATAGAAATAGTTTGAACGACGTAAAGTGACTCTTTTTTAACCGACTTCCAAAAAGGAGGAGGTTCTATGTTCGTCTGTATGTATTATTTTTTGTGCATGTTCATCGATAATTTCGCCAATTGTGAACCGAATCGAAAAATTCTTCTTTAATTCGAAACGGTACACTGTCGAGGTATACTGCTCATTTTAATTTCAAAGAAATCGACTGAGCTGTATTTGAAAAATCAACGATAATGTAAATAATTCGAGCGAAATATTCGAATTTTGTACACGATGGAAGGCGGTTTTGCCATTTCTTGCGAAAAATAATTATTGAAATGATTTTAATTTTTGTAGTGCATCCCATACTAGGTTTATCTCAAAGTTACTTTTTATGATAAACATTTCAAAAATTCGTCGCGGATGCAGGATTCGAACCTTGCGTCTTCGGATCACTAGCCCGACGCTCTGACCACTGAGCTAACCCTCCTCCTGCAAATACTCCTCCTGAATCCTGCATCCGCGACGAATTTTTGAAATGTTTATCATAAAAAGTAACTCTTTGAAAATAATTATTATCTCAGAAAAATAAAACACCATTAATTTGGATAAAGCCGCGGGTAAAAGCCAGTTTAAGAATATTTATTTATTAGTATTAGGTATAGGCCAAACAAACACACACACGATCCCAGGACGAGATGAGACTTTAGCAGGTCGAGGGACCTGCTAAAACTGCATTAATGAAAAATAGAATTTTTTGTATGGCCTCTATAATATATACCAAGATTCCCAAGGACATACGAGACATACACATTGGTTTGTTTAAATGTTAATTAAAATCCTTGCTAGCCAAAAAATGTTACTACGAAATCTGGGAATTCTTAGGTGATTATTATTACGTTCATTTCTGTTTATTAATTTTGACATGGTGACACATGACTAAGTACATTTTTGTGTAACATTTTCTAAGTTATAATATTTGACTACTTTTATACTTGACATTTGATTACTTTATTCGCTTTATGAATTTTAACACGTTTACTAAAATATATTTTGTATGCCACCACGGCAAGAACATGCGCTCTATACCTTTATGCGACTTTGTATGTTGTTTCAGACAAATAAATTATCTTGAATCTTAAATCAAAATGCAAGCTGCACACATCGCCGCTTCTCAGGCAGCTGACATTTATTACGAATTACTGCGTAATCCTCCTGTTCAGAGACGCCTTGGAGTTTGATTCGGCCTACAGTTATATTAAGAGTTATTGACTGCTAAGATTTAAATTTAAAGCCGAGATCGAATCGTAAGTGAGGAAATCCCAGTAAGACAAAGGTGATCGGGCGGCTAACCTTAGTATCGGAGTTTTTAAACCGCACGGTAGCGATCATTTGTAAATTTTTTCCGCGGTCAACTCCAAGGTTAAGACCAAATTTATGGGATCAAAAAGTTCTCGAATGGGCACTGCATACTGGGAAACATGGCGTAGAACGTAGTATGGAGATAACGGAATCGCGCCGTGCTGGATATAAGGCGCTTTCAAATGGTCGTACTACCAACTTGGTATAGTGGAGATCTATGTACAACCGCGGGCATTCCGCACAGATTATATTATTGATCGAGCAAGTGAGAGCGATTTTCATCTTAACACGGCGATTTTGCTTGATGTTGGTTTTCGTCTATAGGTCCCATTTTTTAATTAAATCTTGACAAAACTTGGTGCTCAGGTATTGTGCATTCATTGATTTTTTTTAACGTCAGCAATTTTTGGCTGAGGGTGGTATTTTCCTCAAAAAGGAGGAAGAATTGATGTCACGCTTCAATCGAAATCTGCTGATAAAGATTTCGATTATATTTGGCAAGATTATTTAATATCTAATGTTTAACAAAATTTGCGCGTATGAAACAAATCGGTCAAGAGCGAGTCGAGATATGGGTTTATGAAGAGTTAGTTAAAGAGGTGTGTCTCGAGATCTACCGTCCGGGGAACTACTACTAATTTATTTGTAATGACGTCATGTGAATCATCATACAATTTAGTAGCTCACTGTACTTTCACGTACAACCTAATCCTTCCCTTTGCAGCGACGGAGCGCAGTAATTTACGAGGTAATATAACTGCCTTAATGTTACGATTGTAATGTTGCCATATTGGCTCGTTAATTTCAGTCTTTCAGCGCTCTAAGAGATATCCGCCTGATACCGGTTTTGGGCGAAAAATACGGCCATTTTGGGCTGTTATGTGCGCAAAATATGACTGATTTCGACGGTTTTTTGTCGATTTTAGTACTAGGCTAATGTTACGCGAGTTTAAATCTCAGAATACATTTTTGTCAAAGTAAAATTAAACTGCGACTGTATATTGTATATTGTATGCTGTTTTGAATCGTTTATAGAGTCTACAAATATTTATTTATGTATTTTCTGCAAAGATTAGGAGCAATCAATGTTTTGCCTTATTGCCATGTAAATTATCTTCGCTTTTTTTGTTCGTAAAATTCCCAGTTTATAAGTAGCAAAGCAATGCTCTTGCCTATTTTTAACTGAATTTTATGCTTTCACAAATATTATTCATTTACAAATATTATTCATTTACTGCCATTAGCGTCGTTCTCATATTTTATGTCGTATTACTTTAGATCGTTTTGGGAAATAGAATTTCTTGGATATGGAAACATACTTGTATTTTAACGTCTTGCAAAATGTAACATAGTTGGAACTATCTCAGTGTTTAAAATTCCCATTTTTTTCTTCGGAGTAACCACCCTTTATTTCCACCCTTTTATGGTGGACATCCCACGCATTAGAACCAAGCGTTTCGAGTCCACATTCCTCATACGAACTGCCAGAATGTGGAACGCTTTGCCTGAGTCTGTCTTCCCGCTAAAGTACAATGTAAGTGTCTTCAAATCCCGAGTAAATAGGTGTCTTCTAGGTAAGCGCGTTACATCCTAGACCGCATATCTGCTTAACATCAGGTAGTGTGTAGTCAAACGCAAACCTATTCGAAATATAAAAATAAAAACAAAAGTATTGCAGTCGAGATATTCCTAACCCAATCCCCGTGGGTTCCAACCCAGGGCGTAGTATAGAAATTATGATACAGCGTTAGTTACGAGCGAGATAACCCGGCGCGGAGCTAACATTCCCGGTTATGGGGGGTTCAGCACTGCCACTGACATTTTATGATTCTCATTTTAGATCTTGAAGAAATGTTGTCTCGTGTAACTGTGCCTTATAGCTATTAAAGTTAGTTCGTACTGACCGAGCTAACCTTGGTATCTTACGGCCTCTGACATGGCTAAACGGTTAAAACAAACGGGACTTACAATTAACCTGTCATCCGAGCAATGATTGAGCTCATTTGTAAATGACACTCTCGGTCACCCATCCGAAAATCGACCGTGCCAAACGTTTCTTAACTTTGGTGATCGCAAGGAAACACAATTTTGTACAATTTTAAATTAACTGGTATTAACAATATTTTTTTTTTTCTCAAAAATGGCATAACCGACTTCAAGCGTGTACAGAATTCGGTTGATGTAGTAATTTTCATATTATTGTTGATTTATCAAAAATGGCTGAGCCGATTTCGATAAAATTTAAATGGGACCTTTGAAGTATAATCTACCAAACAAAAAAAAAAAAAACAAAAAAAAAATCGGGCCACTGTCGACTGCCTCGGTGGCTCATTGGTTAGTGGACCCTGACTTCTGGGTCAAAGAGGCGTGGGTTCGATCCCCACCCAGGGCAAACATTTGTGTGATGGACATAGGTTTTTGCTCTGTGTCTGGGTGTTATTTAGGTACTATCTATATTATTAAAATATTTATATGTACTCGTAGTAAATCAGTCTCTGGCAGCCATATCACAAGCTATGCTTAGTTTGGGGTCAGTGACCGTGTGTAAGATGTCCCCTGATATTTATTTATTATTTATTTACTGTAAAAAGTTACAAAAACCTCCTCCTTTTCATCAGTTTCATCGGTTAAAAAACTTTAAAGTTCAACTACGTTTTATACCCTTTCTCAATACCACAGAAGAAGCAATATAAAGTTAGTCCCCCAAATACATTGAGCGGTCAGACATAGGCCCCGCCAAGCGCGGATAATCCCGGTCTATGAAACTAAACTCCCACTGACCAACGCTTCAATAGAGCCTGAGCAAATATGCCGATTAGGAAAAACTCCTCCCTTTCAGCGAAACGATACTTTTATACGAAGGGCTTAGGTTTTTTTTCAATATCGAGGATAGTTAGGCAGTTTGCAAACTATACTTATAATTGTTCAGAACGGGTACTAAGCTGAAGAAGTGTGATCCAAATCATCATTATGAATAATTTTTATTATGGGGCGACAAAACCGCAACTCGAAATCGATAAAATGTTTGAAATATGTAATTGTTTTTTTTTTCCTTGAATTTCAGCTTGGCTCAGTGGTAAAAGTAGTTCACAATGATTATCTGAATCATTGCCTCTTTTTAGTTAAGTAAAGCAGTCCTGAATGACGGTACAAATGCCGCCTTGTTTGATACAATAAAGACTCATGTTTCTTTTTGACCAACGAAATGGAGGAGGTACACAATTCGACGCGTATATATACTCGTATGTATAGGTATATTTTTTATGTATAACCACGCATAACTTTTTACGTTGTAGTCCGATTTCAATAATTCCTTTTTTATTGGAAAGAATATACTTTGAAATTAGTCCCATTTAAATTTTATTGAAATGGGCTGAGCCAATTTTGATAAATCTTTTTTTTCGATAAGACGATGACACAAGTTTATAAAATAACTAGACGCCCCGGCTTCGCATAGGTGTATTGTACATATAAACCTTCCTCTTGAATCACTCTATCCATTAAAAAAAACCGCATCAAAATCCGTTGCGTAGTTTTAAAGATTTAAGCACACAGATAAACAGACAAAAATAGCCACTTTGTTTTATACTATGTAAGGATTAAAGTAGGTATTTTTTTTTCTGAAGAGAGCAGATTTTTTTTGAATGTCCGTCTCCAGGTTGTTCTACTCTATACAATTACTACATTACCACACATCCAGCACACGTAGATGGTTTGATTCATTCTAACCCTGGCTTTACATAGTAATGGCCAATGGCCGAGTTAGATTCAAACGCTGAATTGAATCGGAGGCTTTGACCGCTGCCTCAAATCCTGGGAGATGTGCCTCACTCGTGGTTTAGGACCTTTCTACACTGGTGAGAGTAAAAATAAGTATTTTTCGCCAAAAATGCTTCGAGCAAATATCTACAGAGCCACACTCCCTAAGCGAAAGTATAAAATAATGTCCGAGCGCCGTCATACATACCGACTTAGATATTTACATTAATCCACAATGACCCGTTTTTTCGAATCTCGACGTTATGTCACCTAATTAGTGCTTTTAACCGAGCACTTTGGCATCGCGCGGCGCTGTGGACGGCTTGCAATCGCCTTACGACTAACTAAAAAGCCTGCCCACTACATAGCTTAGGCAGAGTATTGCCTCGGACACTTTTTTTGCACGATTGTGACTCTTTGGATATTTGCTCGAAGCAAAAATGACACAACCGACCTCAATCACACAAAATTGGAATAGTTCCCTCGAATCAATGTATATAATTTTTTGATTATTTATCGTTCATTTTTCAAAAAAAACTTGATCAATTTCCGTGCGAGATGACATCTACTTTCTATTCAATAAGTTCTATATGTGTCTCTAACTTAGTATAAAAATGCCCCCCCGTGACCTTCCTCTTCCTCTTTTTCCTTATGTCTTTTTTCTCTAATAGTTTACAAAAGATTGTCATGTCATAAAAAGTGGCCGATCATCTGTCTTCTTCAATTTTTAATTATCGTTGGCATTTTTTTCTTCACGATGAACTACGATTTAGCATCTCTTGGTTCGATTACTTTTCTGTTCAGCAGATATTTTCCATCCTTCTCCAGTACCGCATCTAGAAAGCCTCAAGCCAGTAATAATCAGAATCACTGCCAAATATGATGCAAAGTTTTAGCAAAATGCAGAACGTTGCTCAACTTCCGTGATCGCCGACAAACACTTCAAACTACTCTATAAGCGCTACAAACATAACGCAACGTTCCTCACGGTCTGTCTTTGGATGGGTGACCGCGGGTGGTATTTTCCAACTGAGCACTACCGTGGCTCGGATGACACGATTAACTGTAAGTCCTTTTTTTCAATGGGCAAAAGTGCCTTTGTTAACTACAACAAAACTACACTACTACTACATAAAAGCATTGGATCATCCACAACCCTTTGAAGGTATAAAGATAATCCAAATGCTCGCACCCACTGCCAGTTGGCAGCGTGCCCAGCATGCTGGCTGCATTGCCACGCTGAATTGCGTTTAGCCAAATAAACACCAGCATTTTGGTCACGCGTCACGGTAAAAAAATATTGTGAGTCCCGGTTGTTTTAACCGTTTAGCCATGTCACAGACATTTAGGCGGGGTAAAAACTATGACACCAGGGCTACATAGCCACCCGGGTCTATACAAATTTACTTACTTTAGCAAAATGTGACGAGTGTGGAAGCGCCCTTCTTCTATACATGTCTGTGTAAATCAGCGCGAGCTCAAGGATTTGTCCGAAGTTAAACTTGGCCGCTGTTCGACTGTCCCCGTTGAAATGTGGACGCAACTTTGTTGTGTTGGTTGCTCTGCAAACAAGCCATTTATTTCAGAATTTATACTCTATTTCAATCCTAGCAGTGACACTATAAAAATTTAAAATACTCGTAAGATAGAGTTTGTGCAAGATGAGAAGCGTCGTAGGTGGGGTTTTTACTACTTTTTGTCAACACTACTCTGTTGTCATTGCTAGTACAACTAAAAGTATTTGATACTTGTTAGACACCAATTCGGGTTTCATCAGTACTCGCGTCTACCAAGTATAGTCGGTACCTTGGCTGCTGATTAAAATCTTATTGTTAGTTCACCGTAACGCTAGGACAGTTTTCCTTTTGCTCTTATTAAAAGTATTAAACTTTACTAAAAGTAGCATAGTTATTTTGATAATAATTTAATAATTTTTAGCGGGATTTCCTGAAACAAGTCAATACACCAATATTATTATTAATTGCATGGTATTTCATTTCATAATAAAAACTTTACACAATTAAAAAAAAGACGTAAGTATCCCTTCAATTATGAGACAAAAAATGCTCAGAATTGATACTTGGGGACTATTTTTAATGAAAAATAAATCAAATGATCACAAAAGATTACGTTCTACGAAAAAATACTTCTATACCTAAGATTTGTAAAGTAAGTGGTGTCTGTAAAACTCATTTGATGTATGAGAAATATAACACTTCATATGAAACACTAATAACTTCATAAAAAACACTACAACAAAAAGAGCTAACTAAGTAGTTTAAGAAATATTGCGACAGTTTGCATTACAATATTGCTAAGAACGTTCTCTCCCAGGCAACTGCTGGATGTCGAAGATTTTTAACAGTTATCATTTAGCTATAAATAACCTCTTGTGACCATTGTTTAGTTTTCATGCACAAACAGTAATGTTACTAAACAATAGAATCATAAATCTTTAAACCGTTTAGCTATGTTTGAAGCCTTTGGGTTGCTTAAAACTCTGACACCAGGGCAAAACACTAACCACTTAGCCTATAAGAACTTACTTATCCGCCAACAGTAATCGAATACGCAGTTCATATCACCCCAGCACTAATCGCCAGTGATGACTTATGGCACAGATACGTGGTCTCTCACTATGGGCCTTATTGGTAAGCTCCAAGTAGCCCAACGAGCTATGGAGAGGGCTATGCTCGGAGTCTCTCTGCGAGATCGAATCAGAAATGAGGAGATCCGTAGAAGAACCAAAGTTACCGACATAGCCCAACGGATTTGCAAGTTGAAATGGCAATGGGCAGGGCACATAGCGCGGAGGACTCATGACCGATGGGGTCGAAAAGTTCTCAAATGGAGACCACGTACCGGCAAGCGCAGCGTAGGACGTCCACCCACAAGGTGGACGGATGACCTCATTAAGACCGCAGGATAGCGCTGGATGCAAGCCGCTTCCAACCGGTCTTGTTGGAGATCCATAGGGGATCCATTTTTTGACATTTTTGACATTAATTTAACTATTGATATTAAATTCACATTATTGAAGAGATAAAATTGAAATTATTGAATATGAATATGTATTGTATTATAACTGAAAACAATATTGTAGTAATGTATGAGCACAATTTAAATTAGTCTATATTATGTTTTATTACATTTATAGACCTTTTTATTTATGTATAATCGAATCGAATGTTTAAGTCGACCAATAATAACTACTATTTTATTGACGTGTACTGTATGAATAAATGAATATGAATATGAATAGGAGGCCTATGTCCAGCAGTGGACTTCTTATGGCTGATGGATGGGTGGATTAATCGCCAGTCACGCAAATCCCTCATCAAGCTCCAATAATCGATAGTGGTTCTAATCGATTAGGTACATTCAGCTGCATCGAGTCGGATGCAGTATTCATCACAGGTGAGCTGCCGGCTATTTTAATAACCAAGATTGACTATAAATATCGAGACACAGGATCGGATAGGTTCGGCGGCAATATTGATGTAATTTCTATTTTAAATCTCCAGAGGCCGTTTCCAAACGGGCTTGTTGGAAAGCATTGGAGAAGTTTATGTCCAGCAGTGGATGTCCCAAGGGTTATGGCCCCATCCCAACCCATCACCCGTGGAACGTCCACTTATCATCATCATCACTCACTACTCATGATAATAATCGATAGAGTCATATAGAGTCAGTTTAACATATAGAGTCAGTTTAAGGACTGTGTTTTTATGTTTTAAAATATTATTTTTCGTTACAAGATACATTTAAACGTATACACACAATCATATCAACCAATTCATTGAATTGTTGTAGTATTTCTTTACCAGAAGTACCCGAATTTATTAATGAGCGATGTGCGCAAAACATTTACCTTTCTCGTTAGTAGGTACTTAAGTAAGTCAGGTGACGTGATAATTTTCAGAGCTTCACTTACGTATCTTTGAACTGTTTTATCTACTTCATACAGTAAATTAGGCATTGTTCTACTGAATGAGCTTCACCGTAATGATGTGCAAATAATATTAGTCTAGCTCTAATATAAAAGAAGATTAGCCCCAAACTAAAACGAGCTGTCAAATAAGGACAATCTGCCCGGAGCGACCCGTTTTCAACTCTAGGCTTACCTACGTCAAAATATCTACGCTATCTGCGCTATCGTTTCTACTCTGATATCAACTCAAAACTCTCGAAAATGGTCCAATGATATCAGTGGGGCAATTCTCTCAACCGATCTCGTTACTAAAGTGACACGTTCTTGAACCTGTCTCGTTTTTATAACAGTTCCGACAGCTCAAAACTGTCAGAAAAACGAGACAGGTTCAAGAACGTATCACTTCCGTAAAGAGATCGGCTAACAGAATTGCCCCGCAGTTCACATAATTATTTTTTGCAAAAAATGGCACGACCGACTTCAACCGTGTCCAGAATTTGCAAATAGTTCGCACGGATCTATGTAGCATTTTTCACACTATTGTTGATTTATCATAAACAGCTTAGCCGATTGCGATAAAATTGAAATAAAACCAATTATTTCGAAGTATATTTTTTCCAAAAAGAATTATCAAATTCGTACCTCTATAAATAAGTTATGCGTGGGTATACATACTAATAATACCCGTCGAATTGAGTACCTCTACCGTTTCGTCGGTCAAAAATATAATGTTGCTCAGTTTGACTATTCTTGGCTAGTAATTACTGCAGTCTACAGTTTTTTAGGGTTCCGCAGCAACAAATAAACTTGATAATTTCGTTGTCTGTCCGTCCACATGTCACAAAGTCTCATAGGCATCTCCCACGTGAATAATTGTCAACTGTAACTGTCTAATGCTAAACGGAGACCTACCACGAAGAGCGCTTGGGCTATATCAACCACGCTGGTCCAGTACGGGTCGGTGGATTCACAAACACAGGAACTTACGCAGATTATCTCACGATATTTTCCTTCACCGGAAATCTAGTTGGCACTCACACAACGCCTTTGTAAGGCTATCGTTGTCGCACTTGACAACCACGGCTAATTGTTACAAATACGAAATCAAAATTGATAAATTAATCAAAACAAAGAAAAAAGTCACAGACCGCTAAAAACGACAGTACAATAAAGAACGAGCTGAATGCAAGCCGTTTCCAACCGGAATCATTGGAAATCCTTAAAAGAAGCCTGTGCCCAGCAGTAGACGTCGTACGACTTATAATTATGATGATAAAACTTTTAGAATGGGTAGTATTTAAACGCAAATCAAAAAATATCCTTGTTCTATGCAATAAGATTCCAAATTTCCATCAAAATTACTGATTGCACAGCATAATATTCAATTCAAAATATCACTAAACACACTACAATTTATTTTCGCAGCGTGCAGCGATTTTTCCTAAAGCAAAAGCTTTTTCATCAATGCACAGCTAATAATCTTAATGCACATTATACCTGTTAAAGGCGATTCGCTTCTGGCACTTCGCCGGCCGCTGCCGCGGCACGCTCGCTTCGCTCGCTCGGCTCGTGCGTTGTTTTGTCATGTTCTAACATAACCTAACCTATTTTTTGTATCACACCTAATCTAATTTCTTCACTCATTTACATATTGATGTAAAATTTCGAATTATCTGCAGTTTGAGTTTTGTTAAACATTTAGTTTATTTGTAGTGAAGTAAGTTATTTGATGTAAAAAAGAATATAAATGATGAGTATGTATTGATAGGCGATTATTTATTTGATATGCAATTTATATTATCCCTTTTAGAATATCCAATTAAAAAACATTTCTCGATTTTTTTTTACCTATTCTGTTTAAAAATTCTGTTAAAACTTCACCGACAGTGTGTCTAATATGGAAATACCTGCATGCAAAATAAAAGAGTTAGATTGACTACCAAGTACAGAGTGCTGTGCAATAAATTAAAGCGGCTCATAAATTGAACTAAAACAATTATAATATTATATCGTTAATCTGCTAATTAAATAATATCGAATAAATTGAAACTGTGGTCGAATATGCGCCAATATGATAGACGATTAGTAATTACGACATGATTCGTTAAAAAAATCGGCAAAGTTCGAGTTTCGCGCAAGAAGTGTTCCGTACTGTTTGGGAGCCCCCCTTAAACATTTATCTTACTTTAATTAATTTATGGCATTGAATATACAACTAAATATTCTGTCAATATTTCAAGCATCTGTTACCATTATTAATTTCGAGCGAAAAACGGCTAAAAATTCAGGTTTGTTGTATAGGATTAAATATTAATTATATTCTGTTTGTAGTATTTGTTGTTATAGTGGCAACAGAAATACATCATCTGTGAAAATTTTTGCTTTCTAGCAAATATATCTGTTCATAAGATACCGCCTGGTGACAGACAGACAGACGGACAAACGGACAAACGGACAAACGGACATCGAAATCTTAGTAATAGGGTCCCGTTTTTACCCTTTGGGTACGGAACCCTAAAAAATACGTAACTCATTCTACCTATCATCCTGTTTGGTATGACGTCTTATTTCAGTATTCATTATTCTAGATAGATGCATTCTTGTATAAGCTGACTCAAACTTCTTGTCTGCTGTGAAGTTAGCTATTAGTTGCGCGAAGCCCAATCCACTTTGGTTACGATTGGGCAGCTTGTAGCTAACATCTCATGAATGAATGAATGAATGAATGAATGCGTCATGCGTCAAATATTTTTAATCGGCCTATAGTTTGATGCTGAGCATGGCGAATAGGCATCATGACTAATAATATAATTAGTCCGTCATATAAGAGAAAAAAATTTAAGACAAGAATTTTTCGTTTTGTCACTTAAACATAAAATGGTAAAGATATAGCCCGTCAAAGATACGCGTGACGTCACAAGTGCCATACAAATGCAAAGATTTCTGTAAGAGAGGTGACGCTACCACCCCCACTCCCAAACTTTGACAAGTTTATCTTTGGGTACGGGACCCTAAAAAAACGTGTCCAATATTTTTTGATAATCTGACTTACGGACTAATTATAATAATTATGTTTTTACCCAGTCACCATGCCTGTTCTATGAATCTCTGTGCGACTACGATTTTATGTTCAGTCTTATGTCTCTTATCTTATACTGACTGTACTAGATGTTTTTAATTAGACTATAGCCGTCTTACCACAAAAGTTTTACGCACGCAAAAATGTTTAACACTACTAATTGCACGGTTAAACAGTGTTTAAAGCATGTTTAAATCTTTGTGGTAAGGCGGTAATTGTATGCTATAATCCAGAAGAGATAAAAAGATGAAACTCATTGCTCAATTTTGCGGTACATTTTTGTCTTTACGCGATTTATCTTCTACAAGTGGTATGAATCATAAGCTTCTTAGGGTTCCGTACCCAAAGGTTAAAAGCGGGACCTTATTACTAAGACTCCGCTGTCCGTCTATCACCAGGCTTTATCTCATGAACGGTGATAGCTATAACGTTGAAATGATGTACGATGTGTTACAGATGATGTATTTCTGTTGCCGCTATAACAACAAACACTAAAAACAGAATAAAATTAATATTTAAGGCTCCCATACAAAAAACCTGATTTTTTTTACCGTTTTTCGCTTGATAGTTATAATGGTAACAGGCAGATGCTTGAAATATTCACAGAATGTTTAGTTGTATATACCATTCAATAATAAATAATTAAATTAAAATATAATAAACATTTAAGGGGAGCTCTCATACAGTACGGAACACTGCGTGCGCGAGTTCTACTCGTACTTGGTCGATTATTTACAGACTGTAAAGAATTTTCGTAAATTTATTTTGTCTCATTAAATTTTTTTTCTCACAAACTTGACGACGTTATTCAAATGTCCCTTTTAAAAACTTTAAAATCAAACTCTGAAGTAGACACGCGTTTCAAGCACGGCATTTGGAAACGGGGCCAAAAAGGGGACGTCAACATTTAGTAATTTGCATGTTAATGAAGCAAAGCATCGATGTCGTGAGCCCTTGTATTTACTAGCGCTGTCATGTTAGCTTGGATTTTCTGAATTTCATGCTCTATAAACAGCTTTATTTAAACAATTTTTCAGAAAAGAGTTTGTATAAGAAGAAGAAGAAATATAATCTAAAGCTTTTCAAGGTCAGAGTGAATAGGTATCTTCTAGGTCTGCGTGCTTCATCTTCGACCACAACGACGCTTACCATTAGGCGAGTTGGTGGTCAAACGCGGAATTATTTGCGTTAAAAAAAATGTGTTTTGAGATTTTTTTAATTTTATGTCGTGCGATGTATAAAACGTATTCATTCTCAGAAAAATGCACTATAATAATTCATAATACAATTTAAAGAATTTAAATGTCGAAATAGTAAATTCTTAGTCTGTCAACTCAAGAATCGGAGTATATTTGTATCTGAAAGATCACAACATACAATAGTAAAAAAAAAACTACATTTCAGATTAAAATAAATGGTTTTCTGTCCAATTTCAGTACAAAATGAAATTCTATTTTTCTTGGTAAAGTGTATTTGCAATATTATACTAACGGGTGGTTAAATTTCAAGGGCCGATGTTGATTTTGAATAAAACACAAACTATTTAGGAAATTATTGTAATTTTATTTTATTATAATATATTGGTATTACTCAATTATGTATGGAATAAAATATCGGCCAAATGGGCGCCGCGACCACGGCGGCACACCTCCATCCGATGGTCCAAATTTTCGATGACCCTGAGGCATAATGGAGGTTCTATGCCGTTAATGTGCCGAATTATCTCATCCTTTAGCTCTTGAATTGTTGCTGGCTTATCGACGTACACCTTTTCTTTCAAATAACCCCAAAGAAAAAAGTCCAACGGTGTCAAATCACATGATCTTGGCGGCCAATTGACATCGCCATTACGTGAGATAACACGGCCATTGAATTTGTTGCGCAAAAGAGCCATTGTGTCGTTAGCTGTGTGGCAAGTGGCACCGTCCTGCTGAAACCACATATCGTCCACATCCATATCTTCCAATTCGGGCCATAAAAAGTTCGTTATCATCTCACGATAGCGAACACCATTCACAGTAACAGTAACACGACGACGAGTTGAGGTGGACGGCTCTTCAGCCACACTATCGCGAACAGCAGCAATATTTTGTGCAGTACGAGCTGTACGAGCATGCACTGGTGTTCTCACATCTTCTACAGACCCGGTTTGCTCGAATTTTTCCACGATTTTTGCGATTGTACGCACATTTGGACGATCAAATTGACCAAAAAAATCACGAAGTGCACGATATGCATTTTGATTTGAACGCCCATTTTCATAATAAGTCTGGATAACTTTAACACGTTGTTGGATTGTGTATCTCTCCATGGTTCAAATTGAGTAAGTCTGAAATAGAGAAATGTCAAATAAAATTCGGAAAAAAACTTGGCGTTTAGGTGTGGTTCACATTCAACATCGGCCCTTACAATTTAACCACCCTTTACTTCGATATCTTGATTGTGGATATTTGATGCAAATTCAAAGTTTAAACTTTATATAAGTTGCAAAACAATGAACATATTCCTAACTCTCACATGTAACTTTTATAAAAACTTTTTAGAAATCACGAAACAAACATAAAGGAAACAAATCAGTTGCCAGAATCAACATGGAAGAGGATTTTATTACTTTGATTTTCATTCAAGTTCCAGTCAATGAATTTTTGCGCCATCCTCGTGTAGAATGTGCCTCAGGCTTAAAACAAGGGAGCGTACCCTCACACGGGTTGTTTTTGTAATTTCAAACAGGAAATAAGGTGCAATCTGAAAATTGGACTGTCTTCCGCCGGCATTATTGTTTCCAACAGTGTTATGTGCCACTTTTGCCGAATTACGTCTGCTGTATTTCCCTTGAAATGTGACTAGAAAAATACATCTTTACACAATTTAATCTTGCTATAGTCATATAGTCATTTATTCCGAACACCATTTGTTACAAGTTAGAAAGTAAACATTACATTAGGGCTTATACATTATAGCACGAAATAACAATAAAAGAACTTGACAATTACTTACCAAATCAGTCACTAAATCTTAATACAATTCAGGTAATTTAAAAATATCTATGGATATAAATGAAGATGTGTAATTTAAATTTAGCTATAATGTACTAAGAACTTATTAATGATAACAATCCTACAGATTTCATTACGTGCTCGTGTTGTTTTCTATTTCATTGATTTCTATTATTTTGAAAGCAAAACTCAATTATTTGTTGTAACAGATGCATACTCGTAAGAGTGTGCATTTATTTCTCGAATAATGTTTTAGGATGATAATATAAGCCGTATTGTTTATTATAAAGTGAGATAAAACAAATTCGGCCCTCATCATCATTTTACCGCCCAGTATTTTTTTAAAACTTAATTATTGAGGTCTATTTCATGCTACACCTTAGACCACATCATTGCTTAACAGCATATCACATCACCCTTCGTGGGAAGGCCGGTTCAGTAGCAGACTATAAAATAAAACGGTACTCTATAGTACACCAAACCGTTGACCAGTTTTTTTCTATATTATCCATGCACAAAAGTTGACATCTTCTTCTTCTTCTTTTCAGCCATTGGACGTCCACTGCTGGACGTAGGCCTCCCTTAAAGACCTCCAATAAGACCGGTTGGTCGCAGCTTGCATCCAGCGCGATCCTGTGGTCTTAATGAGGTCGTCCGTCCACCTTGTGGGTGGACGTCCTACGCTGCGCTTGCCGGTACGTAGTCTCCACTCGAGGACTTTTCGACCCCATCGATCATCAGTCCTCCGCGCTATGTGCCCTGCCCATTGCCACTTCAACCTGCCAATCCGCTGGGCCATGTCGGTAACCTTGGTTCTTCTACGGATCTCCTCATTCCTGATTCGATCTCGTAGTAAGTTGACATAAATAGAAATAATACAAACTTTGCAATATCCAAAATTAAGCTTTTGAACTATTCGGTTATGTCTTCGTAACACAACAAATTTTTAAACTCACCGCCCTTTCAATGTAGCCTCTAAGATTTCATTTTGCTGAATATTCCTAAGACATGTCCCAAATTGACTGATCTTGCGTTACAAAGTAATGACTTTATTCCCAGTTTCAAAGATAAAAGGCTTTTGAAGTAAATATTGAAAGGTTAAAATTACGAGGGAATTCTGGCGCGTTTGTGACGAACATTTTGGACCCGATGTGTTGACAGGCGAGAGGATGCCTGGTTTATGGACCTATTCCGTTTATGCGACGGGAAATCGGGTGTCACTTAAACGGTCAGTTGTGAAATGATGACGAAGTAAAAAGGTTTTGGCCACTCTTGAAATGCAAAACAATATTTTCGGTCTTTAACTTACACCAGTGGTACAAGCGGTGTCACTTAAACGGTCAGTAGTGAAATGATGACGCAGTAAAAAGGTTTTGGCCACTCTTGAAATGCAAAACAATATTTTCGGTCTTTAACTTACACCAGTGGTACAAGCGGTGTCACTTAAACGGTCAGTAGTGAAATGATGACGCAGTAAAAAGGTTTTGGTCACTCTTGAAATGCAAAACAATATTTTCGGTCTTTAACTTACACCAGTGGTACAAGCGGTGTCACTTAAACGGTCAGTTGTGAAATGATGACGAAGTAAAAAGGTTTTGGCCACTCTTGAAATGCAAAACAATATTTTCGGTCTTTAACTTACACCAGTGGTACAAGCGGTGTCACTTAAACGGTCAGTAGTGGAATGATGACGCAGTAAAAAGGTTTTGGTCACTCTTGAAATGCAAAACAATATTTTCGGTCTTTAACTTACACCAGTGGTACAAGCGGTGTCACTTAAACGGTCAGTTGTGAAATGATGACGAAGTAAAAAGGTTTTGGCCACTCTTGAAATGCAAAACAATATTTTCGGTCTTTAACTTACACCAGTGGTACAAGCGGTGTCACTTAAACGGTCAGTTGTGAAATGATGACGAAGTAAAAAGGTTTTGGCCACTCTTGAAATGCAAAACAATATTTTCGGTCTTTAACTTACACCAGTGGTACAAGCGGTGTCACTTAAACGGTCAGTAGTGAAATGATGACGCAGTAAAAAGGTTTTGGTCACTCTTGAAATGCAAAACAATATTTTCGGTCTTTAACTTACACCAGTGGTACAAGCGGTGTCACTTAAACGGTCAGTAGTGAAATGATGACGCAGTAAAAAGGTTTTGGTCACTCTTGAAAAGCAAAACAATATTTTTGGTCTTTAACTTACACCAGTGGTACAAGCGAAAATTAAAACAAAATTGATAAAATAAATAATTAAAGTAAAATATTTTAAGGGGACTTCCACATGGTATGGAACCCTTCGTGCTCGAGTCCAATTCGTACTTGGCCGATTATTTAATGTAGTCACGATCATTTCGCGATTCAAAGTAGCTTAGAGCCACCTAAAATTAAAAATTATTTTATTAACTGACGATTGAGCTCATTTGCTGGCCACTACGTGTGGTTACTACATATACACTACTACACTAAGGTTAGATAATTTACAGTTAACCATTCAAATATCACCCCATCCCATTTATGCGAGTTGAAATCTACGACATAGATAAATTGGGAAAAACCTTTCGTTTTTTGGGAATGTATGAAAGTAACCTTTTTTCTCATTACATAATTCGGTCGAACAAAGGCTACCTTAACATTTTTATAAATCAGTGAAATTCGTTTTGTTATCAGGTTTCGCAGCAGCAAAGTCGGGTAAAGAACCGTGAAAATTTCAGTAGCATTATATTTGTGTATTTCCGGGTTATATTGAGGATCTTTTATTTTATTCTACAAAGAATCTTTATACTACACCTGCTCGGAAAGTACCTTGATACTTTATCAAATTAACGGTACGTCATTGCATATCGAACAAATATGCGGGGAGAAAACGCATCTCTGAGCGGGAGAGAAAAGTGTATGAAAATCCATTTCTTACGTGGTTTTTCTTTTTTAATTTTGGGTAAGACTATGCGCTGGTAACCTAAATATCAAAAGCCAAAAACTTTTTACAGTGAGTTTTTATCTCCAAGTTCGCAAAATGACACTGGCCACTAGCTGTGTGTTGGATGGTGTCAAACAATTTGAAAAAAGAACATGTGAAAATTGCAGACGCCATTGGCGCCATTTTCAAGTGTTACATTAAGCTTCACTAACTGCAACAATTTCAATATTAATTTCAATTAGTAAAGATTTAGTTTTTTATTTTCCTCGTAGGTGTAGTATAAAGCACTATGTATCACTCGAGAGAAAGTGCGATTCCCGATCTCGGGTGTTTTAAAGCCCTCGCCTACGGCTCGGGCTTCAAACGACACCCTCGACCGTAATCGGTCACTTTCTCCTCTCGGTGAACAATGTACTATTGTTACATAACCATTTAAGTCGACCGATTTGTACTGGGCCAGCGAGGTGGATATAGTTCTATCGCCTTTTTAGTCCAGGAGGTTAGCGCAAAATAATGCAAGCATTTTCTGAATGTTTGGGTTGTTATGTTTTAAGTATTTCAATGGTATTTGTTGTTTAAAAATAATAATTAATTTGACTCTGATATTAATCGATTATTTGTTTTGATTTAGTCTTCAATTTGATTTGAAGACTTTGATGTGACTACCTAGTCGGTTGAAGGACTATCCGAATTAAAATTGGAAGGGGAAAAAGCATGGCCGTAGAGGGGCGAAAGAAAGTCGGCAGTCTGTTCGGTGAAGCGGTGCAATGTCCACCTCCAGAGTTTACGCTGTTACTCTGCCCAATTTCATATTAAGTTATATATAAGTGAGATATGGTTTATAAGTGACGTTAGGAAGTATTTATTAATAAAGTGAAATAATAAACCATTGAATTTAAGGATATGGAGTTTTGTTACAGGGTATTGCGTTATAATATACCGTAATACCCTGTAACAAAACTGTATAAGTAAGCCTGGAGTTGGCGGAAACGGATTCCCTCACCAAGCACTAAGGAACTCAGCTGACTGACTTCGGGGTATTATTGTACACCACCATGGTAAGTAATACCAAAAATTCAGCTCCTGGAAAATGCTAGCATTTTTTTAAAATCTTTATTAATTGTAAAGGGGTTTAGTCACGCAGTGACTATGTCGCCCCCGTAATAACATACAGATCAGATGTTGCGACTTAACTATAGCACTCGCTTATACAGCTTAAACAGCATTTTCGCTTCCTCAGATGTTGGGGAAGCTAAAATGCTGTTGCACAGGCCTACATTAAGATTATCAATAGAGTACATTACGTCCTGTCTCTGTGCCTCGTTCCGGACACATTTCATCAACACATGCTGCACATCCTTCACACTCACCACAGTTGGGAGAATCTGATATTCCCATTAGATGTTTGAACTTATTCGATGGAATGTGTCCGGTGCGAAGTCTCATCATTGGTACCACATCTAGCCTATTTAATTTTACATCATCAAACCACGGATAACGAGGAGGCAGACTCTGAATCGTCCTATACCATATTCCTTTTGCCAGCGAGCGCTCGTCGAAATACTCATTTCAAATCAATCTACAACTTATCTTTGCGTATACTTCCCAGGTAATTTGTAGGTTAGTCTATGTTCTACAATAGATTGTTAATTGGTTGACTCAGTGCAGTACAGTAATATTTATTATACATGAGTAGCCATGCGCGTATAAAATCAACCAATAGAATCACTAGCAGTGATTCTATCCCCAGGATTTTCCTACAGCCCTCTTGGTATTTTACAGTTTATTTACAATTGCAGCCCTATAAATTAAATTTTGATTTTGGGATTCTAAAATACTTTGTATAATGTTTATTATTCATCGTTTCTATTCATTGGTATTCCAGAAATGCAATTAAAATCCGAGCACTTAATTGAGGCCTTATTTACAGACTACATCAGCAATAAGAATGTATAGGTACTGGTTTCTTTTACAAAACTTGTCAGCTATTTAACTTAATTCTAATTTCATATTTTAACTCCTACATAGCATTAGCAACTACGAGTCATTCAGATCATTTGAGTCACCGCCGCGTACTGAAGGCTTAAATAAAATTAAATTTTCACAATTTATAACTAAAAATAATGCACATTCTTGCAAAACAAAAATAACTTACTTGATTTTAGCATCTAAAACTTATTTCAATATGCATTACTTATTAAATTTTTTAATATAAATAAGTTATTTGATTTTGTGTAAGATAAAGCGAAAAGATTCGAGTATGCATAAAACCGCAGGTACGCCAAGCGCCGCGCCCAATCCAGACTTTCAAAATTGATTAAATTTTTTGGTTCAGAATTATTTTGTTTCTATACTTTCATTTTAATGAAATTTGGTTAAATCTTTGTTTTAGATAAAATTTTGGTTACAAGCGAGCGCATCAAATATTTGAACAACGTTTTTGTAAAACAAATTTCGGCATAGGTATATTAATCAAACTTGATTTGCTTGTAGTCTGCAGAGTATAATATTATCTACTTTGTGTGTACAAAAATTGCTTATTTAAAGTTATTATAATGACCTTTCGTTCACTATTTCAAACATACATTGCATGCAATAAATATAAATCCGAAGACCAAAACCAAACAAAAGAACTGAAACAAATGAATCCTGAAAAATTTCAGTACAAAGCGGTTAAGAGTCTTAGTCCGTAGCATTTACATAAACTCTACGACACTACGACAAGCTACGAGAATCGCTACACCAGTTGCTACGCTGTTTTGTGTGAAAACATAACAAGTGACACTTATACATTTTTATGGATTATGCAGTTATTATTTACAGTGTTATTGTAGTAAGTATAAATAACAATTTTTTTAGTAGAGCAGTAATATTATAGTCATGGCCCGCAACTTGTCTTCAATTCAAGTCAATTCAAAATTAATTTATTCCATTGACATATTACATGCGCTTAGAAACGTCATTACAAAATAAAAATCATTAAAAAATAATTGAACACGTAGAATTCAATAAAACAAAATAAAATAAAATAAATCTTGTATATCATACTCGTAAATAGATACTTAGGATAGTTTGTTCATTCTCACCCGGCATATGAGTGTCACAATAAGCTTAAAATTAGTGAATTAGTGTTATATATGATAGTGTGTAGTCTTATAAATTAATCGTTATTTAATTTTAGTTATATTTTGCAACTCAGTCTCCTTTTCCACAGCAAATTTATTATTTTTATAATGTGTTTCATTTGTACATAGATTTAAGATAAAAAGTATTCCTCAATTAACACATCATTTCAAAAATAATACAAAATTACGATTTAAAGTACAAAACATTTGAACACAAATACGCACTTCTAAAAATGTTAAATTACAACTCCCACCACAATTATGCAAATGAATACATAAACAAACTATGCAAATGAAGTTCAGATTAATCTCAAACAGGTAGTTTGTCGCTAGCGTGAGATGGTGTAACTCAGATTAAGGCGTCATAATTGGAGTTCGATTAGATCTCCAATCTGTTGTACTCGGCATCGGATAAGGCCGAATTATATTTCCGGTGCAATATCGAACTTCGATGTGAATCCCAATGGAAATCGGAATCTAACCTAAGCTACTTTTGAAACCGATGTTTGAAACATAATAAAATGAAAGTGGAGTCCTTTCGCGCGGAAGAACTGAAACTTCGACGTAACAGTGCTTTCATACCCTTTCCATGGTAGCGTTAAACGTTTAACGCAACCTTGTTGAAAGTCACATTAGAAGTTTCACTTCAAAAATGTTAGTAAAATGTAAATGTGAAATGTAATCCTTTATGATGTCGGTGATCACCTTCGTGGGTGATTACTGTATAAGGTTAGGATAAATAATATTCGTGTTTGTTTTTATGTCTAAAATGTGTTATGTATTACAACTTGGCTTTCTGTGAGTTTTGGTGTACACTGTAAGCGCAGAAAGCATTTGAATAAAAATAAAATAAAATAAGTAATATAAGTAGGATGGTGAAATCGAATTTTTGTACTAAGCTACTAAATGGTAGCTTAATTTCGATTTCACCATCATACCACATATATTTTAACCAATGTATTAATACGTTATAAAAAAAAAAAAGCTATAAACAGTACTCAGTGATACTCGTCGTGTCATATCAGTAGTACTATCCAAAACCCGTCTAAGTAACTCCAAGATAAGACTAACGCAAGATCGGGAAGAGAAGACAGAGATTGGCAAAAGAGTGAAAAGGCTTATATTCTGCTTGACTGAACTATTATGCAAATAATGAAGAAACGTTTGTACTGCTATTAGATTTACTGAAATTAAGACCTACGAAACCAAAAAAAAATAGTCCAAATCTTTTTATAACTGACCAAATGATAACGATACAAAATAACCATAGTCGAATTGAAAACCTCATATTTTATCAATTCGATTAAAAAGATACAAAAGATGGTGTAACTCAGGTTTAAGCGTCATAATTGGCGTTCCATTAGATCGCCAATCTGTTGCGCGCCTTCGTATAAAGCCAAATTGGATATCCGATGCAATATCGACCTTCGATGTGGGGATGGCGACTAAATCGCAATGGAAATAGAATTTGTACGCCAAGTCACTTTTTATACCATTTTGTGTTGTCTTCTGACTTTAGATTCGTTTGGTAATTCGATTTAAAACTTGATGCAATAGTCTGCTTGCTGTTTTATTGTCGAAATACCTGCCTACAACCTGAATAATCTCTTTCTACTTTGATAGTAACTAATCTGGCGACATAAACAGATAATTTACGTTTAAACGTCGATGGTAAATTTTTGTGTTTTTTTTTATTCATTAAATCAAAAATTAAACCCAATCAACGGGTTGTACTACGGGAGTGCTCCCTCCGTCTTACGAATATCCGAAAAGGTCACGTGACCAGACGCGAGTTTAACATTTTTACCCATCCCAAAAAGTGCACACCGCGTTTTCACTTCAATAAATAAATCATGTTAGGCTCTGCTTAACAAACAAGATGAATTCAACCGCAAGCAGAAATAAAAAAAACTACTTATTTTGGACCAGCTACACGCCCTGGATTCGCCCGAGTACGGTTAGCGTAATACCTCTAGCCTATGTCCATCGGGGATAGTGTAGCTTCCCAACAGTGATTTTTTTTTCGAATCGGTTCAGTAGTTTCCGAGCCTATTCAATGCAAACAAACAAACAATCAAATCTTTCCTCTTTATAATATTAGTATAGATGATGGCATGCACTTACTGTCTTTTTATATAAATTAAGGAATAAATAATGATTTTAATAATAAAGAAATTAGGTATGATTATTATCAATGGTGTCACTTATCCCAACAACATATTTGTATTATACTTTATTTATTCACAAATTTACCAACATTATTTCCTTCATTTCTCAAACAAATTATCTAATTTAAAAAGCTTTCCAAAAGCGAAAATTACATATGTTTTTTATTAGGAAAGGGCCAAACGATCGCCATAAAAAACGATTTAGCCACGCCGGTGTCGGACGCGAGGGCGAAATATTAATAGTACATGAGTGTTATTTTCAATATGGCTCCGCGAGGTAATATGTTTATGGTCAGTTAGATAAATGGAATTATACTAGCTTTACCGTTTGGTTTTACTCCTCTGACATTTTAATTATTTATACTTATTTAATTTATAATACGAGTATGTATTCAGTCAAAATCAATTATTGAAATCTAACCTATGTTCATTTATTAACATTTTCTACTATGAGTAACCTACTATAAAAAAAAAAACAAAAGAAAAATAATACCAAAACTTTAACTAAAATAACACAAAATATAGTAAAATCTCGCTCGGCAGGGTAACGTGGCCAGAGAATATGAGCGTCCGGCCCCCACGGACCTAAAGTCTCAACCCCAAACGGCATAAAATGGTACATCCTGTCTAAAGACCCATTTGTGATCCATTTTTTTTTTTTCTAAAAAAAGATCTGTTATTACTCAAAACTCATGGTTTTTCACTCTCCCACCTACTCGCACAGTGCCTGAGTGGTGGACATGGTGTAATCGGAGTTGGGTAGGCCTATGTCCTGCAGTAGACTATTAAGAAGGCTGGTAAAGTACGGTTTTTACTAAGGCTTGCGCTGGGATGCCATGAAAGCCTAAGGAAGAATAAGATAATTATGTAGGCATTTGATAGATATAAATACTTTTATTTTGAATTTTTAGGGTTCCGTACCCAAAGGGTAAAACGGGACCTTATTATTAAGACCCCGCTGTCTGTCTGTCGGTCCGTCTGTCTGTCTGTCACCAGGCTGTATCTCATGAACCGTAATAGCTAGAGAGTTGAAATTTTCATTTATAATGTATTTCGATTGCCGTTATAAGAACAAATACCTACTAAAAAACAATAATATAAATATTTAACTCCTTAAATACCCATACAACTGTTTTTTTGCCGGGGGGCTCCCATCCGGTACGGAACACTTCATGCGCGAGTCCAACTCGTACTTGGCCGCTTTTTTACTGTTGCAGCTCGCATTAGTTAACTACTAGACATTTTTTATACGGGATAGGTTTACGTTTGACTACATCCTACTTATTGTAACAGATATGCGTTCCATACCGAAAATATGTCTAATTACTCAGATTTAACATAGACGCAGCCGTGAAGGATAATTCAACCATCCACGTAACTGGCTCAGTTGCAATGGAGTAGATTCACACATTCATAATACGTAGAAGTGCTTTTGCGAACGTGTACAGATTTCCTCACAATTTCTTCTTTCGTCAAATCAAGTGCTACGTAATTCTGAAGAAATCAGCGGCAAAAAATCAAGATTTGAACCAATGATCTCCTTATTTTAGAGCAAGCGTTTATCTCTTTGGCCATAGCGAACAAAATTCAAAAAGAAACCAAATAACTTCTCAATTTTTTGTGATTCGTGGTTCAGTAACCAAAGAGTAAAAACGGGACGCTATTACTAAGACTTCGATGTCCGTCTGTCCGTCTGTCTGTCTGTTACCGGGCTGTATCTCATGAACCATGATAGCTAGGCAGCTGAAATTTTCACAGATGATGTATTTCTGTTGCCTATATAACAACAAATACTAAAAACCGAATAAAATAAATATTTTTAAGGGGGGCTCCCATACAACAAACGTGATATTTAGAAGTTTTTTGCTCGCTATTAATAACAGCAAGAGGAATGGGGCTCCCATACGATACGGAACCTTTCGTGCGCGAGTTCGACTCGCAATGGGCCGATTTTTTTATTTAACCCTGGATTTTATAAATCTGTACAGGTATTTTCTACATCACACAATAGCCACTAAGCATCCATTTTCTTTCCGAGCACATAAAATTCCACCACCGAGGGAATCAGTTGACCTGAATAGGTGTCTATGTGTAAGAAAAACTACTATATTTTTATACCCATACATATAAATAATGTAGTGAGTAGAAATATGTGTACCAAGTGATATTTATTAGGGTCATATTACATACATATACGCATGACTGGGGCATCTGTGGCCTGGGGCGGATTAGGAGAGGATATGTGGTTTTAAAAAATACACCTTGCTTTTAGGTATTTTCGATTTTGTTTTAAGTTTTACAGTTTCGCTTATAGCACAAACTTTATTTATGTTTTAATATAGTTCTCGTAGTAACGAAACGGCCAAGCCAGATATTTTGACTAAGTTGTAGAGTTTGTGAACTTAGGGATTGCATATTTAGGGCGTGTAGAGTCAGAAGCTTGGCTCTACGTGAGTAATTTTTCGACAATGCGAGGCAGAATCGTCCACTGCCAAACATATGTCTCCCCTCCGGCAACTGAAGCTTTACCCAACTACTTAAAATAACTAATGTTTTTATGTTACGTTTAAGGTATTTGTTTGCATAGGCTTCTCCACCGACTAAAATACTTTCCTAACTTTTATTTTTTTGATAGTGATGACAAGAAATATAATAATATAATATAATAATACTTTTTTAAATCAACTTTCATACGAATTATATTGCCCTGAAGAAATGTTGCAATATGACATCTTTCCGAGACTTATAATTTTTGTCTGTATAATTTTACATACGAGTAGGTACTGGTCGGCGTACTATTCGGTTTCGCTTTTTCTCATGCTTGCGCCAGTTACTCGCGCCACCAGAACGAGAGGGAGGAAAAGCGAAACCGAACGCCATAACGCATAGACAATACAGGGGTTATATTGGTTATATTCATCTTTTTGTCATACAGCTCTGAACGTATTTGACATTAAAATCTCCTAATCCCTCCCTGTGGTTCTTACATTTGTATTCTCCCCGCGCGCCGCTAGGGCTGCCCCAAATACGCGGGACGTTTATACCCTTACCTTAACGTGTGACCCCTATCTTAATAATGCTCACTCAAAATATTAGAACAACAACCCTAGTTGTAAGTACTGGATTAGTGGGGTTACGTACTTACTTGTTTGGTGAAGTTGTTATGTTGGTACGTAAAAGGTTAGTACTATGAGAGTTGACAGACTTAGTTTTTAGTAGAAATTATTTTCTACTTTGTGTTTTAATGCACAACATTTCAGTTTGATCTTGGTTATATGACTATATGCGTAACCTTTAACCTGTAGAAAAATATCCAACAAAAATTATCCCCCCTCAATTTTAGGGGTTGGGGGCTGATTTATTAAAAATCCTGAAATACGTGTTTTATTATTTCTAATATGTAGTCTTTATATCAATTTTTGACTTTTAACATGAAAATTTGTGGAAGTCTCATACAAGCTTTCATCCCCTATTATATAGGGTTGGGGTGTAAAAGTTCAAAGTTTTAGATTTATTCCTTTGTATATGCCTGGTAGTCTACCTTGATGCCAAATCAAGTTTCTAGGTCATCTGGAAGTGGGTTAGGTTTTTGATCTATAAGTCAGTGAGTCAGTGAATCAGTGAGTCAGTGAGTGAATCAGTCAATGAAATCCCGGTTTTTAAACGTTAATAATTCATTAACTGTCAGAGGTAAGTTAATGAAATTTTGTATTGTAGATAAGCTAAAGAACTTTAATAAATGTGCTAAATTTCATATTTATAGGTTAAATAGTTTTCGAGTTATGAAGGGGTCAAAAGTGGCTCGAAATGGTTCGTGTAATATTACACACGTCGCGTCGCCAGTTCCTTTTTCTTAGAGACTTAGCTGGACACGCTTCCGCGTGTCTAGATTAGAATCAGGCTATGATTAAGTTTATTTCAAATCAAAAACAGTGTTAGCTACAAGCTGGGAATAGCCCAATCTCTTAACTCTTAACTCTCTCGCAAACATCAGTCAGAATTGTGTTATACGCGGTTTGTAGCTACCAAAGACCTCGTGTTAATAAGTACAAGGTCTTAGGTAACTATCATCATAGTCGCCAAAAAGTTGAATTTGGCCTAAACTTTTCTTACCTGTGGTCCATCTAAGTTCACCTGAATAGAAGGGACTTGTCTTGACCCTTGGTATAGGCCGCGCCACACAAGTTGGCGGATGTGAAGTTAGCTACAACACTACTACACGTCAGGATTACCTACTATACCTACACGTACATGAACTATGGATAATGAAGCAGACCCTTGGTACATCTGGGTGAACTGCAGATAATAATAATAAGAATGCTTTAAGTAAACTTAGATTAGGAATTTAACAGAAGGGATAAAAATACTAGCTTTTGTCCGCGGCTTTGCTTGCGTTTTTCATTTTTATGCTATCCCACAGGATCCTTTTATTTTTTGGTGATAAAAAGTAGCCTATGTTCATGACAAAAATCATGATTACCCGCGGCTTTGCTTGCGTTTTTCATTTTTATGCTATCCCACAGGAACCTTTTATTTTTTGGGGATAAAAAGTAGCCTTTGTTCATGACAAAAATCATGATTACCCACGGCTTTGCTTGCGTTTTTCATTTTTATGCTATCCCACAGGAACCATTTATTTTTTGGGGATAAAAAGTAGCCTATGTTCATGACAAAAATCATGATTACCCGCGGCTTTGCTTGCGTTTTTCATTTTTATGCTATCCCACAGGAACCTTTTATTTTTTGGGGATAAAAAGTAGCCTATGTTCATGACAAAAATCATGATTACCCGCGGCTTTGCTTGCATTTTTCATTTTTATGCTATCCCACAGGAATCCCTTTTATTTTTTGGGGATAAAAACTAGCCTGTGTTCACGACAAAAATCAAGATTTTCAGTTGCTCTATTGCAGCGTGAAAGCGTAACAAACAAACTTACATTCACATTTGTAATATTAGTAGGGATTATTGAGATTTGAATGACAGACAGTGAGTCAGTAACGTAAAACTAAATTAACTAACTTTCGCGTTATACAAATAGACACAACCGCTACTTAGTTAAATAACAACAGCAATTAATTTGAAACAATTCAAAGCTTATTTTATTTACAAACTCGAGCGAATAATTCCACTGAACTAGAGATCGCACAAAACAAGGAACAATTATTATAATAGTTACTAATCCATTACCGGGAAACACGAAGCACTTCAATATAAATCGCGTACTACCGTCATTTCAACAAAACTGCCAAAAGCAAACAGATTTCAAAACGTATTCGACAATTTCTCCCATTTCGCGCCGCGTTTTGGGAATTTAATCCTCGGAATAATGCTTTGATTAATATCTAGTTATTAATCATCTGTGGAACTGAACTATTCAACGGCCGCGCGGGAATTGCCTGTTCCAAATTTGAAATTAGAACGTTAACAATATGGCGGCGCGGTGGTGCGTTCAGAAATGCGTCGGTTTTCTCCCAGTGGAATAAGGTTTGTTTATGTGTGTACTGTCCAGTTTTCGTATCCGTTGTTGGGATTGCCTTTGGGTTATAAAGAGATTTGAATCATGTCCTTACATTACGTATGCTGCGTGTGGGTTGCCTGGAAGAGATCGCTTCCAGCGATAAGGCCTTCTGTTTCCCTAGTTTGAGTATTTTTTGGGTTCCGTACCCAAAGGGTAAAAACGGGACCCTATTACTAAGACTCCGACTAAGACTGTCCGTCTGTCCGTCTGTCTGTCTGTCACCAGGCTTTATCTCATGAACCCTTTAAGCTAGAAAGCTGAAATTTTTACAGATGATGTATTTCTGTGCCGCTATAACAATAAATACTAAAATTAGAATAAAATTAATATTTAAGGGGGCTCCCATACAACAAACCAAAATTTTTAGCCGTTTTTCGCTCAATATTAATAATGGTAAGGTAGATGCTAGAAAAATTCACAGAATATTTAGTTGTATATTCACTACATTAATGAATAATTCAAATAATATAAATCTTTAAGGGGGGCTCCCATACAGTACGGAGCCTTTCGTGCGCGAGTCCGACTCGTACTTGACCGATTTTTTTACAGTTTTTTAATTGTCCTTAATATTATAAGCTCTAAAAAGTAGTATTACGCAAAACTTTGGCTGAAAAGTATACATAAAATAAAAACTTTTCTGTAAAAAATGAGACTATGCAATAAATAAGAGAGATAATAAGAGTGCTATATTTTTAACGTAATTGATTAATACCAGAAATAACATTTTGTTACAATTTATGGGGTGAATGAGTACGTCGTCGTGCCGGAACGTATATTTTATCAAAAATATACCGCGAATGTTCCACAAATAAAACTGGAAAATACTAGTAGATTCACAATCCTCTTAAGTCATTGTTTCAAAAGTGAGCACATACTTTAGCAAAGTATAACTACCGTTTGCAAAAAACTGATTGATTCAAATCAATTGTGTTTTAGGAAATTAAATAAGTAATGAATGTTGTTGGAAATAATAGACAGACCGGTCATATCTCTGTCTCGGGAACATGCCGTATTGTAACGTATCTTCAGAGAAATTTAACTCTTATTATGATAATTTATTCAGAAACTCGGTTTTTTTGTCATCACTGCTTGCCATAAAGTAAAAGTTTAAAACTATTTTATTGTCGGGAAAGAAGCCTACGCAAACAAATACGTTGAACGTAACATTAAAAAAATAGTCTTTTTGGGCAGTTGTGTGGAATATTAAGCAAGCTATTTATTTACTTCTTTCTATAATTGAATACCGCTGAACCCAATTATGAAATACTACCGTTAAAATTTTACGTACACACCTTCGAGCAAAAATCTACAGAGCCACACTCCCTAAGTGTAAGTAGTAAAAAAATGTCCGAGCGCCTTCATGCATACCGACTTAGATATTTACATTAAATAATCCACAATGACCCGTTTTCTCGGATCTCGACGTTATGTCACCTAATACGTGCTTGTAACCGAGCACTTTGGCATCGCGCGGCGTTGTAGTCGGCTTGAAATAGCCTTACGACCAACTAAAAAGCCTGCCCACTACGTAGCTTGGACAGAGTTTTGGTTTGGACACTTTTTTGCACGATTGTTACTCTATAGATATTTGCTCGAAGGTACACACCCAAAAACTGTGGTCTGTGAAAAACAAAATAAATTGAGACGAAAATATTCTCTGAATTTTTCGCGTGATAGATATATTGTAACGCTAAATAACTAAGAGAAAAAGAGATCAAATTTCCCCTTATTATATTGAACCTTTCTCTCATCAGTTTGAGCTTGAAATATCGTTATTTTCCACAATTTTGAAACAACTCTAGCAAACATGATGTTGGTTCATTGAGATTATTTCGAACTACGAGGTCGCTACATCGTAAGGTCAAGAATCCCAGTGCTCATAACTTTACCAGCAGCGACCGGTTCTTCAAACTCTACAAGTTTAATTAGTGCTACATTTTTGTACTTTATTAATTAGTAGCCTCAGACCAAATTAAAAAAACGGCAAAGTACGAGATGGACTCGCGCACGAAGGGTTACGTACCGTATGGGAGCACCATTCCTCTTGCCGTTATAGATAGCGAGCAAAAAACTCCTAAAACTCACGTTTGTTATATGGGAGCCCCCCTTTAAATATTAATTTTATTCTGTTTTTAGTATTTGTTGTTATAGCGGCAACAGAAATACATCATCTGTGAAAATTCCAGCTGCCTAGCTATCATGGTTCATGAGATACAGCCTGGTGACATACAGACAGACAGACAGACGGACATCGAAGTCTTAGTAACAGGGTCCCGTTTTTACCCTTTGGGTACGGAACCCTAAAAAAGAGACAGAATATCGTGAACAGACACGTGAGCTTTTTATACAAGTGGAGAGTGCGTCGGTATTGTGCCGCCATAGTTCGACTGACGAGCCAAGGCTTAGTTGCCTTGTGCGTAGTTTTGCCGGCCTCGCTTGTTTTGTTCACAACATTCTGTCTTTATTTTTTTTATTTGGTCTGAGCTAGTAGTTCTCCGAACAGTAGATTTCGCGACACATCTTTTAACTGAATTTTATAACCCTATCTACTCTGGACTCACTCTTGGCCGATTTTGTCCATGCTAGATTTGGATACTTAACTGTCTCGCCATATATTATCAAAATACCCCCCCCTTTAAGAGGGAAATACCCCACTATCTCAATTCGCCGACGGCATAAAGGACATGTTCTTTTTTGTATAGGACTTTGAAAAAATCCCTGCGTTTAAATTCAATTACCAATCGAGTTAAAATTCCCCGTGATTCGGGTGATTTCCCACAAAGCGGCAACGCTGAAATTAAATTTTTCATTCTTTAGGTACACTAGATGGCGGAAAATTCAAATCATGGGTTGCTAGGCCTGCGATAATGATAAATGTTTTGCTTTTTTTCTAAAGCGTTTGGATTTTTTCAAGTATTTTTTCGTGATTCGTCATATTTTTGTCTATAAGATAAAAGCGAGCCAGGTATGGGCCAGGTTTGAGAACATCACCTTTCTATTAATAAATAGAACTTGTGTACTACTTTACGTCGAGATTCGTTGAAAAAGGCGACCTGTAGACGAAAACCAACATCTGAACAGAGTTTTTCGTTGCCGCTTGATCAATAAATAAATATCTAACGGACATCTTACACACGGTCTCTGACACTAAATTAAGCAAAGCTTGTGATTTGGGTTCCAGAGACTGATATAGGTACTACATATATTTATTTTAAATACATACTAATAGATAATTACAGCTAGGCACAGAGCAAATACCTAAGTTCATCACACAAATATTTTCCCTGTAGGTAGGGGGATCAAACCCACGCTTCTTTGACCCAGGAGTTTGGGTTAACCAGTGCGCCGCGGAGGCATTCAAATTATATTAAGAGCGACCCTTAATTATGACGGTTAATTTACACATCCACAACAATCACAACAATTCACATTCTCACAGAAACACATCTAAATATTTTTCTGTTGTTTTATAGTTCTTTGAAGTTAGGTAATTAAAATTGATTTTATAAAACGTATACTACGTACCTATAGGCCGCGCCACACAAGTTGGTGGATGTAAAGTTAGCTACAAGCTGCGCAATATCCAATTTGCAATCCTGACTGAAGCTCATATAAAGCCGCACGTTAATTGGCTATTGCGCAGCTTGTAGCTAACTTCCCATCTGCCAACTTGTGTGGCGCGGCCTATACCACTTATAAATAGTTTTATTTTAATTTAAATCCATTCATTTATAAGCCGTTAGACATTTACTCTTGGGGCCTGATTCTCTATCGACAACACTTAACGTAACGCGCTAATGTAATTAGGTTCAGGATGACAAATTACACTTCAGGGATCTTGTTTTTCCAATATATTTCATTTTACAGCCATATCTTGTATTTTAACAAAAACAACCGCACCGCCATGTTTTTCTCTATATCAAACAATGTTGCCACTTTAGGAAAGTTAAAGTCGCCTAAGAGATTATTTTAACAAGTATGAAAATAAATTAATATTCAGGCATTGAGCGGTAGCACAGCTAATTATATTATATCTGACGAGTGAATTAGGGGACGATAAGGTAAGCTCTGTAACATTCGGCCATCCTGCATTCGCCGCGTCTCGCGGCGCTCAGCACTCTGCAAACGGAAAAAAAAACAGCAGTATTTTGTCTCTTATTTTTTTTTTTTTTGTGTTCGAAAACACAGAATAAATAAAATGGAGTATCGTAATGACAGGAGGTTATTTAAGTTGAAATAATTGTTTTACAGGATTATAATTATAGCAAAATACAAATCGCTCTTAAAATAAAATAAAAAAGTTGATAGTAGTTAGGTACGTAATTTATGTATTTAGTGTGTTGTCTTAATATTTAATTATGATGACGCTTTTGTTCCTTTATTGTCTTATTATGTAATGTTGTTAAGGCGTCCAGTATGTCGTTTTCTAATAAATACAAAAGCCGTACACTCTATTAGTTACGCAGTACAGCCTTTTCCGTTACACAAAGGGTGATATGTCGCAGTAATAAATATTACGTACAGTATACCAGGCCACACAGTGTTGTTTCACACAGCGTGTTATACCATAGTATGGTAATATATACATAATCGACATAATCATACAGCAGGTCTATTTAGATACTGATATGTTCACTACGTTGTTTCAATGGAACAGGGATATTATAAAGGACTGGATCACAAAGCTATCCCAATAGAACACGGATATAATGAACTTAGCTTGAATAGTAATTTGATTATTATTTTATTTTAATTTATTTCATGTACGAATTTGTGTATATACCTAAGTACTTATTTCTAGTTAAGATACAACATCTTATAATATTGCACGCCCGTTATGGGTCCACTATTGGAACTATAATATTAATTTGTAAGAACATTGTACATAGTGTTGCAATAAACGTTTTCTGATTTCTGAATTATTATGGACTTGTTCACAAAGCTGTCCCAATGAAACACGAATTTAATGGACTGGATCACGTAGCTGTTTTAGTAGATTTCAGATACGCGGAATTAATGTCATTGATCTCGTGACTGTCTTTATAAATTTCGGATGTAATGAACTTGATCACATATTTATACTCTTATATTATGTCAGATGTAAACTTGATCACATAACCGTCTTAATATTATATTTATATCAGATGTAACTGACTTATTCACATAGCCATTTCAATATAACTCAGATGTAATGGACTCGATCACATAGCCGTCATAGTAAATATCGAAGGCAACGGACTTGATCACATAGCCGCCCAGGTAGACATTGAACGTAATGGACTTGATCACGTAGTCGTCCTAATAAATATCGAACGTAGTGGACTTGATCACATAGCCGTCCTAATAAATATCGAACGTAGTGGACTTGATCTCGTAGCCGACCATATCTAACGTAGTGGACTTGATGATCACGTAGCCGTCCTTATAAATATCGAACGTAATGGACTTGATCACATAGCCGTCCTAGTAAATATCGAACGTAATGGACTTGATCACATAGCCGTCCTAATAAATATTGAACGTAGTGGACTTGATCACATAGCCGTCCTAGTAAATATCGATCGTAATGGACTTGATCACATAGCCGTCCTAATAAATATTGAACGTAGTGGACTTGATCACATAGCCGTCCTAGTAAATATCGATCGTAATGGACTTGATCACATAGCCGTCCTAATTAATATTGAACGTAATGGACTTGATCACATAGCGGTCCTAATATTATAATAATATGTCACATGTAATGGACTTGATCACACAGCTGTCCTAATATTATATGTCAGATGTACTGGACATGATCACATAGCTGTCCTAATATTATAATAATATGTCACATGTAATGGACTTGATCACATAGCTGTCCTAATATTATATGTCACATGTAATGGTCTTGATCACGTAGCTGTCCTAATAATAAATGTCAGATGTACTGGACATGATCACATAGCTGTCCTAATATTATATGTCAGATGTACTGGACTTGTTCACATAGCTGTCCTAATATTAAATGTCAGATGTACTGGACATGATCACATAGCTGTCCTATTATTATAATAATATGTCACATGTAATGGACTTGATCACATAGCTGTCCTAATATTAAATGTCAGATGTACTGGACATGATCACATAGCTGTCCTAATATTATAACAATATGTCACATGTAATGGACTTGATCACATAGCTGTCCTAATATTAAATGTCAGATGTACTGGACTTGTTGGACCTAGCTGTCCTAGTAGATAGTGGATACAGCGAACTTGAGAGCGTAGCTTGGTTTGTCATGACACCAAACCAAACCAAAAACCACCAAACTGCATGTGATATCAGACATTCCTACTCAGTGCCATAATTTGAAATAAAGTTGCTTTCAATGAATGTGTTAACAATGTAGCGTTTTGCTTGTCTCACAATATATACAGCCATACAGTAACAAAACAGCATTGATAATTTTGTGCAGCATCTGGTCATGACAGATGATTACTATAAAGATAAAACAAGCTTTTTATCACTTCTATGTGTTTAATGTATGTATTATGAGTACCATTTACTGTTATTTTAGTTTGGAGGAATTGGTCAAAATAATTATTTAGCACACAATATAAGGTAAGAAAATATTCACTTTGATATACCATTTTGGCTAGCTTTGTAGTTTATCTTGACTTCTCCAGAAAAGTACAATGATATTACTGGTATCAAACACAGCTAATTCTCATAATAATTATTTCAACTATTCAAATATTTTAAGTCTTAACACCCTCATCATGAAAGCTGTTTCACTGTGGATTATGCTGCCAGCCCAGACAAAATCGCTTCCCGACAATGCGACGTTCTACTCAGTAAGTTCGTATAGGCCGGGTGACTAGCCATAGTGTCAGAGTTTAAGCCATCTGAAGGCCTTTGACAGGGCAAAACGGTCAAAACAATCGGGACCTACAATTTAACGTGCCATCCGAGCCACGGTAGCGCTCAGTTGTAAATGCTACCCGCGGTCACCAATCCGAAGACTGCGTGCTGAACGTTGCTTAACTTCGATGATAGCTAGAATCATGTTTATAACCTGAATCATGTAAATTATTGTTTATTTAATAAACCTATTTGATTTGTATTATCTATAATTATATTGCTGGAATATGTATATGTAAGTTTATAAACATTTTTTTTTCTTGCAGCATTAACCTCTTATATCTCATAATTCCAGTCAATCTCTTTCCATCCACAGATTGCCTAGAAGTGATCACTGTAAGTGATAAGGCCACCCTTTTCTCCGCCCTATAATGTTTTGGTGTTCTAGTATAAGTGTCTTACATGTTTAGGTGTTGTATAATGTCTGTTTAGTTCTGTTATACAGTTAGTGCACACATAAAGGACTTAATGTATGGTCTGGATCTACTATTACATCATATAATTTATGTCATGTATCAAATAAATTATTTAAAATTAGTAGGGCTGCATGTTATTATACTATTTGTGAAATATTGTAGTTTGCTGAATCACATAGCTTTTATAATGTTAGGTAAATTTGCTCTGTTGCTATTTTTATTGTGTCAATCAATTACATGTTTTATCGCCCATAAACATTTCTTATAAAACACTTTTGAATTTCAAAGTCAAATATAGATGAAAGCTTTTAAGTAATTTGTTGTTACTATTCAAGTTATGTATTGCATTATTGTAGTGGCTATGTAAGTATGTTGTTAAGTGTATAATATATTTTTTTCTCTCAGTATAATATTACTTGGTATTTGTCACATTCTGAGTATTTTTGCTACCTATTGTTAATAGGACATAGCATAGCCTTATGTTTATACTACTTTATGATAAATTCATTGCATGAACTCCAAAATTAGATTTCAAATCAGAACATTTTCTAAAAGCTGACCAATATGGTGATATTCACTGAGCAATTACATATTTTTCTGATGGTTGACAATGAAATGGTATTTTTTAATAGTTGGCCATTTGATTTTTGATCGTATTTGTTCTATTTATTATATTGAACAATGCTATTTACCCATCGACACTAACAATCAATATTTTCTAGTTGTGTTAAGAACATGGCATACCTAGTTAGCTCAGTGTTATAGAATTTATATTGTAGGCAGTAGTAGCAGTAATTTGTGTTACATTCTCTTAAATTATCATAATGAAAATTACAACATACCATCTCGGTTGTCCATACCAGAGCATTGCCTAAAAAAATGAAAGTAAGTAAAGAATATTCATCACCTTTTTCATTCGCTGTGTAGATCCAAATCACCACCTGGCAGTTGCCCGTCCAGGGCACCTTCAGTAGAGGAAGATTTTTGATTGAATTGGTATTTGCATCTTCTACTTCTTAGAGTTCCTCTCCAACTAGTGACGGTTGACAGTCAGCTCATCATATTATTTGATCTTGTACTTGGCAAGGCAAAAGAGTTCAGTGGCACTCTTTGTACCCGTTTAATCTGGATACATATTCATGTGATTGTAACTTTTGTAGTATGCTGCAGCAAGGACAATCCATAACATGGCATCTTCTTATTGTTTTGGTCAACCCATTTGCAAAATTTCTTCATTGGTGACTATCCGAGTTCAAGGTATAGCCATCTTCAGCCTGTAGGTTCACATTTCAATTGTATCTTTATGTTTCCTGACATCTTCCATTATAGTTCATGCTTAGTATCTGTATAGAAGTAGCTGTAGCCAAATGTAGTTCTCTGATTTTGACCCATGGATATGTGTTGGTTGTATCATTTCCATATTTCAGTAAATGTTAATTTTAGTGGCTTCTAAGGTTGTTAGATAGTGCACACACATCGGTCATGCAAGCGAGCTGTGTTATAGAATCACATAGTAGATCTGACCGAGTGTTTTGTCTCTGTTAGTGATATGTTGAGGTATTTTGTTTCGATCATTTTACTCTGTTATTGATGTATTGGAGGTATTTTGTTGTTTTACTGCTTCAATCAATCTCTCTGTTAGTGATGTATTTTGTTCTTTTACTGCTTCGATTATTCTTCTCTATTAGTGATGTATCGAGATATTTTGTTGTTATACTGTGTCGATCGGTTGTATTATTGAACAGTTTTACTGGGTGTCTTCACAGAAGACATCACTATTGATAGATATATAATGATTGACTAAAAATATGGTCAGTAGGTAGGCATTTTCGGTTGACATTTTCACACTTCGGCTTAACGTAATCATATAGTTTTGTCTCTGTCACAAGTTGATGATCTAATGTAACAGTCATGAACATCATCGTCCTTTAAGCTTACTGATCATAGATTTTAACGATGGTAACTTCCAGGTAAGAAAAGTTTTATGATTCGGTAGAGGGTAGGTATGCTTCCGGTTATGCAGATTCCCATGTTTCTTCGTTCAATCATTTATTGTATTCCCTTGTATTCCATCCATAAACGTGATTGATTCGGTCAGTATGTCAAAAGTTCGGTGATTATCGTAGCAATCATAACTTTTACAATTTACATTTTTGTAGATTGAAATTTTCTCTTGCACGTATTACGTAGGTTCCCAAGGTCGTGCCTGTTTATCCAATTAAAACTTTTGAATCATTTTGCCTTTCTTCTACGTAAAGTTGCTTCTTTTTCTTTTCTTTTATGCACAAGACATTCGAAGAAAAATTTTTTTTTTTTGATATTTTCGTCCGAATTGAGGTTATTTGTTACTTGGTTTCTTTTCACTCTTATTTAATATGGGCAGGATAGGTCCATAGATCCCACTTCTGAAGTGTAATTAGGTTCAGGATGACAAATTACACTTCAGGGATCTTGTTTTTCCAATATATTTCATTTTACAGCCATATCTTGTATTTTAACAAAAACAACCGCACCGCCATGTTTTTCTCTATATCAAACAATGTTGCCACTTTAGGAAAGTTAAAGTCGCCTAAGAGATTATTTTAACAAGTATGAAAATAAATTAATATTCAGGTATTGAGCGGTAGCACAGCTAATTATATTATATCTGACGAGTGAATTAGGGGACGATAAGGTAAGCTCTGTAACACTAAGTATTTTTATATCAGCGAATATCGCTTGGGGAAATGTTTTTGAAATGTAAAATTACTTTAAAATGAATTTTAAACCAAATATAATAAGTTATGTCATTTGAAAAATAACTATTTTTCGCACGAATTTCATACAATCAAAGGTAAACTTTAAACACGTTACGCTTATGTTTTCATACAGAATCACCCTGATTGACAGCGACATTCTCTATGGATTTCCAATAAGTTGTTGGAAGCGGCTTTTCTCCTACACTGCGCTTGCTGATACGAAGGCGACGTCTCCATTAGATAACTATACGGCCTCGTCTTGGCTTGTCTCTGCGGATCTCGTCATTCGTAATTCGATCTCGCAGAAACACATTAAGCAAAACCCTTTCCATAGCACATTGGGCTTTTATGAGCTTCTTACACATACCCATACTAGTTATTGCTCGCAGCTTCGTCCGCGTAATTATTATGATTATTTTGATCTCATAAGAACCTTTTATTTTTTCGGGATAAAAAGTAGCTTATGTCACTTTTCCGTCTTTCGAACTATTGTATGTCCATACTAAAAATCAAGTCAATCCGTTACTCCGTTGTTAAGTGAAAGAGACAAACCAACAAATACACATTCGGATTTAATACCTAATATTTGTAAGAAAGTAAGGATTATAGACCCACAGTAAGAGACAATTTTATTATTTTACAAGTCTTGTACAATATGGGCATTCGTACCCTTCACGCTTAGAGCAAAGTTCGAGTTATATCATCTTGGTAGAGAGCAAAATGAGAAAAGTTATTGTACGGCTGCAGTTTGGACGACTGTTGTAGCTGTGATGTGGCTCGGGGCGACGGATTCATTCGCTTGTTTAGGTTTAGTTTGGTATTACATTCACCTCTGGTATTACAAGGTGGGTTTTCAACATAATTGAGCTGTCTGAAGAACTTGGTCCCATTTTATGGCAGATAGAACTGTCTTGAAGGTTGTTTCAAATTATTCTTAATTTCTGGCTAATCTTATAAATCTAAAACCTGTTTTTTGGTTTGTTTGTTACTTTTTTACGTAGCACCCGAGCAACGTCTTGATTTTTGGCAAAGGTAGACTAGATATGTAATTCAAATATCGGTAAATTTCATGATTTACTTTTTATCCATAAGTTTAAGAATCCTAATTATTGAAACATTGGCCTTACGTTGAACAAAAATACTTAGTAATTGTTCATGGCCAAATAAAACCTAGCATATTCATCATCAATATTAGAAAAAGCCAAGTCGGTGTTACTCATAGTTCCCACGTTGTGTCCTTCAAACATAATAATTATCATGATACCTAAATATATCGACACAACAAGTCGAGCACAGCCGTAAGCATACTTTACCCGATTCAGATTTCTTTAGCCGTAGTATTGTAGAATTTTGAAAATTTTCTTATCTATATTAATAAAAGTCTTCAGCGTGAGTGACTGACTGACAGATGGTCTACAGCCCAAACCGCTTAACCTATTTACATGAAACTTGGAACATAGATGTGTTGTACAACGTAATGGAGCACTAAGAACGGACTTCAGGAACCCAATAGATTTTAGTGTGTTCCCTAAAGATAACCAACATTCATGAAAATCATAATGTTTAGTCAAATATTATATTAATTCTAATGAAATTGAATTGAAAAATGAAAAAAAAAATGAAATTTGGTATAGCAGTAGGCAATTACACAAATTAGCACACTACTAACTGTGAATGGGTACCAAACCGCGGAGTATGCCTAATCATTTTAGGGAAGTACAAAACAATGTAGGCCAAAACGAGGGCTATCTTTATTATAAGTAAGTACTAAGGCAACGCGGGCAAACTGCGGGCTATAATATTTTTTACTAAATACTAAGACAACACGGGCCACTCTGAGGGCTATAATATTCTGAAGAAAACGCAAGCCAAATCATGGCCTATTAACTATTTTAAGGAAGTACTTAAAAAACATCGCGGGTCAAATCACGCGTTATGAACATTTTGAGGAAGTACAAAACAGCGCGGGCCAAACTGCAGGCTAATATCATTTGTAAGTACTTAAACTGCGCGCTGTTATCATGCTTAGCAAGTACTAACACAACGCGGGCGAAGCCGCGGGCATTAAGCTAGTTTTATAAATAAATAGTAAAGCTTGGGTCGCATTGAGCGTTGCACGGTGCGATAGCTAGCGTCGAAATATTCATTTAGTATTCGCGTCATGGAGAATACCGTGACGCAGAGTGCAGCGCAACCAAACCCTATTTTTAACTGATGGGTTTAAAATAGCTAAAATGGTTTTCATAACTGGTTTCAATAATTTTCACGTTACTTTTAGAATATAACGCAGGTGTTACTCACGCATTTTTCACGCGTCTTGTAGGTTTACAATCTTGAAAAAGATTATCAAATGCGGTTGAAACTACAGTAGACGTGCTGTTTGCAATAGAAAAAAAAACGTGAAAATAGATATGATCAAATACTTTGACGTTTTTAATAAAACAAGCTGCGGATACCTCCAATATATAATATTTATAATTTATAACTTTATTTATTTCAGACAACACAGTAAATCATTAAATTCAGTAAATAAATCTAATTTCCAAACATAAGTACAACCTAATTATACCAAAAGGATGGCAAACAAACCAGTCTTCACTATTTTCAATTATTACAAAGTATCTTTAACCGATATTTTTCTGTTAAGTACAATACGACGTCATCAGCAAAAACAGAAAGACTGGCGGCTGTATACCAACTGAAGTTCATTTAACGTTGGATTAAAATTATCTGCAGTTTGTAGCTATCATTATAGCCGCCAAGTTCTTTGATTTGGCTCATAATTAACACCTGTATTATAATAGTATACAAGTCAGTTAAGTAGTAAAAACCTGATAATCATTTAGAGCTGGCCAAGGTCGCAAGTTTTCTCATTTCGCGCCACCAGCGGCCGCGGTCGGCGGTCGGACCGTTTGCAAAAACTTGTGCAATCATGTCGCGGCTACAGCTTGCTTGTTTCGAGCTGGATCCGACGCTTCGTTACTACTAGTTTGGGACAAACGTCTGAATAACATTCCTCTCGAAGCCTGAATATTGTAACCTTTTGTTTAGGTGCTTTAATCACTACATAGTATAAAACAAAGTCGCTTCCCGCTGCCTGTCTCCATGTTTGCTTATCATTAAAATTATGCAACGGATTTTGATGCGGTTTTTTTAAATAGCTAGAGTGATTCAAGAGGAAGGTTTATATTATAATACATCTGTGTGAAGTTCCGTACTGTATGAGAGCCCCCCTTAAATATTTCTATTATTTTAATTGTATTATTGAAGTGAATATATAATAAAATATTCTGTGAAAATTTCAAGCATTTACCTGTTACCATTATTGATATAGAGCGAAAAACGTCTAGAAAATCAGGTTTGTTGTATGAGAGCAGCCCCCCCCTTAATTATTGATTTTATTCTATTTTTAGTATTTGTTGTTATAGCGGTAACAGAAATACATCAACTGTGAAAATTTCAGCTTTCTAGCTATAACGGTTCATGAGATACAGCCTGGTGACAGACAGACGGATAGGCGGACAGCGGAGTCTTAGTAATAGGGTCCTGTTTTTACCCTTTGGGTATGGAACCCTAAAAAGGTGAGAATACATGTTTAAAACTATTCATCTAGGAAGCGCTGTTTATAACTTACCACCCTATTATGCTATTCTTGTACACATACGAGTACAGACAACACACACATCGATCTCGATCTACGTCAACTAACAGAATCGTTTGACCTGAAAGCTTTTTGCTATGATTTGTGGCGATGGCAAATGGTTTTCCGCTTCAATGGAATTTTTGCGGTTTAAATTCACTATTTCGGATATTTTATCAAAGTCAAAGTCATTTATTTGCCAGAACATTGGTATTCAATGTTTCACTATATTCTATCTGTGTTGGACATGCAAATATGTATTGTCATAATAATAATTGTAGAATTTAATTTATGTCACAAATATAAATACAAATGTAAAAATTTAAACAAGTAACACACACATTAACACAGATAACCATGAATAAGGTTGCAGCCGTTTCATAGATGTACCGTGTTTTACATTTATACAAGTCAAAGTTTGCCTTCCGTTTTAGCGTTTTAACATTTTGTCATATAATATTCCTGAATTTTGTAGTAAGCCTTTTCTATAGAAAAGGTCTAAAGTAATATAAAATAGTTAACTAAAAAGGTTTCTTATAAGAAACCCTTTTACTTTACTTTTGAATCCATGATAAGAGCTAGCATTTTTAATTACTTGTGGAAGCTTGTTATATTATATTTGTACACCAATGCAAAAAAATACTCCTACTGTTAAGTTGGGTTCTTGCTGTTTTAATACAAAGTGTATTCTTGTGGCTAGCTGCTTTAAGTGTTTTATGTGTAATAGTTATCTTTTTTATCCAGTACAATTCTGCGGTATTAATGAGATCAGCGGGGCAATTCTGTTAGCCGATCTCGTTGCTGAGGTGACGCGTTCTTGAGCTTCTCTCGTTTTTTCGACAGCTTTGAGCTATCAAAACTGTCAGAAAAGCGAGAGGGGTTCGGGAACGTATCACTTCGGTGACGAGATCGGTTGACAGAATTGCCCCGCTGTCCACCTTGTGGGTAGAAGTCCTACGCCGCGCTTGCCGGTACGTGGTCTTCACGCGTAAATTTTTGGATTGTTGTGGGAAGCCACTAACTTACAGCTGCGACTATTGACATATTTTATTTTATTACAATTTAACATAAAAATACTAAAGCACGAACGAAGAAGAAGACGTAAGTTTGTAGTAAAAATTTAAAAAATAGTTATAAAAATTTAAAAAAAGACCCTGAAATATATATACACCAGGGGAATAGGTGGAGAAGGACGACTAAAAAAAAACAGCTGCGCCAGCGCGGTGAAAGTAGACCTATTTCCCTGTGACGGTATATTAATTTTAAAAAGTCTCACAAAATATTATAATATTATTCTTCTCCCATTTGAGAGCTGTAATGTCACACTTTTACTTGTATATTAATATTTAAATACACAGATTCTTAATTTGTTCGAGTAAAAAAAATGGAATCAGCGTGGAAAGGTTCGTCAGCAAGATACGAGTACAACCACAGACAGCTGACAACGTCATGTCAAGCAATAAATATTGCATCTCGTTACCGGCAAACGTGTAATTATTGTAATGGCAGACACAATAGGTATTTCAACCAAAACCACGAACAGAAAGAATGAACGGAAAACTGTATATTTTAATTATGTACATCTATTACTGGGAGTGTGCATATTTTCAACCAAAACTCACGATTTCTATTATTTTATCGTAAATTAGTAGAACCAAAATATAATTACCTTAATTTATTGTTACATCGTGACTACAATTCGCTGAAAATACTCAGCTTCGTACTGTCCTCAGTGGAACAAGCTATTTGTCTGGTTAATATTCATTTTGTTAACTGTACTTTCAGTACACAATTTTATAATAGCCCTCTTGAGTCAAGATCTATGAAAAAAACCGCATCAAAATCCGTTGCGTAGTTTCAAAGATATAAGCATACATGGGGACAGACAGCGGGAAACGAATTTGTTTTATACTATGTAGTGATGGTGATACTGTAGGTACATAGTGGAAGGTGGCATATTAGATCAACGATTTTTATGGCATAGATCATCAACGTACATTATTTTCTATACTCTCTTTTTTCCTAAACATTCATCATTATCATTATTGCTATGTCTAGCAATGTAAGTTTTACTACGGATAATTAGACATAGGCCTATTGAGCATCCGTTCTATGAATCCCATTTTAAGTAAGTTGTTAGTCAGCTAGGATATTTCGGTAGGTAACTTTGGTAAACACCCCTTGTAAAAAACATAACTTTACTGGGTCATTTCTAATCAATTAGCATCCTTTTAGGGGCTTATCATGTACATCAAAAATGAAAACTTTTGTTCTAAATGTTTTATTAAATCTCAAAAAAAAGTTGTTGTTCCATAGAAAAAAATCGTTCATCAGTGACAAAATTTATGTGGAATAGTTGTTTTTTTTTTAGTTTTGACGAAAGTCGCACAACAAAATTTTGATGTACAGAACAAGCCCCTAAAAGGATGCTAATTGATTAGAAATAACCCTGTATAAGACTTACAGAGATTTTGAGTGACACTCACTCAATTACTTAAAATCGAGCATACTCCACGGCAACCACTCAAGTATGAACGTATTCATAGCGGCATGAATAAAAACTATCACTCGACCAGAGAGCTGCGTATGAAAAATTATTCCGAAGCGACATTTTTCAAACAAGTTAAATAATTTATGAGATTGCCGGCGCCGAACGGGGCTAAATCTCTATGGGAGAACTCGTTTACTCAATTTCGCGACAGCTGTTGACCTATATCTTGTTGGATTTTGTTGGGTACCGTGTGTTAGACTTTCATAAATATTCATTGTCATTATCGGGCAGGGTAGCTGGGACCTAGGGCTCGGTGGTTAGCATTTTAGGTGTTTGTAACTGTTGTTTGTTATGGTAACTGTAGCGCTCATAGTTTGACTAGGTGTTCGTTAGCTAGCATCAAAGTTAAGCAACGTTCAGCACGGTCAGTCTTCGGATGGGTGACCATGGATAGATTCATAACTGAGCGCTAACGTAGGTGGGATGACACGTTAAATTGTAAGCCCCGGTTGTTTGAACAGTTTGGCCATGTCAAAGGCCTTCAGTTAGCTTAAAAACTTTGACACCAGGGCTAGCCACCTGGCTTATACAAACTTACTTACTTTTGTGGAAACTGAGGTGATTTGTACATTATGTATACGACAGGGTATTATGTTCTCGAGTGGAGACCACGCACCGGCAAGCGCTGCGTAGGACCCACAAGGGGGACGGATAACCTCATTAAGAACGCAGGATCGCGCTGGATGCAAGCCGCTACCAACCGGTCTTATTGGAAATCTATAGGGGGGGCCTATGTTCAGCAGTGGACATCTTATGGCTGATGGATGGATGACACGACAGGTTGAAGTAGTTTATACCGAATTAAACTTTGAGACAGTTGTGATGTTAGCTACAAGCTACCCAAAACCCAATCCTGGTTGAAGCTCATTTAACAGCAGCGCGAGGATTGGGTTTTCCGCAGCGTGTAGCTAACTTCACAGTTACCATGAAGTTTGATTCAGTCTATACGTGATATCATCTTACAAGATGATATATTTGTATACAGGGTTATTTCTAATCAATTAGCATCCTTTTAGGGGCTTATTCTGTACATCAAAACTAACAACTTTTGTCATAACTCAAAAAATGTATTTGTTGTTCCATAGAAAAATACCGTTCACCCGTGACAAAATGTATAGTGGTACAACTAATATTTTGAAAAAAGAACCAACCATCCAAAAAAAAGTTTGTAAAGCCGCACCACACACCACGGTAAAACAGACCTAAGAGACCATATGACGATACCTTGAGCTGTGCTTGCCTCTCCGGCAGAGTGGGCTGTCCCGCCAGCTCCCCCGCGAAGTACCGACGAGCCAGCGGCCACAGAGCGTTGAGTTCAGAAGAGAGCGCGCCACAAGCGGCGCCGCACCACGCGCCGCGGACTAAACTCCACGACCCCTCGTCTGTATCTTTGGTTTTGCGCTTGCCTGGATTGACAAAAAATAAAGGCCATTATCAGTGCGTGACTATATTGGTATGCAGTAATCTAATTACATTGGGGTCAATACACTTATTGATCAGTGTATGGCTACAGAGTTCGCCAGAGTTGGCGTTGGTATTAAAGTGTGTGGTGCAGTCAATTAGCTTGTGTATAGTGTAGTCATTATAGCTTGTGTATAGTGTAGTCATTAAGTTCAAAGTTGGCCATTTCATATTGGAGTGAAACTTGAATTTAACGTGTGGTGCGGCATTACAATGGTGTTATAATCTTCCGATGTCTATGGCTATTCGTTTATGAATTAATTTGACTCCATCTTTCTTAGTAATCACTTATTGCTTAGGAATCCTGCAATAATAAAATTTATTTTACTCAGTACACTACTCATGCCTATTACCTTTCTCATTGTTTTCTTGTTCCTCCTTCTGTTTGAAGTGGTCCTTGACTTTGTTGAGCAGGTTTATGAGGTAGTCCTTGCGACATGTAATGGCGGTCCAGGCCGCGTCGCCTTCCCAATTCAGACTTATCAGTAACCTGGAATACACGTCATCTTTAATTCGACCTCTTAACTAAGTCCCCTTAGTCGTCTCCCCCGCGCCCCTGTACCGCGCAGGCGAGGACTGAGTCAAGCGTTCGGATTATACCATCTATCATTCATACTCGTATCAGGTGCATTTATATTTATTGTATTAACCAGACTTCTAAATAAAAAAGACAACTGATTTTTGTTTCGAGTTCTGACAAAAGTCGCAGAACAAAAATAGTTAGTTTTGATGTACAGAATAAGCCCCTAAAAGGATGCTAATTGATCTATACCAATATAATAAAGAGGAAAGATTTGATTTTTTGTTTGTTTGCATTGAATAGGCTCCGAAACTACTGAACCGATTTGAAAAATTCTTTCACTGTTGGGAATTCTTTCACTGTTTCCCCGGGTGTCATAGGCTATATCGCCGCCCCCGGAGAACAAAATGGCAATCGCAAAATCACAACTTTCCAGGAAAAATAAAAAACCGTTTTTCGTTGATTGCTGATGATTCACTGAACAGTATTGTAAGTGAATGAGCTCATATGAAAGATATTTTTTTAAATATTTTTTTTGTAAAAGTATTGTAATTAACAGTAGTATAATTAAATAGATATTAACAAAATAAGATATTGATAAAAATTAATCAACGTCATATTTTTTCTATGTCCGTTGTCTTTTTATTCTCGGTTCATCTAAGCGAAAACAAATATTGCAATATTGTATAATAATTTTATTCAATGATTATTAACAGCTCAATTGTCGAAATTTAATATCACTTACCATTGTATCCTCGTTATAATTTTTCCATTTTTGTATGGTAATAGAACTTTGGACTGTTGTTCTTGCCTTCAAAATGAAACAAATTTATTGGTAAACACGATATTGCCAAACACGGTATATTTTTACTAGAATAAAATGACAACATCCATAGCACTATTTTTATAGACTCGTTTGCACGGGAATATTGTGGCTATCGATATTATCATTTTGATACTAGTTGAAAATGTTTACTATTGTTATCTGGCAATTTTATTCGCGAAACTATTTAGGTAATAAAAAACTTCGAATACTAGTGCATTATTTTATAACTTCATGAGTAACGACAAAAAAATTATGAAAAAAATTGTATAGATGTATTAAGCTCCATTAAAGTCGAATATGGTATAACATTAAAATCAAGACAATAGCGATTGTCATTTTGTTCTCCGGGGGCGGCGATATTATACTTATTTAAAAAAAAATAGAGAGGCTGCTAGTTAGAAATAACCCTGTATTAACTAGAAGACCTCTGATCAATTGAATATAATAATAAGAGTAAAAACAAGTAAACGCACCTCATTTGAAATACATCATAAACTTATCAGATGCAGGACATCACAACATAGGCTTCCCCTGCTGACTTTCAATAAGATCAATTAGAAGCGACTACCATCTAGCGTGTTCTTGCGGTCTTACAGAGGTCATCTGTCCAGGGGCCTTATTGTGTACGCTCCCTGACGTTCGGCTTCGGTTTTCCTCCAACACGCTCTCGTGGCGTGAGTAACTGGCGCAAGCAGGTGAAAAAGCGAAGCCGTACGACAGAGCGCTTACACAATAAGACCCCTGGTCCGGCTATGCCTGTGGACGTCCTGCAGCACTCGTCAATTATGTATGTAATACTGTAAAGAACCGACCAGTACTTTGCTACAAATATTTGCTCTACGGAGTAAATCACGGTCAAAGTTCGAAAGTAGTTTGCTTACTACTTTACACAGACTTTCAAAATTTGATCTCTCTAAAAAGCTTAATATAATATAAATAATATGATAAATTTATTTGACTTTTCTTAAGGCTATGTACAGAAATAGGTATAGTTAAACAGTTTTAAAATATATTTAATTTATAGTATACAACGTGTAACAGAAAGGTTCAACAATACTGAACGGCATATATGTGTATCCAGTCACGAATCACCTGCATGAATTTTAAACTTCTAAAGTCAACTTATTTTTTCCATATAAAACTAAAAAATATTTTTTTCCTATTATTTTGGACAACCCTAAAGTAGTGAGTTCGGTGACCGGGCGCGGCCCGGCTCGCGTCAATCGGTTTCATGTCGCCGCCGCCGCACGCCGACAAAGCGCCGTCGCCTTTTGGCACCGCGCCGTAGCTCCGCGCCCCACGCGCCGCTCGCTACCCCCGCTGCCGACGGCCCGACACGCGAACTTGGCTTACGAGTTACTTTTTAAAGTTTTAGCACAGAATAGGCCCTAGTTTTAGGTCCAAAATCAACAAGGAAATGCTAGAGTTAGGCTACGTAATACTGTTTTAGGAAGGAGGCTAATTACCTACTTAAATACTTAGACCTACCTAGTACCTAGTCGAGACCTAATTCAGTAAACTATTGCAAAATGAAATTGAGGTAGGTACCTAATCGTATCCAGTTCCATAATTACTTACCTAATGTTTTTAAATGAAATACCTAAGAATTTTCATAATTATGAATACTTACAAGTAGGTACCTACATTGTGTAGATACCCAATTTAGGAATCCTATCTTAGCCAAATACCTATTTAGGTACTTACCTAATTGTACGGTTTCTTGGCACTCTTGAAAGTAAACAAATGGTATAGGCCGCGCCGTACAAGTTGGCGGATGTAAAGTTAGCTACAAGCTTCGCAATAGCCAATCAACGTGCGACTTTATGTGAGCTTCAGTCAAGATTGGAATTTTGGAGCTAACTTTACATCCGCTAACTTGTGTGGCGCGGCCTATACGTGTAGGACTGTAGGTACTTACCCTAACTTATCACGGGGTAATAAAATTACCTACCTAGGTAATTAGGTCCTATGGGCACTCAGAAGTGATAGAAAGAAAAACAAATTAATAGACTTTTTAATTCACTTTTTTTATTTTCCACATAACTACTTAGGTACCTAGGTACTTAAAGTTAACACACAACAGGGGCGTCCACAAACACTTAACAAAAGTCAAAGGAGTGGCTCGAAATGCTGTGCTCGCAGCACAACCGAGTACGACGAGCCATAGATTTTCTCACGTTCACCACCTTGGAATTCTGCCACGATGCGAGGGACAATCTTCTCTGGAGTCGCACGGCACAGAATAAACCACTTTTTTAATGTACATCCACAAAAAGTCTATTCACGTTAAATCCGGAGACCTGGGTGGCCAGCCGTGCCCCTGGGTCGTATCCACCGACCCGGATACCGCTCGTCCAGGCGCTCGCGAACGTGGCGCGCATATAGGCTCCTGCCCGACGCTGGTCCTTGGGCTATCTTCAAAATGCTGCAAAATGCGCGTCTGGAGATTTGAACCAACTCGAACACCGAGTCGTCCTTCATTTCTGTTTCCGTGAAAGTTCCCAGTACTAGGCAGACGTAGAAACATCCGTCTAAGTGCGTAAGTGGGAAACGTCAGCCACCGCCGCCGCCGCGCCCGCGTCGGTTAGAAAGCGGCCTGCTTTCTTCAAAATGACAGTTCGTCGTTGCCATTGTATCACCAACGCATAATATCACTCAGCATTTGAGAATATTATCATAAACTGTAATCATCGTGGAATCGAAAGATAGGATAGGTAACGTCTTCACTTCCGCAAGGTCAGAGAGCGACTGACTAAAATTTCCTATTATTTCTATTAAAATTGAAATCAAAATTTTAGGGTTCAGTATTCATTTTTGCATTTCGTTTTTAGTTAAAGTTTTTTTTATGTGCACATAGTTCGAAGAACGCATGGCCGATGGGGCCGTAAAGTTCTCGAATGGAGACCACGGACCAGCAAGCGCAGCGTAGGATGTCCACCGACTAAGTGGACTGACGATATAATAAAGATCGTAGGAACGCGCTGGATACAAGCCGCTTCCAAATGGCCTTATTGGAAATCCATAGGAGAGGCCTATGTCCCGCAGTGGAGTCTTGGGTGGATATATGGATTGTTATTCTTGAAACTGGTTTCAACGGAACGGAACTTAAGGTGGATTTACTAAGTCAGCACGCGAAATTCATTCTTTTTTTATAAATGTTTGCTACCGACGACCGAAAGTACGCACGCACACTATAACAAGTTTAGCCGGCCTCGGCCCGGCGCTCGATCGGGGAAACATTCTCGTTAACAAGCGCCCGAAAAGTACGAGTACGACGTAAAAGTTTCACGTGGAAGTGGCGTGATGTGGTATATCTTTAATAAACTCCTAAAAGCCTAACAATAGCTTGTTGAGAAGGCTATGGTTAACTCTCTCCGCGAGATCGAATCAGGAATGACGATCCATAGAAAAACTAAATTTATCGGCAGGGCACATAATTATCACGGAGGACTGATGACCGATGGGGTCGAAAAGTTCTCGAGTGGAGACCACATACCGGCAAGCGCAGCGATGGACGACCACCCACTAGGATGACGGACGACCTCATCAAAACCGCGAGACCGTGCTGGTTTCAAGCCGCTACCAAACCGGTCTTATTAGAGATCTTTAGGGGAGGCCTGTATCTAGCAGTGGATGTTCTATGGCTGATGGGTGGATGTAGTAGAAACTAAATAACTAAGCACACAACATTTTACCATAATAAAATAATACTAGAATAAAAAATTGTACGGAACCCATTTTTTAAATTTCATAATTTTTGGGGGCGGAGCTTAAAATAGCCGCCATATTGCCCACTCATTAGTGATTGGTTCGGTGTTCGTCAAGGTGCCCCTTGACGTCTCGTTTGTCCGCACCGCCAGTCAACGTGGACTTATAGCCGATCACAAAGAATAAAATAAAGATGCGTAGTTGAAATGATCCAACTTTGGTTTGATACCTATTGTTACGCGTGACTTCTATTTTAATGTAGTATTTTTTATGGTAACTAAATTAAACAATTAAATGTATCTGGGGAGTGAACAACATTTTTACTTTAATATTACTTTGGATTTCGTCTCGCTCTTTTTACGGTTAAAATAATACCTAAATTTCCGTGTCGTGTTTAATGTTTTTTTAAAACTGAGCTTTTAAAGTTAAATAAAATTTAACTTTCAATGTAGTTGGGTAGGTATGTATTTTTTTATTTTGACATGACGTGGAGCCGGTAGAATACGCTGAGTACTTAGGCCTATTGTCAGTTTTAGGCCACTTAAAAAAATCACGGCCAGTGACTGTTTTTTATTAGAACATAGGTAGTACAACTTGAATTCACAATTTACCATGTCATCTTTACGACAGTAACTGTTGCGTTTTTGTAAATGCTACTTACAGTTACACATGCAAATAGGTATGAGTGACACAAAAAATTATTATTTAACTTTGTGAATCATTTTTTTATAGTCCTGCTACATAAGAAAGGGTGTTACATAGACTATGTAATCATTTTATGCGACAGGTAGGTACTTACAACATGTTCTAGTCCAGGCAGTTCAGATGAGTTAGGTACATCAATCTATGACCTTGTAACTTGTACCTATGACCATGTAGGTACCTACTTAATGGGTTGCCTGGAAGAGATCGCTTCCAGCGATAAGGCCGCCTAGTGTTGCACTACCTTAAGAATTCACTTGTGTATTTTTTGTAAGTTTTTATTTGGTGTGTACAATAAAGAGTTATTTGTTTGTTTGTACTTACCTAAATGTTTGTGTGTAAAAGCCCGTCCACGATTTCGTAGGCAAAAATAAAATGTTTCTGCACTACTTATTCTTTGTCAGTCAAGGCCACTACCGTCAGCTGATACATTTAGGGTTGACATCAGGTTATTTTACGCAAAACTTTAACTTGGTATAACTCGTAATCTAACATACTGAGAATTATGAGACCTTATGGGGTAAGTTTTAAATATGTCTGAGCATGTGTGGTTTAAGTATTTTTCAATCGTTCTGTTACACGTTGTATAACTAATAGTTAGACTTATTATGCTACATACATTGAGTCCGTGGACTGTACATACCCTACTAGCTTACCCCCAATATTTTCACAACATCGCGCAAAACGCAATAAATTACTCAGTACGTTGAGATTAAAACCACTGTTGTTTCTAATCAACCTAAACTTTTTCATTAAGCGCCGACGCCCAATGTCTCTCACACGTACTGAACCTCGCTCCCGCGTCTGACTCACGCTTAATCCGTTTTATTTTTAATTACGCTGCGAACGCTACCCGCCACAGAATACAACTTAGTTACTAGGTATCTAATTGCCGACGGAGCTTTTGGAAGTCGTCGCCACACGAGTCGAATAGGAGGCGATTATTTCATTATTCATAAATGTCAGGATACCAATTAATAGTATAGTTGACAGTGAGGTTTAGAGCGGTTTTGTTTTGCTAATACGACGTTAGAGGGTTAGGGTAAAGGTGCGGTTATACAGCAAGACCTTTTATTCAGTGCACAAATTTTTATCGCGCAATAGATATCATTAATAGAACATAATTCGCTCATAAAAAGATCAACTTTTTTTATCAATTTTTTGTTAAACTATCCCAAAAATAATTAAATTGCATGCACCTTACACTCCAGACAATAACTACTACCTAATACGTATAGCTAGCTCTCTCAAGGTCAGTGCTACCGGTCAATGGCCCCTCACCGTAGGTAAATAGTCGGCGCGGCGTACAACTGGCCCCATCGGTTCTTAGTAGGTACAATTACTTGCGTCTCGCGACGCAGCCGTAGGTATTCAGACGTAGGGTGACATTGATTACCCCGTTTATCTGTATACTTTTTCTTGAAGTTATTTCAATATTTTTGTACTAAACTGAGTGAAAGTAAAGTAGAGGTTTAATTGTTTGTTTATTATACTTTTCCGTATGCAAAGCATGTGCACTGGAAATAAAATCACCCTGTATAGGATGTGCGACGACGCAGCCTGCGGCCGTATTTTCTGACGTTGGGCTTCGCTTGTTATCCTGCTCGCGTCAGTTACTCGCGCCACGAGAGCGAGTGAAGGACAATCGAAGCCAAACGCCAAAAAACATAGATATGGTTCCATTTAAAATTCAAAATCGTCTGAGAGGTTTTTGAATAATCGGCCAAGTACGAGTCGGACTCGCGCACGGAGGGTACCGTACTGTATGGGAGCCCCCCTTAAATATTTATTTTATTCTTATTTTATTATTTATTATTGAATGGAATATAAAACTTAATATTCTGTGAAAATTTCAAGAATCTACCTGGTACCATTATTAATATAGAGCGAAAAACGTCTAAAAATTCAGGTTTGTTATATGGGAGCCCCCCTTAAATATTTATTTTATTTTGTTTTTAGTATTTGTTGTTATAGCGGCAATAGAAATACATCATCTGTGAAAATTTCAGCTGCCTAGCTATCATGATTCATGAGTTACAGCCCGGTGACAGACAGGCAGACAGACGGACAGACGGACATCGAAGTCTTAGTAATAGGGTCCCGTTTTTCCCTTTGGATACGGAACCCTAAAAATTAACAATAATATAAAAATTCTATACATTCGAGCAAACTATTCGAATTTCGTACACAATGGAAGTCGGTTTTGATTTTTTGCGAAAATTAACTAAATGTTATTCAAAAAGAATGATGAGAGAATTCATGGAAATACCTATAACTAAGTATAATCTCAGCGTGCTCAGCTTCCTGTCTATTCATTAGCCACAGGACGCTACTGGACATATGCCTCTCCTATGGATATCCGATTAGATCAGTTGAACGTGGCCTGAGTTCAGCGTGATCCAGTGGTCTTAATGAAGTCATCAGTTCACCTTTTGGGTGGAAGTCCTACGCTGCGATTGACGGTACCTATGTAATTCTCCTTACGTGGAACTTTTTGGCCCCATTGTTCACATACTTTAAAAAATATCGACCTCCTTCTTATGTTTGGTGGTTATGAAGCTATACATACAGACATACAAATACGCATTAACTTAAACGTATGAGTATGGAGTATTGGTTAGGTAAATTTTACAATTACTTTGTTAATAGTACTAATTATCAATAATTTTCAGTTTTTAGATTTTTTCCTTTATTTATGCCCGATAGTCTTACCTTGGTGCCAAATATCAAGATTCTAGGTCATCTGGAAGTGGGTTAGGTTTTTGATCTATAAGTCAGTGAGTGAATCAGTGAGTGAATCAGTCAATGAAACACGAGTTTTTAAACGTTAATATATCAATAACTGATTGAGCAAAATTTATGAAATTTTGGATTCTTGATAAGCTAAAAGACTTTAGTAAATGCGCCAAATTTCTTGTATGTAGGCTAAACAGTTTTTGAGTTGTGAGGGGGTCAAAAGTAGCTCCAAATGGTTCGTGTAATATTACACACGGCCGCTGCGTCGCCAGTTTTCTGTAGAACACTTTGGCTGGACACGCTGCGGCGTGTCTAGATACCAAATGGTTCGTGTAATATTACACACGGCCGCTGCGTCGCCAGTTTTCTGTAGAACACTTTGGCTGGACACGCTGCGGCGTGTCTAGATACCAAATGGTTCGTGTAATATTACACACGGCCGCTGCGTCGCCAGTTTTCTGTAGAACACTTTGGCTGGACACGCTGCGGCGTGTCTAGATACCAAATGGTTCGTGTAATATTACACACGGCCGCTGCGTCGCCAGTTTTCTGTAGAACACTTTGGCTGGACACGCTGCGGCGTGTCTAGATACCAAATGGTTCGTGTAATATTACACACGGCCGCTGCGTCGCCAGTTTTCTGTAGAACACTTTGGCTGGACACGCTGCGGCGTGTCTAGATACCAAATGGTTCGTGTAATATTACACACGGCCGCTGCGTCGCCAGTTTTCTGTAGAACACTTTGGCTGGACACGCTGCGGCGTGTCTAGATACCAAATGGTTCGTGTAATATTACACACGGCCGCTGCGTCGCCAGTTTTCTGTAGAACACTTTGGCTGGACACGCTGCCGCGTGTCTAAATGTACATATTAAGCCCCTAAAAGGACGCTAATTGATTAGAAATAACTCTGTGTATTTGCTTTGTCTGCCACACAAAATTAAGCAAAACCATATTTTTTTCTCTTCGATCTAATATACTAGAAATAATTTATAATGTATTTTCAAATAGCTTGTTTGTAGATCAAAACGATATTCCTAGACTTTACTTAGGCCTAGGTAGTTTTGTCTATGAAATGTAATAATACCCTTTCATAGATTGTTATTTTTCTCTGGAGCTATTTTAAGGGTATAGAAGCAATTATCGAAATAATTTATGTATTATTTTATTATTCTATTCAACCAATAATATTATGTCTTCGTCCAGATTTGTTAACGACGGTCACGAGAGTTTTCCCATTATAATTAAGTAGAATTAGGATCACTTTATTCACGTTTTTAATTCCTACCAGTCCATTTGATTTCTGTGGAGCGGATTTGTTGTGTAAAAAACGCTATTTTTCTTAAACTAACATCTTAACGTATTTTGAGGTATTTATTTATGTATTTAAAATTGTAAGTGCTCTATTAGTCCGGTAATATGAGGATAATATGACCCAATTATGAGGCGCCATAGTAAATTTAATAGCAACGTCAAAAGTGTTCTCTCTATCGAATGTCTAAAGTAAAAAGAAGCAGAAATAGTTAAATAAGCTGTTATAATTACGATGGTGCCTTCATAATTGGGCCTAAGGTGCTTAAAAAGCAACCTCTGCTCGTCTACGTTTTGCTGGTGTCTAGGCTTCTAAAACTGCATAAATTGGAACTTCTAAGTTTTTCTCACAGTACATCGACTATGAGACCCGGGACGTTGTATTCAGCTGCAACAACACGCGGCGATCGCCACAACAAAAATAAACTTTCAGTAAACATAGCACTGTAAAAGCAATTCGCCACAGCTCTCTAGCTACCAGTAAACAATAAACAGAAGAACAAGTTTACTTTATTTTATAAAACTTGCTTTACAAACGGTGAATCGGACTCATGACTTTTATGATTTTTTTAAGAATATTCTCCTTTGCCACTGAGACTTCACCACCCTTTACTGTCAAATACCCTCAAAACACACGTTTTTAGGGTTCCGTACCCAAAGGGAAAAACGGGACCCTAATACTAAGACTTCGATGTCCGTCTGTCTGTCTGTCTGTCTGTCACCGGGCTGTATCTCATGAACCATGATAGCTAGGCAGCTGAAATTTTCACAGATGATGTATTCCGGTTGCCGCTAGAACAACAAATACTAAAAACAAAATAAAATAAATATTTAAGGGGGGGTCCCATACAACAAACCTGAATTTTAAACGTTTTTCGCTCTATATTAATAATATGGTACCAGGTAGATGCTTGAAATTTTCACAGAATATTTAGTTTTATATTCCCTTCAATAATAAATTAAAAAAAAAAAAATTTAAGGGGGGCTCCCATACAGTACCGAACCCTCCGTGTGCGAGTCCGACTTTATACTTCGACTATTGACTACACTCTTTCAGGTAACAATAGAAGGGCGGATTGGCTTGATTTATGTATATATTAAAAGTTGGTTAACATTTTATATCTGAAAAATAAAAGGTTTTTATGGAACAGAACGAATACTGCGAATTCGCAAATATAAGCAAGTTATTTCATGAAACTGTTAATCAATGTCGCTATGTCAAAAATAGGACCAGTATTTTATTCCCAACTAGCGACCCGCCCCGGCTTTGCACAGGTGTTTTAATACATACAAACCTTCCTCTTGAATCATTCTATCTATTAAAAATACCGCATCAAAATCCGTTGCGTAGTTTTAATGATAAAAGCATACATAGGGACAGTCAGATATGAAAGCGACTTTGTTTTATACTATGTAGTGATAGTAGGTATACAAATAAATAAAACATCCAGGCAGAAAATGTGCAGAGACGTTTTACTCACATTTCTTAGCCAAACGATTGACGTGCCTCATTTTTGACGTGATTAAATCTTATAAATGGATGACGCCGGCTGCACGCACGATGAAGTGTCACATCCCGCCTGAGCCGAGCGTGCAAGAAAGAGCGCGGAACAAATTAAAGAGAGGCATGATCAGCCTGAGCGTTCGACTTGTGACGCATAATATGACGTAAAATAATTGTACGTAAACCATCTTCACCAACAATTAAAAAGAGATAGCGCTATTACAACAAGAGCTTGTGCGCATGTGATAAAGATAACACTGAATCACTCCCTTTATTTTTCATCTCTAAATTGAATAGTAAATAAATATAATTAGTCAGTACTTAGCTTCAAACTTAATCAGCCAACGTGGCCATAGCCACGGCTGTTAGTAAAGGTAATCAACTAGTTTGATTTAAATACTTTTTTATGTCTGTACTTTGTAAGTGCGAGTGACTTAACGACAGAAAAAATAGGTAAGTAAAATGAAATGGCGGTTTCCCTCGAGCGAATCACTGAATAAGTCAATTATTTCCCTATTTTTTAGGGTTCCGTACCCAAAGGGAAAAACGGGACCCTATTACTAAGACTTGACCTGACTATGTCGCAGCTGCAAAGTCTCGAGCATCGACGTAAGGTAGCGTGTTTATCGGCCTTTTACCGGATCCACTTCGGAGAGTGCGCCCAGGAGTTGCACAATCTGGTCCCACCTGCCCCTTTCTTCTATCGTACGACTAGACAGACGCGACCAGAGCGCCACCCTTTTATGGTGGACATTCCGCGCATTAGAACCAAGCGTTTCGAATCCTCATTCCTCATACGAACAGCCAGAATGTGGAACGCCTTGCCTGGGTCTGTCTTCCCGCTAAAGTACAATGTGGGCGTCTTCAAATCCCAAGTAAATAGGTATCTTCTAGGTAAGCGTGCTACAACCTAGACCGCTTATTTGCTTAACAACAGGCAGTATGTGGTCAAACGCAAACCTATTCAGAATAAAAAAATAAAATAAAAATAAAGACTTCGATGTCCGTCTGTCTGTCCGTCTGTCACCGGGCTGTATCTCATGAACCATGATAGCTAGGCAGCTGAAATTTTCACAGATGATGTATTTCTGTTGCCGCTATAATAAAAAATACTAAAATGAGAATTAAATAAATATTTAAAGGGCTCCCAAATACAACAAACCTGAATTTTCAGACGTTTTTCGCTCTATATTAATAATGGTAACAGGTAGATGCTTGAAATTTTCACAGAATATTAAGTTTTATATTCTTTTCAATAATAAATAATAAAATTAAAATAAAAAAAATATTTAAGGGGGGCTCCCATACAGTACGGAACCCTCCGTGTGCGAGTCCGACTCGTACTTGGCCGATATTTTTTTTAGCTGTATCTTCACGAATTTCCTTTTCAGCGTAAAAAGCTCAGTATTGGTGAGAAACACTTAGTGGCCGATCGCCACGTTACAAATCTTATTACCAGCGCTACTTCCTGCGGATTACAAGAAATCTGACGATAGGAGGGATTTATCGCCGGGATTGGACCACGACAGTTATTTCATTCTCTGAAGGATTGCTGCTAGAAATAAGATTTTTGGACTCATCGTCTAAAATAACAACTTTGATATCAGTAGGTATAAGATTCGCGCAATAAGAAAACTTAATTACTTCATTATAAATTGTACCTGCCAGTAATAATGCTATAATCATATTTTGCACTCAATACGGCCAAAACACACTCATAAATTAGAGTTTTACTATTTACTAGTTTGCAGTTTGAGAGGCATTTTTTTCAGTAAGTACCTAACTATATTTGTTAGCTCAGACGCATTAAACATTTATACTAGTATTTCAAAATAAGCTTAAGAACAATGGATTAGATTTGCAGAAGAATTGGATAATAAAATGAAAATCAAATGCAATCCTAACACTCGAACCTAACAGTGATTGATAAGTTAAAAGGCTCATTTGATGATTATGTTAGGTTTATTAGAGCAAAGCGATATAGGTACATGTGGTAGTAGCAAAAGACTGCTACTTTTAGACATTCAAAAACATTGTACTTAGGTTTAGTTTAGGTACTATCTACATATGTATTTGAAATATGTATTTAAAATATGTATACGTAGTATATCAGTCTCTGGCAGCCATTTCACAAGCTTTGCTTAGTTTAGGGTCAGAGACCGTACGTAAGATGTCCCCTAATATTGATTTATTTTATAGTTTACTTATTTACCTAGGTATCAAGCTCCAATAAATCATATTTTACAACAAACAAAGTATAAGTAAGTTTCGAACGGAAACTCACATAATTATATTCTTAACAACTAATAAAAAATGGCAAAACAGCCTTCCATCGTGTACAAAATTCGAATATTTCGCTCAAATTGTTTACATTATTGTTGATTTCTGTAAAATTTAAATAAGACCACCTCGGGAGTATACCCTTACGAACTAGAAAATAATTTGTCGATTCGTTTCACAATTGGCGGAATTATCGATGAACATACACAAAAAAATACATACAGACGAACATAGAACCTCTTCCTTTTTGGAAGTCGGTTAAAAAATAAGGTACTTACTTACCAATATCACTAGTACCTATACTTAATTTAATTTGGGTCCCAAAATGGTTCAACAAAGTATTACGAGAAATGTACCCATACCAGAGCTTCTTAATCAAAACAGGGTCCGCAAGTAATTTCTCCTAAGCTGATTATAAAAGGGCTGCTGTGGACAGTATTCATTCGAATTTAGCTTCGTTTTAAAAGTAATTTGTACTAAATCGGGTAAGATTAGGCTCAGCGTACCTACAGCTAAATATCATTTTGGGATTTTGTTGGATTTTATTTTGAAGATTTTAAGATCTAAATCGTAAATTATGTGAAAAATACTAAATTTTTATCTAGTTATGATGTTGCTGAACGAAACTATTGAGATACTGAGCGTCTTACACAGTGTTTAAAGCATGTTTAAATTGACTGCCTCGGTGGCTCAGTGGTTAGTGACCCTGACTTCTGGATCAAAGAGGCGTGGGTTCGATCCCCACCCAGGGCAAACATTTGTGTGATGAACATAGGTGTTTGCTCTGAGTCTGGGTGTTATTTAGGTACTATATATATAAGTATGTATTTAAAATATGCATATGTAGTATATCAGTCTCTGGCAGCCATATCACAAGCTATGCTTAGTTTGGGGTCAGAGACCGTGTGTAAAATGTCCCCTAATATTTATTATTATTATTATTAAATATTTGTGGTAAGGCGGTGAAACTTTCAACGTTACATATTACTAATTAATTATACATATTACGATTCCTACTGATGTTTTGTAAGTTAACACACCCATATAGGATAATTATAATATATGAATCACTTTTAGAACATGATACTTAAGAACTGCATACCTATTATGTTGCAATAAATAATTGAGTATATCTTATATTATCTATATTAACATGTATTTTCTGTTATTCTACTCTACTTACTAAAGCACTAGCTCGTTTATGTTGATAACCTGATTTTTTTCTAAATCAGGTTTTCAACGTAAACGAGCTAGTGCTTTAGTTATGAAATTTCTCAGTTATGAAATATTTGTAAAACGCGTAGTTTTCTCTAATATACAATCATAAAGCTATCAGGTCAAACTCGGACACCATTCGCACTAAACTTAGATGGATGAAGCCATAAAAGAGCAACTATACTTACTATCTAGCAGTGGGAAAAATACGACTGCGGATTATGGTGACCCAAAGTTAGTTATATTACCTGCAGTTTTCTCATTTACGTAGGGTCATTTTATATAACTGTATAGAGCATGCTACTAAAGAACCGCATGAAAAAACTACATAATTTGTTGCAATAGCTTTTTTACTGAAAATCAACACCTAATACAGTAAGCCCCGAGTTCACCAACGCTTGATTAAGTTATTAACGTGTGATTACTGTGTTTTAACAACGACTAAACTCGGATTTTAGACACTAGTTTACCAACAGATGTTTAATTTATCAACCGTTGGTTAAATCTTAAACAGCTTTATCACGAAATTTTGCTGTTCAGCAAGCAAAAACCGTTGGTTAAATACAGTAATCACACGTTTAACTTAATCAAGCGCTGGTGAACTCGGGGCTAAGATTTAAAATATCTCCGCACCTAAAAACCACATTAGGTTTGTCACTTCCGCGCTTTCCTCATATGATTGAGTATTGAGTACTGCCCTTGATAAAAATTTAAAAAACGTACGGATATGCCAGCAACGCGCTACAAAAACTCGCATCCGTCAAATCTAGGCATTTTTTCAGAAAAATGACAAAAGAGCAGTCGTTTCGGTCAAAAAATGCAATCATCGCGACACATTTCGGATCGAGCACAGCGCTGCGGAAGTGGCCCGATTGCAACGCGGATTTTTGCGGTTTCTATTCATTTTTCAGGGTTCCGTACCAGCTATTTGAAGTTAAAACCACTTAAGTTTTAATGAAAAACCAATATTGCGAATTAAATTTACTATTTTTCAAACTGTAAATGCAAATTCTATCATAAAACCAGCAATAAATAATGCTTAACAGAGACATTTGGTACTCAATATCAGATATCAAAAATGTCTATATTTTTTAATTTTAAACCAATAAAACTACTTCGTATTCTATAAGTAACATAATTAATAATTACAGTTTATGACAAAAAAATACACTTAAAACTCAGAAACTGTAAATTAATTACAACTAATTAGAGTTAAATGAAAAAAGAGCATCCACACCAAAAACTTTAAAAGTCTAGTCTCACAATTTATTCGATACCACGAGCACCAGTGAACTGTTCACTATACTCCACCTAGTGAATCAATTTCTAAGATGTTCAGGTTTGCATCCGTCTGCGACGTAATAATATTATGTATTATGTTAGTTTAATTGTCGCTAATGAATAAAAAATAACTTAAACTCAAAAAACTTGTCTGAATCAAAAACTAGTTTACACGTACAGACAAATGCTTATTTGCACTGTACTTATTCTTAAACTAGCCAAGTCAAATCACGAGCTTGAATTACATAAGTAAATCCCTTTAGAATGTTGTAGGTATGATCTTGTATCTTAAACTTTAGGATTTTCTACAGAACACTTGGCCCCCGTGTTAGATCTCAATTCTTTTGGTGGCCACACTTTGGCTCCCATTTCACATTTATGTTTTTGATGAGATACATAATTAACTTAGAGGAAAAAAAATACTCTGAAAACTTAGAACAGTAATTTTACAATATACAGGGTTATTCCTAATTAATAAGCATCCTTTTAGGGGCTTATTCTCTATATCAAAGCTAACAAACTTTTTCTGCGACTTTTGTCAAAACTCAAAAAAAAAAATGTTGTTCCATCGAAAAATATCGTTCACCCGCGACAAACTGTATGGAACAGCTGTTGTTTTTTTTAGTTTTGACAAAAGTCGTAAAACAGAAGTTTTTAATTTTGATGTACAGAATACGCCCCTAAAAGGATGCTAATTGATTAGAAATAACCCTGTAGGTATACGGAACCATTAGCACTAGTAAACTGTTCACTCCCGGCTAAATGTACTTTCTCTGTGCGGAACGAGTGAACGGAATGCACGTTTCGAATAACATTCAGTCCCGATGTGGACAGACGAGAGCCCCTTCAATATGAAAAAGTCGTTTGGACGAAGTGCAGTGCATTTGAAGGTTTTAGAAACAAAACCGGGAAACCTTATTGCTTTAGACTGTCGCAGAAATACATTTTCGCGGTCTCTTACTATGGGTCTTAATAAATGCTCCAAGCAGCCCAACGAGCTATGGAGAGGGTTTTACTCGGAGTCTCTCTGCGAGATCGAATCAGGAATGAGGAGATCCGTAGAAGAACCAAAGTTACCGACGTAGCCCAGTAGACTGGCAAGTTGAATAAGCAGTGGGCAGGGCACATGACACGGAAAACTGATAACCGATGTGGTCTTAAAGTTCACGAATGGAGACCACGTACATACCTGTACGTGCAGCGAAGGATGTATATCCACAAGGTGGGCGAATGACCTTATTAAGACCACAGGATCGCGCTGGATGCAAACTGCTACTAACTTATCTTATTGAAAATCTTTAGGGGAGGCCTATGTCCAGCATTTGACTTTATTTGTCTGATGGATGGATGGATAGAAATAAATCTGCGATGTTAGTATAGTAAAAATGTTTATTGTCATGATCTGAATATGCCTATTACGGTTTAGTACATCCTGCTTGAATAGCATTTACACCTATAGCTTTTATACGTCACTACATCCCTAATCCCACCACTAGGATTTTGTGTGTTGAAGGTGCCATGGAATATACCTAAAATACAACACAAAGCCAAGACAGGACTAACACCAAGACCGAAAATAGATGTTTATTATCAAAACTGTGAAAACAAATTTTGATTATTTCTCCAAACCCAATAAGTGGTCCAGAAACCCAACCCCACCAATTTTAATGTAACCAATTTACCCATACATATTTAGGAATGTTTTTTACCCATGACCCAAAACCAAATGTTCCTATAACTAATACAATTTAGAGCATTTTGCAAATTATGCATGTTTAAGGACTGATTTTACACCACTGGCTTTTCGGTGAAGGAAAACATCGTGAGGCAACCTGCATATGTCCAAGGAAGAAATTCCATGGCGTATGTGAATCTACCAACCCGCACTGGGCCAGCGTGGTGGATATAGCCCAATCACCCTTCGTGGGTAGGCCTACGTCCTGCAGTGGACTATTAAAAAGGCTAGTACAGTACAGAAGGACAGATTTACGATTTATGTAAATGCTAAAATTTTACAGTTCTATCTACTTACTGTTAGGTGAGCAAAATCAATAATCAAACTAACTGTTTGGCGAACTACTAGTCGTTCATATATCGATACAACTAAAATGTGATTGTACAAAAGCACAATACAGTTTAAATGAAAAACTACAATCGAGTAGAGCGCGAATCTATGAATGAATGCGGTCCGTGACGCCCCTGCGCAATGTACCAAAAAACAAAGCAAAAATACCTCTTAGTCTAGAATCAACTGTTAAATAATTATTATTCGCAAAAAATGACAAAACCGACTTCTATCATGTTCAAAATTCAAATAGTTCGCTCAAATAGATGTATACAATTTTTACATTATTGCTTATTTTTGACCGACGAACCGCAGGAGGTAGTCATTCGATGCGTATATTTTTTTTTATGTATAACCACGCATTACTTTTTTCGTAGTAGTCCGATTTCAATAATTATTTTTTGTTGGAAAGAATATACTTTGAAATTAGTCCCATTACAATTTTATTAAAATCGGCTGAGCCATTTTCGATAAATCAACAATGATGTGAAAAATGTTACATCAATCCGAGCGAGATATTGCGAATTCTCTACACGGTTGAAGTCGGTCATGATATTTTTTGCAAAAAATAATTATTCAAAAACAACTCGGCTCATTTCGTAAAAATTTAAATGGGACTACTTCGGGAGTACACTCTTTCGAAATAAAGAAAAATTGGTTGTCTGTAAAGTCAGTTTACGGACGATAGTTTAACGTGCTTATTGCGTTGGGAGTTGTTTAAATTTTAAATATTATCTTGTATATACTTACCTATTAGTGGACTGAGCAGCGCTCATAGCGTAGTTTGACTAGGTGTTTGTCAGCAATCAACGTTCAGCTCGGCCAGTCTTCGGGTACGGATCGCATTTACAACAGAGCGTTACTGTGGCTTGGATGACACGTTAAATTGGAGGTTCTGGTTGTTTTAACCGTTTAACCATGTCAGAGGCCTTCAGCTTGCTTAAAAATTATGACACCAGCGGGGCAATTCTATCAACCGATCCCGTCACCGAAATGATACGCTCCCGAACTCGCTTTTCTGACAGTTTTGATAGCTCAAAGCTGTCAAAAAAACGAGAGAAGCTCAAGAACGGGTTACCTCAGCAACGAGATCGGTTAACAGAATTGCCCCGCTGGTCTAGCCATCGGAACTAAACGAACTTAGCTAATTACTTTAGTGAATAGAGTGGACAACGCTTCTCATCTAGCTCTAGAGCACTAACGATAAAATGCGTAACAAAAGTCGCGCGGCAAATAGTGGTCGGCATCAAAATGGCACAAAACAAATTGGACTTCCGAACGTGAACTATGAGAGGATAGTCTAGGACTAAATATTGCTACTACCTGATATTGACAAGTATTATTTTTAACTGTATACTGTACTGTATCAGCCTTTTAATAGTTCACTGCAGGACATAGCCTACCCACGAAGGGTGATTGGGCCATATCCACCACACTGGCCCAGTGCGCGTTGGTGGATAATATTTTGAACTAGTTTAATTCTATTTTCATAATATGGACATATTATGAAAATGGAACACCGTCTCTGACCCCAAACTAAGCATAGCTTGTGATATGGCTGCCAGATACTGATATACTACATATACATATTTTAAATACATAATTATATAGATAGTACCTAAATAACACCCAGACACAGAGCAAACACCTATGTTCATCACACAAATGTTTGCTCTGGGTGGGGATCGAACCCACGCCTCTTTGACACAGAAGTCAGGGTCTCTAACCACTGAGCCACCGAGGCAGTCAAATTATTTGATTCATTTTTTGGTAAAGCAGTCTACCTATATCTTTTCTTAAGACTGTTCACTTTTCTCCTTATGTCTAAAATTGTTCTAGCTCACTTTTCTCCTCCTACCTAAAATACCCTTTCGGAACAGGCCAGTACAGTTACGAAGGTAACTAGGTACTTAAGTTAACCAAGTTAAAGTGAACGCGGTCTATGACCCCACTTACTTGAAACGCTATGCATTATCAATAAAGGTGTGCCTTACCCTTATCACGACTAGTCGAATGGCGGCGAGTTCCCAGACTTTACATTTGGTATACGATACTTTTGATAATAAAATTGTGCTGTGGGCTTGTTTAAATAGACGAATAAATCCTAATAATACCTTTTTACCATCCCTTTTTTACTACAGGAAGTACAGGACAAGTAGGAAGACGCCACATTACCACCCCTACACTGTCGATTTTCTTTCGATACGTACGAAGCGGTTTGACTCAACATTTCTGATTCGTACCGCCAGGGAATCGAACAGTCTTCCTGCTTTCTTGTTTCCTAAGAGATAAAATCTAAAGCTTTTCAAGGTCAGAGTGAATAGGTATCTTCTAGGTCTGTGTGCTTCATCTTCGACCACAACGTCGCTTACCATCAGGCTAGTTGGTGGTCAAACGCGGACTTACTATCGTTAAAAAAAAGGAAAAAAAAATGCTAATCGGTATTCATTACATCAAAATACAATAAAACTACATACTTAAGCCATTGTATAAATAAATAAAAACTGTCAAGTATTGGAAAAGTGAAAACTGTAAAAAACACTCGGACAAGTGCAAGTCAGGCTCGCTCATGGAGGGTTTCGTACAAATGGCAAAAAACCTGGGAACTCAGTTTACTTAATTAGTAACCTTAGAGCGAAGCTGGTCATCGATTGTATACGCGATGGCGTTAGTTGTCCTTTAAAACGCACAAAAAAGAGGAAAATAATTGTTATTATTCAACAGTCAAATGTAGAAATAATTTAAAAAAGCAGGTTAAAATTTAAAAGGTTCAGCTCGTGCTAGTTAAGTTCTTTCATATGATAGAATTAACTCCCTTTAAAATTTGGACTCTTATCTCTTGCATTTAAGCCCTATAGTTACGTTTTCTAACTAAAAATGTGCATGTTTTTAGATTTATTCCTGTAGGTTTATGTACTAGAAGATGCTCCATGTCAAATTTTATTGTTTTAGGTCAACGGGAAGTACCCTGTAGGTTTGATTCCCTTGTAAGTGTCGAAATTTGCTGGTTTTTGCGACATAAACGGCTGTAACTTTTTTTTTTAACAATGACTGAGAAGTATGATTTTTTCACATCTGCAAGAAACTATAGATTTTCGTATACAGTTTTAATTTCAACTCGATATCTTTATCTACGTGTTCTCAAGTTAGAAGGTCTTGACGCACGGACGGTCAGACAGACGGACAACAAATTGATCCTACAAGGGTTCCATTTTTTGCTTTTAAGGTAAGGAACATTAAAAATAAGTTTGAACTTATGGGCATTGAAAATGATGAGCTGATTTCTGCATTCCAGTTCCTGACACCAGGTCTAGCTTTCCGGCCTATACGAACTTGCTTGTACCAGCCTTTTTAATAGTCCACTGCATGACGTAGGCCTACCCACGAAGGGCGATTGGGCCATATCCACCACGCTGGCCCAATGCGGGTTGGTGGATTCACACACGCCATCGAATTTCTTCTACGGACGTACGCAGGTTGCCTCACGATGTTTTCCTTCACCGAAAAGCCAGTGGTGTGAAATTCTGCACATAAGTTCCATAGAAACTCTTTGGTGCGGGGACCGGGATTGAACCCACTACCTCAAGAATGACAGGCCAGCGTTACAACCACTAGAACACCACGGCTTCGAACTTGCTTACGAAAAGGTAATTATTTAGTAGTTCTCGTCGTAGGTAGGTATATAAATACACAATCAGTCCAATCGACGCGGTAATTGCTAACAATGACCGACGTGCGCATCGCGTGAGAGGTCGCGTGCTGTACTTGATTAAATTCTACTTGAACGGTATACAGGATGCTCTGTTATAAGATTTTAGATATCGTCAAATAAAAAAAACTCTCAGGTATACAGGGTTATTTCTAATCAATTAGCATCCTTTTAGGGGCTTGTTGTGTACATCAAAACTAACAACTTTTGTTCTACAACTTTTATTAATTCTCAAAAAAAAGTTGTTGTTCCATAGAAAAATAACGTTCACCCGCAACAAAATGTATGGAACAGCTGATTTTCTTTTTTGAGTTCTGACGAAAGTCGCAAAACAAATTTGTTAGTTTTGATGTACAGAATAAGCCCGTAAAAGTATGCTAATTGATTAGAAATAACCCTGTACACTACAGGACCAATCGCACACTAAAATTTAAAAAAAGTACCTATGTACCAGCCTTTTTAATAGTCCACTGCAGGACGTAGGCCTACTCACGAAGGCTGATTAGGCCATATCCACCACGCTGGCCCAGTGCGGGTTGGTAGATTCACATACGCCATGGAATTTCTTCCTTGGACATATGCAGGTTGCCTCACGATGTTTTCCTTCACCGAAAAGCCAGTGGTGTGAAATTCCGTAAATAAATTCCAAGGAATTCATTGGTACGGGACCGGGATTGAACCCACGACCTCACGATTGTAAGGCGGGTGTCATTACCACTAGACCACCACGGCTTAGTGGAAAGAATACAATAGTGAATACATTAGTTTTTCTTTGACATGTAACTTATACGCACTCACAAACACACACACGGGTAGCACTGCAAACCTTGACTCTCATGAGATCTCGTGTATTGCAGTGTTACTCAAACACACACATACACACTCTCTCGCACACTTTTACACAATCAGTGTTAATAACGTGCATATTGTTCTCTCCGCTTGCTGTCCAATATCTATAGTATAGGATCATATATGTTATTACTTCAATCATTACTAATTTTTGATCTATACATATTTGCTGTACAACTTATAAGTATAATAATTAAAAATGATTATCTAAAACTATCAGGGTTAATGTTAATGCTTTTAATCTTACGAAATTCCTCCACAACTTATCCCACAACACGGGCCCTCGAGCCTAGTGTGGGACCGCTGGAAATAGTAACAAGGAATTGTTTTTCTTGCTTTCTTTTATTTTGTCTGCATGCGATACTTAAGATTCCTTTGTGATTTGTGTTTGTGGAAAAAAATGAAAAAATGAAATGAAAGTTATAAATAAATGTGTATGAGTAAAGTAAAAAGTACCTCAATACCCTGATTTTTCGACCAAGTTGCATTGATCGATCGATCTTAGTGTAAAAGAATGTGTTTCAACGGCAAACGTTTGAAAAGAACAAAAAATCATATTCTTTTGACCACCTTGTTTCTTTGAAAAATTAAATTATCCGTAATTGTCCGTCCAGTAATTTGTTTTTAGGTAAGCGTTCTACATCCTACATCGCATATCTGCTTAACATTAAGCAATATTATATCGTCAAACACGTCGAACTTATTTTAATTAAAAAATATGATAATCTTTCTGAGCGTCTGGTTGACGTGACTCGTTATCGAAATCCTGCCGTTTATTTAGCTCATCTAATAAGTATAAGTATTGCAATTCAGCTTGCATAAACCAGTTTCAGCATTTGGATTATCCTTAGACCTTCAGAGATCTGTGGACAATCTTATTGCATGGTGTATTATTATTTTAGTAGCTGTAGTTATGTAGTAAAGATACCCAAAAACAATCATCGGTATCCGTAAAGTGATTCCAAAAATGTATCTTGCAAGAACTACGGGTTGATAGCGTTACATCGTTAGTGATTTTGTTACTATGATTCTTCTTTCTCAGTGGAGGCAGTCAGGCTGTGGACTGACTTACCTTTAGAAATTTAGCGTTCACCTTCTTTGAATGTTTTCAAACAACTTGTGAATGCTCAATATCTAAAATCGTAATGCTACTTTTTCCCATAGCTACTAATTTATAACGTGTATAGGTATATGTACGTCTAATTATGTAGGTTTATGTATAATTATATGTATTATAACGTATTTATGTGAGTATATTTAAAATTTGTACTATATAAGTATGTTTAGTTTATTATTTATAGATTATATTGTTTAGAATTTATATATATTCTTTGTTAATCTCTAGTTAAGGCCACTAATTTTTGTTCTTGTCAGTTCATATTCGTGCAAGGTTGCCTGGAAGAAATCGCCATGGGTGATAAGGCCGCACTTATAATCATATTTTTTGTCGTATTTGTGTAAATAATGTTGATTGTTAAATTGTGTTTTTTTTTTTTTTTTTTAGATTAAAATTTATTAACCACAGACTCCAGGGTCTGTGCCCTTTGTTAACTAACATTTACAATTATTTAGGTATACTATACAAAGAGTGTTAGTAGGTACTTGAAATAGCCTAAGTTAGTCAATGCACTGCGTGAATGCCACGAGCAGACCGGCGACCCGCAAGCAGCACATAAATTGTGGTTGAAAATAAAGAGTTTTGTCTGTCTGTCTGTACTACACTTGTATTTACATTAACGACCTTCGCGTATGTTTTATAATAGCCTGCTATACCTTCAGTTAGCATTATTTTTATTATTTCAGCCGAACACCCTGTATTCAGTATCGACTTGTTCCGTATTTCCCGCGAGTGGCACGTGCCAGCCGAATGCTCGACTTGATTGCTTACTTTACTGGCGTGACTGCTGCCGTGACTGGCTTCCATGCGCACCTCACTACGAGCATAGGAAATATACCTACTTAAGGTTTAACGTGATATTCTAAGAAATCTGTATTGGAGGCCATGCGCAAGTCGAACTCACACTTGAAAAGCTTCCTTTTCTTTGTTCTGTAGGCGCAAGTCGTGTTATGGCAAATCAACTTTAATCTTCGCAAAAAATTAGTTGATCCAAACGAAATTACATTGACCCTCATTTTACTATTTTCACAATTGACTGCCTCGGTGGCTCAGTGGTTAGTGAACCTGACTTCTGGGTCACAGAGGCATGGGTTCGATCCCCACCCAGGGCAAGCATTAATGTGATGAACATAGGTGTTTCCTCTGTGTCTGGGTGTTATTTAGGTATAATCTATATAAGTATGTATTTAAAATATTTATATGTAGTATATCAGTCTCTGGCAGCCATATCACAAGCTTTGCTTAGTTTGGGGTCAGAGACCGTATGTAAGATGTCCAAAAAAAAAGCAGGGCTGGACTCATCGATTATTTTCAACTAAGTACATATTATGTTGGAGCAATTGAATTCAACGTATTTTTCCATAATTTACAAACTGAAGTTGCGTCTAAATTTATTATTATTATTCAAAATTTACAAACTGATGAGATGACTAACAGGGTCGTAATCGTAACATTGAATGTAGATACAACAAATTAGTTCTAAAATTTAAGATGTAAATTGACATAATTACCATAAAAAATATGGCGAAAGGGAAGATCTTGACAAGGAAACCTTTAAAAGAGCTTGTTTATGCACAACAGTGAACGTTTTTTAACTGATAATATACTGCTTAAACTATGAGGGCTCGCCTTTTGAAACGTACCAATGGCTTTTGTATTGTTTCTGTTTTTTAAGTGGTAAAATACTTTATTACAATCGATTTTCACAAAGTTTAGAACTGCGAAGACGAATAGTTTTCGAGAAATTAATTTTTGAAAATACACTTTTTTGGTTAGAATTTTGTTTACACTGCGTATTTTCGAAGGTTTTTTTATCATAGACTAGAATGGCAGAAACAGGGCCGCCAACATCTACTTCCAAATTCCCCAAAAAAAGTAAGTAAAATTCCCTATTTTTCATAAAAAAAATCTAATAATAGTCCTGTGGGATTTTCTTCCTATGTTATGTATGCCTGGTCAAATTAAAATTAGTCACAGATCCGCCGAGGTACATTTAGGTTCGAAATGAGTCACAGATCCGAATCGGGGCACCCCGACTCCACGTAGTCTTGTGGCTACGACTCTAGAGTGTTTTTTAAAATCGCGGGAGCCAGAAACTCAAAGGAGGTCCTGAGTGGAGCAAGCCAAGTCGAGGCCGAGTGCAGCGAAGGGGGGAGGTGGCGAGCGAAGCGAGCCGGCGACCTCCGTAGCGTAACGAAGGCCGAGGCTGGCGCAGCGACACTCAGGGACGACTGCAGAGTTTCTGGCGGGAGCCCACTCGGAAGTCTCACGGCACAAATCCGACACGGATCATTTAGGTTCGAAATCAGTTACAAATCCGACGAGGTACATTTAGGTTCGAAATGAGTCACATATCCGAATCGGGGCACCCCGACCCCACGTAATTAGATTAGGTGTGATACAAAAAATAGGTTAGGTTATGTTAGAACATGACAAAACAACGCACGAGCCGAGCGAGCGAAGCGAGCGTGCCGCGGCAGCGGCCGGCGAAGTGCCAGAAGCGAATCGCCTTTATAGATTAGGTGTGAAACAAAAAATAGGTTAGGTTGCAACATTTGGTAAGTCGATAATTTTTAGATCAAATTTCCAAAAGAGGGGGAGCGCTTCTACATCCCTCCCCCTCTTTTGAAGGTACTATGTTCTTGCTACCATCTTCCCTATAGCTTAGTACTTGTTTTTGCCACAGTAGAAAAAAAAATAAAAAAAATCATATCTCCGAGAGGGGGGGATTCAATCCCCCCCCTTCTCAGGAGAGGTATACCAACCCCTCCCCCACCCCCCCTCCCCCCCCCCACCCCCCCTTGACGTTGGTACGATTCAAAAGTTTAGCCACTATGAGTTAAAATTAAGACTCTATAGCTCTCTGACGTAAAATTATATTTTGGAGTTTAATACAGGTTTAAAAAACTTCATTTATCATTCATACGAAAACATTCAGGTGTGTGTGTGCACTTTGAACTATAAACATACTATTGAAAGTCGCTCAAGAAAGTTTGAGAAAAACCTAAGAAAAGATGAAGAGTACCTGTCTCAAGAGCTAAAAATCGAAAGAATAGCCTGCCAGCAGCGAAATCCATACATCTCCTGTACGGCAAGTACATCCATAAAACAAATAGACTTGAAAGAACTTTGGGAGCCACGTTCTTCAACACATTTTTTGATCACACACACTAACACTTGTTTTACACACATAGAACGTTTTTGCCAAGATTTTCTCCAATCTACCGCCCTAATTAATACTGTTTTAACAATATAAAATAACATTTAGACATTTGTACGTAAACATTGCACGGCCGGCATCCTGCGACAGTGACATTGACAGATTGAAGTTTAACATCTGTCGGGCTGTTCCGAATTAGATCTCTGGTGTACAACTACAACAAAGCTCGTTCAAAATAAAGTGTGTTCAAATACTAAAAATAAAAAAAGTTAACTAAAATGTCAAAAATTCTACATTCCCCGACGAGACCGATAAGTGAAGCTAGATCGTACCCGGATGTGTTCCGTTCGCCGGAACCAGAATAGGATGCATTTATAAACTTAAAAAAAAGAAAATATCGGGATGATTTGACCGGCGGCAGCTCTACTAACGTAATGGCGAATATGCTTGATAATCTTCAGAAATTATTTATGGATATGAAATCTACTCAAGATACACAATTCAGTAAAATTGAAACGAATATGAACACTCTAAAAAATCAGAACCAAATGTTACTTTCAACCAATGATGAAATAAAAAAATCCATCTCAGAGATTGCAATTGAGCAAAAAGAAATGAAATCCCGAATTGAGGCGCTAGAAGAAAAAGACAGGGATACGAAGGAAATAAAGCAACAGTTTGAATTTTTGGAGAGAAAAGTTAGAGAGAGTACAGTTGAGATAAAAAATGTTCCCGTGGAAAATAATGATCAAATATTTGATATCGTCAGAAAAATTCATGATTTCTTGAATATAGATTTGAGTGAACAAGACGTGCGTAATTCTTATAGAATACCAGCTAAAACAGATCAAATAAAGCCATTGATCATTGAATTTTCTACAGTACACAAGAAACTTAATCTACTGAGAGCACTAAAAAACCATAATCTTAAAAACAAAGATACGCTAAACACCTTCAACATCGGAATTCCTGGCGAAAAAAGGGTCATCTACATAAACGAAAGTCTCACAAAACAAGCAAAGCACTTCCAAGGCCAAGAACTAAAAAAAAGGGGACTGTTGAGATATTGTTGGACAAATAGAGGTCGTGTTTTTATCCGCAAAGATGAAGGATCTCCAGCGATCGAAATAAAAAACTTGGAGCAATTCAAGAACATAGAACAAAACCCACCTCAAGCTTCGACGAGCCAGAAGAAAGACTGACTAGTCCATGATTTCCCCATTTTGAATACGTATAAAAATATTAGCAATAGTTTAAGTTATCTCAAACTTTTCGATTTTGTTGTTCTCTTATTGCCAAATTGTATGCTATTTCACAAGAAAACATTAAAATTTATTATTATTTTACACACATATACACAGAATAAAATAATATTTACACTCGCACACATATGTTCTGATAAAATTCCTATTCATCTTTCAAAACTGAAAAATGAAATGAAACTAGAAAGCATTCAACAGCTTGCAGGATATAAAACTACAAAACAAAACTCTGGCGGAATACGCCACCTATTACAATTAATAATATCTTAAACATGGCCCAATTCAGTGAGTTGTTAGATGACATTGACAACGTCAATGTCGCAAAATCTTATATCCTGCAAAAACCTGAAGAATGCGTTCAATTTTTTCAGAAAGATCAAGCCAAAACCATATCTATTATTTCTATGAATATACGAAGTATAAATCGCAACTATGATAACTTCTTGGTTCTCCTAGACCGAATGGGTATTAAAATGGACATAATAATTTTCTCAGAGTGCTGGCTTAATGAAAATTATACTCCACATCAACTGCCAGATTATAATGTAATCCATACTAATAACCATATAAACCAAAATGATGGTGTCGTGGTCTACTATAAAAAAAGTCTGACTAAAGTCAAAATTTATAAGAGAATCTTGACGACGCAAATTGTATAATTGTGCAAATAGGAAGGGAGCTTTGCGTAGTAGCAATGTACCGTCCACCTTGTAATCAGAACGCCACAAAATATCTTAACTCATTAGATACCACTTTAAGTAATTTAAAATCCTGGCCAAATATTATAATTTTAGGAGATCTTAACATTAATATCGAGGCGGAAAGCACTGACAGATATATGGAAGAATATTTGTCACTGCTAGCTAGTCACGGGATGTTACCAGCTCATGCGTTTCCAACACGGGAAAAAAATTGCCTCGATCACTGTATCGTCAAAACAAAAAACAAAGTTACAACAGTAGTTCTACCTCCAACGATAACTGATCACTCTCCAGTTGCTGTACAAATAAACACTAAAAATAGTCACAGTAAAAAAATACCTAAAACTTGCACATCAGTGAATTATCATAAAATTAAGGAAGAAATCTCAAAAATTAGATGGAACGATACATTAGATTACTCTGACTTAGACAAAGCGACTGAGTCTTTGATGATTCAGATCAAATCAATCGTAGAAAAATTAACCATAAATAAAATTATACCAAGGTCTCAGGCAAACATAAAACCGTGGGTTACTCCCGGGCTAATAAAAAGTATGAGAAGAAGAGACAAATTACATCTGATTTCAAATCAAGACCCAAACAATCAAAAACTAAAGACTGAATTTATAAAATATAGAAATATCATGAACAGTATCCTGAAGAAGCTCAAAAGATCGTATGAAAGAACTGAATTAATGAAACATAAAAAAGATAGCAAGAAAACTTGGGAAACTATAAAAAAAGTTTGTAACTTCCCAGTGAAAGAAAACCCTGTAGAAAATCTATTGCTTATAAAATCAACTCCTGAGGAGTCGCTAAATACAATAAACAAATACTTTGTAGACGTTGGTTCAAATCTTGCAAAAGAAACCCTTCAATCCCTTAACGATACCGAAGAAAATTTAGCCCTTACGCAACATAAATATACCAAGAAACCAACCAAATCTTTTGGTTTGTTACCAACGGACACCACTGAGGTTTTCAATATTGTAATGAACCTCAAAGCGAACTCAGCACCTGGATGGGACAAAACGAACACTAAACTGATAAAAATGATATTGCCTTACATATTGGAACCGCTAACTGCAATATGTCAAGTCAGTTTTGATACAGGAAAAGTCCCTACAGTACTGAAAAAATCAGTGGTATGCCCGATACACAAGGGTGGGGATGAGGACGGTGTCTCTAATTACAGGCCCATATCACTTCTACCAATCTTTTCGAAAGTGCTAGAGAAACTCATGAGCGTCAGGTTAAAAAAGTACCTAGAAAGCAAACTTTTATTGTCAAATAATCAATTTGGTTTTAGGGAAGGGAAAAGTACCGAAGACGCAGTGCTCGATGTTACAGAACATATCAAAAACAAACTAGAAAGTAAGAATAAAAGTATTGGCATATTTCTTGATCTAGCAAAAGCCTTCGACACCGTCTCTATCCCTATACTTTTGGTAAAACTAGAAGAAATCGGTATTCGAGGCATACCTTTAAAATGGTTCAAAAGTTACCTCACTGGCAGATTACAACAAGTCCGTATAAGGAATAATCTAAGCAGTGAAGAAATCGTAAAGTTTGGGGTACCTCAAGGCAGTATTTTAGGGCCAACCCTTTTTCTTATTTATATAAATCAGTTATGCAACATGAAGCTTCGACAAGGCAAAATTGTCACCTATGCAGACGACACTGTGGTCCTATTTCATGGGAAGTCTTGGAAGGAAGTTCAAGAGATTGCAAACAAAGGCTTGGAAGAAGTATCAAAATGGCTGAGAATGAACTTACTGACGGTCAACATCGCAAAAACCAAATACATGACTTTCACAATAAATGCCTCAACTCAACCCAAAATTGCCCTAGATCTCAAAATACACAAAGCTACATGTGACATGAACAACGGATGCAGTTGTGATAACCTAAATCAAGTGTCAGTGATCAGATATTTAGGTATCATGATTGATAAACATCTAAACTGGATTGCTCACATTAGGCATTTTTCAAGCAGAATAAGGAAACTTATCTTTACATTTAAGCAGTTGAGACATGTCTTGAAATTTGACTCACTCATTAAAATTTATTATGCATTAGCTCAATCAATCCTATCTTTCTGTATCACTGTATGGGGTTCTGCCGCCAAGTCTCACCTTCAAAGGTTAGAGATATCTCAACGAGCGCTTCTCAAAGTCATGACGTTTAAGCCTAGGCTTTTTTCCACTAAAGACTTGTTCCGAGAATGTGCCGTACTATCAGTCCGGAAATTGTTTGTTAAAGCACTATCAGTCAGGCAACACTCGCAAATCACCAAACAAGATCTGCAAGAAAAAAGTCATAAAAGACGCAAAGATCGCATCTTTGAACCTGTCAGAAACAGAACAACATTTGGCACAATGTCTGTAAAAACTTTAGGACCTCTAATATATAACAGACTAAACAAAATATTAAAAATGGATAAAGTAAACAAATTCGAATGCAACCAGCTACTACTTAAATACTTGTTATTCCTTGACTATGACGAAACTGAAAAAATACTAGAAGTAATAAAATGATATGACAGCCATAAAGAAAAATCCAGTGATAATGTTAGATGTAACTAGGAATTCCAGACAAATACATAATATACTATATGTAAATAATATACCTATATAATATAAATATATTTATATATACAGCATATCACACACACACACACACACACACACACACTCACACACACAACTCATTAATATTATATAAATTTATTTACCTATATACATACAACCTGGCAAATAAAAATAACAAAAATATTAGATTCTTAGTTTTAAAGTAGTTTTTAATGTATAATGTATGTATAGTGAAAGTCATTTAAATAAGTATAGAAAAAGGTGTACCTATGAATCAAGTGTGAAGTGTGCATAAACGGTCAAAAGACCAGTAGATAATTTGTACCCTGCCATACAGGCTCCTATGAGACCTAGTGCGTGGTTCAAGTAATCTAATGGTACTTTAACGCTATCTTAACTACGATTTTTATAAGGCCCATTGTATGTTAGTAGTTAATAGTACCATACATTTAATTTGATGTTGGAACAAATAAAGAATTTATTATTATTATTATATTATTTCTGTCGCTTACATGATAAAAATAATTTTATATAACATTTTGAAATTTCTTCGTCACACTTCACATACGAGTACAAATTTAAACAATCAAAAATTAAATCCTTGAAAAACTAATAAATAAGTAATTAAGTATTTCCAATGAATTTGAACCACATAGAAAGGTCATAAAACTTTATAATGAGTACCAAGTGGTAACATTGACACATTTGAAGAGGTAATGGAAGATGTACTCAGAAAGATAACGAAGAAAAAGAAAAAAGCGTTAGTCGTAGGTGACTTTAATATAAACATCTTAAAACAATCAAAAAGGGTATCTACTTTCATTAATATTTTCCGTAGTTATGACTTGGATCCAGTGTTTAATGAACCTACTCGGATAACCGAAACCACTGAAAGTTGCATTGATAATGTATTTCTAAACTGTGAAGTACTTGAAAAATCTATTATTCATAAACTAACTTCGGACCACACAGGTCAATATATTAGTATACCAGTTACTAACAATAAAAATGCCAATTTTGTGTCACAAAAGCGTGTAGTAACTAAAAGTAAAATAATTCGATTCCAAAATAATATAAGTAATGAAATCGACAATTGTTTTAAATCAAAACTCAATAATCCTGTAAATCCTAATACGATGTATAATGCTTTGTCGAATATAGTTAAAAATAACTATGATAAAGAGTTTCCTAAAACGAATTTCACTAGGAAGATTAACATGTCTTTCAATGATTGGGCTACAATTGGCATAAGAAAAAGCAGAGATAGATTATACGAATTATACGGAGAAAAACCCTATAGACCTGACATGGCTTTCCAAAATTATGTGACTAATTATAGCAAAACATTTAAAAGAGTTTGTAAATATGCTAAAGCCATTCACTTACAAAGGCAAATTAACAATTCGTCTGATAAAATTAAAACCACATGGTCCATAATCAACCAAGAAACTGGAAAATCTAGACAACAAGTCCGCAAAATCAAATTAAAACAGAACGATAGGATTATTGATAATGATCTAGAAGTAGCGAATACTTTTGCAAATTTCTTTAAAAATATACCTGTAGAAACAACTAAAAATCTGAACACACAAAAAGATCAGGCCATCAAATTGCTTAGTGAAAATGTCAGTAGCAATCCCTCAAATTTTTCGTTTCACCAAGTTACTCCAGAAATTATTGTAAAAACTTTCAATTCTTTAAAATCAAAAAAGTCAGAAGACATTTGCGGAATGTCTGTCAAATTTGTTTCAAATATAGTAGAAATGTTAGCTTCGCCTCTTTGTGAAATTTTCAACAGCTGTATTGAAGAAAGCGTGTTTCCTGATTTGATGAAATGCGCTAAAGTACTACCACTGTTCAAAAATGGAAATTACAAGGAACCCGGAAACTATAGGCCCATATCAATTTTACCAGTATTTAGCAAAATTTTTGAAAAGATTCTACTAACGCAGCTTATTTCTTTTTTCAATTGTAAGGGCATCTTCTACAATAAACAATTTGGGTTCTCAAAAGGTTGCTCGACAACAGATGCTGCAACAACATTTGTTGAGAACATATACGAATCCTGGGAAAAGGCACAGGATGTTTTAGGTATCTTTTGCGACTTGTCGAAAGCCTTTGACTGTGTAAATCATGACATCTTACTAAGCAAACTAAATCATTACGGTGTCAGAGACGGTCCACTTGCACTACTTAAATCTTACTTAGCTCAAAGAATTATGCAAATTGATGTAAATGGCGTACTATCTGATGCAATGAGTGTGGATGTAGGAGTTCCACAAGGATCTATTCTCGGTCCATTTCTTTTTTTAGTTTATATAAACGACCTGCCATTTTTTGTTCAGAAACATGCTGAAATTATCTTATTTGCAGATGATACCTCCTTATTGTTTAATGTTAACCGAAAATCTTTAGATACTTCTAAGATTAATGAAGTACTTAATAACGTCTCGAAGTGGTTTAGTACAAACAATCTGGCATTAAACGCACAAAAAACCAATTGCCTTTGTTTTTCCTTAGTGAATAATAGGAAATTAAACCCTATTGAAATCGAAGGAAATTCTTTAGCCATCTCCAACGACACAAAATTTCTTGGCATCACCTTAGATTCAAAGCTACAATGGGGTCCTCATATAAAACAATTATCAGGAAAATTAAGTTCAGCAGCCTATGCTGTAAGAAAAATAAGAGATTATTGCGATGTCCAGACAGCTAAAACTGTTTATTTTAGCTACTTTCACTCCCTTATGAGCTATGGAATTATTCTTTGGGGAAATTCGGCAGATTTTAAATCAATTTTCATACTGCAAAAAAGAGCTATAAGAGGCATCTACAGGATTGGACCGAGAGAATCTCTGAGAGAACTATTCAAAACCATAAATATTCTGACAATGCCATGTCTTTATGTTTATGAATGTATTTTGTACGCTAGGAAACGTCAACATAATTATACTACTCATAATTTAAACACTAGACTGAAAGGTAAATTAGTATTACCCAAGACCCGCCTTTCAAAGATACAAAAATCGTTTAAAGTAAATTGTGTCAAATTTTATAATATCCTTCCAAGATGTTTGACAAGCCTTAATGACAGCGAATTTAAATCGTATTTGAAAAAATGTTTACTAAAGAAAGCATACTATAAAGTAGATGAATTCATAGAGGACAGAAAGGCGTGGCAGAAAATGAATATAATAGATGGTATTAATTATTGAAGATGAAATGGAATGTTTTTAGAATTTGAATTAGTATTTAAACCATATTTTATTTTTACAGTGAACATTTTATTGGACATTTTTTTAATGTATTAATTGTATTTTATTGAATTGTTATTTCATAATTACTGACATTCTTAATATTATTTATTATTTGACAATTGCTTATTTATGACTATCGTTATCCTGACATTTTCAATTAAATTGCTAATTTTGGATTGATTTAATTTTTCTATTTTTTTTTTTAATAAGCAAATCTAATTCAATTTAATCTCATTTTAATTCATCATTATTATTTGAGTGGTGTAAACCAACCAACCAAACCAGCTGGTGGGTTTCCATAACTCACATATGGCAACATTGTGTTGTTATTTTTAGATGAGGTTAATTTTTACTTATTTTGTTATTGTTTATTTTCCGTGGTATTCTTGGATTAAAGATTGGTTAGTTTGTGATGAATGGTCGCGCGACCAATCATTAATCTAAGGTTATTTATTGTTATTTATTATTTTTTTTGTTTTTAACTTTATTGTTAATAATTTGAAATGTGCTTAAATTCATGACGTTTCAAAAGTGTATCTTTGGTACTTAATTGAAATAAATATATTTGAACTGAACTGATAAGCATCAATAAATAACACCTCAATTCACTCCAGACTCAGTCTAAGAAGTTTTGAGAAACTTATACCTTAGTTCGCGTTCACATATTTTACTCTAAGCACTTGTTTAGAGGTATAATTCCATTCATATTAGCGAAGCGAATACTGCAGAGTTGTACAACTATTCTAACTTTGTCTATTCTTCATAATAGAGTTTAGGTGTGTTACCTTGTAATTTGAATTCTATTATCTACGCTATAATTTCGTTTGAAGACATTTTATTGAAGTATCATTTTCAATAAAGTATACTCGTTAGATACAAAGATACTGATAACATTTAATAAGCATTACTTTTTAAAAGCGACTGAGTAGTCCCATGGAAGTGTGGACGGCCCTTAGTATGGGACGCAACTTGTGTCGATACTTTGGCACCGTAACATCTTTCTGAGACTCAGAGTAGGGCTGGCGCTGCGGCCAATTCGGCGGAGCAGCACAAGCGGCGCAAATATGCTAACCTCGTTAGTGGTTACATATTTGATCCATTTGGAGTTGAGACATTGGGGTCCATGGGGGCCGGGAGCTCATATCATTTTCAAAAGTCTTTCTGAGCGTCTGGTGGAAGCGACGCGTGACCAAAATACTGGTGTTTATTTGGCTCAACGCATAAGCATTGCCATTCAGCGTGGCAATGCAGCCAGCATGCTGGGCACGCTGCCAACTGGCAGTGGGCTTGAGCATTTGAATTATCTTTAGACCTTTAAAGGTCTGTGGATGATCCAATGCTTTTTATGTAATAGTAGTGTGGTTTTGTTGTAGTTAATAAAGGCACTTTTGCCCGATCAACAAAAATTACGTCAAGATAAATAACTTTTACTACGAAACCAATCACGATATAACGAAAAAATTACCTGTTTCATAGAAAACGTTAATTCACTACATAAAAATATGTTTGGAATAAATTTATTTTAAGATTTCGGGGTTAGTCCTCTAGCAAATTTAGTTCATCTAGGATAAATTGTATTAAATACAAAGTACATGTACTTACTGTGCTGTAAGTACTTGTACTACATTACATACAAAGTACCCACATCTAAAATAGTAATATTATTTAGTAAAATTTTAATTTTCAAAATGACTCAACATGAGTTTTATCAACATGTAAAAGTAATCAGCATTAAAAAGTTAAGCTGACTAATAAATTCTAGGTCCGCGTGCTTCATTTTCGACCACAACGTCGCTTACCATCAGGCGAGTTGGTGGTCAAGCGCAGACCTATTCGCGATTAAAAAAGCTATACAAAATGCCTCTTTAGCTTAAAAAGAGTACTAAACAATGTTCGGCAAACTAATTAACAAATTTAATCATCATTATTGTAAAAATTAACTTTAAGTCAAATGAGTTACACCAACTAAACGAGAATTAATTAATCAGGTAATAAATACTACTCAATTAAAACAAAAAGCCAAATATTAGCGAACGAAGAAATTTTATCACAAAGGTCTAGAGAATGGTCATATTGTCTTTACCCGATGCTCGAGACTTTTGCGCCAAGGTAATGGTATCTATGTAATATTCCGTCTTCATACAAACGGTCGGAACGCGAATCATACCTGCGCGCCTCGGAGTTTGATATACACGGGGAGCGCCGTAGTGGCGCACGAACGTGTGGGCTTGGATCAGTAACCGTGCGACTTACCTACAAGGCCGTAGCGCGTATTATGGACTGCGTGAACACGTGGGGTTGTAGATATTTATTTCAAGGACAGGGCTAAGTCACAATGCTGCTTAATACCATTACCTTGCTTACGCTTACCAAATACGGAAGACACCTCAAAATCTAAATTTACGAAACAAATATACACCGCAGACTTCAATGTTTAAGGAGCGCATATGAATGAATGAATATTCATTGTTAGCAGGTTTATAATAATTGACGTGACACGTGAAGCAAAAAGATTCCAGCAAAATCAGTTCTCCTGAGTTTATCAAAAAAAGTTATTAAGAACATCATTACAAAAACTTTGACTAATACCATTACCTTGCTTACGCTTAGCAAATACGGAAGACACCTCAAAATCTAAATTTACGAAACAAATATACACCGCAGACTTCAATGTTTTAGGAGCGCATATGAATGTATGAATATTCATTGTTAGCAGGTTTATAATAATTGACGTGACACGTGAAGCAAAAAGATTCCAGCAAAATCAGTTCTCCTGAGTTTATCAAAAAAAGTTATTAAGAACATCATTACAAAAACTTTGACTAAGGATTTAGGAAAAAACAGCTGTGTATTACACTAAAAACAGAACTAATTTGTACATTTTGTCAATTCCGAGTAGAAGTTTTGTATGGGACAGCTGATTTAATTTCTTGAATTCCAACTTGACTCCTAGTAAAACTTGATCGTAAGGATAGTTTGAATCGTCTTCTTTCGGCGCAGTATTTTTTAATAACCCTGTAGACAACATATCCTATCTCGCGAGATCTGTGAATTTTATGCAAAAGCGTTGAATATCACAAGTTTCTGTGTTCAAACGTAACAACCTCGAATTTTAATGAAGGTAAGGCTAAAGGGACAATTAAAAGTTTTACATAATTCAGCTGTATGTCTGAACCGAGGGCAAGCGGGGCAGGGGGGGGGGGCATAAAAGGGGGAACACACCCCCTATATTCACATCTGGCCCTGACTTGATTACCAACGCAGACTTTTTGAAAATTTAATTTGGAATCTCTCGAAAAGTTTCAACCTGATTGCTTGATTTTGGTATATTTTGAGGACTTGTAAGGTTACATTTGGGTGTAAAGATTGTGAAATATGGTACTTGAGTAGGTATCTTGTTAGGGAGTTTTTGGAATTCGTATGTAAAGCAGATCGAAGTTTTGGTGATGGAAATATTTGCTGCAAGAAGTGAAAATATGTCTTGACGCACACTTGTGTGAATTTTTTTGGGGCGTAGAAACTGAACATTGTTTGATTCTACAAGATTCTTTTTTTTAATGGGAAAAAGTGCTTTTATTAACTACAACAAAATACTGTACTACTTTATATGCTAAAACTACTTACACTACTACTACATAAAAAGCATTGGATCATAGTGTTAACATGTTATAATGACCCTTGAAGGTAAAAGATGAAGAAAAAAACAACATTAAGTATATATACTAAATGTTATTTTTTTTACCGTCTTCCAAAAAGGATCGGCTGAGCCGTTTTTGATAAATCAACAAAAATGTGTATGGATGTCACATCGATTCATGCAAATTACTTATTCGAATTCTGTACACGGTGGTAGTCCGTGTTGCGTTTTTTTTTGCAAAACATAATTATATTTATAACTGATAACTGCATTAAAACAAACATCAATTACTTAGTATAAAAGTAATTGATGTTTGTTTATAACTATTAGTTTAGTTGGTATATAACTCCGACTAAATGCGTCATCAATTGCATAGATGAGAACGTTTTCAATTCAGCATAGTCCCGGAAAGACCATATGCAAAAAGCTTAAAAAAAGCACACTGTGCGAAATTTTGTCGAACGCCCTGCTAAAGTCAGTATACCTACATATACAACGTCGACTTGCTTGTTTTTGTCTACTGCTTCAGCGAGAGTGTTTGAATTATGAAACATAAATTTATAAAACTTCTGACCTTATAAGAAAAATAAAATAATTTGATTAAAAAAATAATTTATAAAACTGTAAGAATAAACTGTAATTTGATTGGAAGATGTATACCATTTCCTGACCCAAAATACTTCAAAAACATGTTTTACTTGTTACAACCAGCATAAAGATCCGTTATTTTGTTGTGGCCACAGAATTCTCCCAAGGATTTGTGAAAGCTTCCTTTTGAATAGGTATTGTTTTATTTCAATCAAGATTTTATGTATTCAAGGGCTCATTCCTTTAAAAATATAATTTGTACAATGAAAATGTTTTAGAACTTTCGTATTGTTGAATTGAATAAAAAAATGTATTTTGTTGTTCATAAATAAATTAATCCTACTTTTGTTTAGCTTAGGCGGAATTTTATAAAACGCAACAAAAAAGGTCTGATTAAGATGTTCCAACAGCTCGTAATTTTATTTTGTGCTTTAGTCGGTTTTGAATTCTTAGCGTTAAACTTTTTATACATAAAATATTATTTAAAAGAAGTGTAAAATGTAGCTTACTTCACATACATTTTTGGTCAGACTCACACTTATTATTTGGAAATCATAAGGCATCATTTTCATGGTTTAGGCATGATCTGAATCTTTGGTACCTATCGACTTGGATTTTTTTTGGCCACCACTGGCACGTCAGATTGAGATAATTATTTTTCGCAAGAAATGGCAAAACTACTTCCATCGTGCACAAAATTCAATTTCGATAAAATTTAAATGGGGGTAAACCTTAAAGGTATACCCTTACGAACAAAAAATTTTTGATTCGGTTCACAATTGCCGAAAATATCGATGAACATACACAAAAAAAAAATACATACAGAACCTCCTCCTTTTTGGAAGTCGGTTAAAAAGCACATTTGGCTGGTGCTCTTGACAAGGGCTTGCGAGACAGCGGTCGACATGGGAACTCTGTGTTCCATAAAGAATATTCCCTGGGTAAAAAAGAAGAACCCTGTTTTAGCCTTAGATAGCGATACTTAGTGAATCTTGATCTCACGTTGTAAGTTTAAGATTCAATCAATTTAATCTTTTGTAAAGTTGCATTGCTACCCGTTTGCGTGCTCGAGAACTTTTACTTATTATGTGCTATCTATTCCTATTGCAATGTTACGTAGCACTCAATATCGTTGACCCAATGAGGTAGTGAGTGTCCCACGCATCGTGTACTGTGACCACCTTTTTATTGTTTTTGTCCACCCGTGAAGACAGAATCCCTGACTGGCAACATGTCCTGCTCATCAAATCGTATCTATATCATACACATCGTTAACACAGCTTCCCTAAAACTCCAAACTCGAAATCCCGCTAGTTTATTGTTTCTTTCGTCGGTTTCATAAACATTCATCAAACAAAACAACTCAATTATAACCTTTGTATCCATTATCCACGCATGTCCCGCGCACGGCGCGGCCCCGCCAACTGCGTGTTATGTCGCAAACACGTCTGTTAAATTAATTGAATGGCTATGTTTTATTTTGATGGGGAACATTTGAAATTAAATGTGCTAATTATCATTCGACGGAACATTCGCGTTTGAACGGCGCTTTTGCAAATTTTTGTTATGGGAAGTTGATATAAACATTTTTGAAAAATGTATTGTCGGACTTGTATCCAAATTTACTGTAACTACTCTAGTACTCTTGTGATTCCAAGTGTGAAATAACATTATAAATAATTTCTGAAAACTATTAGGTATATTACATTGATTGAGCAGAACTTTTTGACCACTTTTTAACCGACTTCCAAAAAGGAGGAAGTTCTATGTTCGTGTGTATGTATTTTTTTTTTGTTCATCGATAATCGCTAATTGTGAACCGAATCGAAAAATTATTTTTGGTTCGAAAGGGTATATATACTCCCGAGGTAGTCCCATTGAAATTTTACAGAAATCAGCTGAGCCGTTTTTGATAAATCAGGAATAATGTAAATAATTTGAGCGAAATATTCGAATTTTATACACGATGGAAGGCGGTTTTGCAATTTTTTGCGAAAATTAATTATTTTTTTCAAGAAACGTCGACGAGGATCTTTTCTTAAGAAATTACAATCTAGCCATGGCCTAGTAAGTAATATTACTTAATTTAACTTCAATTTCTAGATAAGTTATTGACTACTTAGTATTTTTCAAAATAGATTTGTTTTCGTTTTGATCGCAAGTTGCAAGTTTAAGCAAAAAAGCAATCTGGAATGTTACGTTTTCCCAAAAAAAAAAATAACATAAAATTAATTATATTCCATAGATATTTTTGCTATATTTCTTTCTATTCTCATTAATCTAAAACCTTTTAGGGTTCCGTACCCAAAGGGAAAAACGGGACCCTATTACTATTCGATGTCCGTCTGTCCGTCTGTCTGTCTGTCACCGGGCTGTATCTCATGAACTATGATAGCTAGGCAGCTGAAATTTTCACAGATGATGTATTTCTGTTGCCGCTATAACAACAAATACTAATAGGAAAATAAAATAAATATTTAAGGGGGGCTCCCATACAGTACGGAACCCTCCGTGCGCGAGTCCGACTCGTACTTGGCCGGTTTTTTATTCAGCTACATCGAAACAACACCTCCCATCTAAAAATAAACCAAAACCAAGTTACTTAACCAAAGAACAGATATGTACCTATTCTCGAAACCTAAAACGCCTAATTTTGATATAAATGATTGCAGGCATATTGCAGGGGACTGATTTAAGGGCATAATTTCACAGCACGTTAAGTTTGATGAGCCGATGGTAATTTCCGTTAAGAGGCCATTGATGTACAGAGAGCAGGTTGAGAGAGTTGTAAAATGTAAAGTCCTTCCTTACATGTTGTAAAAAGCAATGACTAAGATTGTACGCCATTGACACTTTAGACCATGAGTTTTGGCACAGTTGAACAAAAACTACGAAAAGAGACTAAAAATGTAAATGAGGAGTTAGAAGTGTAATAATTAAAAAAAAATCCATCTTTCCATCAGCCATGGGATGTCTCTTTTTAGACATAGGCCTTCCCTGTGGATCTCCAACAAGACCGCTTGCAAGTGGTTTGCACCCAACGCAATCCTGCTGTCTTAATGAGGTCTAACTTGTGGGTGGATATCCTACGCTATGCTTTCTAGCAGGTGGTATTCACTTCTCTTTTGATTACATCAGCATATCAATAAAAAAGGGAAAATTCCGTTAAGAGGCCAGTGGCGTACAGAGAAGAGGTTGAGAGAGTTGTAAAGTCTTTATGACATGTTGGCTTGCATTTAGCGCAATTCTGTTGTATTACGTGAAATACGGTTATTTGTCCAACTTTCGGGTAGATTCTCGCAATTTTCACTATTCGTTTTGTAGCTGCGACGCAACTGGCATATATACGAGTCATCATCTTGCCCTTATCCCACTAGGTGGGGTCGGCACAGCACGTTCCCTTTCGCCACTTCACTCTATCATTCGTCATCTCCTCATCAACTCCTTTCTCTCGCATGTCATCTTTCACACAATTCATCCACACTTTTTTTGGTCTTCCCCTCCCGCCTTTGCAATTTGCCTTTGTCATATTAAGAGTTCTTTTTGTGACATGACTATCCTCCCTTCTCATAATACGAGCAAAACTTCAAAAAATCACTCTCTGGGTAGGGGACTAAAAATTGGTCTAGTAAATTTTTTTTTAAATTTTTCTTTTGTATGTGTGTATGTATTGTAGAGATCATAAAATAAGGTTTTACTAAATATACTTGAATTTATTGTTATTTATTCAAAATAAAAAGAGTAGTACTACATAAAAAATGGACTCAAACGAGCGTGTGACGTGACAATCTTACAATTAACAGTAGTAGCTTAGTAAGGTGTACCATTGTGACGTCACACGGTCGTTCGAGTACGGTAGCTTTGTAATTGTAAAGAAAAATAAAGCCCAATTTTATTGTTTTTAGTCGCGTGGGCAGTTTTAAATTTTTCCTTATAACTAGCATTTGCCCGCAGCTTCGGCCGCGGTTTTCTGATTTTTATACTGACCCAAAGGAATCTTTTTTTTTTTTTGGGCTAAAAGTATGTTAGGCTATGTTACTTTCCAACTTTTGAACTATATTCATGCCAAAAATCAAGTCTATTCGTTGTTCTGTTTCTGCGTAAACGCGCGTAACAAACAAACTTACATTCACATTTATAATAAAAGTAGGGATAATGTATGAGAGCACACGTTTCACAGGCTGACAAACAAAATTATTAAATCCTTGGCAACAGAAAAACCCGTATAATTCGTTTAGTATTGAATAATCGAATAAATCACTGAAATGGGCCGGGTTTTTGCAAATGGATCCGTTTCCAAAAAGGCTTTCTGCGATGTTTTGACATGAGGCTATGAAAATAGCGTCGTTGAAAACGATCATGATTTGATCAATAAAATCATTTTTTGTGCTTTCTCACTAGTGTGAGAAAGCTCAAAAGTTTGTCTCAAAGAGTTGTTTTGTGGTAAATATTTATAAAATTTGTCGCGAACGCAAGACTTGAACCTGCTTGTTAGGGTTCCGTACCCAAAGGGTAAAAACGGGACCCAATTACTAAGACTCCGCTGTCCGTCTGTCTGTCACCAGGCTGTATCTCATACACCGTAATAGCTAGAGAGTTGAAATTTTCACAGATGACGTATTTCGATTGCCGCCATAACAAAAAATTCTAAAAACATGACAATATAAATATTCAAGAGTGGCTCCAATACAACAAATGTGTTTTTTTTTTGCTGAGGGGCTCCCATACGGTACGGAACCCTCCAAGCGCGAGTCCAACTCGTAATTGGCAGGTGTTTTCATATCACCGGCCCGTCCAACTAAGCTAGTTTGCCTCCTGACGCCCACACCAAATTAGTGAATTGTGTATGATAGTCATTATCATCCAAAATGCAAAATCATTATCTAACAAGAAACTTTGAGAAAATGCTTTTTTTAAACTCCTCAAAAAGATTTCAATTTAGGCTTTTAGCCATTTAACCAATTTTGTTTCTGACCTGTAGCTAGTCTCGATTATATAACTATTTAAACAAGAAATTTAAAATGTACTGTATTAAATTTGTTTAGGTGTTATTATGATGTTATGAATAGATATAAACACATAGATAATTACTTGAATGGCGTCATTAATTGGCATTTCATTATATATAATGTTTTAATCCAATTAAAATGTGCCAATAGATTCTTTTTTATGTACCAATCTATGGATTGTATAAATTGAATTAACCCTTAACCACCTAACGTCGGTCTTTTTTGACTCTGGCGATTTTATTTTTCAAATTATTCCGTTACTATGCACGTGACGCAACTGTGATTCTATGTACTTTTTCTTCTCCCCCAAAAGTACTCGCTATGCACTCAACAGCAACAAAAGCGAACGCAATTAAGAATTACAATCAATTATATTTCGCTTGCGGTCTGTGAGACCGACGTTAGGTGGTTAAGTTACTTTTTCAAGGTACGTTTTTTGTCTTTGATGATGGCTAATGACTGAATAAGAAGTACTAAAACGGCGAGAGGTAGTTGATACAGTGTCTTGAAACCTAGAGAATGTGCCAGAAGTTCCAAATTAAGATTACAATGACGTTAAATATATTTCAGTGGATCACGCCCTTGAAGGCGAGTGTAAGGAAGAATCAGAAGATAATGTAAAAATTCTAACTATCAAATTTCTGAAAACAAAGATATCTCTTGACTGCAAATCGAAAAATCATTTTTAGGCAACAATGTTCCACTGTCAAGGTACAAAAAGGACTTTTCGTGCTTTTGAGTACCGCCAAAAGTGTACATTGATTACCGCCACGACTTATGAAAGTTTGCGGGTTGTAGTTTTGTAAAAATTGTCTCTTAATCGAGCCAAAACTTGTTTCATTTCAAAGATTGTTCATTAAACTTGCCCTAAACAAGTAAAAAGAAGTAAATTACACTGAAATTTTTTACTTAAATCCCAAATTTTTGAAGTTCCTAGATTTTTGCCTGTTATTCGCATATTTATGCTTAGAGTTGATTTTCTATGCATAAATGCAAAGTTTTGCGTAGTGGTCAAACTACAATGGATACAAATAATTAAGAATCAATCGAGCTTACCTGTTAAGAGAAGATTGATGATAATTATCTGAAATCACCGAAGAAGAGACTGCATAGCTCCTTATTCTTCTATTTATTTAATTTACTCAGTTGCAGGCATCTCTGGTGCGCGTATTATTTCCACAATTTTAAAGTTTTTTTTTTTTTTTTTTTTTATAGCAACACTGTTCCTTTACGTCATTGGAGTTCAAAGTAGAGACGTGGGAACATTTCGCAACCTTTTACGTAGGGGTGGAGTCTTGGCAGAGCCTTACAGGAAGGACCAGCATAGGACAGATTTATCTTTCTGGGACTTCCATGATGATATCGATCGAGGCTTACCTGTATTATACTGATACCTTATAATTCCCTTGATTAAATGACTCTTCACTGCATAGTGTCACCTCCGGGCAAGGGAGGGAGGGATTGAGTCACTATGCAGTCTCTTCTTCGGTGATTTCAGATAATTATCATCAATCTTCTCTTAACAGGTAAGCTCGATTGATTCTTAATTATCCTTCAATCACCTTGAAGAGACTGCATAGCTCCTTATTCTTCTATTTATTTAATTTACTCAGTTGCAGATGTTTAAAGGGTTGTGAAATGTTTTTTTTTTTTTTTTTTTTTTTTTTTTTTATATATTACCTCATGAGTTCGATACATGGCAAAAGATATATAATATACAAGCTATTCTTCTTAACCAGATAAATCACATTTGTCTATTTGACCCAAATTTTATGTATGATCTGTTATTTTTGCTATTGCTTGACCCGAATATATGTATATTTTTGTACAACCTATGACAAAGATCAACATTTTCATGTTGATCTTTACCTACCTAATCGGATATTTTGTGTTACTGTTGTACACCCAAAAGAAGTGAAGTTATTTGTATAATTAAAGAGTATGATGGTTAAAGAACAATTGGATCAGGTGTATAAAAATGTTTTTGGCCACAATTACCTGCCTACTAACTTGATAGTTGCAAAAGAACAAACAGAAGATTCAAGCAAAAATTTCAAAAATTCAAGCAGGGCTCAAAAGTCTCATCTGGTTCAATGAATATTAATCTTCATAGATATTATCAATTATCTGATTTGATAAAGCTACCTTATATTGGTTTGCTAAAGCTTGTTAATTGCGGCTTAAAATTTATTTTTGGACATCAATATGTATATGTATTAGGCATGGTTATGATAGTGGTATAATGATACCTAAACTGTTTGTTTATTTAATTATAATGGCCTCACCATAATTATGTACTTACTTAATCATCTCATTTTAACTCATTTTCTAAACCATTTTAATATGGTCTTAGTTTAAGTAATACAGCCCCCAACGATGGATTTTTTTAAATATTTTGATAATATATCAACTTGTCTGGTGATTTCCAGAGTATTTTCTTCCCAAAGGTACTTAATCTATACAGTATTAAGTACAAATAATATCTAAGATTTTTAATCTGGTCACATGTTGCTTTCTTTTCTTTCTATAATCTAAATAGCTACTGTGTAGTTAGAAAATAAATATATTTGCCAAGTAATCCCTGTCATTAATTTTTCCTATATTTTACAATTCCTGAAAGAAAAAATCAATTTATACCTGCCTATACCTAAATTGTTACTCTTGTCACTTACTAGCATACCTAATGTAAGACTACAAAACAAATTATGGGTGGTACATATTCCTTATCTTAATTTTTTTAAATAGGACTTTCATAATGGGTGATTTAGTGGCATTTATTTAGGGCATTCATTTAAAAATGTAAGGTTTAACATTTTTTAAGAAAATAAAGTAAAAAATACTAGGTAGTATTTTGAATTTGCACATAATTATTGGTACTTATCTATCTAGTCATATATAGCTCACCCAACTACATTAAGTGAAAAGAAGCTTTTCAAAATATGTACAAATAAAAAAGCTGTAAAGGTATACCAGCATAGGCCATAGTAATATTACTGCTCCTGTCTGAGTTTTGAAATATTCCCACTCATAAACATCTAACAAATTTCGCTGCTCTCATTATTCTTTAAAAAATATCCAGCAAGATGTATGTCATAACACAAGCATACTATACCACATACCCTATTATATGTATTATTTTGTCATACAAGATGAAATAATGGGTAGGTTATGTAACAAGGTCGGCCAAATTATTTAAGATCTTGGTACTGTTTTGTTTTGTACTCTAAGTACCTGGGTAGGTATACAATATACAAATTATACAATTATGTATCTTCCTACTTATTAGTTATCATTTCACACAGACAAATCTACTTGAATATTTATGTTATTAAATATTAAAATTAAAACGAAAATTTCTAATTGACCCATAGGACATTTTATAATAAAGATTTTTAAAGACAGATTTGAATCCTGTGAAAATTGGATTTTTATTTATTTGATGTGGATGTCTTCAGCATTGGCCTAATTATTTTACTTGAATATATCTGTCATTATTGTTCTGACAACTTTCCTGGATTATGTTTCCTTTATTTTATATGTGATATAATTCTTCAGTACTTATCATTTTTACTAGTGTTTTTCTACAATCATAGTCTGTTGTCAATTAACGGTTCTGCATGGGAATAGGAAGTTTGAAAAAAATATAATACCTTTTTTATAATTAGTCATCCCCACGAATAGAAGGATGAGTATGTAAATAAAGCCTAGGGAGCAACAATGTCTACAGCCTAATGTCTAGGTTCTTGACTCAATTCCACATTTCCCCTTTAGTTTAAATCATAAGATGGATAGAATACCTACTGTCTCATTTGTGGATAAACTTCAGTAGGTACCAAAAATTTGTTAAGCAATAATTATCATGGAGTTTATTGCTTCGTAATTGCTATTTACAGGTATTTGTTCAAGCCTGTTCAATGGATTGTAACGACAAACAACAATATGTCAAAAAGGAATAGCAGCTTTTTTCAGGTGGATATACTCAATACTCAAGAGGAATACCGAATTTTATGATATCACAATTATGTCCTTCAATTACAGGTGTTTTATTTCATGGCATAGTTATCACAGTATTTCATTATACATTCTGTGTAAGGTATTTGATCCCTTGAACTGAAATTACTTCCAAGTTGCAGTAAATACCCAGTATTGAAATAACCAACAAGCAATACCTACATAATTGTATGAATTAATAAAGTCAGCTTAATTAATTCAATAAATACATAAACCTAGTATGTCCCTCATGTTACATACTAAGTAAACCATATCTAATAAACACATTATCATGGTTTTCTGAATTTCTGACTATCATGATAACTATCATGTCATATGACATTTAAGAATTGATTTTTGATGGGATACCATTATGGTTAGATCCAGTCTTTCTAAAGCCTTGAATGGGTATTTGTTTGAATGCCGGATAAACATACCGACAATGAAATATGCAACATGGCGATTTCTATTAATAAAATCTTTTCCAAGATAGGTATACCCAAAGGAGAAATAAAATAAAGGGTTATAGACTCCACGGACCACAGCGTAGTAACTACTGATATAATAGTCTCTTTCATATTATGTTTTACTCCGCTATTTTTAGGGCTCTGAAAATGAAGCTTAGCTTTTTGATCTTTGATTTAAGATATGAGAGAGATACTATTAATTACTAACCAAAACAGTGAGTGTTTCACTTTGTGTATTAATGTATAATTATGTATACATACTATGGTATGCTTATAAAATATTATGTATAAACCCAATAATTTTGTATAAAATATTGACACTGTTCCGTATCTCATGTAAGGTATTTGTGTTATAGGTACCTAATACCTTATTAAATATCTCAATTTTCTTATTTTTATGTTTTGCAGTTGAATTTTTAATACCTAGGTATTTCACTTCCACTGGGTCATGGCCAGAGTGGTAGTTGTGGTTCTATCGCCCTTGGTGGGTAGGCCCATGTTCGGTGGTAGACTATTCAAGTCCGGTACAGTATAAGTATGAGTACCATTTCTTGTCCCAGAGGTGATTCTATTGATGTAATTATGTTACTTATTATATATTCCAGACACCCAAGTTACCTGGTGTTTGGTAATAATTCTTTATGGATTGAGTTTCATGGTACATTCAAACAATCTATTTATTTCTAGCTTGGCATAAGTAAGAAGAAAACAGAAATAATTGATTTCTATACTTCTATTTCTATTTGGACTGTCTGGGTCTGACTGAGTCTTGAATACATAGAATCTGAGTTATTAAAAAATAGAAGAAGAAACATATGATTGTACTATTTTGCATTTGGTTCATTATGAACTTACTGTTAGGGAAGACTTTTAATAGGTGGTAGCTGTGACCCCTTGTCTCTTCCTAAGCAAAATATGGCATGGTGACATTCATAGGTACTTATATCCTAGGTGATTAAATCTTCGGTCTATGATAATCAGTAAAGCATCAGTAAATACTGTGCATTTAATAGCTTGGTGTTTACCATGCTGCGGTGAATATTGTATCCTTTAAAGGATGCTTTCTCTGTGCGTTTAACCACGCAGGTTAACTCAAGACAGGAAAATCTTTTTTGTGTGTCTTTTGACCACTTCACCGTTGAGGATTTTTTCAGAGGTAACTTTTAATATATTGTTCGTTGAATTCTCTCGGTACAATTGTCCAGATGCAGTACCTAATCTATGTAGTATTATCTCTATCTTGGTAAAATTATATAACAAAAGAACATACCTATTTTTCCGGTCTGACCCATAGGTCATACATTTATGTATGTCATTTAGGAATGGAAGTTCCATTGTGGAGCTCATCGAGTTCTATTATCTATATAATCCAGTTTTCTTACTGTATGTTTGTTGTTAAAACAACAAACGTGACAATACGTCAACAATGTTATAGTTATGAATTCGAACCGCGAGATGCAAAGATGAAAGAAAGATGCACTTTTTGCTAGGCACTCGTGGAGACAAACAATTATCTACGTAATTGAATGGGTTCCCCAGTCACTATTTAGGACCCTTTAACTGTGTTTAATTCATTTTTGTTTTGCACAAAACGCAAGCGATATAGGTTAGTTTTTTACCGCACATATTTTTATGTCCACAATCATTTTACAGTCTGTGATGTAAGCCTCACTTGTCCTCGTCTGCAGGTTATCTTACACGATATTTATACAATAATTAGTGGAATCGGCTTAGTAACAAAAGCATTTTTTATCGAGAAGACGATAAATAAGCCATTTTACGTCGCGACATTTGAGACACAATGACGTAAAGGAACAGTGTTGCTATAAAAAAAAAAAAAAAAAAAAAAACTTTAAAATTGTGGAAATAATACGCGCACCAGAGATGCCTGCAACTGAGTAAATTAAATAAATAGAAGAATAAGGAGCTATGCAGTCTCTTCAAGGTGATTGAAGGATAATAATAACTAAGAGATATTTCTTATAATTCATTGTAATATTTAAAGTATTGATACTTAAATTTGAAAAATACGCAAGCGGCCTCCAGGACCGACGTTAGGTGGTAGTGTAACTGAAATACACGTCAGGTGGCTAAGGGTTAATTTATCTGACGTATAAAAATGGTGTTATTAATGAAAATATTGTATTGTTATTGCACAGGCTCTCAGACGTATAATTACGTCAAACGTATACACGTTACACCTCGTTTTGTTAGCTTTTAGTACTTACAAAAAAACTTTTATAGTTTGTTGTTAAAAAGCAGTCAACAAATATTTTTAGCAGTATCATTGTTTCTTTAGGTACTTAACGAAATCAAAAAATATTCTCCGCAATGGATATTTTTGTTTGAAACCGCGTATCCCCACCCTCATAAGGCATTTCTTACTAGTGAATAAACAAGCCTTTTAATTAATCATATAAAAAAAATAAGTATGTTTGTTTATAACGTAAGTAATTACTTTAACTCTAGCAAAAAAAAAAAACAATACTGTATGTATTGAATTTTTTTAATTAAAACGCATTTTAATATTACAAATAATTATTAAAGACAACAAGTAAAGACAACAACTCACAACAAGTAAAGATCTCCTTCGTATTTCTCCGCATTTTTCTGTTTTTTTTTTAGCCTTTTCTAACCAGTCTTTTCCTATTTATCGTTTGAGCTCGTGAAGCCATTGTACACAAAATGAGATTTAATTCAACTTCCTACTAATTTATCAACATTATGTATGTTTTATTTCTACGAGGAAATCGTATACTCGTATTGTCACGACAATTTAGCATTATGGTTCAACTTTATCTCATTCATTTAGTCAAAATGTCAAGCCAATCAACCAGTGGGAGAATATTTTACATGTTCTAGATACGAGGGTGTTACCTCCAATAATTTGATTATTACATCGACTTGGCATTTTTTCTGTTTTTCTATATTGATGTATACCTTTATACGTTGTATAATTATGTTACCGAGTACCTTAAAATTTTGAATATAAAATTATGAAGCGTTATTTAGTGTTGATTATTCTTATAGTTTAAGTGCCACAGCATCTGGTAGGCTTTTTTAAAAAAAGAGCCCGCGCGCTAGTTCTTCAGAATAGTGCCAAGCCATTTATAACATTCCGCTGTTTTATGTTCATCTAAATAATTATCTGATGTATATTTATATAGTCATATAGTCATTTATTCATAACACCATTTGTTACAAGTCAAAAAGTAAACATCACATTAGGGCACTATACAATACACATAATACACATAATACGTATACAGATCTTTCAGTTTTGCGCAATTATTATTATGTTACTGTAATTCTTTTTTTATTTATAGATATATTTTCATTTAGGTAAAAACAACAGCCCCAATCCACATCAGTTATTACTACGAAAACAAAAACAAAACCATTTCTGAGAATCCCAACAAGACTTTTTAGAACCATTAAACAACACGCATACAAACGTACCCTGTCACAATAAGACAAACTACACGATCACTACGCCAATCATCAACTAAAATACAATTTTATTGCGACAGAGTTTCATAAAAAGCTGTATTTATTTGAGTCAACGTGTTAACAAGCTATCAAGAAAACAATTTTCTCAAGCGATAGTCGTCAGATTATTAGCTGAGAGAAATAAATACCGTGAGGGGTCGAAAAGGGGATGATGCTACACGGGGTCTCGGGGGGTGGAAAGGGGGTCTTATTAATATTATATGGCGGTGTCGGAATAAATTAATCCGCAGTGTTGGAGCAGAATGCCGAACAATAAACGTATAGAGTGTTAAACTTGACTATTTCGTCGGTCATAATAGATGGATTAGTGTGGATATGCCAGGATTGTAGTCTCAGGTGAGAAGCAACTGCTGGACTGTCTCGGTGGATCTTTTTTTTTGTATGTTCGTCAGACTTCTCCTCCAACACAAGTCGGAGACGTTAGCAACCAAGGAGCATGCTCCTTGTTAGCAACAAACACTATTACATCATCTTGCGATTTATGCAAATTTACTATCATATAAGTCGAGCAAAACGAGTACATGGTTTTATAAACGCGTATGCTATTTTCGTGGGATGAAATAAAAGACACAAACAATTTCTTTTCTTTTCCTCTTTTTTCTTGATTATTTTCTTGATGTTATTATTTTCGTGGCTCTGTGGTTAGTGACCCTGACTTCTGGGTCAAAGAGACGTAGGTTCGATCTAGGGCAAACATTTGTGTGATGAAAATAGGTGTTTGCTCTGTGTCTAGGTGTTATTTAGGTACTTATTATCTATATAAGTATGTATTTCAAATATGTATATGTACTCGTAGTATATCAGTCTCTAGCAGCCATATGACAAGCTTTGCTTTGTTTTGAGTCAGAGACCTTGTGTAAGATGTCCCCTTTATTTATTTAAAAATAAAAAATCTATTATGAGTTTAAGGCTCATGACTGTCTCGTTAGTGACCAGAAAAAGTTGGATAAGAGTCTATTTTACATTGCGACATTGATGACGACTATAGTTATTTTTTAGGAAAACGAAACGGACAAACGATATAAAGATGGAAAAATGTTTAGGTAGAATGGGGAAAATTGTGAATAAGGGAGGACTAGGGGAGGCCTATGCCGAGAAGGCGACTTAAGGCATTATATTAAATTGTAAATTCATCTCACTTATTAAGTTGTTTAGTTTTGTAAACCGTGATAGAATAAATAGCTTCTTGGATTTATTTTTACTGATGGTAATTTATGATTTTTATAGAAGAAATAATAATAATCATATTTACCTAGGTTTGTGAAACAAAAGAGATACTTTTTCGTAACATTGATTGAATAGAAAAAAATAAGTACTTTAAACACATTTCTTAACGCATACCTAACGGCAAACCAAATATGTATTTACTTATAACATAAGTATATTTTTAAACTTAAAAGTGTTATAAATAAATACATATTCGGGACATTTAACATAGCATGTCTGACCCCAAACAGAGCAAAGATTGTAATATGACAGCCAGAGACTGATATACATACTTATATATTTTTAAGTATTTACATAATTAATAAGATAATAAGCATCCAGACACAGATGAAACACCTATATTCAACACAAATAGTCTTGCTCTGGGTGGGAATCGAACCCACGCCTCTATGTCCCCATAGTCAGGGTCACTAACCGTTGAGCCACCGTGGCAGTCAATTGACACAATGAAACGATAAAAAAAAAAATCTTATCCACACTACTCTAGCCTTAAGACGCAGCCTAAGGTATCCTCTTAATTTGTTGACCGTCCCCCTTAATGCCCCGACATAAACATCAAATATCTGAAAGGACTATAGCCCGTGAAATTAAGCTGGCTAGGTTCTAATTCTTATGCTCGTTAACTTGAAGGTGTGATCGTGTTATCTCGGAGGACTTATTAACTAGGGAATAAGGTGTTAGTTGCCTTGCAATATAAGTTTAAGCTGGGTTAGGTTAGGCCAAGGTAATGGTATCTAGCAGTATACTGTGACTCGTCATAATTACTTACAGGCCCGCGTGACCACGCAGCGCGCAGTATGCTACAGGCGCTAGAGCTGCCCGCCTGGTAGGTAAATCGCACGCCTATTGATTACAAACCCCAAGGTTCGTCCGTCACACCGGTGCATCTGTGACTTTTTAACCGACTTCCAAAAATTGGAGGAGGTTCTATGTTCGTGTGTATGTTTTTTTGTGTGTGTTCATCGATAATTTCGCCAATTGTGAACCGAATCAAAAAATCCTTTTTTAGTTCGAAAGGGTATACTCTCGAAGTGGTCCCATTTAAATTTTACAGAAATCGGCTGAGCCGTTTTCGAAAAAACGAATAATAATGTAAGCATTTCGAGCGAAATATCCGAATTTTGACATGAACATCGATAATTTCGCCAATTGTGAACCGAATCGAAACAATCTTTTTTAGTTCGAAAGAAGATACTCCCAAGGTGGTCCCATTGAAATTTTACAGAAATCGGCTAAACTGTTTTTGTTAAATTGTTTTTGATAAATCAAGAAATAAACAATTCGAATTTTCTACACGATAGAAGGCGGTTTTCGCCATTTTTTGCGAAAAATAATTATGGTGTTCCGAGTGTATACCAAATTCCGAGGCGCGTAGATATGATTCGCGTTCCTACCGTTTTTTGAAGACGGAATACTGCTTAAATACCAGTACCGTGGTTAGGATAATATGTTCAAAAGTCGCTTTCGGGACCGTGTAGAGCTGTTGGGGCTGCTCTGGGTTTGAAAGAGTGCTCATAGTCCCGACTTTAAACACAGAGGTCGAATACTCCGGTTTTAGGGGTACATACCGACCATACTTTAACTACAAGTCGCGAATTATAAGTCTAGCGCTGAGCGAAGTGTGGAGGGGATGGCTGCGCATGAGTTTAGTATGGCGGTCACCATGCGCAGCCATCGCCTCCACAGTACCCTCAGCGCTTGACTTAAGCCGCTACTTGTACAAAACCAAAATGTGTTTTATTCTCTAAACATTCAATTGCAATTTTTATATTTACAGAGTAATACATATTTACAAGGTAAGTGTATATTAAGCCCGATTACAGAGGCGCCAGCGTTAATTTAATAGCAACGTAAAAAGCGTTCTCCCTATCGAATACCTAAAGTGAAAAAGAAACAGGACTATGCTATTTAGCTATTATAATTACGCTGGCGCCTCTGTAATCGGGCTTATTATCTAACTAAATCACAATAGTAAAAAAAAAGTTGAATCTGCCATCATTTCTTCGTCAAATACTTACTACAACTCTATTTTATAGGATTATTTTGTGTAAAATGAGGTAGGTATGTACTTCTTGTTGTATAAAATTATGATAAATTTTTTTACTGTCTTTTTATTATTTTGCATTTTACGTATTATACAAGTTTGTTCTAATATAACACGAGAATGAGAATAATTTTATTCCTCATTTATTTATGCATACATTTAAGCCTGATTACAGAGGCGCCATCGTAATTATTATTAGCTAAATAGCATAGATCTGTTTCTTTTTCAATTTAGGCATTCGATAGAGAGAACGCTTTTTACGTTGCTGTTAAATTTACGCTGGCGCCTCTGTAATCAGGCTTATTATACACATAAAAATATACAAATTAGACCTTAAATCTAATACAGACTATTTAGAGGTGTACATGTGAACCCTGTTTTTTTAAACTAAACAAAGTGTTGACTGCTAGAACCTACATGATAAAGTAAATGAAAGCCGTAAGTTAATCTGTGTAATTACTCAGGTTAAGTTTTACCTTCGTTTTACTGTGCGTGAAGTAAGCGTATGAGTTTAAGGTTAACTACTTGTTTTATACTTTTAACTGAACATACTTATTAAGCTGTAACTTACTCCTTTTGTAGGCAGTCGTGTAAAAAAGTTATTCCCCATTCTGCTGCCTACGCCTCAAGTATGCATTTACCATAACTTTTTTTACTGCATCTAGAAAAGGTCAAATCACACATATTAGCTTTGAATCGGAAATATTTCTAAAATTAAAATCTTTATTTTGGTATTAGTGACCTGTTATCTTGCCGTATTCTAAGAATGCTTAGAAACACAGTATGATTGGGTTGGCCTATATTATAATGATGATGATGAGTTAGTTGTTTAATCTTATTGGTGTCTCTGAAGGCATTCTATAGTAAAAATGCAGAGGTAATGTAACTGTATCTCTATTAGGAAAACAGTCTTGCATGTAATAATTAATAATACCTAGTTAAACAAGAACACCAATCCCGGAATCCGTAGCGCAGTCTCGCCAAAAATAGAAACGCTATAATCATTTTCGCCAAAAATGACACCACTGACTTCAACCATGTACAGAATTCCAATAGTTTGCACGATTCGATATGATATCATCCATGCCCATTATTTTTGATTTATCAAAAACAGCTCAGCCGATTATAATAATGTTTAAATGGAACCACCTCGATATATGTATATCTACCCTTTCGAAATTAAAAAGATTTTTTAAATCGGTTAATGATTGGCAAAAATGTTGTTCATCAATATTTTCGCCAATATGTTTGATGACTGGGTAAAAAACTCATTATTATAATTAGTCCGTGAGTTAGATTATCAAAAAATATTGGACACGTATTTTTTCTTTTATTAATCAAACAACAAATGACAAAGATAAACCTTGTCAAAGTTTGGGAGTGACGTCGTGACGTCACCTCTCTTACAGAAGTCTACACATTTGTATGGCACTTATGACGTCACGCGAAACTTTGGCGGACTATATCTTCATCAATTTTTGCTTAATTGACAAAAGAATAAATACGTGTCTGTCGAAAGAAAAATTAATTTTTGATAGTCTATCTGACGGACTAATTATATATTTTAAGCCCTATTGTGAACACAATAATAAAGAAAATATTAGATCCTCCTCTTTGGAAGTCGGTTAAAAATAATGCGATCCCAAACAGTTAAGTCTGCATGAACCACAAGGAAAACAAAGTTGTTTCTCCTCTCATCCAAAGAAAAGAAATCAAGCCCACTATTTAATAAAGCAGCGTATTGAGTTGTAAAAGAGTTTACGGCTCGGCCCGGCCAATTAGAAGGTGGAATTTATGACCGACGGCGACCGTAAATTGTAGCATTTTAATTTAACTCCAAGTTCGGACTTTGCTGTCAGATTTTTCCAAGTAATTAAGATTTTTGAAGTGAGCTGAGTACGGTTAGCTAGCTGACAGACCAATCCGCGTCGGTGCCCGTTTGGCTGTTTTAAACACGCTTTTTCTATTAACGGTGTAAAAGTTGAGGTAATTTTTACAAAAGTTTGAAATTTTAAAAGTTTGAAAGAAGTGTTTATGTCCCTTTTAACCCCTTGTACAAAAAGGAGTGTTATAAACTTAACGTATGCGTCTGTGCGTCTTTGTGTGTATCTATATCTCGCTATAACATAATGATATTATCATATCAGTTTCATAAATAATTCGACCGATTTTATGCTGTATTTGAACGAAAATTTGAACAAATCATAGTCTTTATTTAACACTAGCTGACCCGGCGAACTTAATTTCATGCTATATCTTAATCAAATATAGCTAATGTGTTATTCTGATGTATAAGCATTACTATTGCAAAGTTTCATCTCAATCCGTTCAGTAGTTTTTGCGTGAAAGAGGAGCAGAACATAGTAGGATTTTGTAACAATAACTATAAAGTTAGAATTTTACAATTTTTTACTGTACTGTACTGTATCAGCCTTTTAATAGTCTACTGCAGGACGTAGGCCTACCCACGAAGGGTGATTGGGCCATATCCACCACGCTGGCCCAGTGCGATTTGGTGGATTCAGATACGCCATCGAATTTCTTCTACGGACTTGTGCAGGTTGCCTCACGATGTTTTCCTTCACCGAAAAGCCAGTGGTGTGAAATTCCGTACATAGATTCCGAAGATTGAGTGCTATGCGAGACGAGCCCGCGTGCTAGTACTCCAACCTTGAGAAAGATCGTCAAATGCGATCGAAACTATACTAGTATCCTGCTTAAATCAAACGTGAGCAACACCTGTGTTTTACTTAATTAAAATTCCGAAGAACTCATTGGTATGGGACCGGGATACGATCTTACCATTGTAAGGCGGGTTATTTGTTGATTATTTGTCTATTTATATGTTTGAGTTTGTTACTCTTTCACGCAGCAACAATGCTTCGTATCAACTTGATATTTGGCATAAATATCGATCAACAGCTGTCAAATGTCACAGACTACTATTTATTCAGAAATAAAATAAGAATCCTGTGAGAAGTCACCGGCAAAACATTAAATTATTCAGACTCACAAATAAAAGTTTTTTATTTATTATGCTAAAGTTCGTAAATAAATTTTCAACTAATGTTAAGGCTATCGGAAATAGATCAAAACTTGAACTGAAACGAAATTAAATTTTCTTATTCATTAATGACTTATGACCCGCCCCGGCTTTGCACAGTTTTATTATACATATAAACCTTCCTCTTGAATAACTCTATCTATTAAAAAAAACCGCATCAAAATCCGTTGTGCAGTTTTAAAGATATAAGCATACATGGGGACAGCGGAAACGCCTTTGTTTTATACTATGTAGTGGTAGTGAAGAGAAAAAAGCAAGGAATTTCATAAAGAAAATGACTGTTAAACGTTGCATAAAAAACTTTATTACATGAGTATTTCCGCAAATGAATGTAATTTCCTCAAACTAATAAAAAAACAGAAGGCAATCTTTGAACAACAAAAACATAACGCCCCAAACCAGACCATTAAAAATAAATGAGCAAAAAAATTAAACTCAAAGATTTCGCCCAAACAGGGTGTTTTTAATTAAATTTTTAATAAACACTTCCGTGGCTTTGTTTTACTATCACGATCCGGGTATTAAGACGATATATTACAAAATTTTAAATTATCTGCAAAGGGTCCGTGTTGCTCAGCCAACAGCGATTACTGTAAACTTCAGGCGCAGTTAACAAGCTTTTGTAGAAGCTTCAATCATCAAATAGATATCACTACATAGTATAAAACAAAGTCGCTTCCCGCTGTCTGTCCCCATATATGCTTATATCTTTAAAACTAGGCAACGGATTTTGATGCGGTTTTTTTTAAATAGATAGAGTGATTCAAGAGGAAGGTTTATTTGTGTAATACACATGTGCAAAGCCGAGGCAGGTGGCTAGTAATAAATATATGAAACAACAAGTGAGCTACATTAAAGATCTGTAAACAATCATAAAACAAACAAAAAAAATAGAAAACTCAGAAACATTATTGAATCACAGTATAAAACCATCTAAGTAAATTATAGGCACCAGAAGTCAACTAAATAAGAATGTATTAAAAATACATATATATGTATCTAATTGATTATGAACTACGAGTAACGTAGTAGAACATACTGACATGTGGACAGACACAACAAATAGTTTTGGATATCAACAGGACATTAAAGTCTATTTTGCAAATTATGGCATTCCACAGCCATGAGTATGATGTCGATGTAAATATGTATGTATTACAATTTGATTACATTTACATAATAAACTACCATCATTGATCCAACAATCCGCTACGAGTACTACAGCGTGGTAGTAACGCAAGTTTATGTTATACAAGTGGCTTATAATATACAATACAACGACATTGCTCAAGTTTGTTTATGAGCCGTTGGAAATTCATCTGAAATGTATCTAATGGGTCTAATTTTTAGTAAGAAGCTTATCAACTGTTTGATGATTCCAGTGTACCGGAAAGCGTTGGGGAAAACAGATCGGAGGTGACGAGCCCATTTAAAGCGCGTTATAATAATGGGACGTGGGGTCTAATCCAGATTTCATGTTTTTAAAAATATGTGAGTAAAATACATTTATTAAAAATATATCACGGAGAATGTACTCGTACATTTACTCGTATTATTCAGATTTTTTAAAGTGATCAATATTGAACAGGCAGTAAAAGCCGTGGTGGTCTATTGGTAGTGATACCTGCCTTACAATCGCAGTTGTGGGTTTAAATCCCAGTCCCATACTAAGTTCTTTGAATTTATGTACGGTATCACAGATCACTGGCTTTCCGGGGAAGGAAAACATCGTGAGGCAACCTGTATACGTCCATAGATGAAATTCGATGGCGTATGTATGTGAATCCTCCAATCCGCACCGGGCCAGTGTGGTTGATATGCCCCAATTACTCCCCCTCGTGGATAGGCCTACGTCTTGCAGTGGATTATAAAAAAAGGCTGATACAGTACAGTAATGAGTAGAGACCAAGTGCCGACAAGCGCAGCGTAGGATGCCCACCTACAAGGTGGACAGATAACATCATCGCGATCGCAGAGTCCCGTTGGATGCGAGCCGCTTCCAATTAGTCTTATTGAAGATCTTATGGGAGGGAAGGCCTATGTCTAGCAGTGAACATTTTATAGCTAAAACGACGACGGCGATGACGATATACTCACTGTCACAAGTATTAAGCAATTCCATTCCACAGGTATATAATCTATACATCTTCTATACATATACGAGGGGTGATCCAAAAGTAACGATAATCAGTTATTTCTACTGCACACAAAAATACAAAAAAAATATCAGTCACCTGCTCAATTACCAACTAGTTCAGGAAAAAAAAATCATATAAATAGGCCACGATTCCCGGGAGCTACATTCATTTCAATACGGGCTGTCAAGGAGTGAACATCAAAATGGAAAAACACGAAATCAGAGCTGTCATTAAATACCTCTGCTTGAAAAAAATATCTACCAAAGACATACATAGCGACTTGGTGGAAACATTAGGGGACTCTTCTCCTCCATATTCCACAGTTGCACGCTGGGCTAAGGAGTTTAAGCTGGGAAGAACATCGACGGAAGACGAAAATAAAATTGGAGTGTCTGTTTGTAATATTAAAATAACCGGTCTGTTTGTTCCGGCTTATCTCTGAAATGGCTGGACCGATTTTGACGGGACTTTTATTGGCAGGTAGCTGATGTAATAAGGAGTAACATAGGCTACGTTTTTTTTTAGATTTCAAAATTTTCTTATCTCGGGCTAACGCGGGTAACACCGTAAGGCGCAGCTAGTTATCTAAACTTCCTAAAATAAAGAATCTTCCTTTCTCGTGTTTCTTTTTACTAACGAAATAAAATACATCGCAGTAAATTCTATAAAGTCACAGGTATTTTACGGCGAGCTGTAATTTGATGTTATTTCAATAAGTATTGAGGCTTGTTTATAACCGACGAGAAAAGGCATTCATTTATTCTCCTACCATTGTATTTGAACATTTACTTTTGTTTTATTTTATACTAGCGACCTGCCCGGCTTCGCAAAGATGTTTTATGCATATAAACCTTCCTCTTAAATAATTTTATCTATTTAAAAAAAAAACCGCATCAAAATCCGTTGCGTAGTTTTAAAGATATAAGCATACATAAGGACAGACAGACAGGGAAGTGACTTTGTTTCATACTCGTACTATGTAGACCTGTATTTTTAAAGAACTTTGACTGCAGGGTTGTGAGTTGAGAATCACCACTACTGTTAGTTAGCTAACACTATCACGCTAACTAATATTACAAATTGCTTTACTAACATAAGAAAAGTGTATTTTTTTAGTTTCTTTGTTAGTCTTTGGTGTGTCAACAGCGCTAAAGACGGCTAGATTTTTTACATGAAAATACCTTCAAAAGTGGGAAAGAGATCGAAACCGCGAGAAAAATCTTGTCATATCTAAAATAATAATAAGATATTTCAGTCAATTTTGTGTTGCAATTCTGACTTTTTTCTACAATTGAGCAAAGATACGACTGAAAAGTTTCATCATCATCATCATTAATTATATGACCTTGCCTACTATAGTAGGTCACGCGTTTATTCTTGTGTTAAGACAATAGCATTATTTAAAAACCTTTTTTATTTCAAGTTAAATATCTTATTATTTTGTAAAACCGTTAAGATAGTAATCAGGTAGGTTGACTGGCCAACCTGTCGGACATAAAAATGTTTTGTCCCCTACCTACTTCAAACAGTAAGTGAAATTCAACGTGGTCATGAAAACATAGAAGTACTCGCTGAAAACATCTTACACAGCATAAAGTGAGCAACAAGATCATAAAAAGCATTTTTTACGGAGGCGCAGCGCATTTCGTCGTATAATTCATTTTGCAGAACTCCAGGCTGTGTATTATTATTCTGTTTTATTGAGATTGAATAGAGATAAAATATTTGTATGAGTAAGTAACGCTAACATAGCTTGACTAGGTGTTCTCAGGCACCAATTGCAAATGTTAATAATCTGCCAAGTACGAGTCGGACTCGCGCACGAAGGGTTCCGTACTGTATGGCAGCCCCCCTAAAATATTTACTTTATTTTAATTTAATTATTTATTATTAAAGTAAGCGTGCAGCTAAATATTCTGTGAATATTTCAAGCATCTACCTGTTACCATTATTGATATCGAGCGAAAAACGGCTAAAAATTTAGATTTGTTGTTTGGGAGCTCCCCTTAAATATTATTTTCATATATTTTTAGTATTTGTTGTTGCAACAGAAATACATTATCTGTAGAAATTTCAGCTTTCTAGCTATAGTGGTTCATGAGAGACAGACCGACAGACGGACAGACGGACATCGGAGTCTTAGTAATAGGGGCCCGTTTTTACCCTTCGGTTACGGAACTCTAGAAACGGATGTTACTATCGATATTGTGATTTCAATTTGGAGCTGACTCTATGGTCGGAGATGTGGTTCTACTCGTAGAACCATCATAGGATGGATGAGATTTTGATTTTTACAATCGCCACTGGACAAATAAACTGATTAAACCACATGATTGTTGTGGATACAAACCGCTAAGCTGTTTTTTTGACCGACGAAACAGGGTAAGTACTCAATTCTACGCGTATAAATATTTTTTATTTATAACCACGCATTAATTTTACGTAGTGGTCCGATTTCGATTTTTTTTTTTTTGTTGGAAAGAATATACTTCGAAATGGGTTTCTCTAAATTTTAACGAAATCGGCTGAGCCAGTATCGATAAATCAACAATAATGTTAAAAATGCTACATCGTTCCGTGCGAAATATTCGCGAATTCTGTACACGATTGAAGTCGGTCATGATATTTTTTGCAAAAAATAATTATCTTCTGGACAATTCATAATAGAGGCTAACATTCAGTTGTAGACATACTATAACTAAAATGCCGTAGTAAATAGCCCAATAACATTTGATAACAGCTCTAATTTTGGAAAATCCATTGCAGTGAACGTGCATGACGTCACTTAACGTCACAATACCGTCCGTGACGTCAGACTGAGAATTAGATTACGCGCTGACAGCACCCGGGCGAAGTGGTTGAACCCCACCAGGGAATCAGGAGTGAAATGGGTATTTTACATTATATCTAAATGTTTATGTAACATTTATAGCTGTACACTTTGTTTCAACACCAATAAGAAACTTTTTTATGGAAATGAGCAAGGCGAACTGGGCAGTGGAAACGGTATTTTTAACCGACTTCCAAAAAGGAGGAGGTTCTATTATGTACCTTTTTTTTGTGTATGTTCATCGATAATTTCACCAATTCTGAACCAAATCGAACATTTTTTTTAGTTCAAACGGGTATATATACTCCCGAGGTGGCCCCATTTAAATTTTAAAGAAATCGGCTGAACCGTTTTTGAAACATCAACAATAATGTAAATCATTTGAGCGAAATATTCGAATTTTGTACACGATTGAAGGTGGTTTTGCCATTTTTTGCAAAGAATAATTATTGTGTAACAATACATATAGTAACGCTTACTTTTGTATGCCTTAATTTTAGATATTAAGTAGACTATATCGCATTGAATGTGAACAGAGGCCAAAAAAGACATTTTTATTTATACAGTTGTAGTGACGAAATAAAGTGAAAATATACTCGTCACACCTCTATCACATTGCACGTATCTGGAATAGACATTCGATCGTACATTTATGTAGAGCTGAATTTGCTTCTATCAGTGTCGTAGGAGCACGTGGTGCAATCAACAGTTTTTCATCGAATAGTAAATACCAGAGCCACGTCTAGAAATGTTCAAAAAAGGTCTTCTGTATACGTCTATTAATATATATAACAATATCCCTAATGATATAAAGAGAGAAACATCATTAACATTATTTCGGTTCAAATCGAGCGCGTCGATTTTTGAAGTGTTTATCACAAAAATAACATTTCTATAAACCTAGTGTATGTAGCACGATAAAAATCATTCAATTAATCTTCATGTGCTTACTCATTTTAGTTTCTTTTTAGTTTGCAATTATACCTTTTGTTGGATCTAATAAGACTTACTCGTTCACTCTAAAATTATCGTGAAAAAAAAATCCTGTGCTTTATTAGGTACAATTAATAACACCTACATATTCTGCACGCGTAACGACGGTAAGACGTTTTTATGTATGTTATACAATCAATTTACGACAAAAACTTAGCAAGCGTCTTGCATGTATGAATTGCTCTTTAGGGTTCCGTACCCAAAGGGTAAAAACGGGACCCTGTTACTAAGACTCTGCTGTCCGTCTGTCTGTCACCAGGCTGTATCTCATGAACCGTTATAGCTAGAAAGCAGAAATTTTCACAGATGATGTATTTCTGTTGCCGCAATAACAACAAATACTAAAAGCAGAATAAAATAAATATTTAATTGGGGCTCCCATACAACAGACCTGAATTTTTAGCCGTTTTTCGCTCGATATTAATAATGGTAACAGGTAGATGCTTGAAATATTCACAGAGTATATAATTATATGTTTACTTTAATAATTAATTATTTAATGAAAGTGAAATAAATGTTGCCATACAGTACGGAACCCTTCGTGCGCGAGTTCGACTCGCACTTGTTAATTATACAAACATGCATAAAATTAATAGCATATTCAGCCAGTCTTTCAGGTATCGCAATCATGCCATTTGTCTTAGGCATTTCTACAGTATGTATCTATCTATTAATTATAAGTATTTATAGAATTCCCAAACAACTATACAAGTAAGATACTTAATGACTACTGTCATAGGCCCTCTCGGTTTGTCTGGCGAGCTCGAATCAAGTTTACTCGTAGCTAATTATCTCTTCAAAGGGAATGAACTCATCTGCATAAGTCCGACTGAGTGAGTTAGCTTCAGATATCATTAACGCTTGTGGCTGGGATAGATAATCTTATTTCTTCAAATGGCTAATTTGATTAAGGGATTAAAAAATGTTTGTATGATTTTTTAGATATTGAGTTTTGCTTTTTCTATACTGTTTATTTCTTTTGAGGGAGGTTTTGTGATAATGTTATAAATTTTTATTTAACTTTCCAATGAAAATCGTGTAATTATCGAACCAAACTTACTGACGACTCATCGTAATATACGTTTGGTTTTGATATCTTATTTTCATAAACCTGTAAAATAACCTACATAACACATTGTTATTCATTCATTTTTACAATATGACTATGAAAAATATATTATAAAAAACTTAAAAACTAGGGTGCCGCCGGCAGCGCGGCAAGGCCCAAGCTGTGGTTGGACCATGCTCAACTTATTATTGTTAATTATTATCAATCTAAGATCTTTTCCTCTGATCATCATAAAGTCCGCCATTGCGTCCATAAGTACGTTCCAGCATCAATTTAACCACTTTATAAAAGCTGGGAGGTGTAATTAACTCATAAAATTGGTTTGTTCCTCTTTGACGCAGCAACAGACAAAGGATTGACTAGATTTTTGGCATGGACATAAATTAAGAGATAGATTGACATAGGACACTTTCTATCTCGAAAAAAAAAACTGTTGCCTGTAAAGTCGGTATACGGGCGAAAGTTTTACGTGACAACGACTTTGAGACGAATGAGACGAATGAGAGCGAGTGAGAGGCACTTACGTGCCTCTCACTCGCTCTCATTGTGAGCGCATGAAGTGTGAGCGGAGCGTAACGCAGTTTCTTGAAGTGTCACCCGGCAAACCAATTTATAAGACGTTGTCACGTCAAAACGGAGTGAGTAAATAACAATTTATCTTAGTAATAATAATTCGTATTGCAGGCTAAAGTCGCCTTTTAAAAGTTACATCATAATAATAAATAAAAATAAAATAAATAATAATTTTATTTGTTCCATAACTTACTTAGGCTACTTAGGTGTTAGTAATTATTATTGACAATAACTGATTAAATCTAAAGTAGGGGGTAGTTCGAGAAAAGTGTGAGCGGAGCGTAACGCAGTTTCTTGAAGTGTCACCCGGCAAACCAATTTATAAGACGTTGTCACGTCAAAATAAACGGCGCGGGCGAAGCCGTGGGCAAAAACTAGTGGGTAGTAGATAAACAGGCAATGGACTTAAACGTAACATTGGCTTAATTTTATAGTGTAGGTAAACACGATAAAAACATACAAAATTAGCATCACTAAAATAATGTTTTTCTCCCATTTTTGAAGGATTTGGCATATTTTATAAATTGCGAGCTTTTTGGCTAAAACATTTACAATTTTATCTCAGAAATACTTAATGTAAAAGTTTATTAAGAAACACAGAAGCTATTGTTCAGAAAGAAAATTACTTTCTTAATATTTTATTCGATCGATTGACTTTTAGCTTTCTTCTGAAGAAGTCGATACAATAATTTTTCTAAGGTTTGACGCTAACTGTGAGTATTTTGATATCAAAGTCAAATGATTTATTGCAACATATGAAAATTACATGCGGTTCTTAATTAACATGTTTTGTGTAGTTATACATATGACCCTGATAAGGCAGGTATGGCAATATAATTATTCGTATAATTCGTATTGGAACGATTTATTATTATGTTTTCTAGATTATCGTTAAAAATTCGTCAAATGTGTAATAATATTTGGATAATAGAATAATTTTTAGTTGTTTTATAAAACAGTTTTCCTTTTCGATATCTTTTAGATTATTTGGCAGTTATATCTATTGAGTATTGTCAAAAACCAAACATCATCATTATTCACAGTCTTCTTTATCCCACTGCTTGGTATGGGCCTGTCTTTTACTGTACTTGTTGCTTCGGTCTTGAGCCAATCGTATCCAGATTCAACCCGTGATTTTCACTATAAGTCCACTAATCTTATGCAGCCTTAAGACTAACGCTCCGCTTATCTTGCCTTGGCCACCAAATTATAAATACAAATATTTCAACATTAACTAATAATATTTTTATATAATAAAACTAGTGACCCGCTCCGGCTTTGCACAAGTTTATTATACATATAAACATTCCTCTTGAATCACTCTATGTATTGAAAAAACCGCGTCAAAATCAGTTGTCGCTTTTAAAGATATAAGCATACATGGGGACAGCGGAAGCGACTTTGTTTTATACTATGTAGTGATGATAATGATGATGCGGCTTAAAACTTCAACAAACCGATTTCTTTATTATTTTATTTATTATTAGCCTGTTCCGTCCCACAGCTGGGCAAAGGCCTCCCTATTCTCCTTCCACTCTTCACGTTCCAAAGCTATGTGGGTCCAATTGTTACAAAAGGAGTCCAGTTCGTCCCGCTATCTCCGCCTGGGCCTGCCAACTGGTCTGACAGCCTGTTTCTTTAGGGCTATACAAATTTACAATGTATTAAAAATAGGTTTCTCCAGTCTCCATCGTACCGTAACTTTCAGCAATTCTGGCGAGCAAGCGTCCTCCCTAAATATCAAAAATATATCGCTAAGTGAGTGGAAAGAACGTAATCTTTGCTTATCTAAAAAGGAATATTCAATTTCTAAATAATCTTCTGCGCCTACAAAATATTATGCCTATTTTATATTTTCTCTTATTTTTCTTAATCTCGCTGAAAATCCGCTTACACGATGAAACCTTTGTAACGTGAACGAGAGAAATCTCGTCATGCGAGTTGGTATACTACGGGACAGATGTATGGCCGCTTTGGTGGTTTCATTATTTTTATACTACACCTGCTCGGAAAGTACCTTAATACTTTATCAAATTTACGGTAGAAAGTACGTCATTGCATATCGAACAAATATGCGGGGAGAAAACGCATCTGAGCGGGAGAGAAAAGTGTATGAAAATCCATTTCTCACGTGGTTTTTCTTTTTTAATTTTGGGTAAGACTATGCGCTGGTAACCTAAATATCAAAAGCCAAAAAGTTTTTATAGTGAGTTTTTATCTCCAAGTTCGCAAAATGACACTGGCCACTAGCTGTGTGTTGGATGGTGTCAAACAATTTGAAAAAAGAACATGAGAAAATTGCAGACGCCATTGGCGCCATTTTCAAGTGTTACATTAAGCTTCACTAATTGCAACAATTTCAATGTAAATTTCAATTAGTAAAGATTTAGTTTTTTATTTTCCTCGTAGGTGTAGTATAAAGCACTATGTATCACTCGAGAGAAAGTGCGATTCCCGATCTCGGGTGTTTTAACGACACCCTCGACGGTAATCGGTCACTTTCTCCTCTCGGTGAACAATGTTCTATTTCTAGGTCAAGTACCTTTATTAAGTGAATACAATAAAATACGATGCTTCATTCTTCAATTCTTTATTCATATAATAACCAGCTAAGTACGAGTCGGACTCGCGCACGACTGGTTCCGTACCGTATGGTAGCCCCCTTGATTTATTTTATTTTAACGTAATTATTTATTTTTGAAGGGAATATACAACTTAGTATTATGTGAAGATTTCAAGCATCTTCCTATTGCCCACTGTTTATGCAATTTTCTCCTAACAGGGCGATTTCTTTTTCGCAAAAAATCCTTTCTTTCATGGCAACAGCAAACAAACTTCAAAAACGTTTAGTGTACAGACATTTCTACGAACTATCAAAACAACTCCAATTTCAGCGTTTGGCATGAACTGTACATACTTACCCCTGGATAGCAGTTTCATTCGAGATTTATGTCAAAATAAAAGGCGTTTTGTTCTCTGCGTACTACAAGATTTGTAGAGTTGTAAATTGTCACCTATCTGATGATCAAGGCCCTTCACCGGGTTTACAGTCTTGGATTCTTTGTACAGTTTACAGCTTTTAACGTATTTTACGGTTTCATCTCTCTTTGAGAAGATACAAGTCCTTTGAGACTGGTTTGTTACTTGTGTTGTGTAGTGTACAAGCTTTTAAATGTACGAAGTGTACATATGTACGCGACAATGTCGCCATTGTCTTGTTTTTCTGATGTAAGATGATCACATTCCAGTATTATCCCCACGCATTTTTAGTTTTCATTTGATAATATTAATAGAGTATGTGCAAAAAGGGAACCGTCGTCGTGGCGTTACGGTGAACTACGAGTAACAATACGGTTTTAAACAGCAGCCAAGGTACTGACTATACTGAGTAAAAAAAACCGAATTAGTGTTTACCAAGCATCAAACACTTTTAGTTGTACTCGCTACTAGCAATGATAGAGCAGTGTTGTCACCAACAAAATTAGTAAAATGACACACGGGTGACTTCACATACGACTCCTATCTTTTTGCACAAACTCTACAAAGCAACAGATAATACTGTTCCATATGGATAGCAGATCTATCGTTTTATATCTAAATTTGTTAGTATTTCATTATAGAATTTTTCTGATTGGCAATCACTTCTGATGATATCAGTTTCATGTTACTGTAGTAAAGAAATTCGTCTCTGTTGGCCAAATCACCATATGGTAATAATTATGGTTAGATATGTGGTTAATCTGCTATTCATCTTTTAATCACTTAATTTTAGTAAAATATGCGTAATTTACTATACCTAATCACTACTTAGTATAAAACTAAGTCGCTTCCCGCTGTCTTTCCCTATGTATGCTTATATCTTTAAAACTACGTAACGGATTTATTAGAAAGAGTGATTCAAGAGGAAGGTTCATGTTATGTATAATACACCTGAGCGAGCCGGGGCGGTATATTGCGATCTGACTATTGTTTTACTTTATTTTATGTTTCAAAAAACAGTCCCCAAAAATATCAAACAGTTCGCTTCATACGTTTGATTCACGGCTGTTATAAAGGTGCTGGATGGCCACTATAAAAACGGTGCTTAAAAAAGAAAAACGAATGAATATTCGTTAAAAAACGGGATAAAAAACGTACATTCGATGACTTGGAAAAATTCAATTACCTGGCTGTCTCGCTGTTGCATTGTAATGGACAGGCGGGGCCATGAAACGCGGTAAATCTAATCAAACTTTATGGCCCCACGGATTGCGAAACCGTCTGACCTTTGACACCTGAATTTCAAGTCATAGGACGAGCTGGGTTTGAGGTGATCCAGTGAAATTTTATAGGAAAGATAAATTAGGATTTTTATGTTCAAAAATTGTAGGGATGATTTATGCCTGACTATCATAGGGCGGCGCAGGAAGTTACACAGTTTTGTCCCATACACGTTTGAGAGAGGGGATAAAAATTTGATTTTGAAACAAATATTAGGTTATATAAATGAGATGTCTCAGTCTCTTTTTTGCTTCGGAGTAAATAAATAACTGCTGTCTGTTATTTCAATATGTATATTATATTATATGTTTATTATATTATTAAAATACTGCTCTATCGCTATTTTGCAAATTTAACATTATGGGCGGGAAGACTTTTTGCGTTTACTTACGCGTGTAAGTAATTAAGCGCAGAGTTTTTGCTTTATTTGTAGTAGCCACAACGCAACCATAGTAGGTACCGCAGAAACACGTTGCATACAAACCTTTTCTAACAGATTTTACTGGAAAACTAGGAATCCATACATTTATCCGAATCTTTATACTAAATAATGTTTTGTTTTTAAAAATAGCATGACTGACTTCACCCGTGTACAGAATTCGCGAATATTTCGCACGGATCGATGTAGCATTTTTCACATTATTGTTGATTTATCAAAAATGGCTCAGCCGATTCCGATAAAATTTAAATGGGACCAATTTCGAAGTATACCCTATACATAGAAAAAGAATTATTGAAATCGTACGACTGATGATCGTATGAAAAAAGTAATGCGTGGTTTCACATAAAAAAATATATCCATCCATCCATCCATCAGCCGTAAGACGTCCACTGCTGGACATAGGCCTCCCCAATGGATTTCCAATAAGGCCGGTTGGAAGCGGCCTGCATCCAGCGCGTTCCTGCGATCTTTATTATATCGTCAGTCCACCTAGTCGGTGGACGTCCTACGCTGCGCTTGCTGGTCCGTGGTCTCCATTCGAGAACTTTACTGCCCCATCGGCCATCCGTTCTCCGAACTATGTGCCCTGCCCATTGCCACTTTAATTTGCTAATCCGCTGGGCTATGTCGGTAACTTTGGTTCGTCTGCGGATCTCCTCATTTCTGATTCGATCTCGCAGAGAGACGCCGAGCATAGCCCTCTCCATAGCACGTTGGGCTATCCTGAGCTTATTCATAAGGCCCACAGTAAAAGACCACGTTTCAGTTCCATATGTCATCACTGGCAACACACAACTATCGAAAACTTTCGTCTTGAGGCACTGAGGTATATCAGATGAAAAGACGTCACGCAGTTTTCCGAAGGCTGCCCAACCGAGTTGGATTCGGCGATTGACCTCTTTCTTGAAGTTGGACTTACCTAGCTGGACTACTTGTCCTAGGTAGACGTACGAGTCAACAACTTCAAGAACCGAGCTCTCAACAGATATTGGGGTGGGTACGACATGGGCATTACACATGACTTTTGTTTTATCCATGTTCATTTTGAGACCCACCTGTTGAGAAACTCGATTGAGGCCTTCGAGCATCGTGCTGAGCTCTTCCATCGATTTCGCCATGACCACGATATCGTCGGCAAACCGAAGGTGAGTGATGTATTCGCCATTGATGTTGATGCCAAATCCTTTCCATTCCAGGAGCTTAAAGGCGTTCTCCAAAGTGGCAGTAAACAGTTTCGGAGATATCACATCTCCCTGTCTGACGCCTCTTTTCAAAGGGATCGCCTTCGAGCTCTCTTCCTGTACTCGCACCGACATAGTGGCGTTATTATACAAACACTTCATCACTTCGATATACCGATAGTCAATACGGCATCGCTGAAGAGACTCAAGCACAGCCCATGTCTCGACCGAATCAAAGGCTTTCTCATAGTCCACAAACGCTAAGCAAAGTGGCAAGTTATATTCTTCAGTCTTCTGTATAACTTGCCGCAGCGTATGGATGTGGTCCATGGTGCTAAAGCCTTTTCGGAAGCCGGCTTGTTCGGAAGGCTGGAAGTCATCAAGCCTAAATATATATATACACGTATATAATACGCGTTGAATTGATTACCTCCTCCGGTGGTTCGTCGGTCAAACAAAACTGTTTTTATGAATTCTTGCAATTGTTATAAAATAACCTTTTTTTATTTAATAGACCGATTTCTTACTGAAATACTAAGTTCGTAACAAAAAACCCTGTAGAGCTAAGACAGATATTTTCAAGGTCTGCGTAGACTGTTTAACCAGTTGTGCTGAGTCACACTCGCTGTTCACATATAAATAGGTATCCATATGATGCATGATTCATGTAGTAAACTATGTCTCCCACTAATATACTAAGAAGTTACATTAATGTATTAAAATTGTAACAAATTTTAACTAGATTTTTGGTTAAATAAACTGACAGGTACGAGAATAATGCAGTGAACGGAATATATGACAATATGTTACCTTTAATTATGTGTTATCACAATAAAAGAAGCGCTGGAGAAGAATTGAATTAATGCTCCAGGAACTTCAGGCGAACAGAAAGTGGGGCGCAGGATTCAAGTGGAAAAAGAACTTGCTTCTTTCTTGTAAAATCCACAAGCTGAAATTAATTAAAACAATAGATAAGAATTCTATGTTGCAGTCACATAAACAAAGTCAGAAAGACATGAGAATTAACAAAATGTTTGTGAACATTCAAGGTGTATTTCAAACAATATGCTGAATGATATTATTCAGATTATCAAGTTATTCTCGACTGAAAAACTACAAGCATTTATAAAATTAACCGTCGAGATTTGCAGAGAATGAGAGATTAGAGAATTCAATCACATACAAATAAAGGATCAAAGAACGTTTGCTTGAATTAGCAGTGATAAGATGTAGCACCAATTTGTTTTAAAAAGGAATGATTGCAGCCAGGGATTGTTGTTAAAACTGATGAAATACTTCAAGAAAAAGCTACTGAATAGAAGTTAAAATGTTAAAACATTGTAGATAAATACCTTTTTCGCTTTTTCCGAGGTTATGTTTGCGTATTTTTTGTGTTTTGTTCCAAACAAAACTGTAGAATGATTTAGCTCGGTTTTGTCGTTATTTCCAAAAGAAGCCTTCTGGCAGGCTCTAGAAAGGTCAACTAATGCTTTCAGTCTTTAATTGTAACTGAAAATCCATTTGGAAACTGCATTTGAACAATAACTGCACTGAATGTTGTTTCGACACTTTTAGTTTATATTTATGCAGATTTTTGTAAATAATCACACCACAATTGCTTCTTTGAAACATATCTTTATTCTTGCCGAAGATATATTTATCATTTGTATAGGAAAAATACTAATATTTAAACACTATTTTACATTTTAATAATTTTCTATTACATTTGTTTGTTGACATTTTGTAATTGCTGAGAATCAGTGTTGCTAGCTTATGATTTGAAAAAAACAAGAGAACATTTACGGTATAATGTTTTGTTAATTAACTTTTGGTCTAGGATAACGCGGGAAAAGCGTTAAAGGTAAATAACAGACCAAATTGTCTATAGTTTTCTGTATATTAATCATTCTAAAGTTTATATAGTACGCGTAGAAAATAGAATTTGTATGTGTACCACTTACAAGAAAACTGTTTAAATACCGATTTGCTTCTATGAGTGGGCACACAGTGGAGTTGGTTGCAAAGTGACATTAGCTGTGATTTCCTGGATTTCTGGGATTTCGAGGATATGGAGCTTATGAAGCCGATGACAGATTTCGCAAACTTTCAAGAGAACGTGGATTAAGAGCTTGTCAAGGATATTAAGAACAGGTGACGAGGAAGAAAAACTGAGGGAACGCGAGGGAAAGGGGGCAGTAATTGTTGAGCGTTGGTAGAGTGAAATACGCTACCGGGATATCGCGTGTATTATTCTTCGATGAACGGGATAGTGACTCTTGAGCGATTATAGAGTGAAATACTCTACCGGGATATCGTGACAGTGAATTTAATTCGGAATAATATATTGTTTTACTCTACCGGAATATCGGAAATTCTTACGGGACATCGAGTCACTATTGCGAACTCGCATTGGAAGAGAACATTCTCTATCGGGATTACATGCTAGTGAATTTAGAACTTTAGTATAACGTTTTCGATAGTGATTTACCTAAGTACTTTAGTGTTTCATATTTAGTGGAAAACAAGTTGTGTTTGGATTGTTTCTTTTACTAAATCTTTAGTAAAAGCCGGGTGAGTCAATTCTGGTTATTCATGAGTTGTAAAGAGATCTAAGAATCTTGCTTAAATTCCATTACCGAATTTAATAACGAAAAATGTTCAAAAATTGCAGTATCAGAGTTTTGACTATCAATATCATTTTGTTATCTATTTTAAATGTGACATGTTTATTTCTTGTTTGAATTGAAATAATATTTTAATACTTTTCCCTTTGTATAATGATTGCTCTATTTTTATTATGTGCGATTGTTTTTACTTTGCATTGCGAATTATGTATGAACTCATTGTTTGATTTTATGATTTTGTTTTGCGGTATGCGACCTATATTAACTAGTTCATTTTTGATAATGAACTTAATTCGAAATGTTTGTTGTTAACATTTTTAGTACCTAGTCAATCAAAAGATATCAAAATTAAGAGCTTACTAAAGCCTAATAACATTAGAAGGAAAATGTCGTATGTTTGCGAATATGATTGAGAATTATTTACTACAAATTATTTTACAGTTCGATTCTGTAAAAAGAAATGTGCACTGTTTAGTGTAATTTAATTCTCAGTATTGCTGGAATTAACATTTTCAAGTTAGTTTTACTTTCATATTAAATTCTGTATTCTGAAAGGAATCTGAATGTTCTATCAAAGGATAATTGATACTTCAAGAACTTACAGAAGTTTTAAGAATTGGCTTTGCTCATTAAAATATTTCATCATCAAATCTTACATTCTTACTCACGAAAGTTGAGTTAGCTTAAAGCTGAGATTTATGGCATTAAAATTTAAATCTGTATCGGGCTAAAGTACCGAGGAACACAGTATCTGCGAGGATCCTGAAAAAGGCCAGAGAACAGTTCCACGTTAACAGAGAGACAAATTAATGTCTATAAACCAAAAGCTTGTTGCTATTCCAGAATTAGACTTATTACTAAGTGAAGTCTTTCTATAAACTGAGAAATATAAAGGACATGTTCTTTTTTGTATGGGACGTTGGCTCAATGACGGGCTCTAAACTATAATAGGGAGAAAAATCAACTTAATTCGATGAGGCATAGTGTTTCTTAATCGAACAGTCAATTAAAAAGCAAACAATTTTTTTTGCTTTACGTTATTGCCATATTAACCGCCATTAAAGTCATCCACCATGTTGTGGATCATGGATGTAAGATAGGAGTCAATCAGCAACAAGATTCAAAATCTGCAGATTTAAGTGTCACGGTTGTCCAAAAAAGTCATCGCCAGATCTGTCAGGTTTGTAATACATCGAAGTTCATCGTAACCATGTCGTAAATAATAAGAATCGAATTGTCGCAAAGGCAAAGATATCACAATGCATTCGTACATTTAAAGCCGAATGAGATAAAACAATAGCAAGCCGCAAACAGTATTACCAGTTTCTATCTTATTAGTTCCCAGAAAACTGAGGCAAAATTCTGCAATAACAAATATAATGCATGTAGTAGGATGATTTGATACCTACATTGTATTTTCGCAATAACTAAGTTTGAAAAATATCGTAGCTCATCTCAAAACTATTATGCGTGTTTTCGCGAAATTCATATTTAGAATGAAGATCCTTTATCATTTAAAAATAATAATGCCTCATGATCGATAAAATAATATAAAAAATCCCTGCGTTTAAATTCAATTACCAATCGAGTTAAAATTCCCCGTGATTCGGGTGATTTCCTACAAAGCGGCAACGCCGAAATTAACTTTTTCATTCTCTAGGTACACTAGATGGCGGAAAATTCAAATCATGGGTTGCTAGGCCTGCGATAATGATAAATGTTTTGCTTTTTTTCTAAAGCGTTTGGATTTTTTTCAGTATTTTTTCGTGATTCGTCATATTTTTGTCTATAAGATAAAAGCGAGCCAGGTATGGGCCAGGTTTGAGAACATCACCTTTGTTAAACACATTCAGTTGTCCTTGGTGAGCGTTCTGATTTTAACGTGTGGGAGACTTTAGGTAGAATCTATATTGTTTAAAACTGTAGGATTAATTAAAGTACGTATTGTAGGTTTAATCAGTACTTATGTTTATTTTAATCGTTGTGAATGTATTTCTAGATTCTAAGATGCTGTACAACATACTTGACAGACATTAAGTTTAATTGATAACAATCAGTCCACTATATAACTTTGGCCCTTAAAGTCCAGTTCATTAAAAGATTCATGAAATTTGAATCTTGTATATTTTTTCTATTAGATTGGTGTAAAACACCTTAATGATAAGTTGACTGTCTGATTATGGTCATTTCAAATGTTGATATTAGATTCCTTTTAAATTCAGTCCAGTTGTATTTTAAGACTGTAAATATTTTACCTTAATATGATTTTCATAATATAATTTTTAAATAATCTGAATGGCATTATTATTGTCCAATTGTAATCAATTTAATGAATGAAGTTTGAACTATCCAGTACAAATGATACTGAGAGTTCTAAAGTTAAATTTTGCTCTGCTTAACTAGTAGATATCATCTTATCTAACTTCTAAATAAAATAAAAATAAAAAAATGCCATTGTTGGTGGAAGTTGGAAGGCTGTGAGGGGAGGTAAAAGGAGGCCTTTTGGGGGGACCCCCCCCAACAACCCTTTAAATAGGGATGCAAACTTTTTATAGAAAAAAATATGAAAACTATCATCAGACAGTCTTGACACATAAAATACCAAGTAAAGCCTCATTTGTACTACGTGCATTCATTGTGATTTCATTATAGTTACTATTGCGTATATAAGCCTCCGAATAACATTGTAGTATGAAGTTTAACTAATTCTAAAAACTTAGACATTTAATTAGGTAGATATTCCAAATCACCATCACCTGAGTTCTGCGGATCATAACGTTAGGTTTACACTAAACGATCACTGGCCAATCTTAGATTTAAGTAATTTAGTAATATTTATCTAAAATGTAACATAATGTCTTAATAAACTTATCAGCTTACAAACGACTTTTAATCTACCTGCTACTGGGTTAGCGTTAAGATTTGTAGTAGGTCAGGGTCATCTTTAGTCAGCTTTGCGAGACAATAAGGTTAGATATTTAACATTAGATACTATATAATATAGTAAATAAAACTAAGCTTGCAGTTTAGGTAGTATAGCTCCGTACGTATAGGAATAAATATATTTGCTATTTATAGTTATAGGTAGCTTTAGAGCTCTAGATATAGAGATAGCTAGATATAGCTAGATTAAAGGGGGGGGTTTATTACAATTCGGTAGCACCGCGACCAGGATTTGGACCTAGGTTATTATGGATATACAGTTATTATTTTCATTATTACAGTTCAATATATCTAGAAAAAAAAGATAATGCTACTCTGGTTATACTTTTATAATATATAGGTACGTTTGAACAAGTCGGTTTAGGGTATAAGTAGGTCAGTGTTCAGTAGTCAGACTATCTGAACACAATTTGTTGTTGTGGAATGGTAACGAGGTGATTTGGAATATAGTAGTAGTTAACAGGAACATACTTTTAGGTTTTACATACTGAAAAATGAGTTAAACTTTTGTCACGTGAAGTAGGTTTTATGAAACTTATTAACAGTCTAGGGAATTGGGGGTCGATTTAATTTACTACGGTTTCATTGTTGTTAATTGAAGTAAAATACTTAATATGAAGTTTCACTATAGAATTTTATCATAAATATCGGTTCAATTATAAGTTTAATTTATCAGTTCATTTATCTGGTATTTTTCAGTTCTAGCTTTTGTATTTGAATATTTGTAAATCAAAAGGTATAGTCTGGCCAATAAAAGTGAGTATAAACAAATACCAGGCCTTTGCACTTTAGTTTCCAGGATCAGAATTTTGCATGGAAAAAAGTTCTATTGACAACTTAATTCGACACTCACTTAAATCTCTATGAATACCAGTTACATGTCTGTGATATTGTGTAAATGTACGATATTTTAAGTATTTGGTTGCTATGGGTATGAGATATCATTGTTCTTTAGATGATTCTAGACGGTTTTAAAACAGGTTGACAGGTTATTTATAATACTCTTAAAACATAATGAAAACATGTAGGGAACAACCGTGGCACTTTATTGAGAATTTGTGATTCTAAGCTAGATGTCGTAAGATGTAAACTAATTTTTATTGTAATTGGGTTAGTAAGCTCTTAATAACAATAATTACGTCCTTATAGGTTGAAAAATAATTCAGTTTTGATAAATTGAATTTAAAATATTTAATTTTTTAATTGTAAAAAACCGTGATTTCGGGTTGTTAACTGGCAACACTGTTACATCAGAATTTCAAATAGCGCGAAATGGCTTGTTTGTTTTTGACAATTTTCAAATCATAAAATATAATTTTACTGGGTATTAACGTGTACTATTGAAGATATGAAGGAAGGAAAGAATACCAGCGATTGTTGGTCAATGTTTAGAGAAGAAGAAGGTATGTTAATGTCTTGTTATTTTTGCATTTTGTTTGGTTACAGTATAGCTCAAGTGTTTGTTTTTAAAAACTTTTGTTTGTGAATTTTGACTAAAAACATCGATTTTATTTCAGGAAAGGAAATTAGAGATGCTCAGAAGATTCTGCTATTCTGTGCAAAAACGACAATGAGTTAACAACTCGTTATGGATAAATTAACCTGGATAAAGAAGACTGAAATTAACCTAAAGAAGTTGAATTAGAAGTGATTTTATTTTATCAAAACGTTTTGGTGATTTAGTGCCTGTTGTGAAGTACTACCTAGGAATAGTAGTGGGCTCTGTGATGTTATCGTATCTACTTGTAATTTTCGAGTGAAACTAGTTGATATTTGCTTTGGACTCAAAACTTAACATTTACACTGTGGTAGATACAAACATTACCAGAATCAGTTTTATTTTGTTTACAATGTATCAAAACAATTTAAGTAATAAAAGGGGTTGGAGTTTGAGATAAATCAGACACAGGCTAGGCAATGGTATGGTTATGGGTTTGTAGTAAAATAGAGTAAGTACAATAAAATATTATTAATGCCATTTATTATGTTAACGCTAAGAAAATATACTTTGTTTTGTTGTTATGAGTATATCAGACAAACACTTTTGGATTTAGTAAAGTAATGAAGTCCGGTTTATAATTTCAGTTTGATAGACGGGGAGGTCGTACAACTGTAAAACGTGTATCGGATGTTTATAGCCAGATGCTTACTGTCTCATTTATGTTTTATATTTGTAACACATTTCATGTAAGGTATGCTAACAATGAATTGCCAATTTTATGTAGATATATGATAGTAATATTTGCAGCTTAAAATGTTTAGCCCTATTTGTATAATTCAGAAAAAGCATTTAATCAGCACTTTAGATATTTTGTAGGCTGGGGGTTGTGATGTTTATTTTTTAAGCTATATTAGCCGCTAACATTGGTTTAGATATTTTGTAGGCTGGGGGTCGTGAAGTTTATTTTCTAAGCTATATTAGCCGCTATCATTGTGTCTGGTTTTACTTTTTATGTTTTTGAGATTTTTAGTTGTATAAGTATCTGATTCTGCTATTACCTGAAATAATAGTATTTGTTTTGAGCTTTATACTGAAATGTATGTGTGGATTCTGTAATACTTAACATACTCAGGTTAGTTTGGGGTTAGTGACCTTTTGTCAGATTTGAATGGTTCAAGCCCGGTCAGGTTTGCGGTAAACATAGATTTATTTTGAACCGTGACAATATCTTTGTAGGCATGTGACACAGGCAGGTATATGTACTATGTAAGACTAGGTATGTAAAAAAGCTCTGTGAAAGACTTAGGATATCTCTGAAATGTGTAGTTATGTTTTGATGTTTAACTTTTAACTGTCTCAACTCAATTTAAATGTTGATGTTTCAACAAGTTGAATGTACTAAGACAAATTTTGTTTTTACTAACTTTTGCCCACTGCTTTGCTTGTGTAATATTTTGATTTCTGTATAAGTACAATCAAAATCAATCTCCTAGTAATTTATATTTTCCTGGAATAAAAGGTAGTCTATATCTCTCAGATGTTTGGAAATTAGTCATGCCAAAAACCAGGTTGATTCAATGTGAATACAGACAATGTGGTAAACTAACCAAAACATTTTTATATTTGTACTATTAGTACCTAGTGATAAAATTGTTAATTTTTGTTTGTCATCCGATTTTGTATAATATTATGTTATGATTTTTTCTGAATTGTCTTATTAGATTTATAATGTGGGGTATTAAAATATGAATAGCTAGGTGTTTTAAAGAGTGAGCCATAATAATGATTTCTGAAAATTAGAGTAGCTTATAAAGCAATTTATTGTAATTTTCATTCCTTTCACTTTAGCTTTATGTAAGAAATATTCTCGATTTGTATGATCTATTCTGTAATGAAATTGTAGTTAGTATCTTTTGTAAACTTATACGATTAATAAATGCATAAATAAATAAACCAGTAATAAATGTAATCTTATTTTTCCTTATATTTTCCCTCATATGTCTTTTAGCGCCATCTACACAAACGAGCTGGAACTAATATGTCCTCGAGGTTGCTTTGTTTCGTGTTCGATAAGGTATGTCAATAATTGTCCTATTGTTTTACGTGGGCTTTACGTTCAGCGACATTTTTGCAGGTTACCAGAATTTATATACCAGTTTCGTTACATTTCACTCGAACAAAAAACGCTGTAAATTAATTCATCCGAAAAATATTTAAGATTTGCAGACCGTCCATTTTCTCGCATTAAAATGTAGCATAACTATGATTTACCTATCATACATGACCTTTTACGTAGGTATACTTTCAGACGTAGGTATAAATGCTTTATTTGTAATTTTCTGATCGAACATGATTTAGTACCAGATTTTGTCGCTTTGCGTTACAGACCACTACTATCGCAAAGTGTGTAAAATAATATTTATCACAAATTAAACGAGAGTAGCTTATTTTAAAAAAAAAAGCAGTTATTATAACGACTTATCTATACATATAAATACTTTTCGCTTGCACTTGGGGAAGGACTAAATCAATTTCGTCCGTGTACGGAGTTCAAACGGTTCGCGCGTATCGTTTTTGTTTCGTTGTGACAGTTTTCGCATTATTCTTGACTTTTCAAAAAATGGTTCAGCCAAAATTTTCAGTAGAAGAGTACGTACAACTCTGTAGTATAATTTAACAAACTATATGGAAAAAGAATCATTAAAATCGGATCAAAATTGGCGGAGAAATCGCGTAACATACTTAATAGCCAAATCGGGAGTAGGGAACCTATTTCCTTTGAAGTCGGCTAAAAATTATCATGATAATGCCTTTCCTCCGAGTTTTTACGAATTATCTTGACAATATTTACCCTGATTAGCGATTTTACTGACGATATGGTGTGATAGATGTTATTTCCGTGAAATATTTTGTTGTAAAGTAGATATATTTATGAAAAGAAAAAAATAGTTATTTTATAATTTTATTACATAAAAATATTAATTTATACTCTTTGAAGAACGTAGGATTTATAAATCTGATTGCGTAAAGCACAGCGAAGTATTTTGAAAAACCCGGCATTTAAGCGGTAAAAGTTTACGCAAAGTGAAAATAGATGGCGTTAGCAAGCCTTAAAACGCGCAAACGCTACAAGCAGTGGAATTCAGACCTTCTCAGACTGGTATATTTGCAATATATACATTCCTGTTAATTCTTTCTTTCGGAATTAAGGACGTAAATTGCATGTTCAAATTTACTTGCAGTACTAAATGTAACTATGTTTTGAGACTTACTAGGAAGGGGTTGGCCGGCCGCGCTGCGCCCTGCCGCCGCCGCTGCCGCCGCCGCTGCCGCCGCCGCTGCCGCCGCCGCCGCTGCCGCCGCCGCTGCCGCCGACCGCGCGCCGCGTCGTGCAGAACTGTGCTCGACGGACGCATGGTTTTCGAGTTGCGCCGTATACGCTACTATCGGATGGACTAGTACAGTAGGTCCCAGGTTGGGCCGGTCACCCATCCTAACATGGATTCGCACAACAGGTGCTGAACCGTTGACTGGCGTGATTTTCGAGTTACACCGCAAGCGCTACTACCGTAATATTCGGAATATTTAGGATATTGGTTTTAAGTGTTGAGAAAAGCAATTAAAGAGAATTAATTATTTCTTTTACTAATTTTTTTTACATATATCTTTCTTATCAATTCAACATTTTAAATTTTATTATGTATTTTGTTTTTCACTGGACGGGTGTATCTACGAGGAATCTTCGGGACAGTGTTCGCCGCGCTGACTCGGAACGGGTTGGTGGATTCGCGTGCAACATCGGGGTATCTTCTGTGAACGTAAACGGTTTGCTTCGTGATGCTTTTATTTCATCAAGAAGCCAGTGATGTGAAGGTATGTCAAATAGGTTTCAGATAGTTCGTTGGTGTAAGACCGGGATTTGAACCCACAACGACTTCACAAATAATGGAAGAGTGTTTGTTACCACCGGATCACGACGGAACATAATTTTATTTTGGTATAAGTACGCATATAGTTTATTAAGTCATCTTTTAAATAATTTTTTAGAAAAAAAAAATAATTTAACAATTAGCGACATGTTTTCCTTTCCTCATAATTTTAAGGGTTCCGTACCCAAGGGGTAGAGGCGAGTCCCTATTACTAGGACTTCGTCGTTTGTCTGTCTGTCTGTCGTCGGGCTATGTTCTTTGAACCGAGTTGGCTGGACGGTTTAACTTTCACACATGATGTATTCCTGTTGCCGTTTTAACAGCGAATGTTGAAAGAAGATGGATATTATAGAGGAGGCCATACCATACGATACGGAATTCTTCGTGTGCGGTTCCGGATCTCTCTTGACCGATTTTTTAACACATTTTTCATTATTGTGTTACTATCATAGCTAAGTTTTAGCGATCTTAAAGTCTGGGAGCAAGTTGCATCCACATCAATTTCGGTTTAATGACTTAGACGTAATAAACAGAAGATACAAAAGAATTGATTCTTTTGACTAACTAAGAGGAATTTAAGAAGAGGCCTGGAGATCAGTGCTTGCGTGCTGTTTGAGGAATATTAGATCAAGCGAAGCGAGGTCTCAGAATTTTCTGGGACAAACGGATATTTGTGTGTTTGTTTGTATATTTGTATGTATATTTGTTCGTCGATAACTCGAGTTTCGTCGATAATTCATCGATATTTATGAAATTATACAAAAGTGTAAGTAGGTACCTAGTTTATATAAATAGAATTTTAAGTTTGAATATGAGCAACTTCAGATCAGCGGTCGCTAATGTATTAGGCAAATCAGAGAAAAATGACGCCGCTTTCTATGGGATCTGCGAGGCGATGACCAACCAACGATAATCTCAACATAGTTGCTCCATGACTATAACAATATTAGACCGTTTCAAGTTTGGAGTAAATACAATTATACAGTGTGTGAAATTGCGCATTCCAGCTTTCAATCAACATAGGAGATAAATAAAATTAAAAAGCATTTCTCTTTTATACATTTTCAAAAAAAATTTTTTTTTTTCTTATTTTTAGCCATCGTCGTTATGTTAGTTGTAGAACACTTGCTGATGATCAAGGGATTCTTTAATTAATATTTTACAGTGAAAAGATTGTAAAGGGGTTTGTATCCAGCGTATTTTTACGACTTTAAATTATTAGCAGATTGGCAAGTTGGAATGACAAAGGGTAGGGCACATAGCACGGACACTCTTTTATCGGTCCTTGAGTAGTATACACATACTTGCTGACAAGCACAGCGTCGGTAATGTGTTTTTGTTTTTGTTGTTTGGGATTGTGGCAGTAAGTAAGAGTATACTAGTAGATGTTATTTTCTTTTAGATCGAGAAATTTTTGCCATTAACCTCAATTAATCAATAACAACCCTGAACTTAATTTGATTCATAAATAGGGTTGCGTCGAAATTGGTTGATAATAAAAATATGAATTATTTTTTTTGAAGTTCGTTTGGAATTTTTATTCAAGTTAGTTTTTTTTTGAAGTTTATAAATATCAAAAGCATTTCAGGATGATTTAGCAAAATCGCCTGAAACGAACAAAAGTTTAGTTTTGTTAATGTTTTACAATCCAAATAGCATGATCAAGGAATTAGACGAACTCACATACTTGTATTTCAATTGGAATAAAATTGAAAGAATTTTAGTAACTGAATTTCAATTAAACGAACCTAACCGTAACGTAACGTAACCTAAAGTCCGATTGTAGCAAAATTTAACGGACTTACCTGAATTTGTGTTGTAATAGTTAAACAAACTTTCAAGTGTACTTATTGTTTGATTGTAATGTAATTAAATAGACCATCGTATTGTTCATTTTTATTATAGATGAGCTTTGTTAATTAGGTGAATGTAAGTAAGGAAATCTTATTCCTAATTTTATTTGTAACTTCACTTTTGTGTTTACTCTTAAGGTATTTAATATAAGTTGGTCAATTTAAAGATTTGTAAGTTTAAAAGTAATGTACGCGATTGCAAATCTTGTAAAATTTGTGAGTATTTTATGCGATTGCAAATTATAATTATTTATAAGATTTCGAAATTGATGCTGAATTTTCAATTTGTTACAGTTTAAGAATTCGTAATTTAATTGTTTGAAAATTTGTAAGTTTTGCCATGTAATTTATTTCTACAGCTTAAAGGTACCTTACAAGTGTAATAGTTTAAATTTTATCAATGTATTATTATGTTGTAATAGCATTCTTTGTTCTAAGATATAATAGGTCTCCGACATTTTTGTTAAAATGTAGTATAAAAAAAAAAATTGTACGTTCATTGTTATAAGATATTTTAGGCCTCTAAAATTTTCGTTTAAAATATTGTTGAATTTTTTGTAAATGTGAATGGCAATGGGGTAGTTTTATTTATTTTTCTTAAGGGTATATACCTATGCATACATTGGAACGCTCTTAATCTTGCAGAGGTAGTGCTTCATCTTCAGAGGTATGATACTATGTGCGAAAACAAAAGGGATTTGTTTTGATGGGAATGCAGGCTGGACTGAAAGGATGAAAGATAGATAGTGGAATTTTAATTAGACGTCGCTTAGGTAGAAATTTTAGGATTGGCAATTTTGAATGGGAATGACAGTAGCTGTAGAGAAAAGCATTGCTAGAGGTTATGAGCGGTCTATCAGCATTCAGTTCTGGCAAGGGGACTTTTACAATTCGAACTTCATGGACGGAGGGATTTTGTTAGGTCTAAGCAAGCGTGCCATCCCGCCAACTAAAGCAGTTGACCCCATGAAGATCTTGCACTCTACAAGGATCGAACAAGACTACACTTCACAGGCACCAAATAGAGATGGTTAGATTGGTAATTTTTAACTCATCGTGGAACTCTGGTTTCATACGCAGTTTTTTAGATTTTACGTACCAATCCCAGTATCAGCCAGGAGGGTTTTGTTAATTTTTGTAAACAGAAGATTAGTTTGCAACTCTAAGCAAAACCAAGACACTATGTCTAAGACGATTCACACCCGACTTTCCTCTCAGTTACTGATATTGCAGTGGGATCGAAGAAAACTGTTGCATGAACGATTTGTTAAAAGCCTTGAGTTGAGATCTGAGATGATCATTTCGATGTTGGTTTAAAAACACTGAAATTATATTGTGATAAGGATAAAAAAGAACACATTCACATTTTAATACACATAATTGTATTGCTGGAATTCGAATCTTGATGGATACAATATTGCATTCTTGTTTAAATTTAAATCATTGAACGCGATTGCTCTGAAAGAGGTTCAAAGTCATTTTAAAATGAAGGAAATTTGCTCAGATTAACAAATTTATTAATCTTCTTAAATTTGGGGTCGCTGTGCTGAGTCACACTCGCTGTTCACATATAAATAGGTATCCATATGATGCATGATTCATGTAGTAAACTATGTCTCCCACTAATATACTAAGAAGTTACATTAATGTATTAAAATTGTAACAAATTTTAACTAGATTTTTGGTTAAATAAACTGACAGGTACGAGAATAATGCAGTGAACGGAATATATGACAATATGTTACCTTTAATTATGTGTTATCACAATAAAAGAAGCGCTGGAGAAGAATTGAATTAATGCTCCAGGAACTTCAGGCGAACAGAAAGTGGGGCGCAGGATTCAAGTGGAAAAAGAACTTGCTTCTTTCTTGTAAAATCCACAAGCTGAAATTAATTAAAACAATAGATAAGAATTCTATGTTGCAGTCACATAAACAAAGTCAGAAAGACATGAGAATTAACAAAATGTTTGTGAACATTCAAGGTGTATTTCAAACAATATGCTGAATGATATTATTCAGATTATCAAGTTATTCTCGACTGAAAAACTACAAGCATTTATAAAATTAACCGTCGAGATTTGCAGAGAATGAGAGATTAGAGAATTCAATCACATACAAATAAAGGATCAAAGAACGTTTGCTTGAATTAGCAGTGATAAGATGTAGCACCAATTTGTTTTAAAAAGGAATGATTGCAGCCAGGGATTGTTGTTAAAACTGATGAAATACTTCAAGAAAAAGCTACTGAATAGAAGTTAAAATGTTAAAACATTGTAGATAAATACCTTTTTCGCTTTTTCCGAGGTTATGTTTGCGTATTTTTTGTGTTTTGTTCCAAACAAAACTGTAGAATGATTTAGCTCGGTTTTGTCGTTATTTCCAAAAGAAGCCTTCTGGCAGGCTCTAGAAAGGTCAACTAATGCTTTCAGTCTTTAATTGTAACTGAAAATCCATTTGGAAACTGCATTTGAACAATAACTGCACTGAATGTTGTTTCGACACTTTTAGTTTATATTTATGCAGATTTTTGTAAATAATCACACCACAATTGCTTCTTTGAAACATATCTTTATTCTTGCCGAAGATATATTTATCATTTGTATAGGAAAAATACTAATATTTAAACACTATTTTACATTTTAATAATTTTCTATTACATTTGTTTGTTGACATTTTGTAATTGCTGAGAATCAGTGTTGCTAGCTTATGATTTGAAAAAAACAAGAGAACATTTACGGTATAATGTTTTGTTAATTAACTTTTGGTCTAGGATAACGCGGGAAAAGCGTTAAAGGTAAATAACAGACCAAATTGTCTATAGTTTTCTGTATATTAATCATTCTAAAGTTTATATAGTACGCGTAGAAAATAGAATTTGTATGTGTACCACTTACAAGAAAACTGTTTAAATACCGATTTGCTTCTATGAGTGGGCACACAGTGGAGTTGGTTGCAAAGTGACATTAGCTGTGATTTCCTGGATTTCTGGGATTTCGAGGATATGGAGCTTATGAAGCCGATGACAGATTTCGCAAACTTTCAAGAGAACGTGGATTAAGAGCTTGTCAAGGATATTAAGAACAGGTGACGAGGAAGAAAAACTGAGGGAACGCGAGGGAAAGGGGGCAGTAATTGTTGAGCGTTGGTAGAGTGAAATACGCTACCGGGATATCGCGTGTATTATTCTTCGATGAACGGGATAGTGACTCTTGAGCGATTATAGAGTGAAATACTCTACCGGGATATCGTGACAGTGAATTTAATTCGGAATAATATATTGTTTTACTCTACCGGAATATCGGAAATTCTTACGGGACATCGAGTCACTATTGCGAACTCGCATTGGAAGAGAACATTCTCTATCGGGATTACATGCTAGTGAATTTAGAACTTTAGTATAACGTTTTCGATAGTGATTTACCTAAGTACTTTAGTGTTTCATATTTAGTGGAAAACAAGTTGTGTTTGGATTGTTTCTTTTACTAAATCTTTAGTAAAAGCCGGGTGAGTCAATTCTGGTTATTCATGAGTTGTAAAGAGATCTAAGAATCTTGCTTAAATTCCATTACCGAATTTAATAACGAAAAATGTTCAAAAATTGCAGTATCAGAGTTTTGACTATCAATATCATTTTGTTATCTATTTTAAATGTGACATGTTTATTTCTTGTTTGAATTGAAATAATATTTTAATACTTTTCCCTTTGTATAATGATTGCTCTATTTTTATTATGTGCGATTGTTTTTACTTTGCATTGCGAATTATGTATGAACTCATTGTTTGATTTTATGATTTTGTTTTGCGGTATGCGACCTATATTAACTAGTTCATTTTTGATAATGAACTTAATTCGAAATGTTTGTTGTTAACATTTTTAGTACCTAGTCAATCAAAAGATATCAAAATTAAGAGCTTACTAAAGCCTAATAACATTAGAAGGAAAATGTCGTATGTTTGCGAATATGATTGAGAATTATTTACTACAAATTATTTTACAGTTCGATTCTGTAAAAAGAAATGTGCACTGTTTAGTGTAATTTAATTCTCAGTATTGCTGGAATTAACATTTTCAAGTTAGTTTTACTTTCATATTAAATTCTGTATTCTGAAAGGAATCTGAATGTTCTATCAAAGGATAATTGATACTTCAAGAACTTACAGAAGTTTTAAGAATTGGCTTTGCTCATTAAAATATTTCATCATCAAATCTTACATTCTTACTCACGAAAGTTGAGTTAGCTTAAAGCTGAGATTTATGGCATTAAAATTTAAATCTGTATCGGGCTAAAGTACCGAGGAACACAGTATCTGCGAGGATCCTGAAAAAGGCCAGAGAACAGTTCCACGTTAACAGAGAGACAAATTAATGTCTATAAACCAAAAGCTTGTTGCTATTCCAGAATTAGACTTATTACTAAGTGAAGTCTTTCTATAAACTGAGAAATATAAATTTGTTAAACACATTCAGTTGTCCTTGGTGAGCGTTCTGATTTTAACGTGTGGGAGACTTTAGGTAGAATCTATATTGTTTAAAACTGTAGGATTAATTAAAGTACGTATTGTAGGTTTAATCAGTACTTATGTTTATTTTAATCGTTGTGAATGTATTTCTAGATTCTAAGATGCTGTACAACATACTTGACAGACATTAAGTTTAATTGATAACAATCAGTCCACTATATAACTTTGGCCCTTAAAGTCCAGTTCATTAAAAGATTCATGAAATTTGAATCTTGTATATTTTTTCTATTAGATTGGTGTAAAACACCTTAATGATAAGTTGACTGTCTGATTATGGTCATTTCAAATGTTGATATTAGATTCCTTTTAAATTCAGTCCAGTTGTATTTTAAGACTGTAAATATTTTACCTTAATATGATTTTCATAATATAATTTTTAAATAATCTGAATGGCATTATTATTGTCCAATTGTAATCAATTTAATGAATGAAGTTTGAACTATCCAGTACAAATGATACTGAGAGTTCTAAAGTTAAATTTTGCTCTGCTTAACTAGTAGATATCATCTTATCTAACTTCTAAATAAAATAAAAATAAAAAAATGCCATTGTTGGTGGAAGTTGGAAGGCTGTGAGGGGAGGTAAAAGGAGGCCTTTTGGGGGGACCCCCCCCAACAACCCTTTAAATAGGGATGCAAACTTTTTATAGAAAAAAATATGAAAACTATCATCAGACAGTCTTGACACATAAAATACCAAGTAAAGCCTCATTTGTACTACGTGCATTCATTGTGATTTCATTATAGTTACTATTGCGTATATAAGCCTCCGAATAACATTGTAGTATGAAGTTTAACTAATTCTAAAAACTTAGACATTTAATTAGGTAGATATTCCAAATCACCATCACCTGAGTTCTGCGGATCATAACGTTAGGTTTACACTAAACGATCACTGGCCAATCTTAGATTTAAGTAATTTAGTAATATTTATCTAAAATGTAACATAATGTCTTAATAAACTTATCAGCTTACAAACGACTTTTAATCTACCTGCTACTGGGTTAGCGTTAAGATTTGTAGTAGGTCAGGGTCATCTTTAGTCAGCTTTGCGAGACAATAAGGTTAGATATTTAACATTAGATACTATATAATATAGTAAATAAAACTAAGCTTGCAGTTTAGGTAGTATAGCTCCGTACGTATAGGAATAAATATATTTGCTATTTATAGTTATAGGTAGCTTTAGAGCTCTAGATATAGAGATAGCTAGATATAGCTAGATTAAAGGGGGGGGTTTATTACAATTCGGTAGCACCGCGACCAGGATTTGGACCTAGGTTATTATGGATATACAGTTATTATTTTCATTATTACAGTTCAATATATCTAGAAAAAAAAGATAATGCTACTCTGGTTATACTTTTATAATATATAGGTACGTTTGAACAAGTCGGTTTAGGGTATAAGTAGGTCAGTGTTCAGTAGTCAGACTATCTGAACACAATTTGTTGTTGTGGAATGGTAACGAGGTGATTTGGAATATAGTAGTAGTTAACAGGAACATACTTTTAGGTTTTACATACTGAAAAATGAGTTAAACTTTTGTCACGTGAAGTAGGTTTTATGAAACTTATTAACAGTCTAGGGAATTGGGGGTCGATTTAATTTACTACGGTTTCATTGTTGTTAATTGAAGTAAAATACTTAATATGAAGTTTCACTATAGAATTTTATCATAAATATCGGTTCAATTATAAGTTTAATTTATCAGTTCATTTATCTGGTATTTTTCAGTTCTAGCTTTTGTATTTGAATATTTGTAAATCAAAAGGTATAGTCTGGCCAATAAAAGTGAGTATAAACAAATACCAGGCCTTTGCACTTTAGTTTCCAGGATCAGAATTTTGCATGGAAAAAAGTTCTATTGACAACTTAATTCGACACTCACTTAAATCTCTATGAATACCAGTTACATGTCTGTGATATTGTGTAAATGTACGATATTTTAAGTATTTGGTTGCTATGGGTATGAGATATCATTGTTCTTTAGATGATTCTAGACGGTTTTAAAACAGGTTGACAGGTTATTTATAATACTCTTAAAACATAATGAAAACATGTAGGGAACAACCGTGGCACTTTATTGAGAATTTGTGATTCTAAGCTAGATGTCGTAAGATGTAAACTAATTTTTATTGTAATTGGGTTAGTAAGCTCTTAATAACAATAATTACGTCCTTATAGGTTGAAAAATAATTCAGTTTTGATAAATTGAATTTAAAATATTTAATTTTTTAATTGTAAAAAACCGTGATTTCGGGTTGTTAACTGGCAACACTGTTACATCAGAATTTCAAATAGCGCGAAATGGCTTGTTTGTTTTTGACAATTTTCAAATCATAAAATATAATTTTACTGGGTATTAACGTGTACTATTGAAGATATGAAGGAAGGAAAGAATACCAGCGATTGTTGGTCAATGTTTAGAGAAGAAGAAGGTATGTTAATGTCTTGTTATTTTTGCATTTTGTTTGGTTACAGTATAGCTCAAGTGTTTGTTTTTAAAAACTTTTGTTTGTGAATTTTGACTAAAAACATCGATTTTATTTCAGGAAAGGAAATTAGAGATGCTCAGAAGATTCTGCTATTCTGTGCAAAAACGACAATGAGTTAACAACTCGTTATGGATAAATTAACCTGGATAAAGAAGACTGAAATTAACCTAAAGAAGTTGAATTAGAAGTGATTTTATTTTATCAAAACGTTTTGGTGATTTAGTGCCTGTTGTGAAGTACTACCTAGGAATAGTAGTGGGCTCTGTGATGTTATCGTATCTACTTGTAATTTTCGAGTGAAACTAGTTGATATTTGCTTTGGACTCAAAACTTAACATTTACACTGTGGTAGATACAAACATTACCAGAATCAGTTTTATTTTGTTTACAATGTATCAAAACAATTTAAGTAATAAAAGGGGTTGGAGTTTGAGATAAATCAGACACAGGCTAGGCAATGGTATGGTTATGGGTTTGTAGTAAAATAGAGTAAGTACAATAAAATATTATTAATGCCATTTATTATGTTAACGCTAAGAAAATATACTTTGTTTTGTTGTTATGAGTATATCAGACAAACACTTTTGGATTTAGTAAAGTAATGAAGTCCGGTTTATAATTTCAGTTTGATAGACGGGGAGGTCGTACAACTGTAAAACGTGTATCGGATGTTTATAGCCAGATGCTTACTGTCTCATTTATGTTTTATATTTGTAACACATTTCATGTAAGGTATGCTAACAATGAATTGCCAATTTTATGTAGATATATGATAGTAATATTTGCAGCTTAAAATGTTTAGCCCTATTTGTATAATTCAGAAAAAGCATTTAATCAGCACTTTAGATATTTTGTAGGCTGGGGGTTGTGATGTTTATTTTTTAAGCTATATTAGCCGCTAACATTGGTTTAGATATTTTGTAGGCTGGGGGTCGTGAAGTTTATTTTCTAAGCTATATTAGCCGCTATCATTGTGTCTGGTTTTACTTTTTATGTTTTTGAGATTTTTAGTTGTATAAGTATCTGATTCTGCTATTACCTGAAATAATAGTATTTGTTTTGAGCTTTATACTGAAATGTATGTGTGGATTCTGTAATACTTAACATACTCAGGTTAGTTTGGGGTTAGTGACCTTTTGTCAGATTTGAATGGTTCAAGCCCGGTCAGGTTTGCGGTAAACATAGATTTATTTTGAACCGTGACAATATCTTTGTAGGCATGTGACACAGGCAGGTATATGTACTATGTAAGACTAGGTATGTAAAAAAGCTCTGTGAAAGACTTAGGATATCTCTGAAATGTGTAGTTATGTTTTGATGTTTAACTTTTAACTGTCTCAACTCAATTTAAATGTTGATGTTTCAACAAGTTGAATGTACTAAGACAAATTTTGTTTTTACTAACTTTTGCCCACTGCTTTGCTTGTGTAATATTTTGATTTCTGTATAAGTACAATCAAAATCAATCTCCTAGTAATTTATATTTTCCTGGAATAAAAGGTAGTCTATATCTCTCAGATGTTTGGAAATTAGTCATGCCAAAAACCAGGTTGATTCAATGTGAATACAGACAATGTGGTAAACTAACCAAAACATTTTTATATTTGTACTATTAGTACCTAGTGATAAAATTGTTAATTTTTGTTTGTCATCCGATTTTGTATAATATTATGTTATGATTTTTTCTGAATTGTCTTATTAGATTTATAATGTGGGGTATTAAAATATGAATAGCTAGGTGTTTTAAAGAGTGAGCCATAATAATGATTTCTGAAAATTAGAGTAGCTTATAAAGCAATTTATTGTAATTTTCATTCCTTTCACTTTAGCTTTATGTAAGAAATATTCTCGATTTGTATGATCTATTCTGTAATGAAATTGTAGTTAGTATCTTTTGTAAACTTATACGATTAATAAATGCATAAATAAATAAACCAGTAATAAATGTAATCTTATTTTTCCTTATATTTTCCCTCATATGTCTTTTAGCGCCATCTACACAAACGAGCTGGAACTAATATGTCCTCGAGGTTGCTTTGTTTCGTGTTCGATAAGGTATGTCAATAATTGTCCTATTGTTTTACGTGGGCTTTACGTTCAGCGACATTTTTGCAGGTTACCAGAATTTATATACCAGTTTCGTTACATTTCACTCGAACAAAAAACGCTGTAAATTAATTCATCCGAAAAATATTTAAGATTTGCAGACCGTCCATTTTCTCGCATTAAAATGTAGCATAACTATGATTTACCTATCATACATGACCTTTTACGTAGGTATACTTTCAGACGTAGGTATAAATGCTTTATTTGTAATTTTCTGATCGAACATGATTTAGTACCAGATTTTGTCGCTTTGCGTTACAGACCACTACTATCGCAAAGTGTGTAAAATAATATTTATCACAAATTAAACGAGAGTAGCTTATTTTAAAAAAAAAAGCAGTTATTATAACGACTTATCTATACATATAAATACTTTTCGCTTGCACTTGGGGAAGGACTAAATCAATTTCGTCCGTGTACGGAGTTCAAACGGTTCGCGCGTATCGTTTTTGTTTCGTTGTGACAGTTTTCGCATTATTCTTGACTTTTCAAAAAATGGTTCAGCCAAAATTTTCAGTAGAAGAGTACGTACAACTCTGTAGTATAATTTAACAAACTATATGGAAAAAGAATCATTAAAATCGGATCAAAATTGGCGGAGAAATCGCGTAACATACTTAATAGCCAAATCGGGAGTAGGGAACCTATTTCCTTTGAAGTCGGCTAAAAATTATCATGATAATGCCTTTCCTCCGAGTTTTTACGAATTATCTTGACAATATTTACCCTGATTAGCGATTTTACTGACGATATGGTGTGATAGATGTTATTTCCGTGAAATATTTTGTTGTAAAGTAGATATATTTATGAAAAGAAAAAAATAGTTATTTTATAATTTTATTACATAAAAATATTAATTTATACTCTTTGAAGAACGTAGGATTTATAAATCTGATTGCGTAAAGCACAGCGAAGTATTTTGAAAAACCCGGCATTTAAGCGGTAAAAGTTTACGCAAAGTGAAAATAGATGGCGTTAGCAAGCCTTAAAACGCGCAAACGCTACAAGCAGTGGAATTCAGACCTTCTCAGACTGGTATATTTGCAATATATACATTCCTGTTAATTCTTTCTTTCGGAATTAAGGACGTAAATTGCATGTTCAAATTTACTTGCAGTACTAAATGTAACTATGTTTTGAGACTTACTAGGAAGGGGTTGGCCGGCCGCGCTGCGCCCTGCCGCCGCCGCTGCCGCCGCCGCTGCCGCCGCCGCTGCCGCCGCCGCCGCTGCCGCCGCCGCTGCCGCCGACCGCGCGCCGCGTCGTGCAGAACTGTGCTCGACGGACGCATGGTTTTCGAGTTGCGCCGTATACGCTACTATCGGATGGACTAGTACAGTAGGTCCCAGGTTGGGCCGGTCACCCATCCTAACATGGATTCGCACAACAGGTGCTGAACCGTTGACTGGCGTGATTTTCGAGTTACACCGCAAGCGCTACTACCGTAATATTCGGAATATTTAGGATATTGGTTTTAAGTGTTGAGAAAAGCAATTAAAGAGAATTAATTATTTCTTTTACTAATTTTTTTTACATATATCTTTCTTATCAATTCAACATTTTAAATTTTATTATGTATTTTGTTTTTCACTGGACGGGTGTATCTACGAGGAATCTTCGGGACAGTGTTCGCCGCGCTGACTCGGAACGGGTTGGTGGATTCGCGTGCAACATCGGGGTATCTTCTGTGAACGTAAACGGTTTGCTTCGTGATGCTTTTATTTCATCAAGAAGCCAGTGATGTGAAGGTATGTCAAATAGGTTTCAGATAGTTCGTTGGTGTAAGACCGGGATTTGAACCCACAACGACTTCACAAATAATGGAAGAGTGTTTGTTACCACCGGATCACGACGGAACATAATTTTATTTTGGTATAAGTACGCATATAGTTTATTAAGTCATCTTTTAAATAATTTTTTAGAAAAAAAAAATAATTTAACAATTAGCGACATGTTTTCCTTTCCTCATAATTTTAAGGGTTCCGTACCCAAGGGGTAGAGGCGAGTCCCTATTACTAGGACTTCGTCGTTTGTCTGTCTGTCTGTCGTCGGGCTATGTTCTTTGAACCGAGTTGGCTGGACGGTTTAACTTTCACACATGATGTATTCCTGTTGCCGTTTTAACAGCGAATGTTGAAAGAAGATGGATATTATAGAGGAGGCCATACCATACGATACGGAATTCTTCGTGTGCGGTTCCGGATCTCTCTTGACCGATTTTTTAACACATTTTTCATTATTGTGTTACTATCATAGCTAAGTTTTAGCGATCTTAAAGTCTGGGAGCAAGTTGCATCCACATCAATTTCGGTTTAATGACTTAGACGTAATAAACAGAAGATACAAAAGAATTGATTCTTTTGACTAACTAAGAGGAATTTAAGAAGAGGCCTGGAGATCAGTGCTTGCGTGCTGTTTGAGGAATATTAGATCAAGCGAAGCGAGGTCTCAGAATTTTCTGGGACAAACGGATATTTGTGTGTTTGTTTGTATATTTGTATGTATATTTGTTCGTCGATAACTCGAGTTTCGTCGATAATTCATCGATATTTATGAAATTATACAAAAGTGTAAGTAGGTACCTAGTTTATATAAATAGAATTTTAAGTTTGAATATGAGCAACTTCAGATCAGCGGTCGCTAATGTATTAGGCAAATCAGAGAAAAATGACGCCGCTTTCTATGGGATCTGCGAGGCGATGACCAACCAACGATAATCTCAACATAGTTGCTCCATGACTATAACAATATTAGACCGTTTCAAGTTTGGAGTAAATACAATTATACAGTGTGTGAAATTGCGCATTCCAGCTTTCAATCAACATAGGAGATAAATAAAATTAAAAAGCATTTCTCTTTTATACATTTTCAAAAAAAATTTTTTTTTTTCTTATTTTTAGCCATCGTCGTTATGTTAGTTGTAGAACACTTGCTGATGATCAAGGGATTCTTTAATTAATATTTTACAGTGAAAAGATTGTAAAGGGGTTTGTATCCAGCGTATTTTTACGACTTTAAATTATTAGCAGATTGGCAAGTTGGAATGACAAAGGGTAGGGCACATAGCACGGACACTCTTTTATCGGTCCTTGAGTAGTATACACATACTTGCTGACAAGCACAGCGTCGGTAATGTGTTTTTGTTTTTGTTGTTTGGGATTGTGGCAGTAAGTAAGAGTATACTAGTAGATGTTATTTTCTTTTAGATCGAGAAATTTTTGCCATTAACCTCAATTAATCAATAACAACCCTGAACTTAATTTGATTCATAAATAGGGTTGCGTCGAAATTGGTTGATAATAAAAATATGAATTATTTTTTTTGAAGTTCGTTTGGAATTTTTATTCAAGTTAGTTTTTTTTTGAAGTTTATAAATATCAAAAGCATTTCAGGATGATTTAGCAAAATCGCCTGAAACGAACAAAAGTTTAGTTTTGTTAATGTTTTACAATCCAAATAGCATGATCAAGGAATTAGACGAACTCACATACTTGTATTTCAATTGGAATAAAATTGAAAGAATTTTAGTAACTGAATTTCAATTAAACGAACCTAACCGTAACGTAACGTAACCTAAAGTCCGATTGTAGCAAAATTTAACGGACTTACCTGAATTTGTGTTGTAATAGTTAAACAAACTTTCAAGTGTACTTATTGTTTGATTGTAATGTAATTAAATAGACCATCGTATTGTTCATTTTTATTATAGATGAGCTTTGTTAATTAGGTGAATGTAAGTAAGGAAATCTTATTCCTAATTTTATTTGTAACTTCACTTTTGTGTTTACTCTTAAGGTATTTAATATAAGTTGGTCAATTTAAAGATTTGTAAGTTTAAAAGTAATGTACGCGATTGCAAATCTTGTAAAATTTGTGAGTATTTTATGCGATTGCAAATTATAATTATTTATAAGATTTCGAAATTGATGCTGAATTTTCAATTTGTTACAGTTTAAGAATTCGTAATTTAATTGTTTGAAAATTTGTAAGTTTTGCCATGTAATTTATTTCTACAGCTTAAAGGTACCTTACAAGTGTAATAGTTTAAATTTTATCAATGTATTATTATGTTGTAATAGCATTCTTTGTTCTAAGATATAATAGGTCTCCGACATTTTTGTTAAAATGTAGTATAAAAAAAAAAATTGTACGTTCATTGTTATAAGATATTTTAGGCCTCTAAAATTTTCGTTTAAAATATTGTTGAATTTTTTGTAAATGTGAATGGCAATGGGGTAGTTTTATTTATTTTTCTTAAGGGTATATACCTATGCATACATTGGAACGCTCTTAATCTTGCAGAGGTAGTGCTTCATCTTCAGAGGTATGATACTATGTGCGAAAACAAAAGGGATTTGTTTTGATGGGAATGCAGGCTGGACTGAAAGGATGAAAGATAGATAGTGGAATTTTAATTAGACGTCGCTTAGGTAGAAATTTTAGGATTGGCAATTTTGAATGGGAATGACAGTAGCTGTAGAGAAAAGCATTGCTAGAGGTTATGAGCGGTCTATCAGCATTCAGTTCTGGCAAGGGGACTTTTACAATTCGAACTTCATGGACGGAGGGATTTTGTTAGGTCTAAGCAAGCGTGCCATCCCGCCAACTAAAGCAGTTGACCCCATGAAGATCTTGCACTCTACAAGGATCGAACAAGACTACACTTCACAGGCACCAAATAGAGATGGTTAGATTGGTAATTTTTAACTCATCGTGGAACTCTGGTTTCATACGCAGTTTTTTAGATTTTACGTACCAATCCCAGTATCAGCCAGGAGGGTTTTGTTAATTTTTGTAAACAGAAGATTAGTTTGCAACTCTAAGCAAAACCAAGACACTATGTCTAAGACGATTCACACCCGACTTTCCTCTCAGTTACTGATATTGCAGTGGGATCGAAGAAAACTGTTGCATGAACGATTTGTTAAAAGCCTTGAGTTGAGATCTGAGATGATCATTTCGATGTTGGTTTAAAAACACTGAAATTATATTGTGATAAGGATAAAAAAGAACACATTCACATTTTAATACACATAATTGTATTGCTGGAATTCGAATCTTGATGGATACAATATTGCATTCTTGTTTAAATTTAAATCATTGAACGCGATTGCTCTGAAAGAGGTTCAAAGTCATTTTAAAATGAAGGAAATTTGCTCAGATTAACAAATTTATTAATCTTCTTAAATTTGGGGTCGCTGTGCTGAGTCACACTCGCTGTTCACATATAAATAGGTATCCATATGATGCATGATTCATGTAGTAAACTATGTCTCCCACTAATATACTAAGAAGTTACATTAATGTATTAAAATTGTAACAAATTTTAACTAGATTTTTGGTTAAATAAACTGACAGGTACGAGAATAATGCAGTGAACGGAATATATGACAATATGTTACCTTTAATTATGTGTTATCACAATAAAAGAAGCGCTGGAGAAGAATTGAATTAATGCTCCAGGAACTTCAGGCGAACAGAAAGTGGGGCGCAGGATTCAAGTGGAAAAAGAACTTGCTTCTTTCTTGTAAAATCCACAAGCTGAAATTAATTAAAACAATAGATAAGAATTCTATGTTGCAGTCACATAAACAAAGTCAGAAAGACATGAGAATTAACAAAATGTTTGTGAACATTCAAGGTGTATTTCAAACAATATGCTGAATGATATTATTCAGATTATCAAGTTATTCTCGACTGAAAAACTACAAGCATTTATAAAATTAACCGTCGAGATTTGCAGAGAATGAGAGATTAGAGAATTCAATCACATACAAATAAAGGATCAAAGAACGTTTGCTTGAATTAGCAGTGATAAGATGTAGCACCAATTTGTTTTAAAAAGGAATGATTGCAGCCAGGGATTGTTGTTAAAACTGATGAAATACTTCAAGAAAAAGCTACTGAATAGAAGTTAAAATGTTAAAACATTGTAGATAAATACCTTTTTCGCTTTTTCCGAGGTTATGTTTGCGTATTTTTTGTGTTTTGTTCCAAACAAAACTGTAGAATGATTTAGCTCGGTTTTGTCGTTATTTCCAAAAGAAGCCTTCTGGCAGGCTCTAGAAAGGTCAACTAATGCTTTCAGTCTTTAATTGTAACTGAAAATCCATTTGGAAACTGCATTTGAACAATAACTGCACTGAATGTTGTTTCGACACTTTTAGTTTATATTTATGCAGATTTTTGTAAATAATCACACCACAATTGCTTCTTTGAAACATATCTTTATTCTTGCCGAAGATATATTTATCATTTGTATAGGAAAAATACTAATATTTAAACACTATTTTACATTTTAATAATTTTCTATTACATTTGTTTGTTGACATTTTGTAATTGCTGAGAATCAGTGTTGCTAGCTTATGATTTGAAAAAAACAAGAGAACATTTACGGTATAATGTTTTGTTAATTAACTTTTGGTCTAGGATAACGCGGGAAAAGCGTTAAAGGTAAATAACAGACCAAATTGTCTATAGTTTTCTGTATATTAATCATTCTAAAGTTTATATAGTACGCGTAGAAAATAGAATTTGTATGTGTACCACTTACAAGAAAACTGTTTAAATACCGATTTGCTTCTATGAGTGGGCACACAGTGGAGTTGGTTGCAAAGTGACATTAGCTGTGATTTCCTGGATTTCTGGGATTTCGAGGATATGGAGCTTATGAAGCCGATGACAGATTTCGCAAACTTTCAAGAGAACGTGGATTAAGAGCTTGTCAAGGATATTAAGAACAGGTGACGAGGAAGAAAAACTGAGGGAACGCGAGGGAAAGGGGGCAGTAATTGTTGAGCGTTGGTAGAGTGAAATACGCTACCGGGATATCGCGTGTATTATTCTTCGATGAACGGGATAGTGACTCTTGAGCGATTATAGAGTGAAATACTCTACCGGGATATCGTGACAGTGAATTTAATTCGGAATAATATATTGTTTTACTCTACCGGAATATCGGAAATTCTTACGGGACATCGAGTCACTATTGCGAACTCGCATTGGAAGAGAACATTCTCTATCGGGATTACATGCTAGTGAATTTAGAACTTTAGTATAACGTTTTCGATAGTGATTTACCTAAGTACTTTAGTGTTTCATATTTAGTGGAAAACAAGTTGTGTTTGGATTGTTTCTTTTACTAAATCTTTAGTAAAAGCCGGGTGAGTCAATTCTGGTTATTCATGAGTTGTAAAGAGATCTAAGAATCTTGCTTAAATTCCATTACCGAATTTAATAACGAAAAATGTTCAAAAATTGCAGTATCAGAGTTTTGACTATCAATATCATTTTGTTATCTATTTTAAATGTGACATGTTTATTTCTTGTTTGAATTGAAATAATATTTTAATACTTTTCCCTTTGTATAATGATTGCTCTATTTTTATTATGTGCGATTGTTTTTACTTTGCATTGCGAATTATGTATGAACTCATTGTTTGATTTTATGATTTTGTTTTGCGGTATGCGACCTATATTAACTAGTTCATTTTTGATAATGAACTTAATTCGAAATGTTTGTTGTTAACATTTTTAGTACCTAGTCAATCAAAAGATATCAAAATTAAGAGCTTACTAAAGCCTAATAACATTAGAAGGAAAATGTCGTATGTTTGCGAATATGATTGAGAATTATTTACTACAAATTATTTTACAGTTCGATTCTGTAAAAAGAAATGTGCACTGTTTAGTGTAATTTAATTCTCAGTATTGCTGGAATTAACATTTTCAAGTTAGTTTTACTTTCATATTAAATTCTGTATTCTGAAAGGAATCTGAATGTTCTATCAAAGGATAATTGATACTTCAAGAACTTACAGAAGTTTTAAGAATTGGCTTTGCTCATTAAAATATTTCATCATCAAATCTTACATTCTTACTCACGAAAGTTGAGTTAGCTTAAAGCTGAGATTTATGGCATTAAAATTTAAATCTGTATCGGGCTAAAGTACCGAGGAACACAGTATCTGCGAGGATCCTGAAAAAGGCCAGAGAACAGTTCCACGTTAACAGAGAGACAAATTAATGTCTATAAACCAAAAGCTTGTTGCTATTCCAGAATTAGACTTATTACTAAGTGAAGTCTTTCTATAAACTGAGAAATATAAATTTGTTAAACACATTCAGTTGTCCTTGGTGAGCGTTCTGATTTTAACGTGTGGGAGACTTTAGGTAGAATCTATATTGTTTAAAACTGTAGGATTAATTAAAGTACGTATTGTAGGTTTAATCAGTACTTATGTTTATTTTAATCGTTGTGAATGTATTTCTAGATTCTAAGATGCTGTACAACATACTTGACAGACATTAAGTTTAATTGATAACAATCAGTCCACTATATAACTTTGGCCCTTAAAGTCCAGTTCATTAAAAGATTCATGAAATTTGAATCTTGTATATTTTTTCTATTAGATTGGTGTAAAACACCTTAATGATAAGTTGACTGTCTGATTATGGTCATTTCAAATGTTGATATTAGATTCCTTTTAAATTCAGTCCAGTTGTATTTTAAGACTGTAAATATTTTACCTTAATATGATTTTCATAATATAATTTTTAAATAATCTGAATGGCATTATTATTGTCCAATTGTAATCAATTTAATGAATGAAGTTTGAACTATCCAGTACAAATGATACTGAGAGTTCTAAAGTTAAATTTTGCTCTGCTTAACTAGTAGATATCATCTTATCTAACTTCTAAATAAAATAAAAATAAAAAAATGCCATTGTTGGTGGAAGTTGGAAGGCTGTGAGGGGAGGTAAAAGGAGGCCTTTTGGGGGGACCCCCCCCAACAACCCTTTAAATAGGGATGCAAACTTTTTATAGAAAAAAATATGAAAACTATCATCAGACAGTCTTGACACATAAAATACCAAGTAAAGCCTCATTTGTACTACGTGCATTCATTGTGATTTCATTATAGTTACTATTGCGTATATAAGCCTCCGAATAACATTGTAGTATGAAGTTTAACTAATTCTAAAAACTTAGACATTTAATTAGGTAGATATTCCAAATCACCATCACCTGAGTTCTGCGGATCATAACGTTAGGTTTACACTAAACGATCACTGGCCAATCTTAGATTTAAGTAATTTAGTAATATTTATCTAAAATGTAACATAATGTCTTAATAAACTTATCAGCTTACAAACGACTTTTAATCTACCTGCTACTGGGTTAGCGTTAAGATTTGTAGTAGGTCAGGGTCATCTTTAGTCAGCTTTGCGAGACAATAAGGTTAGATATTTAACATTAGATACTATATAATATAGTAAATAAAACTAAGCTTGCAGTTTAGGTAGTATAGCTCCGTACGTATAGGAATAAATATATTTGCTATTTATAGTTATAGGTAGCTTTAGAGCTCTAGATATAGAGATATTTATAGTTATAGCTAGATTAGAGGGGGGTTTTATTACACAGTCCAGGCAATTTACGACGGTCTGCGAATGGTAACTTCACCACCCAATTTAGCATGAGGTATGAGCGGTTTCGCAAATTGTGAAGAATATTTAAGTTTCAGCGTTTTCTGATGAGTGAGTTTATTACTCAAAACATTAGTACTTAGTATGCGTGCAATTTCACAAAATGACAGTCTTCGTTTTACGAGTCCGGACATGTACTGTACCAGCTTATGCATTTGTAGGCTCAACCGCGGTTCAAACATTGTTGTTACTATAATTCTGTAATCTGTTGTTCTGTAATCAAATCTTGCAAGTTAAATTAGATCCACTTCCCGGTTAGCGATAGAGCTGACATTTTGCATACATGTGTAAATCACGTGAAAATGCAATATTATGATGACCATCCATCCATCCATCCGCCATAGGACGTCCACGGCTGGACATAGGCCTCCCCTATGAATCTCCAATGAGACCGGTTGGTAGCGGCTTGCATCCAGCGTGATCCTGCGGTCTTAATGAGGTCATCCGTCCACCTTGTGAGTGGACGTCCTACGCTGCGCTTGCCGGTACGTGGTCTCCACTCGAGAACTTTTCGACCCCATCGGTCATCAGTCCTCCGCGCTATGTGCCCTGCCCACTGCCATTTCAACTTGCCAATCCGCTGGGCTATGTCGATAACTTTGGTTCTTCTGCGAATCTCCTCATTCCTGATTCGATCTCGCAGAGAGACTCCGAGCATAGCCCATAGCTCCATAGCTCGTTGGGCTACTTGGAGCTTATTAATAAGGCCCATAGTAAGAGACCACGTTTCAGTGCCATAAGTCATCACTGGCAACACACACTGATCGAACACTTTCGATTATGATGACATGGTGTTGATTTTATTATGATGACATGGTGTTGATTTTATGATGGAGCTGGAAGGTGGCCAAAGGAACTTAGTAAATGAAACGACACAACCTCATCGAGTTTGGGTTCATTTAAACGATCTTAGCGAGTAGTTTGTCTTTAAGTGGTAACTAGGGCCTGATGTTGGAGGTGGAAGGTGGTAATAGGAACTCGAACCCTATCGAGTTTCGGCTAGTTTAATTCGTCCTGGCGAGTACTTGATCAGTAAAAGTGTGATCTAAAAATTTTTTTTTTTTTTTAAATATAATACTTGTTCTAACTATTCTTTCAGCTACTATCCTAATCCAAACGTTTTAACCTTGAAGCTATACCGAGATCAGTGACACCTACGCCGGGGGATCAAATTAGGTATTTGTTTTGTCAATTACATTAGCCATTCTAAAAGGAAACGTAATGAATATGAATTGCAAATTGTTTCTTGGTTCTCGCAATAAATTTCAGTGTTGAGAAATTGGTACCTGAATTGGAGGAGATGTTTTGTGAATTATATCAGTGATGGAAAATTTTTCATATCAAATTAAATTAGCTTAAGGTATGTTATTTATAAACTTTCGCGATTTGAGCATATTATACTACTATATTAATACGGGACTTATCGCGCAATAAAACATGAGAGAGTATTAGTTAAAATACCTCTTTTATTGCATTTAGTCTGCCCGTGACCACGACCAATGCAACTGGGTTGAAAAGTCGGGAGAATAATTATTTTTCGCAAAAAATGGCAAAACCGCCTTCCATCGTGTAAAAAATTCGAATATTTCGCTCGAATTGTTTACATTATTGTTGTTTTATTAAAAACGGCTCAGCCGATGTCTATAAAATTTAAATGGGAGTATACCCTTTTGAACTAAAAAAGAATTTTTCGATTCGGTTCACAATTGGCGAAATTATTGATGTTCATCGTGTACAAAATCCGAATATTTCGCTCGAATTGCTTACATTATTGTTGGTTGTTTAAAAAACGGCTCAGCCGATTTCTATAAAATTTAAATGGGACCACCTCGGAAGTATACACTTTCGAACTCAAAAATATTTTTTCGATTCGATTTCGATTTTTACAATTGGCGAAATTATCGATGAACGTACACAAAAAAAAAAAGAAAAAAAAAACATACACACGAACATAGAACCTCCTCCTTTTTGGAAGTCAGTTAGAAAGAGGCATTTAATTAATACATATCTCATGTTTTATTGCACGATAAGTGGCGTATTAATATAGTAGGATGGTTTATTATGGTACTAGCTTTTACCGGCGGCTTCGCCCGCGTAATATTTTGATTTTGGCTTATGTTTATGTCGGCTGCGAAACCTCTAAGAGAATGGCCGGTAGGTTGCATGCCTTATGAGGAGTGTCGCAACTTAGGCGGGCTGCGGGCATCCGAGGATTTTTTTTATTATATCGCGAAATATCCCTGACATGATCAGGGGTCTGAATTACAAATGAATAAAAACTATACCTATATTTCAATGTTTTTGGCTGTTTGCAGTTATAATAAACATTACAATGGTACAGCAAAGTTTATACCTACTTGTTCCTAATTATTGCTTTTTTTACAAATATTTGTGCAAAAATTCGATAAAATTGTTTTTAAGGTTTTTACGTGTTAGATTAATTCCAATATTTTGTTCTAAATCAAATCTCTGCTTTCCATAAACTGGGCATTCCAAGATTATGTGCAGTGGAGTCTCCTCTTTTGTGGGTTCACAGATGCACGATGGGCTTTCCCTCAACTTAAATCAATGTAAGTATTGGGAAAACCCACCATGCCCCGTCAGCACTTGAGTTATGATTCCCACTGGTGCTATTTCTCTTACGATCTTGTATGCCGCCCTTGCATCTGGAAAATATGTTTTGGTTACCGCCGCTGTGTGTCTATCCTTATACCGCCGGTTCCACTCGTAAGAGAGTCCTTTCGGATTTCTCGCTTGACGAATGAAACGGGGCAGTTATCGTAAATAGGTCTGCACTTCGAGTGCAGTGCTGCTTCCTTTGCTAGCTGGTCCGCTCTTTAATTTCCCTCCATCCCCGCGTGCGCTTTAATCCAATAAAGTTTCACTATTTTATTTTGTGCGTGTAGTAACTTTATGTTAGCTTTGAATTTACTGCTAAGGGATGGAGGGAAGATACGCCAACTACCGTTTCCAGTGTAGACCTGGAGTCACAAAATATTTTTGCTTTTTCGGTAGCCTCAAGAAGTGCCAATAACTCGGCCTGGTGCACGGAGCACCAATCGGCCAATTTTAGCTTGCGGGTACTGATCTCAGCGGCATCATCCCAAATGGATAATGCAGCCCCAACTTTCCCTTTAATTTTGCTGCCGTCTGTAAATATGTAAATTTCTCGGTTAAGATTTTGCTCTAGTGCTGCTCCGTCTGCCAGGCATATGAACTCCAGCTCCTCCTGCTGCGCTGGGTGTGGCTTCTTTTCTGTTTCTCTATCTCCAGTTACTTGCTGGGAATAACCTTTCTTAGTTTCATAAAGCAAGGCTGCTTCCTGGACTCTGATATGACAGCCGAAGATTAGGGGCCGCGGTGGGATAAATGGAACTGGTGGTGTGGGTGCCGCCACCTACCCTACCTTCCGCTAGGCCGTCAACGTGTTGGCAGACGCAGTGGGGCTGCAGGGGAAGAGAGGTGTCGGTATCGCGATGGCTGTTCTCACTGCCCTCTGCAGTTGAAGAGGCAGGCGCTGGGCTACTATGACTGACCCGCTGCACTGGGACCAGGGCGTTGGAATGCTGTCTGACGTTCAGTACTGGTTAGTCCCGAGTGGTGGATGACGATGTGTCTTGTGCTCCGAAACACTCTGTCATTATGGCGAGAGCGCGAGCTCCGTTATGGAGCCCGAGTCTGGGCTAGCGCTGTGTGCGCTGTGTGCTGAGTGCCGCGAAGGAGTGCGAAAAATGTAGGAACGTCCCAAACTTGCCGTGACAGATTATTTCTGGCGCTTAGTTTTTATCCTATCCTACGGGAACTGTTAAAGTTTTTGAGATAAAAAGTAGCCTTTGTCACTTTTCGTCTTTCAAACTATATTCATGCAATAAGCCAAGGCAAGTTGCTCCGTTGCTTAGAAAAAATTATTGTTAAGTCCTACGGGAACCACAATTTTTTCGGGATGGAAAGTATCCTATGTCACTTTCCGTCTTCCAAACTATGCCCACCCCAAATATCAAGTCAATCCGTTGCTCCATTTCTGAGAAACAGTTATTGTCCTATCCCATGGGAATCACGAATTTTCTCGAGATAAAAAATTTCCTATTATCACTTTCTGTCTTTTAAACCATAGGTATCCATACCAAAAATCAGGTCGATCTTTTGCTCCGTTGCTGCGTCAAAGAGGAACAAACCAACAAACTTTTCGGATTGATAATATTAAAGTATGATGATTCTGTACCATAAAGGTAGAATAAAGAAACATGTTAAACCTCTAATGATAGAAGATTTAAAAATATTTTTAATGTCAGACAAAATGACGGCCTGGTATTAAACGTCATAGTAACATGTAGCATGCAGAGGGAAAATAACATTTTATCCAATTTTAATGTCAGTTGTCATTTTCAATCCATACTTTATTTCCTCTTCAAGGGGATATAATGATGGAAAAACAATTTGTCCCCTTGCCATGCTACTTGTGATTTATAAAAGTCTGCAGACAATGTCACCTGTCATCTAATTACGTTTGGCTGTGACGTTTCGTTAGTCCATATTAGCGTCATAGAGGAATTAATCACTTAGCGTCTTTGTGATAGTGGCGACAGTTTCGCTTTCGATGGTTTTTGTCCTGTCCTACAGGAACTATGCAATTTTTCGGGATAAAAAGTATCCTAAAGCTCCTTCCGCCTTTTAAACTATGTCCATGCCAAAAATCAAGTCAATCCGTTGCTCCGTTGGTGCGTGCAAGAGTAACAAACCAACAAACTTTTCGGATTTATAATATTAAAGTAAGGATAAGGAAGTAAGGATTTGTGACTATAATTTTAGATAAGTTATTGTCGTTCGTCATTAGGTATAGTAATAGTATAACAACTACTGGCCTCACTTTTAATAGGGAGATTATTTTTAACTATAAATAACAGTCATAATTTTACTATAGTTCGGCCGTTCAGAGAATGCGTTCCTGACACGTTATCTTGATAAAATGTTTTTGGCCGATATCTCGGTAACTATGTACTTAAGGGCAAAAAACTTTAAGATTCTTATTGTAGAAAAAAAAAATCGCATCTTTTGTTTCTTGTAAACTTTTTTGTAAAACTTACCGTTTACGATTTATGGCCCATTTAATGAAATTTCATTAAATGAACCTTAAAACATTAAATGGTCCATAAATCGTAAACGGTAAGTTTTACAAAATTTTTTAATTTATCATAATTATAATTATATACTATGTTTTTTCGATAAATACTAACAATATACTCGTATGTATCAGATGGGGGTCCTATTTATTTGAAAACTTTGTCCTGTCTACTGCAATTTTATCTTTGTAGTCCACTTAGCGATTCTGATAATTATCTTTTGAAATTCTTTTTTATTTTTTTGTTCCTCTTTTAAGCTATTTTACACAGTAAATTAAATTAACTGTAGACAATATATACTTATGGTAACAATAGCAAGTCTTTTTCTTTATAGGTACTGTCTATTCTAAACAAACGCAACCCTTTTAGGGTTCCGTGCCCAAAGTGTCAAAACGAGACCCCATTACTAATACTCCGCTGTCCGTCCATCCGTCCGTCTGTCTATCTGTCACCAGGTTGTATCTCATGAACCGTGATAGGTATAAAGTTTTAAATTTTCACAGATGATGTATTTTCATTGCAGCTTTAACAAAAAATACTGAAAACCAAATAAAATAAATATTTCAGAGGGCTTCCATACGACAAATCTATATAAAATGTATGTTTAGCCGTTTTTCACTCGATATCAATAATGGTAACATGTAGACGCTTAAAATATTAACAGAATATTTAGTTGTGTATCCACTTCAAAAATATATAGTTAAATTCAAATAAAATAACTGTTTATGGGTCCCATAAGCATGGAACCCTTCGTGCGCGAGTCTGACTCGCACTTAGCGGATTATCTCTATACTGTCTGCACTATTCTAAACAAGCCCTCTATTTTTTAATTATTCCCCACAATAACAGCAAAGTTAGTTTTGCATTTTTAATAGCAGTAGCCGCTGTAATCAAATGGTTCAATTTAAACTAGGATTGCCCTATAAAAATTTATATGAAACGAAATAAAATTGCATTCAAAACAAAATGGTGATAAAAATGTTTTTCGTTGGGACACATAACACATTCGGACGTCCAGTCGATTTACATTTTTCATATAAATTGGTAGTGGCGAGGGAGAGAGCATCGTTGGTTTGAATTTATACAATTCGTTAACGATGCGTGATTAGGTGTAAAAATACTAAGTAAGTTAGTATAGGCCGGGTGGCTAGCCCTGGTGTCAGAGTTCTTAAGCCGCCTGAAGACATCTGAAATAGATAAACGGTTCTTTCAACCGGTACTTACAATTTAACGTGTCGTCCGGGCCACGGAAGCGGTCAGTTGTGAATGCCACCCTGCGGTCACCCATCCGAAGACTGACCGTGCTGAACGTTGCTTACGATGATAGCTAACGAACACCTAATCAAATTCGCTATGAGCGCTAGAATTGGCCAAGTACGAGTAGAGCTCGCGTACGCAGGGTTCCGTACCATATGGGAGCCCCTCTTTAATATTTTATTTTATTTTATTTACTTATTTACTATTGAATTGTATATACAATTACACATTCTGTGAATATTTCAAGCATCCACCTGTTACCATTATTAATATCGAGCAAAAACGGTTAAAAATTCAGGTTTGTTGTATGGGACCCCCTTAAACATTAATTTTATTCTGTTTTTAGTATGTGTTGTTATAGTGGCAACAGAAATACATTATCTGTGAAAATTTTAGCTTTCTAGCTATAACGGTTTATGAGATACAGCCTGGAGACAGACAGACGGACAGCGGAGTGTTAGTAATAGGGTCCCGTTTTTACCCTTTGGGTACGGAACCTTAAAAACACTGTAATTCGTACTTAATTATATCAAGCTTTAATATTGATTTAGTTTTACCTGTTATTCTGTTTGGGTGAAACTTTATTAATTAATTTTACTTTAGATATGTATGGGTCCAAAGATCCTGATCGACGTACAAAATAAAACTGCGGTTTTAACGTTTTCTCTATGGTATGACTGTTTGACGGTATAAACACAGAAATACCTATAAAACCGTGGTTTTATTTAGTACGTTGATCAGGGGCTTTACTTAAAGCTTGTGATCATATTTTTAAGATTTAATTTAGGAAAAATTGTGCTCTAACAAAATTAAATCTGTTATTATTAAAATATCTCTCTTGCGTACATACTCCTGCATTGGTCCAATATTAGCAACACTGAAATTAAAAATAAATTTCACAAGTCAACTAATAACGAATACCTATTTATAAAAAAAAAAACAAAATTATCAGCAGTAAAAATCAATGTAAGTAACTTGAGGTAATAAAGTTATGTGTCTATATTTCTGTCTGAATGTTAGGCAGACGCAGAGGTAGGCATATGTTCAGCATGATGATAAAAATACCAATAAAGAACAGAAAGCTTAAAATGGTAAATCAAAATCGGAATGAACCCGTCTACCGATTTAGCAAGGGAATGGAACAGTCTTCCTGCTTTCCTGTTTCCTAAGAGATATAATCTAAAACTTTTCAAGATCAGAGTGAATGGGTATCTTCTAGGTCTGCGTGCTTCATCTTCGACCACAACGTCGCTTACCATCAGGCGAATTGGTGGCCAAGCGCGGACTAATTCGCGTTAAAAATAAAAACTTTGCCAATAATTTTGCGATGTTCTCACACTAGACATTTTTATAATACCTCCTAAAACACGTGAACAGAATAAACAAGGGCGAACAAAATATATGTAATACCATTACGTAAATAAAATCATTTGCGCGAACCCTTTCGCAATTTACGTAGGGTTGATCAAATTATTCATGCCCATCAGAACGGGACACGTCGCCGGAATTGTGTTAAATTTTATTAGTTTTCATGATATTGGGCCGTTCGAGTTTTTGGACAGCCCTGGGTGGAGGTAAAAAAGTTTTTGTTGCCACCATGGCTATGGATTTTTTTGTCTCGCTTCGCCAGCTGTATAGAGGTGCATGTCTATCTCTGCATGTCTATCTCTTTTTAGTTACGGTTCAATTCGTAGATTCAAGAAAAACTAAGAGAAGCCGGCAAAGGTAATGTAGAGTAAGTAACCCGGCAAAGGTGGATATTTGATCTTATTAGGATCGCAAGATCTTGCTTGATGCAAGACGCTTCGACCAGTTTTTAACCGACTTCCAAAAAGGACGAGGTTCTATGTTCATTTGTATGTATTTTTTTTTTGTGTATGATCATCGATAATTTCGCCAATTATGAACCGAATCGAAAAACTCTTTTTAGGTTCAAAATGGTATACTCCCGAAGTGGTCTAATTTAAATTTTACAGAAATAGGCTGAGCCGTTTTTGAAAAAACCAACAATAATGTAAGCAATTCGAGCGAAATATCAGAATTTTGTACAAGATGAACATCGATAATTTCTCCAATTGTGAACCGAATCGAAAAATTCTTTTTTAGTTCGAAAGGGTATACTTCCTAGGTGGTACGATTTAAATTTTACAGAAACTATCTGAGCCGTTTTTGATAAATCAAGAATAATGTAAACAATTCCAGCGAAATATTCTAATTTTGTACACGATGGAAGGCGGTTTACCCATTTTTTGTGTAAAATAATTATTACTAGGGATCCATAGAGGAGACCTACGTTCAGCAATGGACGTTCTATAGATGAGTTATCGATGGATGTAAGGATTAATGAATAAGCAATATACTCGTTGATAACATGGCCTTTTACCCCAAATTAAAGAATAATTTTCATTGATCGTCCATTTTGAACAGCTTGTCGCTATATAGGATTACCAAAGTTATTCCCGGCTAAACTTAGTAATACTAGGTCAGGTCCGTCGCGCCAGAGTCCGCTAACTTTCTAATGGGGTAGTAGAGGCTAGATAAAGGAGCTTCTGCTCTTCTGATCTCTCATAACTAGTCAGTCTTTATCTTTGATATACCATTTGAATAGTTAAGCTATGCTTTGCGCAGTCATTCTTTATAAAAATATTTTTAATTCTTGTTAAACAAGTTTAAATAATATTTAAACTTGTTTAACAAAAATTAATAATATTTTTTTTTATTATTAAATTAAAAATTAAATATATCTTTATTGTACACCAAAATTACAGTAATATAGGTACAACAGAAACTACACAAAAAAATGTCGTACAAGGGCGGCCTTATCGCCTTTGGCGATTTCTACCAGGCAACCTTTGGATGGACTGGACACGAAAAATAGAAATACGGTCGGTGGTGTATAAATACTGTGAAATAAATAATGAGAGAGAGAATAAAAAACACTTAGATACATAAAAATCAAATGAAAATAAACAGATAAAGGTAGGTATTTTATAAACATACATAATATACATATCTCATAACCTACATATATTATGTACATACATATTTACAAATACATATATACCAATTTTAGCTAACATAAGGAAAGATAATGCTGATAAACGAGATTTTTAAATATGGGGAGGGATTTAGCCTGTCTAATAACAACAGGCAGTTCATTCCACAGCAGGACAGCTCTCAAAGAAAAGGACTTGGTATAGGAAAGGTTTGAGTGGGTGGAGGATTTGAATTTTAGTTTCAGGGCACGAGAGGATCTCAAAGAATTTGAGTGACCCTGAATGAATTCAAAGCGTTCTTTTAGATAGACAGGAGTAGAAGGAACGAATAGGATTTTATAAAGGAGAGAAAGAATATGTCTATTACGGCGAAAGCGGATGGGCAACCATTTGAGCTTTTGACGAAATTCGGAGATGTGGTCATATTTGCGCAGGCCAAATTTAAACCGAATACAACAATTTTGTTAACGTTCGAACTTATCGAGTTGCTCTTCGGTTAAGTCAAGATTATTATGTATAATTTGAAATTAAGTCCTAAAACTTCCATATTCATGTATTTAATGTCACAGCCCTGTAAAATGTACTCTTGTTTTAAGTAATATGAGCTGATTTTAATGCTTGCGCCGTAACGGGAATGAACGCTGGTACCAACATAATAATTATCAGTGCTGATTGTATACAAACCGCAATGTGCTGAGTTCAGTTTCGTGGAAAAACTTTATTACTATGTTTACTATGTATCTAATTTTATATATTGGTGTTTCCATGTTTTTTTAGGTATACCTAATTGTTTTGTCCGAAATAAAATTTTCTGTATTTCTGAATTTACAACTGCGCTGCCTGTGCTTCGCAAGAGCTTAAATTGTAGGTACCTTTGTATCAAACGTTTAGCCATGTCAAAGGCTTTTAGACAGCTTAAAAACTCTGTCACCAGGGTTAGCCACGTGGCATATACAAACGTACTAACCATTTGAGTTGTTAGTTATATCAGTTTGGCCTTGAACGTTTTATGAAAAATTAAGTTTTAGAGAGCTTTTATTACTAAGTAAAAGTAAGAAATGTTACATAGTTATGTTCTAAAATGAATTAAACATCAGATAAACTGAGTAAAATTCACAAATCTATGTATACAGGGATATGTGCACAACAGTTAACCATAGACTTGTGACAGAAAATGCTTGATTACAATTGTTTAAAACCTAAGTAAGTTCGTATAGGCCGGGTGGCTAACGCCAGTGTCAGAGTTTTTTAAGTCACCGGAAGGCCTCTGACATGGCTAAAAGGTAAAAATAACCGGGGCCTACAATTTACGTGTCATCCGAGCCACGGTAGCGCTCAGTTGTAAATGCCACCCGCGGTCACCCATCCGAAGACTGACCGTGCTGAACGTTGCTTAATTTCGATGATCGCTAACGAAAACCTAGTCAAACTAATGGCACCCACGGTCACCCATCCGAAAACTGACCGTGCTGAACGTTGCTTAACTTTGAAAATCGTTAACGAACACGTAGTAACCATTTACGCTATGCTGACATTAACTCACGTCTTTACAAAGAAACTAAAAACTTTTTTGGTCTCTCGGCTTCTTCTCTTTTAATACACCAGTTCTGGACATCTCTTTTATTATGGACAACAGCAATCACCTGATATTGCGTTATAAGCATTTTGCCTACCTTTAACTGACTTCCAAAAAGGATGAGGTTCTTTGTTCGTCTGTATGTATTTTTTTTGTCGATACGAGTAATTTCGCCAATTGTGAACCGAATCTAAAAATTATTCTTTAGTTCAAAAGAGTATATTCCCGAGATCCCATTTAAATTTTTAATAAATCGCCTGCGCCTTTATTGAAAAATCAACAACAATGTAAACAATTCGAGCGATTCGAAAGTTTTACACGATGGAAAGCGGTTTTGCTATTTTTGCGAAAAATAATTATTAGAGTAAAACTTATTATGTAACAAAAACAATCACTAGTCTACACAAAAACGGACCCCAAATCTATTAAGGACACAGAAATTTGCGTAATCCAATTGTCCTCGTCTGTGTCCGCACTAATGGTGTATGTGCCACGCTCGGACATTCCGAGAACCTCGTAAGCGATACAACGCAGCCCTGTAACTAATGGCCGCTGATGGCACTTTACCACCCCCTGGGATCTACTTAGATTTGACGTCATTTATTTTCATAGTGTTTTTATTTGCTAGTTACTGTCGATTTTTCGAGCGACTAAAATAATTGCAGAACTCAGGTTCAGAAATCAGGCATCCAGAATAACCTCTCGCGTTAGAGAATACTACCCTCATATTCAAATATAATTTTTTTATCGCGATTAAGTCCACGCTTGATCACCAACTTGCCTGATGGTAAGCGACGTTGTGGTCGAAGATGAAGCACGCAGACCTAGAAGATACCTATTCACTCTGACCTTGAAAAGCTTTAGATTAAATATCTTAGCAAACAGGAAAGCAGGATGACTGTTCGATTCCCTGACGGCACGAATCAGAAATATTGCGTCAAACCGCTTCGTACGTATCGAAGGAAAATCGACCGTGTAGGGGTGGTAATGTTGCGTCTTCTTACTTGTCCTGCACGGGAAGCATGGCAAAGGGACTAATAGTCTTTCCACCATTATATCCCCTTGAAGAGGAAATAAAGTATGGATTGACAATGACATCTGACATTAAGAGTGGATAAAATGGTTTTCTCCCGTTGTCGTGCTACGCAGGCTGTAGTAAAAAGGGATGGTAGGATAAGGTCTTGCAGCTCAGATGCACACTCTATGATAAATATGCACTGATATAGCTTCCTCAAGAAGATTGTGGGTGCAAATACATGGACCGGCATCAAGTGCGGACAGCATCTCGACACCCATGTTTCGGCCTAGATGGCCATATCGTCCTAACGTGGTAGAACATTTTATTTCGTCGTTTTCTTTCTTCGAACCTCATATCAAATGCCTCACGTTTCCTCCCGATTCTCCTGGATCATCAGGAGATTACGAGGAAGGGCACGCAAGTTTAATTGGTCAGGTTGTAGTACATGTATTTCTTATTATTTCCGAGATAAAACGTCTCGTATCTACAAAAAACTTGCATATTTTTAACATTATTTAGATTTCTGAGCTATCAAAAGCGAGCAAAAAAAGATTTAGATGTCCGTTACAAAATTGCAACTCGTAATGTAACAGCATTTTTTTTTTTCTCTAATCTTGAGTTGGTCTCATCGTAGACGTTGTTTGAAATAATGAGCTTAATCTTCCTTTTGACACATCAGAGTAAGTCATTTATGAATAACCTTTAACGTAGATAGATAGACATGTAGTGAAACATTTTAACCTCAAAACTAAAAACAGCAAACACGTTTCTAATTTTCCCTTTATTAAGAATATTCCTATGTATTTATAAACAACATAACACGTTATTTTCAGCACAATTTTTTATTACTAGAAACATCCCGAAGCCCACGCTAAGCCGCTCGTGGAATCATAAGAAATGTTGCCCGATAATGGCTCTAGTTTACCACTAACCTAAGACACATGACCGTAGACCTAAGCTTGCAACCATTGATTACTTACGTGCAAAGCGACGTCTTTGTACATTATACGATTAGAGCATAAGAACAAACTGTTCAGATACTTCTTATGACATATATACATTATATATATATCACACATAAGACAGTGACGTGCGTACTTGCGTCGCAGTTACGAATTGAATAGGCAATCCGAGTCAATGATTATTGTTTGGTTTGCGTCCAATAACAGTCCAAGATAGATCCACAATTCCTCACATTCGAGTTATAGAAGCACTGTAGTCTTGCTTCCATAAATATTTTTATCCAAAACAGCCAATATATGGCCCCGGCTTATAGTGATTGTACATGACATGGATACAGATATTGGTTGGGCAAGGTCCAAGCGGACTCATACAAGTTAATAAAATAATCAAACAGTCATAATTCTTACAATACCAGACTAATTACGCAATCAAAACTGGAGCTTATTTATCTCTTATTTTCAGTGCGCAATGAATCCTGTTGTATAAGAATAAAGAGTACCTACGGATTACAGTAGCCATGCATTAGTAATCCTTACTAATAAAACTACTATAGCTAGTGCCGTGTGGGCTGATGGATTCACTTAAACAAAGTTTTCTCCAGACGTAATCCATGTCAGAGGCCTTTAGGTGGCTTTAAATCTCTGACATCAGGGCTAGCAAACCAGGCCATACATACTTTTTAACAAAAATTAAATGCTGTTGAAATACATCAATTCTCCTGTAGAAGAACACATACCTTGGGATCACTAAATCGTGGGCATGATGTCGTCAAATGAGTTATTTGTATCATTGATAAATTTCAACAGCATTTAATTTTTGGTAAAAAGTATGTATGGCCCGGTTGGCTAGCCCTGATGTCAGAAATTTAAAGCCACCTAAAGGCCTCTGACATGGATTACGTCTGGAGAAAACTTTGTTGGTTTAAGTAAATCCATCAGCCCACACGGCACTAGCTATAGTAGCTTTATTAGTGAGGATTACTAATCTATGGCTACTGTAATCCGTAGGTAAGTCTCGGTCTTGTGAGACCGTCATGGCTTCCATCCATCCATCCATCAGCCATAGGACGTCCACTGCAGGACATAGGCTTCCCCTAAAGATCGCCAATAAGACCGGTTGGTAGCGGCTTGCATCCGGTGCGATCCTGCGGTCCTAACGAGGTCACCAGTCCACCTTGCGGGTGGACGTCCTTAGCTGCTCTTGCCGGTACGTGATCTCCATTCGAGAACTTTCAACCTTATTGATCATCAGTTTTTTTCATTCTATGTGCCTTGTCAACTGCCATTTCAACTTGCCAATCCGCTGGGCTATGTGGAACTTTGGTTTTTCTACGGATCTTCTCATTCTTGATTCGATCTCGCAGAGAAACTCCGTCACGGCTTAGCAGAAAGCTACCGGCGCATCTCTCTATATGTTTCTAAGCTTGCGAGTCACGTACAAAAACTCTTACAATAAATACCTGTCCCGTTTATAGCGGGGACACGTGCAATTTGCTTCACCCGTAATTTGACGTACAGCGGTAATAGCTCAATAAGATGGTCGCTTACGTACGACTTTTCTCAAGGACATGTTCGCTGTTACTGAAATTACAAAATTACAGAATGAATGGGCGGAGGGTTGAAGGTTTATGTTTGGTATTCATTTCAGACTAAATAAATATGAATGTAACATAACGTACTAAATTCGAATGTTAACTCAGAAATCTAAATTCGAATTACAACTGCGATTGATGGTGATTTGCAGAGTTCGCGCTTGCATTAATCGAACTAAAGAGAGAGAGTAATATCAACTTGTTCTTCTCTAAAAGTCCGATATTAAATTTTATTTCACAGCGTACGAGTAGGTGCTAAAATACTCCTTCTATTTCTGAATGTCTAAGTTACATTGAGTAATATTTATTAATGCTACTGTATTAGGTATAACATTCTAAGAATTCACTGCAAAGGTACTGCGATCCGTGAAATTTTAGCCGCTAGTACGTGTTTTGGAAACACAAAACGTAATTTAAGTTTTTTATGACAAATCTCCTTTTTGCTAAAAATTGTGTTTAAAGTTAGATGAAAATTAGTTCCCCTGAATGTTCTGTAATTTTAATAGCAATTTAAAATATTTCTGTTTCTTTTTCGTTATATTTATTAAAAAAAGAGAACAATGTGTTAAATTAATATTAAATTTACGATGGAGCGTTTAAAATTGGCCTCACAATCTGCGTATAGGATGAATCAAACCTCTAAACGTAATTGGCTTCAAATATCTGTAGCCTATACAAATACTGCAAAGCGTCCAGTCAATCTCTATTCAATATCAGGTAGGTATGAATAGTGTCATATCAGATTATGTATTTCAACACCGTAATTCTAAAACCGTAATCTTTCACAAATACCTGATTTCATAGAAGAAGCTGATTCAAATTCACAGCTAATAACCGGCACAAACTATTTTTTGTGTACTTTGATGAAGTGTGGGTAGTCGTAAAACTAACAAAGAAACAATGCCGGTATTCTATGGCACCTTGAACATGTCTTTGGTAAATTTTGTTATAATTTATATCCGAAATGTCCTTGCGAGGGAAAAAATAATGCTTTCACACAAGAAAATTTTTAAAACTAAAATCATCTCAGAAAAAAAGTTTCCCTCGCCATTTACATTTCTTCTGAACGACAGTAAGCTTTCAGCGAAATCCCAAAAAGCATACGTGCCGCGCACTTCCATTACTATCATAAATGAAATCACGTCTAATATAATTTACATAATCCGACCGAATAGTTACAATTTAGACCCTAAACTTTTTTATCCGACCCTTTTTGGGTCCCAATGCATAATCTCGGTTCGAGGCGATGACACGAAAAATTCAATTACACAAACTGAGCAATTCGCGCGTTCTAATGTACGACCGGGAGCGCTTACACGGGGCAGCTACTAGAGCAAGGCTGGCAATAAAGATAATAAATTAAACTATAATTTAGTAGTTTTCGAGAGTAATTATTAATTACTCCGGTGGACTTTAGACAGTTTTATGATAACTTACCCCACGATTAATAATAATTTTCTGATGTCCGTAATTTTTTTTCAATGTGGTTTTGTGATTAAAATTTAATTCAGCGATTCTGTTTTGTTTTCATTCATAAGTATTACTATTAAAATCTGATAACTCCGAAAAACATGGTGTGAAAATTTATTCTTATATAATAAATCATGCTAACTCCTTTTTTTGGCCATAAAAAATAACAGCAGTATTCAAATACAATATTTTTACAAATAAAATATACAGTATTAATGTAGCTACCAATAGGATCAACGATTTCCTGTTATTGCGGGTATTTTATTTTATAAACAGTTTTTTCACTTTCTTACACAGTTCTATAGAACGGAGTTAGCAAGTTAGGTCATTTAGCCGACGTCATGCATTTTTAACCACAACGTCGTTTTTATCATGTGAGTAGATTGTATTGGCTAACATTAAATACAGTTCTACTGTGCTTAAAAATCTTAGCAACTTATTGGAAAAGATCATCGCAGTAAAGCAGTTATGGACCGAATCATACAAGTCGGCGGATGTGAAGTTAGCTACAAGCTGCGCAATATCTAATCCTTACTGAAACTTATATAAAGCTGTGCATTGATTGGATGCGTAATGCCTATAGCGTAGCTTGTAGCTAACTTCACATCCGCTGACTTGTATGATTTGGCCTATAGTAGAAGACGTCTACTGAATCGAGAAACTCCCTGGTTAGGGTAGAAGCTAATCTACCCTAATAAAAGGGGTGACATTTTATGTAAGTTCTTTCCATATGGCATCGTAGAGTAGAGCCTATATATCGCCCGATACACGATGCCCAGTCAACATTCGACTATGCATTTTGCGTAGAATGCGAATGAGATTCAGATTCAGATTCTTTATTGACCTTATAACAAAGTTGCGTTATATTACGCAAGTCAGTTACAATTATTCATGATGCTTATAAGAAATATGCAATCAACTTAATATTCTAAATCCATTTAAATCATAATAATAATAATGTTAAAAAAATAATTAGTTAGTGTCAAAAATAATACATTGGGTAAAATAATAATTTCTGTAAAATATAAAATCGAAACATGTCAAAATAAAAAAAACAAAGTTCAAAAAAAAAATACTAAAATTCAAACAAAGATTCAGTAAGTCTAATTTTCATGAAGTCATTTAGCTTGTAAAATCCTATGCAAAGAACTCTTTGTTCACGTATCAAGATTTCTTCAATCAAACAGCTATACCAAACTGATTATCTCATAAACAAACTCTTTCATTACACTTTGTATATATGCTTGCTAATCGTAATTGCAATAAAGCGCAACCGTTGGACAAATTCACACGTAAAACTTATAAACACGGAATGACTCATTTCAACTAATAATTAACCTTGTATATTTGTTGAGACTCGAAACAAGAAACTATAATACTACCATTTGGCGAGTAACTAGCCTCGTTAAGAGGAGGCTAATGTTTGGTGCGGGCGGTCGGATTTAATCAAACTTTACGGTCGCAGTTTTTGCAACCACCTTGATGCGGGAGCGATGACAGTGCTACAGGGATAAGCCTACAAGCTCGGTGACCTGTAAATAGTTAGCTACTTGTTAACCGACTTTCTAAAGAAGAAGAGTGATTTCACGGCAGTTTCTATAGAAAAGTTGATCTTAACTTACAAGGAAAATAACTTTAAATGTTTACAAAGGCCGTTTAACTAGCCGTGGTGCCAAAGTATCTAAGCTATTTTCAGGTCTTCGACAATATAAATGAATATGACAATAGCGGTTAAAACGGTTAAAACAGACGATACCTACAACAAGTTAAATGGCATTTTAAAATAAGTTCCATCGTGGATGACAACAGGTGGACCAAGGCAGTCACTGAGTGGTACCCAAGAGGAGGACGAAGACAGAGGCAGACCACCAGCCCGATGGTCAGATGACGTCATTAATCTTGTCGGGAGGCAATGGATGGCACATGATCGGAACAAGATTGGCGAGAAAGAGAGGAAGCCTATACTGAGGAATAGGCTAAATATATAGGTAGGTAGTTGGAGTATAGAAACTGCATTATTATAAAGCAAAGTAGCTATTTTCGTGAGTCTGTCTGCATGTCTGTTCTATCTATCCGCTTATTTCTTTCAAAATACACAACAGATTGTAAAATAGTTTTTACTATCTTTTAATTTGTTTCAATTTAGGTCATAGGCTCAGCGCAGACGAGCTACTGGTGGCAGCCGCGCGCTACAGCCACATATTGCGGACACAATTGTAGTGAGTGGCTCCACTGGTCACCACATGTGCGCTGTGTTTTAACAAAATATATGAAAAATCGTACGAACTGTCTGTCGATGGCCACCGGTGACAGTGGTCGGTGACCCGTTTGCGCCGTAAAAGCAGTTTCAGATTAGCGTATATTTCTGCACGTATACGTCGTTTCGGCATACGCGCTTACACGCGCGTTACATTACGAGCTTAAAAAATCGGACTCGCGTAAACGGGCATATTTCGGCTTGTTCACTCAAACTACGAGTAGAATACGAGCTTATATAGAAGTGCGTCAACGTTCGTTTTGCGCGTGTCATAAATGCGCCTATACGTGCCTATATGTGCTTCCAAAAATGAGTTTATAAATATGCGCGTGTAAAACGCTAGTCTCACTTCGTCCTAAGTTTCAATCTAATTACAACTAGGTGAAGTCGGGCGGGCATCTAGTCTTCTATATTATAAGAAGCTTCAGAGCCTCTTAAACAGGAATCAATTGATGTAGGTTTAATGCATTTACAATTAGATTCGGTGTTTTATTGATACTTTATGTGGTTGCTGATGGAATTATTTATAGCCGTGCGAAATGGGGGGGGATGTTATTTGTAAAAGTGCTGTTTTATGTTTGTTTTGGCCGTGGATTATTTCTCTTTTTATTGACGAATTTATTTATTATCGTATTGCTTTATGTACTTGTACTCTACAACTTTATGTCAAAGTGATGAATAATATTTATAATATAGGTTTTTAAATTATATTTGATCGCGACTCTTTCACTTCTGGGGGCCTTTTGTTACTTTTGTTTTATCAACTCGTCTAAGAGCTAACGATTGTAACTTATGGCGTTTTGTCTTCTAGATAACCAAGATAGTTAATATTACTTCTCATTAAGACCATCATTTACTATTAGAATAGCTGGAAAATATATAAAAAATTGCTGTTTTATACAAACTAGCTTCCACATTTTGCTAAAAATATTTAATAAGTACACCAAAAATATCACAGACGTGTCTGTCCTTTAAAAGAAAATAAACAGCGCAGTATTTGAACACCCATCAACAAATTACATAAACCCTGAAAAACACAAAACTAAAACAATGAGTATCCATATTCACAACCATTTTAAAACAGAGCACTCTCAGCTAAAGCGAAAAAAAGGAAAAACCGCTTCCCATTCTTCCACACATTTATTTATAACCCCGTTAGACAATGCCCCCGAATTGAAAGCTGAACAACTGAACAATACAATAAACAACCTTCCAAAAAAGGTCGTTACATCTTTTACTTTCACCTCACTGCCTTTCCATAATTCTCTTTTCAAACCTGACCGGAAATCCCCACCCCCTCCCTTATTAACAATGTGCCGCCGTACATTCAGAGCTTCCGGTGGTACGTAACCTACTTCCGGTCGCGTCTTTCTAGCCGTGCGGTCTTTATTGTTGATGTTTTCTTGCCTACTGTTTCTAGTTTTAACTGGGAATATTTCATAAAATTAGGGTGCGTATTCACTAAAGACGTAAACACCGTGGTGGTCTAGTGGTGCTATGCTCATAGCGTAGTTTGACTAGGTATTCGTTAGCGATCGTCGAAGCAACGTTCATCACGGTCAGTCTTTAGACGGGTGACTGTGGGAGTATTTACAACTGAGCGCTACCGTGGCTTAGATGACACGTTACTTTGTCGGCCCGGTTGTTTTAATCGTGTAGCCATGTCAGAGGCCTTCAGGTGGCTTAAAAACTCTGACACCAGGGCTAGCCACCCAGTCTATACGAACTTACTTACTAGTGGTTACACCTACCTTACAATCGTGATTGTGGGTTCATATCCCGATCCCGTACCAATAATTTCCTTTGGAACTAATATAAGTGCGGAATTTCACACCACTGGCTTTTTGGTGAAGGAAAACATCGTGATCGTGAAGCATCCGGCATACGTCTGTGGAAGAAATTGAGTACTTCCACTCTGCCCCACCAAAGCGCCCCACTGGTGGGGCAGATTCGATGGCGTACGTAAACCCATCAACCCGACTGGGCTAGCGTGGTGGATCGGGCCCGATCACCCTTCGCGGGCAGGCCTATGTCTGCAGTAGACTATTCAAAAAGGCACAGGTACTTTCAGGTAACCGTGGGTATAACTGAAAATGAGATTTAATTTTATTTTGTTTATTAAAAGATACACATCTTTAATGTTATATTTTGGACTGGAAATATTTTAGACAACCCATTTGCAATATATTTAGTGACATATTCAACGTAACATAAAATACTTTTCATCAAATCAAATCAAATCAAATAGTTTATTTGCATACATGTACAATACAAGTCATAACAGCTTAGTCTTATCGTGCAAATATTTATTACATTAATTTATTACATAGGTATGTCAGTATAATCTATTAGTTATTAAAATTATTATATTCTTTAATACTATAAAAGCAGTTCGTTAGAAGCCAGTCAGTTAGTGATTTTTTAAATTTATTCCCGTTCAACAATTTGATTTCATTAGATACTTTATTATATATCGTTATACACACATGTTGTAAACATTTCTTTTGTATATAACCTTTCTGGCAGGAGGTTGATATAATAGGTTTGTGAACTTAGCTCTTTTTTGACGTGTTATGATGTCTTTACGTTTATTAAAATATCCGGGGTGTTCTTTGGTGAAAATACAAATGGTTTTAATATACAAGCACGGTAAAGGGAGTTTGAAGAGCGGTCTACAGCTACCAAAAAAACAAGCTTTATTTATTACTCTAATGCAGCGCTTCTGAAGTTTAGCCGCGCCCGGCGCGTCGGCGCGTGCACTGAATAGGATGTCACCCTTTATAGGTAGGTACTTATTGTGTAAAGTCGTGGTGGCCTAGTGGTAATGACACTCGCCTTACACTTGTGAGGTCGTGGGTCCAAATCCACGGTCCCGTACCAATGAGTTCTTTGGAATTTATGTACGAAATTTCACACCACTAGCTTTTCGTTGAAGGAAAACATCGTGAAGCATCCTGCATACGTCTGTAGAAGAAATCCGATGGCGTATGTGAACCCATCAACCCGCACTGGGCCAGCGTGGTGGATATGGCCCAATCACCCTTTATGGGTAGGACTTCGTCTTGCAGTGGAATATTAAATAATCGGCCAAGTACGAGTCCGACTCGCGCACGGAGGGTTCCGTACTGTATGGGAGCCCCCCTTTAATATTTATTTAATTTAATTTTATTATTTATTATTGAAGTGAATATAAAACTAAATATTCTGTGAAAATTTCAAGCATCTACCTGTTACCATTATTAATATAGAGCGAAAAACGTCTAAAAAAATCAGGTTTGTTGTAGTGGAGCCCCCCTTAAATATTTATTATATTTTCTTTTTAGTATTTGTTGTTAATTCGAAATTCCACATCTGTTTAATGGATGACAGAGTTTTGAGGTAAATAAAATAAAATACAACCGTAATGATAACTTTCTCGCATAATTATACATCCTATTATTTCCTATATCACGGGGTGTAGGTGTACAATTCTTTGTAATATGACTGTATTTCTTTAGTTTAGGTCCCTTGTTCTCTTGTATACGAGTATTCTTGTTTCTGCATGGTACTCGTAGCTTAAAAGAAATCATCATCGGTGACAGGGCTGCCTTTTTATTTGTAGTTAAGTCATGATGTATAAATTAATCAGGTTTAAGTAAACTGTGCTTTTAAATACCTAGCGACCCGCCCCGGCTTCGCCCAGGTGTATTATACATACAAACCTTCCTCTTAGTTTTAAGAGGAAGGTTTGTATGTATAATACACCTGGGCGAATTCTATTCATTAGAAAAAACCGCATCAAAATTCGTTGCGTAGTTTTAAAGATATAAGCATACATGGGGACAGACAGCGGGAAGCGACTTTGTTTTATACGATGTAGTGATAGTGAAGAATTCATTTAACTATTTGTCTACTTCGCGCTAAAAACCAAAATGTACTAACCACTTTGAGAATCTCCTCGATTTATTGAAGTCGGATAATTTTCTACTAAAATCTAATACAGCAATTGCTATATCAAGAGCTGCCCCGCTGTACATAAATTCAAGTGTGCATGCGAAATATTCTGTTACTTGGCTCCATAAATATATTCTGGCCGTTCGTGCGACCGCCGGGAACAATCTACACGAACCGGCTTAAACGGGATTTATTATTCTACTACACCTGCTTGCTGGGTACTTATTTTCACCCTTATTATATCGTTCATAAGGACGAAAATAAAAATGAAAAGAATGAGCTATTAATGTAATTAAGATAGCAAAGACTGGGTGTAAGCTTGTGACTGATTCTTTGTGGATTTTTCAGAGAATTTCTTGATGTCGAATAAGTACTGGCATATTTGTAAAGTATATTATGACTGATTTGAACTTAAAAACTGATGTATTTTTTCTTGTAATTTGAAATTCCGTCTTAACTGAGAGAAGTCAAAATGTTATTTGACCATCAATTTAATAGGGAACTAAATCAACCAAATACTCATTATTAAAGATCTATTGATCAAACCTATACATAAATAAAGTTAAAAACACTAACCTAAATAGAAAGAAAATTATCAAAATCTGTACACTTAGAAAACGTTGTGCAAACAAACAAAACAAAAAAAAATACAAACACAATAAAAAGATTCTTGTTTTTGAAAGTCAATTCTACAAGTTCATATAGCCGAAAATCATTAAAATCGACCTAGAAACTTGGCATAAGGCTCCAAAACTACACGTTTATTTATTTTCGGGAACACTTCCCCGAACTTTCCCTGGAGATGAAAAAGTATGATTAGGTGCGAACTTCTGCGCCACTTTTTATAGAAAGCAAGACGCCCTGGGACGATCGAGTTACGGAATCTTATCGCTTTTCCTCCTAGTTTGTAGAAATAAATACGTAGGCTATAGGTACGGGTACATTTTCTTTTATTTTTTGCTTTGATTGTTTATTTTTCTTGACTAAATTGATTTGAGCATAGCTCTAGTAAAACAATTTGAAACTTTGATGGAGAACAAGTTTGGCTTTGGAAATCTGGTTGATGCTAAAAAACTTAATGTTATTAACATTTAATTGAACAGTTCTTCCATTTGTAATAAATCATTTGCTACCCTTAATCTATGAAAATTTGCTGTTGAATTTTGTTGAATTATGACAATAAATTTTAAATAGTAACGGGTGCCCAACTGAACGAACTACTACAAACTTACTGTTTCAAATCAGAAGATTATGCAATATTTTTTTAGAAGGAGACAACAATCATTGACGTAACAACAAAATTATGAAAAAAAATAATTCTGCTCTAAATTCTAAATAAATGTCATCTTACTAATCACAATTTATTTATTTTTACTGGCAATTGTAGTAGGGCAGCATTATTCCAGCAGTAGACGTCAGGATTAAACAATAGTAATGATGATAAAACAAATTCATACTCTTCTATCTTTACAGAGAAAAACTAGAAACTATAGAATTTTCCTGAAGTTTCAAGCGGCCAAGCCTCCGATAAAAAGGGGAAAAAATTAAAAAGGTAGCCGGAGTAAAAGCCGGCAGCCGTTAGCCGCGTGTTTATGTGGTGATAATCAACGTGGTCACGCGACGTTGTACTACTCACTATTTTCGATCGATTTACACGGTTTATTAAGTCCTAAAGCCAAGGTGCCTTATATCTCATCCAGACTCTCGCGAGGCGCCTCGGCGAGGCCTTCGAGCGAGGCCACGCGGTTGAAAGACGAGACGAGACGAGGCGACACGAGCGCACCGTCCACACTCTCGTACTCTCGTTTCCTTTGATTGCCTCGTGGAGAGTGTATTTGGGGCAATAGACGTAGTAACGCTTACCTTACAAGCGTGAGGCCAAAGCATTAGATCCTGGTCTGGTGTAAAGTTTTTTTGGGTCTGATATACGGATTTCCGGAACACTAGCTTTTCGGTGAAGGTAAACATCATGAGGAAATCTGCACACATCCGCAGAAATATATCTGCAAACATCAAGAAATTCGATGCCGTATGTATTGATTTTGGATTCTGATGAAGATGAATGTCTCATATAGGCCTTCCCTATAATTTTCCGATGGGAGCAATGGGAAACAGGTTGCATTCATCGATTTTTTTTTAGTTTTGATTGGGTTATCCGTCTGTCTTTATAAAGACGTTTTATCTTTTGTGAAGGCCTCTTTTACGTATAGGTTGGTCACTAGTCGGTTTACGGTTTTATGGTCACAATTCAAAAGTTGTAGGGTCCTATTGACCGTCAGAACTACTCTCATCTATTTTTTTTTTTTGTTATTTAACCTGTACTGTCCCGCTGCTGGGCAAACGTCTCCCCCAATTCCTTCCATTCCTTTCTGTTCTGTGCTACCTCCGTCCTACCTTTTTTAAACCTCTCGATTTCGTCGCGCCATCGTGTTGGGGGACGGCCTCGGGGTCGACTGGACAGAGGAACCCACTCTGTTGAGACCTTTGCCCATCTGTCTGGGTGCATACGACTCACGTGATATATTATCATCATCTATTTTATTGTTTTTATTAAAGCTATATTTTAAGCATACAGAACGTTCCAGACACATTAGTAGGCCCCAGTAACTTCTTTACAAAAATGGTACCCCTAAAGCAATAATTGGCCCACAAATAATGGGAAACCTGTAAGGGCACGAACTAAATTGAAAACGTGATGTTTTGCCATCGAAATTATAGACCGTGTTTGTTTAGTAGAGCGGACCTCGGCTATATCGAGAAATAATCGATGTGCGAACCACTTACACTGTGTTTTATAACCCTTGCCTTCTGCTGTCCCTGTTTTGAGGTCATTGATATGAGTTAATAACTACCTGGTGGAAATGCTAGAAATAATAGCGTGGTATTACGTACAAATGGAAATAGTTTTATGTGGATTTTCAAACCATTAGCTTGTTGGTGAAGGAATACATGATGCGGCAAACTATGCAAGGTTCAAGAATTCAAGCTCTACCAGAGTAGGTAAAGCAAAGTGAAGATCTTCAGAGCTAAATAGTCTATTAAAATCCATTGCAAACATTTTAAACTTCTTAACGAAGAATACTAATCGACCAAAATTGGAATGAAGCATTATGTTAATTTCATGATTTATTTTTGAAAAGAACATAGAACTTAATATTCTGTGAATATTTCATGCATATTTCTGTTGCCCTTATTAGGTAATATCGAACAAAAACAAATCACGTTTGTTGCATGGGGCCACTCAAATATTTTTTTTATTTATTAAAATGAATATTGAAGAAGATATTTTGTGAATATATCAAGCATCTACTTGTCACCGTTATTTCAAGCGAAAAGCGGCTAAAAATTTAGGTTTATTGTATGGCAGCCCCACTTAATTTTTTTTTTCTGTTTTTTTCCCATTCTCAATGGAGCGCTGCCGAGGCTCGGATGACACGTTAAATTGTAGGTCTCAGTTGTTTTATCCGTTTTGCTGTCCGAAAAACTCTGACACCAGGGCTAACCACCTAGTCTATACGAACTTATTTTACTTTCATACCAAACCAGACACCCATAAAATATTTGATTTCTAAGTTATTAAAACTATAGCTAGCCAAGGCAAGGGTTATTAAACTAACACTTAACACTATTATTATTTATCACTTTCCAAAGAACCTCACGTTGTTAAAACTTAGATGAAAGTAAATCGTTATGTTATTAGAGGCCGAAGTATGATTACCTGTCAGTCACGCGGCGTGACAGCTAGGCCCGCACTAATGAGGCCTGGTCCCAAACTTTATATTCGAGAATAACTACTAATTTTCAGTGGTTTTGCTTGTGTTAAATATTTAAAAACTATAGAAAACATGAAATATAATGTCTTATGCAATTTAGAGTACAAAAATTGTGTTATAATATATTGTTACGTTGGGAAATTACTAAAATAACATTTCTGATTCGTACCGCCAGGGAATGGAACAGTCTTCCTGCTTTCCTGTTTTCTAAGAGATATAGGTAATCTTAAGCTTTTCAAGACCAGAGTGTCTTCTAGGTCTGCGTGTTTCATCTTTGACCACAACGTCGCTTACCATCAGGCAAGTTGGTGGTCAAGCGCGGACTTATTCGCGATAAAAAATTGTTGAATTGTGAAATTTATATTCAATAACTTCTTGTATTTTGTGGTTTAAGCTGTTCTATGTATTCAATAGTCATTGAATATCTTGATTAAAATTTCTAGTAGTAGCAGTAGTAGTATTCGAGAATATCGGTTAACTTTTTTATGGTTTTACTCGTTTAATATATTTATTAGTCAAATTATACGACAATCATAATTCCTCATGCAATTCTAAGGAAAATATTTGCGTTAAAACAATATTGTGTAGTTAGAAAATTATTGTAAATTCAAATACCCAAAATGTCCATCCTAATCAAACTATTCATTTAGAAATCTAAAACGCCACATGAAATGTATAGTTACATCGACCACAAATAATTTTATTGTTTAAGTGCAAGTTGGACTTGCGCACAAAGAGTTCCGTACCGTTTGGGAACCCCCTTAGCCCCATTTAAACATCTACCTGTTGCCGGTAATAAATACCGCACAAAAACGGCAAAAAATGTCACGTTTGTAACAATTTCCCTTAAATAATTATTTTATTCTGATTTTAGTATTTGTTATTATAGCGACAACAGAAATACATCATCTGTGAAAATTTCAGCTGTCTAGCTATCACACTTCATGAGATACAGAATGGTGACTGACAGACGGACAGCGAAGTCTTAGAATTAGGGTTCCGTTTTTACCCTTTGGGTCTTTGGGTACGGAACCCTATAAACCAGTAAACACACAGATACAAATACAAATTTTTTTGAAACTATTTCTACAACATAAAATAACTTCTTTGAATACTGAACTTAATGCCTGGCAAGCCCAATTACTAACTTTATTCCCAAATACAGATATTTTAATTAATTTTGAATGCAAAAGTAGTAAGAAACTAGACTCAGATAATGAACCAAGTCTTAGCCTTTTATTCGAGTACTTTTGCCCGTAAAATATTAACCTCTACATAGAACAATTCGACTGAAAGGTGCTTCTAAATTACTCACGAATTTTGCGTCTCTATTCAAGTATTCATATTCTTAATGGCACTTAAGTTTTTATTTCTATTGCAAGACGATTTAACTATACTTACTTAATTAGGACTAATAACCCGTAAATAATATCTCATACTTATTTATCAACGACTTTGTGGAGGTGGTAATAATTTGGAGCGATAGTTTTATGAGTGTCTGTAATTGTTACTATAGCGCTTGTCAACTTGTTAGAATCATCGTTCTGATTTTGACTAGATATCATATTTATAGATCAAACATGAATCGTGTATATAGGGTTATTTCTAATCAATTAGCTTCCTTTTAGGGGCTAATTCTGTACATCAAAACTAACAACTTTTGTTCTGCGACTTTTGTCGAATCTAAAAAAAAAAAACATCGTCAACCCGCGATAAAATGTGTAGAATAGCTGATTTTTTTTGATTACTGACAAAAGTCGTAGAACAAAAGTTGTTAGTTTTGATGTACCGAATAAGCCCCTAAAAGGATGCTAATTGATTAGAAATAACCCTGTATAGACAGATGATAGCTGCATTAAAATAACAAAATCGTGCAGACAAAGATGTTGATTTTTATTATAAAAATAGCGAAACAGTGATAATGTTGTAGTTTTTATTTGTAAGCTCATAAAATTACCTATTATGTGTTTTTTTTTTTAAGTAAACGTCTACAATTTTCTCATCTATGAAATAAGAAATTGTGCTGGTAAAATATTTCCTAATTTTAAATTACTAAACAAAATCTTAGCGTAAAAATATGATGTACGTAATGTATTTTTAATTGAATACTGAGTATATTACTTACACCAGTAGCATCTCCTCAAATTATTGATGTGAAATTAATCAATTCAGAATTAATTAATTATTCGACTTGTATTGGATTCAAAGCAAAGCTATGTACTGATAGATTACTAGCCTGATTAATTTCGCACCGTGTACTACAATTTGCTATTCTATAGCGTATAATAACATAATATGATGACTCTAAGATAAAATGCATGATGAAATTAGGCAAAAGTTTAATAACATTCAATATGATTACGTGAAATATGCTGTTTCTATGCATTATTCATCTATTCATTTATCAGCCGTACAACATCCACTGCTGGACATAGTCTCTTATGACCTTGTCGGTGGACGTCCTACGTTGCACTTGCCAGTACGTGGTTTCATTTGAGTAGTGTATGGCCTAATCGCCTGTTTTATGAACTAATATATATGCGATGCTCACTATCACATTAACTTGCAATTTTTTTTAACATTCTTTTACGTTCGTCTACGAATTTCCTCATTCCTGATTCGGCCTCTTGTAGAGATCAAGATAAAGCAAAACGCATTATAATTTTACTTCAAAATAACGAAGAACAAGAAGTGGAAGGAGATAATGATATTTAGAGTTCCGTACCCTAAGGGTAAAAACGGGACCCTTTTACTAAGACTCCGATGTCCGTCTGTCTGTCTGTGACCAGACTGTATCTCATGAACCGTGATAGCTAGACAGCTGAAATTTGCACAGATGATGTATTTCTGTTGCCACTACAACAACAAATACTAAAAATTCAATAAAATAAATATTTAAGGGGGGCTCCTATACATAAAACGTGATTGTTAGGAGTTTTTTTTGCTCGCTATTAATAATGGCAATAGGTATGGTCATGGGGCTCCAACACGGTACGGAACCCTTCGTGCGCGAGTCCGACTCGCACTTGGCCGATTTTTTTTTTGGAAATCTATAACATCCACACTAGTCAGTCAGCTTTCATTTATCATCATTCAATCAGCTAAATCCAATTAAGGCGCGTGGTTGTAGAGTCAATTTTTTTAAACCAGCCGAATAAGTATCCGGGTGATATAAAAGCTGATAATATGACAGAAATGAAATATGACTTGACATGATTTAATGGTTTAAACTACAATACAATTTTAGGCTCTTTCGCATTTGCTACAATTTAACGTGTCATGTTTGCAGCTGGATTAACTGCCCAGTAATTTCCTATAAAATCAGTTAAAAATGGCAATGTGCAAAATGCAATGGTCATTTCAGTTCTAAGGCTTAGTTTTCATCACCATGGCATTTTTATCTTAACGTAAAATTGTTTGCTACTGAAAATAATAATTACTATCACAATAGCATTCATTATTTTGTTAATTATCAAAACAGAGCAAATATTATATAACATCGCCATTAAACAGGTTCTAAATAACCAAGAAAACCGATAAATATCCTCAAGAAATCTAATTAACCTTGTAGATTCAAAACATTAATTAACCCGACGGTGGGAACCATTTTCCACTGAATCATGGAAACGTTTTATTTATGTTATAGAAGATTACAAGTTAAAGGAAACAAATTAACAAGAAAACACTACCAGAAAATTTAATAAAGTTTGGCCTGTTCACGAAGTTTTTAAGATTCAAATTTACAGTTCAATGCAATTTTTATTTGTTGTACGTGCTTCAAGATATTGGTTCTACATGAAAATCTCTGAATTCTAGAAATCCTAAAGAGATGTTCGATTTTTGAATATATGCTCAAATAAAAACTATGTACTACCAAAACCACGTACATATAAATGAACTAGCTTTTACCCGCGGCTTCGCCCGCGTTATATTTTGATTTTGGCTTATGTTTATGTCGGCTGCGAAACCTAATAACCTAACCGACAAATATCAAAATACCTTAAAGGAATGCAAGGTTGGAGTGTATATGCAAGGGTCAGGGGTCTTAATTACAAATGAATAAAAACTATACCTATATTTCAATGTTTTTGGCTGTTTGCAGTTATAATAAACATTACAATGGTACAGCAAAGTTTATACCTACTTGTTCCTAATTATTGCTTTTTTACAAATATTTGTGCAAAAATCGATAAATTTGTTTCTAAGGTTTTTACGTGTTAGATTAATTCCAATTTTTTGTTCTAAATAAAATCTCTGCTTTCCATAAACTGGGCATTCCAAGATTATGTGCCATTGCACATGAGTCTCCTCTTTTGTGGGTTCACAGATGCACGATGGGCTTTCCCTCAACTTAAATCGATGTAAGTATTGGAAAAACCCACCATGCCCCGTCAGCACTTGAGTTATGATTCCCACTGGTGCTATTTCTCTTACGATCTTGTATGCCGCCCTTGCATCCGGAAAATATGTTTTGGTTGCCGCCGCTGTGTGGCCATCCTGATAACGCCGGTTCCTCTCGTCAAGAGAGTCCTTTCGGATTTCTCGCTTGACGAATGAAACGGGGCAGTTATCGTAAATAGGTCTGCACTTCGAGTGCAGTGCTGCTTCCTTTGCTAGCTGGTCCGCTCTCTCATTTCCCTCCATCCCCGCGTGTGCTTTAATCCAATAAAGTTTCCCTATTTTATTTTGTGCGTGTAGCAACTTTATGTTAGCTTTGAATTTACTGCTAAGGGATGGAGGGAAGATACGCCAACTACCGTTTCCAGTGCAGACCTGGAGTCACAAAAGATTTTTGCTTTTTCGGTAGCCTCAAGAAGTGTCAATAACTCGGCCTGGTACACGGAGCACCAATCGGCGAATTTCAGCTTGCGGGTACTGATCTCAGTGGCATCATCCCAAATGGATAATGCCGCCCCAACTTTCCCTTTAACTTTGCTGCCGTCTGTAAATATGTTAATTTCTCGGTTAAGATTTTGCTCTAGTGCTGCTCCGTCTGCCAGGCATATGAACTCCAGCTCCTCCTGCTGCGCTGGGTGTGGCTTCTTTTCTGTCTCTCTATCTCCAGTTATTTGCTGGGAATAACCCTTCTCAGTTTCATAAAGCAAGGCTGCTTCCTGGACTCTGATATGACAGCCGCGGATTAGGGGCCGCGGAGGGATATATGGAACTGGTGGTGTGGGTGCCGCCACCTACCCTACCTTCCGCTAGGCCGTCAACGTGTTGGCAGACGCAGTGGGGCTGCAGGGGAAGAGAGGTGTCGGTATCGCGATGGCCGTTCTCACTGCCCTCTGCAGTTGAAGAGGCAGGCGCTGGGCTACTATGACTGACCCGCTGCACTGGGACCAGGGCGTTGGAATGCTGTCTGACGTTCAGTACTGGTTAGTCCAGAGTGGTGGATGACGATGTGTCTTGTGCTCCGAAACACTCCGTCATTATGGCGAGAGCGCAAGCTCCGTTATGGAGCCCGAGTCTGGGCTAGCTCTGTTGAGTGCCGCGAAGGAGTGCGAAAAATGTAGGAACGTCCTAAACTTGCCATGACAGGTTATTTCTGGCGCTTAGACGGCTGCTACCGCAGCCCGCTCTTAGTTTTCATCCTATCCTACGGGAACTGTTAAAGTTTTTGCGATAAAAAGTGGCCTATTATGTCACTTTTCGTCTTTCAAACTATTTTCATGCAATAAGCCAAGGCAAGTTGCTCCGTTGCTGAGAAAAAAATATTGTTAAGTCCTACGGGAACCACAATTTTTTCGCGATGGAAAGTATCCTATGTCACTTTCCGTCTTCCAAACTATACCCACCCCAAATATCAAGTCAATCCGTTGCTCCATTGCTGAGAAACAGTTATTGTCCTATCCCATGGGAATCACGAATTTTCTCGAGATAAAAAAGTATCCTATTATCACTTTGTCTTTTAAACCAAAGGTATCCATACCAAAAATCAGGTCAATCTTTTGCTCCGTTGCTGCGTCAAAGAGGAACAAACCAACAAACTTTTCGGATTGATAATATTAAAGTATGATGTATACCATAAAGGTAGAATAAAGAAACATGTTAAACCTCTAATGATAGAAGATTTAAAAATATTTTAAATGTCAGACAAAATGACGGCCTGGTATTAAACGTCTTAGTAACATGTAGCATGCAGAGGTAAAATAACATTTTATCCAATTTTAATGTCAGTTGTCATTTTCAATCCATACTTTATTTCCTCTTCAAGGGGATATAATGGTGGAAAAACAATTTGTCTCCTTGCCATGCTACTTGTGATTTATAAAAGTCTGCAGACAATGTCACCTGTTATCCAATTACGTTTGGCTGTGACGTTTCGTTAGTCCATATTAGCGTCATAGAGGAATTAATCACTTAGCGTCTTTGTGATAGTGGCGACAGTTTCGCTTTCGATGGTTTTTGTCCTGTCCTACAGGAACTATGCAATTTTTCGGGATAAAAAGTATCCTAAAGCTCCTTCCGCCTTTTAAGCTATGTCCATGCCAAAAATCAAGTCAATCCGTTGCTCCGTTGGTGCGTGATGGAGTAACAAACCAACAAACTTTTCGGATTTATAATATTAGTAAGGATACTGTCACTGAAATGCTAAATACTATAAAATGCAACAAAACGGAAAAATTCAAGCGAAAGTGTAAGATACAAAAAAAAACAATTTAAATAAATACTGCTTGTTTGCCACCTTTTTTCTTCGCCATAATGATGTGACATATAGTTTGTAAGAAAAACTGATTCAACTGGCATTATCATTCGCACTCGTCATTCAACTAATCAAAACTATACATTAAACTCAAATTACATTATAATCCGTATTAAACGACAACTCACATCAAAGCCCTATAAATCCACACTTCAAACAAATTTCATTCAGCCTAAAAGCCTCCACATTATCTCTAAATTTACCCGGTACAAATAAGACGCGTCAGTAATAACGAAAACTACTCGTATGTAAATGAATTCTCACTCAAGCGCCCCCAATCTTGTAAACCTCAAACAAGCCACGTTAGCGGCTGCAAGTTGTCGACAGCCCTAAAATCCTTATCGTACTAGCGTTAGTCATTAGCGCGGCACACAGGTTTACAAATCCTGATTATTCACATCAATCTGAAGCCGAATGGCCAAAAGTAGCAACAGCCCTATCCGTACCAATGTCTGTACTACACCTGCAAGTCATTCGCCGTCGGTCCGCCGTGCCGCGCGGACGTATCGCGGGACTTCCCCAGCAATCGCGAGTGCGTGAAACAAATACAGTGCTAAAGTTCCGATACTGTGATTTATTAGACTTTTTGTCGTGAATTTCTGAATTTCTCATTCCGCATTCCTGATACCCGGACTTCGGTGGAATACGCAATGTGAGGACCTCTTTTTTTCTATTATGCTAATAGGATTGTTGTTTTTTTTTTCCTGAGAAGGGTAAGGTTTGGTTCGTTAATGGAACGATTTTATTGGAACTTGTATTCGAATGCTACGTAAATCGGTTTTGTGATTTTATTTGCGGTCAGCCGGTAGAAAATTGGGGTCTTGTTGGAAATGTTTCGTAGCTCTACAATAGCGTGTTTTAAGAACATATTTCATGATATTATTATATCCGAGGTTTTCTGGAAAATATTTGATAAATATAACGTCATCAAAATTGCAATGATTAATTCTTTTTTATCTAGTTTCTAGTCTCAAATAAATTATTTATTTACGAGTCTATAGAAGTAAGTATCTTGTCGTAGCACCTTTATATCGTAGCATAGCTACAATATAATATATTGAAGAATACTGACAATTGATTTTTAATTTAGTTAATTATAATACAAATATCTTGAGTGTCATACGAAGGATCATTGCATTGTAGGTATGTAGTATAACATTAGCAGCTACGTATTTTGTAGCACCTCTACGCTGTAGTACATTTACACATACCAAAAAAATAATGTAGATATCTATCTATAAATGACAGGAATGAGTGATCATATTTGATTTTGAAATAATAAATTCAAATCCCTACGTTCATTTCCTAATGAATACAAAATGGAAAATCAGCGAAATAAAAATATTATCTAAGCGAGAAATCTAACGGTGACAGTGATAAATCGTCTAATTATCTCAGACATTTTTACGCTTTGTCGGATGGACAAAAAGGTCTACCACTTATTTTTTGTTGGGTCATCAATTCTACGGGACCATGCAGCGGAATAAATTGTAAGGATCAGGGTTCACCAGGATCGGGACGAGATTATATTCGTATTCATACAGAAAATTAGTACCTATTGTTTCATAATACTGAAAAAAAATATAATAAAACACCACGTACATAATATGTACCTCTAATCTATAATTTCTATAAATATGATCTTACTAATGGTGCTTTTTCTCTTCTGATTTTGCTACGTCTGGGGTCCATAATAATGCTACTCTGCCCCTATTACATTTACTCGTACCACCATGTACTTTATGGAAGCAGAATAAATGACTTATGAATTACGACCAAAGTAATGAAAATGCAGACCATTTCTCTGATAAGTTATATTCAGGCATAATATTCACAGAAAATCTAGTTTCTATTTTATTGGTATATCTTAATGGAAAGAATCAATTACTTACCTACTTGATTTATTATAAATTATAGGTTTCGCAGCTATGAAATGCGTTGTAATGAATAATGTTAAAACTGAAATTTCGTCCAAAGCATTGGTTTGAAAACATCCTATTTCGTCTAAAAATAAAGATCACTAGCTCGCTAGTGAATAAAACAAAACATATCAGATGTTTTCAATATTACATTGGATGGTAATCAGGGCCTGGTGTAACAGGTGAGCTACAAAAATGTTTTACTCCCTAACTCTTAACCAAACTGACTCATTTATTAAGAGTAAGGATCTCTGAATACTGTATAGTGTAATATTCATTTTAGACTGGTAGCCTTGTTAGCCCAAAGATTATAGCATACCCGTTTGATTACATGCTATAAATTAGGCAAGGGTCGTACTATTTACTTGGAGGCTGGTATTAAATAAGCAATGATTTTAATCTAAACGCTTTGTAGTTTATATTCTTATGTGAAGATATACTCCTTTGTGTGGGTATTTTTTTTAAGTAATGAATGTATTAATTATTTTGTAGCGAATTTACTATTTACTTTTGTTTAAAGGTTTTTGTAATACTGCACTGTGCCGGTCTTTTTAATAGTCCACTGCAGGACGTAGGCTTACTTACGAAGGGTGATGGTGCACTACGTTGGCCCAGGGGAATTTTATGTCCAGCAATGAACGCTCTACAGCTGGTACTGATTAAAATCACAAATAAACACACCGGAAACAGGCCATTTCGTAGTACCCTTACTAGAAAGATAAGATTATAAGATTAAAAATACATAGATTTCTCCTTATTCTTGCGCACGGTTGATGTTCATATGATGATATTGAATACGTATTTATGTTTTTATCACTATTTTAAACTTGAAATAAATTACAAAGCTCATTGATTTTTTGAAGACATACTTTTCGACAATTTATGACTTGAATCTGAAACCAAATAACAAAAGACAAAATGCTCTAGACAAAACAAGTAAGGCCGGCAAAACTACGCCTCGCCGTGTACAGACACAATTACACACACACGTTCAAGGAAACTACGCCTTGGATTGTCAGTCGAACTATGGCGGCGCAACACCGACGAACCCACCACATGTATAAATAATCGGCCAGGTGCGAGTCGGACTCGCGCATAAAGGGTTCCGTACCGTATGGAAGCCCCAATCCTCTTGCCGTTATTAATGGCGAGCAAAAAACTCCTAAAAGTCACGTTTGTTGCATGGGAGCCACCCTTAAATATTTAATTTATTCTGTTTTTAGTATTTGTTGTTATGGCGGCGACAGAAATACATCATCTGTAAAAATTTCAGCTGCCTAGCTATCACGGTTCATGAGATACAGCCCGGTGACAGACAGACAGACGGACAGACGGACATCGAAGTCTTAGTAATAGGGTCCCGTTTTTACCCTTTCGGTACGGAACCCTAAAAACCGGCCTCATTTGTCTGCTCACGACGTTATGTCTTGATTTTCTTTGGTCTGAGACTTTGATCCACAAAAAAAAAACAATATTATGATACAAAATCCGAGATTTCGAGGATCTCAGCTACATGGTTCCAATAATCTGCGACACCTACATGTAGAGCTCCAGGCTTAGGCGTGATGTGATCTAAATTCAGGCTTGCCGTCTCTGTTACGTTATACAACCTTACAATTTTTATTACTTTACTCGACTTTATGTATAATAGTAGTTTATGCAACTGTCATATAATGAAGGGTATTAAAACACGAGTGTGAGTTTATGAAACGAGCGCGTTTTCATAATAGTAACGAGTGTTTTAATACCCGTGTTATATGCAGTTGCATACACTACTTTATCTTCACTAATAAAAATAAAAAAAAACATATTGCGAAACATTAAATTCACGCGTACGTGTATTGTCACAGTGAACTTGGCGCCATTGAAATCTAACCAATGAGAGCGCAGCTGCGCGCGCAGGGCCAATCAGGAGCGAGCGCGCGATGTTATAATGAGATTTTACGATATCGATGTGGATATTATAACATCATGTGAAATTGCTTAAATGTTGTCTGCGCTATAACAGTAGTCATTATAAGTCAAGTATTGGAAACATAAGTAGAATGTTACAACATTAGTGTAGATAAACAGTATTATATACAGGGTATAGGATCTCTAAACAAAGGAGTTAGTATTTATCTCTAAATTAAAGAGTTAATATTTTAGTTATTCTATAATGATATGCTTTATTAGGCTCAGAGCGTAGTTTAACAAGGTATTTCTTAACGGTCACCAAAGTTAAGTCAAATAAGTTGGCACGTCAGTTTTCGGATGGGTGACTTAGGGTGGTGCTTACAACTGAGCATTGCCGTGGTTCGGATGACTTGAATGACGGCTTATGCTTACCTACTTCTAGGCAAAAGATTTTCCTCCTTTCAGACTGAGCAATCTATTAATTGAATACAGTCAAAGAAGTACTACTTTACACCATTACAGCTTCCTAACAGCTAAACCAACCATCGAAACGTCTCACAAAATAAAGTAGCACAGCAAAAAATCCATTCCCATTTTGCAAAGTTTTCCCACAAACTGTTCCTCCTCACAATTAATCTTGGCTTATCCAGACATTTTTGAACTGATTTTCTTCAAATCAACGATAAGTTGGCTAGTATTACTTATTTAATGCCAAGGTCAGGTAAAAAAGTTTTTAAACTAAGACTACGTACCGTAGCGTTGAACATACATCTGCGACGTATACAGATGAAGAGACAAGACTACAAGACTGCACTGAATGTAAGCAGCAGTATCGGATCTATTGGAAACTCAATAGAGAGGCCTATGTCCTATAACCTTTAATTTTTTTTCGTTTATTTGATTCAAACTGAAAATTTTGATTTGATAGTATTACTGATTACGCAAGCTCGGGATACTTAAAAACGTGCTTGTCGGAAAATGGCTGTATATTCAAAGTTGTACTGCGGACACAATGATGACCTTTAAACTACTATTAAGAAACTGAATTAGCGGTGCAACTAGAACTTAGAACTAGTTCAACCCACCTAAACTGTTAATAGAAAAATGCGAAAAGACCTTTTCCCATTCTGCAAAATTTTCCCACAAAACATTCCTCCTCACAAACATTTTTGGCTCTATCAGACGTAATTGAAAGGATTAATAACTTATTACCAATTTGGAACGCAAAGCTCTCGAATGTAATCCACTTACTTGCAAACATAGCTCAAGACGGACAGTAAATAGAAATCACAGGATTACGTTGAATGCAAGCTGCTGTTTGTCTTAACAGAAATCTTTGAAAGAAGCCCATGTCCTACTGTAGATGTCTCATCTCACTGTGGATACAATAACGATGATATCTTTAACCTACTTTTAAGTAGGTAACTAAATGAGCGGTACTCTTGCGACTAGGACTTAGAGCTACTTCAACCCACCAAAACTCACTACAAAATAAAGTAGCAATTCACAGAAAAACACGAAAAGACCCATTCCCATTCTGCCAAGTTTTTCCACAAACCGTTTCTCCTCACGACCAATCTTGGCTCTTCCAGACATCCTTGGGAGGATTAGTGCCTATTATTTTCCCATCTCGTTTATTAGAGGTTGGAAGGGTTCGCGGCCCTCAGGGGCAACTTGGAGCCCTATTTTATCTCATTGAAAGATCGTTACGGCCTGTAATGTTCTGCTTTTTGCGCTCCAGGTCTTTAGCGCCGGCTCGAGGGCTTTTTTTGTCTTGTTGGGTAAGAAGGGTTGAAGTTATTTTTACTACTAATTACTATTACTGGTATACCATATATAAGGATACTTTTAAACTGGTTGTCAATGTAGGGAAAGTTTTTATTTTGGCTGTATGTTTATTTAAAATAAATTTTTGAGAAAACCCAATCAAATTTATTAATTCACAACTCCAATTAAGTTTCAATTTAACTTTGATTTTCAATTTTTTACTTGCCAAAATTACATGGAATCGTTTTTTCCAAAGTCTTAAATCAAAAGCTACAAATTAAGCTATTTAAACCTTAAGATATCGTGTTAAAACATGATTCGTCATCATTTAATCTTATTGTCTTATAAATTATATCTCATTTCGATAGCTGTAAAATAAGTATCCTTAAAAAAATATAAACGTATTCGTACAACTAAATGAAAATCCTACACAAAGATTACGCACGTAAAAATGCGCTGTGAAAAGATATTACACAAATAAATACATATAATAATGGAAAATATAATAACACTTACTGCTATTACTTCTATGGGATATACTAACAATATCCACAAACACTATAACAAACACGTCGGTTAAAATATAAAGCTTTGCATATTTCCGTAGATATAAAAGAATACGGCCGAGTACGAGTCGGAATCGCGCACGGAAGGTCCGTACTGTATGGGAGCCTCCCTTAAATATTTTATTTATTTTACTTTTATTATTTATTATTGAAGTGAATATAAAACTAAGTGTTCTGTGAAAATTTAAAGAATATACATGTTACCATTATTAATATGGAGCGAAAAACGTTTAAAAATTCAAGTTTGTTGTATGGTAGCCCCCCTTAAATCTTTATTCTATTTTCTTTTTAGTATTTGTTGTTATAGCGGCAACAGAAATACATCATCTGTGAAAATTTCAGCTGCCGAGCTATCATGGTTCATGAGATACAGCCCGGTGACAGACAGACAGACGGACAGACATCGAAGTCTTAGTAATAGGGACCCGTTTTTCCCTTTGGGTACGGAACCTTAAAAATGGCGATTTGCCACGCAAACTTGATTTTTGCTGACTTCCAAAAAGGAGGAGGTACTACGTTCGTCTATATTTTTTAAATGTATGGTCATCGATATTTTCGCCAATTGTGAACCGGATTAAAAATATTTTTATTTCAAAAGGGTATATCAATATATACCCGGGGTGGTCCCATTTAAATTTTATCAGTATCAGCTGAGTAGTTTTTGATAAAACAACAATAATGTAAAATGGATGTCACAACTATTTATGCAAACTATTCAAATGTTGTAAACGGTGTAAGTAGGTGATGCCATTTTTTGCGAAAATCAAATTATTTAACTATGAATCTTAAGTTTGAAATAGCCCACAGCAACGTGCTATGGAAAGGGCTAAGCTCGAAGTCTCACTACGGTATACAGCCATGGAATGAGGACGTCCACAGGAAAACCAAGGTTACGTAACTAAGCAAGGTATACATAGGGGAGGCCTTTGTCCGTCAGTGAACATCCTGTGGCTGCTAATGATGATGATATTGTGCCAGTGAAGACATTGTCAACATTTTATGTAGTCAACGTCCTATAGACTAGAGTTTGTGAAAAAAGAGAAGCGTCGTAGATGAAGTCACCCATGTGCCATATTAATATTTTTGTTACGTTGGTAACACTGCTCTGTCATTGCTAGTACAACTAACAGTGTTTGATACTTGTTAGACACCAAAAATTCAATTTTCATCAGTAGACTCGCGTCTACCAAGTATAGTCGGTACAGATGCGCCAGCACGTAAGGCTAGCGCTGAGGGTACTGTGGAGTGGATGGCTCCGCATTTTGACAGCCGTACTAAACTCATGCGCAGCCATCCCCTCCATACTTCGCTCAGCGCTAAACTTATATGCCGCGACTTGTATCTTGGCTGCTGATTAAAATCTTATTTTTAGTTCACCGTAACGCCACGACGGTTCCCATAATCATTATATATTTACTAAATTTTGAAGAAAACTGATAAATCTGCTGCTAAACAGAAAAAAAATATAATCGAGTTAAAAAGTACACAAAAAAGCTGTGCAGTAATGAACTCTGCGAATATAACAACATAGAAACACCTCTGCCAACATAACAAACTTATCAAGCAAAACCGTCGTGCTAACATGGAGAAAACAAGCAAGCTTCGTTCAGAAATTCAATATTGAAGTTGGTTTGGAATCAAATTATGCCATCCGACGCCCAAGTTCTGCTCGTCAAAAAGTTTTATATTACATCTCATAGGAGATGTGCGTGTTTTAAATAGTTTTTTTTTTTATGTTCAAAGATAAAATTTACTTCTTATCTGGTTACATTTTATAGCCTACATAATCTTCTAAGTATATTATATTAAAATGTCAGTTAAGTATCTGTCACACGTTACTTTGTATGCAAAAGTGCCTAAGAAGGAAGACGCTTGCTTTACAAGCGCAAATTGGCGTGGGTTCAATATAAATAATAAAAAAATATAAAAACCAAAGAGTTCATAAACGGATTTACCCACCAATAGCTTTTAAAAAGCTTGTGAAGTAAAACATCATGAGGCAACCTACATACGTAGGGTCATGAAATTGAATAGCGTATGTCAACCCGCCAATTTGCCCTGAGCCAGCGTGAGCCAATCGCCCTTTGTGAGTTAGGCCTATGTTCAACAGTGGACTAGTATATTATGTCCAGTGCATTTAATATGTATTTTTGCAAGTGAATACGTATTTTGCCGCTTGGCGTCAAAACTATTAGTCCGTGATAAATATTAGGGGACATCTTACACACGGTCTCTGACACCAAACTAAGCAAAGCTTGTGATATGGCTGCCAGATACTGATATACAACATATACATATTTTAAATACATACTTATATAGATAGTACCTACATAACACCCAGACACAGAGGAAACACCCATGTTCATCACATAAATGCTTGCCCTGGGTGGGGATCAAACCCAAGCCTCTTTGATCCAGAAGTCAGAGTAACAAACCTCTGAGCTACCGATGTCAAAATAAGTACTCTAAGTACGATACTAGTAAGTATGACACTAGTAAGTAAGAGCACTAAGTCCATACGGTGTACGACGACCTGTACCTTTAACCTACTTGCAGCCTGCATGCAAAATTCCGTGCTCGATAACCGTAGGATTTACTGGCGGTGGTTTTCTCGGGAGGCGCGCCTTATAAATCAGTAGGGCAGTTTATACGCAAACAAGAACATGCTGTTTAATATTGTTTCTCCACAGTTTGTAAGATAGAAATATATAAAGGGACATTTTACACACAGCCTCTGACCCCGAACTAAGCAAAGCTTGTGAAATGGCTACCAGAGACTGATATACTACATAAACATATTTTTTAAATACATACTAAAACAGATAGTCACATCCAGACACAGATCAAGCACCTATGTTCATCACAAAAATGCTTGCCCTGGGTGGAAATCGAAACCACGCCTCTTTGAGTCAGGGTTCAAGGACACTAACCAATGGGCTGCTGAGGCAGATGTTGACCGTAGAGACGGTTATACTTTGACTTTTCCCAGTTTGATGTCAAACTGTGTTCAAACCAATCCTAAAATTCAAAATAGCAAAATATTTACACTAATATTGAAGCAAACTTTTTACATAGTAAAATTATAGTAGTTTATGCAACTGTCAAATAATGAAGTAAAATAAAATTATAGTAGTAATGAACTGTCATATAACACTCGTTACTATTTTGAAACTCGCTGCGCTCGTTTCATAAACTCACACTCGTGTTTTAATACCCGTGTTATATGCAGTTGCACACACTACTTTATCTTCACTAATAAAAATAAAAAATAAACATATTGCGAAACATTAAATTCACGCGTACGTGTATTGTCACAGTGAACTTGGCGCCATTAAAATCTAACCAATGAGAGCGCAGCTGCGCGCGCAGGGCCAATCAGGAGCGAGCGCGCGAAGTTATAATGAGATTTTACGATATCGATGTGGATATTATAACATCATGTGAAATTGCTTAAATTGAGTTTTTTGTTGTCTGCGCTATAACAGTAGTCATTATAAGTCAAGTATTGGAAACATAAGTAGAATGTTACAACATTAGTGTAGATAAAATTAATTACGGGCTTTTTGACCTCCAAATCAATGTTATAACTATGACGCTTGTATCTGCGTGCGTTTGGGAGATTTTCAATTTTTTGTCTTTAGATAAGGGGGTAACCTTGGATCACGGCTCAACCTAACAATTAAGTCAATTTTGTTATGCTTTTTGTTGTTTAAATGTTGATGTTGCACTGTGCTGTACCTACCCTTTTTTAATAATCTACTGCTGTTTATAGACTTTCCCACAGATTTAATTCAAATTAGTTTTAGTTTAAAATGGTTTGGTGGTCTAGTGGTAGTGACACCCGTCTTACAATCGTGAGGTCATGGGTCCAAATCCCGGTCCCGTACCAATGAGTTTCTGTGGAGCTTATATACGGAATTTCAAAACACACCTGCGTATGTCTGTAGAAGAAATTCGATGACGTATGTGAATCCACCAACCCGCACTGGGCAATCGTGGTGGATATGGTCCAATCACCCTTCGTAGGTAATTGGAGGCGTACGTCCTGCAGTGGACTATTAAAAAGGCTGGTACAGTACAGTACAGTACCCTTCGTGGGTAGGCCTACATCCTGCAGTGGACTATTAAAAAGGCTGGTACAGTTACAGTTTTACGTAATTATAATGAGCACGTGCATTATGATCAGTGTTCAATTTTTCATTTTACTCTATTTACGCCAATTTTCATCACAATCCTTTTCTATAAATTTAATTCGACAACAATAATCCAAATACAGTATTCATCAGACAATCACTTTGCAGAATTTAATTAAGAACACAACACAATGAGCTCATAATAATTGAGCCACTAGAAATGAATTACTTTCTTAGTTCTCAGATAAAAGTAATTGGTAAAATACAAAACAATTTGTTAGAAACCTGAAAAGATATTTTGAGACCCTGAAGCCTGGTATTTCAGATCCGAAATTCGTGTACCTAATTATTGTTACAACATCTGAGATTATTTTTGAAGCCACACAAAATGTTTCTGGACGGACCGTCTCAAGTTTCTTTTAATTAAATTGTATTGGTTTTTAAATTGTGTTTCTTGTAATAGGTTTTTTGTGTCATGCTATTTTTGTTGTCGTCATGATTATTAGTGTGATAAAGTAAAGAGCTATTTAATGGTTTCGCACGGTCAGTACTTGGATGGGTGACCGCGGGTGGCATTTTCCAACTGAGCGCTACCGTGGCTCGGATGACACGTTAAATAGTAGGCCTCGGTTGTTTCAACCGTTTAGCCATGTCAGAGGCCTTCAGGCGGCCCAAAACCTCTGACACCAGGGCTAGTAACAGTCGTACGTCACTTGTTCTTACAGATAATCAAAACTTAAAACTTTAATTTGCCAATAAATGAAATTATGTTTGTTTCAATCGATAAGGTATTAGTTGAAAGATAAAGAAACATAAAGAGAAAATAATCGGCCAAGTACGAGTCGGACTCGCGCACGGAGAGTTCCGTACTATATGGGAAAAATATTTATTTCATTTCAATTTTATTATTTATTATTGAAGTGAATATACAACTAAATAGTCTGTGAATATTTCAAGCATCTACCTATTACTTTTATTAATATCGAGTAAAAAACGGTTAAAATTTCGGGTTTGTCATATGGGAGCCCCTCTTAAATATTAATTTTATTATGTTTTTAGTATTTATTGATATAGCGGCAACACAAATCCTTCCTATGTGGAAATTTCAGCTTTATAGCTGTAACGGTTTATAAGATACAACCTGGTGACATTCAGACAGACTGATGGACAGAGGAGTCTTAGTAATAGGGTATGTTAACCCTTTGGGTACAGAACCCTAAAAATAAGCTTAATTTTCAGGCCAATTATTTGACAATTTTTTGACTAAATTTTATTTCATACTCAAAACTCACATAGTATGTTTTTATTTAAGCCCTAAATTTTCACAGCCAAAAACGTGCTCAAAATACCACTTAGTTTTTATAATTCAAACCCACACTACAACAAATAAAGTATTAAATTAATGTAGCCATGAAATACTATTTTAGGCAATTTTGTACCAACTATAAACCCATTTATTTTATACACGATTGCCACAATCAAGCTGACCACGCGTTAACCACAGCTCCGCCCCCTCTCCCGCTCCCCCTTACTTTCCCTCCCCCACCCTTCCATAAATCTTGGCTACAAACAAAAAACTAACTCGGGCCGCAATGAATTTTAACGTAACAAACACTAGACACGGTCGATTGGAGACCGATAGAGCAGCATTTAATGCCGCTATTTGAACTGTGTTTCAGATAAGATGTGTATCGTGATGTTTGAAGTACTATGTAATTAATTATATTATTACTATCTGAGTACTTCTACACGACGCGATTGTCAACGTAACTTGCGAATGCGTCTCACGTGTTTATTTTTTAAATTTAAATAGAAACTCATTGGGATAGCAAGCGCTTCAATTTTTAATTTAAAAATTACAACGGCTTGCACTCCGGGAGTGAAAGTGAAAGTGAAGTTTTCAGAAGTGAAAACTTGAACTTATAAAGTACTTTAATTTATGTGTAAATAGTAGTTTATGCAACTGTCATATAATGAAGGGTATTAAAACACGAGCGTGAGTTTATGAAACGAGCGCAGCGAGTTTCATAATAGTAACGAGTGTTTTAATACCCATGTTATATGCAGTTGCATACACTACTTTATCTTCACTAATAAAAAAAAAAAAAAAAAAAATTGCGGAACATGAAAATCACAGTGAACTTGGCGCCATTAAGATCTAACTAATGAGAGCACAGCTGCGCGCGCAGGGCCAATCAGGAGCGAGCGCGCGATGTTATAATGAGATTTTACGATATCGATGTGGATATTATAACATCATGTGAAATTGCTTAAATGTTGTCTGCGCTAGAACAGTAGTCATTTATAAGTCAAGTATTGGAAACATAAGTAGAATGTTACAACATTAGTGTAGATAAAATACATTATCACACGCACACTCGCGCAAGCGCCCTGCGCCGTCTTACAAATTTCCGATCAGGTCACGTGTGCTGACGCGAGTTTAACATTTTTACCCATCCCATAAAGTGCACAACGCCGTCAAAGATGTTTTAACTTCAAAAATTCTAGAAAAAGCCACGCAAGTGACGCTGACATTCGAATCATGTACAAATACCATTTAATCAATAATAAAATAAAAATATAAATAAGCTCTACCAAATAGTAGTTAAAGTGGCAGTGGTTAGGGCACTTAGTTTATAGAACGGATAGCCGATGGGGCCGTAAAGTTCTCGACTGGTAACCACGTACCGGCAAGCGCAGCATGGGATGTCCACCGAAGAGGTAAACTGATGTGCTTATCAAGACCACAGGATCACTCTGAATGCAAGCCGCTTCCAACCGGTCTTATTGGAGATCTGTAGGGGAGGTTTATGTCCAGCAGTGGACGTCCTATAGGGGATGAATGGATGGAATATACAATCACTGTATTTTATTAGTGTTATTCGTGCATGCGATACTTATTGTATAAATAAATGAACTGTTTTAGTTAAACTAGAATAGAATGGGAAAGATGTTTGGCCACCTTGTACGACATGACGATCTACTAAAAATCATAATAGAAGGAAAAGTAGAAGGGAAGAGAGGAAGAAGAAGACCAAGGAGGGCATTTTAGATCAGATCAAAGATAATGTAGATGTCAAGTCGTACAGGGAGGTAAAGACACTGGCAGAAGACCGCGAGACATGGAATTACCTCAACCAACGAGAGTCGTGCTTTTTCCTTCAGAAATTTTGTGTGAATGAGTAAAACCAATATAAGGCTAGTGTAGCTAGATAGTTCTTTGACAATAACGGTAGAGAACCGATTAGTGTTTGTATGGGTGATGAGCTTATATGAAATGCCTTGGTTGCATCAGTTCTTCAGGCGGCTTAAAGACAAACACTGGGGCTAGGAACCCTTAACAATTTTACTTTTAATCAGCATGGTGAACTTTTAGATAACCTTTCTTGTCATGAGAAAAAGCCCGTACTAAGTAATAAGACAAAAAAATTACAACATTCTTTAGTGCACGTGTCCATCTTGATCAGATCAGATCAGATCTCAACATAAACATAAACATAATTTGATTTTACCCAAATCAAAATGACTGTTAAAATATTATTTAACTAGCAGCCTCTCTATTTCTTTAAAATATAATGTAGCCTATGACACCCGGGGATTGTGTAGCTTCCCAACAGTGAAATAATTTTTCAAATCGGTTCAGTAGTTTCGGAGCCTATTCAATGCAAACGAACAAAAAATCAAATCTTTCCTCTTTATTATTTTGGTATAGATAAACTTCCGGTTGAAATTAAAGAAATTGAAGACGAAGTCGAATTTGCAAAAGTATTGAAGAACCTACTTATCACGAAATGCTACTATACATTAACCTAGTATCTATTGGACAATCATAAAATAGCAAACTGAAATAAATAAATCGCTCCGCACAATATTGCTATGCCCTAATAGGGTCACATGTATAACTTATACTAAACATGTTATTTTAAGACCCCATGTAAATTATGCTACATATTTTGTTGCAATAAACGATTCACTAATGACTATTGAAAAAAAATTAATACAGGATCAATAAAATAGTAACGCTGTAATATATGTAAATACCTTTTACTGCTTATTACAATTTTTACATGATATAAAATAGAATCTCTCGGGCAAAAATAGACCAATATAACACAGTCAGGAGAAATCAAAAGAGTATAAAACATCATTACAAACAACTATGTCTGGATCAACAAAACTGCTAAATAAATACGAATTTGGCTCAAAAGAAAACCGGCACATCTAGGGAAAGTTTGTTCAGAAATGTACTGAATTTTGTTTGCAGCAATTTATTTTTGTAAATTTACCAAGTCTGTGTTAACTTGAGACACGTCGTATAGACGCAGCGTTAGTTTTTATTGTGTTTTTGAACTTTGATGTTTTTAACATTCCGTAGAGCTAAATACAAGTTCTGAATACGTTTTGGAAATATTAAATATTATTTCAATATTTCTGTTAGATAATAAACAGGGTTATTGGTGATCAATTAGCATCATTTTTAGGGTTCCGTACCCAAAGGGAAAAACGGGACCCTATCACTAAGACTTCGATGTCCGTCTGTCCGTCTGTCTGTCTGTCTGTCTGTCACCGGGCTGTATCTCATGAACCTTGATAGCTAGGCAGCTGAAATTTTCACAGATGATGTATTTCGCTTGCCGCTATAACAGCAAATACTAAAAACAAAATAATATAAATATTTAAGGGGGGCTCCCATACAGTACGGAACCCTCCGTGCGCGAGTCCGACTCGTACTTGGCCGATTATTAAAGTATATTATGTACAATAAAATATACAACTTTTGTAGATAGGCTACAGATTTTACCAAATCGCAACAAAGGTCCCAAAAAAATAATAATAAGTGTATAATCAGCATATGAACAAATAATTGTTTTTTACATAGGTACGAGTACCTTACTTAACATTTTACACTTGTTTGCATTTTTACACAGTATCTTCTCTGAGGTCCGGGTCTTGTGGGTGGCGACGGCGCGTGCGTTTTTTACAAACAATTAATTGTGATTTGACCGTTCAATTTGTTTTTTTAAATTTTGTACGAAAGAAAATAATTACAAATTTTTAGGAGCCGTAGAACAAAATATGATTGTTTTGATATACAGAATATGCCCATATAATGATGCTAATTGATTACCACATAGCATTTGAAATTTTGAATGAGGAATAGAATAGAATAGAAAACACTTAATTGTACACAGTAAAAATAAGACAACGGTAATACATGAAAAACTTATTAGTGTAGCCCAAGGCGGCCTTATCGCTGGAAGCGATCTCTTCCAGGCAACCCATTTGTATATGTGTGTGTGTGTATGTGTGTGAGGGAAGTATGTTAGGGCGTGTGTGAGGTGTATGCTGTTTGAGTGTTCTGTAGCAACTGTGGAAATCGATAGATTTAAAACCATTTGCATCTTGAAAATACCAAAACAAAATTCCAGCTATAACAAGGGTAACATTCCGTATTTAATTTCATTTTCCTTACAACTTTGAAACGCAGAACAAAAAACATAAATTGAAATCTGTAATAGATAACATTGTTGCCGCGTTTTGTCCCAATTTAGGGACACTCGGCCTCGGAGACTTAACTTTGTATTTTTAAAAGCAAAACTTTGTTTTACATGTACCATTTTATATTTGAATAAACGTAAAAAAATACTAGGGAGCTCAATACATTTTCGATAAGATCTACGAGTAAAACTTTTAAGTATGGTTGAGATAATGGTGATGATAATCAAATTGTTCATATGAACACTTTGTGTTTTATTCAGATAAATCTTCGAGTTTTACTACTAAACACTAAAAGTACGAACTAAATAAAATATGGGTAACTAATATTATCACTTTTAATGGATTCTACACAAGTCATTGCCGCCCTATGCTGTGCTTGCCGATACGTAGGTATACTACTCCAGAAGTTTCTTCTACTAAGGCTATGAAGATTTTTTTGGTTGTGTAACCACTAAGCCATGTCAGAAGCCTCTCAGCAGTTTTAAACTCTGACGCTAGGGACTAGCCACTCAGCATATGCAAACTTGCTGACTTATTAACTCACTGCAGTACTTTCCAATAGCAATTTTGCCTGGCTATTTAACTTCCGGGAGTAAACGTATTAAGGAGTTAGTAAGTACACTTGTAGCGGTTTCGTAGCACTGCTACGGCGTAGCGCTACGAGTAAATATACAGGTAGCCGTTTCAGTTTTAATTTTAAAAGTTTAAAGAAAACTTGTAAAGTTTTCTTGTTAGCTTGTTGTAATGTTTACGGGTGTGTTTATTTGTTTAAGAACATTGTTGTAGTTGGTTCTTGTTTGTTTGCGGTCACTGTCAAGCGGTTTGCTCTTCTAAGTCACTGCTAATGACTTTTTTTTTGATATTTTTACTACGGCTCTGTACAATGTTTATACGCAGTAATATTTTTTCGCTACAGAATTGATGCTTATAATAAGATAGAAACGTTATAATAGTTAAAAAAATTTAGATCCTTTTGAGATTTTTTTTACATTACAACCATTATCACAACTCAATTATAAAAATTCAACTAAAATAAATATTTTATTCGTACAAAACAATGTATGTTTTGAAGTAGTACCGGACATTAAAAATCGGTCGAGTGCGAGTCGGACTCGCGCACGAAGGGTTCCGTACCGTATTGGAGCCCCTTGAACCCCATTTCTCTTGCCATTATTAATAGCGAGCAAAAAAACTCCTAAAAATCACGTTTGTTGTATGGGAGACCCCCTTAAATATTTATTTTATTCAGTTTTTAGTATTTTTTGTTATAGCGGCAACAGTTACAGAAATACGTCATCTGTGAAAATTTCAGATGTCTAGCTATCACGGTTCATGAGATACAGCCTGGAGACGGACAGACAGACGGACAGACGGACATCGAAGTCTTAGTAATAGGGTCCCGTTTTTCGCTATGGCTACGGAACCCCAAAGTGATGTGGGTTGGTTTCTGCTTTTCTAAAAATGTATCCACAACACTTATGTTAAACAAATACCTACAATCTGTAATTTGAAAATCACGATACAACATCCCATTGAAAATACATACAGAATGTTTGTTTAGGATTTCAATACATTATAGTAGTAATAGAAAAATCTAAAAAAATAATTAACAGCCATTTGTTTTTGTAAGTGCCAAATGTGTGGTGTGTGTAGTTGGTAAAATACTACTAATTCTACTAATATGAGAAAACAGTTTTTGTATTGCATTAATAATTACGTACCAATATTAAAAACAGAACATTTCAAAACTCAATACTTTAAATTGCAATACATTTTATGTGTAACGTGTACGAATTTAATGGTAACCAGGTATTTAAAAAAATCTACTATCCATTATTTTATTAACACTGATAAGTTTTGAGAAAGGGACAACACTCACAGTAATTGTTGTTGCTCTGCTCGGAACGTTTTTTCCTTTTGATAAGTAAAAAACAAATGTCAACCTTTTGCCTACAGAAATAATGTACATATGTATTTTATTTTATTTATTGTTAATAAACTTAAACTATAAATAAAATTAAACTTAATTATACATATAAATATAAATAGCCAATAACAGGCCTAATCCTAAAATTAATTATGAAAAGAAAAGAAAAAACAAGCCGATTCTACCACATCTAAGTACATACGTCTTAGTGTTTACAAATATGTATGAATGTACTATATAACCACAATATATATTATAAATAACACTAAACAACTTAATAAATCGTCTATGAGAATAAATATTTATACAAACAGAGTGCAAAAAAGAAGAATGCATAAGAAAAAAAAATAGACGAAAATATATATACCTACTAGATATACAAGTTAGTACTTCAAACTAACTAAACTATCAGAATATTTTTTAAAGTATTTTTTAAATATTGCTTCGTAAGCTTTCCAGTTCTCGTATTAAAACTTACTCGATTATTATTAATACTGAATGGAGCTGCTCTACTCTCCGACACATAATTTTATTAATATAAAGACCTGCCGATTTTCGGAAATACACATACATAAGTAACATAATCATTATTACTCAAACGCTAAGGATACATTGGTTTTACAAATACATACAAATATCATACATTAGTTGTTTTAACATCAAATATTTTAAGATCTTACTTAATAATATCTTTAATCTGCAACACAGCGATGGTAGAAGTTATGCAGAAAGATACAAAGGTGAGCAAAGAACGGACGTTCATTTTGACCACGCGCCACAATGTTGTGCAGAGCGGACGGTGCCTTAGGAGCAGTAGTAGCTTGTCGATCTCAAAACGTTTTCTTTCGTCTGAAAATAAACAAGAATACATATAATTAACACAAGTACAATTTATGTAAAAAAACTTGAGCATTTGTATTATCTTTAGATCTTCCAGGGTCTTTGGTTGATCCAATTGCTTTGTATGTAGTAGTAGTTTTAGTATCTTATTTTTAACATGTAAGTAGTATTGAATTTTGTTATTAAAGGCACTTGCCCTGTAACATGTATTTTTTACAAAATATGAACCTACTTAAAATATAGCACGTCAACTGGACTATATTTTAAAAAATCAACTTATACTTATTAATTTTAACATGAACGTGAATGTTACATTTTTGTGCAATTTTTGTATGGATTTGCTACGGCTGATAATTTGATAAAAAGGTTTTTGCGCAACATGAGAATATCTGTATACTTCTGGAGCAGAAAAATAGTTTACCTAACTTGTAGCTAGGCTACCTGTGGCGGCTGTCCTTTGACTGTATTCGTACGCGAAACCACCAATTGCTATTTCCAAAAATAAATACAAAATTATTCAAGACCAAGGGTAGGATTTATATTCAACTATTTCGTTTTCGGTTCATAAAAGATCACTAAAAATCGAATAATTAATGTAAAAATCTTACTCGTGCATTCATTCCTCTTCATTACAGCGTAAGTCACAATTTCGTCAAGCAAATCAGATGTTTTATCCAAAAACGCGAATGGTATCAAAATAAATCCACACAACTGGGAAGCAATAAGAAATAATACCAGAACTTGGTAGGGCTCTGTTCCCTGAAATCATAAAAATATATGAATACAAATTAAATTTATTCACAAACTTTATTGTACACAAAGAATACATAGATAATACAATGATTCGTTCAAATTTGATAACAATGCTCTTGTTGGTGGAGCATCCTCCACGTTTTGCAGTCTGCACTAAATAGTATTTCCATTAATGAGTAATTAGAATTATTAATTTTGATGTACTTAATATGAATTGCATAAAATATCAAGAAGCAACAATAAAGTGGTGTTCATTGTTTAGCCTTGTCATCAGGCGGCTTAAAAATTACATTAAACAAATTTACCATTAATTGTCCGACTAATATTAAAAACGCAAGTTTGTGTGTATGGATATTTGTTCCTCCTTCACGCAAAAACTACTAAACGGATTGAGATGAAACTTTGCAGTAATAACACATATGCTATAATTTATAAAGATTTATTATTTAGATAAGAGATTTAAGATTTATTTATTTTTATAGATTTGCGTGAAATGAAGTTTGTCTGGTCAGCTAGTTAATTATAAGTGTATAAAATCACACATTAGAGCTACTTACGTATACTTTGATTCTTATAATCGTTGTCATTATTTTCCACATCGTTTCTTCAAAAAAAGTCGCCAGCATCACAGTGACCTATGAAGAAAGGTTTTAGTTATTCATTTTAGACACAAAAAATACTAATAACATTCATATATTTATATACATCTAGTCAGTTCTTGATCTTATATAAAATTTGTGAAAATTAGAATGAATTACCGTGAATTTAAGCGATACGTTTATTTTCTCATACCAATCTAAAACGGATGAATACATTTGAATGTAGTTCATAGGAGTAAAACGACTCTGAGGCGAATTTTCGAAGCCTTCTTTTTCAAGAGTTTTTTTTATTACTTTCATTCGATAATACAACAATAATACCACCAAAGTGAACTTTAACCTTCCAAGAACCACGACATAATACATCATAACGTCAAATAAAAATCCAACAGTAAAATTCTTCCCAGTCAAGGGTAAATGAAACTGATGCATAATGATGAAAACAATAGAAAAAATCATTAAGCACACAATAATTCCGAAATAAATTTTCTTAATATTTTCATACATTGTTTTAGAATAGTTGAAATTATCGACGGTATTGATATATTTGTAGAAATAAGACAAACGCATGCTTTTGAAAAAGAACGAACTGAAAAAATACAGCGAATATTCGACGCTAACAATTTTGTAGTTTTGCCTTGAACATTTTAAGTGAAGCACCATTACACATATGTAAAACATCACACAGTAAAATTTACAAATTATTTCTCTTTTGGTGTCGTCGTAATACCCGAAAAGAAGTCTAGAAAATATTATTAAATTCAATTTGCACGCCATTTGATTATTTTTTGTGAACATTTTGGTAAAATCTAAAATTATTATTTAAATGTATCTTTCGTGTTTTCGATAAGAAATACGAAACTGGAATGAAATATAATTAATGATTTATAAAATTAAAAAAGCTGTTACATGATTGGAGTACCTACTTTAATTTATGAAGTGATAATATTAGACTACGGTGTTCAATATTTAACTTTGTAAATTAATGAATTATTTGACGTACGTTAAAATTATTTCGAGTATGAATCTACGGTGATACCTAAACTAGATACGATTTTTAGAGTTGCTAAAATACTTAATAACTTTTAAAAATAAAGAAAAGTGACATGACTTAATCTTTCGGGATGGATTCAGAGGGACAACACCACGGGCATGATTAATAATCGGTCAAGTGCGAGTTGGACTTGCACACGAAGGGTTCCGTACCATATAGAAGCCCCCCTTAATATATTTTTATATATTTTTGAAAGTAATATACCTATAACTTAACATTCTGCAAACATTTTAATCATCCCTTGTTGCCGTTATTAATTTCGAGCAAATAAAAACACGTTTCTTGTATGGGAGTCCCCGTAAACAATTATTTTATTTTAATTGAATTATTTATTTATAAAGTGAATATTTAACTAAATATTGTATGAATGTTTCAAGCATCTGTTTTTAAAACGAGCGAAAAACAGCAAAATCTTCAGGTATATTGCTTGGAAGGCCCCCTAAAACTGAAATTTTAATTTTAAGAATTTGCTATTATAGCGGCAACAGAAATACGTCATCTGTGTGAAAATTTCAACGTTCTAGATATGACGGTTCTTGAGATACAGCCTGGTTACAGACAGGCAGACAGACGGACAGCGGAGTCTCAGTATTAGGGTCTTGTTTTTACCCTTTGGGTACGGAACCCTAAAGATTATAAGGTGGACTGGAAAGGCCTTTCTAAACGAACTACCAAACCACTTAACGGTATTTTGTGTCATCAAACAAAAATAAAACATAAACCATTATTCTAACAGTTATTTCAAAATGCTTTGTATTCATTTCTGCACTCAAGATTTGCTTGTGAGTTGGCCACTTAAATCTCAAAATAATTCTTTTGCGTTTCAAAGAAAGTTTAAAGCAAAGCTTGCTCGAGCACTCTCGAGACTTCAAAGGTTTGCTGAGGACTTGCTCTGCTAATAAGGGACTCAATACTTAATACACCTAAGCCCAAAGTCACAAAACATTTTTTAACCTTGCAAAATTTCAAATTACTTGGCCTTATCGCAGTCAAATCTTAACAACTTCGTTGTTTTACCAATTCTTCATCACGTCGGCTGTAGAATGTCTACTATACAACAGTATAGTTCATTCAATTCAATTATTTTTCCAATAAGATCGGTTAAAAGCAGCTTGCATTCAGTGTATTGTATATGGTTTTTATAAGTTGAACTTAACCTTGGCGATAATTTGTTTTTTGATGATTTTGCTTTCGGCTGTCTAGATGTTAATTCTTCTCTGCAGGTCACATTTTTCAACGAATCTTGATGAAATATAGTGGCTCTATATATTTTTGGACTTTTTTGTCGTTAGCTATTTTTGATTAGGAGGGTGATTTCTCTCAAAAAACGGGGAAATTTGCTGCTCCAGTTTATCTACCGAATTTGATAATATTTGGAAAGTTTGTTTATAATCTAAATCCTAACAAGTTGCGAGTATAAAAATCGGTCAGTGGCGAGTGAGTGAAGATTTAATTAAACATATGTGAGTTCTGCTGCTCGGAGAACTTACTTAATTACTTACTAATATTATAAATCCAAAAATGTGTGTTTGTTGGTTTGTTCTTCTATCACGCAGCAACCAAGCAACAGATTGGCTAGATTTTCGGCAGGAACAAGGTTCGAAAGACGAAAAGTGACATGTAGCAGCAGAGTGATAGCCAAGACAAATAAAACGAGCCCAAACACGACGGGTCTATCTTGTTCAGTACAGGAGTTCCTATGGCCACGTTCCGACTCCATCATCAGATCAGCTCCATGGTACCATATTATTGCATTGTCATGCGATATACATATGCGTGCAAAATTTCAGCTTAATCGAAAACGGGAATGTTGGTCAAATTTAACTTGCAAGATTCCACCCGAACGTACATACCTACATACATAGGTACATCCATTGCAAGTTAAATAAAAGCTTGTATAAATAAAATGTTTCCATGGGATAGCACAAAAAGGAAAATAACACGCGGGCGAAGCCTCGGGCAAAAGCTAGTTTTACTATGAAATGCTAAGAAGAGCGTTCTCATTAAGATACCGTGACATCACCATCCACCAATCGTTAGAGCTGCTCGTTCTACGTCAGTCAATATTCGTAGATAGATTATTTTTTATGAGCACAACGAAAATTGAGCAACATTCATTGGTAATGTCAACAAATGGGGCACAATAACTGAAGCATATTGTCCTTTTCCTAAACAAATATTCGGACTTATACAAACCAATAACATGGCCGGGGGATTATTTCCTGCTTCCGACTTGATTAGTTTTTGAGTCAATGTTGAACTGTTTTGTTTGGCGGATATTTTTTGATTGTTTGTTTAATTAAAAAGAATAGTTCGGTTATTGGTTTTGTTGTGTTTTTGTAGAGTTATATTGATACGCGTGTAGTTTACGTTTTTTTTAGGCTGTGAAATGCGAAAAAAAAACGTCCACGTACCCATTTGAAAATATGAAACGTATTCTACAGTTTCATGTTTTCGAATGGTCCAATTTCATTTTATATTTCTGGTAGAAGTGTACTACCAACCTGTAAAGTAAATAGAAATTACTGTTCTTATTGTTTTATTTTAAAATTGATTATTTATTGTATCCATGCATACATCAGCCGTATGAATTCCACTGTTGGACACAGGCCTTTCCTATCGGCTTGCATTCAGCGTAATCTTGAAGTGGCTTGCGTAAATGTCAATTATAACAAATACAAGCTTATAGAGGCCACAATATGGTTCGCAATGCTTAAACATAGTAGAGTGAAATGAGGATACAATTAAAAAATAATGTGCCAAGTACGAGTCGGACTCGCGCACGAAGGGTTCCGTACTGTATGGGAGCCCCCCATCATTGTTTATTTTAATTTAATTATTTATTATAAAAGTAGGCATGTAGCGAAATAATCCGTGAATATTTCAAGCATCTACCTGTTACTATTATTTACATCGGGCAAATACCTTAAATATATTTTTTAATCTATTTTTAGTATTTGTTGTTATAGCGGCAACAGCAATACATCATTTGTAAAAAAACAGCTCTTTTACCCTCTGGGTACGGAACCCTAAAAAGTAATATTATTTTCACAAAAAAAGACAACAAAGATAAGTTAATTCCCGTATGTCTCCATATATGTTTTAACTGTTAACGCTGCAGCTGTTTCTACTAGTCTTTTAACATCTCGCAGTTTCAACCATTTTTACATGTTCAAAGAGTAGCTTTTTATTTAATTTGCAACGAGCACGACCGCGAGTTTTAAGGCATCCCTTATACTTAAGTTTTTGCCTGTAACGTAACGTATTAAATTCGAGCATCACAACAGCGAAAGAGAACTGAGCATTACAGTATGCAACTTGTTATGACCTAATAAAATATGTACCATTTTGACACAAGTTGTGGTTTCAATTTTGTTGTGGTTACATTATCACTCACCACAGCGCAGTACGCCACGCTAATACAATATATTAATTTGAGTACACGATACAAAATTACTGAACTAATATTTTTACGATTTTCTGTGTTCAACCTCAAAAGAAAACGTTTATTAGTTTAAGACGCTGAGCAGGAACGATTAAAATTCGTATTTTAGTTAAAGTTAAAAAATATCATCAGCAGGTTGACTTATTACTTGACGAAAATACTGGTCTCTACTTTGCTGTATGTCTGAAGTAAGTGAATGAGCACATGTATTGCCATCTAACGTGGTAATGGGACCAGTATTTTGGGACCTGTGCCCCGCTGGCACTGTATAACACTAGAAAAACCGAAACTTTGAACTACCTAGCTAAACCAAGTAAGGTCTAATGACTTAGCAGAGTTTTTATGATTTTATTATTGAATTGGGTTTTAACTATGTCTTATTATTAGTTACATTAAAAAAACACATGTAAACAATAAATCTTTTTATTTTTCAGAAAAAATTATAGCTACTGAATTATGATATTTTTTTAAATATCTCATTGCACACTGTTGACATCTAAACATTTTGTCTTCTAAGGTGTTTTGAAGTGTGAATAATAATTGTAACACGTCATTGCTTTGAAAAGAACGAATAAAATCTGACATCAATGCCTTTTGTGTAACTACCAACATGTGTATAATATTATCATACTACTATACGGGACTTATCGCGCAATAAACTTGAGATATTTGTGTCGCGGTGACAATTTCAATTTGAGTAGTACGGCGTCGCATTTAGTCTGCCCGTGACCACGACCAATGCAACTTGGTCGAAACGTCGGGAGAAAAAGAGGTACTTAATTAGCTCATATCTCAAGTTTTATTGCGCGATAAGTCCCGTATAGTAGTATGATAATAGGCCGTGGTGGTCTAGTGATAGTAATGCCCGCCGATTGTAATCGTGAGGTCGTGGGTTCGAATCCCGGTCCCGTACCAATGAGTTCTTTGGAATTTATGTACGGAATTTAACACCACTGGCTTTTCGGTGAAGGAAAACATCGTGAGGCAACCTGCACACGTCCGTAGAAGAAATTCGATGGTGTATGTGAATCCACCAACCCGCACTGGGCCAGCGTGGTGGATATGGCCCAATCCCCCTTCATGGGTAGGCCTACGTCCTGCAGTGGACTATTAAAAGGCTGGTACAGTACAGTAGTGTGATAATGTGTTCAAATCGCGAAAGTTTAAATATAACATGTGTATAATAATGAAATATAAACAGCCGGAGGTAAAATGACCGCTGCGGTCTTTCTAGGTAGATAATACTTTCTTTTAAACATCTTTCTAGTTATCATAACAAATCTGTAAGAATAATGTAAACGAAGATGAATAATTAAAAGTCATAAAACGAGAACGAGGTGAATACAATAAGTTCAGACATATGACCGATCAAAAATGTAGTTAGGGTTATTTGACCTCTCCGGTCTTTCTAGAAATAAATTATCAGACATTTCGGTTTTTAGGGTTCCGTACCAAAGGGAAAAACGGGACCCTATTACTAAGACTTCGATGTCCGTCTGTCTGTCTGTCACCGAGCTGTATCTCATGAACCATGATAGCTAGGCAGCTGAAATTTTCACAGATGATGTATTTCTGTTGCCGCTATAACAACAAATACTAAAAACAAAATAAAATGAATATTTAAGGGGGGCTCCCATACAACAAACCTGAATTTTTAGACGTTTTTCGCTCTATATTAAAAATGGTACCAGGTAGATGCTTGAAATTTTCACAGAAAATTTAGTTTTATATAATAAAATTAAAATAAAATAAATATTTAAGGGGGGCTCCCATACGGTACGGAACCCTCCGTGCGCGAGTCCGACTCGTACTTGGCCGATTTTTACATTACAGTCAGTTGTTGCGTCCAAGTGAAAGAGTACCTCTACAAAATATGGAAAAAGGCAAAAGCTCAGCGCACTTGCTACGCTTAGCAATAAAAGTGGCGGGCGGGACAAGGCAACATTTAATTTAATCTAAAATACTTGGGGAGGACGAGAATTAAAATTAATCTTGTTATTCGGAGATTTAGCACCAGGAAAGCTGGGAAATGTAATAAGCGTCCCGATTTGTACCGCTCGTTTTCTGCGAAATGTTCCGGTCGTGTTTTTGGGAGTTTTTCTGGGCGAAGAAAATATTTTGATGGATCTTTTGCATTTTTAGGGTTCTGTACCCAAAAGATAAAAACGGGCCCTATTACTGAGACTCCGCTGTCCGTCCGGGCTGTATCTCATGAACCGTGATAGCTAGCAAGCTGAAATTTTCACAGATGGTGTATTTCTGTTGCCGCTATAACAATAAATACTAAAATCAGAAAAAAAAATATTTCAAGGCGGCTCCCATACAACAAAACTGAATTATTTTGCCGGATTTTGCTCGATATTAATACTGGCAACAAGTAGATGCTTGAAATGAAGATAAAGGGCTCCCATACGGTACGGAACCTTTCGTGCGCGAACCCAACTCGCACTTGGCCAATTTTTTAATGTAGTCTAAACATCGGTTTTTAAACTTTATTTTTTTATGATCCTGTTTTTATTTGTTTCCTACTTTTGTAATGGCAAATAATGTTTTAAAAATAATTTATTTCGAGCCAGCTTTAGTATATTGGACAGTTGTATAAAAAGCTCTGCCGTTGAAAAGATTAATAAGTCTTTTACAGACAAGAACATATAAATATCAGCCACTGAGAGCGGTCACTCATTTGTGTACAACCCATGGATGTACCTTGGTACAACCGCTAAAACATTTTTATTTTAGTCGTAAACGTCTACTGCTGGACACAGGCCTAACACATACGCATTTTTAATTCACTCGTTTGTTGTTACATAGCATAAAACAAAGACGCTGTCCACATAGTGTTTGTACATATACTTAGTTGTTTCTAAACCATGATAAATATTTTAAGAATTAAACTTTTTGATTAAGCTAGTATCACAGTAATTATAAAACATACAAAATATTGTCTCCCCATACGAGCAAAGCCGGGTCGCTAGTAAGCTACCGTTATAATATGATACAAGTTGAGACAGACATCCTACTAGTATAGATATAAACCTACACACACTACCCCTTCACAACATAAAGGCTAACACACACTAAACACCAAAGCTAGTCATTATCTATATTTAAGGGTAATTTCGTACTAACATTTGTGCCGTGTCATTAGGGCCTTACTGCGCCTTAATTGTACAGTAAACCTTGGCTTTACGGGTAAATACGGCCAAACAATGATGTGGTGAATTACACCGGAAAACATTTGTTAACGTAATCTGGCCAAAGAATTAGCAAAAAGAAATAAACTATAAATTTTATACTATTTAATTAGTTTAAACTAAAAATTATCCAATTGGATGATTATATTGTAAATGCACCTAAAAAAAAAAACTTCGGATGTATTGACATATATAATGCTTACCAATATTATTGTATTTAAATAAAGGTGTAAGCTCAATAAATAATTGTTCACAAAAATAATCTGAACTTATTTTAAATTTTTGAAAATCGATTATGAAAACATGTGTTTCAAGAAAAACATTGTATGTAAAATGTTACCACGACGGGTTATAATAGCTCGCACTATTAAAAAGTTATCAGGTCTTATGTAGAGCCAAGCTTTTAAGTCTACAAACCTTAACTTCACAAACTCCACGCCTTAGTCAAAACATGAAGTACTCCTTAGACAAGCGCTCTAACAAAAACTGTTAGAGCGCTAGTCTAAGCAGTTTTTTTTTCACCGGATTACGGACAGTGTTTTCACCGAATTCGCGGTGGTGTATGGTTTATAATGAATGTGAGTAAACGCACCGGACATCGGTCCGATCAAAAATTTAAGGTATCCGTTTATAGACGGTACGCTTTTCCGGTGAAAAAAACACACGTTTACAAGCGCTCTTAGTCCGTAATTTGCCGGTGTTTTGCCCCATCCCTCCTAAAATCACAGTACGTACTTGCCGAAGCAAAGGTGAAACAATTATCGGTACCTGCCCTAATAGGTGAGTTGTACTTAATAATTGTTTGAGTTGCGCGCTTAGTTTTAAAGTGGCCGAGTTGTGTTTATGTTACCCTGCAGGCTTAAATTTGATAATCGAGTTTTGAATTCGGCTGAACTTTGATGTTGTTGATCGATAAAATAGATTTGTTGAACTTGACGTACCTAATACCAGTAGTTCTTCAAGCAGTAGACCTCGCGGCACATCTCTTTAATTGAATCTTTATAAGCCCATATCTCGACTCGCTTTTGAACAATTTGGTCCATATTCGCTGATTGTAAAATTGAGATATTAAACGATCTTGTCAAATATATTCACAATCGGCTACCAAATAACGCTACAGAACATTTCCCCATTTTTAATCGATTTCCAAAAATGAAGAGGTTCTATGCTCGTCTGTATGTTTTTTTTGTGTGTGTTCATCGATAATTCCGCCAATTGTGAACCGAAACGAAAAACTCTTTTTTTAGTTCGAAAGGGTCTAATCGCCCGAGCTGGTCCCATTTAAATTATACAGAATCGGCTGAGCCGTTTTTGAAAAATCAACAATAATTTAAACAATTCAAGCGAAATATTCGAATTTTGTACACGATGGAAGGTGGTCGTTTATGACAAATAAATGTTATTAAATAAAACCTGTGTACCAAGTTTCGTCGATATTTGTTGAAGAGTGCGATCTGCAGAGGAAAATCAACGTCCGGAAAGACCACGTGTTTGTTGGTTTGATACTAAAGTATTTAACGTAGCAACAAATAAACGGATCGATTTGACCGCAAAAACAATAGGTTCCTATGGGACAGCACAAACATTAAAATGTCACGTCACGCGGGAAAAGCCGAGAGCAAAAGCTAGTTCACCTATAAAACAAATTTGTTGAACTTGACGTATCAGAGTGAAATACGGGTTCTGGTCGGTCGACATTTTTGTCTCCTTTGTGGTGTTATTTATGTGTGACAGTGACAAGCGATAGAAGCATCGACATCATTGATACTGGGCTGGAAATGTTAAAGTAGGACAGGCGTTGTCTCAGCCTTTATTAGAATACTGTGCATAGTTATTTAATAATCGGCCAAAAGCGAGTCGGACTCGCGCGCAAAGGTTTCCGTACCGTATGGGATCCCCTCGGCAAAAAAAAACAGTTTGTTGTATGGGAGCCCCCCTTAAATATTTATATTATTATTTTTTTTAGTTGTTGTTAAAGCGGCAATCAAAATACATCATCTGTGAAAATTTCAACTCTCTAGCTATTACGGGTCATGAGATACAACCTGGTGACAGGTAGACGGACGGACAGATAGACGGACAGCGGGGCCTTAGTAATAGGGCGGGACCCTACCCTTTTACCCTTTGGGTACGGAACCCTAAAAAAGGTATACTAAACCGAAGGGAGGATTCAGACTATCATTATGAACAAATTTTTTTCTATGAAGACAACCCGGAATATGTGAGAAGGAATCAGATGTGATCAAAATCACAACTCGGAGTCTACAAGATAATTATGTTTTTAAGCAGCAGCTGTTCTTTTCTCCGATTCTGGGTTAACTCAATCGTAAAAATTGTCATAATGATCGGAATGCCCCTTTTGACTTAGTTACACCTTTTTAACCCCCGACGAAAAAGAGGGGTGTTATAAGTTTGACGTGTCTGTTTGTGTGTCTGTCTGTCTGCCTGTGGCATCATAGCGCCCGAACCACTGAACCGATTTTAGTTTAGTTTTTTTTGGATGAAAGGAGACTTAATCGAGAGTGTTCTTAGCTATGTTTTTTAAAAATCGATTGAGCCGTTTAAGAGTTATGGTGGGTTAAAGTGGGGATGGAAGAACCAAAATTCTACAAATGTGCCCAAAATGGTTGTCAATTGAAAGTTTGTTGTCAAATATTTTTGTGTTGGGGGTTTTTTAATTAGGTATATTATTTGAAAATCCCTGTATTTTCTGTATTATGGTTAGATGGTGAACAAATCGTGTTGTCCACTACGCTGTGCAGCGATGCTTTGATCAATTTAAATTCACTGTTTTTATTGTAGCTTTCAAGGTTCCGCACCCAAAGGGTAAAAACGGGACCCTGTTACTAAGACTCCGCTGTCCGTCTGTCTGTCACTTGGAAATATCTCATGAACCGTTATAACTAGAAAGCTGAAATTTTCATAGATGATATATTTCTGTTGCAGCTGTAACAACAAATACCGACATTGTTGCTATTATTTTGTACTTTTTGATCTAATTATTGATTGATGACGTGTAAATAGTATTTATGAAATAAATAATTATGATTACTAAAACAGAATAAACGGGGGCTCCCATACAACAAACCTGAATTTTTAACCGTTTTTCGATGAAAATTTAAATAATGGTAATAGGCAGAGGCTTGAAATATTGGCAGAATATTTAGTTGTATAATATTCAATTCAATAAAAAATAATTAAAATAACATAATTATTTTAGGGGGCTCCCATACATTACGAAACCCTTCGTGCGCGAGTCCTATACTCGTACTTAGCTGATTATTGACAAAAGACTTATTTTTAGGAAAGTTTACACAGTTATTTTTACAGTACCGCGTCCAAAAAGCTTCTTCTGTCATTTTATTTTATTTTATTTATTAGGCTTCACATTGATAACTGCATCAAAAAAAAACATCAATTACTTATATACTAACTTATACTAAATGCGTCATCTTTCTAAGGAAGCACCACATGCAATAATTATACAAAGTAGCAAAAATATTTATAAGCTAACTTAAAATTACAGTTGTACAAATTATTAGATATTATTAGTTAAATTATTAATTGTGTGCTGTAAGAAGAGTTAGAGAACAGGGTTGGCAATTTCTGCCATAATTGAGTTTAAGTTAATTTTGAACTTCCTTACTGTGTCTCCAAAAACATCGAAGAAAATATGTTTCTGGTATTTATTTATTAGTCTACTTAGTCTGGGGACAGGTGAATTTGAACCTAGCACGGTTCTGCGAAACACTGGGGCAAATGGCGTTATTGGCATGCGAGGATATCTGAATGGAATTCTAAATTTAAATTTCATTAGTAGGCTTGGACAGTCTATGTAGTTGTGGATTAGATTATAAAGAAAGGTAATTCACTTTTCTTTATAAATAATCTAAGTAGCAAACCGTAACTTTTGGCAAAACTGACACTAAAGAAGGTAGCACATAAACCTTTTCCCACCGCCACATTTTATAAAAAAATGCTACCCCTCACCGTCAAACAAACATTATGTAAAGATGTGTACACAAGGTAAAAGTATTTACATAAACCGGGCATAATGGCTGGGAGCCGTTAAAAGTACGGGTGGAGTCACTTATGTGACACCCTGATGGAAACATTACCGAGAGTGTGCTGTCAGGCCGAAAGGATTTTTATATGAGGATTAAAGAGTTTTTGTATGCAGCGGAGACAAATACGTCGTGCAGGTCACAAACAAAGAGCTAGAAGAAGCTTGCGATGCTTTGTACCTTTGTTTGAGTTAAATCTTGTAACTGAATTTTATAACATATTTGCTCGTAAAGTGGGCGTAATTACACCAATTTCAATCTCTTAATGTATTTCATTACGCACTTGTGCATTATTGTAATGTAAAACGCACGCCGCCACCGACTGCAGAACTCTGTGATCTCGTTTCTCCTACTTACACTCAAGAGAGTGAGAGACATAACGGCTCTTGTGCGGTAATGTAATGTAAAACGCACGATGCTTCGACTGATGCACGACTTTCACTCAAAGCCAGAGTTTTATTGATTTCCTCGCAAATATGTTATAAAACGTCGTATGACATACGTGCGCTTTGAAAATTGCAGCTGCTGCTTCCTTACAATATCGCCTCGGCTGTAATTTTCAACTTACCGCACTTATATCATAATGTACTATTACAGCACTTTCTCATGAATAAGTCCATTCTATTTCCATCTGTTTTGTCCATTTTCGCTTACTATGACTATGAGCTGTAATTTGGTATTGTATCGAGTTTTGAATTCTTATAACTAAAAAATATCGCCACCACCATATTTGGTCACCACTACCAGTCATTTCTTAACATTTTTAATTATATCATTTTTACAATTGAAAAATTTCACTGACCTCTGGAAAAATTATTTGGTAATTGTAAAAGTTATTCATGATGGTATAGCGCCCAGAGGACCCCCTCTCACCCCGCCATCGGGGAGGGCTCGGCGCTCGAGTCGTTTGAGAGCGCGTGCACGTCTCGTTCCCCGCACCTCAGTCAGTCCGTAGCATCTCATCTAGACGGACGCGCTCCGCTCGCGCGCCGATACCGCCGCGATCGTATAATCATGTACTTAGCGATTACGTAGTGGTCGTTCAATAAATATCTGCCATAAATCTCTGAATTTCACTATAATGGTTACTTTCATTCTTTGGGATTGGTGGAATGCTTGTTTAATTAATTTTTTTTTTGCCTAATTCACATCTCATCAATATTATCAATTAATTTATTGGTTGTTTTAACGGGTTTTTAGCTGTTTAGCCATATCAGAGGCCTTTAGGCGGCCAATAGGAAAATAATTAATTTATACAGTGTGAGCGTGATTGTTTTCAGTGTTTTATTTAATCATTCTCATTACAACGTTAAACAACGTTTGCATAGTCAACCTTTGAAAGGGTGACCGGAAATAGTATTTAGCACTGCGCTGGTTACATGTTAAATTTTGAGTTCCGGTTGTTTTAATTGTTTAGCCATATCAGAGGACTTCAGGCAGCTTCTCTTGACACTAGGGCTAGCCACCCGACTTGTACAACCTGACCTGCTTTATCGCCTTGTTTTAAGGAAAAGGAATTTATAGGTTTAAGCATACTTTTTGGCTACTGTGAAGTAATTTACAAGCTGCACAAAACCCAATCCTGTCATAAAATCTGCGCGAGGTTTTGCATAGCTTATACAGGGGCCTTACTGTGTAAGCGCTCTGACGTTCGGCTTCGCTTTCCCTCCCGCCCGCTCTCGTGGCGTAACTGGCGCGAGCAGGAAATCAAATCGGCCAAGTGCGAGTCGGACTCACGCACGAAGGGTTAAGTACCGTATGGAAGCCCCATTCCTCTTGCCGTTATTTGCGAGCAAAAAACTCCACCGATCCTGGTATCTTCGACACTACTGAACAGAAGATGCTCATATTCGAACTTTAAAATTCTATATATCTAGACACGCGAAAGCGTGTCCAGCCAAGTCTCTAAGATTTAAACTACGTGCATGCTAAATTTCATGGAGATCGTCTGAGCGGTACTTGAGTTATCGTCGAACAAAGAAACATACAAACACATTTGACAGCTCAAGTGCCGGCTCGTCCCAGTAGACTCAGAGACCTCGCTAACGTTCGGTCAACAAGTATAATTCTAATTGTGGTGGTGACCACACAGTACTGTCTAACTCACGTGACATCAGAAACTTCCCTAGCAAAGAAAGTTTAAACCGATAACAGGAATGGATTATATGGATACGTAAACCCACACTTATCAAGACAAACTTCTATTGCTCGTTCTCGAAGTTTCCGAGGAACAAAAGTTCTGTGCTTCCATACTTTACCTACTCGGCAATTTAATGGGTTATTCATTTCGCTTTGTACTAATTTATGAGTTAATATTATTACAGAGTATATGTACTTTTAAATGATACATACTAATTTAGAAACGTGAATCAACATTTTTGAGTAGTTTTTTTTTTAATTTTTATATTAACACATTCTTTTTAAACGTGCAATAGGCATAATGACTAAAAACATAATTGGTCCGCCATTATAAAATATCAAAAAAACATTAGTCACGTATTAAACAATAATCGGCCAAGAACGTGTTAAACTCGAGCATGAAGGGTTCTGTACCGTATGGGAGCCCCCCTTAAATATTTATATTATTCTGTTTTTACTGTTTGTTGTTATAGCGGCAACTATAATACATCATCTATGAAAACTTTAACTCTCTGAAACGGTTCATGAGATACAGCCTGGTGACAGACATACGGACAGACAGACGGACAGCAGGATCTTAGTAATAGGGTATTGTTTTTACCCTTTGGGTACGGAACCTTAAAAATTGATGATGATTCAGCCCTCTAAAATTCCGCGTGACGTTACGAGTCACATGCAAATGTATGGAGTTCTGTGAGAAAAGTGACGTCACGACCCTCATGTACAAACTTTGACAAGGTTTATCTTTGTCATTTTTAGGGTTCCGTACCTCAAAAGGAGAAAACGGAACCCTTATAGGATCACTTTGTTGTCCGTCTGTCCGTCTGTCAAGACCCTTTTTCTCAGGAACGCGTGGAGGTATGAAGCTGAAATTTATATCAATTACTCAAGTCTACTGTCCCTTGAAGCTGTGAAAAAATCAAACTTCTAAGCCAACGCAATCAAAAGATACAGCCGTTTATGCCCCAAATTTTGAAACTCGCAAGTACTCGCAAGGGAATCAAAACCTAAAGGGTACTTCCAGTCGACCTAGAATCTTGAAATTTGGCATGAAGCAACGTTTTATAGCACACATAAAGGAAAAATTCCGAAAACCTTAAATTTTTAGTTACATTACAAAATATATATTTTTTAATAAATTTAAACTTATTACTTTTTTTGTCGTAATGAACGAACTTTGTAAACCTTGCAGGTTTGTACGGAACCCTCGGTGCGCGAGTCCGACTCGCACTTGGCCGGTTTTATTGTTGTTTGATTGACAAAAGGAAAAATACGTGACCAATATTTTTAACCAACTTCCAAAAAGGAGGAGGTTCTCTGTTGTCGTGTGTATGTATTTTTTTTTGTGTATGTTCATCGATAATTTCGCCAATTTTGAACCGAATCGAGAAATTATTTTTTAATTCAAAAGGGTATACTCCCGAGGTGGTCCCGTTTAAATTTTACTAAAATCGGCTATGCTGTTTTTGAAAAAACCAACAATAATGAAAGCAATTCTAGCGAAATATTCGGATTTTGTACACGATGGAAGGCGGTTTTGCCATTTTTTGCGAAATATAATTATTTAAAAATCTAACTCACGGACTAATTATGATAATGATATTTTTACCCTGTCATCATGGCTATTATCACAGAATCATAATGTAATAAGCAGCTAATATTAGTATAGTAGCGCTCGTAGCGTATTTTGACTAGGTGTTTGTCAGCGATCACCGAAATTAAGCAACGTTCCGCACGGTCAGAATTTCGATGGGTGACCGCGGGTGGCATTTTCCAACTGAGCACTTCCGTGGTTCGGATGACACGTTAAATTCTAGGTCCCGGTTGTTTTAACCGTTCAGCCATGTCAGAGGCCTTCAGGCGGCCTAAAAACTCAGACATCAGGGCTAGCCACCCGGCCTATACGAATTTATTTACTTACTTACTTAGCTAATAACATTTCTATACATTTACATACTTATAAGTTAGCTATTTTTAGCTATTCGAGGTTGTCAATGTAGACTAGATTTACAAAAACACGTGTAACCTATAATATAAGTTCAACTAAAAATAAAGTACTTAGACCAAAATTATCACTACAATTTAGGACTAAATAAGTACAGTGAGATTTTATTGACAGGTGTTTTTGGTGTAGTTTGTTATTTTTTATGGAGAGGGCTACGCTCGGAGTCTCTCTGCGAGATCGAATCAGGAATGAGAAAGTCCGCAGAAGAAACAAAGTTACTGACATAGCTCAGCGGATTGGCAAGTTGAAATGGCAGTGGGCAGGGCACATATCCCGGAGGACTGATTACCGATGGGGTCGAAAAGTTCTCAAGTGGAGATCACAATATATCGGCAAGCACAGCGTAAGACGTCCACCCACAAGTTGAACAGATGAGCTCATTAAGACCGCAGGATCACGCTGGATGCAAACTGCTCCTAACCGATCTTTTTGGAGATCCATAGGGGAGGCCTATGTTCAGCAGTGGAAGTTCTATGGCTAATGGATGGCTGGATGGATTTTGTTACCATCATGATTATAATACAGCTCAATCATCCAAAAATGCACTTACCTGTTTTTACCCGACTTCCGAAAAGGAAGAGGTTCTATGTTGGTCTGTATGTATTTATCGTCTATTTTCAAATATATTTTTTTTTATTATTTATTATTGAAATACACAGTTAATACAAAATAAAACGATTAAGTGCCGTAAAAAGTTTGTCACATATTGTCATTTATGTTATCGCCAATTGTGAACCGATTTTAACAAAATGCTTTTTAGTTTAAAAGGGTATACTTTCGAGGTGCTCTGATTAAAATCTTATCGAAATCGGCTGAGCCGTTAATGAAAAATAAACAATAATGATAATTGTATAGGTACATCGATTCGAACGAACTATTCGAATTTTTGTACATGAAGTAGATGGTGCTACTTTTTGCGAAAAATAATTATAAAATTCGTGTCTTTTTAATTACCGTTATTTATTGATGTCCACTTGCCATTATACCTAATGGCTACTGTACTGTGCCAGCCTTTTTAATAGTCCACTGTGGGACGTAGGCCTTCCCACGAATGGTGATTGGGCCATATCCACCACGCTGGCCCAGTTCGAAAAAAAAATTTCATCTACGGTCGTATGCAGGTTGCCTCACGATGTGTTCCTTCACCGAAAAGCCACAAATTCTGTACATAAATTCCAAGGAATTCATTGGTACGGGATCGGGATTTGAACCCACGACCTCACGATTGTAAGGCGAGTGTCATTACTACTAGACCACCTTGGCTTCGCACCGCATGGCACCATAGTGGACATCTAGTCACATACTCGTAGTATAGTGTAGTTGATACCTCAAGCCCAAAACCTATGCATAAAACACAAAACAGACTCCAACCAACCGAACCAAAAGTGCCATAAACAGGTTAGTTTTTATATAAAGAAATAGAAAGGTCGAGACGCTGCGAAAACATACAATTTTTACTTATCAGACCATAATACTGCACAAGTTGTAACATTTAGAAAATTGATTTGTAAGAAAGGTCCAAGACATAGTTATAAATATATAAACGATATGAGTAACGACAATATTTGCAGATTCTTAGAATGCATTAGTAGCTTATCCTTTTCAGAAGTTTATGAGGAGCACTCGGCAAACGACGCTTACAATGTATTCCATGACATGATTTCCATGTTTTATAAATTATGTTTCCCAATAATCAAAATAAAAACACTGGAAAAAACTGGTCAGCATAATAAAGTCACTAAAGGAATCCGAATTAGTTGCAAAAAAAAAAGAAATTTGAGATCTAATTATTACAAAGAAAAAACTGAAAAATCGAAAAGAGCATTCCAAACTTATTCTAATCTATTAAAAAAATGTATAAATAAACATAAATTAATAAAGAACACGAAATATATTTTAAACTCAAAAAACCGGTCTAAAGCCACTTGGAATATAGTAAATGAAGAATTAGGCAAACAAAAACCTCGAAATTTTATTAACAATATAAATAATGACGATGGAAGCCTATCATCCGGGCCCGATATAGCGAACTCTTTCAACGACTTTTTCATTAATATTACAAGCAGTAATGGGCAACAATCATCAACTCAGACAATTCATGAACAAGGTTCCCCATCTACAGCAGACTCAACAAGCCAAAGCATTTATTTAGAGCCTACAACACCAAAAGAAGTAGAAAAAATTATAAAGTCGCTTAAAAACACTAAATCGGCAGGTTTTGATGGCATCACAACTAATCTCATTAAAAACATTTGTCCGTTTATAATAGAGCCATTAAATTATATAGTCAATTTATCTTTGGAGCAAGGTTACGTGCCGGACAGACTTAAAATTTCAATAATTAAACCTTTGCACAAAAAGGGTTCTAAAATTGAAAAGGACAACTATCGACCTATAGCGCTAGTTCCAATTTTTTCTAAAATTTTTGAAAAAATTATGTATAAAAGATTAATTTCCTATCTCAATAAATACGGCATTTTGGCAAAAGAACAGTTCGGTTTTAGAAAGTTTAAGTCAACCACTTTAGCTACTTACACTCTTTTAAAATTAATTTTAAATAATATGGAACAAAAATCACCGTCATGTGCCTTATTTCTAGATCTGAGCAAGGCGTTTGATTTCGTAGATCATAGAATTCTGCTTAGTAAATTGTATCGTTGCGGTATTAGGGGTCTTGCTTACGATTGGCTCAAATCTTATTTAAATAACAGGAAGCAAATAACTAGGATCACGCGTTATGACAAAAAAACCAATAGCATACGTGATTTTGATTCAGATGAGAAGGTTATTTGCTGTGGGGTTCCCCAGGGTAGTATCCTGGGGCCATTATTATTTCTTCTGTATATTAATGACCTTCCACTTGCTCTTGAACATAATAGTGTTTTATTTGCTGACGACACAACCATTATTATAAAATCTAAAAATGTCACTGATTTAGAAAAAGATGTGAAGGACTGTCTTTGTAATGTAATAAACTGGCTAAATTCCAATAAATTGAAGATAAATTTATCAAAAACAAAACTAATGCATTTTAGAACACAGAAGAGCCCTAAATTTCAGATGAATATAAATTATAATAATGATACTATAGAGCAAGTTCCCAGTATTAAATTTCTAGGAATTCATATAGACTCGCATCTGACTTGGAAGTATCACATTAACACAATTTGCTCAAAATTGAATAGCTTCGTTTTCGCCTTAAAAAGGTTGCGCCGTTGTGCTTCTTTAGATACTATCCTAATGGTTTATCACGCGTATGTTGGCTCTGTTATACGATATGGCATTTTAACATGGGGTAATGCATCTGATTACTTAATTAAAAAAGTTTTTATAGCACAGAAAAAGTGCATCCGTGCTATATTTGGTATGAAATGGATGGATTCATGCAGGCCTGTCTTTAAGGCTAAAAGCCTCCTAACAGTGCCTTCTATATATATTTTTGAAGTGGCAAAATTTGTGAAATGCAACCCTTCCCTTTTTAATCCCTTTGACAATACTGGTAGAAGAACACATACTCATTTACGACTTAACATGCCTAATGTGAGATTGGAATTATTTAGGAATAACTGCGTTTACATGGCACCTCTCATTTATAACTCCTTACCAAATGGAATTGTGGACTTGCCTTACTATAAATTTTGTAGAGAGTTGAAGAAGTGGCTAGCGAGCAATAGTTTTTATTCATTGAAAGAGTTTTTGGACAACGCATCTTGCCGCCTACATATTTATCATAAGAAACATTAAACATGATATTTTTTTGTCGTTGTATTGTTAAATGTAGAATTAAACAAATGTGTATATTTGCATACCTTGTATTAGGTTGTTATTGGCAGTTAATGTTATATTTAAGACCTTTATTGTTACCGATTAACTTGCAAATAAAGAATTGAATTGAATTGAATTGAGAATTTCCTTCGGCTTCACAAATTTCCTGAAGAATTAGAACGGTTAGAACGACATTATTATTCGGCTCTACCCCGGAAGGGAGGGGATGGGGTTTGTCAACAGTTGTACGAATTAACATAAATATCGTGGTCTTGTAGCCTTCAAGGTTAAACGTGTCTGCCACAGTGAAGTAACAAGACTGATTATTCGTAAATTTTTCGTGACCGAAAAAATGCCACTTGTTGTGTTTTTCTTTACTCGTAATTATAAATTATAGGCTTCGATCAGGAATATTATAGGTGTTATAGATTCGCCGATTTTTATTAATTAAGATTAAGATTTCAAAGAGTTTTTATTGTGATAAATATTTCCAAAATTTGTCGCGAATCCAGTACCTCAGAACAAATAAAAAATCAAGACGGAACGTCGCGTCGTCTTTTTATACATGTGTTAGTGCGTCGGTGTTGCGTCGCCATAGTTCGACTTACGAGCCAAGGCGTAGTTTCTTTGTACGTGTATGTTGTGTCTGTACAGGGCGAGGCATAATTTTTACTCACTCTTACTTGTTTGTTCACAACATTCTGTTTTGATTTTTTTATTTGATGTGAGCCCAGGACTTGAACCCGCCTCTTTCGGATCACCGACCCTACGCTCTACCAACTAAGCTAGTTCGCCTTGTTGGTAGAGCTCAGCTGGTTGGTCTCAGTTGGTACAACGTCGGGCCGTTGATCCAAAAGAAACAGGTTCAAGTCCTGCGTTGGCGACACATTTTGGAAATGTTTATCACAATAGTAAACTCTTTGAGATGATCATAGTGTGGAAAAGCGCTTTAAAAAAAAAGAACAATTAAAGAAAGATTCAGGTTTATGAATAAATTATATTTTACTTAGCGTCTTTATGTTTTTAATTTCTCAACAAAATTATTCAACTGAATTTAAATGGTATTGTATTAAAAAAAACATTATATTTTTTTTAAGCTGCTACAAAACTACTGACCTTACTCTTCATAGAAAATTACCTAATTAATGAAATCTTTAGTTTAAAACCATGTTTGAGTTTAGCTATAACAATTCCCAATTCTTGTCTACAAGTGCCAAAAAATGTGCAACATATATATAAAACCGCTTCCGAATTGAACGAAAAACTTTTAGGAAATCAGTTGAAAAGTGACCTTTCTTCCCACCTTAAACTGTGGTCGTACTAAGTAACGGTTGGAATTCGGGATTGTTAAGCGGTATTTATTTTGTATCGAATTGGGGAATTGTTCGGCCCTAATTTGGACCTGGCATTTCTGAGCATTGCGATAAGGTGAAGGTTGGAACTTAAATACAGTGTGAACAGCTAACGACACTAAAAGTTGTGTCAATTTTTGACCAACCGGAGGAGGTACTCAATTCGACACGATTTTTTTTTATTTGTAACCACGCAGTACTTTTTTCATAGTAGTTCGATTTCAATATTTTTTTTTTTTTGTTAGAAAGAGTATACTTCGGAATTGGTCCCATTTAAATGTTATTGAAATCTGCTGAGCCATTTTTGATAAATCAACAATAATGTGAAAAATGCTACATCGATCCGTGCGAAATATTCGCGAATTCTGTACTCGGGTGAAGTCGGTCATACTATTTTTTGCAAAAAAAATATATATTTTATAGCCTAAATAAGTTTTTGGGCATAGACATCTCAAAAAATGACTTATTATAAGATTTCACTCAGCTTTTGATCTTTTACCTATACTGTAACAAACCTCAGATGGTTTGATCGTCCACATCTGAGTAACTAGGCATAGGTAGAAGGCATTCTTGTAGGTCAGGAGTATCTCACATGAGGATATAATTCTTTTTAATATTATTTAAAGCAACTTTCCATTCAAATGATATTCAAACAATCAGGTAAATAAAAACATTTTAAAAAAAAGCAACAGATCTTCAATCTAGGTATAAAAACTCTTTGCAGAATTTGAGAATTTATAATAAGAGAAAAAAAAAGAACGGAGATTTTTTTTGACGGGACGGACAGAAGGGACTTGAGAAAATTATAGAAAAATGTTGGAATATTTCATCTTTAATAGGTATATTTAGTTTTGTTCCGCAAGATTCAGAGAAAGGAAAAAGCAGAGGAAGAGCCTACTAACTAGGAGAATTTTGACCCTGATCTAAAAAGTGGAAGTTTGAAGAAAGTTGTTTTCTATCGAAGGACGAAGATGTTCCTAGAAGATTTGGTTTCGTATAATCGTATCACTATTTAAATATATAAGTGTCAATGTAGATATAGAATATGATATGCGATTAATATTCGTCCTGTTCAGCACTGCATTAGACTTCTGAATGATTTACTGTTGTATTAATGTACAAATGGACATCAGATGAAAAGAGGAGGCCTATCATATGGAGATAGGCCTATATCCGCCTTACTGAAACGATGCGGTATGGAGGATTCTCACACGTATCTATTCTTTTATGAGTATGAACGAGTTGCTTACGACGCTACGCTACACCACAGAAACAAGGCAATATTATCTACTCTGACCTGTTGCGGGTTGATAAATACACATACATATGTCTTCAGGTTCCTATGGCGGTCTTGCATAAGTTGACTTACGATGTTTCCTACTCTATAGAAGTATGTTACTGACGAAACTATCCTTCATTGAACATTTACTCACGAGTAGAAGATAGAAGCTTCTAACTCTCGCCCTTTATGATTCTATGTATGAATTACAAATGTTTTAATTATTTGTCTTTTTCAGCTTCGACTATTTGTGAACATAAAATCTTAAGATATTATATTCTATGCGGATTGAGAATTTCCAGAAATTGAGAAATTTCCAGACATGACGTGCTTTACCTACTCGTACAATTTGCGAAGGACAGAGTGTTCATAGATAAAATGTCATTTATTTATATTATGGGGATTGAAGAGTCGACAATTGCTATATCTTATTATTGCTACATCTCATTATTTAAATACTAGCCGTAAGTGCTACTTGATCAATGCTGTATTTTCATTAGTGTGCAGAACTCTTGAAGCCAGATAGAGCTTGGGCCAGTGTTTCTCATTTCCGAAATGGAGGGATATCCCGTGTCCGTATAAGAGTGTAAATTCTGGTCACTTTGAAATAAAGCTATTGATAGTTTATTGATTTTAATATTATTTTATAAGGCGAAGTCGATTCTCGAACCTTTATCTATAGTAATCTTGGAGCTTTTCTTGAGAACACTCTGGATTTCATGCAAGTTTTATGATTTTCCTGACTTTATGAAGTGATGTAGATAAGATGACTACTGACACACTCGCGACTCCTGGTTTTCTTTCCTGCTTTCTTTTTCCAGGATGGCGTTAGATTTACGAAAGCAGAGTAGAGTCATTTTCATGGTTTTCAGCTCTCTCGAGCGCCATGACTAAATAATCAGAGATAAACATAAAATAAAATAAATCTCTGATACCTAAATAAAATTGAATAAACTTAAAATATTGAAATTAACTAACTGTCAGAAATAAATCAATACTATTCTTTCTGGCATTCATATCTTTTATTATATTCGTAGTTTGATAATAATATTAGTTCAACAATAGAGTTTCTTTGTTCTAAAGTACTAGTTTAATGGAATTTACTTCTCATCTCATGTCTAATATTTTCTTATGTAACTTGAATAATATTTTATACCTAGCTTTATTGAAGCTCATTTACGTTATACACCAATATTCTAAATTAACATCATATATAACAGAGAAGCTCTAGAATCACTATTTCTATATAGCTCTTGAGACATTAGTTAGGTACTGCATTTCACTCTGAGATTAGTAATATACTTTCAAGTTCATAAAAGTTCGAAATAGGTAAAACATAGGGTTTTTGTTCTGAACTTAGGTAATCAATTAAGGTTGTTATGTATTTCGAATCACCTTTACCTAGGTTTATGCGGTCTATAACGCAGGCTCCACTACTAGACGAACACTGGCCAAACTAACGTACAAGTAGGTAAGTAAATTAGATAATTAGGATAGGAATCTCACAGCAGAAAACTAATAAAGCAGACAGCGCTAGGTGAGAATTATTACGTTGTGAACTTCTGAAGTTCAAAAATGTTAGTATTCATATCTTATTATTTATCAATACAAATAGTAAGCTGAGATCTTATTGAATATCTGTATCGATATTTAATGTATTCTTAATATTTTAGAATATTTCATTCATGAGGTTCAATTTATAATTTGCTCAAATTCAAGTGGAATCAGGACGCATAGCTAGTTTGACATAAAGCTAGGATTCATTGAAAGCAAATCAAGGTTCTATAATCATTTACTCAGACATTTTAATAAGACAGGTTTCTTTAAATAGTTTCAACTCTTCTTAGGGTTATAAACGAGGTTAAATAGGCAGGTTAGGCTAGGGATTGTTACATTTCGGCGTCAGGATAGGCTAGGATGTTACAATACCAAGGTATCCTTGAAGAGATTACTTTAAGCGATAAAGCCGTCAGTTGTCGCACTAGCTTAAAACCACTCTTTGTTACATGAAATTCTTGTATTTTATCGGTGTGAAAAATAAAGTGTCTATCTATTTATGTACTACTAACCCAAATAATCGGCCAAGTACGAGTCGGACTCGCGCACGAAGGGTTCTGTACTTTATGGGATCCTCCCTAAATATTTTATTTAATTCAATTATTTACAACTTAATATTCTGTGAATACATCAAGCATCTATCTGTTACCGTTATTTATGTCGAGCGAAATAAGGCAAAAAATTCAAGTTTGTTGTATGGGAGCCCCCCTTAAACTATTAATTTTATTTTGTTTTTAGTTTTCCTATTTTATTTATTATAACAAAAATACATCATGTGTGAAAATTTTCAGTTTTCTAGCTATAACGGTTCTTAAGATACAGCCTGGTGACAGACAGACGGACAGACAGACGGACAGCGGAGTGCTATTAATAGGGTCCCGTTTTTACTTTTTGGGTACGAAACCCTAAAAAGTGTTCGTATGACATCTGTGCATCAATGGCTTTCCATGTGAGTATTTGAGCAGTGTACTTGTACCTACATTTATCCAATGGTTCAACATTTCCTATATAAAGGGACCAATATTTATGCATTTTTTTGCTAACTACAACAAAATACAACACAACATACAAGTAATTAGGCTAAAACTACATACTTAAACTACTACTACAAAAAAGCAATTGGATCTTCCAGGGACCCTTGAAGTCAAAGTTCAAAAGTTAATCGAAATGCTCAAAACCACTGCCAGTTACTAGCGGGCAAATTATTATTTTTTTCAGTTTATTTGAAAGTAACGTCGTGTTAACAAAACAAATAATCTTCTTTTTTTTTTGTGCGTGCAATTTAAGAAAATTTGGCCACTATCTACTGTGACAAGCTGAAATAATAAGCTTGACTTTTTTTAAGCCGTGATGGTCTAGTGGTAATGACACCCGCCTTAAAATCGTGAGGTCATGGGTTCAAATCCCGGTCCTGTACTAATGAATTCCTTGGAATTTATGTACGGAATTTCACACCATTCTGTGAAGGAAAAACATCGTGAGGCAACCTGCATCCGTAGAAGAAATTATTTGGCGTATGTGAATCCACCAACCCACACTGGGCCAGCGTGGTGGCTATGGCCCAATCACCCTTCATGGGTAGGCCTACGTCCTGCAGTGGCCTATTAAAAAAGACTGGTACAGTACAGACTTTTCTTTTAAATCTTGATGCTTTGTCATCCCAAATTGGAAAAGAAAACATTATATCGGGATCAGCCGCGGGTGTAAAACCAGCGTTTTAACGCAGCCCATGAAATCTGCACCACTTAATTCAAACCGTTTTGCATAACGACCAATCAATTCTCAGCTCTATGTCTTTGGCAATAGAAGCTGTAATAATTCATGATAATGACGGGCCTTCGGAACGATCCGGCTAAATCTTTTATGATCAGCATAAAAACGTCGTTTATTCTTTGGCAGAGATGTAGCCATTGTTTGGATACAACCCTGGAATATTACTTCCTGATTGAGTGTGGAAGCTCTTAAAATTTTCGCTGTAGTAGGTACCTATGATAAATAATGTGTTTATCAATGTCTGGCAACAAAAGATATTCTCAAATCAAAATTTCAAAATTTCGATCATCGACACTAATTCTACTTCAATATGGCAAGTACTTTAATAATCGGCCAAGAGCGAGTCGGACTCGCACACGAAGGCTTCCGTACCGTATGGCAGTCCCATTTTTCTTGCAGTTATTAATAGCGAGCAAAAAAACTCTTAAAAATCACGTTTGTTGTATGGCAGCCCCCCTCAAATATTTTTTTTATTCTATTTTTAGTATTTGTTGTTATAGCGGCAACAGAAATACATCATCTGTGAAAATTTCAGCTTTCTAGCTATCATGGTTCATGACATACAGCCCGGTGACAGATAGACAGACAGACGGACTTCGAAGTCTTAGTAATAGGGTCCCGTTTTTACCCTTTGGGTACGGAACCCTAAAAAGAGTTTTACCAATTTGATTTAAAATGCCCTTTCATTTAATACCCATATTGAGGGGGTTGTGTAAAAAAATTTCATCCGCCATGCTGTGGCGGTAGCCATATTTATGTCAATACTGAATACAAAAAATTGCATTGTCATTGAAACAAAAGTTGTGTATCAAATTGACCTGTCTTCGGGAACGGGGTCAAATTTCAATTACTAGATTTGACCCAATAAACGGGCAAGGGAAGTTAAATAAAACCGTTTGATAAAAATGTGCTAGTGCCGTCTTGGGTTTGTTTATAAATGCAACAAAAAAATTGGGAATCGCTTGACACATGTAAAAATCTTATAACCATTTTAATTACATAATCTCATCCATTTTTTCAAAACAAAAAAATGCTTCGTTATATTTTTATTATATTACAAAATATATTTTAACATACCTGTTGGATCACCAATATATCAATAAAACTTAAAATACAGTTATTAGTTTAATTTTCATAAAAGTCCTTTTCATTATTTTAACAAAGAAATATTCAGTATAAAAGGTAGGTAGATTAATCAGGTACAGTTAATTACAGACAAAAAACAATTTTAGTTGACATGAATTACACCACTAAAACTCTAGCCAAAGTATTCTTCCAGTGCGGCAATAACATTGAATAATATTCAACACCCACAAGAAAAATAAACACTAGTACACAAACAACAACTATAAATTGCAAAGCGGCTTACGTTCAAGAACTTTTTGAAGTCTTAAATACTTATACTACAGAACAACGAGAAGTAAAACAGGGTTCCATTAAGGGCGGTAGCTCTCTACAAGATCTGGCGTAGCGAGGAAATTTGGCTAGTGCTTGGCGCAAACAGCCAGAAAACCACGTAGCCAGCCAGCCGATAATGGCTGTATGGCGAGCGACTGCCACACAAATGTCGTCAAACTTTTGTTATACTGTTTTTACCAACTTCCAAAAAGGATGAGGATGTTCGTCTGTATGTATTTTTTAGGGTTCCGTACCCAAAGGGTAAAAACGGGACCCTATTACTAAGACTCCGCTGTCCGTCTGTCTGTCCGTCTCCAGGCTGTCTCTCATGAACCGTTATAGCTAGAAAGCTGAAATTTTCACAGATGATGTATTTCTGTTGCCGCTGTAACAACAAATACTAAAAACAGAATAAAATTAATAATTAAGGGGGGCTCCCATACAACAAACCTGATTTTTTGAGCCGTTTTTCGCTCTATATTAATAATGGTAACAGGTAGATGCTTGAAATATTCACATAAAATTTAGTTGTATATTCACTTTTATAATAAATAATAAAATTAAAATTAAATAAATATTTAAGGGGGGCTCCTATGCAGTACGGAACCCTCCATGCGCGAGTCGGACTCGTACTGGGCCGATTATTTTGTGTATGTTCATCCATATTTTTGCCAATTGTTAACCCATTTAAAAAAAATCTTTTTTTCAAAAGAGTATACTCCCTATGTGACTTTACATTTTATCAAATTCGTCTGAGCCGTTTTTGATAAATCAACAATAATGTACATGGATGTCACATCAATTCGTGCAAACTATTCGAACTCTGTACACGGTGGAAGTCGGTAGTTCCATTTTTGCGAAAATTAAGTATAATATTTACTGTAATTATTTAATAATGTTTTGTGCTTAGTGTTTTACCTGTGCTTAATGTGTGTCGGTACATTTGGAAATAATTTGAATAATTTGAAGCCGAGACAAAAAATACAATCCATCAATTATTATTATTCCTTTGTTATCAGTTGAATAAACTTATCCAACAATTACTTTTCAGGTAAGTATTCTGATTTAAAAACCAAGATACTGGAGTCAATTTCGGTGAAAATTCTTCTACTACTAAGCTTACTAACAGATAAAAAAATACTTAAATGATAGAGTTCTGATAAAGGAAACCCATAAAATAACATGTCTGATTAATTATTGCCTAATTGTAAAATAATGATTTTTATTTTAAATTGTAAGCCTCTTTACAGCCTGCGATTTGTACTTAGTAATTATTTGATTTTAGATATTAACATTATGTAAACTTTGTCATTGAATTTAATAATATTTTGTGATGATTTTTTTTTAAATGACACTGCATTTGTGTATCTAGTATAAATAATAATATTAGTATAACGTGAAAAAAAAAATGACAAACTGGACGAGTATATTAATGAATCAATATTACCTATGCAATTTTTTTTGTAATTAGTATTAGTATTAGTTCCATTAATAACAATAAAATAAATTCTTTATTTAATTTCATATTTTTGCTTATAAATAAAAATATAAAAAACAATTAAATTATCTTACCTTATTTTATCTCATCATGTTACCGAATAGGAAACTCCTTCTTCTTACAAGTCTGTTGAAAAAATATGAGAACAATATAGCAGAACTGTAATGGATACCACCCCTAAGTAAAGTAGTAAGTACTTTTCTTTGGCAGTCCACATTTTTACGATTACTCCTAAAGTACCTACTCGTGGGAGAGTCGTAAGACTGGATAGTACAAGAGACATGCTGAAGGCGGACGTTTACTTAATCAGAGGGCTAAGTGGGAGTTTCTCGCTCGAACTCGATCGCGTTAACGTTTGATGTGATTTCTATGGAAATGGCACAGCGCTATCTTGTGTCACGTACAGAAAACTGAATAGCTAAGTGTAAGTATTTTTACGGTAATATAACGAGCGCCAAACCGATCCAACACAAGCGCGGCAACGTCAGTGATTGGCTAACTCAAGCGTGTGTGTCAATGAGATCGCGCGTGTGCTCGGCGCGCTCGGTCAACGCGACGTAAAAGTAATTCGATTTGATTTGCAAAACTCCCACTTGACACTCAGTATAATTCACTAGAAAGTATTACGCGAGATAAAGGTATTCTTTACAAAGTATTTTCAGCAGATTGTTTTTGCTAATATGCGTTAGTGTATTAGTAAAGGCTTTTCATAATACGTTTATGAAAGTTACTCGTAATGCACTTTACAAATCAACCCTTTGTATGTTTTGAAAAGTGCGAGGATATCCCATTGGATATCCAGAGCGTATTGATCATTATTAAATTTGAAATAAATTAATTCCGATTTTTCTGCAATACACTTTTTTTTTTATTCCGTATAAGTTTGCGTTTGAATACATACAACCTGATATTGAGCAGGCGGTCTAGGGTGTAGCACGCTTACCTAGAAGATACCTATTTACTCGGGATTTGAGGACACCCACGTTATACTTTAGCGGGAAGACCGACCCAGGCAAAGCATTCCATATTCTGGCTGTTAGTATGAGGAATGAGGATTCGAAACGCTTGGTTCTAACGCGCGGAATGTCCACCATAAAAGGGTTGCGCTTTGGTCGCGTTTGTCCAGCCGTACGATGAAAGAAAGGGGCAGGTGGGACCTGATTGTGCAACTCCTACTAGTAATATAGTGTGTGGATTATGTATGTGGTCTGAATAAATACATGTTTTCATTTTGATTTGATTATGAATAATTCATATCAGTTGGTAAACTCCAAAATTGTGACAAAATTAGCTTTTTCAAACAAAATGTGCGTTAAATTTTGGCAAAATGCACTTAAACCCCTACATGTAGCAAAACAGCAACAACGTAGCCTGTATCAATGATACAATAAATTATTATTCAGTTCTGCGTAGAACATTAAGGTGTAACTAACTGAATTGTTGAATTGAATGATTGATTAATTAATTGATTGTTCTATTTGACTTTGTAACAATGTAATGTAACGAGGGCTATTATTCAAATTTAACATTTTTATCTACACTAATGTTGTAACATTCTACTTATGTTTCCAATATTTGACTTATAATGACTACTGTTATAGCACAGACAACAAAACACTCAATTTAAGCAATTTCAAATCATGTTATAATATCCACATCGATATCGTAAGATCTCATTATAACATCGATAAAACGCGACCAATTAACCTGGCGAGCCTTATGTCCAAATCCTCATACAAGTTGTATAAAATTTTGACATTAGGCTGGCTTTTGAAAACAGTTGGGTTATACGACAAAACTTCGTCGAAACTACTAAACTTACATTCACAAAACTCTTTGGTAAGATCTTGTGCCAATGAAATAAAAAAAGAACAGCGCGCGTTCGCTCCTGATTGACCCTGCGCGCGCAGCTGCGCTCTCTTTGGTTAGATTTTAATGGCGCCAAGTTCACTGTGACAATACACGTACTAGGTACGCGTGTTTCGCAATATGTTTTTATTTTTTATTTTTATTTTTTTACTCGCTGCGCTCGTTTCATAATAGTAACGAGTGTTTTAATACCCGTGTTATATGCAGCCCTTCATTATATGACAGTTGCATAAACTACTATTATGTAATTCTTTTATCCTGTTTAAACAGTTAAAATCAATGTCAACTCGTTGAGTACAAATCCAGCAAAACCTTAAGGCATTTAAGCAAAAACTCTTATCTCAATTCTCGACAGTTATCAACTAAGCTCTCGCTGTCTCTTTAGACTTCCGTCTAGCTTAAATTATAAATGAAGCGGACATGAACGCACCTGCGACTCTGGCCAGGGTCCCTTAAAACTCTCCAGCTTATTTAAGAGCCCATGCACCTTAAATTCAAAATTGAATGAGTAGACTCTCGCGTATTTCTTTCTTCTTTGTATTTGACGATTTAAAATGAGAAAATGACTGTAAAAACTTAGTCATATTTTGGTTTACCTATTAACAATAACAATATCTTCATTGTAGACCAAATAATATGAGTACGAGTACATTAGAGTAACGATTTACGTATGTTGTACAAGGGTGGCCTTATTGTGCATTTTTTATCGGCGGCCTTATTGTGTATTTTTTATCCTTTTTTAGGGTTCCGTACCCAATGAGAAAAACCGTCTGTCTGTCTGTCTGTCTGTCACCGGGCTGTATCTCATGTACCATGATAGCTAGGCAGCTGAAATTTTGACAGATGATGTATTTATGTTGCCGCTATAACAACAAATACTAAAAAGAAAATAAAATAAATATTTAAGGGGGGCTTCCATACAGTACGGAACCCTCCGTGCGCGAGACGCACTCGTACTTGGCCGATTTTTTGTAAACCAACATAATGACCGTCAATTTAGCTGAATAATTACATACGGTTTAAATTGTCATAATCTACGATATTGGAAAGTATTTACGTGTTATTTGACGTTATCGAAAATTAGTAAACAACCTTTTTTTATTAAATCGGTATTATTTGTACTGCATTTCATTGACATATTCATTATTTTTAACTTACTTCAAAAAAAGAGGTGAACAATTCGACTGTCATTGTGTAACCTAAGTATGTAACGCGATCATTTCGTCATTTATGAATCTTCAAATCTTTTTTTGACCGACTAACCAAGCCGGAGGAGGTATTCAATTCGACGCGTATTTTTTTTTTGTGTAACCACGCTTAACTTTTTTCGTAGTAGTGCGATTTCAATATATTTTTTTTTTATTGGAAAAAATATACTTCGAAATTGGTCCCATTAAAATTTTATTGAAATCGGCTGAGCCATTTTTGATAAATAAACAATAATGTGAAAAATGAAACATCGATTCGTGCGAAATATTCGCGAATTTTGTACACGGGTGAAGTCGGTCGTGCTATTTTTTGCAAAAAATAATTATTGTTCAGTGGTTCATTCTTCGGAAGTGTTGTGCCTTTGTAGGCCTAAAATAATTACTTTAAACAAAATTACTTTTAATAACACTGTACTACCATAAAGGATTATCTTCTTTTACTTGTCAAAAGTCGCTAGAAAATGATAAAAGGCTCTCGAAACACGGGCTCTTAAAACGCTCCTGTTTATTAAACATCACAGGATAAGAGCAGATTGGGCTGAAATATGACTGAAACTTCAGAGTGGACGTAAAAAATACCTGCGCCTTTTAAAAGGAAAGTTTAACTTCAGAACTGTAATGAGGAGGGTGATAATGACCACAGTCATTATATTTTATGAAGGAAAGAGGTAAGTAAATAAGTTAGTATAGGCCGGGTGGCTAGCCCTGGTTTCAGAGTTTCTAAGCCGCCTGAAGGCCTCTGACATTGCTAAACGGTTAATATAACTGGGACCTACAATTTAACGTCTCATCCGAGCCACGGTACCTCTCAGTTGTAAATGCTAACCGCGGTCACCCATCCGAAGACTGACCGTGCCGAACGTTGCTTAACATTGGTGATTGCTGACAGAAACCTTGTCAAACTACGCTATAAGCGCTACGAGGAACGAGGTGTAAGTTGTACTTAGAGTTATGGTGAATTCCACCGAAAAAAATCCCAGATTTGTTATTAACATTTAGAATATGGAAGATTTTAATTGGGATATAAATACAATACAGGTGTTACTCACGCGTGATTTTTTGGCAGACAGCAAGTCTGCTAAAGTTTGGATCGCATTTGGCGATCTTTATCAAGATGGAGTCTTTATCATAGCACTTGGTGTTATGCTTACAAAATCTTCAACAGTATACCAATTTAAGCTACATTTTTTTTTAAGGCAAATAAGTCCGCGTTTGACCTCCAACTCGCTAATACCAACTGATAATAAGCGACGTTGTGGTCGAAGATGAAGCACGCAGACCTAGAAGATACCTATTCACTCTGACCTTGAAAAGCTTTAGATTATATCTCTTAGGAAACAGGAAAGCAGGAAGACTGTTCCATTCCCTGGCGGTACGAATCAGAAATGTTAAGTCAAACCGCTTCGTACGTATCGAAGGAAAATCGACAATGTAGGGGTGGTAGCTACATAAAAATTTTGTCAGTTTCAACCTAGAGTGCTCTACATACATAACTTAATACCAAATATTCAGATTGAAAAAAATGCTTCCAATTGTTTGCGCTTACCTCCCGAATAATATGATAAGATTAAATTTATTGTTTAACACTTGAAAGACCGGAGATTTCAAATGACCCTAATTACATTATTGATCATGACCGATCAAAAAATAAAATAAAAATAAAATATACTATGAGGGGATTCCATCCGGTACGGAACCCTTCGTACACGAGTCCGACTTGCACTTGGCTGATTATTGTAATTCGATTTCACTGTTTACTAAAAAATTGGACCACCGTTACTCAGACAATTCAGTAAATTACTTAAGTATAAGTTAACCGTATACATACTTACGTACTAAAATTACATAAAAATTACTAATTTTTTTAAGAATATGAGAATGTAATGTCTTGTCTTATAATGAAATTTTCTTTAGTAAATTTTCAAAAGAAAATGAGCTTTTCATGCCTTTCTAAAGAGTACACAACTGCATTCTTTCTTAGAAAACATCTCTTTGTTGCTTGAAAGCTTTGATTACGATGAAGGGTAAAAAGTCTTACCTTTTTGAAACGGGCATCAATCTATGTAAAAGGTTCGGATGTTCCTTTGTAAGTTCCAATACCTCCTTGGATATCAAAAATAATCATGAATACATATACAGGCTTAGGAAATTTAGTTATTAGCTAATACATTCATATAACGTGGCCAATTTAAAGGCGCCATCAATTTAGTAGAAATTTAAAATATTGTTTTCGCTTTCAAATCTATCCATCCATCAGCCAAAGGACGTCCACTGGTGGACATAGGCCTCAATGGATCTCCAATAAGACCTGTTGAAAGCGGCTTGCATCCATCGAGATCCTGCGGTCTTAATGAGGTCTTCCGTCTACCTTGTGGGTGGAAGTCCTACGCTGCGCTTGCCAGTACGTGGCCTTCACTCGAGAACTTTTCGACCCCATCGGTCATCAGTCCTTCGTGCTATGTGCCCTGCCCAATGCCATTTCAACTAGCCAATCCATTGGTCTATGTCAAAATGTATATGTCGCTTTCAAATGCATGTACTTAGTAAAAATTGACTAGACTATTTGAAGTTGCTATTAAAATTACGATTGCGCCTATAAAATTGGCTGCATTATGCATCTCAAATGTTGATTTTAGTCTAAGTTAAAAGCTGACACGTAAGGCCTGTATAAATGTCAAAGTTAGTGAAATAGGTAGAACAATCAAATGTTAAGTAATTATTGTAATTTTGCTATTGGACAAAAGTGCCTTTATTAACCACAACAAAAAACAATAGCTAAGTACTTTACATGCTAAAACTAAAAAAAAATGATTAACTGGTCAATATCCAAAGTTTTCTTTTCGTTTTCAGGGCTACATTATATTTTTTTTTCTGGACACCTATTTAAAATATTACAGTTGTAATAAACTCAACTACATTTTAGCACGTCAATTTAATAATGTATGTGGAAAGGTAAAATAAAGTAAAATCAAGCGACTGGTATTAATTATCAATGTATATTATTAAAAACCTTTTTTAATAAGATTCAAACGCTCTTTTAGAAGCAGTTTCGTTAAAATCGGAGACAAATTAAATTTATTCTTTGTAACGACTTGTGTTACCCGATTCACGAAACCACTCTTCGGTTTCGGATTTAAAAAGGATAATTAAAACAAGACTTTAAATGAAAAGCTGCCGTTTTCGTCCTAATTTTACCTAACTTACTCGGAGTGTTTTAACTGCGGGACTTTGACGACGATTTTCTTTGTTACTAAGAAGTGGCAGTTGAAATTTGTTGAAAAGTTCATATAGACAAGCCGGGCATACGGACCACGAAATAATTCTATTGACGTGTCAGAACTAGACAGTTATGGTGAAGTGTAGTTTTATCTGTCACTTTTTCATACGTCGACAAAACTGTTTTCTATGCTAAGCTAGCAGGTTAGCCTTAGTGTCAGAGTTTCAAATCGACGTGAAGGCTTCTTATAATATTAACTGAACGGTTATAGGTCGTTGTCGACTAGTGGTAGTGATGTCTGCCTTACAATCGTGAGGTCGTGGGTTCGAATCCCGGTCACGTACCAATGAGTTCTTTGGAATTTATGTACGGAATTTAACACCACTGGCTTTGCGGTGAAGGAAAACATCGTGAGGCAACCTGCAAATGTTCGTAGAAGAAATTCGATGGCAGATGTGATTCTACCAACCTGCACTGGGCTAGCGTGGTGGATATGGCACAATCACCCTTCATGAACTATACTATGTAGCTGAAACAGTACCCTTCATGGGTAGGCCTACGTCCTACAGTGGACTATTAAAAGGCTGATACAGTAGTAGTAGAACGGTTATTAAATAATTTAATTGACGTGAAAACCACAGCGAGGGCTTTTAAAAGTTTTTCTGTCATCAATATTGTCGCATAAAGTTCATCTCTATTACATAAAAATGAATCGTGGTTGTTAGTCTCGCTAAAACTCGAGAACGGCTGGACCGATTGGGCTAATTTTGGTCTTGAAATATCCGTGGAAGCTAAGGGAAGGTTTAAACCGTGAGAAAATATAAAAATATATAAAGACATTCATTGAATTTTCCCATACAAAATATTCCTGCATGTAAAAGTTGTCATTGAGAGTTGACAGATGGTGAGATGAAGTTCACCGGGGCAGCTAGTTTATTAATAAACCATTAAATCAATTACTTTCAGCTGTAAGTGCTAGTCGCGGCGAGTGGTCACCCATCCAAAGTCTGACTATGTTGACAGTTGCTTCGCTTCAATGAAGGAACTAAGGAATATTTATTTAAATGAATTACTACCGAAGCAGTCTTGTTTCCAACTGTTTACAAGTACCCTTAAAAGTATTAATCCATTTTATTTAATCAGTCCTTCGTTTGTGATCGAACCCAAATCATTAATCTAAAACGAAAACCATGTTATCATTTTAAAATCGAATCAATCGTGTGGTTATTTAGTTGATTAGAGCTATTGGGATCGGAGTAATTGCCTGTTTTTTGTTCGGATTCGTTAATAAAGCTGAATTATTAGGTACCTATCGATTACAACCCTAGCCATGTATTTTATTAGTTGATTTATGTTTGTGTTGCGCAAATTCAAAGTAATTAACTTAAATTGCTTGTTCGATCTCGTATATTATTGGCAAAAAGAGAACCTTACTCATCAATTTAAGAATTAGTCAAACTGTTTGTACATTTGATTGTAAATTTTGCTGTAAGTATTAAAAGAATGCAAATGAATGTGTACAACGCTCAGCGAGACAGCAAATTATGGAAACCGGTCACAGGGTGCCCAAGATACAGGCTTTGCCTAGTTTGGGGCCCGTTAGCACTACATTGTAATAGTACACTCTTTAATGTTAAATAAATATATTTGAATTTGAATTTTGAATTTGAATTTGACCTATTTTTAAAACTCCTACTAAATAAAAATTCTGAGTAAAAATTGTAAATGTTTTTTGTAGGTACCTACTATGATGTTTAAGGTAAACGCTTTTAAATTTGGTGTAGGTCATTTTATTTTACATTGAAAATAGTTTTGACTTATTTGGATATCGCTTATATGAGGCATAATAAAAAATCACACGCACTAATTAAGACTTTTTAAAAGATAAACAAAGGCAAATAAGATTTTATATTAGCAAAAAATAATGTACTTGGTATTTGGTTACTAAAAACGTAAAATTAATAGTAAATTCGTATGGGACAGGTGGCTAACTCTGGTTTCAGAGTTTTTAAGCTGACTTTAAGCCTCTACACGGTTAAAACAACAGGTCTTACAATTTAATGTGTCACCCGAGCCACGGTCTCTCAGTTGTCTGACTCAAACTCACCCGAAGGTTGACTGTGCTGAAATATTGAATTTTAATTAACTAGACAAATATTTTGTCCAAATTTCCTAGCTAAATAATGTAACTACAATCTGAATTTCAAAGCCAACCAAATAAATGTTTACTCCAACCTCTACAAATAATAAATTAACCGAAACGACAGAACCTAATCGCCGCAATCATTCTTCTGTACAATGCTAGTTTGCATGACAACAAGTCCTTTAATCGAATCGAAGGTAAACCACTTAAGCAAATTAGGGTAAGTGCTTTAACCTTACTACTTACTTAACGACGTGATTGAGCCAATTTGGGCTCTGTTTTAAGAGGATATGGGTAAGTGGAAACAGTGGACGAAAAAGTAATTAACACTCATACTAAGCTTGACAAAGACGAGTGTTTAGGACGAATTAAATTTCTTTCAAAGGTAGCCTAAAAAACCCAATCCTCGCTCAGATGTTAAGTGCGCTTCAGTCAGAATTGGGTCATCTAAAGCTTGCATCTTACATCAAAGTACAGCCGCCATGAAGTTGAATTTGATATCGAAAAGTGTAGTACGTCATTTACTCTAATGCAGAGCTGTTATTTGATTTGAGCTTCGAGCAAATATCTACAGAGCCACAGTCCCTAAGTGAAAGTAGTAAAAAAATGTCCGAGCGCCGTCATACATACCGACTTAGATACTCACATTAAATAACTCATAATGACCCATTTTATCGAATCTCCGCGTTAAGTCACCTCATTAGTGCTTGTAACCGAGCACTTTGGCATTGCACGGCGTTGTAGTCGGCTTGCAAAAACGTTACGACTAACTAAAAAGCCTGCCCACTATGTAGCTTGGGCAAGGTTTTGGCTCGGACACTTTTTATGCACGATTGTAACTCTATAGATACTTGCTCGATGGATTTGAGCTAATTTTGAGTCTATTTTTAAAAAATAAGTAAAAAATTACACACCATTATACGAGCATACATTGATGCCAAGTACGGGCGAAAAAATTAAATATAGCTCTTCTAATGGCAGTCATGTAAAAAAATAAATGGCCAAGTACGTGTAGGACTCGCGCACGCAGGTTTCCGTACTGTATGGCCCCCCTTAAATATTTATTTTATTTTAATTTAACTATTATTTAACAAATTGTGTATACAATTTAATATTCTATGAATATTTGAAGCATTTACCTGTTAACATTATTAATATCAAGCGCAAAACGGTTATAAATTCAGGTTAGTTGTATGGTAGCCCCCCTTAAATATTAATTTTATTCTGTTTTTAGTATTTGTTGTTATAGCGGCAACAGAAATACATCATCTGTGAAAATTTCAGCTTTCTAGCTATAACGGTTTATGAGATTCAGCCTGACTGACAGACGGATAGCGGAGTCTTAGTAATAGGGTCCCGTTTTTACCCTTTGGGTACGGAACCCTAAAAACTGGATCAGGTATCAATGAATTCTTGGAAATTGATGTCCGGATTTTCGCACTGGCTTTACTGTGGGGTGGATACGTATAAACGGATACGATACGTAGTTTGAAAGCCCTTCAAGTATAAACCTACGTTTAGCAGTAGGCTGTTAAAGTGGACACAGTGAACAAATAAGTCATTTGCACTTGTGATAGATTTCACGTAGATTGAGCCAATTTGAGCTCAATTTTAAGAGGATATAGGTAAAAGTAAAACAAAAATGTCATTACGACTCATGCAGGGCACTCGTCGATGTCAGAGTGTAGTGCGTCAATCTCGCTCGACAGTTGTTCATGTAAAGAGGCGAACGAGTTACGAACGAGAGCGGACCATTTTGATTTTTAAATGTTTTCTTTATCTCTACTCCAGGGAATCAGATTTATATCGCTCGGTTGTCCCTTTCGCGTGTGATTTTTTTTCGATTTTATCATTTTTAACCGACTGCCAAAAAAGAGGAGGTTCTATGTTCGTCTGTATTTAACGAATTATCGTTAATTGTGAATCAAATCGAAAATTTCTTTGTTTAGTAAGAACATAGAACCTCCTCCTTTTTTTGAAGTCGATTAAAATCGAGCTCACTGTCTACCGTTTACAAACCTTGTTTGTATTTCAACCAAAAATTCAACTCTCTTACGTACGTAGATGAAAAATATCGTATCTGATTCCACCATGTCACGGTAATTAGATATCATTACCGTGACCATGTTATTCTTAAACTTATTCTTATATTACGTGACTAATCGTGCCCTGAAAATACGAGACAAATACCTTCATTGTCCAAAATAATGATGGGGTAATGGGATAATTAAGTACCTATTTATAAATTTCGTATTTTCAGAGCGCTATTATAGTCCCGTTACATAAGAATAATGTGCATTCACCAACATGTACTACATAGTTAGCGTGATCGATACGGCCTAGTTGCCGTTTAAAGGGTAGGTCTACGGCCAACAGCATCAAATAGCAAAGTTGGTACTGTGGTGGCTTTCCAATTTGAAGTACTAGGTTCAAATCTCGGATATTGAATATTCGATTCAGTAGTAGTTTATGTAGTTTTAGCTTTTAAAGTAGTATTGTATTTACATGTAGTTAATAAATGCTCTTTTACCGTTTAAAAAAACTGTCGTCAGATGTCTTTTAAAACGTTGATATTCTTGCTTTCCTCTTTTTACCTTTCGACGGTAGGTCTATGTGGGTATGTTATTTATTTTTAATTTCGAATAGGTTTGCGTTTGACTTCACACTGCCTGATGTTAAGGAGAAATGTGGTCTAGGATGTTACACGCTTACCTAGAAGATACTTATGTTTTACTGAAATTACTTTTAAAAAGCAACCTACTTTACCTGTATTATTGAATCGCCAAAATCTAATGGTTTAGTCTTCCGTCAGCGGCGGTCGATACTCAAGCACCCATTTGTCCGTTATACTGGCCGAGGGTCACCATCCGTACTGTAGTCTCGTTTATTTTTTGTATAAGACGATGCATACATACATAAATTACGTATTTAATTAAGTCTAAAAAATAAAACAACATTTTTTGGTTTTACTGATATTGATTTGTTTATTTTTGGTTTTGCTATTTTCTTTTAATAGATGTATAGTCGGTAACTTTGGTTCTTCTACAGATCTCCTCATTTTTGATTCGATCTCGCAGAGAGACTCCGAGCATAGCCCTCTCCATAGCTCGTTGTGCTACTTGGAGCTTACTAATAAGGCCCATAGTGAGAGACCACGTTTCTGTGCCATAAGTCATCACTGGCAACACACAATGGTCGAAAACTTTCGACTTGAGGCACTGAGGTATGTCGGACGAGAAGACGCTACGCAATTTTCCGAACGCTGCCCAGCCGAGTTGGATTCGGCGATTGGCCTCTTTCTTGAAGTCGGCTGAAGGCTGCTTTGAGCTACACTAATAAGTGTTTCTAGTATTGCTGTTCGTCTGATATTTTCTGTGTACAATAAAGTGTTTTCTATTCTGTTCTCTTCTATTGGAAGTAGAAGTACTTTCTTCTGCTTTATTTGTTTCATTATTGACAAATGTAACTAGGCTCTAATTTTCTGGTTATTTCACTTTTTAATTTTCAAAATGATTTTCATTTTTTTTGTATATCTAAAACATTTTTATGAAATGGACTCGCTGGTTTCTAATGGTACAGTCTGTAACAAACCTCAGATGGTTTGATCGTCCACATCTGAGTAATTAGGCATAGGAAGAAGACATTCTTGTAGGTCAGGAGTATCTCACATGAGGTTATAATTCTTTCTAATGTTATCTAAAGAAACTTTCCATTCAAATGATTTTCAAACAATTAGGTAAATAAAAACAATTTAAAAAAGCAACAGATCTTCAATCTAGGTATGATAACTCTTTGCAGAAATTGAGAATTTAAAATAAGAGAAAAAAAAAGAACAGAGAATTTGACGGGACGGACAACAGGGACTTCACTTGAGAAAATTATAGGAAAATGTTGTAATATTTCATTTTTTAGGATATTTTTAGTTTTGTACCGCAAGATTCAGAGAAAGGAAGAGCAGAGAAGAGTTTACTAACTAGGAGAATTTTGTTCCTGGTCTAAAAAGTGGAAGTTGGAAGAAAGTTGTTTTCGATCGAAGGACGAGGATGTTCCTAGAGGATTTGGTTTCGTATAATCGTATCACTTTTTAAATAGATATGTCATAGTAGGTATAGAATTGTTCAGCAGTTGATGTTCCTGCGAGTCGGCCAGATCAGTACTGCATTGAACTTTTGGATGATTTACTGTTGTATTAATGTACAAATGGACATCAGATGAAAAGAGGAGGTCTATCATATGGAGATAGGCCTATATCCGCCTTACTGAAACGATGCGGTATGGAGGATTCTCACACGTATCTATTCTTTTATGAGTATGAACGAGTTGCTTACGACGCTACGCTACACCACAGAAACAAGGCAATATTATCTACTCTGAGCTGTTGCGGGTTAATAAATACGCATACATGTTCAGGTTCCTATGGCGGTCTTGCATAAGTTGACTTACGATGTTTCCTACTCTATAGAAGTATTCGTATGTTACTGACGAAACTATCCTTCATTGAGCATTTACTCACGAGTAGAAGATAGAAGCTTCTAACTCTCGCCCTTTATGATTCTATGTATGAATTACAAATGTTTTAATTATTTGTCTTTTTCAGCTTCGACTATTTGTGAACATAAAATCTTAAGATATTATATTCTATGCGGATTGAGAATCTCCAGAAATTGAGAAATTTCCAGACATGACGTGCTTTACCTACTCGTACAATTTGCGAAGGACAGAGTGTTCATAGATAAAATGTCATTTATTTATATTATGGGGATTGAAGAGTCGACTATTGTTATATCTTATTATTGCTACATCTCATTATTTTAATACTAGCCGTAAGTGCTACTCGATCAATGCTGTATTTTCATTAGTGTGCAGAACTCTTGAAGCCAGATAGAGCTTGGGCCAGTGTTTCTCATTTCCGAAATGGAGGGATTTCCCGTGTCCGTATAAGAGTGTAAATTCTGATCACTTTGAAATAAAGCTATTGAAAGCTTATTGATTTGAATATAATTTTATAAGGCGAAGTCGATTCTCGAACCTTTACCTATAGTAATCTTGGAGCTTTTCTTGAGAACACTCTGGAATTCATGCAAGATTTATGATTTTCCTGACTTTATGAAGTGATGTAGATAAGATGACTGACACACTCGCGACTCCTGGTTTTCTTTCCTGCTTTCTTTTTCCAGGATGGCGTTAGATTTACGAAAGCAGAGTAGAGTCATTTTCATGGTTTTCAGCTCTCTCGAGCGCCATGACTAAATAATCAGAGATAAACATAAAATAAAATAAATCTCTGATACCTAAATAATATTGAATAAATTTAAAATATTAAAATTAATTGTCAGAAATAAATTAATACTATTCTTTCTGGCATTCCAATCTTTTATTATATTCGTAGTTTGATAATAATATTAGTTCGATAATAGAGTTTCTTGGTTCTAGAGTCCTATTTTAATGGAATTTCTTTTTCATCTTATGTCTAATATTTTCTTATGCAACTAAATCGATATTTTATACCTAGCTTTATTGAAGCTTATTTACGTTATATACAAATATTCTAAATTAACACCATATATAACAGAGAAACTCTAGAATCACTATTTCTATATAGCTCTTGAGACATTAGTTAGGTACTTCATTTCACTCTGAGGTTAGTAATATACTTACAGGATGATAGAAACTCAAAATAGGTAAAACATAGGGTTTTCGTTCTGAACTTAGGTAATCCATTAGGCTAGTATTTCGAATCACCTTTACCTAAGGTTTATGCGGTCTATAACGCAGGATCTACCACAAGACGAACACTGGCCAAACTAACGTATAAATAGGTAAAATAGATTAGATAATTATGATAGGAATTTCACTGCAGAATACTTGTATCAAAATGTAGGCTCAAGTGATCCGGAAGCAGATGGCGCTAGGAGTAAGTATTAGAATTTGAACCTGATAGGTTCACATTTTAGTATTTGTATTTCTTGTTATTTATCATTACGAAATGTAAGCTGGGATCTTATTGAATATCTGTATTGATATTTAATGCATTCTTAATATTTTAGGATATTTCTTTCATGAGGTTCAATTTATAATTTGTTCACAATTAGGTGGAATCAGGACGCATAGCTAGATTGACATAAAGCTAGGATTCATTGAAAGCAAATCAAGGTTCTATAATCATTTTCTCTGATATTTTATTTTAGGCAGATTTCTTAAAATAGTTTCAACTCTTCTTAGGTTTATTAAAGAGGTTAATTAGGCAGGCTAGGCTAGGTTTGTTACAAGTCGTCCGCCAGCGACGTTAGCGACTCAAGCACCCATTTGTCCGTCACCGTGGCCGAGGACAGCCGTTCCGTCCGGTAGTCCCGTTTATTTGTTTTGTTTCAACGTCGGGAGACGGGAAGGGATGTGGGTAAGTATTCGAATTACTTGGGCTTCGTATTCGAATATTTCTGCATTTCTTTTGAATGCAATACTGATGTTGGATCCAATAACACGGCCAACAGTGGTTAGCTTTGCCACGTGAATTTTCATAGGTTATCGTGTTGGATACTTTCTCGAAATTACAATTTTTGTGTTTCATTTAGCCTCATTTTTCTAAGGTCTAAAGTTTATTTTCAGAATTGTAGTTAAAAAGGGCGGTCGAAAATTAACTGACAAGCTCCCATTGAGATAAAACTTTGGAATGCAATAATAATTATATCCCCTAAAATTTATTTTCATAATTCAAATTAAAATTTCGTTGAAGTTGAAATTTTTAACCGACTTCCAAAAAGGAGGAAGTTACACGTTCGTCTGTATGTATTTTTGTTGTGGATGTTCATCGATAATTCCGCCAATTGTGAACCAAATCGTAAATTTTTTTTTAGTTGGAAAGGGTGTACTTCCGAGGTGGTTCCATTTAAATTTTACAGAAATCAACTGAGCCGTTTTTGAAAAATCAACAATAATGTAAATAATTTGAGTGAAATCTTCGAATTTTGTACACAATGGAAAGCGGTTTGGCATTTTTTGCGAAAAATAATTATGTTAATCAGTGTAATTAATTCATGTTGGAATTTTATCGAGTTGTGATAAAAGCATAAGGCTGACCAATTGCGAGAGATTCAATACCACAAACGCAGCTTCAAATGCTGCTACCGACGTTTTTAGGGTTCCGTGCCCAAAGGGAAAAACGGGACCCTATTACTAAGACTTCGATGTCTATCTGTCCGTTTGTCACCGGGCTGTATATCATGAACCATGATAGCTAGGCAGCTGAAATTTTCATAGATGATGTATTTCTGTTGCCGCTATAACAACAAATACTAAAAATAGAATAAAATATATATTTAAGGGGGGCATCCCATACAACAAACCTGATTTTTAGACGTTTTTCGATCTATGTTAATAATGGTAACAGGTACATGCTTGAAATTTTCACAGAATATTTAGTTTTAAAGTCACTTCAATAATAAATTATTAAATTAAAATAAAATAAATATTTAAGGGGGGCTCCCATACAGTACGGACCCTCCGTGCGCGAGTCCGACTCGTACTTGGCTGATTATAATTCATACAATACCACTTAAAATGTTAGTTGCCAGTTTCGCGTTAAAACAAACAAATGTCAGTTTCATTCTTTTACCGTTCTGGGAACAAAATAAATTATTTTTCGTCAAACAAATCCGGAATATTTAGGCTACGTCACAATTAGCTGTTGTCCAATCAAGTTCACAAAGCGTTGAACAAGAATTTACATAATAAACGATAACAAAACTGATTGACTAAAATAGATGGAATGAAATTCGTTTAAATTATGTTTAAATAAAATGGTCGAATTATGGTGGACGTCCTTTGGCTGATGGATGGATGGATGATTCAAAATTTAAGAGCACGGCTTTAAACTGCCGGTGGAGCAACCTCCATGTCTCGCGCAGCCAGAGTTTTATCTTCCTGTATAACATGACATCCAGCTTCTTTTTTGATCTTAGTATCTTAGTGCTCTTCTTCGCTATCTAGCATTCGAGTTTAATTCGACTGTTTCTAAGGCCATCTCTACAGTACTGGTCAAAGTAAAACCGTCAGGGGCGGACCGACAAGCTCTCGGTTAATTGTGTTTGAGATCTGTGTTAGGCAAACTATGTTCCCTCCGAGGTTTGCGACCGCGATGGAGTAATGTTAATCGCAATACGTATGTTATTTTAACTGTCAGAGTTTGGACACTCGGGACGAGTTCAATGCTTGGTTGTAACTTTGACTGTGAATGAGCAGTTGTATTTGCTTGTAAGGATTTAGTTTAGAGTGGTAGAATCATCGTTTTAAGCACGAGATAAAATAACTACTGCATGGCAAAATCTTTTCTTAAAACAGTTAAAGATAATGCAATGTCTTGGTGTGTCTTTCATCAATGGATCTATTTTTGAACGGATAGAAGAGAGAGAGTTATGAGACTGAATAAAAGTAGGAGCAGCGGTTGGTGCAAACGAAATAGTAGAGCATGCGTTCTTAACAGTAATTTTGTAACTATTCAAAAATTTGATTCCAGATCGTCTGTCCACTTTGTCAATGATACTACTGAAATTTTTATAAATATACATAAACAGATCACGAAAAATTAGTAAATATGTAATAACGCTTAAGATGTCCAGGGCCACTGTTACACAAAGATCTCCTCTAAAACAACTTCAAAAAGCCAGGATGTGTTTCAAAGTTCTAAATCTCGATCAGTTCATTTTCCTAATGTTTATCAAAGACATCTGTTGTTGATGATGTCGTTTCAGTGAGTTACATAATAATAACCGGAAAAAGTTGAATATTACAGTTATTGTAGCTTATTTTACTTTAGTAAAAAATTAACTCATCAGAATGATCTAAACAAAGTAGGTTGCTAAACAAAACACTAACGTGGTTGTCACACATTTTAATGTACTCATGTTTATTTTTCATAGTCATTACTTACATAGTACGACTATAGTTTCGATCGCATTCGGCGATCTTTCTCAAGTCGAGTGCTAGCACGCGGAGCTGTCTCGCAATGCACTCTAAACAAAAAATAAACGTAATTACATACCCGTGATATAAATATTAAAATAAAAACATGTTGAAAGAAACCAAACATTTTTGCTAGCTTTATTAGGACGGGCAAAAGTTATACCTCTACAAAAAAGAAATAAATCGTTAAACAACACACAAATAAACCTATCTAGAGACATTCACACCTGCACAGGTAGCTCTACCTTCTGAAGGGCCTTATCTTGAAAACTGTAGTGTACCTGACACACCTAAGCAATGCACAATGACTGCGAAATTATTTGTTGGCTTATTTTGTTTTAATAGACAATTTAAAATACTGCTCTAGAAATTTTTGAACATTTACTTAAACGTACGATTGAAAACTATCCTTTCATTTTTTACAATTTAGTCTCCAGCCTGGGGATTAAGATTAATCTGACTAAGTATGTAATGCATAAGGATATTTTTTGTTTATAAGCTTGCATTGCCAATTTTCGTTTGTTTGATAACTAGAAGTAACGTAGTAGAATAATTATTTTTTGCAAAAAATAGCATGACCGACTTCAATACACATGTATGCAGGAAAGATTTTTGTTAACTACTCACGTCGTAAACCTTTCTCTTTGATATTTTAAGGTAGGAAAAGAGTACCTTGAACTTTCAACTTTAGGGACAAAACGACAGACCTTGTACTCTGGCTTTGACGTGAGCAGTTAACAAAAATCTTTCCTGCATACATGTGTATTTTTCGGTATGATATTGATGTAGTAACCCAATGAGGTCACATTGAATCATCTCGAATTTATAAGTTTGGTTGGCTTACATAAAGTGTTCATTCATCCTGTCACTTAATATGATGTTCAATCATAAGCATTGCTCTTGAGCTCTTCTAACATTCCGATTAAATGATGAAAACTGTGATTATATGAATATGATGAGTGTCCAATATTACGATTTTATTCCCATTTCTAGTGAATAAAATAGAAACACATTTCTAAAGATTTTCTTCTCCACGAGTTTCAGGAGATAGTTGTTTCGAATAATTGCTTGTTGCTATGTTCTTTCTTTATGGGCCTGTAATCGCTTCTGTTTTTGACGTTTTGTGTTTTCCTATTTCTGGCCTTTATTTAGCTTGACCAGGGTACCCAATTTTTGACCGACTAAACGGAGGAGGTACTCAATTCGACGCGTATGTTTTTTTTTAATGTATGACCACGCATAACTTTTTATGTAGTAGTCCGATTTCGATAATTCTTTTTTATTGGAAAGAGAATCGATCGAAATCGTCTCAGGCATTTTTGATAAATCAACAATAATGTGAAAAATGCTACATCGATCCGTGCGAAATATTCGCGAATTCTGTCACGGTTGAAGTCGGTCATGCCATTATTCGCGAATATTTCGCACGGATCGATGCAGCATTTTTCACATTATTGTTGATTTATCAAAAATGGCTCAGTCGATTTCGATAAAATTTGAATGGGGCCAATTTCGAAGTATTAACTTTCCAATATTTTTTTTATTGAAATCGGACTACTATGAAAATAGAATTGAGTGGTTCGTCGGTCAATAAATACCAAGTAAGACAGCATGGATAGGTTAAGGAAACAGAAAAAGTTGCCGTAAAAGTAAAAATTATTGCCTCTCTGAACTTTTTGGACTGATTTCCTTCGAACATACTGCTTATCTTGGAACATAATACGTTTGTCTGAGTAACCGGTTTATTTCAACAAAACTTTAAAAACTTTTCATAAATTACCTACTATAACTATTAAAATTAACCTACTTAAAATGAAAACGTATAATAACAATAAAAAATATTTCATAATAAAATAAGACTATGTAATCTAAAGTAACGTGGCCAGAAAGCTGGCAGCATTGCCTCGATGAATCGCAATACAATTTTTTTTAGCAAAAGCAGATGCCAGCATTCTAGTCACGTGTCACCTCTACCAGACGGACGCCTAGCCAGGTCTTTTTAGGGTTCCGTACCCAAAGGGAAAAACGGGACCCTATTACTAAGACTTCGATGTCCGTCTGTACGTTTTTCGCTCCCTATTAATAATGGTAACAGGTAGATGCTTGAAATGTTCACAGAATATTTAGTTTTATATTCACTTCGATAATAAATAATAAAATCAAAATAAATAAATATTTAAGGGGGGCTCCCATACAGTACGGAACCCTCCGTGCGCGAGTCCGATTCGTACTTAGCCGATTATTTCGTTTTTCTTTTTTTTTGTCCCTTAAGAAACTGCTAGCACGTAAGCAGTTGCGTAGGTATATCCTAGCCAAACTGAAAGCAGGCTCGAGTAGAGGCCCTCACAAAGGTGTTGCGTTTACGAGCAGGCCGGGGCGGCCACTGACTGCGTTTTATTGTGTTCCGAGGAAAGGTTGAACCACTCGTGCACACTCGAAAAATACGAATGAGTTACGACCCTCACAGAGCGTTGAATCACTGTAAAGGTGAAATGGTACAAGGCTGAACCACTTGCCGGGTGATTAAACTGCAAAATACTGTGTTTGCCAGACGAATTATGGCAACAACTAGAAGACGGCACGGCGGTAACTAGAAGATTTGTTTTTATTTCATATAGATTTGCGTTTGACTACATAATGTCTAATGTAAAGCAGAGGAGGTCTACGGTGTAGCACGCTTATCTAAAATTGTTGTTTTAATTTCAAGTCAATGATGGTGTATAAAATACGTTTTCAAGTTAATTATGGTGTATAAGATACGGGTAATCAGAGGCTGTTTTTATTTTTTAAATATACTAGAATTAACGCAATTTAATTAGGGTTCCGTACCCAAAGTGTAAAAACGGGACCCTATTACTAAGAATCCGCTGTCCGTCTGTCTGTCTGTCTCCAAGCTGTATCTCATGAATCGCTTTAGCTAGAAAGCTGAAATTTGCATAGATGATATATTTCTGTTGCTGCTATAACAACAAACACTAAAAACAGAATAAAATTGATGATTAAGGGGGGCTCCCATACAACAAACCTAATTTTTAGCCCTAATTTTTTTCAATTATTTTTTTCGCTCTATATTAATAATGGTAACAGGTAGATGCTTGACATTTTCAAAGTCAAAGTCAAAAACATTTATTTCCGTAGGAACACATATTAGGAACACTTAGACACGTCGATGTATACAGTAAATAGTTAAATAGTTTCACAGAATATTTAGTTTTATAGTCACTTCAATAATAAATAATGAAATTAAAATAAAATAAACATGTAAGGGGAACTCACATTCAGTACGGAACCCTCCGTGCCCGAGTCCAACTCGTACTTGGCCAAACAACATGATAAAATAAGACAAGTTTCTTATAAAAGTTCCCTGTAATTTTTCTGCCACTCTAGTCTGTATTCTGTGATTGGTCAACCAATTAGCCAAAACCATTGTAGTAAATAAGAAAGTATTACTTTTTTACAGACGCACGGCTATTTAGGTCAAGGCTAAAACGCTGGCTTGTTAGTCAGGCGTTCTATGACATAGAAAAAGAATTTATGACGTTAAAAGTGACTGTGTAAAAAAAAGAAATAATGACGTTTGTATACTTTAAAGTATACAAACGTACGTTTTAATGTACCTACGTTTGTAATAAATGTACGTTTTTTTTTTGTATTTTTGTTCTCAATTGATGTATTAATTTATTTATATTATTTAATTTAATTCGTTTGACATTTGAAATTGTTATTATTCTATTTTTAATTAATTTTAATTAATGGTTATTTTTATTTGTGTAACTCATAATTATGATTATTATTACCTACTGGAATTTTTTGACGTATGCAATTTTTGTATAAATAAATGAGTATGAGTATATATGTCATACTATTGACTGATACCAACACTATAAATGAATAAATAATAAATAAATAAAACGTTTATTGTTCCAAAAAGTTTACAAGAACACTTTGTGCACTAGTTCCCAAACTAGGGTGACCTGTGTCGTGGGACCTAGACTCTTCCTTATTATTAAGTGACTACTACTATGAAATACGATAATAGAAACTTAGGACAAAATGCCAACATATAAGGGCGAATCAAACGTCTTGGCGGCTGTGTTGTTATCTACAAGCTGCGGATAACCTTATTACTTTTATCTACACTAATGTTGTAACATTCTACTTATGTTTCCAATATTTGACTTATAATGACTACTGTTATAGCACAGACAACAAAACACTCAATTTAAGCAATTTCAAATGATGTTATAATATCCACATCGATATCGTAAAATCTCATTATAACATCGATAAAACGCGACCAATTAACCTGGCGAGCCTTATGTCAAAATCCTCATACAAGTTGTATAAAATTTTGATATTAGGCTGGCTTTTGAAAACAGTTGGGTTATACGTGAAAACTTCGTCGAAACTACTAAACTTACATACACAAAACTCTTTGGTAAGATCTTGTGCCAATGAAATAAAAAAAGAACAGCGCGCGCTCGCTCCTGATTGACCAATGAGAGCGCAGCTGCGCGCGCAGTCATTGGTTAGATTTTAATGGCGCAAGTTCACTGTGACAATACACGTACGCATGAATTTAATGTTTCGCAATATGTTTTTATTTTTTATTTTTATTAGTGAAGATAAAGTAGTGTATGCAACTGCATATAACACGGGTATTTAAACACTCGTTACTATTATGAAACTCGCTGCGCTCGTTTCATAAACTCACACTCGTGTTTTAATACCCTTCATTATATGACAGTTGCATAAACTACTATTATATTACTTTACCTTACTTTTATTTTAATTATGACATTTTTTTTTATTGACATTGTAATTATTGTTATCAATTTTTAACATTGTATTTTTACAATTTGACATTATATTTAATTTAGTACAGGCTGACGAAAATCTACCAAATTAGATGGATCTGGTAGGTTTTCGTCATTCATACAACTGGCACCTTTTTGTGTCTACTGTGATTTATTGATTTTTGTGATTTAATTGATGGGAATTAAGTTTAAAGTAGTGATTGATTGTATAGCTGCAATTAATATTTATCGTTAGTGTTTAGTTTCTTGCTAAGTTTTTGCCATTATGTAGATTGTTGACTATTCAAAAGTGTGTCTCTGACACCCATTTGTCGAATAAATGAAATGAATGAAATGAAATGAATGAAATTAACCCAATCCTCACGCTCTGTCACGTTTAACCCATGTCAGAGCCTATCATGCAGCTTAAAATCTTTAACACCAGAGCTAGCCAACTGGTCTATACGAACTTACTGTTACAATATTTCTTTCAAAGTATTTTTCTTTTTGCTTCAATGAAAACGCACCTTTACGATCCTCTCAACCCGTTGACTGCCGATAAAAATGGGCCTGTCCAGGCGAGGGCTAATACAAACGGATCGCGGTTCACAAATCAATGTGTTTTTATAAACGGCCGCTGTGTCAACGTCGTTCTGTTTTCACTGCCATTATCCTAAAATCATTCAGAAAGGATTTCAACCAATTTAGATAGATAGATATACTCTTTATTGGTTCACAGTTACATACATTACATAATGCAGAAAACAGATGTTTAGATATGTGAAGCAACCGGCGCCCTAATCACTGAAAGTGATTTCTGTTTGGCAACCTTAGGATGGAGAGAACAACAATTTCGGTACCAAATGTTTGATGTTAGAAGTCATTCAAGTGTTTTACTACATGGTGTTCGGCAACGTTCAGCACGGTCAGTCTTCGGATGGGTGACCGCGGGTGGCATTTGTTAAATTATTGCTGTCCCCGATTGTTTTAATCGATTAGCCATGCCTTCAGGTGGCTTATAAACTCTGACACGAGGCCTATACGAACTTACTAACTTACTCCCCATAAAATAATGGTGTTATGAATCATCATCATTATCAGACGTAGGACGTCCGCTGCTAGACATAGGCCTCCCCTGTGGATTTCCTATAAGACCGGTTAGAAGCGGCTTTCATCTAACGGGTTCCGGTCGGTGGTCTTGAATAGATCATGGGTCCAATGTGGTATTCGAGAAATTCACAGACCAATTACCTACCCGTTCTACGAACTATGTGCCCTGTCCCCTGCCGCTTAAACTTGCTAGTCCACTGGAAAATATAGCCCAAATCTAAGTATGTGTGTAAAGTAGACAAGTGTATATCTGTGTTTACGCATCAAAACATAATATTATTACCTACGAGTATTATATTTGGTACCAGTATTGGTATCATTAAGGAGGTATGATGTAAATTTTAAGATTTTTCGATTTGATCACGTAATAAATAGTTTTTAAGATGCTTGAAGCCATTGAAGCCATCGACATCGTTTAAGTCAATCGTGTTTTCTGCTAAATATGCGTCTTTCTTAGATTTCTTATCATATGTATGTAGTAGAATAAAATAATTATAACAGAAAATATCCATCAAGAATAAACAATAAAATATAATTATTATAATATCCATGAATAAGTATCCGTAAAAATATTAGGTTCCCAAAACGTTTTACAGCAGCCAGACCGCTATAATACTGGGTTTAGTATAAACGAATTAAGTGGGAGGCAGAGTAGTTAAATAAAGAACTAGTCACACTGAGAGCGTATCGTAGGCCAACTGGAGGATCTAAATTCATCTACCAAAATAAGTTGTTAAGTGCGTATCGAGACACGCGTAGCATAGGCTTCCGTAGATAGTGACGATGATTATGAAGTTATTTTAAAAAAAAAAACACAATTTCAATTTGAGTGGTACGGCGTCGTATTTAGTCTGCCCCTGACCACGACCAATGCAACTTGGTCGAAACGTCGGGAGAAAAATAGGTACTTAATTAGCTCATTTATCAAGTTTTATTGCGCGATAAGTCCCGTATAATCGCAATAGGATAAGATGATTATTATGACGATAAAAAACAATTTTAACAAAATCATTAGATGGATGAATGAGCCTACATTGTATAGTTTAGAAAATAAGGGGGGCACTACACTCGTATTTTTAACTTTGGCAACTTATATCTCCTAAATGGTACACGTGACAAAAATGCTCAATCAATTCTCACATTCATTTTAAAAACCCTATTCAACGATATCCTACAAGGGGGGATGGGAAAAAACATTTTCATCCACATTTGACATGTATGGGAGCTACCCTTAAATACACTATTTAAAAAAATACTTGTTATACATTGAGATCTATACAAAAACTATAATTATCTTAAATTTCATGCAATTTGGTTCATAAATGTAGTAGTTATAAGGTTTTGTAATATCAGGACGGACGGGCGGACAGACGGACGGACACAACGAAGTTATAAGGGTTCCGTAGTAAAACGAGGAACTAGAACATAGAAATTTCGTTGTGTCCGTTAATGAAATAACATGACACTCGGCTATAAAATACTGATAGTCTATAAGTACATAATTATGTTAATTAATTTAATTAAACTTTTAAATATGAGCTTGGAACAAAATGCTAAATTAAAATCAACAGCAGGTAGATATATAGGTAGTCATTCTTTTTAGACCGTCATGTTTTAAAATAAATAAAATATGTAACTTTTTTAAGAATTGTTTTATTAAAATGACCATATAGGGGAATTTAGCCTGAGAGATAAACTGTATTTTAATGTTACTACTAGTATTACACTGTGTTTGTATTGTTAGTAGTTAAGAATAATGATGATAAATAAAGAATTTTTCAAAACAAAAAACATAATTATGTTACATTACGTGGGTTATCGTGATGAAAGCGTCTGCAGCCGGTAGAATGACAAATAAAATAAGCACATTTGCAGTATTGGTGACATTGCTCTGAAATATAAAAAGTGTAATTATGTAATGGCGTTTTTATTTTACGGCAACGTTGTATTCTGTACTAAAAAGGTAATTACTTATTTTGTAGTAGAACGAAAATGTTTTTGATTATCGAAATTATTTTACCTAGTACGTTTTCCAAAAAATAAACATCATTAAATATACTATTATTTCTTGTGTATTAAACTTAACTTTTGGCTCAAGTTCAAATTGCTCCGCTATTAATCCGGTTTTGGTGTGACACAGCCTTAATTGTAGTAGGGTCAGGATACCTCATTATCTTTTACACAGTTCGTTAAGGGCAGCGGTACACTGGGGGACGATGTATGTAATGGGCCTAAATATTTGGCTTCTCCTTTATGGGGAAGGGAGTAGTTTATTCTATTTGTCGGGTTGTAATTGGTGTGTATGTTAGGCATTTTATGATGTTTTGTGCTGTTTTGTTTATGTAAATGTTTACATGTTGTAGTTATTTAAATTTACTTCGTCTTAGGGTTCCACACCCAAAGGGTAAGAACGGGACCCTATTACTACTGCGCTGTCTGTCTGTCCGTCTGTCACCAGGCTGTATCTCAGGAACCGTAATAGATAGGACGTTGAAATGTTCACAGATGACGTATTTCTGTTGCCGCTATAACAACAAATACTAAAAATAGAAAAAAAATTTAGGGGTCTCTCTTATATCAAACCTGATTTTTTGCCGTTTTTCTCCTGATATTAATAACGGTGACAGATAAATGCTTGAAACATTCACAGATAAATAAAGTTAAATGTACTTACTCTTCAAAAACAAATATTTAAAACAAAATAAAATAAATATTTAAGGGGGCTCCCATACAAGAAAAGTGTTTTTTTTTTTGCTCGACAATGACGACAGTAGGAATATGCTGGAAATATTTACAAAATGTCAAGTATGTATAAGTCCGACACGCACTTTGCCGATTATTTCGTTTATTTCAGCCATAAGACAGCAGTGGGATAGAGAAGGCTGCGGATGATGATGTAATAGGGGGGAAATACTGATATATCGAAATAAAGTCGGTTTCAAACATTTTGTCTCGCGTCAATGAACATTAATTACTTATGGTATGGTTAGTAAAGTAGTGTTCTTTCAGTCTTGATTACATAGTCTATCTTTACTACGCTGCGTTGTTTTACAGTGCGTGGTCTCAGACTACAATAAAACCTTTTTATTGTAGTCTGAGTGCGTGGTCTTCATTCGAGATCTGAAACGAAACAGAAGTATCAGATGTATTGCTCTTTCTTGTATTTTAGATCTCAAATTTACCTTGGGAAAAACATCTACCAACAAAAATATCTCCAACTCGATTATTCTATTTATAAGTACGTTTTATTTTTGATTACTAGATAGGTATATGTATAATCATGTTATTTTAAAACTTTTGCATTTTGATATATGCACTACGGGACTAATCACGAACTGAAAATATACTTATAATTTGCAGTCTACCGTGACCACAAAAGATGCAAATTGTTTGGAACATCGAGATCATGAGGTATTTGTTTATCTTAAATTTTCAGTGCATGATTAGTCTCTCAAAAAAAAGATGGTCTAGAGGTAGTGACACCCGCCTTACAATCGTGAGGTTGTGGGTTCAAATCCCAGTCCCGTACCAATGAGTTCTTTGGAACTTATGTACGGAATTTCACACCACAGGCTTTTCGGTGAAGGAAAACATCGCGAGGCAACCTGCATACGTCCGTAGAGGAAATTCGATGGCGTATGTGAATCCACCATCCCACACTGGGCCAGCGTAGTGGATATGACCCAATCACTCTTTGTGAATAGTTTCGTCCTGCAGTGGACTATTAAAACGGCTGGTACAGTACAGATTAGTCTCGTAAATAATTAATAATCAAAGACACAACAGAACAAACTTTTCCATCTCAAACCTTTTTTCCAGTTCGCGCTTGACCCGTATTCCCATTCCCAGCTGTCTCCAGTTTAAATAAAAGAAACTCTCAGAGCTTGTTGACTCTGCTCGGTCGCCGCAGTAAACACATAGTTCAGCTTCTATTTAACATTTTAGAACGGGGATTTTATTTTTCTCGTTTCGTATTTTGCTCTGTTACGTTGGCAGCGCTCGCTGCACTCGATTATTTCTAAAAAGGTTTGATTTGGACGGTCAGCATAAAAAAATAAAATAAATTAAAATAATTTATTAAAAACATCAATGCCATAATTCAATATAAAAAGCCAAACAATTTAAAAAAAGGATACACACGCATTTGCCTGAACTAGGTTAAACCTGTGTTTAAGGCTGACAAAGAGCAAATAAAATCGGCCAAGTGCGAGTCGGACTCGCACACGAAGGGTTCCGTACTGTGTGGGGGAGCCCCATTCCTCTAGCCATTATTAATAGCGAGCAAAAAAACTCCTAAAAATCACGTTTGTTGTATGGCAGCCCCCCTCAAATATTTATTTTATTCTGTTTTTAGTATTTGTTGTTATAACGGCAACAGAAATACATCATCTGTGAAAATTTCAGCTGCCTAACTATCATGGTTCATGAGACAGCCCGGTGACAGACAGACAGACGGACATCGAAGTCTTAGTAATAGGGTCCCGTTTTTACCCTATGGGTACGGAACCCTAAAAAGAAAATTTAATACATAATGTTTAATCTAAATATCCCGTAACAAGACGAGACGATTCTAAGCGCATTTCCATTTGTCTAAAGAATAAAGCAAATTTTGATTTGATTTTGAACAAGACACCATACTTTGAGCTAGAAAGAAACGTAGTGTACCTACGTATTTAATTGTATTTGTAGTTAGCTAAAAATATAAACCTAACATTTTAGAACGGGGATTTTATTTTACTCGTCTTGCTTTGCTTTGTTATGTTGGCAGCGTTGTTGCACTGAGCGTTCCTTAAGTGATTTGGTAAATAGGTAGATGGTCAGCGGAAAATCAAATATATATTGGGTATACCTATTTACAATTAATCATACAAATGAACTGTGTAGTCACATGTAAATATTTTTAGTCTTAGTCTTGTAAAATATTTTTTGTATTGTCATGTTTTACCTGAGTATTCTGATCCGATCCAAATTTTGTTTGTTAGAAAAAACAGAATGTAATACTATAATGATAATAAATATGACTCAATTCAATGACTTCTATGGTTTTTGCTATTAATTTCTTCCATATGAGCGTGTTAGATCAGGGTTAAATAAAGGCGGTTACTTTATCTATTTTCTACCAAAATATTACTATTAGGATGGAAATCTTACTTTAAACCAATGCAGCAACCCTGATTCTAATATAATAACAAAGAAACTCTTTGATCTGATCCTAAAATGTTCCTGAGGGTACTTTAGTAATGTTCAGGATTCTAAATTAGTAAAGGAAACAAGTAGGTAAGTATTCTTTGTTTATTCATAAATATACTTCATGGGTCCCTCGAGGGTACCACCATGTATTGCAATAATTATGCCACGTTCGCAAGGCCCTAGACGTTTTGAGAAGAAGTGGCAAGAAACTCAAGACGCCATTAGTATAATCTTTTGATACAACGTACAATGATCAGTCACCTTAATTTAGATATTACACAAAGTACTTAACTTTAACAACATGGCGACGTCCACTCGACTTGGCTTCGAATATAAAAGTAGCAGCTAAGCAAGACTCCAACGTTATTATCAGAATACCGTGAGAACACTAAGAGATACTAAGAGATATTAAGAAACGAAGCCGCGCCAACAGACTGTTTTATACTCATTTCACAAGCTCCCACCATGCCTTACCACCACTGCTCGATGTAAACATTACCAACAACCAATAGGGAACGAGCAAGATGGCGGACACGGTGGTAGCCTCCATTTTACACAATTGTTAAACATAAAATCATCTTAAACTGTATTTCATACTTATTAGAATTATTAGAACAATTATTAATACGTTTCAAGTCATCTATAACATTATGAAATCACAGTATTAAATAAATGGTGTATGTAAACAACAATGGCCGACATTCGGACGTCATGATATTTCTCAGTTCCATTTAGCTACCAATAAGTCTTATATTACTTAATACATTTTGTAATCGTTATTAATATTATTATAACATTATTAATCTAACAAGCGCAATTATTAAAGATAAACATATCTGAAATTTCGATACAAAAAATAGACGGAAAAATATCACGTATTCTGATCAGAAACTGCAGACCGGTTTTTATAGGTATATGGCGGACCAGTTAAACTGTTTCCTATTCAAATGTGGAATGCATCGTCAATCGCTCGGAAAAATCGTTGGTTTGAAAAGCGAAGCCAGAGGTAGATTTCCAGCGTCGATCTAATTTGGCTGAAGTACACGTATATCAGCTACGTCAAACTGTTGCGAATGGAAGTCGTTTTCTATATTTGGTTTAGGTGCAGGTAACATTTGAATAAGATTTTATTTACAGTTTTTCAGTCGATAATACACAAGCCAGTAAAACGGGATAGTCGCGGGCATGCCAGCGCATTTCCTTTGGTTACTGGCATGCTCGTATCTTGCATGTATGCACACGAGCTGGTAGCAGTCAGCCTCATATTGTATGCCAGTAAATCATACTTACGATGTGCAAGCTATTCGCAGCATCCGGGAGCACAGATCTCCGAAATGCAAGCTATGCTTAGTTTGGAGATTTGAAGCTCATTGTCACTCATGTTACTAGTTTTTTGAGTCAATAAATGTTTTTTTTTTTTTAATTTTGTATACCAGTTACAGGCATGTCATTTAACGTATACACATGCCAGTACATCGCACGTGCAAGGAGCTGGCTTGCATGTGTGCCCAGCTACAAGTAGCGGCACGTAAGTCTAGCGCTGAGGGTACTGTGGAGGGGATGGCTGCGCATGGTGACCGCCATACTAAACTCATGCGCAGCCATCCCCTCCACACTTCGCTCAGCGCTAGACTTATATGCCGTGACCTGTACCTACTGGCATGTATATTCTCGGCTTTATCGTAATTATTATACAGAGCTACTCAAAAAGTATGTAGATACTAAGGCGACGAAAGGGTGATTCAGATCATCATTATGAATAACTTTTACTTTGAGAATACTTAATTTTTAGGGTCTGTACCCAAAGGGAAAAACGGGACCCTATTACTAAGACTTCGATATCCGTCTGTCTGTCTGTCTGTCACCGGGCTGTATCTCATGCACCATGATAGATAGGCAGCTGAAATTTTCACAGATGTTGTATTTCTGTTGTCGCTATAACAACAAATACTGAAAAGAAAATAAAATTCAATTCAATTCAATCATTTATTTTTCAAATAGGTACAGAAAAAGTACACTTTTGAACGTCACAACATAAACAAAAACAAATTACAATAAATTAAATCAATTCATACATGTCAAAAATTAAAAACTATAAATCAATATTATCCAAAGTCATGTGTTTCCAAGCCAATTTATCCTTTAAGAAGTCGTCAATGGTGTAGTATGCTTTCTTTATTAAAATTTTTTTCATGATATTTTTAAAATGATTGTCATTTAGACTTGTCAAGCTTACAGGTAAAATATTGTAAAAACGGATACAATTATTTTGGAAAGATTTATCTATCTTGGTTAGCCTAGTCTTTGGTATCACAAACTTCAACTTATTTCTCGTGTTATAATCATGGATATCACATTTTTTAAGGTATTTATTACAATTTTTTCGAGCATACATAATATTGTCAAGAATATACTGGCATGGCATGGTCAAGATATTTATTGATTTAAAGAGTAGCCTCAAGGAGTCCCTGGGCCGAAGCCTATAAATATAACGAATGGCCCTCTTTTGCAGCACAAAAATAGTTTTAACAGCATCAGCAGCATTGCCCCAAAGCAAGATTCCATATGTCATCAAAGAATGAAAATAGCTAAAGTATATTGTTCTTGCAGTGTCAACATCGGTAAGGCCTCTTATTTTACGTATCGCGTAAGCAGCTGAACTGAGTTTACCAAATAAATATTTAAGGGGGGCTCCCATACAGTACGGAACCCTCCGTGCGCGAGTCCGACTCGTACTTGGCCGATTATTTTATTTGATTCCGTATCCCAATTTCGTCTATGCAGTTAATTTTTACTCGCATTTTGGTTTGGCCTCACAGTAGTAGTTGTCGTCGGCGATTTTAAATTGAGAGGTTTTTTTCCTCAAAAAGGAGGACAACATTTACTTACTGTCGCTACTTATCAGACGATTTCGATAATCTTTGGCAAGATTGTTCAGTATACAGGGTTATTTCTAATCAAATAGCATCCTTTTAGGGGCTTATTCTGTACATCAAAACTAACAACTTTTGTTCTGCAACTTTTCTCAAAACTGAAAAAAATATTTTGTTGTTCCATAGAAAAATGTCGTTCACCCGCGACAAAATGTATGGAACAGCTGATTTTTTATTTGAGTTCTGACAAAAGTCGCAGAACAAAAGTTGTTGGTTTTGACGTACAGAATAAGCCCCTAAAAGGATGCTAATTGATTAGAAATAACCCCGTATACTTAAATCCTAAAAAGATTCACGAATATAAATAAACGAATGTGTCACGAGCGTATAAAAATATAGGTGTAGGGTATTTGGATAAGTTTTATTTGTTTAATTGTCGGTAGCTTTGTCACGCAATAAATGGAGTTATAAACGGACGTTTCGTTGTGTTATTTATTGCTAATACCAAGATATATATCAGTGGCGACGAGATGATTAAGAATCCGCGTGTGACAACATTGAACTGTTATTTGGTGGAGAACAATGTCTATCGGCAGGATTTCCGAGTTTAATATGGCGTCAGATAATTGGAGGCTATACATTGTCTGGAGTTTTCTCGCGAAGAAGCTAATACCAAGATATATCTCAATAGGCTTATAAAGGTTCAGTTATACAGGTGCTAAATTGACTGTTCGAAGAACTACTAGTAATATAAGTTAGGTATGTATGGTGGATTCTGATGCGATTATAAATGTTCCCAAGGTGAAGTGTTCGGAGTACAACTAGTTATTATACCTAAGACTAGCGACCCGCTCCGGCTTTTCACAGGTGTATTATACATATAAACCTTCCTCTTGAATTAATCTATCTATTAAAAAAACCGCATCAAAATCCGTTGCGTAGTTTTAAAGATATAAGCATACATGGGGACAGACAGAGCGGGAAGCGACTTTGTTTATACTACGAGTATGTATAGGTAGTGATATCATGTATTGTGGCGTAAAGAATGAACTTATATAAGTTTTTTTTTTTATCGGGCAAATGTGCCTTTATTAACTACAACAAAACTAATCTACTACTACATAAAAAGCATTGAATCATCCACAGACCTTTGAAGGTCTAAAGATAATCCAAATGCTCAAGCCCACTGCCAGTTGGCAGCGTGCCCAGCATGCTGGCGGCATTGCCACGCTGAATGGCAATGCTTATGCGTTGAGCCAAATAAACACCAGCATTTTGGTCGCGTCGCGTCCACCAGACACTCAGAAAGACTTTTGATAATAATAAGTAATGTAAGTTGTTTGGTCGGCAGGTGCAGCAGTGATGGGACCCAGTAGGCGCGGCGAGGCGTCATGTAACGCGGGAACATGAGGCCGAACTTCGTCGTCTACATCACCGGCCTGCTGTGGCTCAATCTTACACACGCTAAAATAGGTAAGCAAAAAAACATACATACATACTCACATAACCTACAAGTAAAAAAAAGCAGTGCAAGAATTAGTAGCGCTCGTAGCGTAGTTTGACAAGGCATTTGTCAGCGATCATCGAAATTAAGCAACGTTCCGCACGGTCTGTATTTGAATGAGTGACCGTCGGTGGCATTTTCCAACTGAGTGCTATCGTGGCTCGGATGACACGTTAAATTGTAGGTCCTGATTGTTTTAACCGTTTAGCCACGTCACAGACCTTCAGGCGGCCTAAAAACTCTGACACCAGGGCTAGCCACCCGGCCTATACGAACTTACTTACTTTTAGCAATCAGAAATACCTAATAATTGCTATAAGCAATAAGGCAACCTATTGTTGTAAAAGTTTTGAGTTGCTTTTATCTTCTAGGTATGTATGTGTAGGTATTTCTGTTTTATTCTTTTTGTGTGAACAATAAAGAATTAATTACCTAATTCATTCATTCCATTAACTCTGAAAACATTACACTTGCTGCTCCTACTGTTTCGCAATTTAAGCACATTATTTTTTATTACGCTTTTAATAACTGCACTGAAAATACGAGATAAATAAATGATTTTTTCTATTCCAACCTACCCGACTTTGCGCAATTAGTTCCGTAATACAAGTATAGTCCTTATTTGGACAGTCGTACAAAAAATAAGTTCAGAACTACTCAAATGTTTATCATGTAACCATTCATATAATAACTTTACCTAAATAAATATGTACACAACAAAATATTGTTCCTTGAGTAGGAACTAGTTTCCAAAACACGGGTTCCCTACACCCAGTTTGGCAGCTAGAGCCTCCGAAAACTTGATGTGGTTTCATAAGAAAATACTTTTTGAAATTTTGAATTCAAATTTCCATCTTCACCATCAAAGTAAGTAAGTTCGTATAGGCCGGGTGGCTAGCCCAGGTATCAGAGTTCCAGGCCGCCTTGCGAAATTCAAATCATAGAATTTATTTATTTTACTAGTGATCGATAAAAATATTTATTGTAATAATTAATTTCTGACCCAAAGTCAGAAAGTTTTCTAGTAGAGACCACACAGAACGCGTTAATTTCACCCAGAAGGTGGACTTTACGAAGGCTGATCTTTGAAGGTCTATAGAGGAAGCCTATGTCTGACAGTGAAAGTTCTATGTCTGATAATAAAACGGTGGAGTTATTCATTCAAGATACTTTATTTTCTCGTTTGAAACATTTTCCGCAAGTGGTATGATATAGGGTTCATATCCTGAATGCTTTCCGCGATGCTTTGTGCAGTCCAGTCCGGGCTGCCAACCTGTTGATTTATATTTCACGTTCCAACAATACTGAAAACATCACAAAGAAACAGAAACGAAGTAACTTTTATGTACAAACTAATGTAATACTAAGGTGGACGCAACATACCGGCATTTACTACACTACAATTACTATATCAACGTGAAACGTGACAATGGAACCAGCATTATGTAAACTGTGTCCGCTGAAATGCTTTTTACCGGCACCCAAAAAGGAGAAGGTACTAAGTGTATCTGTACGTATTTTTTTGTGTATGTTAATCAATTTCACTATGGAAACTAACGTGGTGTTCGTACATTTTAATTAAGTAAAACACAGGTGTTACTCTCGTTTGATTTCATTTGCATTTCACATGCATAGCACATGCTATGCGAGACGAGCCCGCGTGCTAGTACTCCGACCTTGAGAAAGATCGCCAAATGCGATCGAAACTATAGTAGTATCCTACTAAAAGTCAAACGAGAGTAACACCTGTGTTTTACTTAATTAAAATGTTAATCAATATTTTTAGCCAATTGCGTACCAATCTGAATGTTTTTTTTCGAAATGGAATATAATCCTACCTACTTCCGAATTGGTCTCATTTAAATTTCATCGAAATCAGCTGAGCCATTTTTGCTAACTCAACAATAATGTACATAAATGTCACATCAACACGTGCAAACTATTCGCGGAGGAAGTCGGTGCGCGGTGGTGCTATTTTTTGCGAAAAATAATAATTATAGATAAAGATTTTTTGTACACTTCGTTTTGAGATGTTAATTGAATATTAAAGCCATTGATAAAATTACTGCAATTCATAATTTCACCATGGTATTAGACATAGGAATAAAACCTTAACTGGGCACAGAAGAATTTACAAAAAACCGGGTGAAACCAGTTTGCACACAGAGTGTTCTGTAAAAAATAAGCAATATACAGGTACAGAGGGTTTTTGCGTGAAAGAAGAACACACATCCATACATAAATACTAAACAAAATATAATTAAGTAAAACTAGACAAATAAAATTTTGTCTTTTTTCTATTGTCAAGTTTTCGCATTTATGCGTTTATAAATTAGTAGGATTAAAAATAAGTTAGATTATTTTTTTAAATAACTCTTGCTTCAAGTGTCGCTAATTGAAATCATACCTAAAATCATTCAACAGAAATTAATTAAAATCAAAAAGCCACTTTAATTGATTTTTCGTCGTCGTTTTGGGACATGGCCGATGGCCGAAATCCTATTTAATTCAGAACTGAAAGGCTCTAGTCCCTTGACGGATTCCAATTACATCGCATTCAATGAAATCCATTGGTTAAATTTTCTGCTGATCAAAAGTTTATTTTGACTAACTGAGAAAAATAAACAGCAAATCATTCAAGAGTTTTTCAAGAGCAAAAAAAAAAATTGGTTGCCTGTAAAGTCGGTATACGGGCGAAAGTTTTACGTGACAACGACTTTATGTCTGTCTCTCTCGCTCTTAGGCGGGCTAACCATGCCCGAGTGGAAGGGACGCGTGCCTCTCACTCGCTCTCATTGTGAGCGCATAACGTGAGCGGAGCGTAACGCAGTTTCTTGAAGTGTCACCCGGCAAACCAATTTATAAGACGTTGTCACGTCAAAAAAGCAGGAAAATCCGACAATTTGTTTGGGAGACACCATTTTGCAGACAGGCATGGATACACAAACTCAAAGATACTTTTATAATATACCACCATACCACAAACTACATCAGGTTGGTGATTTTGTATGATAACAAATAGGTACGTAACGCGCTGTTACGTACTATTTGTTATTTATTTTTTATTATTATTTATTTTTGAAATAATATACCTTAAACTCTGTTTATGATTTATTTTAACGTAATTTTACATTTATCAATCATCTAAATGATTTTTCGACAGAGAATCAGGCCCCAGAATGCATCCATGCATTAGAGAAATAGGTACGATTCCATAGACATATGGACTTAAATGTCCTGTACAGGGTTATCCAAAACTGGTGAGCTAAGCCGACAGAAAGTGATTCAGATCATTTTTTTCTTGAATTCCAGGTCGGTTCTCTAGTAATAGTTGTTCATTGTCATCTTGATCATCCCTTTTCGACTTCGTACAGGACAAGCAGATAACTCTGTAGATACAAAACTTCAATACTCAATCATTTATTGTAACATAAGTAGGTATGTAATATTTAAATGCGGTTCTTAATTAACATGTTTTGTATAATTATACATATGACCCTATTATAAGCCGTGGTGGTATGGAGGTAGTGACACCTGCCTTACAATCGTGAGGACGTGGGTTCAAATCCCGTTTCCGTCTCAATGAGTTCTTTGGAATTTACGTACGGAATTTCACACCACTGGATTTTCGGTGAAGGAAAACATCGTGAGGCAGCCTGCATACGTCCGTAGAAGTAATTCGATGGCGTATGTGAATTCACCAACACACAATGGGCCAGCGTGGTGGATATGGCCCAATCACCTTTCGTTGGTAAGCCTACGTCCTGCAGTGGACTATTAAAAATACTGGTACAGTATAGTACATATGACCCTATAACGGACTGGCAATTTTATTATTTGTATTGGAACGATTTAGCCACATGATTATTGATAATGTCTGAATATAGTCATACTTTCGCACACACACCTGCTAGCTTAGCATACAAGACCACGACAAGAGTTTATCGACGTGTGCAAAGGTGACAGATATATGCTTCATCATAACTCTGTCACGTTCTGACACGTCGATAGTATCATTTTATGGTCCGTATGCTAAGCCCGCTAGTATAGGTACATCCACACAGATGCATAGTGACATAATGCACATTTACAGAGATAAAATTACATCATCACCATCATTATAAAAAATCAATCACAAATACACAGCCGCACGAATGTATACATTAATGTCACCAGTATTCTACTTACCTACGAGTACTTACTTATAATTATGTGTTTAGGTATTTGATATTCATAAGTGTGTATTATGCTGTCATTTTATAAGATTAAATAAATCGAAAGAAAAAAATGTATCGTCTTCGAACAAATATCTACAGAGCTACAGTCCCTAAGTGAAAGTAGTAAAAAAATGTCCGAGCATCGTCGTAAATACCGACTTAGATATTTACATTAAATAATTCACAATGACCCGTTTTATCAAATCTTGACGTAATGTCACCTAATTAGTGCTTGTAACCGAGCACTTGCAATCGCCTCACGACTATAGGCCGACCGCTTAACTCGCGTATCGCCTGCGGTTAAGAAGGGAGCGGGGGGAGATGTTACCGGGTGGGTAAGAGGGATGAGACGTGAGCTCTATGCTCCCCGTTCCCCTGTCCCCCACCCGGTAATATCTCCCCCTGCTCCCTTCTTACCGCGCAGACGATACGCGAGTTAAGCGGTCGGCCCATAACTAAAAAGCCTACCCACTACGTAGCTTGAGCAGGGATTTAGCTCGGACACTTTTTTGCACGATTGTGACACCATAGATATTTGCTTGAAGGGTATCGTAGAAATAATAATCACTTCCGAGTCAAACAAACTTGGCACACCTCCCCAATAATAAACGGTTTACCGAAACCGTATTTAGGCAAAAACATTAACGCTCCGTATTGTTGCAGGGTACTTCTGGCACATCACAGATCTCCATTATGACCCTTTCCACAACTCCCCGGAGTTCCATAAAGGTAAGTTATATTTAAAGGGTTTTGTTAATTATGTTTACTATAGAACCTTGAAGTTTTCTTCCGGGCGGACTAAAAATAAATGTTTGGTGGCGCGGCGGCCATGGGGAAATCGATAGTTATGATTGTCACTACATAGTATAAAATAAAGTCGCTATTTTGTCTGTTTGTTTGTCTGTATGCTTAGATCTTTAAAACTACGCAACGGATTTTGATGCGGTTTTTTTTAATGGATAGAGTGATTCAAGAGGAAGGTTTATATGTATAATACATCTGTGCGAAGCCGGGGCGGGTCGCTAGTTTATAATAAATATGTTTGAGGAAACGGAATTTAAGTAGTAACCTAGTATACTAAGCGCCACACAAATCGCCGAATGAGAAGTTAGCTGCAGATGACACTTCGCCATGATTCGCTAATTATTGCGCGTGTGTGCAAAATTCCGACGCCGCGTGTCGTAGTGTTGAGCACGGGCGTAGGAAGCGCGCGGGAGGCATGAGGTTGGCGGCCGGGTATGCTCCGACGTCTCATCGCTCTGGCTGTCGTGCATACATTTTTTTGCGCATAACTTCCCATCCGCCGATTTGTGTGGCGCTTAGTTAGTTGCGTCAAAATGCGCTCATAGCGTAGATTGATTTTGTTATTTGTCAGCGATTACCGAAGTTAAATAACGTTTGGCACGGTCAGTCTTCGGATGGGTGACCGCGGGTGGCATTTACAACTGAGCGCTAACGTGGCTTTGACAGCACTTTAAAATGTAGATCCCGGTTGCTTTAACCGCTTAGCGAAGACAGAGGCCTTCAGGCGGCTGAAAATTAATAACACTTATAAGACGCAATTAAAGTAAAAATAATCAGCCAAGAGCGAGACGGACTCGCGCACGAAGGGTTCCGTACCGTATGGAAGCCCCGCTTAATATATTTTATTTAAATTTAATTATTTAGTTTTGAAAGGAATATATAGAATTCTGTAAATATTTCAAGCATGTTCCTGTTGCCGTTATTAATATCGAGCAAGAATTTAGGTTACTTGTATGGGAGCCTCCTTAAATATTTATTTCATTTTAAGTTAAGTATTTATTTTTAAAGTGAATATTTAACTTAATATTCTGTGAATATTTCAAGCATCTACCTGTCACCATTATTAATATCGAGCGGAAAACAAAAAAAAACTGGTTTGTTGTATAGGAGCCCCCTTAAATATATATTACGAAAAATATAAATTATGCAACAGAAATACGGCTTTGTGAAAATTTCAACGTTCTAGCTATCACGGTTCATGTCATACAGCCTGGTGACTGACAGACGGACAGCAAGGTCTTAGTAATAAGATTCCGTTTTTACTCTTTGGATACGGAACCCTAAAAGTATTTAAAAGTTCGTTTATCTTGCTCGCACACAATTAGTTATTCAAGCGAGAGTATGTTTCCTTTATTGACGCGGGTATATTATAGCATGTACCTATAATTGCTTAACATTTTAACATGTACATTACTGCTTGGCATAGATATATTGTAACTATTTTAGTAGCTTAGAGTTTCAGAGTATATAAATAAACTGTATACGTAATAATTAGGCGCTGAATAATGAAATAACTGTTTCTGAAAAGTACTGGTAATTACCATAAGTAGGTTTAAATAAGCGTCGTTTGGTAAATTACCTACTTATTTAGGGATGTTGTGCCTAGCAAGTTACCAACGGGACGCGATTATAAAATACAATTTCTAATGTTTCAAAAAAGTTTCTCCTAAACGCAGTGAAACGTATGTACAGGGTTATCTGTTTGCCCTGTACAAAGCCGAAGGGGGTCATTAAGACCATCATTACCTTAATCATTACACACAAATTTTACTACGAGACCAACACAACATTACAGAAAAAAATCTGCTGTTCCGTACAAAATTGCAACTCGGAATCGATAAAGTGTATGAAACAGCTGTTTTTTTTTCTCGAGTTAGCCCCATTGTAAAAGTTGTTCATAATGATAGTCTCAATCACTTCTTTCCGGCTTAGTATATCAGTTCTGGATAACCCTGGTAAATAGAATGGCACTTGAAATTTCCTCAGTGGACAGAATCAATATACTACTCGTATGTACTTTTAGTTAAACTCACGAAATACATCAATTTCTTAGATATTTTTAACCGACAAAACAGTTGAAGTACTCAATTCGATGGGTATATATTTATTATGTATATAATCTTATTGAGTTATTTTGTATTATTTTTAGTCAGTTGTTTTAAATATGTATGCTCGTTTCAATTTTGTATTTTGTTAGTTGAATGACGAGACCTATTGTTGGCGGTACTATGTATTATTATACAGATTTTGTATTTTAAATTATAGTATTAAGCTCGATACGTCAATAAATGATTCTGATTCTATAAACACGCATAATATTTTACATAGTGGTCAGATTTTGATACTTATTTTTTTGTTGGAAAGGGTATACTTCGAAATCGGCCTAGCTATTTTTGATCAGCAATAATGTGAAAAATGCTACTTCGATCCGTGCGAACTATTCGCGAATTCTGTACACGGTTGAAGTCGGTCGTGCCATTATTTTCGAAAAATAATTATGTAAGGTATTTTGCAAAATTCATTCAAACATTAAAGAATATACTTGCAGTCGTTTGGAACTTTATGTTTGTGAAATCTTCTCCAACTCAATATGTTTTTAATAAGCGCTTAAAAGCCTTAAATTACTCTTATAATGGAACACATTTACTCTCACTCCGGGTGAGTGGACTAAACCTTTAACATTGTACTTGTAAAATCTTACACGTGTATTTTTATACACGACTGCTTATGAAGCTTCTGAAGTACCTACTTGGTATATAGCTCAAAAATGAGTAACAATATTTAGAAATTGTTACTGGAAGAAAGGCTATTTATTATTTATTTCATTTAATTTATTTTTAAACGACTTCCAAAAAGGAGGAGGTTCTATGTTCGTCTGTATGTATCTTTTTTTTGTGTATGTTCTTCGATAATTTCACCAATTCTGAACTGAAACGAAAAACTTTTTTATAGTTCGAAAAGGTATATACTCCCGAGATGGTCCCAATGAAATTTTAAAGAATCGGCTGAGCCGTTTTTGAAAAATCAACAATAATGTAATAATAAACAAAATTAATTTGAGCGAAATATTCGAATTTTGTATACAATGGAAGGAGATTTTGCCAATTTTTGAGAGTTATTACCACCGAGGTTATTTGCGCTGCTTGTGCTGCTCCGCCGAATTGGCCGCCGAATTGAAAAGTCTTGCTTGATGCAAGCATGTTGACCGATTACAATTTTGGTTTGATTCTGGTTTCAACAATCAAAACGGTTGGCCCAAGTTAGAATCTACGTACCTACTTGTCATCAAGCCGCTTGATCGTCATGGACGCCGTATTATACGATAAGCATATTTTTTTGATACTGTTATTACTGCGGTTGTAATATTCTTCTTGGATTTTAAGTACTTATATTATTGACAATTTGGATTTGAATGTTAAACTATTTTACTTACTATCTTTAGTGAAAACTAATATCCAAAATAAAATAAAAAAAAATATTTTAATTTATTTTGGCTTTATATTCTTTTGCTATTGCAATCGCTAGGATTAAACATCTTAGTTTTTGCAGTTTTTAAATGAATTTGAAGCGATAAACCGCTATGAAGTCATGATTAAGTCATATTTTGACGCAAAAGCTCGGCCGAAAAGTATCAAAATAAAAACATTTCTAAAAAAAAAAAAACATAAGCGTGCTATATTTCTTACTCAAGCAATTGACACCAGAAACATAACATTTAGTTAGGTACGAGCTCTGCAGAACACTACAGAAAACAGTGGTCGATTTCATAGTCGGAAAACGTAACTTAGCTTCGTAGGCATGTCGTAGGGATATGTAACTGTATAGATTTTTGCGGATCTAGTTTCTAACAGTCTATTTAAGTGTCACAACAAACCGGTCGCAACGTGCAGTCAGACACGCTTGCGTCGAGCATTTATTTTATATAGATTTACAACGCAGTGCATCTGCAGCGCTGCACGTTACGACAGATTTGAAGGCGCCCTGAGGTCTGAGTATCAAAGACTGGAATTAAAAGCGTCGTTTTTCCAGGCTGCAAACACAACCGCGGCAACAACGAGCACAGCCACCGCAATGGCCGACACCGCGACCACACGTGCGACAGCTCCTGGCCTCTGATACAGAGCGCCGCGGCCTTCATGGCTTCCCGACATCTGGAGACAGTAGAGTTCGTACTATGGACGGGGTAAGGGATACTTCAATAACTCTTGGCAAAAATAACAACGTATTTGTAAATCTTCACCGCAATCGATACCTATTTTTATATTCTAATTCTGACATGATATTTTTTAATAATTATTTAAAATCTATACAAGGCTACACCCTGCGGGGTCGCAGTGGCCAAATACTGGGAGAAAATTATATAAATAATCATTTTGAACCATTGACTCGACGAAGAAGAATAATTATTTCCAAGTTCTGGCATATTACATACTGTTGCCGATAACGTAACTGTTAATAGTATGTTATCGTTGATAACGATAACATAACGTGCTTTAAATGCTACTTGTTTCTTACCGGTACCTGTTGATATCCCCAGATTGTCACCTCAAATGACACTGACATTTATTTTTTGCTTGTATAGTATTTGGGAATTAATTTGTTCTATTTTTAATTTGTTGTATTTTGATAATTTTAGTTGTGTTTTGAAATGAATTTAAATTTTTAAGAGATAATTCTATAATCATATTATTAAAAGCATTGTTATCGGACGTTTTCAAGAACATGTAATGTGTCTACGAAATAAAGAGAATTTGACTTTGATTTTGACCGCGACAACCGCACTTAACCTAAGTAACTCTTGGTCACGGCAGCAATGAGACTGTCATTGCAATGGGCAGCACCGCGATCAAACGTGCGACAGCTCTTGGTTTCTGATACAGATTGCAGTGACCTTCATGACGTCTCGGTATCTGAGACGATTAAGTTCGTGATGTGGATGTCGTAAGAGATAATTTGGTTATACTACTGCAACTAAAACTTTTTGGTTACTGTTGAACGCGGCAACAACAAGCCCAGTAACCGCAGTACCGTGGCCGCAAATGCAATAGCCCCTGGCCTCTGAAACAAAACGCGGCGGTCTTAATGGCGTCTGGAGATACGGAAAAGTTGAGTTCATATTCTTGAGAGAGTAATATATCCAAAACTTTGTCATGGACTAGACGAAACATGGACAAAAACTGGAATGTTTTAGTTTTCCCAAAATTATACCAGCATTTACTACATCACAAAAAATATAGGCTTTTGTGTGATAGCAAAAGCTCCCCATTTAAGAAAAATCTAATTAGACACCAGATAAAAAAAGCTCCATGTTCTGTTATGATCTTTATAACATATTTGCTCGTAAAGTGGCTGTAATTACACCAATTCCAATATCGTAATGTATTTCATTACACACTTGTGCTTTATTGTAATGTAAAACGCACGATGCTTTGACTGATGCACGACTTTCACTCAAAGTCAGAGTTTTAATAAAACTCTGACTTTGAGTTTCCTCGCAAATATGTTATAAAACGTCGTATGAGATACGTGCGCTTTGAAAATTACAGCCTCTGCTTCCTTTCAGCCCTCTAGGGCTAACAATATTGCATCGGCTGTAATTTTCAACTTACCGCACTTATATCATAATGTACTATTATAAAACCGATAACTAGATTACAAAACTTGCTGTATGTACTACTGATCTAAAATCTTCCGACGTTACCAACAGAGACATCTTATCCTCATCGATGGAGCACCTCGGCGAGGAGCTGAAGCTGGAGGCCGTGAGGAACGTGACGGACATCCTGGGCCGGACATTCAGCAGCCAGTTTGTGTTCCCAGCGCTGGGACACAACGATCCACCGCTGTCGCGCAGGCTGGTTGAAATGTGGATGCAGTGGCTGCCTACAGAGGCGCTTGTCACTTTTGAAACTGGTAAGGGACTTGTTACTTGTTAATGCGGGTCTCTTTCACAACCAGACCCCCAATGGGGCCATTAGTGGTCACCCGGCCGCAGCTATATGTATTAGCCACTCAATATTCTCCATAAATTGGTAAGGTAATTTCTAATCTTATTTTTGGAAGGTTAATTCCTTTGAAAGAAAAAATATTAAGACTCTCTTATTAGAGAGGAAGTTCGTAAGAAAGATCTTATTTCACAAAACTTAGTGTAAAATTCTAAAAGGACTGGTTATAAGTGGCCAGGACCCTATATGTTTAATAGCCGTGGTTGTATGGCATGTGATTGGCAATTGTATTAGCTACAGATTCTTCTCATGTGTAGTAAAATCAAAACAAGTAAGAAAGTAAGTTCGTATAAGCCGGGTGGCTAGCCCTTATGTCAGAGTTTTTAGGCCGCCTGAAGGCCTCTGACTTGGCTAAAAGGTTAAAACAACCGGCACCTACAATTTAACGTGTCATCCGAGCCACGATAGCCACTCAGTTGGAAAATGCCAAATCAAGAAAGAAATCCAAGCTTCTTACTGTAATAATTAGGAAAATTTTAATTTAACCAGATCCACTAACTATAATAGTTACAACTGCATTCGCCAGCCTTATTTCAAAATAAATACTAGCGCCAGGGATTCCCTTTACTTAGTATGTAAAGGAAACTTAAATAAACCTCCTCTTCGTTTGAATTCGTGTTGCTTATTGCCTTGAAGGAAGAACCTGGAATGTAAAACTCTCTTTTAAATCTATAGCATCTGTTGTGAATGAGTTGTTTGATCCTAGGTGGGTACTACACGATAGAGCAGTCACACAGCAAGCTGCGGCTAGTGGTGCTGAACAGTGTCTTGTGGGCCGGCGGAGCCGCCAGGACAGACGGGCCCCACCGCGGCCGCGAGCAGTGGGAGTGGCTGGAGAGGATCCTCAGTAAAGCTAGGAGAAAACAAGAAATGGTGAGAGCTTTGAATATGGCAAGACGATAAGAATTTGTACGCCAAGAACACAAACAAGTTTGATCATGCTTACGAATCATCCAGTAAATTCATAAATTATATCGATTATCATCTTGGACGGCCTTACTGTGTAAGTGCTCTGACGTTCGGCTTCGCTTGTTCTCCTGCTCACGCCAGTCACTCATGCTACGAGGGCGAGCGGGAGGAAAAGCGAAGCCGAGCGTCAGAGCGCTTACAGAGTAAGGCCCAGTGGTCGCAGTGCATCTCTTCGCCACAGTTTCAAACGCTGACGCTAGAAGAAGAAAGGCGACTACTGACTAGAGTCACGTCTTGTATTTATACAATCAAATCGCAATCAGGCTGACGGCCTCCTGGTGTTATGAAATTACCGTCGTAAATGGACAACTTGCACCACCGAAAGCTTTACCAATGCATTCTATACTCTTCGAAGTGAGAACTCTTTTCTCGAAATGTCGTAGATTAAAATTTTGCGAAAAAGCTTCTCGCGAAAGCAGATTGTGGAGCACATTGCACAGCAGCATAACATGTTGCATTTTTTGTACTAAAAATATCATTAAAAAAATACATGCGTATGTGACACGGTCATATGCAACTACTACAGTTCTTCCAGATAAATTTCTGCAGTAACATGCATATTTAAATGTTCTCTGTTCTGTATGTTTAAATTTTCATATTCAGGTGTACTTAGTAGCCCACGCCGGGCCAGGGGTGGAAGAACGGCACAACGCCGGGAGCTCGACAGCCGCGGGCGGCGGCGAGCTGACTCCATCAGCCAACGCCAGGCTGCTGCACGTCATCCGAGCGTTCAGTGACGTCATAGCCGGCCAGTTCTACGGACACCGGCATGCAGACACATTTAGACTGGTTTATAGTGAAGGTACCGTCATCAACAGCCATAGGTCGTCCTCAGCTCTCTTGCATCTCCTGTCCACATTTGATCAGCGTTCAGAAGCGTTCAATGACGTCATTGAAGGGCAGTTCTATAAATACCAGCAAGTAAACCCGAAATGATTTTAATTGAATTGAATGATAAACATATATGAAATTATTTATATGTATATAAATCTTAATTGGATACAGCGTCAGGACCGGTTATCCAATAAGATGTAGGTTCATGTCCTGCGATCGTGGCAATTTCTTTTTGAGATGTGAGCACGCTTATACTTGGCTATAGTACGCGTAAAAGTGCCAAACGTGTTAGGTAATTGTTAAATCTTCTGATCTTATCCAGCCGATTAACATGTACCTATATTGTCATTGTTTGTATAAGGTAAGGAATTGGTGTTTATGCATAGAAAACGATTTTTCTCTTCTAAATTTTAGGCAGGTTTACACCCACAAACATTTTTATTTATTTATTTATCAACACAAATCACATTATTTTGTTTACAACAAAGAATACCAAAAACCCAGTCAGGTTTGTCTTGGTCTTGTTGAGATCACTTTGCGTCAGTGACATGTTTCTGCTTGATCTTCTTCCTTTCCCTTACATTATTGAAACATATACTTAGTAATTGCTATGTGTATGTTACAACGTATAATATGTTATTTGTGCTCAGGTCGGCCTGTCTCGTGGGCGTTGCTGGCGCCATCTGTGACGCCGCGAGGCACTGGAAGCATATCAAACCCTGGACTGAGACTTTACAAATTTGACTCCAATACTGGAAAGGTAAAAAAAATGCCTTAGGGCTCGTACACATAGAACGTCCGTATCCGTATCAAACCCTGGACTGAGACTTTACAAATTTGACTCCAATACTGGAAAGGTAAAAAAAATTGCCTTAGGGCTCGTACACATAGAACGTCCGTAACATATATGTAGTTGTATGAGCGAGTTCACACAGAATACAGTATTCCTGATCCAGTAAAAAATACCGATCCGGCAATCCGTTTTACAGGTCCGTTTAATCGTATAAGGTATTAGCAACGGATCCGTTAAAGTCGGTTCTGTAAATGCTGTGTGAATATTACCACCAGTAGCTACGGATCAGTTAAAAAGGATCCTGAAAAATCGGACGCTATGTGTACGTACCCTTAGTTCAAATTTATTCTTTCTACTTAATTTTATTAACTTTTGAGAGAAGAGTTCTGAAGGAAAATAACAAAGAAACAACAAGAGTTATACTCGTAGCGTTATGGCAGGTAGTCTTTATTCAAAAACGAATTTTACGTTAAGAACGTTTTAGATTCTAATTTGATCACGTACTTTGCCTTTAGATCCTTTTTATTCTGCTGTTATAATGTACTTTAATTCGTCTATGGATCTTCCCATGAATTTGGTAAAACTCTAAAATGATTGACATCATTCATGAATACAGCCAGCAGGAATTGATTAAATCAATTTGGATTTTCAAAAGCTTAACATTTATTTATTTATAGGCGATCAGTGTATACATACTGATGTGCCTATATCAAGCAGAGTCGAATAAAATTAGTATTTATCAGTCAAAGATTTTTTTCCTTCTTCATCCAAAGATCCAGTCTATTCTTTAATGTGTTTATAGTTCTTGCTGAGATAGCATCCTCAGGCAACCTATTTCAATTGTACACAACTCTATTGCAGAGTCATATTAACATCATATTTGTGTGGTGCGACAATAAAACAGAAATCCCACCACTTTTATCAAATTCTTATATTTCCTATGGACCTTTTTATGAAGGTTTTTAAAAGTTGACCCAGAGTTTCCTCCTCTTCCAGGTTTTGGACTACACTCAGTATTACCTAGATGTAACTAGCACTAAAGAAGAGATCCACTGGGCGGTGGAGTACAACCTGACCCAGTACTACGGGATACGGGAGATCAGCGCGACGTCTCTGGACGCCTTGGCGGACCGGATCAGAAATCACCATGACAGGAGCTCATTTAACAAGTACGAACTTTTTTATATGCAACAGCCGTAGAACATTCACTGTTCGAAATATGAATCCATACTAATAAATGTGAATGTAAGTTTGTTTGTTACTCTTTCACGAAGGAACAATTTTGTTGTTTGATTGACCAAATCTATCCAACATTTTTAGGGTTCTGTACCCAAAGGGTAAAAACAGGACCCTATTACTAAGACTCCGATATCCGTCTGTCCGTCTGTCTGTCTGTCACTAGGTATCTCATGAACCGTAATAGCTAGAAGGTTAAAATGTCAATTCACAAATGACGTATTTTTGCTGCTATAACAACAAATACTAAAAAGCGATGAAAAATAATTATTCAAGGGGTGCTCCCATAGAAGAAACCTGATTTTTAGCCTCTTTCCGCTTGATATTGATAACGGTGTGAGGTAGATGCTTGAAATATTCACAGAGTATTTAGTTAAATATTCACTTTAAAAATATTTAATTAAAATAAAGTAAACATTTAAGGGGCCTCCCATACAAGATGGCAAAAGGAAAATGCTTGAAGTATTCACAGAACATTAATTAACAAGTATTTCAATTTCAAATATAAAAATTAAAATAAAATATATTATGGGAGGCTCCCATACGGTACGGAACCCTTCGTACGCGAGTTCGACTGGCACTGGGCCGATTATTGTTAATTGATAATCTAACTCACGCACGGACTTATTTTAATTGTTATAATGTTTTTTGAAGTGAAAATTTCTTTTGCGGTTCTGTGCACTTTTTTTAGATGGGTAAAAAAGTTGAACTCGCATCAGCACACGTGATCTGATCAAAAAATCGTAAGACGGAGTGAGAGTAATCCGCCGGCACGGCGTAGGAGAGGAAGTAATATCCCCTGTCTTTCTACCGCGCGGCGAAATATCCTCCTGCTGTTTTGTGGCTGTTCTTTCAAAATATTCAAAAATGCACAACGTAAATGTTTACCTAAGTTATCACTTCTGCCAGGACTCCCGGAGTACAACCCGTAGTTTTTTTTGTACCCAGTCATCATGCCTATTGTTTACGGTTTGAATTCAGCACGATTCTGCTGTTCTAATCAAATCATCCGTCCAAATATCCACATTGTGGCGTGGGTGACCATCCTACTTAGCTTTTGATGGTGCGTGGTTTTCATTTGAGTTTATGGCTTGATTGGCGTCATGTCCACTGCCTCGTCACCTTGCTAATCCACTGTGTTATTTCTTTGAATTTATTCTTCCACGGACTCGGACTGATCGAATCAAGAGTCATTCCCAATTTGATCACCCAAAGAGGCCCTGATCATTATTTTTCCTAGTATATTTTTTAGTTGTTCTTTGTGTTGAGGAAATTTTTGCAATACTGCTAGTATTGCAAAAATTTGTGTTGAAATATATAATGGTCAATGTTTCCTGACAACTACAATCTGAGGGCTAAGTTGGAGTTACTTGCTCGAACTCGATCGCGTTAACGTTTGATGTGGAAATGGCTATGGAAATGGCACAGCGCCATCTTGTGTCACGTACAAAAAACTGACTAGCTAAGTGTGAGTATTATTTACGTAATGTAACGAGCGCCAAACCGATCCAACACATAAGTGCGGCAACGTCAGTGATTGGCTAACTCAAGTGTGTGTGTCAAAGTGCTCGCATGTGTGCTCGGCGCGCTCAGTCAACGCGACGTAAAAGTAATTCAATTTGATTTGCAAAACTCCAAATCTCCCTCTCCATCTCCAAAATTAGCCCTCTGGATATCTTTAAGACAAGAGTGTATTGGTATCTTCTATGTCTACACACTTCATCCTTGGCCACAAATTCGCTTTCCATCAGGGAAATTGGTGGCCAAATGCAGGCCTATTGTGTACAAAAATTTACTTAGTTTTTCTATTCTGCAGATACATCACAGCGCTTCGAGTGAGGCACGGTCCAGATATCTCCGATTGTGACACAGCGTGCGTACACGTCCACTTCTGTGCGATCACGCGCGCCGACTACCACGAGTTTCGCGCGTGCGTCCGCAACCCCGCCTCAGCGCTAGCGTCGCGCGCGCCCAACCACTCCGCCGCCATTTTGTTGTACGCCATCTTGATTTTAATATCGTCGTAGATCGTTGGTGTTTGAATAGTTTATGATTTTTATCAATAGATGTCGCCATATCCATTTTTTTTTAATTTCGTATAGGTTTGCGTTTGACTACCCACTGCCTGATGTTAAGCAGATATGTGGTCTAGGATGTAGCACGCTTACCTAGAAGATACCAATTTACTCAGGATTTGAAGACACCTACATTGTACTTTAGCGGGAAGACAGACTCAGGCAAAGCGTTCCACATTCTGGCTGTTCGTATGAGGAATGTGGACTCGAAACAATTGATCCTTATTCTTATTTTTCTTCATTATTAATTATTATTATTTTAGTATTATAGATCCGAAAGTGTATTTGTTGGTTTGTTCCTCTTTCACGCAACAACGGAGCAACGAATGGACTTGATTTTAATCATGGACATAGTTTGAAAGACGGAAAGTGACATAGGATACTTTTTATCCCAAAAAAATAAAAGGTTGCTATGGGATAGCACAAATATCAAAACATCACGCGGGCGAAGCCGTGGTCTGTAGTAGTAGGTAGTAATTAATTTGGAATTAATTTAATTTAGTACAAAAGTACCTAACTTTTAATTAATTTCAAAAATATCTAACTTTTAATTTCATATCATTGTTCACAAATAGTTTGTGTTGAAATAAAATGACTCGTGTGAAAAAGCTGAATTTTTTAACGTGATCTGAAAATCTTTTGTTCGTCGTGGTAGGTATTTGGATAAAATCTGTTGAATAAAACTCTAATTTCAATTTGGCTTCTCCAAATCAGTTTTGAATAATTTATGATCCGAGTATGTTTTTAAAAAAAATTGTGAACGTGAACGTGAAGTCTCTGGTTAGTATTCTAACCAGAGACTTTTAGAGATTTAAATACTCACCATCACAAATAATTTTAACGATGGGAACCACTGCAAATCGCAAAAAAACCAGCAGCAGAAATAGCCAATAGAAATAGAAATAGAAAAAACCAGAATAGAGCAGCTCTTCAGATTGTTGTCTTAATTCGTGACGAACACGTAACGAATTTTCGACATGTAACCTCTTATTTTCTCAACATACTCGTATAATTCACATCATACAATTTCAAAAATATTTGTACATGTAACATGTAATACAGTAAAATTTATCTGTAGATACCTTTATCGTGTTCGAAAACTAAACCCAAAAGATTGTACCCCCTCTTCTCGCTGACTCAGCATAGATTCAAGTACCTACTTACCCAATTCTATCCATACAACCTTTTAACTAGCTATCTACAATCCTGTACTTTCCAGGCCGACGACCTACCTACCTTCCAATTACCTTAACCATCGAGAAATTCTACCCCATGTGCCTCTCGTTAGGCTGAAAACAGACCCACCTTTAGGTATCTACGCTTGCGTAACCCGCCACGGGTGATACCTACAACGGCTTACGTAATATTTGGTTATACAACTATGGTTACGTTGAATTTTGGTTACTAAAGCTTATCGGATAGAAATGACGGCTACTAATCTGAAATGTGTTTATTGGTTTATTCGTCTTTCACACAGCTACGAAGAAAGGGATTGACTTGATTTTGGCATGGATATAGTTTGAAAGACGTAAAATACATAGTCGACGTACCACCTGCTCGTACAAAGCGATTCGCTTCTTATGCGGACCGCCAGGGATTGGAATGCCCTGCCTCCTTCATTGTTTCCTGACAATTACAATTTGGATATCTTCAAGCCAAGATTGAATAGGTATATCTTCTAGGTCTACATACTTCATCTTCGACCACAACTTTGCTTTAGATCAGGCGAGTAGTTGACCAAATATAGCCCTATTCTGCATTCAAAAAAAGTTACTTAAACTTTTTATCCCGGAAAAATAAAAAAAATCATAGGGGATGGCATAAAAACAAAAAGAAACCGGGGAAAGTCGCTGGCAAAAGCTAGTTTGTTAGTGATGAGTGGATACTTTCTTTGATTATAAATTGTAATATTGACCGTAATTTATCTGAATCAAATCGATCTGTTGCTCTGTTGCTCCGGGAAAATTTGAAAACAACTGAATAAACCAACAAGCACGCTTCTGGATTTATAACACAAAGGATTCATACTCAAAATTCATAGAAAATGAATCTTAGAGAAACTTTACGAAAGAACTTCATATGTTGTTTTTGAACTTTCGCGATTTGAACACATTATTATTTACTACGGGTAAACTCAACTCGTGACCACGACCGATGCAACTCGGTTGTATCGTCGGGATGCTGAGGTATTTATTTATCTCGTAATTTTAGTGCGCGATTAGTCCCGTAGTATATAATAATAAAGAACTTCCAATGTTTCAAATCACAATTTATATTATACCATTTCAAAGAGTATCTGTAAATAGTATAATGTTATGTGTTAAGTTATTTTTTAATTTAGTTACACTACAAATTACTCTGTTATTACCTTTGTAGGTCATAATTACGTGAACAAATGGAAATTAATTTATGAAAAGCCTAGCTTAATTTCATTAAATTTTCAAAGCATTTTCGAACTTAATTATATTAATATAAATATCTATATTTAAAGAGTACCACCTACATAAAATTAGAGTCATTAAATTTATTACTTAATCGTGAATATTAAATATTGTAAAATAAATTCGGCAATGGTTTATTTTGATAATGTTATTTGATTAAGAATCATACATAATTTTAGTGAGTGTAATTTAGACATAGTTTGTATGTTATTCGCTAATTTGATTGTGATAATATAATTGAATTTTTGTATATAAATGGTTTAAGTGAACTGAAAAATACGTGTCAGTAATAAACTGAAATATTAAAAGCAATTTTGTTTTATTTTAAATTTTAATAGTTTAAGGCGAATCAAACTTTTTGGCGGATGTGATGTCAGCTACAAGCAGCGGAGACGCCAATCCTGGCTGAAGCTAATTTAATAGCTGCGTGAGGTTTCGCGCAATTTGTTGCTAACTTCACAGCTGCCAAGAAGTTTGAATCAACCTATACTATAAAGGTAAAATACCTATATCGATGAAAAAACATTGACTTTTGAAATACGTTTATAGGATTCCGCAGAAAATCATTAGTCAACAATTTTATCTAAACCATGTACGAACTGCTTCGTTAAAAACTAGAAATAGTGAAGCCAAAATAACTGATAATATTTATCAGTCCAGTCTGGCAGTCAGTAAAACGTAGGTATAAGTGGATGTGAAGTTAGCTATAAGCTGCGCGAAACCCAATCAACGCGCAGCTTTATGTAAGCTTCAGTCAGGATTGGATATTGCGCAGCTTGTAGCTAACTTCACCTCCGCCGACTTGTATGATTTGGGCTATATTTTTATTTAGCGTTCACATAAAGTGACGCGGTTTTTTGATAAGCAAACTCTATCCTACACGAGATCACTAAAATCAATCAACAAAAAATCAAAATCAATTCTTCTGAGGATCAATAGTACCTATGATTTATCAGATGAACAGGCTGTACCTATTTACTTAAAACCAGGAAGATCTTCTTATGTAGATTTCCTCATGTCTAAGGTAAGTAAAATAACATATATAAATTGATTGATACTTACAACCAATTACTCAGGGATGGAATTACTTCGACCTCATCTCAGAATAGTCGGAATAATGAGTCATTTTTTAACCTCGAGTCATTTACTGTCATTTCAAAAAATTGTTTTCTGACTAAAAATTTAAAACCAGTGGAAGTACTGAAGCATCTCACATTCAGCGCGTAAGTAGGTACATAAAACCTTTAAAGCTGAAAAAAAACTGGACCAAAAAATATTGCAAAAACTATTGTGGCTACATTTACCCCACCTTAACTCACGATACTTATCTCATTCCCCAAAAAGGTTCATTGAAACTCGTCAGGTGGCAACAATGACTCTCCAGAAAAATGGTCAAGAAACAATTTCCCTCTCCAGCCGTAAATTGCGATAAAAATAAAATACGCATTCGACTATTGTTGAAACGAACAAAGCCTCCGTCCCGGCGTAAATACAGGAATTATCGACCCCTCAATATTACACTCACGCAACGAAACATTCATATGAATATTTTTCTAAGGGTCGACCTAGTACTAATCTGTGAGGGCCCCTAAAACGGTCGCCAAAATAGGTCATATTGTACCTTTCCTTGAAAGCTGTTTGTCTTACCAACGCAAGTTGAGCCACAATGCGACTCCGTCCCATCAAAAACTAGGTCTAAATAAAATGGTTACGAATAAGTTTATGCGGTACGAATACCTCCCGACGTACTCAAAGGGTTAAGTTCGGGCGAAAAAAGTGGTAAAACGCTAGTAAGCATTTATGGGTCGGAAAAAGAGGTATGAAAGAGGGTTCGTCACTTTGAGAGCCTTTTGTCGTCGAGAGTGACATGTGAGGGATGTAATGGCCGCGAATATAGGCATGGCTCGCGGTTATGATGGTAATTTTTAAAAATACATTACCTTCTGGGTTTTATTCCTCTGCGAATATGGACGGGAGTGGTTTTTCTTGAAAGCCTTGTGTTATTGAGCGAATAAATTTAGGTTATTTTGGTTGGTTAGATTTTCGGATGTGGATAACTAGCGACTGAACCATTGAGGATATCAGTAACGGGATAATTTAACATCGCCTAGAATTTAACACCACCGGCTTTTCGGTGAACGAAAAGATCGTGAGGATAATTGCATATGTCTGTAAAAGAAATGCAATGTCATATATGAATCCACCCGCACTAGGCTAGCGTGGTGGACATGGTCCAATCACCCTTCGTGGGTCTTCTTTGCGTCCTGCAGTGGACAACTGAAAGGCTCCTACAGTACAACGGGATAATGAATATACCGCGATAAAACTATTTCATTAGTTTAGACCCACAACCAAACAACCCATCAGGATATAGAGACAAACGTGCATTTACACTTACACCGTTCACTTTACTAGCAGAAGCAAATTTACACATTTCCCCCCGATAGGTTATTTAAATATTTATGCCTCTGTTGACTTTTTGGATCTTCTGACCTAATTTTAGCCACATAGTTATCATATGCACCCCGATCGATGGGCCAGGAACGTCACGGAGTGGGGCCTGACGAACGACGCAGCCAGGGAAGGCCCAAGAAGCGCTGGCGTGACGATCTTGACTCATTCGAGAGGGGTTGGCAAGAAGTTGTGATGGATCGCGACTCTTGGAAGGAAATGGGGGAGACCTTTGCCCAGGAGGGGGACAGTAAAGGTTAAAAAAAAATGTTATCACATTCAAAAATTTGCCTCTCTAGTATTCACGTTACTCAGACATCAGAGTAAACTCAGAAGTTAAAGAATAAAAGAGATTATATTCAATACATAATAATGTTAGAGTAACAAGGAAAAAGCCAGCTGAATCCACTACCATTCATTGGTTTCATTGTGCCACGCTCCATTCATCTTGAACACTATCTGCAAACTTAATTAATCACCCACGCAGGGCCAATATTACACTGGCAGCCGCACGTCAAATATGAACCAACATCATAAATTAACTGCTTATTAATTTCAGTATTGTGGCACGGGGCTCAATAATCCAATTATTAATACATCGGCAGTTGATCCGCGCTCCCGCAGTTTCCGTGCGGAATATGGGCCATAAATATTCACCGCGTGATGACTCGCTGAAGAGGTGAGAACATACGTGTGTTACTACTCCTGTGGTAGGCTCATAATAAACACCGGTGAGTGTGATAGTAATGGATAGTAGTTTTGAGTTTCTTGAAATTTTCATAATATGTTCCTACGTTTTAATTTATAAGAACAAATATTTGGCGTTGCAAAGATCGGCCTTTTACGGTCAGGATAAGGACCGCCGCGGTACGCCTGTTGCCTACGGTTGTAGGTCATGGACTACTACGAACGTACTACTACGTACTGATTAACTGTGTGCTTAAGTACTGTATACTGTAATTTATTGTATTGTAGTTTGATTTGATTTATATTGAAGGATTATTATTTTGTTCACACAATTTAATAACTATTTGATAATTTATTTGACTTAGCAATTTGTATTTTTTTTAATTTAAAGATAATTGTGCTTTGCTTTAGCAAAGCTGATATTTTAAAGAACAATAATATTATTATAATAACAATAGTTATTGATTTCGATTGACTTGTATTTTGATGTCAATTAAATAAGATGAATATGAGTAACAACCTTTTGAACCGCTGCAGGACGTAGGCATACGCACGAAGAGTAATTGGGCCAAATCCACCACGTTGGCCCAGTTTGGATTGGTGGATTCACATACGCCATCAAATTTCTTCTACGGACGCTGGTATGCAGTTTGCCTCTCGTTGTTTTCCTTCACCAAAAAAACCGTGGTGTGAAATTCCGTACGGCGGATCTTTTTGTTGTTTTAAAGCTGTTTTAAATCACAACCATGCGTAAAGTCAATAATTTATGCAATAATTACTCGCTGAGGACAATAAATCACTTTTTCATAACTATGCGCTCACCGAATTATCGCTCGTAGCGTAGTTTGACCAGGTGTTTGTCAGCGATCACCGAAATTAAGCAACGTTCAGCACGGTCAGTATTTGGATGGGCGACCGCGGGTGACATTTTCCAACTAAGCGCTACCGTGGCTCGGCCGACACAATAAATTGTGGGTCCCGGTTGTTTTAATTTAGCCATGTCAGAGGCCTTCACGCGGCCAAAAACTCTGACACCAGGGCTAGCCACCCGGTCTATACTAACTTACTTACTCACCGGAGCTTACAGTTTATAAAGAAGAGTGGAGTTTCCGACGTCTTGATCAACAAATACGCCACTCATATTAAATTATTAATGGCCAAAAGCGGCAAAAACCTGCTACAACCGGGTGTAGAATTCGCATAATACGCCCGAATTGATGTAACATCGATGTAGTAATTTTTACCGTATAATTTTGGGTTCCGTACCCAAAGGGAAAAACGGGACCCTATTACTAAGACTTCGATGTCCGTCTGTCCGTCTGTCACCGGGCTGCATCTCATTAACCATGATAGCTAGGCAGCTGAAATTTTCACAGATGACATATTTCTGTTGCCGCTATAACAACAAATACTAAAAAGAAAATAAAATAAATATTTAAGGGGGGCTCCCATACAACAAACCTGATTTTGTAGACGTTTTTCGCTCTATAGCAATAATGATAACAGGTAGATTCTTGAAATTTTCACAAAACATTTATTTTTATATTCACTTCAATAATAAATAATAAAATTAAAATAAAATAAATATTTCAGGGGGGCTTCCGTACTGTAGTACGGAAGCCGCCCCTGAAATATCCCCTCCGCGCGCGAGTCCGACTCGTACTTGGCCGATTTTTAAATTATCGTTGACTTTTCAAAAATGGCTTATCCGATTTTCATACAATTTAAATAGGACCACCTTTAACGTATAATCTACTAAACATAAAAAAACCATCAAAATCTGTTCATAATTGGCGGAGTAACACCGTAACATACGTACAAAAAAAACATGCAATCGATTTGAGAACCTCGTTTTATGAAGTCGGTCAAAAATGTAAGTTTGTATGGACCAGCTTGCTAACTTTATAGTTACTTAAATGCCTAAAACATAGCCAAACGGTTTGGACAACCGAGAATTAATTACAATAATTGATAATGGAAATTTCACGTCAACATTTCAACACCAACCTGAAAACCCTAATCCATGACACAAATAGAAATCCTCACAAATACTCCTAGTATCCGTTTGAATATCCATGTCCTTACTAATAATAAATGTGATAGTGTATTTTTTACTCTTTCACGCAGCATCAGATCAACGGATAGACTAGTTTTATAATAAACTAGCGACCCGCCCCGGCTTCGCAATGGTGAATTATACATTATAAACCTTCTTCTTAAATCACTACTATATCTATTAAAAAAAATAAAAATATCCGTTACGTAGTTTTAAAGATATGAGCATACATGGGGACAGACAGCGGGAAGCGACTTTGTTTTATACTATGTATTGATGGCTACTTTTTATATCGAAAAAAAAAAATTACATAGGCCTAGCTTTGAAATCAGAGCTTGCTAGCCTTGGTGTCAGAGTAGTTAACTGTCATGGCTCTGACATGGCTGAGTGGTTAAAATAACTGTGACCTACAATTTGACGTGTCATCCGAGCCACAGTAGCGCTCAGTTGTAAATGGCATCCGCGGTCACCAATTCCAAAATTTACCGTGGCGAACGTTGCTTAACTTCGGTAATAGCTGATAAACCATCAATTCATCCATCAGCCGTAGGATGTCCACTGCTGGACATAGGCCTCCCCCATAGATTTCCCATAAAGCTGGTTGGAAGCGGCCTGCATCCAGCGCATTCCTGCGATCTTTACTATATCATCAGTCCACCTGGTCGGTGGACGTCCTACGCAACGCTTGCTGGTCTATTGGCTATCCGTTCTTCGAACTATCTGCCCTGCTTACTGCCACTTCAGCTTACAAACACTAAGTCATAATACCACAGAGCTATTACAACTCGAGAGATAGCGCTGTTGTCGCTTGAGGCAATTCTCAACTACTAAAATGTATGGAAAATCTGGCTCAGAGCTGTCAAAACTGTCAAATATGTACTGGAATTTGACACTACTGATAGAAAATCGCGGCAACTAGCCACTGAATCGAGATATTTGTCATGTCTCTTTCTAACTCATGACATATTAAATCATTGCATCTCTTTCTTTCCTTTCTCGATCGACCACATTATCTCTCTGGTACCGCTGTGCATAATACGCTATGATAAGATAAAGTTTATTGTTTCAAACTGTGTACATAAAGGTATTACATAATAAATTACGGACACAACAGTTTGTCCTAACGGAGATACAATATTAGTTAATGAGTAATAGGTACATTCTGTCCTCTCTGAAATAGCATTTACATAATTATATAATATTTACTACATAACATTAAGCTAAACTTTCTACACTATTTATTAAGTATCTTCAAACAATTTATGTACTCGGAATCACGATAAAAACATTTCTTTAGGTACAAGTTCAAATTTCTGTAGCTATTTAAGTACACCTATTAAATTTATTATACATTTATTATGAGCGGCAAAATTTCTATAAGATAGCACAAAAATCAAAATACCGCACGGGCGAAGAGGCATGCAAAGTCTAGTCTATTTTGTAATCCAAGTATCTATACTTTAGGTACCTACCAACCGATCCCGATCCGACCACGGCTGCCAAACGAATGCCGCCTGCCATTCATGTTTATTAAGTTACCTACATTCCTCGGTGACCTCGGACTCCTGTAATTCAATTCGTTCTACAATTAATGAGATTCTGCCCACGAGCCACTGTGGCCGTAGATTTGCCTCCCAATTAAATTAGCTGCCTAATGATCTAAGAAATGGACCTTTTAAGGTCTGCCCACTTACGCCCCGGGCCGGAATGTAAACAGGCTTAAGGAGTTGTTTTCTGTTCCTTCACCGACGCTACTTGCATAAATAGGTTTTTTCTAACTTTGAGCGAACTGTTCTTGTTGATATTGTTTTATTTCTGAGTTGTTCTAAGTGATTACAGTTTTTCTTCCGTTTTAAGTGAAGGCCAGTTTGTAGTGTTTACGGAATTTTACTGATTCAACTACGACTAAAAATATATTTACATTTTTGGTCCATTAAATTGGTTGCTGTTGTAATACAGACAACATGCTGATGTTGTCAGTTCAGTATCAAAAAAAAATTAGTTATGATAAAATTCATTCATAAGAAATACCACAAAGATTATTTAGCAAATTTTCTCTAGTCTCTAGGTGTTTAGTGTATATAATTATTATATTATAATTATTACATATATTCTTTACAAAAATTGCTAATAATTATAACTTTTGAACTATTATTATCGATTAGGCATTGAAAAATATCTGTTATCTAGATTTTTTCAAATTTCTTCCAAGCTTAAATAAAAAAAATCTAAACTAATCGAGAAAAAAAATAGCTGCATAAATCAGTTTTTAGTTATAGGGTCCCGTTCTTACCCTTTGGGTACGGAACCCTATTACTAAGACCCCGCTGTCCGTCCGTCCGTCTGTAATCAGGCTGTATCTCAAAAACCGTTATAGCTAGACAGTTATAATTTTCACAGATTATGTGTTTCTGTTGCCACTAAAACAAAAAATACTATAAATAGATTGAAATAGATAGTTAAGGGGGGCTCCCATACAATAAACATGATTTTTTTCGTTATTTTGATCGATATTAATAACGGCAATAGGTAGACGTTTGAAATGGGGCTAAGGGGGATACCATACAGTACGGAACCTTTCGTGCAAGATTCGACTCGCACTTGGTCGATTTTTATACTAATAATGCAGCTAAAAGCATTCTACTCTTAAAATGTTTCCGCACGAAGCTAATTTTTAGAGCCAACAGAACGTTAGCAAAAGAATTCCTTCCCCTTAAAAGTTTCCAAGTAATTTGTTCCATACTAAATACCCTTCTCAGAATACAAGAGAAAACGTAAATACTTCTGACACACAAATGTGGGATTAAACCTAAACTTTTGCTCCATTTGAACTTATTTACAGGAAGGACAGCGGTGCCACTTCGGACTCTAAGCTCCTTAAAATATGACCACTTTTGTATGACCCAGTTTATCTTGAGTTTTCCAGTTTTTTCCTTCTTTTGTTCTACTGAAGTTATCACTTGACATCTGAATCATATACCTAGCTAAGTATAATTCTATGGCGAACTGGCCGTCAAAATATACAGTATGGTTAATTTTTTTTTTTTTTTTTTTTTTTTTTTTTTTATTCGAAAATTTTGCAACCACAGACTCCAGGGTCTGTGCCCTTTGTTAACTAAACACATTTTTTTATTTTATTTTACTGTACAAAGAGTATTATAACATAGTTAAATATTAGCCTAAGTTATCAAGTCGGTGCATTGCGTGAATGCCACGAGCAGACCGGCGACCTGCAAGCAGCACCCGATCACGAGTATGGCACATGTGCCAGCCATCGCTCTCCTCGACCATATTTGAGGGAAGAGAACGACCCGACACCTGATGCCGCCGCAAGAAGTAGCCTTCGATGGCGAGCATGAATGCTTGGGGCATGCACGCTATGCTTATTTTAACAAACGAAAAAAAGAACAAATTTTCACATACACATTTTCAGGTCCTATGGCAATTCTCCTTCTCCAGGCCCAGAGCCTCCATCACCGCTTCGTTCCGATCTCTGACGGCCATCTGCAGGTTATATTCCTTGATGGTTTCCGATGACGCAGACGACGCTCGCCGAACGAATCGACTGATGGCATCATTTTCGATGTCGTCAGCGTAGTAGATGAAGGTCCCAGTGTGCCGCGATAGAGCAACGACCGCGTGTGAGACGCTCTCGTGTAGCTTTATTTTCGGCTTTGTTTTAATGACGATTACTGACTCGTATGTTAGTCCCTGAGCTTCGTGGATGGTAAGGGTGCGTGATCCTGATCCTTCCCCATAACCTTGGCTTATGAGGGTCTCCTTTTCTTCCTGCGTATGTACTAAGAAAAGGGTGTTGGGGATGGTTTTGGATATTTGAGCCCCCTTGAACCTTTTCTGCTCAAGAGACCTAACACGAGGGGCTGAGGAATATATACCTGAGTATATTTCCCTCAACGCATACGCGACATCCATTGGATTCCTGTGTGTGCAAAGCAACTCCTGGGTGATGCTTGCAACCAGGGTCGGGCGATGGTACCTCATCTCGAAGAGATTTTCTCTGTCGATATAAGGCAACTGGTTGACGTCTCCAATGAGGACAAGTTCGCTAGCACCAGACAGCCGGGCAGCCATTATTATGGCTCCAAAATGGTTCATTAGAGCTTCATCTACCAGAAGGCGACTGAAGCTCTCTTTTCCGAAACCATTGACGAGAGATGAAGCCATGGTTCGCACTCTGGATTTTACCAGATCTCCTATTCGGTGCGATAACTTCTCTCTCAGGTCTTTTGCTGCCTCTGTTGTTGTAGTGATGATAGCATCCCCGTCCACATTAAAGTTACGAATCACCCATGTTGTCTTGCCACAACCTGGAACCCCGTTGACCCATTGTATTTTTGGTACCGCCCAGTTTACCCAGCCTGCCTCGACGTCCGAGCTCCGTTCGATGGTTTTAGCCATCTCGAGGATTCTATCGTCCAGCATTATCTTTGTGCACTTAGCGGTGACTACAATTGGGTCGTTCGATGGTATCGCGTACTTTGGTCTTCCTGCTCGCTCCGTTTCTTCCTCATCTAACTCCACAAAGCCACTTTCCGCGCTATAAGCTGCCATATGCTGTCCTTTCATAGTCCCTCTGATGACTTGAGAAGTGACGTTATTGTATATGGCTGCTTCCGCCTCCTTGAGTCTTGATTTTAGTAGACTTTCACTTACCGGACCACCTATTCTAAAGAACTCCAGAATGTTGTCGCAGTTCTTGAGATTGACAATTTTTGTCGCTCTCAATAAGGCTAGGTATTCGATAAGGGCGTTTCTCGCGTGGTCTCGTGGCGATGTGGCCATGATATAACAGGGCGAACTGACCTGTCCCATGTCAGCTCTCGTTCTGGTTGCCTGAGATCGTGAAACTACTCTCGAGGTCACCGTTGTCTGTAGAGTTGGTGTTTTTGGTGTGAATCGGAACAAGCTCTGAGCTGCTGCACTGAAAAGACCCGAAATGGAACCATCGTTACCGGTTGGATGGTAAACGGGTTTTTCAGAAGCTGCTTTTAGCTCTGCTCTTTCTGAACCAGATTGGATGGCTGAATTTGGAATGGGGTGGCCCCAGCTGTCTGTAGCATTATGAGGGTCGTTGCTCGGGGACTTCAGAAAACTCAGATTTTCTCCTCTGTCCTCATACACGACAACCTCATGGTGCGCAGTCGCTTTTATGCAACCCAACCGGTCTGCGGCTTCCGCCTTCAACCGTTCAACCACCATCGCATCTATGCTTATCACCCGGGGAGTGCTGTCCACTTTCATGCTGAGATATTCAAGCAATGAGCTAGCCTGTGCGAAAGGTGTCTGGGCGGCCCACTCGACTAGTGCAATCGTTTTGTTTTTCGATCGCACCAGTCGGAATTGGTGGCCGCCTGCCTCGCACACTGGCATAGCGTTGTAGGATTTCCGCTTCATTGTTACTTTGGTGGTGCTCCCGTTAAGTAGACATGCTAGTCCAGGCGATAAACGCACGCGTTTCTGGTTCCTGACTTGGCAAAAGCTTATTCCGAATCTTTCCCTGTTGTTGTCCATGAAGAGTGCCACACCACGGATTCGAATTCCCGGAGCTCCTATTTCAGCGTTTTCCAAAATCTGATCGATATTTACGCTTTTTGAGGATAATTCACGGACGGGAGTTACGCTTTGTGTGGCTTCGGTGGACTGTGAGCGTATTGGAGAAGGGTCGAGTGCAGGAGTGGAGGGAATTATGAGAGTGTTAGGGTATGGTTAAATTTCGTATCGTATTTAACTTGGACTATGAGGGTTGATATAGGCCGAACTTCGAACAAATATGTATAGAGTCACAATCGTGCAAAAAAAGTGTCCGAGCCAAAACTCTGCCCAAGCTATGTAGTGGACAGGCTTTTCAGTTAGTCGTAAGGCCATTGCAAGCCGACTACAACGCCGCGCGATGCCAAAGTGCTCGGTTACAAGCACTAATTAGGTGACATAACGTCAAGCTTTGAGAAAACGGGTCATTGTGCATAATTCAGTTAGTCGTAAGGCCATTGCAAGCCGACTACAACGCTGCGCGAACTAAAGTGTTCGGTCCCAAGCACTAATTAGGTGACATAACGTCAAGCTTTGAGAAAACGGGTCATTGTGCATAATTTAAAGTATATATCTAAGTCGGTATGTACGACGACGCTTGGACATTTTTTCACTACATTTACTTAGGGGCTGTGGCTCTGTAGATATTTGCTCGAAGAAGCTGAATCATACAGTAGCGGAAGTGTGATGGATTTAGCTGATTGAATGATGATAAATGAAAGCCGACTGACCAGTGTGGATGTGATAGATATCCAAAAAAATTATCATTATCTGCTTCTACTTCTTGTTCTTCGTAATTTTGAAGTAATAATAATATTATAATGCGTTTTGCTTTATCTTGATCTCTACATAAGGCCGAATCAGGAATGAGGAAATTCGTAGACGAACGTAAAAGTACCAAGAATGTTAAAAAAAATTGCAAATTAAAGTGACCGTTAGCATCACATATATATTAGTTCATAAAACAGGCGATTAGGCCATACACTACTCAAATGAAACCACGTACTGGCAAGTGCAACGTAGGACGTCCACCGACAAGGTCATAAGAGACTATGTCCAGCAGTGGATGTTGTACGGCTGATAAATGCATAGAAACGGCATATTTCACGTAATCATATTAAATGTATTATACTTTTGCGTATTTTCATCTTGCATTATGTCTTAAACTCATAATATTATGTTATTATACGCCATAGAACAGCAGATTGTAGTACACGGTGCGAGATTAATCAGGCTAGTAATCTATCTGTACATAGCTTTGCTTTGAATCCATTACAAGTCGAATAATTAGTTAATTATTAATTGATTAATTTCATATCAATAATTTGAGCAGATGCCACTGGTGTATGTAATATACTCAATAATAAATTTAAAATGCATTACATACATCACATTTTTACGCTAAGATTGTGTTTAGTAATTTAAAATTAGGAAATATTTTACCAGCGCAATTTCTTATTTCATAGATGAGAAATTTGTATACTTTTACTTAAAAAAAAAAACACATAAAAGGTAATTTTATGAGCTTACGAATAAAAACTACAACATTATCACTGTTTCGCTATTTTTATAATAAAAATCAACATCTTTGTCTGCACGATTTTGTTATTTTAATGCAGCTATGTCTATACAGTATACAGTATGTCTAATCTGTCTATACAGGGTTATTTCTAATCAATTAGCATCCTTTTAGGGGCTTATTCTGTACATCAAAACTAACAACTTATGTTCTACGACTTTTGTCAGTAATCAAAAAAAATCAGCTGTTCTACACATTTTATCGCGGGTTAACGATAACAAATTTTTTTTTTTAGATTTGACAAAAGTCGCAGAACAAAAGTTGTTAGTTTTGTTGTACAGAATAAGCCCCTAAAAGGATTCTAATTGATTAGAAATAACCCTACATACACGATTCATGTTTGATCTATAAATATGATATCTAGTCAAAATCAAAACGATTATTCTAACAACTTGACAAGCGCTATAGTAACAATTACAGACACTCAAAAAAACTATGGCTCCAAATTATTACCACTTCCACAAAGTCGTTGATAAATAAGTATGAGATATTATTTATGGTTTTTAGTCTAAATTAAGTAAGTATAGTTATATCGTCTTACGATAGAAATAAAAACTTAAGTGCCATTAAAAATATGAATACTTGAATAGAGACGCAAAATTCGTAAGTAATTTAGAAGCACCTTTCAGTCGACTAGTTCTATGTAGAGGTTAATATTTTAGGGGCAAAAGTGCTCGAATAAAAGGCTAAGGCTTGGTTCATTATCTGAGTCTAGTTTCTTAGTACTTTTGCATTCAAAATTAATTAAAATATCTGTATTTGGGAATAAAGTTAGTAATTGTGCTTGCCAGGCATTAAGTTCAGTATTCAAAGAAGATTTATGTTGTAGAAATAGTTTCAATAAATTTTGTGAGAGTCAGTGTCTTTACTGGTTTTTAGGGTTCCGTACCCAAAGGGAAAAAGCGGGACCCTATTGCTAAGATTTCGCTGTTCGTCCGTTTGTCTGTCACAAGGCTTTATCTCATGAACCCTGATAGATAGATAGCTAAAATCTTCACAGATGATGTATTTCTGTTGCCGCTAAAACAACAAATACTAAAAACAGAATAAATGAAATGTTTAATTTGCTATATAACAAAGATGATGTTTGTGTGTGCAAGCGTTCCCGTAATACCGACGCAGATGCGCAGAGAAGGAACACCTCAGGGTTTTTAGTGGGTACATCGCCTCAGGTGGGACTCCCACATAACAACCCTGCCTCCTCAGCGGTATCCATAAAGAATTTTCCCTGGGAAAAAAAGCCGAATCATACAATTCGGCGAATGTGAAGTTAGCTACAAGCTGCGCAATATCCAATCCTGTTCGAAGCTCACATAAAGCTGCGCGTTGATTGGATTTCGCACAAATTGTACTTAAATCACATCTGCCGACTTGTATGATTCAGCCTATAAGATGGAAAAAAAATGACATTGAATATTGTCAAAATTAAAAATATTAATACCTAAATTGTAGAGTACAAAACTACTACAATTTTCAATATAATTGTTACTTATAGCGAGCACCGCCTCACTATATTTTAAGTGACATACTTAAAACTGAAAAACCGTTTGGCTTCAACATAGACCCGGGGCCGCGGGGATCTCCGCCAGGAAATGCCCTCAAAGGCCTCGGGGGCCATATTTCATTACTTTCATGGCGTTTTTATCGATTTTTATATCACTATCGATTTAAATCTAACACGGCTGACAATAACATTTTTGATTTTGTATATTTTTTTTGTGTATAACCTCGCATAACTTTGTACATAGTGGTCCGATTTTGATAATTCTTTTTATTTGAAAGAATATACTTTGAGATTGGTTCTGTTTAAATTTTATTGAAATCAGCTGAGCCTTTTTTGTTAAATCAATAATAATGTGAAAAATGCAACATCGATCCGTGCGAACTATTCGCGAATTCTGTACACGGTTGAAGTCGGTTGTGCCATTTTTTGCGAAAAAAATTATTGAAACACGATTTTGATTTGATAACCACTTGACTTAGATTGTGAGGGTTGGTGAAATGGACAAATTTAACAAAGAATACTGTGTAAACTTAAAATATGAATTCCTGAATAGCGTGTAAAACTACTAGAATTTTCAATATGGTTGTTATTTTATCACGAGAACTGTTGTTTAAATACAGTCACACGTTTAACTTTAATAAGCGTTGGTGAACTCGGGTATTAGACTGTGAGGGCAAGTGAAATGGAAAAATTTAGCAAAGAATACTGTCTAAACTACAAATATGAATTTCTGAAATGTCAAACCATCCCATTGGTTTTTGACATAATTTAACCAAAAAACACTACATACTTTGTACGGTCGAGTAAAAGTAACATCATTCGCCCAAATTCAAAACTGCGATTCATATCCGTAAATCAAACCGATTGGCCTCAACACAGACCCCGGGCCGCGGGGAGCTTCGCCAGGAAATGACCCCAGAGGTCCCGGGGGCCATATTTCATTACTTTCATGGCGTTTTCATTGACTCCAGACACGATTCTGCTTTATCATTTAGTTGATTTGGAACTATGAGGGTCGGGAGTAAAATAGGGATTTTGGTTAGTATTTTAACCGTTATTGGTTTTCTGGCTGTAACGAAATAGGGTAGGGATGGGGGGATATAAATGTTTAGTTTGTCATCTTTTAGTAAACTTAAGTGATTGGCATAAATAACTTTTAATGACTTCTTAATACGGGTAATATAGTTAATTCATTTGGAAACCATAATCTAGAGTTTGTGCAAAAAGAGAAGCGTCGTAGGTGAGGTCGCCCGTGTGCCTTTTTACTTATTTTGTTACGTTGACAGCACTGCTCTGTCATTGCTAGTACAACGAACAGTGTTTGATACTTGGTAGACAGCAATTCGGTTTTCATCAGTACTCGTGTTTACCAAGTATAGTCGGTACCTTGGCTGATGATTAATTGATGATTATCTTGTTAGTTCACCGTAACGCCACGACGGTTCTCTTTTTGCACATACTCTAACAAAAAATCAACATATAAATACACAAAATATAATAACACAGGCACGTGTAATTCAATAAAACTGACACTCAAATATGAAATCGTTTTTCACTCTGAATTTTTGACAGCAACTTACAACTTAGGATTTGTTTGTGAATGTTTGTTTGGACTAGAAATAAAAATAAAATAAATAATAATATAGCATGCAATTTGGAACGTCTTTAAAAAGTAAAATTTATTTTCTTTTTTTATTGTACTTACAACACTTTAAATAAACATTTCGCAACATGCCGGAAAAAGGCTTTAAACATTAAAGTCACAAACTACCCACCCCCACTCGGTGGCATACTAACACTACCTTTTATCTTCATTATTCGTATTCCAATGACCACAGAGGCTACAATCGCAGAGCTGGCACTAAACGCATTTCATTTGTTTACATCCCAAGTCACGACCGGCGGCCCGGCATAAAATCAAATCAACCCACTAATAAACCAAAGGCAATCCCGACCCACACATGCCGAATGAGTACTGGAGGTACAGTAATAGAGAGTAAAGAATAGACATCGGTGATTAGAAAGAGATAATCTGGTGTTTACGGCTTTGTACAGTCCGAATTATACATGTTCGTGAAGAAGTTAGTGACAAACTGCGCAATATCCAATCAACATCAAGCTTTAGGTAAGCTTCAGTCAGGATTGGATATTACGCAGCTTGCAGCTAACTTCCCATCCGCCTACTTGTATGATTAGATTATGATAAGTCATATTTATATTTGTCTCATTAGCTATAATTGGTCAAATTATAAGCCACAAATGTGAGGTTTATCTCTAGTTTGCCTGCAAAAAAAGAGTTTTTCCTATACTGCGGGTTCGTCAAATGGTGTTTGGTGAGAAAAAGATAACGCTCTACAAAGCGGTGATACCCGATTATCTCCGATGCCCATTTTTTATTTGCACGTACTAATCGTTGCGGTTTTTCATCATGAGGGATATAAATTGCACAAAAATATGCGATATCTGTGACGGGAAAACTTTTGTAATGCTGCATCAGTAATAGCTATATTAAATAGACATTCAGTTTTGTTGCTCATGGAAAGTGGTCACAAAAGTGGGCAACACGTACTTATAAATAAATCTACGCACTGCCACTCGTAGAGTAATCTATACAAATATCAGTTAAAATCCGGTATTTCGATAACATTGGAATATAATAATAAAGATAATTAGGGTTCCGTACTCAAAGGGTCAAAACGGGACCCTATTACTAAGACTTCGATGTCCGTCTGTCCGTCTGTCTGTCTGTCACCGGGCTGTATCTCATGAACCATTATAGCTAGGCAGCTGAAATTTTCACAGATGATGTAGTTTTGTTGCCGCTATAACAACAAATATGTACTAAAAACAGAATAAAATAAATGTTTTAAGGGCATACAACAAACGTGATTTTTAGGAGTTTTTTTCTCGCTATTAATAACGGAAAGAGGTATTGGGCTCCCATACGGTACGGAACCCTTTGTGTGCGAGTCCGACTCGCACTTGGCCGATTTTTTTCTAATACAGCCTAAATTTATAAATATTCTGTTCGGTTTAGGAAGTCAGTTAATTTTTTAATAGCATAGAGCCGGTACAGTTGGTTGTTTGGTCTTTTGTATAGTATAAAGAAGACAAATAAGAATCCTAATTTGGCAAATTAGTAACTTAGAATTTTCTAAAGCTAAAGCACTGACATTTATTACTTTCCAGCCGTTCAATTTAATATGGCTGCGGGATTCCGAAACGGCACGCTTTTTTTCCGGTCACAGTGAATTATGGCGCAAAACTCGAACTTTGAACGTTTTTTGTAACCGTTCATTCGAAATTTGAATTAATAGTTGCAGTTGGTCAACGGTAAATAGAATAACGGAAAATGAAATCCCTCATTGGAAAATAGAATTGTATTTTGTTGCCGTAAAAGAGCTTACCGATACTTTTATTTTATTTAGTTTTCATTTGCATTTGTTTCCGTGTAGACAACGTCAGTTTCAGTCAGTTACACACCACTGGCTTTTTGGTGAAGAAAAACATCGTGAGGCAACCTACATATGTACGTTCGAACTTAACCGATGGGCTGAACACTTCAGTGACGTACTGAACCCAGCCAGTCATGGAGCGGATCTCTCTTACATCAACTCTCTGCCAAGTTCACCCATAACCCCAGAACTTGGTGACCCGCCAAGTTTTGAAGAGTTTCTTCGGGCAGTGAATCGACTCAAAAATGGAAAAGCAGCTGGCTCGGATAGTCTACCAGCTGAACTGTACAAATATGGTGGGCCCAATGTTCAAAATAGACTATTAGAGCTAGTGTTGCGAGCTTGGGATACTGGTGAAATTCCTCAGGATTGGAAAGACGCCACTATCTGCAAACTTTATAAAGGTAAAGGTGATGCTTCCGACTGTGGTTCCTACAGGGGCATCACATTGCTCAGTGCGGCAGGCAAAATACTAGCCCATATTATAAATCAACGAATAGGAGAACTCGCGGAACGCATCTTACCTGAATGCCAGTGTGGGTTCCGTCCGGGCAGAGGCACGGTTGATGCTATCTTTATCGTCAAACAGTTACAAGAAAAATCATTAGAACAACACCAACCACTTTATATGTGTTTCGTCGATTTGGAAAAAGCTTTCGACCGCGTGCCGAGATCTGCTCTATGGACAGTCCTCCTAAAATCTGGTTGCCCTGAAAAGTTTGTTAACTTGGTACGTCAATTTCATGATGGCATGAAAGCCCAAGTGCAGCATGAAAACGACTTCACAGACCAATTTTCAGTCACCAGTGGTGTCAAGCAGGGATGTGTAATGGCTCCGTCTCTATTTGCACTCTACTTTGCCGTCGTACTGAGAGACTGTTTCGGGGACAACATGGGACAAATATGTCTGAGCGTCAGAACTGATAAGAGCGTTTTCGACCTAGGTCGGTTTAGAGCAAAACGTTTGGTGCAAGACCTCTCAATCGTGGACGCACTTTATGCGTTTGTCTGATGGCCAACGATGCCAGCAGCCTGCAACAACATTTAAATTGCCTCAATCAATCGTGTCAAAGGTTTGGTTTAGTCATAAGTACCTCGAAGACTCAAGTGCTGAAACAACCTGCACGTGGTACGACTCCAGACCCAACACCGATATCATTGGGCGGGAAGGCACTAGAGGAAGTTACATCTTTTCGATATCTCGGGAGCGTTGTCCGCGATGATAACCGCCTGGACACCGAAATCTCCTCACGAATTGCAAAGGCGGCTGCATCATTTGGCATGCTTCGTGGGAGAGTTTGGGACTCACATGACCTGCGACTACACACAAAATTAGCAGTGTATAAGGCAATAATCCTACCAATATTGCTTTATGCCACTGAGACCTGGTGTCTCTACAAAGGCGATATTAAGCGCCTTGATACTTTTCACATGAAGTGCCTAAGATCGATACTTCACATTAAATGGCAAGACCGAGTATCAAATTCTGAAATACTCAGACGAACTAAATTAAGTGGCATTGAGTCTATGCTTATAAGAGGACAATTGAGATGGTACGGTCATCTTGTACGTATGAGTGACTCCAGGCTGCCTAAAGCTGTCTTCTATTCACAGCTGAAGAAGGGGAAGCGCACACCTGGTGGTCAATACCTACGCTATAGAGATGTCCTAAAGCGCCATCTTTCCGCACTAGACATCCCGTGCGAAGGTTGGGAAGAGCTGGCGCAACAGAGGCAAGAGTGGCGCAACTCTGTCTATAAGGCTGTCACCATCTTTGAGGAAAAGCGTCTACAAGATCAGGACGCCAAACGCCTTATCAATAAGACCCGCCCAAAGCCTTCCTACACCTACACATATAACGCCAGTGGCCAGTTGCACTGTGCGTCCTGCAACAGGTCATTCAAAAACAAGTTCGGTTTTGCGAGCCATGTAAGAGCTCATAACCGTTAAAAGCTAGCCAGGGATCGCCATTGACGGACACGTCAAGGAGGACGATATATGTACGTCCGTAGAAGAATTACGATGGAGTTTGTAAATCCACCAACCCGCACTGGGCCAGCGTGGTGGAAATGGCCCAATCACCCTTCGTTGGTAGCCCTACGTCCTGCACTGGACTATTAAAAAAAGGCTGGTACAGTACTGATAACGACAAATAGTTATTTTATTTGCGTTGCTATTAACATTTTACTGTGTATTATTTTTAAAATGTTTTATTTTTGAACATAATACAGAGTTATTGTGTACTACGGGACTAATCGCGTACTAAAATTACAATATAAGTAAATACCTCAATTATTAATTAATTTCGTAATTTTAATGCGCGATTAGTCCCGTAGTACATAATAATAATGTGTTCAAATCGCGAAAGTTTAAGAACAACATAATACAGTGTTACTTTGCGCAAAGTACTAGAATTTTCATAGATGGATATAATTATTCATCATTATATACAACATTTACTATGGCACTACACTTACGACATGCTACATCGCGAAATTCGAGTAGAAATATCCTGACCCATCCAAAACAAATCATTAATTCTCGAGTAAATAAATGAAAAAGCAAACATCTGTTGTATACGTTTTAACGATTGTCGATTTCAGTGTTGGCCCCATAGTGAATAATAATTGTTCTTAATAATATAATATGCAAAAAAAAAAACACTTTACAAATCAATACAATGTACTCGTACTTGTTAAATATACACAATAAATGTCGTATGATATGATGTCAAGAATTAATGAAGGTTTAAAATAATGCTAAATTCTGTTTACTACTAATAGATTACATTATGTAAAATTACTGAAAATTTACGCTTTTGCTCCAGATTTAAACGTAAAGTTTTAAATTTCAAGTATTATGCAGATATTTTATAGCACTTGAATAATGAATCTTCAAGCTGCGGTCATACACGCACCAGCAAGAAGACTGCAAGAGTAACTGTTATAAATTATACCAAAATTGATTTGAAATATCACTAATATGTCATTGCTTTTGTAGTTATTTTTACATGTGTGTCGATGTAGAAATTAGACTTGTTATTTACTTTTTAATAAAAAAAATTGTCTATTAAATGTTTCGATCTATCCTTAAGTTTCAAGCGGTAAAAATTGCTGTTGCATATTTCTTTAGGAATAATTACTATTATTCAATAAAAATCGAGAGTGCGTTAGAAAACCCAGAACTTTTAGGAAAATAGTTTCATGATAAAACTTATGCACGCGAGATCGTTTTCAGAGACAAAGATATTCGTAAAAGAAACAAATTTACCGATACGAGTATAGTCCAGCGCATTAAAAAATTTAAATGGCAGTGAATAGTGAAAATATTACAAAAGGTTGATGACTGATAAGGTCGAAATGTTCTCGCGTGGAGACTACGTATAGAGAACATTCATATATTATTAATCTGTTCAAGGCCGCAGGAAAATCTTTTAAGGGAAGGCTTGTGACTAGCATTGGTCGTCCTGGTATTAAAATTATGATGAATTTTGTTTATGCTTTTCTTTTTTGCGGTATAAAACTTAAAGTTAATATTACCGAACCAAAAGTAGTTTACATCAGTAGTCGTGTTCATTGCGTAGGTTTGTCCGGGGCATTACGTCGCTCACATACGCATCGCTAATGAATTGTTGGCAACTTCATTAATATTCCGGATTATGGAAAGTTCGGATTAATGGGTTTCGGTGTAATGGAGTTTATATGAGCTTCGGCGAAATAAAATAGAGAAGAAAAATCGGCCAAGTACGAGTCGGACTCGCGCACGGAGGGTTCCGTACTGTATGGGAGCCCCCCTTAAATATTGATTTTATTTTAATTGTATTATTTATTATTGAAGTGAATATAAAATGAAATATTCTGTGAAAATTTCAAACATCTACCTGTTACCATTATTAATGTAGAGCGAAAAACGTCTAAAAATCAGGTTTGTTGTATGGGAGCCCCCCTTAAATATTTATTTAATTCTCTTTTTAGTATTTGTTGTTATAGCGGCAACAGAAATACATCATCTGTGAAAATTTCAACTGCCTAGCTATCATGGTTCATGAGATACAGCCCGGTGACAGACAGACATACAGACAGACGGACATCGAAGTCTTAGTAATAGGGTCCCGTTTTTCCCTTTGGGTACGGAACCCTAAAAATTACTAAGTGCATACAAACGTCAAGTTCAATAGTACTATGGCCTATATGTATAAGCCATATAATTATGTCAAAAAGTACTGTGCTGTAGCAGCTTTTTAATAGTCCACTGCAGGACGTAGGCCTACACACGAAGGGGGATTGGAACATTTCTGCCTCGCTGGCCTAGTGCGGGTTGGTGGAAACACAAACGTCATCGGAATTCTTCTACGGACGTATGCAGGTTGCCTCACGATGTTTTCTATCACCGGAAAGCAAGTAGTGTGCATTCCGTATATAAACTCCAAGGAATTTATTGGCACGGTACCGAGATTTAAACCCACGACCTCACAATTGCAAGGCGTAACTTAACGGAATAACGGAAAATCGGAATAAAAATTTACATAGATACAAATTGCTTACCTCCTTTTTGGAAATTGGTTGAATACTAAGTACGTTAGCTAACCGAACCGAAAAATGTTTTTTTAGTTCTTAAGGGTGTACTCCCGAGGTGGTCACATTTAACTATTGCAGAAATCAGCTGCGCCGTTTTTGAATAATTATTTTTGCAAAAAAATAGCATGACCGACTTCACCCGTGTACAGAATTCGCGAATATTTCGCACGAAACGATGTAGTATTATTCACATGATTGTTGATTCATCAAAAATGGCTCAGCCGATTTCAATAAAATTTTAATGAGACGAATTTCAAAAAATATTCTTTCCAATGAAAAAAGAATGATTAAAATCGGACTACTTTGATAAAATTTTTGCGTGCGTATACATAAAAATAAAAATACGCGTCGAATAAAATTGAGTACCTCCTCCGGTTTGGTTCGTCGGTCAAAAATCAACAGTGATGTAACCAATTCGAGCGAAATATTCGAATTTTGAATTTTGTTTGTTTTACCATTTTTTTGCGAAAAATAATTATTTCTGTCTAGAGTTGTAAAATAAGAAACATCTCACGATTAGAGCAGAAGTAGAACCAAAATAGAGCAACTTTAAAAAAAAAAGAACACTTTACTGAGTAGGTTAATAATAATTTGTCTCAACGTTCGTCGCTGTCATTGTTCCAGACATAGGCTTCCCTTGTATTATAAGTCATCAACAGGTCTTCATGAATTAATTTGTCTTTAGGCTGAATCATACAAGTCGGCGGATGTAAAGTTAGCTACAAGCTGCGCAACATACAATCCTAACTGAAGCTCACAAAAAGCTCCGCGTTGATTGGATTTTGTGCAGCTTGTAGCTAACTTCACATCCGCCGATTTGTATGATTTGGCCTAAAATGATAATAATGTTAAAATGCCAATATTGCTGACTCCACCATAGTACCAAAATAAATAAATAAATATTAGGGGATATCTTACACGCGGTCTCTGACCCCAAACTAAGCAAAGCTTGTGATATGGCTGCCAGAGATTGGTATACTACATAAACATATTTTAAATACATACTTATATAGATAGTACCTTAATAACACCCGGACACAAAGCAAATACCTATGTTCCTCACATAAATGCTTGCCCTGGGTGGGGATCGAACCCACGCCTCTTTGATCCAGAAGTCAAAGTCACTAACCACTGAGCCACCGATGCAGTCTGAATGTAGAAGTAGAAAAAATAAATAAATATAGAAGTTACATCCAAAAACACAGCCTCCGAGGCAAAACTATTCGCAACTTTATGTCTCGTGTCGAAACAAAACGTGAAAAAGTAATAAATTTCATAACCGTTGCGCTAGTTTTGTGAAAAAAGCCTCGCTTTTGGCCTTCCAATAAAATGGCGGCGATACGACACAAAACGAATGCGAAGGGAAAAGGTAAGGCACGTGACCTCCCGCCGCATGGGAAACTTATTTTTGTGCAGTTGCGACTATTGACCTGTGGTTTTTAGGGTTCCGTACCCAAAGGGTAAAAACGGGACCCTATTACTAAGACTTCGATGTCCGTCTGTCTGTCACCGGGCTGTATCTCATGAACCATGATAGCTAGGCAGCTGAAATTTTCACAGATGATGTATTTCTGTTGCCGCTACAACAACAAATACTAAAAACAGAATAAAATAAATATTTGAGGGGGGCTGCCATACAACAAACTTTTTTGCTCGCTATTAATAACGGCAAGAGGAATGGGGCTCCCATACGGTACGGAACCCTTCGTGTGCGAGTCCGACTCGCACTTGGCCGATTTTTTTTTTGATCTACAAAGAAATGAGATAGGTTTTTTAGGTTATACTTCATGCTCTTAACCATGGTAGTGAAGGTGTGGTCAGGGTCGATGAATTGGAGTCACAGCCTTTCTGCTTTGGCATAGGTGTTTGTCAGCTAGTTCTGCATTGCGTCTCCCATTTTATTCAATGGATATGAAGAGTTTATAATGCGTCAAACGTGTGATAACTGGGATGGAGGCGTGAGCAATGGTGGTGTCAAACTCACAAACCTCCGCTACGCTGATGACACGACACTTTTAGCTGCAGACGAATCTGAAATGATTTACCTACAAACGGTATTAGTTCCCCAAATCCTGGCACGTAGACTTAGTGGCACATCTCTTTATACTGAATCTTGATATATTTATCTCGACTCGCTTTGGACTGATTTGGTACTTACACGCAGATCTTGTTTCAATTTTGATACTTAACAATCTTAGCAAATATTGTTGAAATCGTCTTCTACTTTTTGAAAAAAAAAAACGTTTCGTCGAGATTTGTTGAAAAATGCAACATGTAGAAAAAAAACAACATCCGGACAGACGAAATTAAAATTTAACTCTTAAACTTAAAACGGAGATCTCTTTCACTCTGTTTATTATTCAGAAGAACTAGGTACAATAATTTTACAGATTATGCACTGAACGTAAAAAAAAATTAACGTAAGTTAAAATTAAATTCATTATTATAATTTAACTTTTTGAAGTGAAATAAGGTGAGTTCCAACAAGGTTGCGTTAAACTTTTAACGCTACCATGGAGGGGCGGGGTATGAAAACACTGTTGCGTCGAAGTTTCACTTCTTCCGTGCGGAGGGACTCCACCTGCATGTTTTTAAATACATTTTTTTGAGATCCTAGATATCATGTACCAGCAGAGTGCTAGCCAATACAAGTAAAAAACGAGCCCAAACAGATCAGTTTCATAGCACCATATTATTGCATTGTCACGCGATATACACATGCGTGCAAAATTTCAGCTCAATCGGAAACCGAGAAGTTGGTCAAATTTAACTTTACATAACATATTTAGGAACATTCATTGCAAGTTAAATAAAATCTTGTTAAATGCATCGTTTCTTGAGTAAAAACATATACAATGAAATTGCATTTACTAATGGCATTCTTTATTAGCCGTTTGACACTGCTGGACATTGATCTCTAGTAATAATAAATAAGTTTTCAATAATAACGATCACTAAAAGCTAGCCCAGCGCGTTCCCGCAATCAACTCAGACCATTAGGCAGTTACAGCAACTCTTATATTCTTACCAGGAATTTAACTAAATCAAACACATTTAAAGAAACTAAGCGTTTATTTCGATAGCTCACAAAGCAGTAAAAGTACCGTATGTATCTATCTACCTGTAAAGTATTTTATGAGGACGGTATAGAATCGATACTATCGTATCTATTCCACGCAAAGCGGATCGCTAGTCAATCTGCTGCTAGAAATGACGACAATGGCCTTGACTTAAAATAGTATGAATTAAAATGGATGATACCTACTATTATTATAGTATAGTTTGAATCATACTTCTTGGTGACTGTAATGTTAGCTACAAGGTGCGGATAGCCCAATCCTCGTGCAGCTGTTGTGTGAGCTTCGATCAGGATTGGATCATCCGCCGCTTGCAGCTGACGTCACAGGCGCCAAAACGTTTGATTTGGTCTATAACCAATAATATGCTTACGTACACCAGAAAAAATACAAAGGATGTTCACTAATAAGGTGGATAAACGACCTAATCAAGCGGGCAGGATACTACATAGATAATCAGATATATTGTATTGCTTAATATTATAATATCGTATTTGAAATCCATCGGACGTTCTATGGCTGAAAGAATGAAAATGACAGCAGAAAAAATATACCTACACATCAATAACTTTATACAATTTTACGATACTTTGTGAAGAAATTAGTGACGCATGTTAACGCCTATTTTGTAGTCTATCCTTGACAAAACTGTCATTTGGAATTCACTGTTTTTATTAGCTGGTTGCACGGCACTTCCAACCACTACTTCCTATGTACAGAATTACGTGGTCTAGCAGCTTATTTTATGCTTTTGTAGGAGATAACAATTGTATTAAAAACAGTAATATCCTTTGTATTAAATTGTATTCACAATGTAACAAAAAGTGATGCTGCTTTATGATCAGAGATTGAGAAACTATCACGACACTAATGCCAACAAATGGAGCGATCTATCCCACGTCTCATTCCAAACCGGAAGTCCAGACAAGGAATGAAAAATTCTCCGGCTCACCGCAACGCCATATTGCGTTAATTCAACCTTTTGGCCGTTATAACGGATAACGCGCGATAAATCGCCGTTAACGCCGACCGCGTCGATTCGTTACATTACAGAGTTGTGCTAATTGCGTTATTATTACGCTTCGTTGCTGAAACAATGTAGCTGAACGTTTATTTTACGCAATTTTATGTTAAGTGGCACTTCTTAGAGTTGAGACGTAAAGTTTTTGACCGGATAGGATTATTAACATTAAATTAGTTCATATTTTTTAGGGTTCCGCACCCAAAGGGTAAAAACGGAACCCTATTACTAAGACTCCGATGTCCGTCTGTGTGTCTGTCACGAGAATGTATCTCACGAACCGTGATAGCTAGAAAGCTGAAATTTTCACAGTTGATGTATTTTTGTTGCTGCTATAACAACAAATACTAAAAACAGAATACAATGTAATAATACTCGTATATTTCAGGGAGGGCTCCCATACAACAAACGTGATTGTGCAGGAGTTTTTTGCTCCCTATTAATAACGGTAGGAAGAATGGGGCTAAGGGGGCTCCAACACGGTACGGAACCATTCGTGCGCGAGTCCGACTCGCACTTAGCCGATTTTTTTTAATGGGTGCGTTTTCAATTCTATTCTACTGTAGTAGTGTACTGTTTAGGTAACATCAATGAGTTACTACACGTGTACCTTACTTTTTTTAACTATTTTTAAGCTTCATGCTTCATTTGCATTTTAATATGATTATTTAAGTTGTAGGCCGAATCATACAAGTCGGTGGATTTGAAGTTAGCTTCAGGCTGCGCAATCTCCAATCCTGACTACAGCTCACCGTTGATTGGATATCGCGCAGCTTGTAGCTAGCTTCACATCCGCCGACTTGTGTGATTCAGCCTATATATAGGTCACGTATTCACGCATTGTTGTGTTTGATACTTAGCTATGCAATATAAATAAAAACTAGCCGAGCATTTCCGAACAACAATGAATAAACTTTTTCCTTTTCACCATACCTATCGATTTGCATAGTCATTGCGTATAAAATAGACTTCAATGTCAATGGCTTTCAATATAGAAAAGTGGCCGGAAGGACTGTCGTAGTCCAAATTATGTACCTATTTATACAGGGTGTCACCATGATCGTCAGACAAATTATAACATAAGAAGTAATAAAATTAATAAATAAAAAAAAAGCCTTTATTCAAACATCATATTACAAAATTAAAAATTCATTACATAACTATTTATCAATTAAATTATCATTATCAATTAATTTATTTATGTCAATCATCTATAAGTCGACGCCAATGTCTGTTTGCCTTAAAAAGGCCTCCTCCAGTTGTCTCGATGAATTATAAAATAGATCTTATTCATCATCGCTAAAAATCGGTTATCGGATATACTATAATCAGTTGATGTAGATTGTTTTAAAGATTATAATATGTTAATCAATTAATAAACATTGAGCTTGAAGAAATGTATAAAAAGTAAGTAAGTAAATTCATATAGGCCGGGTGGCTAGCCTTAGAGTCAGAGTTTTTAATCCGCCTGACGGCCTCTGACATGGCAAAACAATCAATATTTTAAAACAAAAAACAAGCCACGTCGATAGGATAAATGGTTAGAGTAAACGGAGACTACAATTATCATGTCATCCGAGCCACGGGAGCGCTCATTTGGAAATGCCACTCGCGGTCACCCATCCGAAGACTGACCGTGCCGAACGTTGTATCCTAATATATTTGTACATAGTTTAAAGAAACACTCTGAAAAATGAAAAGTAGTTTAAAGTAGCTGAGTAAAACCATTATGTTTTATTCTTACACTAGCGACCCGCCCCGGCTTCGCACAGGTGTATACATGTAAACCTTTCTCTTGAATCACTATATCTAATTAAAAACCGCATCAAAATCCGCTGAGTAGTTTTAAAGATATAAGCATACAGAGGGACAGACAGCGGGAAGCGACTTTGTTTTATACTATGTAGTGATTATCCCATATTAAATAATATATCATACAACTTCCTGACCAGGCAGTGACAAATACTTGGGTGACAAATTTAAATTCAGTCTAAGAGTTAGCTGTTGTCCTTGTGCTTTTATGTGTGTCCATGGCACTTTGGACAAAGTGGAGCTTACGGCATACGGGCACTGATTGTGCTGATTTTTCGTCATGATGTCAGCGTGAATCGTTATTTGTAATCTCTAGACAGGTTGAAGGTGAATCTCTGTATTTAATTTCAAGAATCTCATTAGTACGGAGCGGGATTTATCTCAACTGACGACCAATGTCATATCAAAATCGTGGTGTTAAAATTGAAATAAGCGTTAGTGAAAAGTTCTCCTACTAGGCTACCTATAAAGAGACCACCGTTTGTTTATCAGCCTTTTACCGGATTCACTTCGGAGAGTGCGCCCAGGAGTTGCACAATCTGGTCCCACCTGCCCCTTTCTTTATCGTACGGCTGGACAGACGCGACCAAAGCGCCACCCTTGAACAGCCAGAATGTGGAACGCTTTGCCTGTGTCTGTCTTCCCGCTAAAGTACAACGTGGGCGTCTTCAAATCCCGAGTAAATAGGTATCTTCTAGATAAGTGTGCTACAACCTAGACCGCTCATCTGCTCATCAGGCAGTATGTGGTCAAACGCAAACCTATTCAGAATTAAAAAAAAACGTGATTTTGTGGTAAACTTACAGCATTTGTTAAAAGTGTCCGGAAAGTGGAATCGATATAATTTTCCCATCTCTATTAAGTGGTTGTTCAATTCCCTGCAGTTGCAATAGTCGCAGTGAGTTAGAATGTTTAGCGTACTTTAGTGTTGCCTGCATTTAATTCGCTCAAACGGACAATCGAGTTATCTCGCGTTGTTTTATAGCCGTTCCAAACAGGCTATGCGCGTTGTTACAATGAATATGTTTTAATTAAATTACATAAGTGATCGTTTAGTTTGTTTAGTATGAAACTACCGTGTTTTGTTTAGATTGGAAACATATGTTTGCTTTACTTTTATTAAAACTACTTAGGTACGTACCCAAAAACAGGGATGTTATAAGATGTGTATGACGGTTGTTCTGCCAAACGAATTAAAGTAAACTAATTAAATGCTAATCAAATCTTCAAAGCGCACTTATCAACTTTATTAGAAATATACCTATTTTAAATAAATTTATTATAAGTAGTAATAGTCATTTTGTAAAATGTCATTATGTTTGCGTAGGAGACGGGCTGTCTCATTTGGTAGAACGTCCGGCTAGTGATCCGAAAGGGCAGGTTCAAATCCTGCGTTCGCTTCAGATTTTTGAAATGCTTATCACAAAATATTTTGTCATCTCTCTTTGAGATAAAATAGAGTGTGAAAAGCACTCTAAATAAAATCATATCAGTCATTACGTAATTACCAGTTATGAAATAAATGATTATGATTATGGCAAGGAATTTTAATGTGAATGTGATATGACAATCATGGCTTTCGACAATATTACAAATAAATATAGCTGCTCTAATTGGAGTACAATCGCCTTACAAACATGAGGGGTGGGTTCAAACCCTATCTACAGGGTTATCCAGAACTGGTGTACTAAAACGAAAGGTGATTTAGACTATTGTAATGAACGAACTTTACTATCGGGCCAAACCGAAATTAGCGAAAAAATCCGCTGTTTCATACATTTTGTCGATTCAAAGTTGCAGTTCTGTATGGAGCAGCTAATATTTTTTTTCGATTTTTGGCCCATGGTAAAAATTGTTCATAATGATAGTCTTGATCACCTTCTTTCGGCTTATTACGTACAGATACCCTAATGCAAAGAAGATAATATAATTATATAATACTAAGGTATAAGATATATAAAGTATCTAAAGAAAAAAACAAAGGTATAAGATCAAATAATACTAAGATATTTAGGGTTTTCAGTGGAGGAAAACGTCGTATAGTAAAGTAGTAAGTACCTTCAGGCGTCCGTAGAAGAAATTTGATAGCGCATGTGAATTCACGAAGCTGCACCGACCCTGCGTCATGGATATGGTCCAAGGTCCGTGGGTAAACCTGCTATGTTCAATAATGAAGGAATGTGAAACATCAAACGTCATTAAGTCAAAACGATAAAGTACAGTATGGTTTCTTAGTACCAAGCTCGGCATTTCTCAGATAACCTCAGCTATACAGACAGGTAGACAAGTTCCCATACAAATGACTCGCTTTCCCTTATTATTTTCGAGCTAGAGAACTTTATTCATTAAATTCTTAGGGCGAGGAATGTAATCTATTCGGGACACCTGTCGGCCGCGACTCGCTCGTTGCTGTATTAATTGTTAAGTGGATGGTAAACGGGGACATAATATTCCTGTACTTATTCGGAATTACATAATCATTGATGTATACTAGTAGTTCTCTGAACAGCAGGTGTTGCAACACATCTCTTTAACTGAATCTTTATATGCCTATTACTTGACTCGCTCTTCAATGTTGTTAGGATTACGATACTAAATAATTTTACCAAATATTATCATCGGAATCAGCTGATAAATAGTCAGACAGCAAACTTGCCCTCTTTTTGAAGGAAATCCCCCCTAATAAAAATTGCCGACGACAAAAAAATCTATTAATAGGTACATATAGTATCTTGCCAAATATTATCATCGGAATCAGCTGATAAATAGTCAGACAGCAAATTTCCTCTCTCTTTGATGGAAATCCCCACAAATCAAAAATCGCTGATGTCATAAAATCCATTAACATATTTATAGAATATGTGTACCATGTTTATAGAAATTCGTGGATAAATGTTACTTGTAGACAAAAATCAACATCCGAAATGATGAAAGCAAATTCGTTGTCTCATAACACAGACCTCGCTTTGCTTCGGGCAATTAAAGAGTGGATGACTTGTGTGAAAGATTTAATAATATGTGAGAGAAAAGACTTCTTGATAAGATGGCGTATTAAAGAGAGAAATTGCGAAAGAAAACGTGCTGTGCTGAACCCACCTAGTAGGATTAGGGCAAGAAAATTATGATGATTCGAAATTATACCTTAGTAATACTTTGAAAGCATTTTCTTCTAAAAATGTGAAATTAAAAAGTTTAGTGTGACAACATACCGGCAAGCGCAGTGGATATCAACCCACAAGGTGGACTGACAAACTTATTAAAATCGCAGAATCGCGCTGGATGCAAGCCGCTTTCATATGAGAGATCTATAAAAAAGGCCTGTGTCTAGCAGTGGACGTCATTTGGCTGATGGACGGATGGATAATTTTAAATAAAATTCTAAATTTGGATATATTCAATTTGGATATTTGCTGTTAATTATGTACTAATTGGAAATAAATAAATTTCTCCGTTCTATTTTTATTTAACTTGATATCACAAAACATCTACCTACACAACTACCTACTACACACAACTACCTACATCAATAAAAGGTAGATCAGATCTGAAATAGAAATCCCATTACGCAGGTCCAGAAACTACATTGTAAAAAAATCCTAGATTGACATCTTCGGTTGAAGTTCAATTCTAAATCGAATATCACAAATGTATCGATTTATTTTGATGGCAGTCTTTATGTCTCCTTAGTTAATCGGATGGGCGTGAAAAACTTACACTTCTGACTGAATATTTCATTTCAATATGATAACCTTGGTTCTTAAGCCAACCAGGAGCCTTAGCATGGGTTCGTTTACTAAACGAAAACTACTTATTATCGTTTTTGATTGACTCCATATATTTTTGTTACACCTTCATACGAGTAGTTCTTCACAAAAGCGCTTCACAAAACTATAAAGGGCCAAATACCTTAACTGTACGTATATACTTTGTTTGTTTTGTTGTAGGAGAAAGCTACTGTAGTCATTGTTCACAAATAAACTCATACTAAGAGCTCAGGTCGTCCGGCGGCCGCTTAAATGAATATTTTATGAGTGGTATCGATTAATGCGATCTATGTGGATTATTTCTCGGCACACCGCCATTAAGGAGTGTCGTTAGGGCAAAAATGAACTTTTGTTCGCGGTACGGTAATTTGATTCGATGGATAAGCTTTTAATTATTCACGCCTATTAGTATAAAATCAAAGTATTAATACCCATTTATTGAGTCAAACATGAATGCAATTGTCAGATGTGCCTCTAAAACGTATACAGGGTTATTTTTAATCAATTAGCATCCTTTTAGCGGCTTATTCTGTACATCAAAACTAACAACTTTTATTCTGCAACTTTTGTAAGAACTCAAAAAAATTTAAAATCAGCAGTTCCACACATTTTGTCGCAGGTGAACGATATTTTGCTATGTAACAACAAATTATTTTTTTGAGTTTTGCAAAAGTCGCAGAACAAAAGTTGTTAGTTTTGATGAACAGAATAAGCCCCTAAAAGGATGCTAATTGATTAGAAATAACCCTGTATATTCTTAAACTGATGTGAAACAATTTAACTGGTATATTGAATATTTTGGGAGGAGTTATGTAGTTCAAATTATTACCATAGTAAGTGCAACCAGCACCTACTTCTTAAACAGTAAGAAGTAATAGACAATAAACTCGAACTTAAATATAATAGAAAAAATCTAAGCTAAAAGATCTGGTCTGATCTTTATTGCGTATGATAACGTACCCATACTACATGACTTATTTTAGCAACTTTTGACCTCACGGCCCTTTACAGATCGCTCAAAATTAATATTTCTAAACTGATACGACAGTGTAGAACCATTTTGTAATCAGTTCCTCAAATTATCACCATGAAAACTTTGTGCGATTTTCTAATCCAGTAACAAAGTATCTATCGACAAGAAACTTGGGTCGTTTTCACCAAAAGTGGCGCAGCAAAATCCGTAGCCACCCCGGAGAAACTTCTGGCTTTGTTTACTCGGTCCGGGGGCAAATCACCCATCTGAGGTTGCATCAGAGGTGCCCGGAGCCGATAACAAGGTAAACAACGGAACAAAATGCTCTGAATGGTCCGTTTTACAGATAATATCCCAAATTCTCGCTGCAGGATAGCCAACAGCGCATTGCAGCCTGCGTGCGAGTTCTTCAAATGACGATCGTTCACCAACAAGTCTACAAAGTGCCCTTTCTTAGGCAGCAGCAACGGGTGGCGTGTCGAATAAGGCAAATTGGCATTTCGTAATCGTCCTCCAACCCGGAGTAATCCCGACTCATCAATAAACGGGTGAGCTCCTTTCAGCCTAGGAGGATCCCGGTTTAATGCTTTCTTCTCGGCTCCAAAATTTTCTTCCTGCACGATTCGCACGCAGTGGTGCAGCGCATGTCCCCGCTCATCCGGAGTGAGGGTACAGGAGAGCACCTTACGGTCAGGGTGCTTACCTTTTGCTTGACCTTTAATAATATAAATAGATAAATTTTTAGTCGTGAGACCGGTCAGCTTGTCTTACATTTTCACATAAAAAGTAGTATAAAGCCGCAGCATCAAAAGTAGCTGACCATACCTGGAACGCGGCATTCTTCACGGTAAATTTGCCAATGAGATATCGTATCGGGTTTACGCTTCTAAAACGCGTTGAAAGGCCGGACACGTCTAAAAATTGAATTCCTACAGTTATTTATGTACCTAGCTCAAGTCATCACATTAACATTTCTCTGTACCAGCACCGACTTTTTCTTAAACATCGCAATAGAAGACAAAAAACTCCATCTTAAAATTAATAGTAGCAAAAACCGAATTCAAAATGTCTATTTCCTACTCTATTGCATAAGAAAACGTACCCATCGTGACCATTTTTGCAATTTTTTCTTATTTTAACCTTTCAAAAGTCGTAAAAAAACCGCAGCATCAAAAGCCGCTGACCGTACCTAGAGCGCGGCATTGTTTACTGTAAATTTTCCAATGAGATATCGTATCGGGTTTAAACTTCTAAACCACACAAAAGCCGGATCGCTAAAAAATGATGTTATTAAACTACCTAATACAATTGAGCAAAACTATACAATTTGTTACAAGTTTTCATCTAGCTTAAAATCATCACCGTAAAGTTTTTGTATACATTTTAATAAGCCATGTTTTCTTTTCAGTGTTGGTGACAAAGTATCTATTATATAGGCAAAAAAGAACTTAACTTCTGATAAAATAAATAGAGAAATTTTAAGTCCGGGGACGGCGGGATAGAGGCATCAACCTGTTTGCCACTTTATTACATAAAAAAGCCGTAAAAAGCCGCAGCATCAAAAGCCGCTGACCGTAACGGGAGCGCGGCATTCTTCACGGTAAATTTGCCAATGAGATATCGTATCGGGTTCACGCTTGTAAACCGCGCTGAAAGGCCGTATCGCTCAAAAATGATATTCTCGCTGAATGCTGGCCCAACGCTGATGCGGTGGGACCGGATTATGGTGGTAATGATATCTGGGTGCAAGCATCATCATCTTTCCGTTTTAAAATGAATAACTTTTAAAATAATATAAAGGTTTCAAGTTCAAAGTAAAATCTTAAAAATCGTACTGCTTCGATTTCGGTTACAACGTCGCTTACCATCAGGCGAGTTGATGTTCAAACGTGAACTTAAGAATAGAACAATAAGAATTTTTATTGAAATAGTAGCTACAAAGATGTTCGTTATAATTAAATTGGTATCAGGAAACATATTCTTAAAAATATCATTGGTTTGTTTCAGCCAAAAGACGTACACTGCTGGACATAAGCCTCCCCTAAAGATCTCCAATAAGACCAGTTCGTAGCGGCTTGCATCCAGTGTGATCCTGCGGTTTAACGAGATCATCCGTCCACCTTGTGGGCGGACGTCCTACGCTGCGCTTAAAAAATATTTTAGACGAAAACCCTAAAAATTCAAAAAAAATGTAGAAAAGTTTAACGCCTAAAGTTTAAAGCAAACAAAATATTTGCGAAACAATTTTGATGATTCAATCTTTGTTTCTCTTCTCCCTCATATTTTTATCCAATAATATTAGGTATGACAAAGGTACGTTATGAAACTATTCCACAGGTATTATGCAGAACTAAATCTCTACCTTCAACAAATACACACACTAGGTGCAGATGTACGAGCGATGAGCGACACAGCAAATGCATTTGTGTATTGACACGGGCGCTGCCGCCGGCAAACACATAACTACACAGATTTGAACTGCTCGGTCAACACGGTGAGCCGATACTGCGTAAATCTTACGTGTTGGGCCACTCACTTTACGTATGCACAAGCGTGTACCACAAACTTATTTTCAGGCATGTATGTAAAATATCAGTAAATATCTTAACTACATGTTATTTTTGTTACTGCAGTGTTTATAGTGAAGCATTGTGTAATTTACCGCTCGTGTAGTAGCGTAGCGTAGCTCATTACGTAGTATGTGAAGCGTAGCATTTGTAGCGTAGTATGAATAGCGTACCATGAGTATCGTAGCTCATTGCGTAGCATATGTCGCTTAACTTGTAACGTAGCATGCACAGAACAGCCAGGTAGCATGTGTAAGGTAACTCAAAGCAAAGTATTTGTAGCAGAACTTGTAGTGATCCATGTGTAACGTGGGTCATAGCGTAGTGTAGCATAGCCCATAGCGTAGCCTGTATAATGTAGCTCAAAGCGTAGCATGTTTAGCGTAGCATGTTTAGCGTAGCATGAGTAGCGAAGCTCATAGAGTGGAATATGTACCGTAGCTTATAACGTCACATAAAAAGCGTAGAGTATAGTGTGGCATGTGTAGCTCAACAGAAAAAATGCTAGGTCAATGCGCAGGTCATAAATTAAAGATAAGATAACGTAGCAGTCGTTGCAATCTTGGGTAAACTCGTCCTAGTACTTATAGCGTATGTGTAGCGTAGCGTTCAAGTAGTAAATTGACGCGCAATGAAAACGAGCTGGAATCTTTGTCGAGCGGATTGAAAACTTTGACAAGGTTCCATCCCATTACTAACATGGAAAATTATCAAATATGAGAACTGTTATTTTCAAATTATGTTTTATTACTTTCACAACACGCTACACAAACAGAGAACCATCAGGAGCTGCGTAACCCATATAATGTAGAAATTTGACATAGTGCTGAAGTCAGCTTTGTAGTTCTTGCTTAGCGTATGTAGTATAGCAATAGTTTCTTGTACATTGATTCTGGTACCTTATTTTATTACAAAAAAATTAGTCAAAACTCTCGTGTAATAGCTCTACATCTTCATCGATAACAATAAATAGGAGCGCAATCCGATCGGCGTCGTCGCGTGCCGCGGCAACCTAATGGACTATTACGAATGTGGACACACCCTTATTCGTTATGTACGGCATGCATTATGCACCGCATGTCTTGAATTATGCCTCGTAGTTTCCGCTTTTACCCCGCGTCTGGTTTTCAGAAATATAATCGAATATGAAAATTTCGATCTGCATCTTAAAACGTGTAGAAGTCGTTGCAACAATGCTTATTAGTTTTATACAAAATACAAAAAGGGAGAATATTTTTTGTAAATGATACATGTTTATAAAATTATACAGAAACTCTGCCAGCTGCTCCAGCGTAAACTGTATTGCAGCAGTCTGTGTCTTTCTCAATTAAATATTTAAACAATTTTTTTATGTTGAGTATTATAATATTTTTTTAGTTACGGGCTACAGTTTGGATAAGAAAATATTTTGATTTTACTTACGAAAGGCAGCCATACAAACATAAATCAAAGTTAAAATATTTTTCTACAAAGTAAATAAGTATTTAATGACTTTTTTACATAACATGGAGGACTGATATTCAATAGGTTAAACAGTGCTCGAATAGAGACTACCTTCTAGCAGGTGCAACGTAGAATGTTCACCCACAATAAGGAGAGATAAACATACTAAGGCCGTGGGATCACGCTGCACATAAACATATTTCTATCAGTCACAATAAGGATCTATATGGGAAGTCTAAGTCACATGGCTGAAACGACGAATGACGCCAAAAAATACCCTTTTTTTTAATATCAAGAAACAAATCGTCAGTAACATTGAAACGGCTTTACAAACACATAAAAGCTAAAACCCCACATCACCGGTACGCATCAATCAAAGCCAAACAAGCATTTTTACTCAGAAAAGTTTGAACAATTACCGCCAACTCTGGCCAAACTTCTGATATTCGTAATCCGCACAAAGTGCTAACTCGGATCTGAGGCATGAAATAGTTACAGCTTTCATCTGAGCTGTTTCACTGGACTCTGGAATTTATTTTTAACACAAAAAAGGGTGTTATCTACAAGTTTTTAAATTACTTTTCTGCGCCGCAAACTACAATCCGAGTCCTTTGTTAGCTAAGTTTTCACTTTTAATATAATATACAAATTATAAAAGGATAATAGGAAGAACGCATATTACATATGTCCTATCTTTTTTGTGTTTTCCTGGGGTTTTTCACGCCAATTGACTGCCACGCTAGCCCATAGGTTAGTGACTCTGACTCCTGGGTCAAAGAGGCGTGGGTTCTATTCCCACCTAGAGTAAGCATTTTTGTGTTGATCATAGATGTTTGTTCGATGTCTGGATGTTAACTATCTACAAATGTAGTTATTTAAAAAAAATAAGTATATGTAGAATATCAGTCTCTGGCAGCCATATCACAAGCTTTGCTTAGTTTGGGGTCAGATACCGTTTGTAGGATGTCTCCTGATATTTTTTTTTTGATGATTTTGTTATTTGCTTGCTGATGTTTAGGCGTAGTTCTTAGCTATACTTACAAATTTTCATTATTTTTATTGGCCGAGGGTTTCCCAAAATTTTGATGGATCGCTTTGGCACTCAATGATTAATACTTATTCAAAGATGGAAAAACATATCTACAGTCGATATTATAACTTCTCGTGTGTCGACCACAATGCAAGCCGCTTGCATCAAGTGATCTTATTAGAAATATATAGGGGAGGACTACGTCCAGCAATTGAGTCCTATGGCTGAAAAGAAAAAGATGGTGAAGTAAACTAGTTGTAAAATCTTTTTTTTACCTTTTAGTGGCACATTCTAAACGTCATTTATTTTCAAGTCCCCAAAGCAGACATTCATCAAACCTCACCGCACAATCAATCAGCACATTAAAACCGCGGAAATCCTTCCCCAACTTGCGAACACCACTTTATATAATACAAAAACTTGTTTCCGAATACAAATATATCATCACAAGCCCGAGTCTCCGAGGAGACGACCTAAATCTCCCGTTATTAATGAGCCAAGTTTTAATTGTGCGGACCGCCAGTGTGTTACCCGCCTTACGTACAGCGCGGCGCGCACTCACGTGGGACTTGTTGGCAAATATGTGGGCGGACTACGATTAGTTAACATCAACCATTTTTTTACCTAGGAAAATCCTTGAGGGATACCACCAGCCTGGGGAGACCGGTGGTTATGTGGGATTCCCCACCGATTTGTGTGAGATGAGATCGATGAGATTTGTAATTTGACATGTACTTATTTTATATTTTTATTTCACATTTGTAACCTTATTGTATTGTATACATATTTTTTTTGACATTCACAAGTATACATAATTGTATCTATGTTGAGAAATAAATGAAATGAAAAATGAAAATGAAATGATTAGTCGCCGGTATCCCCACTAAAACACGGAGTGTTTACGCTTCTGCGCCTTGTGTTGTTGCTACGTTTCCGCACTCCTAAGTATAAGTAAGTGGAGGGGTTATGAGTATGGAACTCGAGAAACGAAATATACAACTTTGATGTGCATAAGTACGTAATATGGTGCTAAATTAATTTACATATTTTGATTTATTTTTGTCTTCTATGATCAGAATGCCGGTTATCAGGCGAGTTAATAGTCAAGCGCGGACTTATTTGCGACGAAAAAAAAGTATTTTAATGTAATTGAGACGGTATTTATTGATGGTTATATTTTAAGGAAACGATAGTTGATGGTACGAGTACATACATAAATGAAACTGGGACCCGATAACTAATCACAAAAAAAAGAACATTTTTTTATTATTAAAAATAAATGCTCATGCTGAAAGCTACTTATAGTTTCAGCATGACAATAGCTCTAGTAGGCTGGATGCAGTATTTGAATTATTCCCAGACCAGTATAATATTATTCCGAAAAAAAATCACATTTTTCAGCGTACCCACGCTGAATCTACATGCTTTTTTGTAGTTAGTTAAGAATAAGCTTATCTTAACCTAAACAGCTTTTCATAAATAAAGATAATGCAAACATACATCGAACTTACGAGTACATAGCATTACATTCTACAGTATTCAATTATTTGTTTAGAAAAATAATTTTCTTATTTTTTCTTTTATAATTTTTTTTTTCGGATCTTATTATCCTTTGAAATTGCTTGTAAAATATGGCGGCGCCACGGCGGCCTTGAACAAAAATCAAAATAGAAAATATGAAATTCCGAATTAAGCATTCAATGCAGCAATGGTAGTTTTACTTTTTGCATTTGTTTCACATATTTTGTTGGATTTTTGAGCTACTGAACAATTACTTTGAAAAATCTTCTTTACAAAGTCAAAATTGTTTATTTCTAAAATTAAACTAGTTCAAAACAATGCTCGGAAACATGTTCGGCCGTGAACAGGTTGCCTTAAAGTTAATCCAAGTCAATCTCGTCAACGTAATGGCACTATACCCTTTCACAGGTGGATACATGAATACAAAAGTTACTTCTGAACTTGAGTAGGCGCCAGCTACAACTTACTCCTACTTGGCTAAGTAAATCAAATGAACACAAGTGCGTTGGTGTATTCATTATTTTCGTGCTACTGATACCTACGTTAACAATTATCACTATCACTACATATAGGTAGATTAAAACAAAGTCGCTTCCCGCTGTCTGTCCCCATGTATGCTTATATCTTTAAAACTACACAACGTATTTTGATGTTATTTTTTTAATAGATAGAGTGATTCAAGAGGAAGGTTTACATGTTGTGTAATACACTTGTGCTAAGCCGGGGCGGGTTGCTAGTTTTATAATAGTTATGTGAAAAATGTTGCAGAATTTTGGTTTGAAAAGTATATAGTGAACAATTGAGCAGACAACTGTAGCCTGAGAAGGACTTATGGATCTAAGGGTATTACATACTGAAAAACCTTATAAAAACTTTGAATGAAAACTAAGCATCGCCTATGGATAAATCAGTTTATGTTAGTTGCTTTATGTCGTAGTCGTTTGTCTTGTACACACGCACACACAAAATATTACAAAATCAACGAGCACCATCAATATGGCACAAAAAGATCAAATCAATGCCCAGAACCTTGTTCCTTTGAACATTTTGATTTTTTTATTTTATTTAAATGGACTTTTTAAAACGGACTTTTTAACTTACTAGGCATATCAATGATTTGTAAAACTAAACATAACAGTCAGATAACAAGATAGCGTAAGTGGACGCGTCTGGGTCAGAGGTTGTCAGCCGCAAACTGGCCCCATTCATCTCCCGTCACTCTTGACGTGATTATCAGCATTAGTTTTATCCAAAGCTACTCCGCACCAAGACTTAATATACTTTATAAAATATAGATAACATAAAAGCGAGTTGAAACATTTATAAAACAAAAAAATTATTATTAACATTACTTATGAAACATTGTAATTCTATACTACCTACCTAAAATAAAAAAAATAATAATATTTTTCTTTCTTAAATTAGATAAAAGTATAAATAACAAATAATTGGGGCGCTGAGGCCAAAATGTTAACCGCTGAAATAGGGCACAGGATCCGGGAAAGAGGAGGTGACTCCCGTTATATCTCGTTTGTGGTGCAAAGAATGTCCATAGCCATCCAACGCGGCAATGCAGCAAGTGTTATGGGCACCTTTGCACCAGGGACGATGAGAGGCGGGTTATTCGATTGATTTTCTAGGTAGGTACATATTTTATTTACAGTTATTGTTACTACTTATATTACTCTCTAAGTCTTGTATATATGCAAATAAGTTTTTGTTTGGTAGATCATACTTTAGAGGGAGAAATTGGACGTGTCACCTAAAATAAAATACTACACAAAATAAAATACCTACCTAATATTAAAATAAAAAACTGAACAAAGCAGTGAGATAACAAGATAGCATAAAACTCTTGTTAACGAGACGGTTTTTTGCCGGGGCTACGCTTGGTTTTAAACCGTGCGTTTGAACCTCAGGTTCGAATGGTCGTCAGTTATGTACGGAATTCTAACAGAAAAAATGCCAAGTCGATGAACTCTACGGATGTCTGTTAACGACGCCGGCTTTGGTGACGGCGCGACCATGTGGTGTAAAGCAAGCTGGGTAGAAAACGTACTCGTGAACATGCTTATCCAGCACCTGGTCTGGCGCCGGATCGGGTAGAAACCGTTTCGTTAACAAGAGGCCTAAGTGGCAGCCTTTGGGCTAAATGTTGTCAGACGTAAACTGCCCGCACCGCACCATGACTCGCTCACATGTAACTATATAGATTTTACTACGGAACGTGTTTTTTTGTAGACTAATAACCACTTCTTGTACTTTTTAATCCCAGATAAAAAAGTGTGTTGCAAGTGTGTCCCATCTGTGGCATGATCATCATCCACAGCCTTCTTTATCCCACTGCTGGTTATAGGCCTCTCTCTTATAGTGCCATCTGCCTCGGTCCCTTGCCAATCGTGTCCAGTTTCGACCCGCAATGTTGACGATTTCGTCGACCCACCTTGCTGCCGGACGACCCACTATCCGCTTACCGTGGCATCATATCCTATTATTAAGTTTGTCTGTATGGATGTTTGTTCCTCTTTCACGCAAAAACTACTGAACGGATTGAGATGATACTTTGCGATAGTAATGTTTACACATCAGAATAACACATTATGCTATAATTTATAAAGATATTGCATTACACGAAGTTCGCCGGGTCAGATAGTCTCTTATAAAAGAATAGATAAACAAATCTGGTGCAACTATTATTTGTTTAAAATCACATGCGGATCAGGTGGTTCTTAGCTTAGATATGCCAAAATTTCAATTTTACACCTGTGCTATGAACATTACTAGTTTTTTTTTTCAAATATTAATTCGTGTTTTTTCGCACAGCGAAAATGGCGCACTAGTAGGAAAAACAATTAGATCTTAAATACTTACAATACATTAGTCCTATTAGCTAGACCGGCTTTCACCATGGCTAGTATATTCTTTGTCTCATCAGCTGTAGGTTGAGCTAAATACTAATTACATAAACCAATGGAACTGCCTCGGATAACAGGCGTCTGGGCGCCTCGTTCCGGACACATTGCATTAAAATATGGTAGGTATCTTCCATTCTCAAGCAGTCGCAACAAAGCGGCGAACATATTCAACGGAATATGTCCGGAACGAAGCCGTAATAATAAGACTAGGTCTTGCCTACAGAGCCCGACAGTTGTCTATCCACGGCTTATAGTAGTGTTAATTTTTTGCGTTCATTACTATTTTTTTCTTAATTTAAGTGATGATGGTGAAAATGATTTGCAATGATAGTACGAAGAGTTTTTTTCAGTACAGAGCAAAAAAATTATCAAGTTTATTTCCAAATTAGTTTGATTAGATGTTTCTTAGCAATCACCAAAATTAAGCACGGTAAATCTCTCTTACTCGATAGGTTTGCTTCTAAACTACTTACGATTTGGCGCCAAATATAAGCCATTTTATTTTTAAATACATATCTAAAGACACTTGTGTGTTTAAGACAAATCTAATGACATATTAATTGTCAAAATCCATTCAGACTTTAGAAAGATAAGTGAGATCATATTTATTCAAGAATTGTTGTAAGTAAATTACAAATCTATATGATACGCACAATAAAACAATACCTTGGCAATCGCACAAAAAAAAATGAACTTACTGTAGTTTGCACGTAAAAAACTATTTGCCAAATATTAATGTATGTTTCAGCCTGTGTCGCGTTGAGTTCCGTGACGCGGTGCGGTCTCACTTTCAGCTCTATCCATTAGAGTAAGCTGTTTATAACGTTTTACATAAAACCGAGTCTTTGATCCCCTGATTAGTGGTGCTTTGATCTTCAAGCGTTAAATTTAAACAGATGTTCCGCCAGAGTTTGTTTTTAGGGTCCCGTCGCAGGAAAAGTTACAATAGTGATAGAAGTCAGTAAGCATTGTTCTAAATCATATAATCTAAATATTCTTCTTTCCATACACTCTCAAATGCATTTATTGTCGAATACTTCACTTATACTCGTAGGTACATTTTACGAAGTGCCAAAATGTGGAACGCTTTGCCTGAGTCTGTCTTCCCGCTAAAGTACAATGTAAGGTGTCTTCAAATCCCGAGTAAATAGGTATCTTCTAGGTAAGCGTGTTACACCCTAAACCGCACATCTGCTTAACATCAGGCAGCGTGTAGTCAAACGCAAACCTATATGAAATAAAAAAAAAAAAGTAATAATGTTAATATGTCTGAAGAACATTTTTTGTTGCATTTGTATTATCTTTAGACCTTCAAGGGTCTATGGATGATCCGATTGCTTTTTATGTAGTAGTAGTGTATGTAGTTTTAGCATATAAAGTAGTATTGAATTTTGTTTTAGTGTTTTGTTCTGTTGGGAACTCATTAAAGCAAAATACTTCTTGAAAAATCCGCTCCATTAAGAAGGACTTTTTTAATTAAACAGTTGATTGGCTTTAAGGTCAAGACTGATATTATTGGAGCTGTAGGTAATAGTTCCATGCGCTCGTAAAAATAAATGGATATGAGAATATTTTGTTACAGATAAAAATAGCGAACCTACAGAGTTTTTCACAGAGGGTGTATTGGGATGAAAGATGATTCGGAACATTATTATCAACAAATTTTAGCAAGGGCCATCCTGGAATTTGAGCAAAATGAAACAACCGTTTCTTATGCTATGTTGATTGCAATTTGTGTGTATGGGATAGCTATCACATAAAAAATCGGAACCCTCATAATAAAACCTCAGTAACTAACTCTTCTCGGCTTCATAGTCAAAAGTTGTTAATAATAATTATATTATTTAAATTACTCATTTTCGGTTTAGTATATTTATCGTACTTATTTGATAGTGACCAACCAAGATTGAATACCGACATAGCCAGCAAATTAGCAGGTTAAAATGGAAGTGGGCAGGGCACATGCAAGGAACGGATGCCTGATGGGGGCGCAAAGTTCTCGAATGTAGACCACGGAACATCAAGCGTAGCGTAGAACTTCCACCGACCAGGTGGACTGACGATATATTTAAGATCGCAGGAACGCGCTGGATTCAGGCCACTTCTAACCGGCCTTATTGGAAATCCATAGAGGAGGCCTATGTGCAGCAGTAGACGTCCTACGACTAATGGATGGATGAATTTTAAAGTGAAATTATCCTTACTGGTTGGTCACTGTATGCGATGGAAGGCGTTTTTGAAATACTTTCAAGGAGTTTCCAAGCTTTGTAGGTGGGTTGTTAATTATTTCTGTTATACTTAAGAACTGATTTTCGGGAATTTAGGTTGATTTTGTTATGAGTACACTTGAAGCTGAAGCGATTATTTTTTAATATGTTTAAATGCGTCATTTATATTTCATCTAGCAGAGACCGGCGACTTTACTTCTTATACTGAACGAAATTAACAAATCTGGCAAGACCTGGTAGGTTTCATGTTTACGTAGAATACGAGTATAAGCTGCTACAAAAATTATACTGTAGCGACACATTATAGCAGGTATTGCATTCTGTTGATCTAACGGGATGCAATGCATAAGCCCGAGTGCGCCGCTCCAGTCACCACCCGCTGGGCACGTACTCGTAGGACGCACATAGTGCATGTAACTAGCACTTAATGAATAGTAACAATTCCCGTAAATAATAAACCACTATATTGATAATTGGATCGTTTAATTTACTATCTTGTAGGCAAGCGACATAATATCAGTGATAAAGTGGTAAAATACTAACTAAATGTACCTATGTCGTAATCGAGTCTAACGAGAACGAGAAGTCGACTATTAGAGAAATAAAAATATGCATACAATTAAGCCCCGAGTTCACCACCGCTTGATCAAGTTAAACGTGTGCCTACTATATTTAACCAACAGTTTTTGCTTGCTAAACAGCAAAATTTCGTTAAAAAGCTGTTTAAGATTTAACCAACGGCTTATAAATTAAACATCTGTTGGTGAACTATTGTCTAAAACCCGAGTTTATTCGTTGTTTAAATACAGTAATCACACGTTTAACTTAATCAAGCGTAGGTGAACTTGGGTCTTAGTACGTACTTAAACATAATGTTTACTTTTGAACTCTTCGATTTTATTTATTTCCTCAAACCCAATTACTTACAATGACAAAATAAAAGAAACATCATAGAAGAAATATATTTATACAGAAAGATATTCCCTTAATCTCGATCGGCATCTCTCATAGCATTATAAAATATTGCTCCGGTACGCTGGGAAATACTGAGAATACTCAATTCACGGCAAAAATAGTTCTCTTAGAAAGTGATCTCCTTTACAGCGTCTTTACGGACTTCAATCGCAATATTTCTCGTGTAATCGGATAAGAATAATCCCGCAGCGTGTATTGAATATCATCCATCAAATAGGGTGATTTATCTACGTATCCACAATGCGCCCTTTCCGGCCGGGCTTTACAGCCTACGATTGGAAGCCAACGACTGTAATGGAAACAAATAACTGGCTACGTGCAAGTCGAACTCGTGAGCAAAGGCTGCCGTAGCGTTTTCTGTAAGCTCTACTCTGAGGGCTAAGTTGGAGTTTCTTGCTCGAACTTGATCGCGTTTATGTTTGATGTGATTTTTATGGAAATGGCACAGCGCCATCTTGTGTCTCGTACAGAAAACTGACTAGCTAAGTGTGAGTATGTTCAGTAGCGGCGTTAGGGTAGGGCGCGGTTGGGCGACCGCCCAGGGGCGCGAGACATAAAGGGGCGCTGCAGGCGCCCTTTCGCTTTTAACCAAAGTTAAAATAAAATTTGCCTGTGAAAAAAACAGGAAAAATTTCGCGCTCGCTTCGCTCGCGCTCTATCATTACAATTTATTATTTGTGCCAATGCTACACTAAAACAAAATGCCGCGCACGCTGCCTAGTCATATTTATCATGTATTTTTTACACTGTTTTGTTCGATCACTCTTTATGTTAAATTAAATAAAATATTAGCTCTACTGAAGGATAAAATCTAAAAATTCCTCGCTCGCTGCGCTTTTAAGCTATGAGGCACTATAGTGAGTGAGAAATCATTTGCTCACACCACTGTAGACCTATTGTGTTAAAATTTCAGCTCTATTGAAAGACAAAATCTAAAAATTTCGCGCTCACTGCACTCACATTTGGTGGCAATTTACCTAATCGTAGTTTGAGCAAAGGACTGTCGAACCACAATAGCACGACAATAGTTTTACTACTTGTTATTTCGGTTTGAATTTCAATTAGGGGCGCCGTATAAATCTCGCCCAGGGCGCTGGTAGAGCTAAAACCGGCACTGAGTATGTTTTACGGTAATGTAACGAGCGCCAAACCGATCCAACACAAGCGCGGCAATGTCAATGATTGGCTAACTCAAGCGTGTGTGTCAAAGTGCTCGCATGTGTGCTCGGCTCGGTTAACGCGACGTAAACAACTCAAACAACTTAGCCCTCTGTACCTTTCTAATTTTACGTCAATTAACTTCAATCGTAAAGTTATAATTATAAGACAATACGGCTAAACTCACGTACTAACTAAATACAGTCTAGCCGCTGGGAACCTGACCGGTTTCCCTGAGTATGGAGTACTGAATACTCCGAAACGGGTCGGGATCATAGCTGCTCGACTGTATTTAGTTATTACGTGAGTTTAGCCGTATTGTCTTATAATAACTATGAATACTCACGCTAGTTTCATAAGGTTCTTGTATTATAGAGTTATCTGCATGCCCTGTACTAAAAACTTGAACACCATACAAAACACAACTCGGAATTACCAAATGTATGAAACAGTTAGTATTTTTTATCGGATTCCGGATTGGTCACATGGTAAAAATTGTTTACAATGATGTTCTGAATCACCAGCAAGTCATATTCAAGTTAACTTTAGCAAAATAGTGATACGACGTGATTATTTTGTTAAAATATCAAAAAAAAAACTTATATTTGACGCTGGCAAATGCATGAACCATGCGACGCCAAAATATGAAATAAGAAGAAGACAACGACCACTAGTCAAATCATGATATCGTGTCGTCAGCAGCCGCTTGTCGCCGCGGCCAGCAGTAAAGCGGCCTGCGGCCGCGTACCGGGAGGCTTACCGTCTTATCCCCATGATGTTTTAACGAGGAAGTCTTGTACGTTCCGTCATCCTGTACGTTCTCGGGAACTGACATAATTAATTGTTGGGTTACGGTTTCGTTTGCAAATTTAAGCTGTTTTGGGCTACGGCGCAACGCACCGTGTTGTTGTGGAATAGACTCACTTACTTGATTATATGAACTCGACTACCTATGAGTTTTAATTGACAAAATAAAATCAGCTGTTGAGTATAATGATAAAGATTCTTCGCAAAAAATGGCAAAACCGCCTTCCATCGTGTACAAACTGCGAAATATGTTTCACTCGAATTGTTTATATTATTGTTAATTTTTCAAAAATGGCTCAGGCGATTTCTGTAAAATTTTAATGGGACCACTTCGGGTGTACCTTTTTGAACAAAATAAAAATTATCCATGAACATACATTAAAAAAATACATACAGACGAACATAGAACCTCCTCCTTTTTGAAAGTCGGTTAAAAATTGTTGACCTTTGACAAAATGTATTACTTTTAAGATTTCAATTTTAGACACTATCGAAAATAGTCATTCTGTGTATTAGAAAATCATAAAAAAAAAATTCAAAATCTCTACACTAACACAGTGAAAACAGACAAAAACAGTAATTCATTCATCATCATCATTTCGGATGTGTTACGTCACGTCTAGGTATTTCAATAGATTTTAAAAAAAAACCGATCGGAAGCCAGTTACATTCACCGTGATCCTCCGATCTTAACTTGGTCATTTGACCACCTTGTGGGCAGATGTTCTACGCTGCGTTTCGTACTAGAGTAGGTACATGTTCCACAAATTCAGATACCTACAATCTACCTTACCTTCTTCCTTTGGTACCTTTTAGGTAACTGTTCTATGCCTTGGACCGCATATCTACTTAAGAGCAGACATCAGAATATGTTCAAAAGCGCACCTATCTAGAACAGAAAAAAAAGTCAAACAAATGTGCCATAATAAGCTGAGTCAGAACCTAACCCTGCTGCGACCCTCTAATAAAGATGGCCTGACCTCATAGTCAGCGTCTATTACGCACCGTAACTGATAACGGAGGGTTAACCAGTTAGCGTTCCCGCGGAATTCACTGCATTTGTCAACGTCGCGTGTCAAATAGCGGCCATTAACATCCTGGAGAGCGACGATTGTGCGGGACCCAGGGACCCCAACGGTGGACGACGGGTTAACTAATCCGATCATACGTTTCCTGTTGATCAAGCTTAAGGACTTGGAAAGATGTTTCATTGTTTATGGGTTATTCGTGCTTGAAATAAAGTTGTACCTGTACCTTTAAATAGTTCACTGTAGTTCACTTAGACTGCCTCGGTGGCTCAGTGGTTAGTGACCCTGACTTCTGGATCAATGAGCAAACATTTATGTGGTGAACATATGTGTTATTTAGGTACTATCTATATAAGTATGTATATAAAATATGTCCATGTAGAATATCAGTCTCTGTCAGCCATATCACAAGCTTTACTTAGTTTGGGGTCAGAGACCGTGTGTATGGTGTCTCCTAATATTTATTTATTTACTGTAGGATGTATGCATTTTAGGCCTACCCACGAAAGGTGATAATAAACTTATTTTATTATTATTGTATACCAGTATTTTTTCACGTGGATTCAACAAAACTTTGATTATTTTCTTCTTTTGATATTTTCGCCATGTTCACTAAGAGCTCAAAATAGAAAAGAGTTAGAAGTTAGTTTTAACACTGTTAAAGACCAAAAATCATAAAACAATGACTAGCAATTATTTTGTTATACATGGAGAATGAGCATCTTTACGAGCTAAAACATTGATTGTGCTCTATCTGTACAACATACTTATTATCATATATGTATGGATGCATATACGAGTATGTATAGAATACATCATGAGGTACAAGACCGATATGCGAATCTGACTAACCGAAAATCAAAAGCTCTGATTTGATATGCACTACCAAACTAGGCTAAGAAAATTATCAATATTAGTTCTTTTTTTAGTTCTTTTATGAATATATGTCAAAGCTCGTTAGACCTACATGGCAACCAACCAGCAACACCTTGAATTTGCGCTTGACTGCCATGTCACCTGATGTAGTCGAAGACGCCTTTTGCAACCTTTGAAGATACCTACTCGTATGCCAACAGCCCAGAGCCACGCTCCGCTACTTTAAGGAGCTGGGCTGGTTTGGGTAGACGCTGCAGGGTGAAATGCACAAAACACCCCATGCGGGACGTCAGTGCAGGACTTATCGCCCCCACATCGAATAAGTAGATACCTAAGTACTCACTCTTACCTTGAAAAGACGAAGATAAAGAAATGTTAGCTTTCCTCTCCCTCCGTGTGTATTCTTATAATGTGCGTAACAGTCTCAGTGATCCCATCGAAATGATTGCTCCTTTATACAGAGTTATGTGTTTGTGTAATTCAGTTCTTTCCTTGTCTTCTAATGGGATAACGATGGTAGTAGGATATATATTACCGTGATAGCTTTCACGGGATTAAAGATGTTGCGGCGTATGTAACCGCGCGTAGAGGTTTAATGGTGCAATTTTATTTGAAGGAAAACGAAGGTTTCTGCGAATTTGTTGAATGTAATGATACTCTTAATATGTGTGTAACTTAGCAGATTGCTGCTTGGTAGGTATAGTTTATATTGATTTTCATTGTGGAAATATAAATATTACCCGAGTAGATTGATTTTTTTCATGTAATCAGCACTTCAGCCGCTAGAATTGTACGTCTTAATTTTTATTTTTTAAATGAACTTATTATAAAATTATAAGCTAACAATAACTCTAAAATATCATATTTTTACGTAAAACTTGGCTGAAAGTATACATAAACTAAAAACTTTTCTGAAAAAAATAAAACGTACGAGCTTGCAATATTTCTTACTTAAGCGAGTGACACCAAAAACATAACATTTTGTAACAATTTAAGCGATAAAAGAGTTTTCTCCTGGAAAGTAAATTTTATCGAAAATGTATCAATTTGTTTTGATATTCTACAGAAAACGCGAAAATAGTTGTCGATTCACGATTTTCTTAAAATATACCCTTGCTAATTCGATGCGTCTCTCTATTACTGAAGATTAACAAATAAATTACAAATACTGAAAGTATTTTATATGTGGGACGATATTTTTTAAGACGACATTATTTTTATCACAGAGCTTCTCCGTTTTTTAGGGTTCCGTACCCAAAGGGTAAAAACGGGACCCTATTACTAAGACTTCGATGTCCGGCTGTCCGTCTGTCCGTCTGTCTGTCTGTCACCGGGCTGTATCTCATGAACCATGATAGCTAGGCAGCTGAAATTTTCACAGATGATGTATTTCTGTTGCCGCTATAACAACAAATACTAAAAACAGAATAAAACAAATATTTAAGGGGGGCTCCCATACAACAAACGTGATTATAGGTATTTTTTTCGCTCGCTATTAATAACGGCAAGAGGAATGGGGCTCATTACGGTACGGAACCCTTCGTGCGCGAGTCCGACTCGCACTTGGCCGATTTTTTAACATAATTATTACGTTTCGATAACAAGCGTTGCAGTAGAAAGCTCTTCCATTAGAATATTCGTAGAGTTGCTTTCATCTCGCCGAGATTAAAGGAAGTAACCGAATGGAAGACCCGCCTGTTCCTTAATGTGTGCCGTAAAGAATGATTTCCGTATTTATATTTTTCAATGCGCATAAAAAATGTGAATTTTATTGTGAGCTCGCTTTGGAAATCCTTCCAGATTATATTTTCGGTCCGATTTTTGAAAACGTTTTATGCATGGATGTATTACATAAGGGTAAAAAAATTGTGTTTGCGGTAAAAAAAATCCTTGGTTCTATGTTCAAATTTTAATGTAGACGCTTTTTCCACGCTATGGAAAAAACTACTGACTGATTTTGGCGATGCACATAAAAAGTATTTTGATCCTTATCAATTGAGCGAACAAGCGTGAAATTAAAATATCTCTGATACATTTAACCGATTCTATTTATTTATTCTCAACTTCGATTATAATTATTAGCTTTTGCTTTAAGCAAATTTTGCGGACCATTTGAATAAAAGATATACCTAAGGCCGCTGTTCAGGCGCTAGCCATTCACTGCGTTGAATAGCTAAAGCCTGACGAGATTTCGGCTAGTACAGCCGCCTCACAACCAATGGTTAGTTTCGTGCAAAGCCTGACTAACGAATCTAGGCGTATGTTCTTTTTATAAATGTGTCTTTCATGGCACCCTCGATATAAGAAATCTTAGAGGCTATGAGCGTGATATTTTGTCGTCGATTTCGATAATACATATTTGGCAAGTTATGAAGATTCAGTTAAAGAGATGTGTCGCAAGATCTATAGTTTGAAGAACTTCTTGTTATATACTTTTCAACTTACTAATTAGCAATAATATTGAAATGCAGGAATAAAATTAAAATATCGTTTAAAACGTCGGCCTGACGGCCGACGCGCCGCCACAATGCGAACAAACGACCAGCAGATTCCAAATTTGCGGCCAGCGGCCAGAAACCGCGTCATTTGCAACCAGTTTCGTGAATTCTGGATTAGTATTTATGAAATACATTGCATGTAAATCACAGCTATTTTCATGTAATAATTATTTTTCGCAAAAAATATCATGACCGACTTCACCCGTGTACAGAATTCGCGAATATTTCGCACGGATCGATGTGGCATTTTCCACATTATTGATGATTTATCAAAAACGGCTCCGCTGATTTCGATAAAATTTAAATGGGACCAATTTGGAAATATACTCTATCGAATAAAAAAAGAATTATTGAAATCGGACAACTATTAAATAAGTTATGCGTGGTTACACATAAAAAAAACATACGCGTCGAATTGAGTACCTCCTCCGGTGGTTCGTCGGTCAAAAATGTCAATCATTGTAAGTGAAAACAATTTTGTTTTTGTAACTACAGGTATTCATTAGATCCCAGTTATAACTTTGCACAAAAGTGCCAGAGTAACCAACGTAAAGATTAATCACTAAGAAATATTTCAAGGAAAAATTGGTAGTCTGTAAAGTCGCTTTACGGATGATAATTTTACGTGTTAACGTCATATCATAAGCAAACATTTGGGAAAACACACAGAGCTAATACAACCAGAGAGATAGCGCTGTTGTTGCTTGAGGCAGTTTCCAACCACAAAAATGCATGGAAATTTTGCAAACTGCTGTCAAATAAGTACTGGAATTTGACGTTCCTTGTCTAAAAATCCAACAACAACCTGTGTCTTTTTCTAACCTCATGCCATATTACGAGTAAATCGATGCATCTCTTTCAGATTTTCTCGTTCGACATTATCTCTCTGGTAACTCTGTGGGAAAACACAAAAGCCACACTGTGATTGAATAATAAAGTTAAAATTAGATTAGAATTATCACGTATTATGCTCGCTTTACAATGGTTTATGGTCTCTATCCCATAATCAAAGTGTAAAAATGTAAAAATTTAATTTAAAATTTGCATGCATCCATTTTCTACACCGAAAAATAAATGTTTTTTCACGTTATTTCTCATATAGTTATGTAATCTGCTTTAATTTTCTTCCGTTCTTTCTATAATTCCATTGATCCATTATTCGTTGATAATGCAGTCTACAAAATAAAAATATACCAAAACTAAGTAGACAAATAATTGACCGTTACATTTTAAAGCAGGTCCATTTTATTTAACAGTGAAAAAGAGAACCATTTTGGTAAGCATTTAATTTGGGTTTTTCAGCTGAAAGTTAAAACAGTGACGTCATTGGCCCGTGGTTAACGTAAACAGGGACATTCATTTACATTTGCTAGGGATGCCGCTAATTATGTCTTTTTAAACTAATAAATTATGGTTTCTTTTTTGTTTTTTATAGGGTTCCGTACCCAAAGGGTAAAAACGGCACCCTATTACTAAGACTCGGCTGTCCGTCTGTCCGTCTATCTCCAAACTGTATCTCATAAACCGTTATAGCTAAAAAGGTGAAATTTTCACAGATGATGTATTTCTGTTGCTGCTATAACAACAAATACTAATAACAGAATAAAATTAATATCTAAGGTGCCATACAACAAACCTGAATTTTTAACCGTTTTTCGCTCGATATTAATAATGGTAACAGGTAGATGCTTGAAATATTCACAGAACGTTTAATTGTATATGTATACATACAATTCAATAATAAATAATTAAATTAAAATAAAATGAAAATTTAAGGGGGGCTCCCATACAGTACGGAACCCTGCGTGCGCGAGTCCTACTCGTACTTGGCCGATTTTTTTCATGTAGAATAGGGCTACATTTGGCCACCAACTCGCCTGATGGAAAGCGAAGTTGTAGCCTAAGATGGATCATCTAGACCTAATTATTTAGTATGTAATATTTAATAGGTATGTATTTTTGTGATAAACATTTCTAAAATTTGTCGCAAACGAAGACGGGTGCGTCATGAGGCAAACTAACTCAGATGGTAGAGCATCGGGCCGGTGATCTAAGAGAGGCCAGTTCAAGTTCTGCGGTCGCGACAAATTTTGAAAAAGTGTATCACAAAAATAACTCTTTAAGATAAACCTAGTATAGCAATGCGCACTATAAATAGATCAATGTTTTAGTTTGATCAATATAAAGGTATTTAGTAAGAATAAATTTTACATTTAAAATATTTTAGAACCTAAATTACTTTTAGAAAGTAATTTGCTGCGGTTAAACTCATTTTTAGTCATATTTTCAGCGTTTAAAAGTAGTTACAAGATTTTCATTAATTTAAAAAAAATCAAACTGGTATCCCCACCAAACGATAAGCACCCAAAGTATTGTTGTACACCACTATGACTGCCTATTACCAAAAATACAGCTTATAGAAAGTAGTTGCATTTTTTGCGCTTACCTCCCGAGCTATTATTTTGTGTATATCTGTGTGGCATTACTCATGGCTTCGAAACTAATTTATGTGATTGCTTTTTTTTAGTTTAAAACCTTTCAATTGAACAATTTTTTCTTGTACAAAGATAGTTTGATTGATAAAAATAATTACATTCAGGGATTTTAAAATATTTCATTTTATTCTCTCTAACAAAAATTTTTTTTTTTTGCCAACCCTATAAGTAAAGAGGTTAAAAACGTAGAGCTCCAACATTAAAATATCAGTCGTTATTTACGGCAAAGCTCACGTATTTTGCGCGAGTGCCGTAAATAAGGCTGTCATCGTGACGGCTCCTCCAGCTTATTATAGCTCCATGAGCTCGGTGGCATGCTGTCGGGCAAGTTCTGAGACCTAATTGTTGAGATGTCAAAAAATGGTTTAATAATTACGGTATCAACTGCTATAGTTAAATAATAGTGCACATCCGTCCTTTACTTTCATCTTTATTCCTTTTCTCTCCTTATGAGGTTGCCTGGAAGAAATCGCTCTAAGCGATAAGGCCGCAGGTTGTCGATTTTTTTGCAGTTTTTCGCTCGATGGTCATAATGGTAATAGGTAGATGCTTGAAATTTACACAGAATATTTAGTTTTGTATTCACTTCAATAGTAAAATTAAAATAAAATAAATGTTTAAGGGGGCATCCCACATAGTACGGAACCCTCCGTGCGCGAGTCCAACTCGTACTTGGCGAATTTTTAAGAATATGTCCGCCGTCTAAAAATACCCCTAGTATTTCAAAAGTTAAATAAATAAATATATCTTTATTGTACACCAAAATTACAGTAATATGGGTACAATAGAAACTACACAAAAAATGTTGTACAAGGGCGGCCTTATCGCCATTGGCGATTTCTACCAGGCAACCTTTGGATGGACTGGACACGAAAAATAGAAATACGGTCGGTGGTGTATAAATACTGTGAAATAAATAATGAGAGAGAGAATAAAAAATACTTAGATACAAAAAAATAAAATAAAAATAAACAGATAAAGGTAGGTATTTTATAAACATACATAATATACATATCTCATAACCTACATACATATACATATAAACAAATACATATATACCAATTTTAGCTAACATAAGGAAAGATAATGCTGATAAACGAGATTTTTAAATATGGGGAGGGATTTAGCCTGTCTAATAACAACAGGCAGTTCATTCCACAGCAGGAAAGTTAGTGTGCTAAAATATGCTAGTTGTCTACAGCCTATCATATAGAAAGTTATCTCATTTAATGCGATTGCCTTATAGTCTTATGCATGGACGTAAAAAACTTACAATACCAAAATAGGTATTTAAATACTAAAGCAAATCTTATTCTATTACTTTAGGTTTCAGTTTAGTTTATCAGCGTAATTAGTAACTACGTCCATGGTCTAGTGCGACATAACTTATATATGCCAGAGTTTACGTCTTTAGAATAGATTTAAATGTTTGTATAAACCGGTACTTTAGCACGGGAATGGTACCTAACAGTATTCCGTATTCATACAAACGGTCGGAACGCGAATCATACCTACGCGCCCCGGAGTTCGGTATACACTCCTTACACAACGGTCGCAGGGGCGCGCCGCAGTGACGAACGAACGTGTGGGTTTGTATCAGTGAGCGTGCGGTTTACCTACCAGGCAGGCAACCCTGAAGCATGTTGCAGTGCCACCAACGTATACTGCTCCGCGTAACCCTCTCACCCACCCAGTAACATCTCCCCCCGCCCCCTTTTTTCACGCAGGCGATACGCGTTTTAAGCGGTCGGCCTCTAGCTGTTCAGCTGACGGCGTCACTAGTGGCGCAAATTCAAAGACAAATTCAAAACGGCTGCTGACACACATGTAGTTCTAATTTTGCCCACCTGAACAGCTAAGATGGTGGCACTGTACTTACTGCTGGGGCTGGGGCCTCCTTGGTCTGTAGTTATTTATTTCAAGATCAGAGCCGAGTCACAATACTATTAGAAACCATTACCAGTACATTAGTCTCAGGACTACTGATAAATGCCCATCGAAATAAGCGTCTGAGCACTAATAACGCAGCCGCCTAGCTTACTCTGAGCCGTCATAATCTGGGCCAGCTCTGGACCGAATTAAGCCTGGATTCCGGAGACCGCTTTGAGACTTAGCTTACTAGACTTAAGGTCGAAGTTGACTATGGTTAGATATAATTTAAATTCTTTTTTTATAATCTAAAGTGAATTGGGATCTGCAACAAAATCTAATAGGTATATTTATAGCTACTACTACAAAAAATCACGGACCAAAGCTTAAAAACATCCAAAGCCTAAAGACATCCAAAGTCTAAAGACATTCAAAGCCTAAAGATAATCTAATGACTGCGTATGTGCCCACAGCAAGCTGGCAGATTCCCAGTATGCTGGCAGCATTATCTCACTCAATTCCAACGCTTAAAAATAGTCAATTGCAACGTGTACGTTGAGCCACATAAACACCGCTTTTTGACGCTCAAATTAATGATCATTTGATTTTTAATATTCTAAATTAATACACTTATTGCTAGCAGCAATTTACAACAATTAACAATTGTTTAATTGTATGTAATAAACACGCAGGGTTTTACCCCTGTAAACCGTTTTGTCGTTTTTTGTCACCGTAACATTTATCTAAAAACATGGATCAGTTAAATCCGAACCCATAACTAAAAAATGCATCAAAATCGAAGTAGTAGTTTGGGAGGAAAATGGCAACATGGACTTGCACAACGTTTGCTGCAGCGCCCCCTGGTGAGCTGTCACCGCAACACCTACCTCAGAACATACCAATCAAACCCAAATCCACAACTAAAAACTGCATCGAATCCAGACTAGTGGTTTTGGAGAAAAAATGCAACATTAATTTGCACAAAATATGCCTACTGCAGCGCCCCCTGGTGAGGTATAACCGTAAAATTGGAAATATGCTACAATTTTATACAAACCCATAACTGAAGATTGCATCAAAATAGGATGAGTAGTTTTGGAGAAAAACGGTAACATATGTTTGCGCAAACAAACACACAAACATCCTCTCACCCCAAACGTTTTTATACTCGTACCGCCTCCGTTCCGCCGTGGGTTAAAACGTGTAGTATACCTACCGCCTCCGTTCCGTCGTGGGTTAAAACGTGTAGTATACCTACCGCCTCCGTTCCGTCGTGGGTTAAAACGTGTAGTATACCTACAGTCTCCGTTCCGTCGTGGGTTAAAACGTGTAGTATACCTACCGCCTCCGTTCCGTCGTGGGTTAAAACGTGTAGTATACCTACAGTCTCCGTTCCGTCGTGGGTTAAAACGTGTAGTATACCTACCGCCTCCGTTCCGTCGTGGGTTAAAACGTGTAGTATACCTACCGTATCCGTTCCGTCGTGGGTAACAAATATGAAGATAAAGATTTTATTGCGTGGTGATTTTAAATTTGAGCTCAAACCCGTGGGTTTCGAGCCGCGCTGTCACCACTAACAGGTCTAGTCCTTAGAAATAATCTCGATGATAGGTTCAGAAGACGCATCGCCGACGTTCCCTGCGGCGGCGGCGGCTCTAGTTTTATGCAGCTTCATATCATATAGCACTGGTTTCAAAACTTATTGCTGGATTATTCTTTTATTTCGGAACCTATCGCGCAATTAAATAATTTTGAAATCAATATTTGTTTTGCTTTCTTTCGTTTTTAATCGACTTCCAAAAAGAAGGAGTTTCTATGTTTGTCTGTATGTTTTTTTTGTGTATGTTTATTGATAATTTCGCCAATCGAATTTATTTTTTTAAGTTTGAAAGGGTATATTCCCGAGGAGGTCTCATTAAAATTTTACAGAAATCGACTGAGCCACTTTCGAAAAATCATGTAAACAATTCGAGCAAAATATTCGAATTGTGTACACGATGGAAGGTGGTTTTACCATTTTTTGCGAAAAATAATTATTCTCGATATTTTTTTCAAATTTTCGCCTCTACACACCACTATGACAGATTTTATCAAAAACATTTATTTACTGTTGGTTGTTGTAGCTGATTTTTATCGTTCAAGTATGGATGATCTACTAACATACTAGGGTTATTTAGAAAGCGTGTACTGATTCGGAAGAAAGAAATCCAAACAATAATTACAAACCATTTTACAATGAGCCTAACGTTCTTAAATAAGAATGAATCAGCCATGTTACCGTATTTGATTCAACATTCGATAAAATTTAACAAAAATATAAAAGTAAAACCAGAAAAAATAACTGTTAATATCTACAAAGAAAGTAATATTTGTAGGTACAAAATCCTTGTTATATGACTAAGATATTTTATAAGCACTGTGCCCACACAAAATAAAAATGGAAGACAAAGGATCTAATTTGTCTTGTTTGCTCGAGTCTAGATATTATTGCGTTACATTTATGAGTACCTTACTTCATTCACGTCATATCATTTTGTTCTATTTTTCACAATAACAGACACTTAATTTAGTAGCTATCTCTGCGAGTAACTTTTTGTCAATGTTATTATCGCAGAGTATGAAAATTGATATTTTATTTATTTTCAAAGTTTTCAAATACTATAGATAATAGATATAGATGGTATATATGAATATGGATTAAGACTGAATTTTCTCACGGTCGAAAGCTGAAGAACAGCAGAAAATGACAGCTACTCTGTCAACCTAGGTTCAAAACTATTTATAAGACTGGACGTTACACCCCTACAGGTGTAACATTTTATTCAACAATTTTTTGTAACTCTGGGTCTCTGTGCCTGCAATAAATGTTTTTTTTTTTTTTAAAACGGTAACGTCCAAGTGGATACTTGACCAGTAAGGTGTACTATGGTGTTTTCTCATTATGAGAAAAGTATGATATTAGCAGTATAATAGTATATTTTAGGGCCAAATACAGTTATAACTGAGCTGTAATTGTCTGTTGTGCATGTTACGTTTTGGTACTTCCGTCGGTAAAGAGCATTTAGAGACAGATGCTGCAATTTTGAACTTTGGCTAACTTGAAATTTCATAGGATTTACAACTTTTCAGAAGAAAGTAACATCTCTTATTACATAGAGGTATGTTGCCAATGTGGTTCTGTTTGTTTACAAATGATGTTGATAAGATTTTAGTGATTGTTCCGATACTTGGTAGTAACAAGTAGTACCTATTACTCAACAAGTAGTATTTTTTTTTTTGTACAGAAATAGTGCATCCGTGCTATATTTGGTATGAAATGGATGGATTCATGTAAGCCTGTCTTTAAGGCTAAAAGCGTCCTAACAGTGCCTTCTAAACATATTTTTGAAATGGCAAAATTTGTGAAATGCAATCCTTCCCTTTTTTTTCACTTTGACAATACTGGCAGAAGAACGCATACTCATTTACGACTTAACATGCCTAATGTGAGATTGGAATTATTTAGGAATAACTGCGTTTACATAGCACCTCTCATTTATAACTCTTTATCAAATGGAATTGTGGACTTGCCTTATTATAAATTTTGTAGAAAGTTGAAAAAGTGGTTAGCGAGCAATAGTTTTTTTCATTGAAAGAGTTTTTGGACAACACATCTTGCCGCCTACATATTTATCATAAGAAATATTAAAAATGATTATTTTTTGTAGTTTTGGAAATTGTCGTTGTATTGTTAATTGTAAAATTGAACAAATATGTATATTTGCATACCTTGTATTAGATTGTTATTGGCAGTTAATGTTATATTTAAGACCTTTATTGTTACCCATTAACTTGCAAATAAAGAATTGAATTGAATTAAAATTACTGTAAGAGACGGCGACTAACGTCGACGGAGACATTGTATCTCATTACATGATGGTGATGATATGATGATTAGCCACTATAATCGCCGCGAGAGACGACGACTAACGCGGAGACATTGCCCTCCGTATTCAGTGGTATTTCATTACGTATTATCTAATACAGCATTAACATGACACCGCGTAATGCGCTGTCACTCCCATTGTATCTCGTTATAAATGGCTGCCCGGGAAGGCGCCTAAGGCTACGAGTACATAACTACTGCCAAATTGTATTATCGGCATGACAGCTGTATGAGTAGAAAATTGACTTAAAATTACAATAAGTTTATCAAAAACCTCGCCATCAACACTGTCAGCCAAAGAACTTCCACTGCTGAGCATAGGACTGCTTTCTGTAATTCCATTAAGATCGCTTGATTGTCTTGATAAGGACATCAAGACCACCTTGTTTTATACGAGGGGGAAATCTTCGCGAAATATCCAGCTGCTCCATGGTAAAGCCGAGCTATGTGGCATTGCACCCACTAAAACTATACAACTTTGTGCAAGTGAGAGAGCTGTGGTCGAAAAACCTATACAACTTTGATGGTTTCGCTTCTTCCGCATACGAAGCCAAGAACTTCTTACCAGTTACACCAGAGAAAAAAATGCAAGTGGAGTCCCTCCGTGCGGAAGAAGTGAAAACTACGCAACAGTGCTTTCATACCCCCTCCATGGCAGCGTTAAACGTTTAACGCAACCTTGTTGGAAGTCGCATTAGAAGTTTCACTTCAAAAAATCTCAGTGTTATCGTAAGTATACGTTGAGCCTTACGCCTTATTCTACTAGTTATACCCCGGGGCTCTACTTGACTGACAGATATATCAGGTTTGTTCAATTATAAATCCTCCGCGGGTTTTGTATGGAAATGGCAATAGTATTGTTATAATCGGGCGGGATGTACCACTGCAAACATAATATATTGCGTCCCCTAGACAGTTTGTTCGATAAATATGTACCTATTATATGAGCAAGGACGTATGAAAGTTATGGTAATATATTTGGGAATAAATAACAATTCCTCTACGTTATTGACCAAGTAAACTAAGTGAACGAAGTCTCAGTATTAACTCGACAATTAGTTTTGCTTTTGTCTATCCGGATCCTTACAAGAACCAAAGTTAACAAATATAGCCCAGCGGATTGGCAAGTTGAAATGGCAATGGGCAGGGCACATATCATGGAGGACTGATGACCGATTGGGTCGAAAAGTTCTCGAGTGTAGACCACATACCAGAAGCGCACCGTAGGACGTCTACCCACAAGGTGGAAAGATGACCTCATTAAGACCGCAGGATCGCGCTGGATGCAAGCCGCTACGAATCGGTCTCATTGGAGACATTTAGGGGAGGCCTATGTCCAGCAGTGGACGTCCTATGGCTGAAACGACGACTACCACGAGGAGCCAGATGATGATGCTGATGGTACACGGGCTCTATTTATATATTTTTTTCCGTGGGCGATTATTTTGTCGGGCATAAGCCACCGTTTATTTATGACACTTACCTCTGTCTCTTACCATCGATTTTCATAATTTCCAAATGATGTTTCAATTTATGATTAACATTTCCGAAAAATACCAAAATGTTTTCATTGTAAAAAATAATAATAAATCTTAGCTCAAAATGTCTCCATCATATCCAATTAATAATAGTTAGTTAAAAGCTCTCAGCAGACTACCTCGGTGTTGTCGTAGACTCTGCGTACGTTAGATGCCTGTGCTTAGTGTATTTTCACAATGGCCCTTCGAATACTCCGCTCTATCAGAAGTGTACGATAAATTGGTGCAAGTTGCAAGCTAAAGCGATTTCTCTTGAGGTGACAGCTCCAACCAGAGGTCAGATATCATTTAACCTATTTGGACTTTGGATACTGATGCGCGGAATAGTACTCTTGTGGGTTTAGGCGAAGAATGCCTAATTCTAACAATGGCATATAGTTCTCAGAAGGCCCTATTCTATGAATGCCCAATTCTCACAATGGATAATTTTGAGAATGCTCTCTCAAAGCGGCAAAATAATTTCAATTGGGAATTTTATAAAAATACCATACAATTATACAGTGTCACCGGTAAGTATCAAAGAACATCTCAAAGACGAGTTTAGTACATCAAAGTGAACAACTGTTATTATGGGATCAACCAATCCAGAAGCCGTAAAAAAATCAGCTGTCCCATACTTGTTGATTTTAAATGGACTTTTTCTATAAAACTGCTAACTTTTTTGCAAATTTGGCGTTGATTGGTCCCATTGTGAATTTCATTCTTTTCTATGTACTAAACTTGCCCTTAAGAGGTTGTAACCGTTAGTTATCGGTCGAGCAGAACAGGAAATGTACTACCAGTATATAGAAAACGTACGTTTTTTATGTAAAATACCAAATTTCATTTAAATTGCCATTTTGAGGATTAGGTATTGTTAGAATTAGTCATTATGAGATTTGGGCATTCTGCGTTTAAACCTTCTTGTGCTCTGGTTGAACCACGCCCATAAATTCTTGAGCCACGAAGTTCGAGTTCTTCCGGGAGGTTGTTTAGGTATTTCACGTAGTGTTCATGAAATGACATTGAGGTGTTGGCCAAGACCCTTGGGTCAGATGTTGTAAAGGTAGGTGGAGTAGGTCTTTGACGGAGTGGTGGACACGTGATTGGAAACTAATTTATTATTTTTGGAATTAGCAATGATATGATTTAGAATGGTGCTGTTTTGTAAAATAACTTTCAGAGCGGTGTATAATTAATTATGTTTGCTATTGCAAACAACGTTTACTATGCGGCTAGTTACGAAATCATCAAAAAATCGGCTACTCATCCATAAACTTAGAATAAAAAGAACAAAACATTAAAATCGTGAGAGTCATTTTTGAGATCCTAATTTTGTAAAAACAAATGAATGTACCAAAATGAATTGCTTGTTTATAGATAACCAGATTTAATTATGACTATTATGGCAATGAAAACGTTGCGACCTCTCTAGACCCTATGCCAATTATTTGACTCTAACGATTAATACTCGCATCTATTTTTACAGATCTAGTCATACAATTAATGAGTTTGATACAATACGAGTATATTCACTCCTAAGTTTTATTTTTTAACCGACTTCCAAAACGGACGAGGTTCTATGTTCGTGTGTATGTATTTTTTGTGTAATCGAAAAATTCTTTTTTCGTTTGAAAGAGGATACTCTCGAGGTGGTCCCATTTAAATCTAACAGAAATCGGCTGAGCCGTTTTAAAAAAAAAAACAACAATAATGTAAGCAATTCGAGCGAAATATCCGAATTTTGTATACGATGAACATCGATAATATCGCCATTTGTTAACCGAATCGAAAAAATATTTCTTATTTCAAAAGGATATACTTCCAAGGTAGTCCCATTTAAATTTTACAGAAATCAGCTTAGCCGTTTTTGATAAATCAACAATAATTTATCATACTACTACACGGGACTTATCGCGCAATAAAACTTGAGATATGAGCTAATTAAGTACCTCTTTTTCTTTTCTTCAAACTGCGTGGTGTAGGCATTAAGACCTTTACAGACACTGTCAGTGTGGTGTGTCGCGGTGACAATTTCAATTTGAGTGATACGGCGTCGCATTTAGTCTGCCCGTGACCACGACCAATGCAACTTGGTCGAAACGTCGGGAGGAGAATAAGAGGTACTTAATTAGCTCATATCTCAAGTTTTATTGCGCGATAAGTCCCGTGTAGTAGTATGATAATGTGTTCAAATCGCGAAAGTTTAAAAATAACATCAACAATAATGTAAACAATTCGAGCGAAATATTCGATGGAACACGATGGAATGCGGTTTCCTCATTTTTTGCGAAAAATAATTATGTTCTTATGCCTTGCGCCACAACTGCAGTACCAGCACTAACACGATATTGCTTTTCCTCGTATAGGTCCGTTCCTTTTTCATGTAAAACACGTTGGTGATCCCAGTTACGGGGCATGCCATCGGCCTTTTTATTTTACACTCCAAATACGGATAGAGGATGTAACTCACGAGCGCAAGAGGATCATGGGTTTACTAAAGTAAGTAAGTATATGGGTAAGTAAAGATTTTAGATATTCGAAAACGCGCACAAATTGATTGAGAGTGTTGTTGGCCATTAGATGTCGGAGGTGCGCACCAATCTCTCGCTTTCTGGCTTACTGTGTAGATACGGACCACCACTTGATCTTGCAAGGCGTGTTTCCTGAAAGTTGTTCAAACACCGGGACATACAATTTAACGGGACAACCGAGCAACGGTAGTGGCGCCAGTTATTCGAGTGAAAAATCCTCCGCGGGTACCCAATCAAAAAGTGATCCTTCCGAACGTTGCACACGTAGTTAAACTACACTAAGAGTAAACTACAGCGTGAATTTATTTATTCAAGTAGATGGATGATATACACGCAATTGGTATTGTAATATTTTTATAAAAGATTTCGAACTGATTTCACGATTGCACTGCTTGTTGGAAACCAAAAAAAACGTGATAGTACCTTTCAAGCTACATAAATCCTCAGGGTATTTTTCACCATCATCATATCAGACAAAAACATCAACTTCTGAACCTAAGCCTTTTCTATTGCTTTCCAATAAGACCAAATAAGATCTTTCGTTTCGATGCTTTGCGTGAATGCGAAGAGGAAACCGGCAACGAGCAAGGAGCACCAATTTTTTTACGAGTTTGACGCATGTGCCTGAGAAAAGAACTAAAGCTCCACTAGGTAGGTATATTATAAGTATTCTACGCTTGTGAATTGCAACACCAGTACATTCGGGATGCGGGCATTTTTATTTACCTACGCTACGGTTCGGGAGATTTTGTAAAATAAATAGCTGGTAACACTCTCTACTCACACAAAGTCACTATAGTTGGACTTGTGCACTGTTTTCGTCGTTTTTGTGGAGTCACATACGAGTATTTTTGTTTCCGAGATAGTGCTGTAACAGGCAAACTTTGTTTATGCTAATATGAGTTTAAAAGACATTATAGGTTTCTAGTTTAATACCTATAATACGAGTATTACTTATTCAGTGTACGCCTGACGTTACTAAAGTGTAATTGGGTTTAGATAGCTATTTCTGAATGCAAATTGCAAAATAATATGACGTGCACAATTAAATGTGCTAGTTGTAATGTACATGATATATTTATATTTAATGGCAACAATTGGTGATTTGGTGGCGCAGTAAACAGGACCGGGACAATATAATAAACAACACTTTATAGTAATGAATGAATAGGAATGACTGACCGTAATGTTTTGTCAAGGATGATTTTTATTAGTCCGGACCGTGTACCTACGAGACGGGCCGTGTAAGTGGCCCTGCCCAGATGGGTCACGGACGGTACAGTAAACACGAAATGTATGGAACGTGCTCAGTCCGGCCCACGTACACGGGCCGTCTCGGACACGGCCCGGTCTAATGTAGAGTCATTCCTTAAATTGTTAAAAAGACCAACGTAGTACGTGGAAATAAGGGATTTGCGCCAATTTTTAACAGACTTCCAAAAAAAAGGAGGTTCTATGTTTGTGTGTATGTTTTTTTGTGTATGTTCATCGATAATTTCGCCAATTGTGAACCGCATCGAAAAAATGTTTTTTAGTTTAAAAGGGTATTTTTCCAAGATGGTTCCATTTAAATTTCACAGAAATCGGCTGAGCCGTTTTTGATAAATCAACAATAATGTAAACAATTCGAGCGAAATATTCGAATTTTGTACACGATGGAAGGCGGTTCTGCCATTTTTTGCGAAAAATAATTATGACGTAATATTACAAGCTTTTTTTTTAGTTCCACCTATCCCGTTCTCTGTCTGTAATCAATTCTTGCAAATTAAATTAGATCCACTTTCCGGTTACCGATTGAGCCGAAATTTTGCATAGGTACTTGTTTAAATCGCGTGACAATGCAATCGTGTGACATAAAGTGGAAAAAATAATAAATATGTATTTCTAAGTTAAAACTTGGTAGTAAGTTTTAATAAATTTAAGAGTAAAAACTTCTCCACTAACGCTGGCCGTAACATTGCTCATCTAGGCTCCTCAAGGGCAAGACGCAAGGAGATTATAATGTTGCCACTCTGCGTACTTGCCTAGTTTAGAAAAAACTCCTGTTTTCTCTAAGTAGTCAGATAGAAAATTAAAAGTCCTGACATATGTTTTTTATTATATTTCTTCCTGTTATTATCTTTCTCCATCACTAAAAGTAGTCTGAAAGAAAATATTAAATACAGATACGTTACGGGCGTACGGGCGCTAGCCATTTTAGGCTTTATTGTTAAGCACGAACGGCTATTTCATGTTTATTTCTAGTCAATAAACCAATTAATTATTTTAGTGCAGAGGCCGCCAGTTTTTTGTTATGATAAGCATTTGTTTTTATCTATTATATTGTGATGTCAAATATCAATTTTGTTAATCAAATAAAAAAATTATATCTATCTTTCTATAAGTATTGAAAAATCCTGAGAATTCCCGGATTTCTCAGCGGAGCCTGAATATTAAAGTAATGCAAAGTAGACACCTTACTACGAATGACTAAGCTTATAAGCACGAAGCTAACTGCGACCAGTTAGCTTCGTGCTTATAATAAAAGGAGGAGGTTCTATGTTCGTCTGTATGTATTTTTTTTGTGTATGTTCATCGCCAATTGTGAACCGAATCGAAAACTTATTTTTTAGTTCGAAAGGGTACAGTCCCAAAATGATCCCATTAAAATTTTACAGAAATTGACTGAGATGTTTTTGAAAAATCAGCAATAATGAATTTTGAATTTTGTACACGATGGAAGGCGGTTTTGCCATTTTTCGCGAAAAATAAATACGAGTAAAATAGCACGAGATCTCAAAAATTCGGAAGTCCTTAAAAATCCATAAATATCACGACAAGTCCGAAGACATGGCAACTTTAGTTTCACCTGGAACATGACGCTGCGAACTTGCGAAGTGGTTTTGAGTAGATTCCGCAATAAAAGTCAAGGACCTTGAATATTTCATAAAAAAGTAAGCACTTACTAAAAGTTAAGAGTAGTAAATCATGCCTTATTTATAAGTTTGCGTTCAGTTATGCAACTAATTATTTTGTAAAGTCGGTTATGGTATGGAAGACAATACCTAATTGTTTTTTAACCCCCGACGCAAAAGAGGGGTGTTATAAGTTTGACGTGTCAGTTTGTCTGTGTGTCTATCTGTGTGTCTGTCTGTCTGTCTGTGGCATCATAGCGCCCAAACCACTGAACCGATTTCAGTTTAGTTTTTTTTGGATAAAAGGAGACTTAATCGAGAGTGTTCTTAGCTATGTTTTATAAAAATCGATTGAGCCGTTTAAGAGTAATGGTGGGTTAAAGTGGGGATGGAAGAACCAAAATTCTACAAATGTGCCCAAAATAGTTGTCAATGTGTCAGGGGTTTTTTAAATTTTTAATTAATGTTTTTATTTTAAGTATCTCAAATACTTAATTTCGCTTTTGAATACTAACTTTCCTGCTAGAGAGAAACGTTGTAGTCACAGATTTTCGTATTATTTCTTAAGCTTTAAAAAATACATGCCTAAGTATTAAATATTTTCTAACTCTATACAAAATCAGAAAAGGGAGGTAGCTGATGTCAATAATCTATACCAATATAATAAAGAGGAAAGATTTGATTTTTAAGCTATTGCATAGCTTCTATCGCGGGCCTTGAGCGCGGGGACCGAATCCAGAAATTCCGTAACGAAAAAACCTCACGCTCTCCACTCCGACGGGCAAGGAGGTGTGGCTTGAAGGCCGTGCATCGTCTAACGTCGTTTCAGTTCGGCAGTCTTCGACACGGCGTTGTGTGCGATTAGACGTATTGTAAAATTATGCAATAGCTTTACCGCGGCAGTCCCCGAGTGCCACACGTCTTTTTTTTTGTTTGTTTGCATTGAATAGGCTCCGAAACTACTGAACCGATTTGAAAAATTCTTTCACTGTAAGTTGGGAAGCTACACAATCCCCGGGTGTCACAGGCTACATTATATTTAAAAAGAAATAGAGAGGCTGCTAGTAATAATAATAATGTGTTAATTTTATTTCATTGAATCATTATTTCTTATTTTCATATAATTTACAGATAACTTAATCGAAACCATTACATACTGAAATTTCTGTGAACACAGAAGCAAGGAGTTCGGCGTACATGCAGACAGTATTATATTATATAGTATTCATAGACAGTATTATATAGTATTCAGTAGCGTTATTGAACTAGGAGTAAAATTATTATCACACTACAAATTATTACCCCGATTAAACAGAAATCTTCTAGTTAGGCGTGCTACACCTTAGACTGCATAACTGCTTGACATCAGGCAGTACGTAGTCAAACACAAACACAACAGAAAATACAGCCTGGTGACAGACAGACAGAAGGACTCGATTCAGGAATGTCATAGAAGGACAGAGGGTCGATTTTATCCATTGGGCACGGAACCCTAAAAACGGTGCTTACCGTATAACGAACATAAAAAACATTTCCAGAGATGATGATATTTATCAAAATAAATTCCTTATTATTCCGATGCGACGTTGCCGACTCCCTTGAAATTATTATTTTTAGTACTGTAAGTTATCGGGCAAAACTGCAAAACATAGCTAGTATATCGGAGTCACAATCAGTGTCTGATTGGTCTCGCTTCGTTGGTTGAGTGAGCTAGAAGCTGGCCACCACGGTCAATTTGTGCGGAGCTAGGGCGGGCTAGGGCGGCTAGAGCCTGGGCGGCGTGACGTCACGGCCGCAACACAAGCACAAGTTAAATTGTGTGGCCTGGCACAAAGCTTATACATTAAACAAGATGCCCGAGTTCTGTTACTGAGAGTGTAGTGGATGCTCGTATGTTTTTACTGGAACTTGTGTTAAAGTGCATTAAATACGAGTCTGTGTACGTTCGTTGGGCCGCCTGAAAGCGAAACTATTAAAACAACCGGGACTTACAATTTAACGTGTCATCCCAGCGGTAGCGCTCAGTTATAAATACCACCCGTGGTTACCCGCCCGAAGACTAACCGCGCCGAACGTTGCTTAATTTCGGAGTTCACCTAAAACACCTGATTGTTTTAAACGTTTAACCATGGAAAATACCTGCAGGGTGGCTTTAATACCTAACTCTGACTTAGCTATCCGGTGAAATTACTTTATTGGCGAAGATACGGTTGCACAGTTTGTTATGTACCTACAATTGTACAACTGTGCAGACTAAATGTAAATTACGGTGATTAATCATTTATTTCAATCACACATTTATTTGGATCATAGCAAATTTGAAATCACACATTGGATCATTGCATAAAATTTGAATTTTTTTAGAAGTGCAATAATTTTTACTTACCGATTTTAACTTTTGTTTACTTTTTAATTACCAGTATATTTTTTTTGTTAATTGAGTTAATTTGTAAGCAAAATTTTTAATTGTTATTGTAAGATTTAGAACTGTATTTGCCTATTATTTGAATTATCGCTATTTTGTATTTTCTCTGAATGTTACGGATGGGTTTATTATTTTATTTCTTGTAGAAATGCACCACGAATTGTACGCGACGTCTCCTGCCTGTCTCAACGGAAGACCAGCGCTGGTTGTCTACAACCGGCACCATGCTGAGGGGGGACCGGCTGGTGACGAAAATATAACATAGGGTAGTTTAGTTGTTTAGTTCTAATCTTTGTTGTTGATCTGTTTTTCCTGTGTTTTTGTTTTCCTCAAATACATATTAAATATCTATCTATCTAATTTATTACAAGCTAGTATGATTTGATTTATAAGGAAATTGTTTAAAATCCCGTTTAATTGGCTTTGTTAGTACTGAATACAACAGCTTTCGCGAGACAACGTCGAGTCGTTACTTATTACTTAGAATTTAGATAGCCATGAGTGCCTGATGCCGAGTAATTGAGAGGTTTATTTACTCCGTACCTATTTACTCGAGATTGTGTATACTGAGACGTACTTGTGTATTATGAAACTAGGACTTGGAGAAATTAATCACTGGAGTACGATTTAAGCTTCCATGTCTTTGTCCTATGTCATTTGTCCAGCGTGGTGGATTTGTATCCTTGTCTTTTTTAGGGTTCCGTATCCAAAGGGTAAAAACGGAACTCTATTACTAAGACTCCGCTGTCCGTCCGTCTATCTGTCTGTCTATTTGTCTGTCTATCTGTCTGTCTGTCACCAGGCTGTATCTTAGTAACCGTGATAGCTAGAATGTTGAAATTTTCACTGATGACGTATTTTTGTTGCCGCTATAACAACAAATACTAAAAACAGAAAAAAATATATTTAAGGGGGCTCCCATACATCATATCTGAATTTTAAGCCATTTTTCGCTCGTTATTAATAACGGTGCTAGGTTGATGCTTAAAATTTTCACTTAATTTTAAGTTGTATATTCACTTTAATAATAAATAATAAAATTAAAATAAAATCAATATTTAATACAGTACGGAACGCTCCGTGCGCGAGTCCGACTCGTACTTGCCCGATTATTTTATAACCAAAAAAAACCCATATTCAACAATAGTACAAAATAAGATAGAAGACAATTCATTAGGTACCTATTTATAATGTTACTTTACACAACAAAAGTTATAACGGCTCTGAGTAACTATTATTGAATAGCTTAATCATTAACTAAAAAAAAAAGCACACATATGGCACACATTCAGTCGTGGGATTTCCACTGCTGGACCGAGACCCCTCTTATAGATTTCCAATAAGAGCAGTTGGAAGCAGTTTGTATGCAACGGAATCCTGCAATCTTAATTTCAGATCACCAGTTTGTCGGTGGACCACCTACGCTACGTTTGCTGGCACGTGGTCACTATTCGAAAATTTTATCGCCCCATTGGCCATCCGTTCTACGAACTATATTTCCTGCCTTCTGCCACTTCTACTTGCAAGTCCACTGGGCTGGTTCGTCTACGAATATTCTCATTCCTGAATCGACACTGATTAAGAAACTCAAAAGTATGCTTTTGAGTTTCTTAATCAGTTTCGACAGTTTCACAACTCTCTGTGCTATACCTAAGTCATCCCCAACAGCCGCAGGCCGTTTGCATAATTAATAAATTATTATAAAATTATAACTGTTTAAAAATACAAGCTTTTGAGATGCTGAAAATCATCTAGCAGCAGAGTGCTAGCCAAGACAAGTTAAACGAGCCCAAACACGACGGGTCTATCTTGTTTAGTACAGGAGTACTCCATTGTACCATATTATTGCATTGTCACGCGATATACAAATGCGCGCAAAATTTCAGCTCAATCGGATACTGGGAAGTGTAAGATTCCACCCGAACTTACATACATATATAATACATAGGCCCTTGCAAGTTAAATAAAATCTTGTAAAAATGTGAATAAGAATGTAAGAATGAATAAAAAATACGAATCCGAAATTCTGAAATTAAGATCAGAAAACGGTACTCGTTAAATATGCATACTCGTACTCTGTGTACCATTCTAAAAAATCAATGATTAAAATCTTCATTATGTACAGGCTTATTTTTTTAGAAAACAACTACAGTAAGAACTAGAAATACAAATTAAGTATAAAGGTTCATATAGGTGGGTGGCTAGCCCTGGGGTCAGAGTTTTTGAGCCTGAAGGCTTCTGACAACGCAAATACAAAGTTAGTCAATTTGATTACAATTTTAAAATTAAATATCATATTATTCTAATAATTATTAGCGTAGCGCTCAAGTAGCCTAATTTGAACAGGTTTTTGTCGGCAATCACCAATGATGTTAAGCAATGTTCGGCACGGTCAGTCTTCGGATGGGTGACCGCGGGTGGCATTTCTAACTAAACGCTATCGTGGCTCGAAAGCCACGTTAAATTGTAGGTCCGGGTTGTTCTAACCGTTTAGGCATGTCAGAGGCCTTCAGGTGGCCTAAAAACTTTGACACCAGGGCTAGCCACCCGGCTTATGCGAACTTACTTATTCTAATATTGCGAGTTATTTTTTAGACCAGGGTTATGTTCTTTGGTAAACATTTCCCAAGTGAAAGTAGTTAGTTACTGGCCAAAACAATATGACATCAAAACTAACAAGTAAAGGGCCAACAACAGAGAGCGATAAATCATAGTGAAGTGACGTAAGTGCGTAACCAAAGACGCATAACTCATACACGGGACCGCTAGGGAGGGGAAAATCAACCTATATCGCATTGCTATTCGAATAACAAAATTGTTCTCATCATAATTGACCGAAGCGAAGCGAGGTCTGTGCTTCAGCACGACGATTTTGCTTTCATTTATCCGGGTGTTGACTTTTGTCTACAGGTCGCATTTTTCAACAAATATCGACGAAACTTCTACACAGGTTCTATAATTTATTGATGGAACTTTTTCGTCGTCATCGATTGTTGATTGGGGTTGATTGTTTCCTTCAGAAAGGTGGAAAATTTGCTGTCACGCTTCGATAAATAATAGCCGATAATAGAGTTTTAGCTGATTTCAGTAATATTTGTCAATATTGTTTAAAATTTAAATACTACGAGTAACTGGTGTTAATGTTTTTGAGGCTACTGAAGCCTCTGTCATGGTTTAACGGTTAAAACAACCAGGACCAACTATTTAATAGACAATAGACAATATTTTATTGACGAAAACAAAACATAGGAAATACAGCAACAAAGATTAGAAATACACTAAAGACTAAACTACCTAGTGTTTTATTTTCGTCACCAGCCGGTCCCGTCTCAGCATAGTGCCGGTTATATACAACCGGCGCTCGTCTTCCGTCGAGACCGGCAGGTGACGTCGCGTACAATTCGCGGTTCGCTTCTAACAAAGCTGAAAGTAAAACTAACATGAAATCAAAGTTTGTAAAATGAAGATCATACCTACCACAGACAAACTTAAAAAAAAAAAAAAAACAATTTGTAAATATTCAATAAGTAAACTAAAATAAAACGGTAAGTAAGGTAAACGTACCAATGCACGGACGTTTTTGAACTTCGCTGACTTTGCAGTAATACTACGCTGATACTAATAGACTTACAACAACAAGGTGAATATGACCAGGTAGGGCATTTATCTGAGTTTTATAATAATTCAACTTTTTCTAATTTGTTTGAACTTTAATGGGAATTAATATCCAAAATGTAAAAAATACCCAAATGTACCAAACCGCGGACGATTCGTCCTAATGCACGGAATGTCGTCCCAATTTCTGGACGCTATACGAAATTGAACTCATTTTGCTTTACATTAGAATTGAAATTGCCTTTTAATTGTATTATTATTTTTATGAACTTTAAAATCGACCCAAATCTTGGACATCTCGTCCCAATTCCTGGACGCTATACGAATTACAACTCTATTTGCTATACATTGGAATTTAAATTGCCTTCATATTGTATTATTACTTGTTATTATTCCAGAATTTTTTAGTTTAAGCCATTCCAGGTCTCGTAAATTAAAGAAATAATAGTTTATATGCAATAGAATATATTTTAAACAAAACAATAATCACATTATGAAAAAAGTTGCTGATACGTTAGGTAGTTAACACAATAATATTGGTATAGGAACCGTATTTAGTCCGTGGCAAGATAAGCGGCTTAAATGATCCCCAAGGTAATGCATTCAGTCATCCCATGCAAAATAAAATGCGTACTCTTATATAATTATACCAAACAGGTCCGTATAAGGCGCCTTATGTGACACATATATGTAAGAATGATCTCATAGTAAATAAATTAGATACCATTATCTAAGGCAACCTCATTAGTATAGTTACCTTTAGAACACGGCGTACCTGAATATCACAAAAGTGGTGTAACATCTGGCGGTCAATGAATTAATGATTTTAGTAGGTACAAGTAAAGAAACAAGAAACTAAAGTAGGATGTGACTTAAACACCCACTGTAATATCTGGGACTGTCAAAATGCAAATGAAAGGAGGAGGCATTTTTCAAACCTACTAAACCATGACTCTGAGTATACCTTCGTAACGTCTTGGGAATCAATTATCGACATCATGCTGGCTACAAGCAATATCTCTTAAACAATCAATGAGTGGCGCGTGGCAACTGATGAATACTCTGGTTACGAAGCACGAACCTGAAGCAAACAGACATAGCAACTTTTAGAAATGAACTCAAAATAGCTATAAAGAGGAACCGCTAGATCCAAATGCGCAACTATTGCCGCAGGAAATAGATACCATGACAGAAGTCTTGGTAAATTATTTGATAAAGAACTATGAAAAAGCTTGCCCGTTGAAAAACGAGAACTACTGTTCTTCAGTCTTAAAAAACTGATGACAACAAAAATTATATTGCCATAAAATTTTGCGCTAAAGCGGTAGGAAAAAACTGGAGTCTAACAAATAAACAGATGACAACACGTGCAAAAAACAACTATGCTACAAGAAACGCAAAAACTAACGTGCTCTTTAATTAGCAGATGTATGAAAAAGAGACACTCAGTTGCTCTTGAAATCACCTAAGGAATCACTCAGCTGCACCTGCACAGCAGAAATAGATGACTTCTGCCCTATAAATCAAATCTACAAATAAGTGGAAGAGTATGAGTGCTACGACAACCTACAGCAAAATAATTGACCGGGCGTTGGCAATGATTCCCAAAGCAAACAACCTATCTGACGAAATATTGGTATCTTGGAACATATACGCAGATGATGCAAAAAAAAAAGCTTAATAGAGTCCCTTACCCTGAGTAAAACAACATAAACTTTGCAAACGGAGGCCATGGGCCTATTACTAGCCGCAAAAGCACTTAAATTTTCAAATAAACTGAGCTTCTGACAGCTACTGGAAACAAAGAGGCCAAAAAGGTGATCTTGGTCAAAGTTTACAGTGCTGATACTATCAATGAACTCAGAAGACCTATAACAAGGTTGAAATGAATCGCTGAGTGTCATGCAACACTCCAAACTCTATAAAATAAACACAGTGCGATGGAATAAGAGTCACAGATCATGTTCGGGCAACAACATAGCAGACACGCTTTCCAAAGAGAAAACAGGTTGAAGACGAGGCGATAAAACACTGTGAATCGACAGCAGCGGAAGTGCATAAGCTTTAGTGCCGTGATACCGAAAAAAAAAAGATTATGTGGAATTAAAGGAAGGAATTCAAGCACTCTAAGTTTCCTAACTCTGAATAGAAACACAATAAACGACCTAATGAAGTTTCAGCGGCAAAACTTATGGTAGACCTCATAACTGATCACTGCAACTAAAATGGTTTCTTGTTCTGAGAGCTGAGAGCTTGAAAGCTGAACAAGTGCCTGAGATCTGATCATAGAAAATAAAACATCAAATTTGACCACAAAAAAATCTTAGGATAATCTTTTAAACATAATTGAAGCATTGCTTCAATATTTTTACATTTTAACATAATATTATTTAAAAAAAATCGTTGTAAATCGATCAAAAAAAATTATGTTATCTTCGCCATGTATAAAAATATAGCTTAAGCAATACTTAAGCAAATTGAATACGACTATTGCTTGAACCAGTCCAATAATAATTTTTAATTCAAAGGAATAAGACGCAACCGAATTATAATAATTGCATTTTTCACGGTTTTGAAAACGATGTTCTTACATGCAAGGAAAAATGAGACTTATTCCAAGGCAATAAGGTCAAGATCCGAACTTTGGTGCAACGAGTATTAAAGAACTTATGTGTGTCCCACTTCTCGGACAAAAAATGTGATTATTGTCCGTGCATTGGGACAAATACGGGTTTAGTGAGTACCATTAGGCGGATACGCAAATATTATAAATAATCAACAAGATTTTGTCTAGATTATAGGTTATAATATCAGGTAATTTATCTAAGTATCGTAATAAAATAACACACTTACCGTATCACATTACACAACTAAAAAATGAACTGAAGTTGATGACAGGGTAGGCACCAAATTCAGCCACTGAATTAACAGATTAACGAAAATTTTACGACACCGCACTTTTAAGATCATTTGGTTTGGACACCATTACACTACGTGCACAGTTTTTCCTGTATAATACTTTGAAATATAACCAAGAATGTATTGTCATTCATAAGATTAAATTAAACTTTCGTAGAAATTTACAAAAATTAAAAAACCGAGTAACGTCCGCGTTCTGGGACTCGTCCGCAATTACGTACGTTTACCTTAAATTTTTATCAATTTTAACAACAGTTAAATTTAACTTCTCGACATAAGCTTTCCCTGTGGAATTCCAAAAACATTGGTTGTAAGCAGCTGACATCTGTGCATAAATGTCTACAAAAAGTAAGCTAATTATGCATGACATAACACGTGTCATGTTTATCAGCAATGATTTATCTTGCAATGGATATACCTATGTATGTATGTAAGTTCGGGTGGAATCTTACAAGTCAAATTTGACCAACTTCCCGGTTTCCCATTGAGATGAAATTTTACAAGCATAATGTACTAATGAAATAATGAAATATAATATAATAATATATAGATAATGAAATAATATGGTACCATGGAGCTGATCTGATGATGGAGTCGGAAGGTGGCCATAGAAACTCTTGTACTAAACAAAATAGACCCGTAGTGTTTGGGTTCGTTTTACTTATCTTGACTAGCACTCTGCTTTGATAGCCAGGATCACAAAAGCTTGTATTTTCAAAAGCTCTATTCAGATAATAATTTATTTATCGGCTCATTACAATTTGGCTCTTTTCAGTCACGGAAATAATGTCAAATTTTTAATTTTAGGGTGTGCATTTTTTTCATAGTTACTTCAAACAAAACACGCCTTTTATAATGACCATTCTCAAAACACATTTTTTTCTCATATCATTCAAATAATAGACATAGACATAACTTTATGACTATTCGAACAGCCCCGCCCTATCGACGCAGGCCCCCGAGGCTGTGGGACGCAATTCTCAATAAACATCACGAGTTTGGCGTGGATTTATTGGCGGCCTGCAAGTTTCCCTCCCTGGCGTACAGGTGAACTATTACTTTTACTTCTTCGCTAATGGTAAGGGTATTGTGATTTTTTATCTATAAAAAAGTTGTCAAAATTTTCATAACAAAAAAATCTTGAAAGTTACTGTACTGTACTGTGCCAGCCTTTTTGATAGTCCACTGCAGGACGTAGGCCTACCCACGAAGGGTGATTGGGCTATTATCCACCACGCTGGCCCAGTGCGGGTTGGTGGATATACATACGCCATCGAATTTCATCTACGGACGTATGCAGGTTGCCTCACGATGTTTTCCTTCAACGAAAAGCCAGTGGTGTGAAATTCCGTACATAAATTCCAAGGAATTCATTCCGGGACCGGGATTTGAACCACTAGACCACCACAGCTTACGGAAAGTTACTACTCAAGCCGTATGATATCTCGACTGTACAGGGTACGTCGTAGCTTCAAATATTGGACCCATAGCACAGAGTTCTTTAAATCTTACTCGTATGTACGGAATTTTGCACCACTGGCTTTTTTGTGAAGGAAAACATCGCGAGGCAACTTGCAGTTTGTCCGTAGAATAAATTTGAAGGATTTGTTTGTTGTATAAATCCACCAATACGCACTGGGCCAGCCTGGTGAATGGATACGGTCCAATCATCATTCTGGGGTAGGCCTATGTACTGTTCACTATGTATCCTTAATATATTTTATTTTAATTATGTATGTTAGTATTTATTTTAATTATTTATTTTTAAAGTGCATAATTAACTAAATATTCTGTGAATATTTGAAGTATCTACCTGTCGCCGTTATTAATATCGAGCAAAAAACGACTAGAAATTTAGTTTTGTTGTATGGGAGCCCCACTTCTTTTTTTCTCATTTTAGTTTTTATTGTTTTAGCGGCAACTGAAATACATCATCTGTGAAAAATTCAACGTTCTAGCTAATCACGGTTCATGAAATACAGCCTGGTGACAGACATACAGACTGACGGACAGGCAGACGGACAGCGGAGTTTTAATAATAGGGCCCCGTTTTGGGTACTTACGGAACCTTGAAAAGTTTCCATTGCGACGTATTCTAAAGGTACTAATATAATAATGTAGGTATGTACGTTTTAAGTAACGTCTGTCGGAAGACATAAATATTCCAAAATTTATCTCATAATAATAAGCTAGCCAGCTCCTTATCTCGGTTCTCACCATAACTTCGGTTAATGTGTTCCGTTTATGAGTTCCAAGCACCTCGAGGGTCTCGGATCCTCGTACATTATAGTTTATAATAAACCTTCTAGCTTGTCGAAAATGATGTATTAAGGATAAATTTACAGGGCCTGTGCTTTAAAGAAACAGTTTATTAAAATTCTTGATAATAAAGAATATAAATTTACGCGTCATTCAGTTTATATCAGGGTTTCGCAAAGTGGGGTACGCGAACCTCTAGGGGTTCGTCATTCGACGGCAGGGGGTTCGCGACCCCCCCCCGAGTGGGTTCCCGCCTTGTCGTGGCGGGGGGGCTTAGTAGCCAGGTCTCGCCAGCCTGGTGAACCAAGAGGAACCCGAGGTGGGGCCGGCCTCTCCGGGTCTTGGGCCTCGACAAGCCCGTGCGGAGGCTGGCCAGTAGGTCGCAAGTCGACTGAGGTGGACTGCGGTGTCGCGCTCGTCGCGATACCGCGGCCGAGCCCATCGAGGCGGGGGCGGCGACGGGATGGACGGGCGGCGAGTGTGCCGCTGTCTATCCGTCCTGCCAGCGGCCCTAACGGGTGCCGCCAACGTGTTGGCGGAGGCGGTGGGGCTGCAGGGGAAGAGGAGTGTCGGTATCGCGACGGCCGCTCTCCCTATCCTCTGCAGCCGTAGTGGCAGGCGCGGGGCCAGTTTAATTGACCCGTTGCATCGGGACCAGGGCTGTCGGACACGGGTGCTGTCTGACGCCCAGTGCTGGTTGGTGCCAGGTGGTGGATGACGATGTGTCTGGTGTTCGGCACATCGTCTTTCTGGCGCGAGCCGAAGCTCCGTGGTGGGGCCCAAGTTGGGCCAGCGCTGTCGGGTGCCGCGGAGGAGTGCGCAAGCGTGCCCGTAGCCCCGACACCAGGCGCAGTGGTGGAACACCCAGGGGTTTTGGTGGGTATACTGTCCAGTCGGCAGGACTCCCACATAACCACCCGCCTGCCCTCGAGGTGTGGTGGTATCTATAAAAGATTTCCCCTGGTCAAAAAAAAAAAAAAAAAAAGGGGGTTCGCGACAAGATTTACGTAATGATGGCGTGATGACTTGGGTTTGTTCGATATGTGTATAAAAATTTATGTGAAGAAGATTTTTTTTTGGAGTCTACGAAATCTGGGGTACGTGGCGCCGAAAGTTTGAGAAACCCTGGTCTATATGAACGAATAATCATAATCATACCCAGCCTTCTTTACCCCACTGCTGGGTATAGGCCTCTCTCTTGCAGTGCCATCTGTCTAGGCCCTTAATATATTTTTGACAAATAATACATATAATCTATAATCTCATCATGAAACTTGAATAAATTAATGAATGTAAAATATAACATTGAATATTTTAATTTTTGAATTTTTCTTCAGGGGCTTCGCCCGTGTTATTTTAATTTTTATGTTTCAAACATTTATTTTTCCTGGATAAAAAGTAGTCTGTCACTATTCAGTCTTTGATCATTTTTCTGGTATGCTAAAATCAAATCTATACGTTGCTTTGTTGCTGAGTGAAAGAGTAACAACTAACTAACCAATAAACACTTCGGACTTATCATATTAGCAAGGCAAGTATTTAAGGAAAAAGATTATTCTCTCACCAAAGTGAATGTACAATTCAAAGTACAAAGTGATCTTTAAAGTATTTTTTTGTGATCTTTGATCATAGATCTTAAATTTGTTTTGTCCAAATTTAAATTTTTGGCAAGCCTTACTATTTAATATAATTTTAGCACTCAAAATTTACTCAAGTTTTGACAAGAGTTATTCAAGTTTTACCCTCATGCCCCCGTCCTTATTACACTCTTAGCTGCTGAGATTTTAAGTGCTGCTCTGATGTTCCCAGGATTTATAATTTAATTCGTCTTAATGACGATGCTCCTAATGAATACGTTTATATTATACATGTTGGGGTAAGAGGTCTACGGTTTGAGAATTAGGCTGAAGTAATTTTAACATTCGTAATATATTATGAGCAGGAACTGAGTTACAGCGTGTGATTTTGGTCGGGAGATAATTTGGTAAACTAGAAATTTATTCAGACGAATTTAAGAGAATTCGTTTTTATGACAACATTAAATAAAAATAAGATTAGGGAATCATAGGGCATGCATTGGCCGCATATGACTAAAATTAGACGCAATAGATAGCTGAAAAAGGCAAAAGAAGTCAAAGAATGCTGATAGAGTGCTAAGACGGCATTCTTAGGGTTCCGTACCCAAAGGGTAAAAACGGGACCCTGTTACTAAGACTCCGCTGTCCGTCTGTCTGTCACCAGGCTGATCTCATGAACCGTTTTAGCTAGGAAGCTGAAATTTTCACATATGATGTATTTCTGTTGCCGCATTAACAACAAATACAGAATAAAAATAATATTTAAGGGGGACTCCCATGCAACAAGCCTGAAGTTTTAGCTGTTTTCCACTCGATATTAATAATGGTAACAGGTAGATGCTTGAAATATTCACAGAATATTTAGCTGTATGTTCATTTTAATAATAAATAATTAAATTAAAATAAATATTTAAGGGGGGACATACAGTACGGAACCCTTCGTGCGCGAGTTCGACTCGAACTTGGCCACTTATTGGAAAGCTGGTTAAGTCCGAATTGAACTTATCTAATGACGTCTATATGACGTATCCTGATTCGGCCCATATAGTTTGCAAATGTGCCTTTATTAACTACAACCAAATACAATAGGTACTATATGCTAAAACTACCTACACTACTACTACGTATACATAAAAAGCATTGGATCATCCACAGATCCTTGAAGGTCTTAAGATAATCCAAATGCTCAAGCCCACTGCCAGTTGGTAGCGTGCCCGGCATGCTGGCTGCATTGCCACGCTGAATGGCAATGCTTATGCGTTGAGTCAAATAAACGCCAGCATTTTGGCCACGCGTCGCAAAGACTTTTGAAAATAAAATAAGATTTGCAAATTAAATGTAATGTTTGAAAGGGGGACGAACTAATCTTCTTCCAAATTTTCCATGATCGGCAAAATATCAGTGACTAGCTGTCCATCCCGGCTTCTCCCGGGTACGATTGGCTAAAGAAGACAAAATTAGTGAAGTTCCCTATTTTTTTGAAAATTTTACATAAGTAGCCTATTTTCACCGGGGATACTGGAACTTTCCAACAGAGAAAGAATTTTTCAAATCGGTTCAGTAGTTTCGGAGCCTATTCGATGCAAACAAACTATCAATTTTTCCTCTTTATAATATTGGTATAGGTAGACAAGTGTGCCTACACTAAAGGAACCTCACAGAACATTCTGATCTGGAGAATCAAGAAAACGCAATTGTCCGTGTAATATTTGTACAGGTTAGAATTGTCTAACCTCTTTGCTCATTAGGTCGACGATGTCGTCGAAATAGCGGGTCGCTAATGGGTAGATTGGCAAAGGATTACTCTACAAGTTTACTTGTAAAATACAAACAACTCCGTAGAACAATAGCTAACATTATAAATAACAATGTTTGTTCTACGAGTTTTCACATAACTTAATTATCCTTCAAACATGTCTTCTTTTATTCAGTTTTGTACTGTTCTAAGTCTATATTAACGGCACGCTCTTCTTTGCCAATGTCCCCGTGATTTTCTGCGCGTAGTTTTAACTTTTAAATGCATATTAATATATTCATTTTCATATTATTCATAAAAATATTACTAAAAAAAATATTACCTATATAACCTATATTGTTGCCAAAAAACTACAACGCCATTGTTTATGATTATATGTAGAATAAAACCAGTATTGGCAATATGTCAATGGCAATGGCACCAACCCTGGATTTTTTTGTTTCAAAATTTTCAAAAATCATGCTTCTAACAAATTATCAAGTCTTAGAACAAGCGTTGTGTGTTTACGTTTTGCCCCGTGACACTACTGCTTGGCACAACCAGTAGTGCTAAAGGTTTATGACGTGAGGTATCTGATCCTATGAAGTTGTTAGTATTTAATAAGTTCCGTTCAAACTTTACACCAAGTTGTAGCACACATAGCGCCATACACACTTTTGTTGCTTAGGTTGTGACAACTTATTGCCAGGAACTTGAAACCGGATGCTAGCGAAATTTTAGCCATTATAATCAGCCATCCTACACGAGCAGATTACCATTATGTTAAAGCGCATAACAAGTGAGACAAGTGCTCGGTACAACAACGGCGGGAATGTTAATTGCTGTCGTTTGTCGCGCGACACTGACGGATGTCGACGCTTGTCGCTGGTAGATTTTGGATCACGCACTGAGAGGAGTGACGTCACGGTTTTATTTTGATGTTCTGAATTCGTCTCTATGATTTTTACACCGATGTTACCTGATAAACATCCTAAAATGCTCTTACAACAACATTTACTATGGATGAGTAGTTTCACCAGTTCACTAGTATCACTAGTATCAACGCCTACAGAAATTAAACAAATTGTTTTTACGGTTACAGGTTTATTAGTAATTTGATTTAAAAAAAACGGTTTGCAACTCCGGGAGTGCCGGCAGAAGTAAAAACTTGAACATCAACGTTGTTTATATTTTGGAATGGTAAGGGATTAATTTCGCACGAAGTGCTTTCTTTATCAGTATAAAAGTACTATCATTTACTTATGTGGTAAAATACAATATCACACACGCACACTCGCGCATGCGCCTTAGCCGCTTGAACAAAACAGCAGGAGCAGGCATACTTTTTCGCCGCGCGATATAAAGAGGGAGGGATATTACTTCCTCTCTTACGCCGCATCGGCGGTCTACTCTCCTTTCATCTTACGAATTTTTGATCAGGTCACGTGTCCTGACGCAAGTTAACATTTATATCCATCTCAAAAATGCACAACGCCACTTAAGAAGTTTTCACTTCAAAAACTATTTGAACATTATTTTAAACATTACACATTATTTTAAACCTAATAGTAAAATAAATATCATGGTAGATAGATAGTCCAATAGCCCTTTAAGGGTAAGCCTTTTACTTGTTCTTTATACTCGTAACTTCGTTTGTCCACATCTGGAAGAGATCAACAATGAAATTCATCCATCCAAATCATTGAAAACATTGCTCATGGAGCAGTTCCTGTCAGCTGGGCTATCAAAAAGCCAAAACAAAATAAGGGCTGTATTGTATAAGTACAGCTTCGCTTTTTCTCCTTTTTTTTACGAGGGGGAAATCTTCGAAAGATTCCCGACTGCTTTGGGGTGCAGTCGGGTTATGTAGGGTTGTACCCACTAAAACCCCCTCGGTGGCCAGCCTTTGCGCCCCCTTGGGAGCTCCGGGATCTCCAAAAGGAACGTACCGATGCTCCCAGCACTTTTTGTGACTACTCGCCTGGTACTAGGACCAGGCTTGTGTTGTCCTATACGACATCGTGGCCAAACACGCTGTCGTCCTCCCCGGGCCCGTTTGAGTGGTTGCCAGAGCCCCAATTCTGACCAACCACGAGCCCAGAGGTCCTATTTTAGGAGGCTCTTACTACAGACAGGGGATATCGATGCCGTATTCTAGTTCCCTGGCATCAGAGCAATCAGGTTTTTCTCCTGCTTGCGCCAGTTACTCGCACCACGCGAGCCGGAGAAAAAGCGAAGCCGAACGTCGGAACGCGAACACAATACGGCCACTGTACTGAGTACAGTTAGTATATTTTACAGCGCTACCACAACCTAGCATAGTGCGTGGAGATTTCCTCGACCCCGTGTTGAATTTAATCTCGCGAATAGAGAGCACGCCGCAAACGTCTCGGAAATTTGATCGCCGCCGCCGGCCCGCGGCCGTTTATTAAAAATATCTCATCGCGAAATGCTGACTGTTCATTACGTTCATTTACTTTGGATTATGGACCAAGTTCCTAACATGTTTTTCGTAAAAATAAAACGATCATCTTTTATCGTCCACTTTGTGACAGGCGTTGTTCGCTCGATACGCCCTTAAACGCAAAAAATATTGTAGTGGAATCCTGTCTTACATCCATCAGCTGAAGAACATTCATTATTGGACTTAGGCCTCCCATATATTTTTGCAATAAGCCCGGTCGAGAGCGGCTTGCCATCGAATCCAGCGCATTCTTGATGTCAGTATGCATTTGAGGTTTGGTAAGCGACGTTGTGCTCGAAGATGAAGCACGCAGACCTAAAAGATACCTATTCACTCTGACCTTGAAAGCCCTAGATTATATCTCTATCTATAGATATTATCTATTACTACCTCAGTGGGCAGGCGCGGTGCCGATCCCTAAGGCAAGTAGTTCAAGTAACTCTTCGCGCCAGTGCAGCTGCTACCCGATACTAGCCTGTGCAAAGGCTACGCCCCACACCTTTGTAAATTATCGATTACCTACGTAGATCACATAAACTAATTGCTTATCCGTGCATTTTCTTTACTTGTGAAACCATCTTTTAGTAATTATAATATATAAATAGTTGTTACTATACCTACAGACTGTTACTTTTAAAGGATTTTCAAAGGTTTTTTTACTAAAATTGCAAAAAACTAAACTGTTCCGGACTAAAAGTACGTGGCTGACATTTTTTTGTTATCTCTGTGTTAGTTTTAGAGCAAAAGTTGGCCATAAATTTATAATGATGAGTACCTATAATATCAGGATATCCTAGAATGTACCCTTCGTCTAAAGAAACGCCCGTATACACCCACCTCGTAGCCTCGTCGTCAGCCTCGTGGGGCTAGTACAAGTTTACACGTAAATTAAAACTACAGTACAGTAGTACAGTTTCCGAATGGCTCCATACATTTTTGTACAGTGCCACTGAAAGAAACGAGAAAGAACTACCAAAAATGTATGTTGAAGGCACTCGCAAACACGCAAGTAAACTGTGCAAAACCTGTACTTAAAGGCTCTCTAAAAGACCCACTTTGGCTTAAGAAACTTTGCGTATCAACACTTTATATATCGTGCCAAACACTTATATATGCATTTACATATTTGAAGAAATATTGCGTACTATATAAATAAAATAAATAAACGGGACGTCCGCCGTAATGAGCAAAGTTAGTAAATAAATATGGAGCACAATACTTGGCGACAAGCGCGACGTAACTTTCCAGTTGCTAAGCGGAAACTTTTGTTTTTGACTCACTGACAAACGCGTTTGGCGCAGAATTTGTCACTGGATGGTTCTGTATATTTTATTCGTCTTGGCATAGAAATGATGTGCGTAAAACCTATGGACAAAATCTCAGCAAGATCAAATCACGAATGAGAAGATCGGCAGACGAACCAAAGTTACCGATACAACCTAGCTGATTAGCAAGTTTAAATGACAGTGGGCAGGGCACATAGTTCTTAGAACGGATGATCAATGGTGCTGTAATGCTCTCGGATAGAAACTATGTATATGTACCTACCGGCAAGTGCATTTTTTGAACGTTTTGCTTGACATAATAATAAATAATAAACATTTAAAAATAATAAATATTTGGGGACATCTTGCACACGGTCTCTGACCCCAAACTAAATAAAGCTTGTGATATGGATGCCAGAGACTGATAAACTACTTATACATATTTTGAAATACATACTAATATAGATAGTAACGAAATAACACCCAGACAGAGCAAACATCTATGTTCATCGCATAAATACTTGCCCTGGGTGGGGATCGAACCCACGCCTCTTTGACCTAGTTAGGTCACTAACCACTGAGCCACCGAGGCATTCGATAATAATAATGCGTAAGCAATACCCTTTCTTGGCAGTCGGGTAGATATAAACAGTTACAAAAAGAGGTACGTACCTATCTATTGACAAAGACTAAAAAAATATTAAAATACCGAGGTCCGAAACAACCCCACAGTTTTGTATTTGTCCAAACATTTTGTCGCAATATTGATACAGAAATTAGTTCATAGGCCTCATAAGAAAGAGACAATTTAAATGTAGTATTTACAAGCACTACATTTTGTTACTTGTGACTTAATTTCAAAATTTAAATTTACTCGTACTACCCTGTTGTTTTATGAAATTAATGTTCTCATTTATATATATTCCATATGAATTAGTACCTGGTATCTCATGTAACTAGCCAATTAATTATTCAAAACATAACGCATAATAATAAGGACATTTTGACAATATTTCATGAATTTCGTCGCACTACTAATAGTTTCGACTTTAATAATTTCCCCTCTTATACATACTAATTTGGTTGAAGCCGACCAAATCGGAGTCAACAACTCACATCCGACGTCGGCGACGCGACGTTCCAACAATATACCAATGTAAAGTTGGATGGTTAGATCTCACGCGACCGCTTCTAAATAATAGGTATTTAATAATAATGATTCATAAATCATTTATTTATTTTCCGTGGTCCGTACATATCTGAAAGTGTGTTTTTTTTATTTGTTGGTTTGTCTCTTTTTTACGCAGCAACGGAGTAACGGAATAACTTGATTTTTGGCATTTACATAGTTTGAATGATGGAAAGTGACATGGGCTTGTTTTTATCCCGAAAAAATCATTGTTTTTGTAGGATTGGCTAAACACTTATTATTAGCTTACCAAATTATTCATATCCATGTCTAATAAAGACAGGCGAAACGTTAATTGATGATAGGTGACATTGGCTGCAGACTTTAATACAATCATGAAGGGAATAAAAATAGGTAAAAAAACTTTTTAAGTTAAACGGTTTTATGTTAAACATACATTGCAATGTTTAAGATAAATGTACTAAAAACCAAAAAATAATAAAAAAGATACAGTCGTGGGAATTGTAAACATATGCATAGACTAGACTAAAATAAAACCGTGGGGCACGTCAATCGAAGAGATGTAGAGATAATCGTTATTTTACTTCGTGCCCCACGGTTTTATTTTAGTCTAGTCTATGCATATGTTTATAATTCCCACGACTGTATCTTTTTTATTATTTTTTGGTTTTTAGTACATTTATCTTAAACATTGCAATGTATGTTTAACATAAAACCGTTTAACTTGAAAAGTTTTTTTACCTATTTTTATTTTCTATTTTTTAGTTTTTATTCCGCATTCTGTTTAATTCATTTAGTGCTTCATTATTGCAAGGTTTCTTGCCCGTTAGTTTATTGCAGTCCAACTCCTCTATACGTAGTCCCTGCAACGACGTATCATTTTTAGCCACCCTAACGCCACACAGTCCTCAACACGATACAAAATCTTGACTTGGGTGGTGGATTCAGGCTGGATTAATCAGATACCTAAATTACAGATTCAATTTCTAAATTTAAATCTTATTATTATACGCCATTTGGTGGCTGCGCCCATCTTAAATATTGAGGTTGTATAGTGCACTGTATTCTTCTTGTCAAGCCCTTTTATTTGATACCCATATTGGTGGGATTGATAAAAAATTGTTATCAGCCATTTTGTAGCGGCGGCCATCTTAGATTTCAATTTTGCATAGTAAATTGTATTCTACTTTTTGAGACCTTTCATTTGATACCCATGTTGATGGGATTGATAAAACCTAAGTTATCCGCCATTTTGTAGAGGCCGCCATCTTGGATTTTAATTTTATATAGTACATTGTATTATACTGGTTGAGCACTTTCATTTGATACCCATATTGATGGGATCGATAAAACCTACGTTATCCGCCATTTTGTAGCGGTCGCCATCTTGTATTTCAATTTTTATAGTATATTGTATTCTGCTTGTTGAGCCCTTTCATTTGATACCCATATTGATGGGATTGATAAAACCTACGTTATCCGCCATTTTGTAGCGGCCGCCATCTTGGATTTCAATTTTTTATAGTATATTGTATTCTGCTTGTTGAGCCTTTTTATTTGATATCCATATTGATGGGATTGATAAAACATAAATTATCCGCCATTTTGTAGCGGCGGCCATCTTGAATTTATAATGATAATGAATGAACATAATTGTATTGTCACCAAAATCTAAAGTGTATACAAAATTTCAGATTAATCGGTTGACAGGAAGAGGGTGAAATTTGAATTACTAAATTTGACCCAAGAATAAAGAATAAATAAAACAAACGGGGTGAGCTAAATAAAACCGTTTAATAATAAATAAATAAAACAAACGGGGTGAGCTAAATAAAACCGTTTAAAAAGGAAAACACCCTACGACATGATCACCACGGAATAGCGTTGAAAATGCATAGAAACCGATTATTATACAAGAAAAACTTATGGAAAAGCTTGCCGTGGGTAAAATCAATACATAGTATAAAATAAAGTCGCTATTTTGTCTGTTTGTCTGTATGCTTAAATCTTTAAAACTACGCAACGGATTTTGATGCGGTTTTTTTTAATGGATAGAGTAATTCAAGAGGAAGGTTTATATGTATAATACACCTGTGCGAAGCCGGGGCGGGTCGCTAGTCTAGTATTATAATGATGTTGAAAAGGCTGTGTATGTGCTATGTTACGCACTATTTGTTTTAGCGGTTGATTCTAACCAAATTGGAGTAAGAAACAAGTAAGAGAGCGTTTAAACTCGGACAAAATAGGTATATATTTTCTGTAAATTATATTCAGGCGGTGTTTCAAACGAGAATATTATTCAGAAAATGAACACGGAACCTTAAAATTTTAGAGGTAAGTAGAATAATTTCCAACAAAAGTGGATACCTGCAGCGTTGCGTAGTTTTTAATGAAATTAGCCATGCTCTGTAGCTCGTTCTCGCTCGGAAATGTTTTGTAGAAGGATATTGTTATGATGTTATTATTATTGTTTAATTATTTTTTTGCAAAAATAGCACGACAGACTTCACCCGTGTACAGAATTCACGAATATTTCGCACGGATCGATGTAGCATTTTTCACATCATTGTTGATTTATCAAAAATGGCTTAGCCGATTTCAATAAAATTTTAATGAGACCAATGTCAAAGTATACTATTTCTAATAAAAAAAGAATTATTAAAATCGGACTACTATGAAAAAAGTTATGCGTGGTTTTACATAAAAAAAATATACGTATCGAAGTGAGTATCCTCCGGTTCGGTTTGTTGGTCTAAAAGTACGTTTATAACTTCGCTACATAGTATAAAAAAGTCGTTTCCCGCTGTCTAACCCCATGTATGCTTAATATGCTTATATCTTTAAAACTACGCAACCAACGGATTTCGATGCGGTTTTTTTAATAGTTAGAGTGATTTAAGAGGAAGGTTTATAATTATGTACGTATAATACACCTGTGCAAAGCCGGGGCGGGTCGCTAGTAAAATAATAAAACCGGTTATCATAACTTTTTAGATAGTACATATAACACTTGGTCTCCGACCCCAAACTGAGCAAAGTTTATTGAGCCCCGAGTGGGGATGATTAAAACCATCATTATGAACAACTTTTAATACGGGGCCAACCCAAAATTCCAGAAAAAAAATCAGCCTTTTCATACAGAACTTCAACTCGGAATTGACAAAATGTATGAAAAAGCTGATTTTTTTTCTCGAATTCCGGGTTTGCCCCATAGTAAAAGTTGTTCATAATGATGGTTTTATTCAAGCCCTCTTGGCTTAGTACACTAGCATGGGTAGCATGGCATAGGGACAAATTGTCTTTCCTCCATTATATCCTCTCGAAGAGGAAATAAAGTAAGCATGGATTGACCATGACAACTGCCATTAAAAGAGGGTAAAATGGTACTATCCCTTTGCCATGCTACCCGTGCGGTTCGGGATAACTTGAAAAGTTTGAGATTATATCAGTCAGGAAACAGGACAGCCGGGCGTGGAGTCAGACCGCTTCGTACGTATCCACACAGCGTAGGAGTACCTAATAGTGGAATGTCTGTCTATTTTTATTGTCTATACCAATATTAGAAAGAGGAAAGATTTGATTGTTTGTTTGTTTGCTCTGGATTGGCTCCGAAACTACTGAACCGATTTAAAAAAATATTTTAATATTGGAGAGCTACACCATCTCCGGATTCCGATGACATAGGCTATTTATATTTTCAAAAAAAATAGGGAGCATTACTAAAACTCCCATACTTACATTACGTGTTAGGCACAATATTTATTTTGTGAAATCTGTCTTCTTTAGCAAATCATACCCGGGCAAAGCCGGGGTGGGCAGCTAGTAGTTTAATAATGGGCAGTTGGGGCGCTGAGGCCAAAATGTTAACCTCTGAAATAGGAAAGAGGAGGTAACTCCCGTTCTACATGGTTTCTGGTGCAAAGAATGTCCATCGCCATCCAACGCGGCAATGCAGCAAGCGTTATGGGCACCTTTGCACCAGGGACGATGAGGGGCGGGTTATTCGATTAATTTTCTAGCTATACTATACTGTATAGGTATATTTTATTTACTGTTATTTATATTTCTCTCTAAGTCTAACTATATTATTATGTTCAATAGAATGCTATATCAAAATAGTTAGGCTACACAAAAACATAGGTGTTTGCAATTTACCGATTAATAAAAGCAAATAATGTACGGAATTTACTCATACAGGGAATTTTACACTGCTGACTTTTCGGTGAAGGAAAACATCACAAGGGAACCTGTTTAAGTCCGTAGAAGAAATTTCATTTGAATCCAACAACCCGCACTGAGCTAGCCTGGTGGATATGACCCAGTCACCATGTGTGGGTATGTCTATGTTCACTAGTGGTGTATTAAATAATCGGCCAAGTACGAGTCGGACTCGCGCACGAAGGGTTCCGTACTGCACGGAAGCCCCCTTAGTATATTTTATTTTATTTCTTTTTGTAGGGAATCTACAACTTGTTATGATGTGCATATTTCAAGCATCTTCCTGTTGTCGTTATCAATATCAAGCAAAAAAAATAACATTTCTTGTATGGGAGCCCCCTTAAATATTTATTTTCCTATTTATTGTTAAGAGAAATTAAACTCAAAGTTCTGTGAATATTCAAGCATCAACTTGTCACCGTTAATAAAATCGATCGAAAAACGTCTAAAAATTCAGGTTTGTTGTATGGGAGCGTTAAATATTTATTTTTCTGTTATTGTATTTGTTGTTCGGCAACCGAAATACAATCATCTGTGAAAATTTCAACGTTCTGGCTATCACCACTCTTGAGATACAGCCTGGTGACCGACAGACGGACAGACGGCCAGACAGACAGACGGACAGCGGAGTCTTAATAATAGGGTCCCGTTTTTAACCGTGCGGTACGGAACCCTAAAAAGCTGGTACAGTACAGAGCAAATTATCTTGAAGTTAAGGTTTTCTAATCGATAGACTACTTAAAGTTAGAGGGGTATAAAAAATGCATTTCCGATACATTTATCAGGCGGGTAATCCGAGCTGCAGGTTAGTCAACGTCTCCTGTAAGAGCTGCCATTAACAACAGCATTCGGGCTTTCATTTTGTGGTCCTTTGATCGGGTTACAAATTGCAGCCTGGCTACATCTTGAAGCGTGTCTTTTTATAAAAACTACTTTAATACCTTACAGAGATAATTATCTAAAATAAGGATAAAACTATTTTGTAATTTTAAAATTATAGAACCGCCCCTCATCGTTCCTGTTGCAAAGGTGCCCAAACGCTTGCCGCATTGCCGCGTTGGATGTTGGTTTTATTCATTGAAAGAGTTTTTGGACAACGCATCTTGGCGCCTACATATTTATGATAAAAAATATTAAAAATGATTTTTTTTTGTCGTTTTATTGTTAATTGTAGAATGTGTATATTTGCATACCTTGTATTAGGTTGTTATTGGCAGTTAATGTTATATTTAAGACCTTTATTGTTACCCATTAACATGCAAATAAAGAATTGAATTGAATTGAACTGAATTGGATAACGATGGAAATTTTTTCAGCAGAAACTTGGTAGATCGGGAGTTAATAATTATAGTTTCCATAAAATGGCATGATCGATTTCAACCGTGTACAGAATTCGCGAATATTTCGCATGATGTAGCATTTTTCACATAATTGTTGTTTTATCAAAAAGAGCTCAGCCGATTTTGATAAAATTTAAATGGGACCAATTTTGAAGTATTTCCAATACAAAGAGAATTATTAAAATTAAACTACTATATAAAAAGTTACGCGTGATATACATAAAAAAATATATTATTCGCGTCGATTTGAGTACCTCCTCCGTTTTGTCGGTCAAAAATAGTATTGGGATACTTATTATTATGGTAACAAATTGCAAGCCGTGCTCCGTTATATTTATAACTACGCAGTGGTGCTGTGCAAAGTGCAAGTACTTTCAGAGGCATATAATTGTGATCATATTTATAAACAAACATAGGCCCAACCTCAATTCACTTAATTAATCAAACTTCAATAAAAATAAGGAAAACAAGAGATGACAATAATTTAAATTGTAAATGTCAATAAATATCAAATAACAAAAATTAAATGAACAATTCAGAGTTTAGAGTCAATGAAGTTAGTACCTTCATTTTGCAAAACAAAACTTTGTAGAAATTTTACTGGGAAGAATACACAATACAGATGCAGTATTATCCCACTAATCGAGCACTTCAATAGACCGATACGTCCAATAATCCGGCACCCTCCACCCGCGCTTCCTTCGCCCCTCTACGCCTATGCACTCCGTCGCCCCGTCGTCGTATAGCATTCTATCCTAAAAACTTATCACGTGCACGTGCGTATTTAAATTTACCTATTTTTGTAAGTTTACAAACACACATTATATTATCTTTATTTATTGTTTTATTACTCTACTAGCAACCCGCCCCGGCTTCGCATATACATATAAACATTCGCTGTAAACGCTGTTTTATACATATAAACCTTCCCCTTGAATCACTCTATCTATTTAAAAAACCGCATCAAAATTCGTTGCGTAGTTTTAAGATATCTTGTACAAGCATACATGGGGACAGACAGCGGGAAGCGACTTTGTTTTATACTATGTAATGATATTTATTGTGAAATTGATTTTTTATACGTTATAATATTTTCTCTATAATCCAGTAATCTGAACATTCCAATAATCCGGCACCCTCTGGTTTTGATAGTGCCGGACTAGTGAGATTGTACTGTAGTTACGAAAGTTGACAATTTCGAATGTTTATTCAATGAAGGTCTGAACTTCGACTTGCTGTTTGCAAAAGGCCGAGTGTCTGCAGCCTAGACAACAGGCTAGATTGGCGTCTGCAGATTCAAGAGAGCTGGAGAAGCTCGAGACACTCCAGACTTGATTGATTTTACTTAGTTATGTTTTGGTGTAGGTAGGTGAATAAATAATTCTCTAAAACGAGTTCATTAGAGAATGTGCAAAAAGATAGAACATCAAAGAAAATTATCATTACTATTTTTTTTTATTCGCGAATAAGTCCGCGCTTGACCACCAACTCACCTGATGGTAAGCGACATTGTAGTCGAAGATGAAGCACGCAGACCTAGAAGATACCTATTCACTCTGACCTTGAAAAGCTTTAGATTATAATAATATCTTCTTAGGAAACAGGGAAGCAGGAAGACTGTCCCATTCCCTGGCGGTACGAATCAGAAAAGTTGAGTCAAACCGCTTCGCACGTATCGAAGGAAAATCGACAGTGTAAGGGTGGTAATGTGGCGGTCTCCTACTTGTCCTGTAGAAAAAAGGGGATGGTAGGATAAGGTCGTGCAGTTTAGAATTATTATCTAATGGTCTTTATTTTACAACCTTTTAAATAACTTGCAAATGGATGTACCTCATGTACCTATATAAACCTACATAAGGTTTGTATGTAAGTTCGGGTGGAATCTTGCAAGTTAAATTTGACCAACTTCCCGGTTTCCGATTGAGCTGAAATTTTGCACGCATATGTATATTGCGTAACAATGCAATAATATGATACCACAGAACGAGCAATAAATTTCTGTATTTCAGTGCTGATCTGATGGTGGAATCGGAAGGTGGCCCTAGGAACTAAACAAGATAGACCGTCGTGTTCGGACTCGTTTTACTTGACTTGGCTAGCACTCTACTGCTACATGATATCCAGGATCTCAAAAGATTGTATTTAAAAAGTTTATTTTTTTTATTCTTAAATATTTATTTAATTTCCTAAATCTAAATTTTTTTACAATATTTATGTAAAAAATAAAATACTTACTTTGTAGGGTTTCGTACCCAAAAGGGTAAAAACGGGACCCCATTACTAAGACTCCGCTGTCCGTCCGTCTGTCTGTCTCCAAGCTGTATCTCATGAACCGCTATAGCTAGAAAGCTGAAAATTTCACAGATGATGTATTTCTGTTGCCGCTATAACAACAAATACTAAAAACAGAATAAAATTTGTAATTAGGGGCTCCTATACAACAAACCTGGTTTTTAGCCGTTTTTCGCTCTATATTAATAATGGTAATAGGTAGATGCTTGAAATTTTCACAGAATATTATGTTGTATATTCACTTCAATAATAAAATTATTACTCCCATACAGTACGGAACCCTCCGTGCGCGAGTCCGACTCGTATTTGGCAGATTTTTATTCTTATTCTGTGAAAAATATAAAAAAAACATTACTAACAAATATCCCAATCATAATGAGATACTCACAATTCTAATTTTAAACAATCAAAACGTTTACAAAGAGAGAACAAACAAGACCGAAGCTAATTTAGTGTAGCTTCCTCGATCCTCATTTTTAATCTGTTCCACTTGTTCCGAGGAATACCAATATTTGACGTGTAAACGAACGAGAACAAAGACGTTCCCGAGAAATTAAACGTGAGATATAGGGATGTGTCGGGCCGGCCAATCGCGGGGTCGTGAACTTATTCGTGACGTCACTGTGACGTCACAAGTACTTAATTCTTACTAAAAATATAAATCTGCGTGTTTGTTGATTTGTTTGTTAGTCTTTCACGCTGTAGCTGAAGGAAGGATAAATTGATTGAAAGATTGAAGGATTGATTTTTGCATGGATATAACTCGTAGTCTATACTACGAGTTATATCCATCTATATTATCTCCATCTCTCACCTATGTGAGAGACTGTATATTTTTTTATGGAACAACAACTTTTTTTTGAGATTTGACAAAAGTCGTTAAACAAAAGTTGTTACTTTTTATCTACAGAATAAGTCCCTAAAAGGATGCTAATTGATTAGGAATAACCATGTATAAATGTAAAAAATGTGATCCGGCTAAAATTATAGTCTAAACCGTGGACTAAGCAAACCTTCTCTAAAGCGAAGCACAATATTGCTCTCACGTACCAAATGATAAATTCTTTCATTTGCTCCCTTTTCATTTAATTTAAACAAAGTTGTCCCGCGTGGCTCACATAAGGCCGCGCTCGCACCGACGCGCAAATAGGAACTTTACACACAACAAACACACACCACGTACAAGGATTATAAAGTGTTACTTTATAAATAACTCGCCCCAACTTCGCACCGGTGTATTTTACATATAAACCTTCCTCTTGAATCACTCTATCTATTAAAAAAAACCGCATCAAAATCCGTAGCATACATAAGGACAGACAGACAGCGGGAAGCGCCTTTGTTTTATTTTATACTACCTATGTAGTGAAGTAAGTAGTAAGTCCAGAAATGTTTGTCATCTTGTCCGTGATGAAGCGTAGCGAAGATTTTCGTTTTTACACGGCAATTTTACTTTCATCCGTCCGTATGTTGAATCTTCTCTACAGGTGACATTTTTCAACGAATCTCGACTAAACTTAGTAGCTAGGTACACAGGTTTTTTTTTTGTCGTCAGCGATTTTTGATTGGAGAGGTAGTAACCTGAAAGAGAGGGGAAATTTCTGACGTGTTATTTATCAGTCGATTTTGATAATATTTGGTTATATTTTCTATGAAATAAATCCTATTAAGGTTTGCGAGTATGTACAAAATCGGTTAAGAGCGTGTCGAGATATAACTATACTTATGAAGATTCAGTTCATAAGATGTATCGCGAGGTCTACTGTTCGGAGAAATAATAGTAATTTTACATATAAATTTCAGCTTACTGAGAGAAATAATAACAGTATAATAACTATGCGCAATTAATGGTAAAACCGCCTTCCATCGTGTACAAAATTCGAATATTTCGCTCGAAATATTTACATTATTGTTGATTTTTTAAAAACGGCTAAGCCAATTTCTGTAAAATTTGAATGCGACCACCTTTTGAAGTAAAAAATAATTTTTCGATTCGGTTCACAATTAGTGAAAATATCGATGAACATAGACGAACATAGAACCTCCACCTTTTTGGAAGTCGGTTAAAAAGTAAATTTATGATTGGATTTTGTGTTTTTATTTTTCAGATAGAATTTAATTATCAAACTGATACGGACTATATGACAAATTTGTAGTATTTTGATAGTAATTTGTATCGTTCTGATTTTTTTCCGTATATTGTGTTCCGAAATGAAATTTTCCATGTTTAAAAATATGATGATGATAGTGCTAATCTCGAACGCCTACAAACCAAACACATAGGCCTTTACACACACACACACACACTGACAAACTTTTTCATTTCTGATAATAGCATGATAACACGTCCTGCCAAGCCTAATTTCATTTTTCTTTGGATTGAGATACTTATTTGTTCTTTTTGTTTTGTAGGAAATGTTTTATTTGTCTGGAAAACTTGGCGCCTTGTGAGAGATTTGATTTTAACTTTGTAACTCACGTAAATATTTTATCGATATCTTCATAATTTTGATAGAAAATTAAGTATGCAAATACATAGGTTTGATCGTTTTACCTACTATTTAACAATTATTTTTCGCAAAAAATTGCAAAACCATCTTCCATCGTGTACAAAATTCGAATATTTCGCTCGAATTGTTTACATTATTGTTGATTTATCATAAAAATTCTGTAAAACTTAAATGGGACCATTTTGGGAGTATACCATTTCGAATTAAAAAATAATTTTTCGATTCGGTTTACAATTGGCGAAATTATCGATGTTCATCGTGTACAAAATTCGGAGATTTCGCTCGAATTGCTTATATTATTGTTAGTTTTTCAAAAACGGCTCAGCCGTTTTATGTAAAATTTAAATGGGACCACCTCCGGAGTATACCCTTTCGAACTAATAATGAATTTTTTGATTGAATTAGTTAATTTGCGAAATTATCGATGAACGTACACAAAAAAATACATACACACGAACATATTCCATTTTTGGAGTTGGTTAACAAATTTAGAAATTTGGTTAATTAAAACTAGAATTATATGCATGTAATTTCATCTTAATATTGGTGTTATACCCAATATCAAGATGAAATTACAAAGAAACAAAGTAAAATATTGAGGAGATGCTAGTGCTATGATCAGTCATTTAAAACACAATTAAGTTCCTATTTAAAATAGCGTTATTGTAGGTAAGTTATTATACAAAACGTAAGTAATAATCTTTGACACAAAAATGAATTAACACGTTGGTAAGTAAGTAAAATAAAATAGGCGCGTACAGTGAAGAAAAATACCATGCGTTTTTCCGAGGAGAAACTTACACACATAATAATTATGAAGGCACGATCATAATATCTAATTAGCATATTTCTGTTTCTTTTTCACTTTAAGCATTCGATAGAGAGAACACTATTTACGTTGCTATTAAAGAAGGATGTCGTCAGCTCATACATACGAATACCTGTTGTATAAGAATACACTCATTTTCTCCCAAGTTTATTTCTAAAATGTTAAATTCGTCAGAGTAATTTATGACGCTTATCTAAAACTGTTCTGATATGTACAAGTTCGTTTTTAATGAAGTTATATAATATTTAGCCACACAAGCATTGGTGGGGAATTTAGATGGTAAAAACAATAAAAATCAATGTAATTTTTCTGGTGGTTGTGAAAACAGCAAACATCACTATATTTTTGAAGCACATATAATTTTTAGAAAAGATGTTTTGTTCCATGACTGCAAAAAGATGAAATAAAATGTTTTGACAGGTCGAATCTCTGCACCCTTTTTTACGATGGCGTCTTCTTAATTGGGCTTATTATGTTACCTCAAAAGCAACGTTCAAGTGACTGAATTAATTGACAACAAACAAGCAAAAAATTAAGCGCAAACCAACACACGCAGTTTTTACATTTACACAATCTTACATTAACGCGCTGATGACTTCTGCAAATATGCCAATAATTATCCATACTACCGGAAACTGCGAAAACAGTCCATTTCCCAAACAAGCCCTCGTAAAGGCACCAAACAACGTGAAACGCAATATTTGCATACGTCTTTGTCGTTTTCCTCTTGTAATATCGAGGATATTTGAGAATAACTCGGAACGGCACTGACTGTAATAGGCCCCGATGGCTCTATACGCGGCGGAAATGGAATTTTGTCTTGAAATGAATTGACAATTTCGTTTGATCGGTCGGAGACCTTTTGTTGTTTAATTTGATGTGATAGTTGAGGAGCTGTCTTTGATCATATTATTTATGGCGTCAATTGTGATCTTTCACTTACAAAAGGCTGTGGAATTGTCAATTTCAATCTAAATGAAAAACAATTGTTTGAATTTTTATGACTTTACTTAGAATAGTATTTATCTGTATTTACGTTTGTTTAATGGTTCAAAATGTCGTAATAAAATGAGATTTTAAATATAAAACTATAAAGTAAGGAACCTCAACTTCAAGCCCCTGGAGACAACAAGCACACGGCCGACACAAACAATGATAAAGAGACCCAAGAGAGAAAATTTACCAAAATACAATGTCAATAAGTATTCAGAACCATAAGACGATATTTTCAGCACACGGTCCGTTATTGACAATACCGATGTGATCAAAACGCATAGACACTGTAAATCTCTCCGTAAATCAGTTGTTAAATCCAAAAACCACACAGAGTAAACACACATAGTAAACAGAAAAAGACACAACACATTAGACGCAATCTCTTATTTAGAATACAATTAACAAACTTTATATATAATCCCGTATTTACAATACCAGTGTGATCAAATCCCACACGCCCCCTAATTCTATGTAGCAACCTCACCTTAAACCCCCAGAGTCAATAAGCATACGCCCCGACGCAAACAATAATAAAGAGACGCTGTTAATCTTGCTTCGACTGTGACCACTTTATTAGATGCCCTGACAGCTGTATAGAGAAATATACGTCTTGGGGGAGAAGTTGGAGCTGCTCCGTGGGGGTTGCTAGATGTGGCTGCAGGATATTTAATTATTGCGTATTTATAAACCTGCGTTTGATCGCAAACTTGCCTACCGACAAATGATTTTCTGGCTAATCTACTTTATCTACTCAATCTATCTTCTAAAGCTATCTCTGCCTTAGTCAAGTCTACATACGAGTACGCTTTTTGGGGGGCAGTAAACTACAAAATGTTAATTCGGTACGATGATATGTAGATTTTTTTTAATGTTCGTCAGGGTTTCACCTGACAATAAGCCAGAAACTTTATGGTAACAATCACGATTGCATCTGTTTTTCGATCGAATACAATTTTACTATATTTTGTTCGTACGCCTTCTACATTAACGTTAAAAGGTTTGATAAGATAGCAATTGAAAACGAAAACATTTGATGAGGATCTTATCACACCAATATTATCACATTCTCAGCCTTATAACGCAGATTGTTATTGTAGGCTGTTTTACCTTTTCAGCTGTTAAAACTGGTATTATTTTTAGGGTTCCAATCCCAAAGGGTAAAAACGGGACCTTATTATTAAGACTCCGCTGTCCGTCCGTCTGTCTGTTGGTCCGTCTGTCTTTCACCAGGCTGTATCTCATGAACCGTGGTAGCTAGAACGTTGAAATTTTCACGGATGACGTATTTCTGTTGCCAATATAACACCTAAAAAATATTCAAGGGGGCTCCCATACAAGAAATAAAATATTTTTATGTTAAGGGGTACGGTGCGGAACACTTCATGCGCGAGTCCGACTCGCACTTAGCTGATTTTTTTTCACTTGACGCTTGGATGCTGAGCGCTACGATTGTTGTTATACCTATATGTCGTTTCTATCCGGAACTATCAAAACACAAAAACGAATACTCCTGCCAATAAATCACCAGCTCCTTCCAGCATCCTATGGCCCGACCTCAGTTTAAACTTACACGTAGAAATTTATGGCACCCACTTTAGTTGCATAGGTGGGCGGCGAAGTGCTCGATACGCTGCAAACTTGCCCCGTGTTTGCACTTCCGAATATGCTGATCTCAGTTCTTAACTCAAGGCTGTGAAATTTGAATATGACTATGAGTAGGTACCTATAGCTGTGCGTAGCTTACTCCTTATCCTACTTCCTACTAATATTATAAATGTGAAAGTTTGTAAGGATGGATGGATGGATGTGTGGATGTTTGTTACTCTGTCACGCAAAAACTACTGAACGGATTGAGATGAAACTTTGCAATTATATAGATTATACATCAGAATAATACATAGGCTATAAATTATAATGATATTGCGTAAATTTTCCATATTATAACAATAAGTGTTAAGTAAGTTGGAAAAATTCTGCCATCTGCGAGCTATTCTAGCGTGCGCTTCAAGAAATGTCAAAAAAGAACTGTCAAATCAAACAAATGTTAAATCGAATTTTTTGTTGTTTTATTTTCCACCTCCTTTATTAAGGGTGGTAAGGTAGGGCCTCGAAATATCATGCAGGCGAAGCCGCGGGCAAAATCTAGTACATGATAAAGGTTAGAACAATTGCGATTATGAAAGGGAATAAAAACAGAGCACTCATTTTTTTTTATTGAAAAATTTACTAACTACAGATTCCAGGGTCTGTGCCCTTTATTAACTAAAATTACAACTGTTTGATTATTCTGTACTAGTTTTTGCTAATTTCGAACCGATTTCAAAAATCATATTTTTTTTCTCGATCTCTTATCGAAATCGGCTGAGCCGTTGTTGATAAATCAATAATAATGTACAGGAATGTCATATCTATTTGTGCAAAGCATGTATTTCAATTCTATACGCAGTGGAAGGACGGTGGTGCCATTTTTTCCGAAAAATAATTATTGTTATTCTTTACTGCAACTGGGTTTTTAACAGATCCCCAAAATGAGAAATATTCTATCGATCTTGCGGGAACTCTACTACTCTGCTCGATTGTTTTCTAAAATCACAATAATACTTACCGCCAAAAAGTATTAATATGTTATGCTCAGGGGTCAACAAATTTGGATTTTCTTTAGACCTTCAAGGGTCTATGGATGATCCAATAGCTTGTTATGTAGTAGTAGTTTATGTAGTTTCAGATTGTGTAGGTTTTGTATTTAGTGGTAGTTAGTTTCGTCCTGTTCACACTTTCATAACAAATTATACATTCTTATGTGCCTGTTGTACACAACACTGCATTTTGCAATGCAAGTCTTTCATTGATTCAGTCGTTTAACTACTTGAAAAAAAATACTGCGCAATGCTTAAAATAGTATTTTGCCATAATCTGTTGTTAAAAACTCTGAAGTATCTAGATTATTCGATGTACTTAAAAATTTTGACTCGAATACAAAAAAATACTTAAGTTTTGAGCCTAAAGCCACGCCATAATAATGTCTGTAAGTAATTTATTATTCCCTTGCAGATTTTCTACTGAACCTAACACTTATTAGCGAATTATTTTCACAGATTCTCTGACGGTGATGAAAGTCTTAAGGGTTCTCACTTTGATGGTCAGTAGCTATCCAAGAGAGTTTACTTACCATTACTAGAACTTGCCGCATAAAACATTACAAGACACCATCATAAAATGATACCCAAGTCTCACACCTAACCCTTCTTTAGGGCTTCGTCACACTGAAAGCGGTTTTAAAGCAAAGTATTTTAATAACGTGCATGTTGCTGAATAATGTGTGACATGTGTGTTCTTGCAAGTAGATATGTTTTTGTATGCCGAAAGGTAGATTTTGGCGAACTTCTGTATTGTACAACACCTTTGTAACCCATAAACGCAAATAAATAAATGAATTTAATTATCTGCTCAGTGGTCTAGAGCGTCGGGCTAGTGATCCGAAGACGCAAGGTTCGAATCCTGCATCCGCGACGAATTTTTGAAATGTTTATCATAAAAAGTAACTCTTTGAGATAAACCTAGTGTGGGATGCACTATAAAATTAAAATCATTGAATTTAATTATGTTTGAAAAGTCGTTTTACACAGACAAAACATACAAATTAAGATAAATCTATGAGTATCAATATATAGTGACATTTGATTACCGTAAAACGATCTAATTGCTAATCGATGATGTATTTCTGATGCCACTATAACAACAAATACTAAAAACAGAATAAAATAAATATTTAAGAAGACATGATTTTTAGGAGATTTTTGCTCGCTATTAATAAAAGCAAGAAAAATGGGGCTAAGAGGGGCTCCAACAGGTACGGAACCCTACGTGCGTGAGTCTGACTCGCAATTGGCCGATTTTTGTACTTCGAACGCCTCGGACGTATACTTATCTTTACGGATGACTTTTTTTTCTCGAAATATTTTTAAAATTATACATTTCACGCAAAACTTTAGTACTGGACATGGCAATTTTAAAAGAAACCTATACACTGCACAGGTAGAAATCGTGAAATGGAACGTTAATTAAAAAGAAAACTATTAAAACAAATGTGGCAAATAGTTTTCGAACTGTCTCTGTCAAAGTTCCGTATACGTTCCTAGGGCATTCGAAGTTCAAAACACACCCCAGGTTCGCGGTGGTCCGTACAGGAGCTGTACGCGTATCCAATGTATGCATGGACAGCGTATTCTGACTACGCGTAACACAGGAACGTGCAGTCCGTACATACCTGTACATGACTGCCTCGGTGGCTCAGTGGTTAGTGACCCTGACTACTGGGTCAAAGAGGCGTGGGTTCGATCCCCACCCAGGGCAAGTATTTATGTGACGAACATAGGTGTTTGCTCTGTGTCTGGGTGTTATTTAGGTACTATCGATATAAGTATGTATTTAAAAATATGTATAAGTACTCGTATTTTATCAGTCACAAGCTTTGCTTAGTTTGGGGTCAGAGGCCGCGTGTAAGATGTCCCCAAATTTTATTATTATTATTTATTTATACCTTCAGGAATTCTTACCTATAAAGGGGCATGCTATAACAGCCCGCGTCACTTAAGGGAACTGGGGTTACGCCTGCATCAGCAATGAGACAACAAAATATAAATTTACAACAACGAAATAATAATAAAGACCTTTTAATCACGCTCTACCCTCTTCTTTTACCACGTACCCGCTTTCAGTAGGAAGGAGCCCTTACCCGTAAAGGGGCACGCTGTAGCCCGCGTCACTTAAGGGCTGGGTTACAGGGGAACTCCATTACCTCGCGCAACCTTCACGACTTTTTACGCTCCAGATTAATGCTCGTAAAACATTATTTTCACGACTTTTAGAGTAAATATTTTGGAGGGTCACCGCTCTTTCTAAAAAGTATTTTGGAACAAAAATTAGCTTTACAGCCTTTTAGGTTTGCTATTTTCTTGAATTCGTGCATTAGTTTTTAATGTGTTACTTAAATAAAAATAGTTTTAGAGCTTTGTGGCTCCATCACCCATAAAAAGTTGAAATCTTTATTTTACGCCAAAAATACTAGTACAGCAATTAGCAAAAAAATTGGCCAAGTGCGAGTCAGACTCGCGCACGAAGGGATCGGTACCGTGTTGTTGGAGCCCTTTTAGCCCCAAATCTCTTGCCATTATTAATAGCGAGCAAAAATCTTCGGAAAAATCGCATTTGATGTATGGGTTAAATAAATATTTATTTTGTTCTGTTTTTAGTATTTGTTGTTATAACGGCAACAGAAATACATCATCTGTAAATATTTCAGCTGTCTATAGTCTGACCGTTTAACTGAGTCCTCGCCTGCGCGGTACAGAGGCGCGGGGGTAGACGACAAAGGGGACTGAGACAGGTGCGAGCGGCGGGTCCCCGCCGCTCGCAGACGGACAGACGGACATCGGAGTCTTAGGAATAGGGTCCCGTTTTTACCCTTTGGGTACGGAACCCTAAAAATATTCCGCATTGTAGTAATTTTGTACAGGGTGTTGGGTTGTTAACAGGTTTGTCCACGTCAAAGTTTTAAAGCCTTCTGAAAGCTTTCCTCGTAGCTACAGACCATTATGATTAATTTTAAATTACACCTGAAATATAAATAATACATCGTGAATGCCAGCGTTTTAGTTCATAACTGCTACTGATTGCAATGGAAATTGCGTGTGCAGCCAAATTTCAATTCATGATTAAATTTGTTTTGTCCTTATAAAATAAAAAAATTAGTTTGATTTATCTTACAAAATCTTAATTTTGCTCATACACAAATTACAGCTGTTGTTTTTGAAAACGTAGACGTAATATTTAGAGAAATTAGGTAGAAGTTAATGTCACCTATATAAGTGATGCAAAACTACAACTTAAAAAGACATAGACAAGACACAGTTACAAGAAAGAAACTTACTCGTACTTTGTCTTACTAGCCCTTTTTTACTTGGTCCAAGCCACTTAATGCACTTATGAGTCACCGGTACCAAGTTAGAATGAACGGAGTCGACTTTGAGATATTACTAGCCATTTTGAGGGCAAAGAAACTCTTTATTCCTACCATCTAATCGGAAAAACTATTTAGACGGACTTTTTCAAAAACAAGGCCAAGTAACATACGGAGCCAAAACATAATATTCGAACAAAGATTTAATTATCTAGTCTGGGTTTGGATGTTAGTTGACGTTTTTTGACAAAGTTCTCCCAAATTATTTTTCTGTTCCGATAGTTTTTCCGATCTAGGTACCAACTTAATCTTGAGCTGAGCTCTAGTGTTCTAAATCGATCCGAGAATCTCTTGATTCAAAGGCAGACCTCACTACTACAGTGTTCTTGGTATCTCCATATACAGCAATACAGGCAGATATCACAAATAACGCATCATTTGCACAAAACATCAAAAGTAAAGTAGTTTTTGAACCATTTTTGCATCATAGCCCGTATAAAAGCGAGGCTCAACCGAGCCATAAAATGCACATTGGAGAGTCGCTGGGATGAAGCCCCGAGGACGAAATTCGGCCTCATGCGTGCCATTTTGTTGGCAAATAAAATCTTTATTCTTACCATCTAACCGGAAAAAATATTCGGACAGACTTTTTTAAAGACAAGGGGAAGTAACTTCCAGCAGCCCTATTGTATGCGCGTTCTGACGTTCGGTTTTACTGTTTCCGCTTGCTCTCGTCGCGCGAGTAACTGGCGTAAGCAGGAGAAGAAGCAAAGCCGAACGTCATAACACATACACAATACGACCCCAGACCCAGAACATAATTACAAGTATATTCCAACAAAAGTATAAATAGGTATCTAGTCTGGGCCTGGATTTAAATTATTTGTGTCTTTGAAAAAATGTCCGAGTAGTTTTAATTAAATTTCAATCTAATTACCTACTAAATATTAGGCTAAGCCCTGGTGTTGGAAAACGATCCGAGGATTTCTTGATTCAAAAGCAGACCTCACTATTATGGTGTTTTTGGAATCTCCATATATCTACAACAATACAGGCAGATTTCATAAATACGAGTAACGCATCCTTTGTACAAAACCTCAAACGTAAAGTAGTTTTTGAACCATTTTTGCGTCATAGCCCGTATAAAGGCGGGATGAGCTCCACCGGGCCACCGAATGCACTTAGGAGAGTCGCCGGGGCAAAGCTGGAATGAATAGAGCTACGGGATGGGACGAATTTCGGCCTCTTTGCAAGGCATTTCGTTTGCAAATAAATTCTTTTTTTTCTAGCAGCTAGTTTTAGAATTTTTAGAAGTGTAATTAGGTAAGTACAGAAAATACATTTATACATTTCAATTGAGACCAATACCAATACCTACGCAAGGAATCATTAATGAGTTTTACAGCTTGCATGCAGCTTGCACATCAAAATTCATTCCAAATTGAAACTTGTTAGTCGATGGTTGGTTCTTTAAGTTATTATTTAGCCCGCGAGAGAGGAGGAAATGTATTTGTATGTATTTGTCGGTGGCATAATATCTCTAAAACAAGTAATCCTATTTCATTGCTTATTTTTCTTAAAGTTCTTGTGTCTTGGGATAAAATAACTAATTTTACAAACGATCCAAAATATTTTACCATAACCATTACAATTCCACAGTTTCAATAACGGAAATAGATAGCATTTTTAAAGCTATACATAACGATGAATTGAAAACAATTAAATAACTAGAATGTAAGAGGGTATTGTGCAAAATGGTCACGTTCCCAGGTTCAATCTTAGCGTGTGGTCCCGGGAGGCGCTGGCATTACCTCTACCCAGGACTCGGGGGATTACCCGCCTCGAACCACTTACTCATGGTTTAATTTACATTTTGAGTACACATTCATTACCAGTACCTACTAGATACCCATTTAATTTTAGATATGTCACTAATAATAATTTAAAATATGAACGAGGTTTAAATTATAAAAATAATTATTTTTCGCAAAAAAATGTCAAACCGCTTTCCATCGTGTACAAAATTCGAATATTTCGGTAGAATAGTTTACATTATTGTTGATTTTTCAAAAACGGCTCTGCCGATTTCTGTAAAATTTAATGGGATTATTTCGGAAGTATTTATTTTCGAACTAAAAAATATTTTTTCGATTCGGTTTACAATTGGCGAAACTGTCGATGTTCATTGTGTACAACATTCGAATATTTCGCTCGAATTGTTTACATTATTGTTGATTTTTCAAAAACGGCTCAGCCTATTTCTGTAAAATTTAAATGGGACCATCTCGGGCTTGTATACCCTTTCGAACTAAAAAAGAATTGTTCAATTCGGTACACAATTGACGATATTATCGATGAACAAACACACAAAAAAATACATACAGACGAACATAGAACCTCCTCCTCTTTGGAAGTCGGTTTAAAATTGTCTATGGCCATCAGTAAACTTTATTATCATTAAGATCATCTGAGCCCTAGGACATTTACGGCACTTAGAGCTCCAAAGATCAGGTAAAGCAGGCAGATTTCCAATAAGCCCGTTAAAGGTTGCAAGCAACGTGATTCTGTGGTTTTAATGAGATCGACTTTGTGCATGGACGCCCGCCCTACTATGCGCTTTCCGGTATGTGGTTTTTCACTCGAAAACTTTGCGGCATGATCATCATAACGAAGCGGTATCCAGCCCAGCTACACATAAAAGAACATTATAATCGAGTTCCATCATTAAGAACTCCAGCACACTGAATCGAAATAACTCTAGAGGTAGAAAGCGTGAGAATTTAAACTCACTGCTGCGGGCTGGCTGCGAGTATGATCGTAAAACATTTTCACGGCGACGCGCCGAACAATCCGGATCAGACCGGCTCTGACCGGTTCAAACCGGACCAAGTGAGTAACGTGCACGGTTCATTGTCAACCATACAGAATTTCAATGGGAGAAAAGATCTGTTTTAATCGTGAAACATGTAATATTTTATCTAACCCAACGTAAAGGCATTTTAATTCACCATGATATTACTGTCAGCGTGCTTGACATTCAACAAATTGTTTATTGAGATATAAACGAATAACACCATTTACATATAAGGTCAGTGTAGGTAAGACCGTCTAGGATAAAAGACCGTCTAGTGGCAATAACTTCTGTTTTTGAAAAGCGCGCGCCATGAGTCTTTGTTGATAAAACAGTATTTAATTTTATCGTGGTCGTCCGATCTAAATAGCATAGATGTCGCTAGCATCACTTGCTTAGAATATGTGAGGCCGCCATTTTTTTTCACTATTTTGCGAGTTAGACGGCGGTGTGCAGTAATTGATCTTTTTTTTACTAAAGTGGTAAATTGGACTAATTTTGACAGTTTCGCTGATCACGTAAGTAGTTTAATGTTTAATTAACATATAAGTGGGATTGAATTAAGGAATATCGCTTTAGTTTCGTATTTATACTGGTGTGAAATTTCTAACCTTAAAATTAAAACTCCGTCAAGTCCGGGCAAGTCCGTCATATGCCGGTCTTGCCCTTATTCCAGATATTGTCAACCTTTATGACAGATTGTATTTTATGCGAATCGTATCTCACCATAGAATATTTGTATTGCATTCTGATGGTTTTTATCTTTTAGTCTATTATAATTATTTTATTAATTGAACTATATTTAGAGAATTAGAGCTACTACGCAATGCTAATTTTGATTAGGTTAAGGTAAAATTAATATTGTGAAACTCTAAGACTAAGTTCTGAAAACTAATTGGAAACTGAGTAAAGTGATCTCTTTTTTTTTTCATTAAGTTTCTTGTGAACAATAAATATATTTGATTTTGTAATTGATGTTTAATTATTTTATAATTACAAAAAAATGTTTAGGACTAGTCTTGCCTTAAAAAAATATAAAGCGTCATATCTTTGCAATTTCAGCTTTATTCACAAGGTATAATAGTGTATATTTAAATGGCTCTTTCGGTTTTCCGTTTAAAACTGTTTTCATGCTTTTAGGCTTAAGATTTATAGTTAGTATCACGATTATTCACTACTGGACGGACTTGCCTCACACTGCACGGAAAGACCGTCTACAGGCCCAGTTTTTTAAAAACGACCGTATTTCCAAAGATTATGGCACTTTTTCCCATGTTTAATATGTTATAGATAGTCAAGTAAATTTTCTATCATATCCGAGCACACAAGTCGATCTGCAATGAATATCTTCTTCAATATATACAGTCAAACTCAAACTTTAGAAAAATATGCCGGTCTTACCCACATTGACCTTATCTCACAAAATAATTAGGTATCAGAAATAGTATTTAGGAATTAAATTAAGTTAAAAAGAATACTATTACAATACCAATACAACTGACAGTGGGTCTGAATTTTTTTTAAATTTCCAGACAACAACATAACTGCTTTTCATTTTTAGGGTTCCGTACCTCAAAAGGAAAAAACGGAACCCTTATAGGATCACTTTGTTGTCCGTCTGTCCGACCGTCCGTCTGTCAAGACCCTTTTTCTCAGGAACGCGTGGAGGTATGAAGCTGAAATTTATATCAATTACTCAGGTCTACTCTCCCTTGAAGCTGTGAAAAAATCAAACTTCTAAGCCAACGCAATCAAAAGATACAGCAATTTAAGCTGCATATTTTGAAACTCGCAAGTACTCGCAAGGGAATCAAAACCTAAAGGGTAATTCCAGTCGACCTAGAATCTTGAAATTTGGCATGAAGCAACGTTTTATAGCACACATAAAGGAAAAATTCCGAAAACCTTAAATTTTTAGTTACATTACAAAATATATATTTTTAGGGTTCCGTACCTCAAAAGGAAAAAACGGAACCCTTATAGGATCACTTTGTTGTCCGTCTGTCCGTCTGTCAAGACCCTTTTTCTCAGGAACGCGTGGAGGTATGAAGCTGAAATTTATATCAATTACTCAGGTCTACTGTCCCTTGAAGCTGTGAAAAAATCAAACTTCTGAGCCAACGCAATCAAAAGATACAGCCGTTTATGCCGCAAATTTTGAAACTCGCAAGTACTCGCAAGGGAATCAAAACCTAAAGGGTACTTCCAGTCGACCTAGAATCTTGAAATTTGGCATGAAGCAACGTTTTATAGCACACATAAAGGAAAAATTCCGAAAACCTTAAATTTTTAGTTACTTTACAAAATATATATTTTTTAATAAATATAAACTTATTACTTTTTTTGTCGTAATGAACGAACTTTGTAAACCTTGCAGGTTTGTACGGAACCCTCGGTGCGCGAGTCCGACTCGCACTTGGCCGGTTTTTTTTTAATAAATATAAACTTATTACTTTTTTTGTCGTAATGAACGAACTTTGTAAACCTTGCAGGTTTGTACGGAACCCTCGGTGCGCGAGTACGACTCGCACTTGGCCGGTTTTTTAATTTATAGACAGACTACAAAACTGAATGAACATTTTAAAAACATAAAAGACTTACACTAAATAACAACTAACGAGCACATTCGTTCTTCTAAAAGTAGTCCTAACATGGTTAATTAATAGCTACAAGTTAAACTTAAAGATGAGAAAACAAAAAAGATGAGTTACTAGTTTACAAACAAAAAGTTAATTACGATTTGTTTACCTAATCAATCTTATACAATATGAACTTAATAATTACAATCAAGCATGAACGTAAAACAAGTAAAAAATTAGAAAATTATAAATAATACATTCCAAAAAAATATGTAAGACAGAAACCACACAAAATGATTATAACTTATGAGAACATAACAAGATAATCCTGCAAATGAGCATTATTCTTTTTTTTCATGTAGAAGTAGGTAGCCAATTTTAGGTCCGGAGAAGAGCTAAATGCGAGTTTTCTAGCACTAAAAAGTGATTGAAACACTGCAAGAAACCGCGCGATGCCAAAGTGCTCGGTTACAAGCACTAATTAGGTGACATAACGTCGAGATTCGAGAAAACGGGTCATTGTGAAATCTAAGTCGGTATGTATGACGGCGAACGGGTATTTTTAACTACTTTCACTTGGGAACTGTGGCTCTGTAGATATTTGCTCGAAGCGTACAGGTTCAAATGGCCGCTGGCCGGTAAATAAGCGGATTTAGTATCGTGCGCGTGGCATTGTTGGCTGTGTAGCATTTTGATCCGAAAAGATTGAAATACCTATTTCAGACGATAGATGCCTCAAATGTGTAAAATAAAATAAGAATACTCTGTTGCTTAGAACTAAAGTCCCCGTCACGAGAAGCTATAAATTATGTAAACAAACATCTTTTACTAAGTAAACATTTTATACTGCGAGATGATAATAAATTGACCATATTCAATCGACACGAAATATAGACGGGTTATATGAAAGTAACAACCTATTTAATTTAGTCGGATCATATTTTAACGACGCAAAGCGCTATCGTTTGTGTTTTTTGGTACCGGAACGCGTCCGTCGCAGGGATTGTAAACTATCGGGAATGCATACGAGTTTGTTTCATTGCTTTGCATATATCTGGTTGTTATTGTTAATTTTGTTATTGTTTCGTTATCACTTTTTTATTGTTGTTACTTTAATTGTTGCGTTAATTTTATTTGTTATTACGTATAATGGAGCCAGTAGCCAGTACATCTAAGGAAATAAATTCGCCTCGAAAAAAACGTCAAAAGGTGCGTAATACAATTTATCTAAAATATATAATAAATAAAAAGAAAGAGTTGTTTGTTCAAACGCGCTAATCTTTGGAAACTTCTAATATTAGAAGTAGGTTTTAAATTGTGGAGTAATTGGTTAGGTTAATTGGTATACCTGGAGATATAGCTTATAAAGCGAATAATTATTCTTAAATAATATGTGTTCATTAATATTTGTTACTTAATAATTTATTAAATCTTTAAAAAAAATCATTTTTTTTGTTGGTCCAAATGTTGTGAACTCCTGAACACTTGTTTACAAAATTTATAGCTTCTCGTGACGGGGACTTTAGCTAGTTTATTGCTTTTTAAGTTTTTTGATATAAGTGCGTATTTACTTATATAATAACAAAGTTTGGTAAGTGAGCTAATGGTTCATTGTGTTGAAGACAGCGTAGGTTTGATAGCTTGCCTTGTAAATCTGAAAAAAGTATACGATTATTATTATTGTGTTATATTTCACTCTGCTCTGAATACTGTACTCCTACGACTTTTACCATATTTTGCGAAAAAAAATTATTTTTCGCAAAATATGGCAAAACCGCCTTCCATAATATTGTCCACAATTCGAATATTTCGCTCGAATTGTTTACATTGCTGATTTTTCAAAAATGGCTCATTCGATTTCTGTAAAATATAAATGGGTGGTCGCTCGGGAGTATACCCTTCCGAATTAAAAAATATTTTTTCGATTCGGTTCACAACTGATGAAATTATCGATGAACATTTTTTTTTTCTTTTTTTTAACCTATACTGTCCCACTCCTGGGCAAAGATCTCCCCATTTCCTTCCAGGAGTCGCGATCCATCGCAACTTCCTGCCAACCCCTCTCGAATGAGTCAAGATCGTCACGCCAGCGCTTCTTGGGCCTTCCCTGGCTGCGTCGTCCGTCAGGCACCCACTCCGTGACGATCCTGGCCCATCGATCGGGGTGCATCCGCGCCACATGTCCCGCCCAATCCCACTTTAGTTTGGCGGCTTTTCGGCCGACATCAACTACCCCTGTCATAGAACGCAGTGTGCTGTTGCGGACTCTATCAACAAGCACGCTGTGTTCCATTGCTCTTTGGCAGACCCCAAATTTAGACCTTTGTTAATCGGTCAATGAACAAGTCTGGGCACCATAGGTTAGGACGGGCAAGATGCACATGTCGATTAATTTGCGTTTCAGAATGAATCGACATGTGCATAATAATCGATGAACATACAAAAAAAATACATACAGACGAACATAGAACCTCCTCATTTTTGGAAACCTTTTATCAAATAGGGAGAGAGCAGAATTCCGCAAAAGTTCGTATAGGCCGGGTGGTGTCAGAGTTTTTAAGCCACCTAAAGGGCTCTAAGTTTAACGTAACATTAGTCTGACATTAATGTAACGTGTCATCCGAGCCACGGTAGCGTTCAGTTGTAAACGCCAGCTACCGAAGAACGTCGCTTAACTTTGGTGATCGCTGACAGACACCCAGTCAAACTACGCTATAAGCGCTACGCTAGGATTCCGCTACATTGTGACAGGGTGACAGGACAGAGCCAGTGCTATCTTCAACCCGTTGCTATCTTGCGTAAAAGAGTAACAAAGCAAATTGTTGCTTTGTTACGTTTTTGTGCTCAATAACACAAACACAACACTTTCGGATTTATAATATTAGTAAGGAAACGATGCTAAGTGATGTGACGTACCAGCAAGCGCAGCTTAAGATGCCCGCCAACTTGGTGAACTGATGATATAATGAGGACCGTAGGAACGTGCTGGATGCAGGCACTCTACTCGTATCTATAATATAATGTATATTGTAAATCCACAGAGGGCCTCCTCTGTGGGGAGCCGGCCTCATAGTCCAATCTTCTAACCTGTCCTATTCATCCATATCTTATACTCGTATGTACTTCCTAATAGGTCTTAGGTATAGGACCATAGGGTAGGCCTAAGTCCAGCAGTAGACGTAAGGAGAAGGAAAGTATACTGACCGAACTCAGCGTAAGCAGCGAGAGGTCGGCGCCTACAGCGGTAACTACCCCGAACTCTCTGTTCATGTAGGTAGTTATTATGCAGTAGTTTTTACGATCTTTCACTCTCATGTTAATCCAATCAAAATGCAGCAGAGCCACTTTTAATCCTTGGGTCTGAAATAAATTTGAAAACACTTTAAAAACTGTTTTTGTCCTTTTAACAAGCGTTTGTTTATAGTTGTACCCACATAATGAAACTCTCAAGACTTTTCTTTTACGAATGAAGCTATTTTTAACCCCCGACAATTGGACATAGTTGTGTTTAGTTGGACGTAGTTGTGCCATTAGTAATACGTATTTTGATTGTCCAACTAGTTGTGTGAAATCAGTTGGTCCACGAGAAACTCCTCGACAAACAGAGGGGTGTTATAAGATTAACGTGTCTGTGTATTTGTCTCTGGTATAGTAGCTCCCAAACGGATAAACAATTTTTCGTTAAGTTTTTTTTTTGTGTCATAGATAATTTTATCCCAAATGTTTTAGCCATGTTTCATGAAAATCTGTTCAGTATTTTGAAGATCATCAGCTCTTTTCTAGTTGATGAGGGGATCTGACTAACGTCCTTATGTCCGATCGATTCGAAATTTGGTACCTTGTTACTTCAATGATATTGAAAGAACATGGATGTTAGTTTTTGGGGTTCCGTACCCAAAGGGTAAAAAACTAAGACTCCGCTGTCCGTCCGTCTATCTGTCTGTCACCAGGGTGTATCTCATGAACCGTAACAGCTAGAGAGTTGAAATTTTCATCGATGATGTATTTCGATTGCCGCTATAACAACAAATACTACAAACAGAATAATGTGAATATTTCCATACTACAAACGGGTTCTTTTTATTGCCAAGGGGCTCCCATACGTTCGGAACCCTTCATGCGCGAGTCCAACTCGTACTTGGCTAATTTGTAATACTATTTTTTGTGTTTGATGTACATCAGTTATCATAATATCAAGACACAAAAGGTATATCAAAAAATATCAACATGGAATTAAACCAAACAACGCCAAGTTGATGACAAAAAATCTTCATCAGATGTTTAAAATACATTTTGTTCAAAAATAATTTGCAAAGCTATTTCACATCTTTCATAATAAAAGAGGATGCTTAATGGCATATACAATGTGTGTAAAATGAATTCGAATATTTTGGAATGTTGTCTTAATAGCTAACCTTGGCTTTGATCCTTTCTCCGAGCATATTATAAGCTGACACTGTGATAAAGTCAACAAATACCACAATCACAAGTCTCCAGTTCACTTCCTGCAAAGAAAAACATGGTGGATTGAGGTTGATAATATTAACAAAACGTTTTTAAGGTCTTTCGCTGATACTTAAATCATTCAATGGAAGCGCCTTATGTAGAAATATGAATTTTGTCGTCGCGAGTTAAAAAAAAGTTACATTTTTGACGTGTTAACGTCTTATTAATCGATGAACGCCGGCTGCACGAACAAGTGTCACGTTCCCTTGAGGCGATCGTGCAAGCGAGAATACGACAGAGGCGATAGAGAAGCACGATCGGCCTAAGCATTTGGCTTGTTTCAGTTGATGACCCTATTACTAAGACTTCGTTGTCCGTCTATCCGTCTGTCTGTCACCAGGCTGTATCTCAAGAACCGTGATAGCTAGAAAGTTTAAATTTTCACAGACGATGTATTTCTGTTGCCGTAATAACTACAAATATTAAAAACAGAATAAAAATAATATTTGAGGGCTCCCATAGCATAGGGCATTTTTCGCTCGATATTAATAACGGCAACAGGTAGACGCTTAAAATGGGGCTAAAGGGTATTCCATACGGTACGGAACACTTCGTGCGTGAGTCCAACTCGAATTTGGCTGTTTTTTATGACGTTATCACGTAAAATTTATTATTTTCCGAAAACTGACTTTACAGACATAAACAAGAAGACAACCAATTTTTCTTATCTTTGGACATCACTTACCTCAGATGTGATCAATAGAAACATGCAAGTGAGCATCAACCCGCCTAATATCGGGACCAGTAGCAGCCATTTGTACATCACATTCAGAGTGTTCAAAAACCTGGAATCCAATGAAAAACCATCAATTTCCAGAATGAAGAACAATTTTTGAAATTTGGAATAATTTTCTGAAAACATGAAATCTGTAAACCACAACTATACAAATATGAAACCTTGTGTATTTTCAATAGTTAGTCCTGTGGTTTAGCAACATTGTATTTATCATTATTTGATTACATTGTATTCAGATTTTGTAACCATAATATAGTTTCTTTAAATCATATTAATTAAGACTTACTATACTAATATATGATTCACTTATTATCATTTAATGTCAAGTCAAGAGATTATCTGAATACGTACTTCATAAGTTGCACGTGAATTGAATAAAATTTAGACAGAGCTGTGTTCAGACTGTCTGCATACAAATCATCATTTTCTTTCTTTACGCCCAATACTTCCACAGCACAGTCACACGCTTCACAAAATAAACACGTCAGGAATAAGAACCACATATTCACAAAGAAACTACAAGATGCCACCATTATAAAGAAAATAGTATGCAAGAGCAATCCCACTTCGTAAGTTGGAGACGTCATAGGCATCAGGATAGACGTAGAAGGCGACATTGTGACTCTTGTGCCCTGGCAATAATACCATAATGCTGTGACAAAATAGTGCAAAGTCGGTACTATAATAAACACAAACATCGCTTTAATCATATTTCTAAACAGCGAAATTAATTTACGACTTTTTTCCGTCGATATTTCATCAATAACTCTGAAGATGGTATGCTTAGCCATGACGTAGATCTCCCGGAATGTAGAACGGTACATGATCACAAACAGAACTAGAAAAAAAAATTGAAAGATTATGACTAGAGTGATGATAGCTTCGAAATAGAGATTAAAATCGTCGGTGGTCTGCATGATGTGTATAGTTCCGAAGATAACATATGTGAGGAGAAGAATGATACAGGTTAGTTTAATGGCGTTATTTTGCCAAGACCAATTCGGATCTAGAATGTGATGACCAAATATGTTCTGTAGTAGTAAAACAGACGCCACTATTTCGTCAATTTCATGTCTGGAACCGGGAGTTAAGGTGTGTTTCAAAACTACTTCGGATATAAACTTCATTATTGCGAATGGTTTCGCGATAAAAACTGCAATGGCGTCAAAACGGAGAGCGCTAAAAGTACAACCGTAGTCAAAAGCTCGAACACTTGTTTAAAATTTCAACTCCAACACAAGTTCCGCCCTGAAACTTATCAACTACCCGGCTAGTGAAACTCATTTCGTATTTCACCTAAATAAGTAAAATTTTGTCCTTTGTGTCTGTTTTCCTGAAATATTATAGGTATTTATTTGTGTTCAAAGCTGTAAAGCCCAGGCGTTACTTTGTGTGCTCTGATTAGATCTGACATGTTATGTCTTTTTTTTTCCAGAGCCGACGAAAATAAATATGCTAAGAGCTCAAAGAGTTATATTTGTGATGAACATTTCAAAAATTCGTCGCGATTGCGATGATAAATAAAATAAATAAATATTAGGGGACATCTTACACACGGTCTCCGACCCCAAACTAAGCAAGGCTTGTAATATGGCTGCCAGAAACTGATATACTACATTTACTTATTTTTAAATACATACTTATATAGATAGTAACTAAATAACACCTAGACACAGAGCAAACCATTTTCATCACATAAATATTTGCCCTGGGTGGGGATCGAACCCACGCCTCCTTGACCCAGAAGCTAGGGCCACAACCACTGAGCCACTGAGGCAGTCACTAATGATATGATGATAATGAATGCGATGCTAAGAGCTCTTGGTACGTGCTCATAGTTTACATGTCTACTATCACTACTATGATCGTCTACTTAGACTATTTAAATAATAAATATACCTACTCACAAAAGGGGAACAAGAAATAGGTGAGATTGGAGGCGTGACAGGCAGACCACTCGGCTGGTCGTTTGTTGCCGCTGGCTTATGTGATGAAAACATTGGTTGAGTTATTGGAATAGAGAGAATAGAAAACTTAAACCTGTTCAAAGATTTGTATGTAATTAATATTGATGTACTAAACAGTCTGTTCATTTATAGGCTCATTATATTTCAAGCCAATGCTATTTGTAATGCTAACTAAGTTTCATTTTTAAAGATGAAGATAATATAAATATAGCTACTATAGATTGTTTCCAAAATCATGTTCTACCTACTAGATTAGATTGCAAAATTAGAGTATTGTGTTAATGTGCTTATTTTTGTTGAGATTTCAATTTTATTGACAATAGACACGGCAGTATTTTTTAAATAATAATTAATTGAGAAAGATACCTAACATTTTTTTAAGTACAACTATATTCAATAGACAAAAAAAAACAAACTAAAAATAATTCAGATGGAGATGCTCCTTCCGAAATTCAATAATATGTGTTCTTATCTAAAAAATAAATAAAATACTTTATTCCCTGGTTATACAGCTGATAATGGGGTGTCATTATCCAATTGCTCCAATTAATCCTCCGACGCCTTTCTGTCGTAACGCGTCGCAGCCATGCAATTTCAAAACTACCCTCGCTTTCACCAAATTACATACCGTCTTTGTTATGGCGGGTTATTATAAACCTTATTTCAAACGCGTTAAGTGCTATTACATTAGTTTTAATATTCACTATGCTAAAGTAATTCTATTGTGCTCCTCACTAATATCTGCATAAGTGTAAAATTGTCTATTTTAGTTCTGTCTGTTGATCATCTTCTGTAGTGAAATTTTATCAATAGCAATATTATCTGTAAAATAATGAATAAAAGCCGTGGTGGTCTAGAGGTAGTGACACCCGCCTTACAATCGTGAGATCGTGGGTTCAAATCCCGGTCCCGTACCAATGAGTTCTTTGGAATTTATGTACGGAATTTCACAACCTGCATTAATGTCCATAGAAGAAATTCGATGGCGTATGTGAATCCACCAACCCGCACTGGGCCAGCGCAGTGGATATGGCCCAATCACCCTTCGTGGGTAGGCCTACGCTGATACAGTACAGTACAGTGAATGAAATAGGAAAAAAATATGTAAAATACAGTAAAAGTAAAGTATATGATGAGGTAAATGATCGAATCAAACATTGATCTTTACCTTAATGAGTGTCTTTTCTTACTAACGTTTCTTACTTTTCTTTGCTAGAGGTAGGTGTAAATAAAAATTTGTTTGAAAATGAAACTGAGTCAAAAGCGTAGCAAAAGATCCATAGAAAGTTTGAAACATCGCCCACGGTTTGGCGCTATAAGACCCTTGCACCTCGAAGGTCCAGTAAAACCTGTGTTCCACCAACCTCACCAAAATGGCAAATCCAAGGCAGACCTCGGTCTTGCTCTGTATGCATTCAAAACAAATACAAGAAAATTAACGTTTCCGTACAAAAATGTCATCAATTAACAAAATGTAATCGCGATTTGAAGATTACTGTACCAGCCTTTGCAGGACGTAGGCCTACCCACGAAGGGTGTCGGGCCATATCCACCACGTTGGCCCAGTGCGGGTTGGTGGATTCACATACGCCATTGACTTTCTTCTTCGGAGGTATGCCGGTTGCCTCACGATGTTTTCCTTCACCAAAAAGCCAGTGATGTAGAATTGTTGGATTTGAAGATTGATTGCACTGTAAAATTTGTTCTTAGCGACGAGTCTATCTATCTCTTTAAATATTGAAACATGTGTTGAACCTTACCACGATTGGGTTAAAACTGAGGCAGATGGCTTAGTAAGAGGGAAACTTATAACAAACAGTGAATTAAAAAACGCTATAGATGATGATGATTGAAATTACGATAAATGCAAATCAGCTGCTTTCATATAAAGGATTATTTCTAATCAATTAGCATCCTTTTAGGGGCTTATTCTATATATCAAAACTAACAACTTTTGTTCTACGACTATTAATAATTCTCAAAAAAAAAGTTCTTGTTCCATAGAAAAATATCGTTCACCCTCGACAAAATGTATGGAACATCTGATTTTTTTTGAATTTAGACAAAAGCTGTTAGTTTTGATGTACAGAATAAGCCCTTAAAAGGATGCTAATTGATTAGAAATAACCCTGTATATGTAATTATCAATTAACGAGATTATCATAACACAGCGAGCTTAATAAATCAATACTAGAATAAATTACGAAATCCATTTGATCTCGATTCTCTTAATTAGAGTAAAGCCAGCCAGAGCAGCGAGACATAGCTAGTGCAATGCTAGTCTCTTGTGAATCAAAGGCAATTTCACTAATTAGTCTGGCAAGTTGAAAACGGCGCTGTAATAATTTTCATTGTCAATAAAATCGCTATTAAATCTGTAATTTACGCTTGAAAGGCGCAGCTTTGATGCCTTTGTGCGATTTGATGGGGCGGCGCACATCTGAAACTGCTTGGACTGACACTTTATAATTTAATGCATTGTTATAATCGTAGATATATCTATAACAATATGGAATACTCTTGTATAGCTTATTTATTTATTTACTAAATATTCAATAGAAGTGAATAAACTATAACTATTATCTGACTACTCAGACCAAATAAAAAATCAAGACAGAACGTCGTAACGGCCGGTTTTTTAGGGTTCCATACCCAAAGGGTAAAAACGGGACCCTATTACTAAGGCTCCGATATCCGTCTATCCGTCTGTCCGTCTGTCTGTCTGTCACCGGGCTGTATCTCATGAACCGCTATAGCTAGAAAGCTGAAATTATCATAGATGATGTATTTCTGTTGCCTCTATAACAACAAATACTAAAAAGAAAATAAAATAAATATTTAAAGGGGGCTCCATACAACAAACCTGATTTTTTAGACGTTTTTCGCTCTATATTAATAATGATAACAGGTAGATGCTTGAAATTTTCACAGAATATTTAGTTTTATATTCCCTTCAATAATAAATAATAAAATTAAAATAAAATAAATATTTAAGGCGGGCTCCCATACAGTACGGAACCCTCCGTGCGCGAGTCCGACTCGTACTTGGCCGATTATTTATACATGTGGTGATTGCTTCAGTGCTGCGCCGCCATACTTCGACTGACGATCCAAGGCGTAGTTTCCTTGTACATGTATGTGTGTGTAATTGTGTCTGTACACGGCGAGGCGTAGTTATGCCGGCCTCACTTGTTTCGTTCACAACATGCTGTCTTGATTTTTTTATTGGGTCCGAGTTTGACGATTGGTATCGTAGCGTAAGCTTCTAAAAAACTCCAAGACGATGCTTCTAAAGAAGCTACGCTTTTCTTGTGTATCCTATTTTAGCTGATATGTTATAGCAACGTCTGCAACGTCTACGTGCTGTGTAGCAACGCCTACAATACTTGCTTTTATTAGACGAATGTTAACCGTTTTTACCACCAAACATCACAATGAATAAGCTATTAAACTAATAAATAATTATGAATAAAAGTGGTTACTGTACGGACGTTTTTTTTTAATAATTTTGAATCTACTTCGAGTTTGTACTATTCAGATTTATCCTGAAAAGATATTCTGAGTCACAAGGTTATAATCACAGAGCAAAAGTCACAATTATCTCTTATTAAGTAGGTAAGATCGTAAAGGAAGGATGCATGGATGATGTGCTGTCCCGGTTTTCATAAGTTTAAGCCACCTGAAAGCCTCTGACATGACTGATTAAACGGTAAAAACAACCGAAAGCTACAATTTAACATGTCATTCGAGTCACGGTAGCGCTCAGTTGTAAATTTCAACCGCGGTCACCCATCCGAAGACTGGCCGCACCGAACGTTGCTTACGTTGCTTTGGTGATCGCTGAAAAACACCTAGTCAAACTACAACTACCGCTCCAAGTCTCGCGTGGTTCAAAAGTCGTCTCAAACGATGGCTTGTCGAGCAGACGTTCTATAGTCATAATGTATTACTAAACTGGAGGAGTAATTATAGCTGTACACGAAATGTACTATAATTTATTTTTATTTGACTGTGATCTTAAATTGTTTCACTTACTAACTTTGAATGATATTATAAAATTGACATGTAAATAATAATTACGCAATAAATGACTATGACTATGACTACACCCTGAGCGCTACCATCTCGTATTAAGGTCACAGCACATTACGCAGAATTTCCCATGTAATAAAAGCGCAGTAAGTAAATAAAGCCGCGAGCTCGCGTGAGAGTTAATTTTTATTGCATTAGGTTTATAGGATCGTTAAAATATAAAAAGGCGTATTGTTTATCAGGGCTGTTAAAAAATGAAAGTTAGCGGTTTTATGAGCAGGTATTTTTGATGGTGTATTTTGTAGAGAAGATTGTTCTTACGTTACGTTTAGGTAGGTATAGGTCGTAGATTCAAATACTGGCAGCAAGACAATAAAATTGTCTTTGGATAGTAAAAATATCACTAAAATATAGTCATAGTATAAATAACATAGATCTTAACATATCGAAAAAACCTTAAGAATCAGAAATAAGGAGATCCGTAAAAGAACCAAAGTTACCGATTTAGTTCAACGTATTTGCAAGTTGAAATGGCAGTGGGCTGGGCACATAACACTGGAAACCGATGGAGTCATAAGCTTCTGGAGAGTAGAAACCATGCACTGGCAAGCGTAATTGGTTAGCCAACAAAAAAACCCTTCAGGTACGGAACCCAAAAAAGTAAAATCACAACTACTGATAATGGCAACAAATTACACATAATTATACCTAACTAGCGACCCGCCCCGGCTTCGCACAGGTGTATTATACCTATAAACTTTTCTCTTGAATCACTCTATCTATTAAAAAAACCGCATCAAAATCCGTTTTGTAGTTTTAAAGATTTAAGCATACATAGGGATATAGGGACAGAGATAGCGACTTTGTTTTATACTATGTAGTGAAACTGATACAGTCCAACAAATCACCTGTCCATACGCGCTCGTAACATAATAATATACCTACTTAGTAGTGCATTTTTGCCACAGAACAGCTGATTTCCTTCTCTCTCTTCTGTGATTTTTGCAATCTGAGCATCATAAATATCCGCGTTTTTGCGGCGAAAGACCTAATTTTCTATTGTACAAGAAAAATAATTTTATCGAAAACTAGATATATGTACATATAAGTTATTCGTATAAGCCGGATAGCTAGGCTAGTCCAAACATCAGATTTGTTTATTAAATTAAATTGTAACGGATATAAATAAGCTACAGAACCCTACCATAAGCCTGCCACGGCATTCACTTGGCAGATTTTAATGTACAATAGTCCCAAACACAAAAAATATTTCTCAGAAACCATCTGGTATCCATTATCTTTAATTTAACATTTATTTTCCAGAATTACTTCGAAATTTCATGTATTTTTCCACTAAGTTAGGAAAACAGACATTTCAATAACATTTGCGAGACAGATGAATATGTGGGTATTATGTTGAAATGAAAAATGATATTACTTAGACAATACAAATTGAAACCACAATACAGTAAATAATTCCCAAGGGATTCTAGTCTATAGTTTTGTGGTTGGGTGGACTTGTTTACATAAAGTAGGACGTGGTTCAAAACCCAACGTAGAAAGTTCGTAACTACCTAGTCAAGAGTTCGGGAGCGTCGCGGTGGAATTTGTTAAAACTATGAATAGAAACTACGACTGATTTTGAAGTCGTTTAATAAAACTAAGGTCTTTGTTCCTACAGGGTAACTTAACTAATGTCGGCAAAACTTATTCTACTTTACTCTAAACTTATCTAAACAAAAGAAGGGGTGGGCGTCGATGCGCTTTCACCCTGCACAATAGACGCTTGCGCACATGTACAATAATAAAAGGGTGCGTCGTCGGTCGGGTTAACTACCTGACCGTGTCGATAACATAAATTCTCACCCCTTAAGAGTGAAGTTGTATGAGAAAGAATTGACTTAAGACAACTTCACGACATTTTATAATACATAGGTAATGCTATTATGAATGAGTTTAAGCATTTTATGATACTCTAAACCCTAACCACATGATTATACAATTACATAAAAATAAAAGACAAAGCTATTTTGATTTGCAACAAAATGCCAATTATAAGACGCAAATCAAATAAATGGAAACGCATTTCTAAAATTACGAGATTTTAATCCTAACTTAGTTCATATAATTAGTCTTTATACCTAACATACATCATTATCTTCTAACAATAAAACTCTTTACACAGTACGATTTTTTAAAAATAAATGCAAAAATTGTTCTTAACGGAGACTAATATTCATTCTAGGTTAAGTACATCATTACCTAAGTATAAGAGGCACAATTATAGGCAAATTAAATTGTGAACACTTTCTTTGAAGCAAATGATACTCCTGCGTCAAACATTGGTCTATTAAGAATGAGTTCTATGTTTTTGTTTTCTTTTTTACTTTCACTGATTTGCACTTTCACTTTCACTTAATTGTTATTTTAAGGGTCGAACGAGGAAATTAGTCTTTTTTTTTTTATCAATTGGGCTAGCGGGTGTGTGCTGTTGCTCGTACTGTCTATGGTTCAGCCAAACCATAATAGAGTTGCGTTGTAGACTCTCGAGGCAGGAAACTGTCGTGGGTACGCTGGACCAGTGGTTCAAGTTAAAGAGTTTTCTGACTTCCGTACAATGGTGTTAAACCGCGCAGAGTGCGGAGCTGGTAATCGCTTCAGGTCGTTGTAAACTTAGCGTTGCAGTGTCTCGAAGCCGGCATTTATCAGTTCTTATCACATGGTCCTCTGTTATATCTTTCCTTTTTGTCATCAATACTGAAGGTCGCAGCGGTCATTGAGTGCAAGGCTGGTAAGCGCTTCAGACTTTTCACCGTTTGGTATATTTGGTAGGAATCACAGGGTCAAGGATGGAGAAAAAGGAAATTTAAGGATATTCAGAGATTGATAAAAATGAATAATACAGTTATAAAACATGGAGGCTATTAAATCTGTCAACTGTCTGGTTTCTTTACATAAAATGTGTTTTAAACTAACTTAAACGTATACATTCTTATGCTAAAGCCTAATTACTCTTATTTACTTAACATTACTTATCTAAAATTTTAGTCATGAGACGTCTCGATAGGTACACAGCATCGTAAGAGTGTCGGTGTTTATGACGATTCGTGATTGGTAAGCCTAGTTGGATTGAAATGAGATTTATTTTGAATCAGACTCAGAATCAGTACGAGTACGAAGCAACACCTGTGGAGGACGCTTTACATTTGCAAGGGGGACTTTCGTTACCCTCTTTCCCACCTCCACTGGTACAACATTGCGTTCAATTTTACCTGCTACTTTCGCCTTTTGGTAACGCGGTTTATCCTTGCTCTTTCTTTTATTAACAGGTTTTGTGAAAACTACCTGGCCTTCTTCCAGATCTATATCGCTTTCACCACCGTTTTTATTTCTAATTGATTCTTTTTTTTGTAGCATTTGTTCGGCTATATATTTATAGAGATATTTAGAACGTTTTGCATGATCTTTTAGTAGCTGTTGCGTATATGATTTTTCAAAGTTAGCGTCAAACATTCTACTAGAGTCGGTGTGAGCGAAGACAACTTCAAAGGGAGATAAGCCTGTGGTCGTGTGAATGGTATTGTTATAGGCCATAATAGAATACGACATTACAGAAGCGGCGTCTGTACACTTTTGTTCGTATCTGGCTAAACGGTAAATTTCTATAATTGTAGAATGAAATCGTTCCACAATACCTGTAGAGTTTGGGTTATTCGGTGTACATATGTGTAATTGAATTTTATACATCGCTGCTAAATCTCGCATTAACTCATTGTTAAACTCGGTACCTGGGTCACTACTGATTTTTCTAGGGACACCATAAAATGAAAAATATTTTATGAGCGCTCTTACGACTTCCGAAGTTGACCTGTTGTTGATTTCTATGGCCTGAGCCAGTTTACTGAATGCGTCAACAACTGTCAGGTAGTATTGGTTTTCTATTGTAAAAATGTCTATGAATATCTCTTGGAACGGGGCATCTTGTGTTTGGGTTAGTTGAATAACGGGTTTTAATGGTTTTCTGTCGTATTTCATTTTGCGGCACGCTTCACAGGAGTTTATAACGGCAGATACGACTTGCTGCATGTCATTCCAATAGTAATTTCTTTTGATTCTCATTAGAGTTTCTTTAATTCCGCGATGGCATGTTTTGCCTTCGTGATGTTTTACGACAATTGCTTTTTGTTCGGTTTCGTCTTCTACGTAAATAACCCTGTCAGTACATTCGTGAAAATTGACAACGCCTTGCTTAAATAGGGAGATGACTACGTTATTAAACATTTTCCGATGTTCTTTGTTCTCAAAATAAATGAAATACTTCTTATTCGTCGTTATGTGTTCTTTTAAAAATTGCTTTACTAACTGTTCATCCAATGGTAGAAAAACTTCTAAGATCTTTTGTTTATTTCGGGACAAGTCTTTAGTGTGTATTTTCTTTTGAAGCCAGTTAAACACTAGAATTTGATTTGGTTTTGTGTCGATAGCTTCATGTAAAATTGGTATTCCTTTATTTTCCGTATCCAAGGCTGAATGTATAGTGTCTATACTGCCTTCAGATCTTGAAGGGGAGTAATGCACGTCAGGTTGTTCGAGTGTCTTTGTATGAGAATCAGCATTAGATTTAAGATCAGTATCAATGTCTGAAGTCGGTTTTGGCGTACGATTCGTCAGTTGGTCAAAAGTATTAGTTAATCGTTTTTGTTGTTGTTTTTTGTTCTTGTCAACGTGGACTTTCATTGACACATCGTCAGAATCCAAGGCATTTAATTTGATTCGCGATAAAGCGTCGGCATTGGTGTTCTGTTTTCCACTTTTGTAGACTATGTCAAAATCATATTCTTGGAGGCGTAAACGCCAGCGGGTCAGTTTACTGTTGGGCTCTTTTAAAGAATATAACCACGTTAAAGGTCGATGGTCGGTGTATATTACAAATTTTCTTCCGTATAGATATGGACGAAAATGTTTCACGGCCCAAATAATCGCTAATAGTTCGCGTTCTATTGTGCTATAACGTTTTTCACAGTCGCTTAGAGTTCTACTCGCGAAAGCAATTGGTCTATCGCTGCCGATAGGGCCCTGTGAGATTACTGCCCCTAATGATACTTCGGAAGCATCAGTTGTCAGTATGAAACTTTTATCAAAGTCTGGGTATTGTAGAATAGGAGAGTTAGTCAACAGCTCTTTACATTTTTCGAAAGCGTCAATGTAGTTTTTATCAATAATAATCTTATTGCGTTTTTTGAGGCAATTGGTCAATGGTTGAGTGATCTTGGCAAAATCTTTTATGAACCGTCGGTAATATCCAATAAGTCCTAAGAAGCTCTTTATCTCAGTCGTTGTTTTTGGTAAAGGATAGTCAAGTACTGCTTTTATTTTGTCATTATTAGGTTTCAGGCCGTCTTTGGTAATAGAGTGGCCCAGGTAGAGAACCTCTTTTCGCAGGAACTCCGATTTGTCCAATTGGATTTTTAAGTTTGTCTGTCTAAGTCTGTCGAACACGTTTCGTAATTTTTCCAGATGGCTTTGAAGGCTATTACTAAAAATGATTATGTCATCTAAGTAAACAAGGCAATGAATTCCTTGCAAACCTCTAAGGATATTGTCCATAGCTCGCTGGAAAGTCGCCGGTGCTGTTTTTAGTCCAAAAGGCATACGTAAAAATTCATAGTGTCCAAATTCAGTGCTAAAGGCTGTCTTCTGTCGGTCTTCTTCGTTAATTTCAATTTGATGATAGCCAGACGCTAAATCTAGTGTCGTAAAATATGTGCTTTTACCTAATTTGTCGAAGATGTCAGTTATGTTAGGGAGGGGGTATTTGTCGTCAATAGTAATTTCATTTAGTCGTCGGTAATCAACTACCATCCTATATTTCACTTCACCGGAGGCATCCATTTTTTTCGGAACGAGATGTACTGGAGCGCTCCACGGTGAAAAAGACTCTCGGACTACGTTATTATCGAGTAATCTTTGAACTTGCTCTTTTATTTCAGCTGCCTGCGTATGGGGTTGTCGGTAGGGTTTTGTATAAATGGGGTCTTCATTAACAGTCCTAATAAAATGTTTCACTTGGTTTGTAAAGGATAATGGTAGTCTATCACAATAGAATATGTCTTTGTATTCCGAACAAAGCTTGGTTATTGCTATTCTTTCCTCGTCATTGGTGTGGTCTAGTCTTAGTTTTTGTTTCAAATTGTCTGTTAACATCTGGTCAATTTCTAAATCGTCACTCGTGTCGTTTAAGCAAAAAACTTTGTATTCGTTTGCGTCATAACGTAGCACGTGAAATGGTTGTTTTATTGTTAAAGTCATTGGGGTTTCTAAAGTATTTTGTATTATTGTAGTTGCATATCCGTTCTCACAATGGACTCTAGCACTGGGCATTCTTACACCCTTTTGAAATTCATGGAATTCTAAAATCCCTTCACCGTTGTAAATGTCAGTCGGTAATTTAACACGATGTTCCGCGCGAGGGTCAAGTTTTATTACATAGTTTTTTCTATTATGGTGTATTGGGATCATTGTCGTATTTGTCTTTAGCACGTTATTGTTAAGGTCGATGACAGCGCCCATCTGTCTGAGTAAATCTTCGCCTAAAACTCCGTCATACTTCGAATCAACTTGATGGAGATAAAATTTATGAATTCCGTTACAGTTAAATGTTGGTAGTGCGGGAATCTCTACAACATTGTCATGAGTCGAACTCGAATGTGTGCTGAAATTACTCGGAATGGTTCGTAATAAATCATGTCCAGGAAATACTGCAAAGCTTTTTCAGGATTGAGGAAAGAACGCATACTGCCCGTGTCGATCAGAAATTTACTGTCTATTTCGGGTATGTGTATAAATGGTAATGTCAGATTTGGGTCGCAGTTATTAAGTTTAATTATTTGTTCAGTGTTGTGAGGCAATTCACGTGAAAATTTTCTATTTTTGAAGAGTTAGGAGTCAAGTCATTTACAGTATCGTCATTCGCGGGTAAATCATGTGTGACGTCATCGGCGTAATACTGCACAAAATTTTCAGGTGCGTAGTCGAAGTTTTGGTCATGGTCTATTTGGTAAGTAGAGTCATATGAGTCAAAGTCACCGTGGTTTATTTCCATCTCATTTAGTCGGAAGCCTGAAGCCTGATTGTTTCTCAGAGGAGGTGCTGTCCGCATGGAAACGTCATTAGATCGCAGCTGATTAATTGGCCTATAACCAAATTGCGGGTTGGGTTGTTGTCTGGCACCAAATTGTTGGGGAGTCATTATTTGCCTTTGTGGGGCTAACTGGGGGCGATAGCCAGTAGGCTGGAATTGTCGAAATTGTTGTGGATAACCGAAGGGCTGGTGTTGTTGGGGTCTATAGCCTGAAGGCTGGAAGTATGGTCGGTAACCGAAAGGTTGCGGTTGCCTTAAGGTTACAGGGTTAGGCCTAAACTGATTATTTGGAACGGCGGGTGGCAACACAGGCCTGTAACCTGTAGGTGCGGTCGCTTGTGGTGGCAATATATTTTTATTATCATTTGGCATTGATTTATTTGCTGATGCGTTTCGAACTAAATATTGCTCATGGAAGTTGACTTCTTCCATGACCATCGCTAAGGCTTCTTCTAGGTTTTTAGGTTTTTTAAACCTTACTATTCTGAGCATGTGCTCCGGCAAGTTGTACAGGAAGATATTCAATGAGCTGTTGTCGTAAATTATGCGTTTACTTTCTTTCATATGGATGTTGTCGATTTCGTTTACTTTGGACATTAAAGCGGAACGCACTGATTGAATTCGGCCAAAGAATTCCAAATAACTTTCATTATTTTTTATTTTTAATGCATCTAATTGTAGGGCAATACATTCTTCCGTACGCGGGTCGCCAAAATGCTGTGTTAATATTGTTTTTAGTTCGTCCCACGTTGCAATATTTCCGCGTTCGCTAATGATTGCGGCTGCGTTGTCGTTAAGCCTACTTGCGATGCTTTTCATAATATATTCGTTTTGAGAGGGTGTTCCTTGATATTTGTTTATAATATATTCACTATTAATAATAAAAGAATTTAGCTGTCGTTTGTCGCCGTTAAATTTTGGTATCAATTTCAACATTTCAAACGGAATTAAAACAATTTGATCTTGGACCATTTTCTTATCAGTTTTCGCACTAGATATGCACACACGTTAAATATAATACAATATCTGATTAGCAAACTAAATTCACACGCACTTTAAATTTAACAAATTTAAAACGACGCAATAAAGTGCAAGGTTATGAATTCAAATATATTTAAATATTTACTATTATTTACTCGCATAAGTTTACTTTTATTTACTATAAGACTACCAACTAAATGGTTATCTATTTACGTTTATTATCTATTTACCTTATTAAATACAATATGGCGAAAATTAAGCGCCTATATTAAGATATCTAAAAATATTGATTCAATTCGATCTGATCAATTATTTATTCAATATTATTTCTAATTTAAACTAAGTCCTTAAATATGTGAATGATTTCGTAGAGTTTGATACGAAACCAGACAGTGATTATGGAGAGTGATGTTCGAACTCTGAATAACCGGGAAATGGTTTGGAAGGTGAAAAAGTCTTACTCACCTACCGCCCGTTACCACCGCTGCATTGCCACTTGACAAATTTATTTGGTTCGTTCTAGGATTTCTTTTTGCTGCTCGTCCCTCGTTCTGTCGCTGGCGCCTTGGGTTCCGCAAAGACTGCGTTAATTTTGAAACGCGGAGCCGATCGCGAAATTAATGACGTCACGAAGTACGCGAATTCCACGCGGGAAATATATGCGTTACGCGGAAAACAAAACAGCTCTACCAGAAATCCTTTCCAGGCTGCGCCAGTCAAGAGTTCGGGAGCGTCGCGGTGGAATTTGTTAAAACTATGAATAGAAACTACGACTGATTTTGAAGTCGTTTAATAAAACTAAGGTCTTTGTTCCTACAGGGTAACTTAACTAATGTCGGCAAAACTTATTCTACTTTACTCTAAACTTATCTAAACAAAAGAAGGGGTGGGCGTCGATGCGCTTTCACCCTGCACAATAGACGCTTGCGCACATGTACAATAATAAAAGGGTGCGTCGTCGGTCGGGTTAACTACCTGACCGTGTCGATAACATAAATACCTACATATTCAGTTTTCAAAACGTCTGAAGATGTCTGTCATGGCCAAACGATTAAAATTGTCCGTCGTGGGTAAGCCTATGTCCAGCAGCGAACTATTAACTGGCTTTATTGAAGTAAACAATAATAACTAATATAAATTAAAAATTTAAAAAACCCCCGACAACCATTTTGGGCACATTTGTAGAATTTTGGTTCTTCCATCCCCACTTTAACCCACCATAACTCTTAAACGGCTCAATCGATTTTTATAAAACATAGCTAAGAACACTCTCGATTAAGTCTCCTTTCATCCAAAAAAAAAACTAAACTGAAATCGGTTCAGTGGTTCGGGCGCTGTGATGCCACAGACAGACAGACAGATAGACACACAGACAAACAGACACGTCAAACTTATAACACCCCTCTTTTGCGTCGGGGGTTAAAAATAACAACAATTGGAAGACCAGCAATTGTCAGATAACGTGCATTATAATAAACGGTAAATAAAGAATATCATATAACGTGTCATTTATCTAACTCATGGTAGCGCTCAGTTTTAAATGCCACTTTCACGATTTTCATCAGTGATCAATAAAATTTGTAGCATCGTAGCTCACTAGCAAATAGACTAAAATGCATTAGGCGTAATTTTAAAGGCTTTGTGACAGCTCTAAATATAATTATTTGAAAGTGTTGCTCTCCTTGTCTTTATAGATCGCAACCAAAGAGACAGCTATATTTTTAGTAAGTCAAAATCAGTGAACACGAAGCGAGTCGTTGCGCTGTAGCAAATTATTTGTCAACGGGAGCGAGGAGTAGGGATTTGCTCAGCTTGTAGCTAACTTCACGTTTGACCTATTATACAACATGGGCGTTACGCATTACCAGCATGTTACCGTTACCTAACTTCATTTAAACGAAATAACAGCAAGTTGTGTTCATGGCAGTAAACAATAATAGCCATCGCTTACGTTCCCTTTACAACCCCTATACACTAAATGAACTCCCTGATTAAAAGTATTAAAACGGATTACTCTCTTTATAACGCTATAAAGCATAAAAGCAACTGACCACAGGTTTAGAGTTAAAGCTTTCGAGTAATGAAGTAGGTTGTGTTTGTGTAAACGTCCCTTTAGTTTATTGCTTGGCTTGAAACCGGCAATCTTTGTGTTTGTTTTTACAAAGTTATTCTTAATAGGGCTGGAATCAAACTTACTTACTTAAACAGAAATACATCATTTGTGAAAATATCAACTGCCTAGCTATCATGGTTCATGAAATACAGCCCGGTGACAGACAGACAGACGGACATCAAAGTCTTAGTAATAGGATCCCGTTTTTACCCTTTGGGTACGGAACCCTAAAAAGCAACTTTGCACTCCAGTATAACAAATAACTATTACACTTCAAAAAGGTTTATTTGTTACAATAAAAATAATTAAATAATAGTAATTTATGAACGAGCCCTAAGCTCCTGGCGAACTGCAATTATTACTAGCTAGTGGAGTTCCATCCCCTGCGCGCTATTCTCCCGAACTCTTCGCCTCACTAATATGAATTAATTAAGCTTCAGGTAATTTATGAATGTTTTGTTTGTAGTGTTTTGTTTGGGTCGAGCTTTGTATGGATAAGTTTACTTTAGTAGCTGGTGCTGAACTGTGGCTTCAAAATTTGTTGAGATAGTTGGAATATCCATAGCAGGATTGAGATTGTATGATCAAATTCGAAAGCACTACCTGTTTGAAACCTTTTTTTAGGTTAGGTTATTTTAAACATTGTAATTTGACTGAATTATGTTTTAATTATATAAATATAATTTAACGTTTTGACTTTTTATGACGATGCTATTGCAGATACCTACTAAATTCACCTACGAGTACCTACTAAATTCACTTATATTGTTTTTAATTTTTTAGATTATTTTAAGTTACCTACCTAGGGTGTTCTAATTTGTGTAAATTATTTTATGTAAGTTTAAATTGTTATTAGTAGTTTGGTGAATAAGTACGTAAATTTGCACCTAACTATTATAATTAAAGTATGATATCGAAAACCTTTGTAAAAAGACGATTCTAAGCGCATTTCTATATGTCTAAAGAATAAAGCAAATTTTGATTTGATTTGAACGCTGGTCTGCTAGCTCTGTATTTGGTTATTAACGAACAAAAAAATACGTGTTAAATGTTTTTGATAATAATCTTATCATATAACTAATTACATGTGTACTCTTTTACCGTACTTTTACTAAAACATTTTTTTTGTAATCTTACTTTGTCTCGCTAATGTACGCAATGCTTGCCGCTGTTCTACAATTATTATTATATGATGTATATGTTGTTGCATTTGAATGTTCAAGTTTGAATTAATTTTGAATTTATTATCCATCATTATATTCTCTAGCCGCCGCTGTAGGATTCCCTGTGTCGCGGTGGCTAGTTCCTTTCCAAACTGTTCAAAAGTGCAATATTAAATGTTTACAAAATATAATTCTTAATGATACATGCGTAATGATGAGTAATGAATATCGTATTTTACAAGTTTTTTTTTAAATTTGATCGCGTTAATTAGATATATAAAAATCGTTAGTAGTATTAGTAATAAATTTAGCAAATACCTTAAAGCGAGTCAGTTCACTTAAATATTTAGGCGTTATAGGTACTTGATAAAAAATTCACGTGGAATGGACATACTCGTATCAAATCTCTAGCTACTAAAATCAGAAAATGATCTATATCTGAGAACAGTAGCAGATATAAAATTAATTACACAAACGTATAGGGCACTGTGTGAGTGCATTATAAGATATTGCATCTGTGTATGGGGTAGTACCGATTGGTCACACCTTATAACAGCTGAGCGTGCACAACGCTGTGTTCTCAAGGTGATGATGTTCTTACCCTATAGACACCCCACCACAGATTTCTACAAAAAAGGCAAGTGCTCACAGTTCGAAAGTATGGTTACTATCCCAACTGGCATTATCCATCTTTGTTTTGTTGATGGTGGGGATGAACACACTCGAGCTACGACGGAAATGTGCTCTCATCATCTACTATTACCAACTTTTAAATTATAGGATAGGAGGATTATATTGTATCTTGTAGCATAGAATATTTAATACTGTTAATATAAGGAAACTTGATTGTCAAGACAAACCTAATCTAGGTTTTTAGACAATACCTACATATTAACGATATTTTTATCATTGTTATTTATCAAGTAAATAAATAAAAAACCCAATGCGTTTTCTCAGTGTGGTCTGCTTGTCCACATCGGGGAGGCGGTAGGTACCTCGCGCTACGCACCCACACACCACGCACTAGCTTTGCTAATTGACCTAGTTGCTCACGAGCCGGAAGTAGATTTGTTTTTAGGGTTCCGTACGCAAAGGGAAAAACGGGACCCTATTACTAAGACTTCGATGTCCGTCTGTTCGTCTGTCACCGGGCTGTATCTCATGAACCATGATAGCTAGGCAGCTGAAATTTGCACAGATGATGTATTTCTATTACCGCTATAATAAAAAATACTAAAAACAAAATAAAATAAATATTTAAGGGGAGCTCCCATACAACAAACCTGAATTTTTAGACGTTTTTCGCTCTATATTAATAATGGTAATAGGTAGATGCTTGAAATTTTCACAGAATATTTAGTTTTATATTCACTTCAATAATAAATAATAAAATTAAATGAAATAAATATTTGAGAGGGGCTCCCATACAGTACGGAACCCTTCGTGCGCGAGTCCTACTTGTACTTGGCCGATTATTTTGTTAGTCTTAATAATTTGATGCAATGTTCTTTTCGTCACTTTAGTAATACTAAGTCAACTTAGATTTAAGAAACGTATAATAATGATTCAGGCATGTATTGGTATTTAAATTACTGTAAATGTTTGAATAATTAGTAAATAAATAAATAAAGCTGTGTATTTACGAGAGTATACGGAGATACCACAAAAATATTGTCCACACAGATGACCTCGTCAATACCGCAGGATTGCGCTGATAACAAGCTGCATCCAACCAGTCTTTTTGGCGATCTATAGGAGCCTAGGAGATTTATATATTCTGCCATAGAATTGGAATTAAAGTAATAGAAACCGTACTAAAATAGCAGTAGATATACATCACTTCCTCCCACTTTAAATTTGAAATTTAAAGGTGTTAGAAAAAGATGCACAAACACCCGAACTTACGTAATTTTGAAGGTTTTGACAAATTATCATTAAACTATCTAGGCTGTCCAAATTCAAAAAGGTAAAAAGAGGAAGGTAGGTGAAATGATCAAAGATTTTAAAAAATTCAAATTTCCGATCATATCGCAAAAGACGGATGGAACCATTTTTAACCATTTGAACATTGCAACTTGTAATTTTGACGTATGCCAACATACAATGCGTTTTTCTTGTTCCACTCACTCTCGCGTATGCTGTATATTCAGATATGAATAAGACTGCTGTAACATAGTTTTTATTTGAGCAAAATTTTGTAAGTGTTCTATTGCTTTAGTTCTAATTCTATGATTCTGCTTATGGCAGAAATGTCAACGTCGATACGGGTGTTTTGAGTTTCATTTTCCCAGTTCAAATACAAATCAAACAGCGTTCCAGCTTGAAGCTAGCTAGTAATATTGGAATAAAATAACTTACCGAAGCAGATATGGGGCGAATTATGAGACAGAAGCCAATTCTGGAGCCGGTAAATAGTCTCCGGGAGCTCTGACGGCGGTGATCGTATTCTTGCTCCATCGACGTTTCTCATTTCTGTGGAAAGAAAGGCAAGGATTATAGTAAACTAGTTTTTTCCCGCGGCTTCGCCCACGTGATATTTGTTTTTTTTTTACTATCCCATAGGAATCTTTTATTTTTTTCGGGATAAAAAGTAGCCAAGGAAATGTCACTTTCCGTCTTTCAAACTACATCCATGGCAAAAACCAAGTCACTGACCGTGCGGAACGTTGCTTAACTTCGGTGATCGCTGACAATCACCTAGTCAAACTACGCTACGAGCGATACAAAGTTAGTATAAACAGTTATGTTAAAGTTAGTATAAACCGAGTCTGGGTATTTTAAGACAGATTTTCTTAAGTCGCCTGAAGGACTCTGACATTGCTACACGGTTAAAATATCCAGGATTCACAATAATTTAACGTGTCATCTGAGCCACGGCAGCGTTTAGTTGTAAATGACACCCGCAACCCTTCCTAAAATTGACCGTGCCGAACTTTGCTTAACTTCGGTGATCACTACACGTGGACTAACTACGCTACGAGCGTACGAGCATTTCTATAAAACAAATGTAGGTATAATTACCAACTAAGAACACTCTATTGAAAATCGAAAGTTTCAGTTCTCTGGGCAAATTACAAAGCCAGCTTAAACTAAATACAAAATCGTTTACTGTACCTACAGTGCAGTACTAGTTTTTCTAATAGTCCACTGCAGGACCTAGGCCTACCCACGAAAGGTAATGATCCATATCCACCACGCTGACCCAGTGGATTCACATACGCCATCTAATTTATTCTAGCGACGTATGCAGTTTGCCTCACGATATTTTCCTTGACCGAAAAGCCAGTGGTGTGAAATCCCGTACATAAATTCTAAAGAATTCATTGGTACAGGACCAGAATTTGAAATCACGAACTCACGATAATCATAATCATTATTTATTGGTAATTGTCTTAAATTAAATTAAAAAACTTGTACTTAATCAATAACATCGTTTAACATCATTCGATTGTAAGGCAGTTGTCATTATCTCAAGACTACCTCGGCTTCAGTTATTTACTTTAAATTATTTTTTTAGTTATAATTTCGTCACTTTCAGCGTCAACGGTCAGCGCTGTCACAATGTAGGTGACATTGTGGACCGAGTTACGGAGCCAGCGTGACCCCGAGTAGCCTTGCTCCATGCGGTGTGAGACGCGATGTTCGCGGCGTAGCCAGATAGTCTTAAATTATCACTGAACTCGCTTCCGGTCAGATTTGCTTGGAAACTCAATTTCTGAGTAGCCTAATCATTTTTCACAAAAAATGACATGACCGACTTCAACCGTGTTATCGCGAATGAATGACTCGAATCGATGTAGCATATTTTCACATTATTGTTGATTTATCAAATATGGCTCAGCTGATTTCAATAAAATTTAAATGGGACTAACTTCGAAGTATCTTTTTTAATTAAAAAGTAAAGATCGGAATCGGACCATTATGTAAAAACTTGTGCGTTATGTAAAAAAATACGAGTCTTATTCAGTACCTCCTCCGTTTCGTCGATCAAAAATTGTATATAAATTATTTTTTTCTAGACGGTGGACATAAGTACTCGTCGGTAAAACATCGTCGTAAGACAAATTTCGACTGAGAGAACCAAGCCCGTAATCGCGAAATCCTGTAAGTATTTGACTATAGATCATTTTAATCTTGTTTTACAACCAGTTATAGAGACATACTAGTATTAGACGAGTATTAGATGCACTAATAATTCAAAACGATGATTTTGAACGTCATAGATAAAAATAGATAAAAACGTAAATTTTGTTTTATATTAATAAACTAGCGACCCGCCCCGGCTTCGCACAGGTGTATTATTATACTGTACGCGCGCGAGTTGAATGCAGAGCTTAGGTATGCGAATGTCTCCCCCCGCTATCCGCACGCCCAACCCGCCCAGGCGCGTGAGGTGGGGCGTGCGGATAGCGGGGGGAGACACTCCCGCTCTTTACCTCAGACCCCGACTGCATTCAACTCGCGCGCTATCAGTACATATAAACCTTCCTCTTGAATCACTCTATCTATTAAAAAAACAGCATTAAAATCCGTTGTATAGTTGTAAAGATATAAGCATACATGGGGACATGGGGACAGCGGGAAGCGACTTTGTTTTATACTATGTAGTGATAGTGATGATAGTGATAATAATGATTGATAAAAAATTATAAATGATACAAATTTATTTCAAATAGATCAGACGGTTCACAATAATGTATACCTAAAATATTTATAAGCAAACAATTTAAAATCTTATTCCCGAATCAAAATTTACTTGTAACATTTTACTACTCAAAACCTCAAACATTTTTGGAATTTTAAAAGCTGTAAACAGTTTTTAAACTCGCGTAGAGCAAAGACACTCTTTTTAATAAAGCACACAAGGCGGCAAAGTGACGGAAAGCAAAAAACAGCTCACCGACAGCGGGTAGTAAATTAACTCCTCTTTTATGCGGAAATACATAGTCTTTGGGAATTTGTTGGCCAAACCGTGATACCGTAAATGAGAAAACGTCGAGCCACGAAGAATGATATGAAATAAGAAGTGAACTCAATATTTTTGAAACGGTTTTTCAATTCCTTTGATCGATCGTGCTATCGAAAACCAACGCCAGGAATACGACAATCGTCATCCACTGTTCAATGCAAAAGCATGTAACAGCCGACTCAGAAACCGCAAAACTTTTTTGAAAACTACAACAGCACTGGAAGGTCTCCCCGGAGATGCTAGAATTGAAGCGTGGAAAGAACTGCATAGTCGCCACCCAACTACATATATCGCCCCTGCCGAAGAACCTCCCCCTGGGTATAAGGAAAACTGGCCTGTCTGGAAAACCCTGAACCGACCCCGTTCCCAAGTGGGACAATATGACAGGGCGGGGCTTTGAAGACAGCTCGGAAACAGCATGCACCTGTGGCTTTAATCCTCAGACAATGCCTCACCTACTGAACTGCAGCCTGCCCTGGTTCGTACACTTCACGATCTTCACAAGGTTACAGAGAATGCCATTGGGGTGGCAACATTTTGGTCAAACAAAATATGACTTTTATATTTTATCTGATCTGCATTGAAAATTATTGAAACATTGACTCGAGAAGAAGAATCCCGTTGAGATCACTGGCTACACTGGCAAAATAAAATGCTTTAACCACCACACTGACTCAGAGCAGTAGGATATCTGTTTGTCCTGTTTATAAGCTGAAAAGGGATGAATAAAACTATCATTATGAACAACTTTTGCTATGAGGAAAAAATCAGCTGTTCCGTACAAAACTGCAACTCAGAATCGACAAAATGTATGAAACAGCTGATTTTTTTCTAAAATTCCAAAAGTTATTCATAATGATGGTCTTCTTCTTCTTCTTTTCGAGTCAGCGATTCGATCATAAAATTTATATTTGGCTATATGCTGTTCGACCAGTAGAAGGCCACGGATACTGCGGCGGTGTTGGTCTGAATCACTTCCTTACACCAGTTTTAAACAACCCTGTATATGCCATCGAGTTTCTACTAAGAACGTATGCAGATTTTCTCGCGGCTTTTTCGTTCATTGAAAAGCCAGTGGTGGCGTGACACGTTTATAAGTTTTAAATATCAGTACCATATTGCCGTGGGGCGATAAAGAGGAGTATCACCATCAATTTAGCCGTGAGAAGTCCATATCTAGCCATAACTCTTCGTTATCTAATTTCCAATAATACTGATTGTAAGTGTATCAGGATGATCTTGCAGTTTTGTCCTCATTAATTTAAAAAATATACCGCCTCCATTTAAATCTCGGCAAGTAGTTCGCGGGCAAAACGGCTCATATCTAAGGCAGCAACGATGCCGAGAATTCATTACTTTCTCATTAAAGAGTAACGCTGCACCTCCAGCTCCGCCGGCGGAATCTGTTCGCGAAAGGGGCTCGTAAATGAAGCCAACTAAAATTAAGATGCGGGTAGTTCGCGTTTCCTTACCTGTTGGTTCGGTTTCATGTCGCACTAGCAATGTTTGGTGGATTCACCGCTAATCCCACGGGAATTGTTTCTGTACAATATAGGTACGATACATGCTGTTTCAATAAGTACGAGTAGGCAGGTAGAAGCCAGAAAATACTCATGGCTATGCATAACTTTTACTATGAGAACTAATCCAACAAAATTCGTCTTTCAAAAATTTTGCTAAAAATATCAATACGGGGAAAAAACACTATCATCACTTCACTATCACTACATAGTATAAAACAAAGTCGCTTCCGCTGTCCTCATGTCCTCATGTCCCCGTATATGCTTATATCTTTAAAACTACACAATGGATTTTGATGCGATTTTTAGGGTTCCGTACCTCAAAAGGAAAAAACGGAACCCTTATAGGATCACTTTGTTGTCCGTCTGTCCGACTGTCAAGACCCTTTTTCTCAGGAACGCGTGGAGGTATGAATCTGAAATTTATATCAATTACTCAAGTCTACTGTCCCTTGAAGCTGTGAAAAAATCAAACTTCTAAGCCAACGCAATCAAAAGATACAGCCGTTTATGCCGCAAATTTTCGACACTGGCAAGGGAATCAAAACCTACAGGGTGCTTCCCGTGAACTCAGAATCTTGAAATTTGGTACGAAGCAACGTCTTATAGCATAGATAAAGGAAAAATTACGAAAACCATAAATTTTTAGTTACATCACATAATATATTTTTTTTTTAATAATTTTAACCTTACTACCCATTTCCTCATAAACGCGTAGAGGTATTAAATTGAAATTCATACCAAATACTCAGGTCTATAATACCTTTTAGCTGTAACAAAATCAAACTTCTATGTCAACGCAATCAAAAGAAACAGCAATTTAAGCTGCATATTTTGAAACTCGCAAGTACTCGCAAGGGAATCAAAACCTAAAGGGTACTTCCAGTCGACCTAGAATCTTGAAATTTGGCATGAAGCAACGTTTTATAGCACACATAAAGGAAAAATTCCGAAAACCTTAAATTTTTAGTTAAATTACAATTTTTTAATAAATATAAACTTATTACTTTTTTTGAAGAACTTTGAACTTAGAACTTTGTAAACCTTGCAGGTTTGTACGGAACCCTCGGTGCGCGAGTCCGACTCGCACTTGGCCGGTTTATTTTGAATAGATAGAGTGATTCAACAGGAATGTTTATATGTAAAATAAACCTGTGCGAAGCCGGGGCGGGTCGCTAGTAATACCTAAATTAATATTTTTTTTGTGTCACACAGCTGTTTTGTTTTTACATTTCAGAGTTAGTCGGTTAGTCCAATGGTAAACGTTGTTCATACTTCTCTTATTTCATTACTACTGGTATAGTTTGTGCAAAAAGAGAAGCGTCGTAGGTGAGGTCGCCCGTGTGCCATTTTTATCGACTTCCAAAAGGAGGAGATTCTATGTTCGTCTGTATTTTTTGTTTATGTTCTTTGATAATCTCGCCAGTTTTGAACCGAATCGATAAATTCTTTTTTAGTTCAAACGGATATACTCCTGAGGTAGCCCCATTAAAATTTTAAAGAAATCGGCTGAGCTGTTATTGAAAAATCAACAAAAATGTAAACCATTCACTTTGTACACGATGGAAGGTGGTTTTGCCATTTTGAGAAAAATAATTATACTAATTTTGTTACGTTTACAACACTGCTCTATCATTGCTAGTACCTACTAGTGTTTGATACTTGGTAGACACCAATCCGGTTTTCATCAGTACTCGCGTCTACCAATTAGTCGGTGCCTTGGCTGCTGATTACAATCCTATTGTAAGTTTACCGTAACGCCACGACGGTTCTCTTTTTGCACAAACTCTGAGTTACCAAATAAATTTAAATAAACATCTTTTAATTTTACTACATATGGAAAAAATATTTGGTCAATACTCGTAAGTTAATTTCGACATACTAAAGCCGTCTGTCTGCATAAGGTTGCACGTATAAAAGCTACCATTAAACCTGGGTTGATATAAATCACAAGTCAATCGCTAGAAGTAAATATTTTCTTTGAAACCAACACAAGTATTATGTATTTTATAAGTAATTATGAGTAAACTATCCAAAGAATTTTCTATCTGCAAACGGATAGATCCCTCAGATACAGATAGATCCTAGTTCTAAGAAAATAGTTACTATTTCAATGACAATATGCGAGCGAAACAAAAACTGTCATTTGGCAAAACAAGTCTTCAGCGAAAAGACCCCTAAAATGTATTCCCCGTACTCGGAACTCATTTTTCCACTTCGCCAGAACATGGAGGAAACTTGGGAAAGTTTGTGGGAAATGTATTAGGCGACGACAGTATCGCAGCCGTCAATCCATTACTGCGTCTGGCCTGACAGCGCGGGCGCGCGCTGTCGCCCGCCGGCAGTCTAATGGGGTGCGGACGTTAAGGTGAACTAGAACATGTTACTTATGAAGCACGTATAAATATTACCTATACTTATGTTGCAATAGTAATCATTTTTACAAGACTTTTTATTTAATTTGTACAGGATTTGGAAATAAACTGGCGACCTCTACACACTCAGAGAGAATGTTGTGAACAAAACAAGTGAGGCCGGCAACTACGCCTCGCCGTATACAGACACAATTACACACACTTACACGTACAAGGAAACTACGCCTTGGATCGTCAGTCGAACTATGTCGGCGCAACATCGACGCATTCACCACAATATGTATGGAAAACCGGCCTTACTTGTCTGTTCACGACGTTCTGTCTTGATTCTGTATTTGATCGAGTCTATACAATGTAAATAAGAGTTTCCGCACATTTTAATTACAATATATTACAAGTAATACTTACGTAGTATTTTTAAATAAACCTTTAACCTGAGTAGAGTGTAGCCTCGCTCACCTTAACGGCTCACTGACGTGGAGGTGAATGATGGATCGTCGCAGTCGGTGCATTACACGGGACCTGCATTACCTGTCCACCTCTACATCGCCTTCCCTATCCATAACTTGTAGAGAACAGGTAAATATATTCTTAAATTTACAGGTAGCGGCACGTAAGCTTAGCGCTGAACATAAACATTTTATCTCCGGACTAGAAACGCACTACGATTCGCATTCACTACATTCTGTCAGGTATACGTGAGGCGCGGACGGAGGACGAGGTGTTCACTGAAGTTTCTACCTAAAATGGGAATAAAGTCGAAACGTTAACGGGTGACGGGTTTATGAAGCGAAGCGAGCGAGAACAACGCAGCCCAGTTGTTTATAATCCATTCTCGCCTTAATTGCTTAGACGCTTAAGTCTAAAATTGTGTAATATAATGTCTGGTATCTCGTTTAAGCGTTGGTTCAATTTTTCTTATACCATGACAGAGGGTACGCGCGCTGAATTCTTCTCTAGGCGCTGAGCGAAGTGTGGAGGGGATGGCTGCGCATGGGTACCGTTACACTTTACACATGCGCAGTTATCTCCTCCATATTTCGCTCAGCGCTAAGCTTACGTGCCGCTACCTGTACACCATAGAAAGCTGGCAAGTTGAAATAGCAATGGGCAGGGCATATAGCTCGATGGAGTCGATTAGTTCTAGAGTTTCTTAACAGCCAAGCTAATTGGAGATCCGTAAGGGAAACATATGTCCAGCAGAGGGGGCGTATGGCTGCAATGACGACGATACCTATTTACTACACAACCAAAACTTACTAAAAGTAGGTTCGTATAGGTCAGGTGGCAAGACCTAAAGTATTTTAGTCCCCTAAAGTCCTCTCACATGGCTTAACAGCTAAAACTTACAATACGACATTTTATATTTGAAATGTATTTACATCGATGGCTGCCTGCAACTCTCGTAGCACCTTAATGGCTTGCTGACGTGGAGGCGAATGATAGATCGGCCCAGTCGGTGCATTACGCGGACACGGGACCTGCATTACCTGCCCACCTACATCGCCTTCCCTATCAATAACTTTGTAAAGAAATACACAGCACTACATAATACTATACTCGTAAAGCAAATTCGCTATTTATGTGTTTCTGTCTTCCCGTCTGTGTATCCAATTATATCTTCCAAACTACACAAAAAATAGAATGAGGTTTTCACTATCTTTTGTTTCAACGAGAATGTTTGCAGCTATTATAATCGTACCTAAGCGAAGCTGGAACAGGCAGTACTAAGTGTGTATGTGCAATTGAGCAAGTACCCCCTAGGCCCACTTTAAGGCCCGGATTTCGAGAAAAAAAATCAAGCGTTTTATTCATTTGTCGATTCTGAATTGCAATTTTATATGAGACAGCTGTTTTTATTTTTCGGAATCCGATTTTGCCCCATAGTAAGAATTGTGCGTAACTATAGTCTTAATTCACTCCCTTTCAGAGTATACTGGGTTATTTCTAACCAATTAGCATCCTTTCAGGGGCTTATTTTGTACATCAAAACTAAAAACTTTTGTTCTACGACTTTTATTAATTCTCAAAAAAAAGTTGGTGTTCCACAGAAAAATGTCGTTCACCCGCGACCAAATGTATGGAACACCTGTTTTTTTTTAGTTTTAACAAAAGTCGTAGAACAAAAGTTGTTAGTTTTTATGTACAGAATAAGCCCCTGAGAGGATGCTAATTGAATAGAAATAACCCTGTATAGGACATACAGGGCAAGCAGATAAATTTGTATACAATAGCAACTCTCACAATACAATACACAACAATATTTAAACTTATTTACGTGTACCCATTACGCGGTCACGGGACCTGCATTACCCGCTCACTTATCGCCTTCCCTATCAATAATTTTGTACAGAACAGGTAAATGAATAAATATAGCACATAACAAAGAAAGATGCGAGAAATGCTCGCCATACAATCGTGAGTTCGTGGGTTCTGGTTCCTCCTAGTCCTGGTTTCACGTAACTGACTTATCCGGTTGTGGAAAATAGGAAACCTGAGTTTTAATTTGATTTAAAGTAGTCACAGCTACGTTTAGGTCCGATTCAACTGCAAGCGATTTACGTTTTTTCAACTATTCAGAAGCGCGTTACTTTTGACATTTAAATTGTTCCCTTTATTTGTTGACCCCGGTAGTCTGTGTATACGAGGCCCAGCGACTACACATTTCACAAAGATTTTTGGCTACTAAAACACAACACACACTGATGCCAGTAAGTTCGATACTCTACACAGAGATATTCAGAAAGGATTTCGTTAAAAAAATCAGCTGTCCACACAAATCAGAATAACCCTGTAGATTGTTATAAATTAATATCGTATAATGTATTTTACTCTATATGTACCTATGGTACGCGATAATCCACCGGTTTCACTATTTACCTCTGCTATTAGATTTAACCCACATTTGATTATCCAATAAGCATCTCGCTACTGAAGCTAGCGAAACTGAGCGTTTGACAACTCTAATTGAGCAATTATCAACTAATCGTGGATTAACCTAAATACAAACGCTGAGAGAGCTATCTGGTGGTTAACGGTTGGGTAGCTCGCCTCATTTGACGATATGAAAATTATGCTGCAATTTTGAATAGACTTTCGGTTTTAATGCGTCGCGTTGGGGAATTGGTCGCATTTCTAGGGCTATTTTGCAGCGCCTATTTGAAAGAAAATGATACTTTATTATTTTTGAATACTATGGGAGTAAACGCGTACTGAAAATATCAAATATCACCTGAAAAGGACGCCGTTTGAGCAGTTCTGATTTTAGATATCTGTTAAAAATATGATATTATTGTGATAAATGTCATAGTTTGCTCTTAATAGAGATGGGAAAGAAAGGAAAACTTAAATTATCTGAGATATTTTCCTGGTCACGATTGCGTATTGTTTACGTTGATTTGGTAATCCATATTTGGCCAACTTGGTGGCATACTGCCTCTAGTGATACCCCGAGTTCAGCAGTGGGACACAGTTGAATACAGAAATATTAGTGTGCTAAACAAAAACAATAATTGTCGTATTGTTTCATACATTTTTCTTAATTCCTTCTTATTTTCGTCAAAGTCATTGAAGCCAAACGGACTAACTCAAAACAAATACAAAACAAAATAATCGGCCAAGTACGAGTCGGATTCGCGCACGGAGGGTTCCGTACTGTTTGGGAGGATTTTTTACCCCCTTAAACATTTATTTTATTTTTATTATTTATTTTAGAGTGAATGTACAACTAAATATTCGGTGAACATTTCAAGCATCGACTTGTTACCATTATAAATTTTGAGCGAAAAACGTCTAAAAAATCAGCTTTGTTGTATGGGAGCCCCCCTTAAATATTATTGACGTGACAACGTCTTATAAATTGGTTTGCCGGGTGACACTTCAAGAAACTGCGTTACGCTCCGCTCACACTTTTCTCGAACTACCCCCTACTTAAGATTTAATCAGTTATTGTCAATAATAATTACTAACACCTAAGTAGCCTAAGTAAGTTATGGAACAAATAAAATTATTATTTATTTTATTTTTATTTATTATTATGATGTAACTTTTAAAAGGCGACTTTAGCCTGCAATACGAATTATTATTATTAAGATAAATTGTTATTTACTCACTCCGTTTTGACGTGACAACGTCTTATAAATTGGTTTGCCGGGTGACACTTCAAGAAACTGCGTTACGCTCCGCTCACACTTCATGCGCTCTCATTCGTCTCATTCGTCTCAAAGTCGTTGTCACGTAAAACTTTCGCCCGTATACCGACTTTACAGGCAACCAATTTTTTTTTTATTCTGTTTTTATTATTTATTGTTATAGCGGCAACAGAAATGCATCATCCGTGAAAATTTCAGCTTTCTAGCTATAACGGTTCATGAGATACAGCCTGGAGACAGACAGACGGACAGCGGAGTCTTAGTAATAGGGTCCCGTTTTTACCCTTTGGGTACGGAACCCTAAAAAGAATAAAAATATATGCAATAATCGGCCAAGTACGAGTCGGACTCGCGCACGAATGGTTCCGTACTGTATGGGAGCCCCCCTTAAATATTTATTTTATTTTAATTTAATTATTTATTATTGAAGTGAATATAAAACTAAATATTCTGTGAAAATTTCAAGCATCTACCTGTTACCATTATTAATATAGAGCGAAAAACGTCTAAAAATTCAGGTTTGTTTTATGGGAGGAGGATGTATCCTTAAATATTTATTTTATTTTGTTTTTAGTATTTGTCAGATATTTGAGAGATCAGAAATACATCATCTGTGAAAATTTCAGCTGCCTAGCTATCATGGTTCATGAGATACAGCCCGGTGACAGACGGACAGACAGACAGACGGACAGACAGACATCGAAGTCTTAGTAATAGGGGTCCCTTTTTCCCTTTGGGTACGAAACCCTAAAAACGATCACCTTAAAGTACCCAAGTGACTAATTTCGTATAGGCCGGCTAGCCCTGGTTGGTTAAACGGTTAAAACAACCAGGACCTACAATTTAACGTGTCCTCCAAGTCATGGTAGTGCTCGGTTGTAACCACCACCCGCGGTTACCCATCCGAAGACTGACCGTGCAGAACGTTGCTTAACATCGAAAAATAAAGTGGAAATTATTCATGCCGGTGCTTCCAGCAAAAGTGTTTGCTTCATTACTTATAGTAAAGTTTGAGTTTTCCAACTTTTCTCCAAATACTGGTCCAGCAAACTGAACTTCGTTTTTCAACCCTTTAAATCTGGAAACTTGTTGACGTAATTGTTTTAGCGAAACTTTTGTTTCGTAAAAGAATCCCCGTTTATTTGTGGCTTGTGTTTAAACGCCTACCAGAAATGCTCTTGCTCTGTTTCCAACAAATTCTAAATTCCTGCCAAAATGGATAAATGCTCACCAAATTGTGTTCCCAAACGTATTAAAAGTGGAGCTATTTTATTTGTTATTACGTCCAAAAAACTGTTTAAACTCTGTTAAAGTTATATTCAAACCAAAACTATACTCATAAGTACGAGTATAGTTTTGGTTTGAATTTAACTTTAACGTTTACGTATTCGAAACAACAATTTTACTCGTTAATATGACTTTATTTACCTAATTCTTTAAAAATATATATTTTTATTTCTAGGTAAGTAAAATGTTTTTCAGACTGTTATAAAACCCAACCTTACCTAACGACCTACCGGAAATATAGTTATTTCTATGAAAGGAAGGTTTTACAAGCTTTTATAAAAAAAAACCTAACAACCTACCGAAATTATAACAAAATTACACTGAAACAATAATTATTTGGTGAGTATTCATCCATATCGACAAGCATTACATTTCGTTTGGTAATTATCATTAGAGTCGGGAAATATGTTTTGGGAAAACTTTAAGGAAGAACGCCGAAATAGAGGATTTGGTCGCTGAACCCAATATTATAGGCGAAACAAAGGCCCAAAGACTTCGCTGGTTGGGCCATCTGCTGAGGATGGGGGAGGATCGCAGTGTCAAGAAGGCGTATCTTGGAGTAGCAAGCGGCCGCCGACCCGTCGGTCGGCCCAGGTACCGCTGGACTGACGCCGTGCGGTCCGACCTGCGCGAGCTCCAGGCGGATGAGTGGGAGGAGACAGCGCTAGATCGTGACCAATGGCGTTCTCTGGTGTCGGAGGCCAAGACTCATTTTGGGTCGTTGCGCCAGAGGAGTAAGTAAGTCAGTAAGGGCTGGCACGGCGGCTGAATATGCAGAAAGCCTCAATAGGAACAAATATGCAAATATTAATAGTGGTTATTTATTTGTACTTTTTTGGGTCGAAACTTTAGGACCGTAGGTATCGAGAGCAACAAAAATATTATCTTTCATTACGACTGGTCGACGCAACACTTGACCAAAATGCTGGCCTCTATTTTGCCCAGAGAATCAGTATTGCCATCCAACGTGGTAATGGGGTCAGTATTCTGGGAACTGTGCCCGCTGGTGTGGGCTTTTGGAAATAGAGTTTTCACTATACATTTTAATTTTTTTAGTTCCAGTTTTTTATGAATTTCTTTAGGTTTGTAGATATAGTATAGTAGTTGTAATATATGGTTAAGTTTAGAAGATGTTTTGGTCGGCATTTAAATTGTTCCCTTTATTTATTGACCACGTTCGCAGTTTATGTTGGCTAACCTTTGTTAAAGTGTCTTCGAGTTATGTGTTCACGTGGACAACTTTGGAACTAGGTGTTTCTTTATCTTTAACTTTGATAAGTAGATAAAAAGTTAAGGGAACTTTATTGCCCACGCCATATACTATAATAAGTAACCAACCAAAGTTAGATAGATATTTCCTAGATTGATTGACAACGACACCCTGACTATGTCGCAGCTGCAAAGTCTCGAGCATCGACGTAAGGTAGCGTGTTTATCGGCCTTTTACCGGATCCACTTCGGAGAGTGCGCCCAGGAGTTGCACAATCTGGTCCCACCTGCCCCTTTCTTCTATCGTACGGCTAGACAGACGCGACCAAAGCGCCACCCTTTTATGGTGGACATTCCGCGCATTAGAACCAAGCGTTTCGAATCCTCATTCCTCATACGAACAGCCAGAATGTGGAACGCTTTGCCTGGGTCTGTCTTCCCGCTAAAGTACAATGTGGGCGTCTTCAAATCCCGAGTAAATAGGTATCTTCTAGGTAAGCGTGCTACAACCTAGACCGCTTATATGCTTAACAACAAGCAGTATGCGGTAAAACGGCTCTTTCGTGGTTTCGCCCCACAAGCTGTTCGGTCCGCGGGGCGAATCAACGAAGCCTCTTTTTGAATGCCCTCTTTCGCCCCGCTCCAAACAATGCGGGGCGAAAGAGGGCCTTCAAAAAGAGGCTTTGTTGATTCGCCCCACGATTCACTTTTATATCTGTACATTTAAGTAGAAAAGTAGTTAATGGAAAAAAAAACAATTGCATTATATCAAGGGCATCATTCTATGAGTCCTATGGGGGTGTATGAATTTTGTGCAATTGTTTATTGATGATCGTTATCAAGCTTAAAAAATGAGAAATGTCAAACATTTCCGCGTACAAGGTGAAGAAAAAAAAGGAGTTTTCTTCACCTTGAATATGCTATCTAAATCAATACAATTTTGGCACATTGTTTTCATTCGATGGAAGTTTAGATTCTATAATAAAACTATTATAATGTCAAATTTCATGCAATTCGGTTCTTTGTGGTAGTTATGAGGGTTTGTGACTTGAGGACGGACAGATGGGAAGACGGCCAGACAGACGGACTGTTATTTTTTGGTACTAGTACTAAAAGTTACTTATTTTCTCCAACTTTGGTAATTTTAAGTGAAAACTTTTAGTAAAATCTAAAATTTTATTTTTTACTAGCAGCCTCCCTAATTTAAAAATAAAATATAATATAGCCTATGACACCCGGGATTGTGTAGCTTCCCAACAGTGAAATAATTTTTCAAATCGGTTCAGTAATTTCGGAGCCTATTCAATGCAAACAAACAATCAAATCTTTCCTCTTTATAATATTGGTATAGACAATAACTGTATTCGTAAACATTTTGTAAAACCTATAGTTTCTCAGATAAACAATAACTTAACATTAAAAAATTAAATTGCGTCCTGTGAAAAACGCAACCCCAAATGTAATTTTATAAAATGGACCATAAACACAAGATTAAAAAAAAAAAAAAAAAAATCAATATCGCTCCACCCGTTCGTAACGTTGAGTTATTGAGGATTTCAACTCAATTTCTCGGTTTTAATTTTTTAATTAACCTGTTTTTTCCGTTCTGGGGTAAATTATACTCCACATTGTATGCGAAAGGTAAGCGGCATAATTCTACATAATTTCTATTTACATTTACATAAGTGGGATTTTTATTTTATCTCATGTAATTTTATGCGTGGCTGTACCATAAGAAATACGTAATACTGATGCGGGAAATTGATCTTTATCAACGTGGACCGAAACGGCCTCTTCTTTTATCGTTCTCGGCGTTTCGCCCCACGGGGCGAAATAGGGCATTCAAAAAGAGGCTACCTATTCAGAATAAAAAAAAAACCACTAAAGTAGTTTTTTTTTGTATCGTGCTAAGCTAGGTCGCTTTCTAGAAGTACACTTTTTATCTGAATTATATTGGAATTTTTGTTTAACATAATTATAATGTATTTTTAAGTCCCATAAAATTTAATAATGCTGTTCAAGTAAATATCTAATATAAAATGAATATACCAATGTACAATGAATATAATACGCCTGGTGCCTTTTCGAGCAAATAGGAAAACCTCTTTCCTTTCAGAAACTGAACACAAAATACGAGTAAGTCCGAGTACGTACTGCGCGTCATGTGTACGAGTAGAGCAAAGTTTAAAATGGGACGCGATCGGAGAGTGATGCAATATCTTGATGCCAGTAGGCAAAGTATTTTATGTATAACTAGCTACGCCCCGCGAAATTACCCGCGTTAGCCCGAGATAAAAAGTTTTTTCTAAAATAAACGTAGCCTAAGTTACTCCTTATTACATCAGCTATCTGCCAATAAAGTCCCGTCAAAATTGGTCCAGCCATTTCAGAGATTAGCCGGAACAAACAGAAAAACAGACAGACAAAAATTGTAATAATAAAATTTGGTGCATGTACCGCATATACTCGTATATACATTTACGTGTAGTGAAAAACGGTTATTTAATATTACGTAAAAACGAGGTGTTCAAATTATAAAGGTGTCAGTTTTTTTTGTAAACAATCTGGTAAATTAAATTTAACTAACACTCCATTTAGAGTTAGAAATAAGAACACGCGCAGTGAAAACTTATCAAATCTGTTACAGTATGTGGCACAGAATGCTGACAATGTTTAATAATGTAGAGCACGAGCACATATCGCTAAGCAGTTGTCCCCGAGCCTCACTGGTAATAACTCGTGCACCAAAATGTAACAATTATTATTTGATTTGCAAATATAAACAGTGATCGCTGATCACCAGGGAACTCTACAGTTATTTTATTCTACTTCCGCTAGTCAGATGAACAAGCAGATCTCAGAAGAGGTCGACCATAAATCCGCAGGATGACGTGATATCATTCGCCCCCAAGAATTTATTACTAAATAATTGGCCAAGTATGAGTAGGACTCGCGCACGCAGGGTTCCTTACTGTAGTACTGTGGAGCCCTTTAAATATTTATTTAATTTCATTTCATTATTTATTATTGAATTGTATAATATACAACTAAACATTCTGTGAATATTTCAAGCATCTAACTGTCACCATTATTAATATCGAGCAAAAACGGTTAAAAAATTCAGGTTTGTTGTATGGGAGCCCCCCTTAAATATTAATTTTATGCGGACACGGACGGACAGCGGAGTCTTAGTAATAGGGTCCCGTTTTTACCCTTTGGGTGACAAATGACAGCATTTTCAGTATCTTTTAACTTTCTAATATACGATCGATTTTGAGATGATTTTAATTTTATAGTGCATCCCACACCAGCCGGGCTAGTATGCGCGCCACGAATTATTTCGTTCGTAGTGTCAGAACGAGACAGCGTTATGGCAAAGTATATAACTGTCACTTTTTCACACGTCCAAATGAGTTCTTTTCGTCGCTTTTCGTGGTCGCATGCTTTATAGCTAGGACTATCTCAAAGAGTTTTTTCGCACAGACAAATTTTTAAAAAAATTATCACAAAAATACTCTACTTTCTACTCTTTGACAATCGATTTTATTTACAAGATAAGATAGTAACTCCCTCCTCTAGCTCCACAACTAAGTTGGCAGTATAGCAGTGTTTTATCGCATTTCGTACCTAGATAAAAGTGTCAATCGATGCGAAGTTTTGTTATGTGTCGGGATTTCAGGATCTGGCCGGTGCGTGGATGGCAACGATAAAGCTAACTTTGAAGGAAATTGCGTGATTTATGGAGGCCTTTTCGGCATGTTTATTCAATAATAAAATAGGTAACGATGTTTTTCTACTATGTGTAAAGAATGACGGTAGCTTACCGTATGTACGAAACTTCGGTAAAGTTTTGTTGGTAGCAAATTCATGCTTTGATTTTTTTACCTTTTGTACACTGATTTATTGTTCGCAATATCAAATATCATAATTTTTTGGCTAATATGACGATGACGACAATTATGATGTAAGTAAGTCAAATATGAATGTGTACTTGGCCCAGCGTAATGTTTATGTTCAGTTCAGTACATTCGAATGGTACAGTATAGTAGCCAAGAAATTACGGCAACCTTCTTCGTAGACATGTATAAGGATGTAGAAGTGTTGTGTGAACCCAGTTTAAAATCATACACACACACCTCTTGATTAAATTAGGTAAGTATATCAAATGTTGTATGTATAAATGTAAGAATATAATAATTTGGGTAGATAATAGGAATTAAACTACAACAACGGCAACAGAAAAAAAACCATACCCACAAAATAACCTCTCGAAATTTAAAAAATACATGGGCCGTTGTACTCGTCATTATTTTATTCGTTACTTATACTAAAAATAAGAAAAATATTTTTTGATTGTGATTATTTTAAATTTAAATGTACCGTCTTTCATCACGTACCTGTTTGTATAGTTCTATTTTATCTATTCTCTCTACAAAGTGCTCTATCGAATCTATAATTTGATCATAAAACCATCTTAGTTTGTTCTCATTAGTTAAAAATAGGTATCAAAATGCACAAAAACGTCGCACAAAGCTGCGATGAGACCTCGTTCGAGCCGGGGCGAGGTGCTGATTACGGCGCGGTGACGGGGTCGTCATTATTTTTCTCATTAGTGAGCTGTCGCCGATTAAAGATCAGGCCGAAAGAGAGACGGCACACTGGTTATAATCTGTAGGGTATTAGGGTAGATGAACAAAAATAAAATCGGCCAAGTGCGAGTCGGACTCGCACACGAAGGGTTCCGTACCGTGTGGGAGCCCCATTTCTCTTGCCGTTATTAATAGTGAGCAAAAAAACTCCTAAAATCACATTTGATGTATGGCAGCCCCCCTCAAATATTTATATTATTATGTTTTTAGTATTTATTGTTATAGCGGCAACAGAAATACATCATCTGTAAAAATTTCAGCTGCCTAGCTATCATGGTTCATGAGATACTGCCCGGTGACAGACAGACAGACGGACATCGAAGTCTTAGTAATAGGGTCCCTTTTACCCTTTGGGTACGGAACCCTAAAAAACATAAATAGTGCTTCAGATTGATACAAAAAATATTAGGTAGACACGTGTTTTTTCTTTTGTGAATTAAACAAAAATTGACGAAGATATACCTATAGCTTGTTAAAGGTTCACGTGACGTCACGAGTGTACTACAATCAGCCAATCAGAGTCCCTCTTCCTCCCGAAATTGTGAAAGTCAGGAATCAGTGTCTAGGATTCCCTCTTGCTGGGGCTGGGCGCCTAGAAGACACTGCCCTCAGGGAGACAGAAATCATCGACAAAGCTTGTCAGTTAAGGATTAGTTTGGAATAAGTCATCTACAATACAATACCTATAGTACCTATACCAATAATTTATAAACGCCCCAAAAAGAACACAGTAATTACAGAAACAAAATCAAAAGAGATGTACTAAATAAAGCAAAGAATTGGCTCGTTGAGCAAACATTTTATAAGGTGGAGGACTTTCTACCTAAGGTAGAGTAATTTTCACAGGACTGTCTAGTTTGTGGCAGAGTAAGTTTATTTTATACTTCATGTTGGTACTCATTACTATTATTTATTAATATTTTTTTATTTTTTGTAGTGTTTTCCTGAGACGTCATGGTTGTGTGTTGTCGTATTGATGAAATAATTTCACTAATATAATTTAACCGGCAGGTAATTGTTTGTAAATTGAGCCATGTAATTATTGGAATGATTTGACTTATTTTCTCTTTCTGATCGAATAACGTAACTGAGATAAGTTATTTATTTTATTTATTCTTAAGCAGTTTATATTATTGAGTGCCTTTAAATGTTTAAAATTGAAAGAGAAGTATTGTAATTGACCTGTAACTTATTGTTATTAATACAAAAGTAGGAATAAGTATGAGTAAAGGCGATCTTATCGCTAAGAGAGAGCGATGACATCCAAACAAACTTTGGACATTACGACAATACCGTTGCTAAATAATTACAAATCATTACTAAGCAATCAAAGTATTATACAAACCCCTTAACACCCTCGTTAGGAACTAGCTAGTGCCCGTGAAACTTTTTGTTGGCGAACTAATCTGTGGCTTCATTAATAACTAGCGCGGGCGACCAGCCTGCACCTGCTTTCCAATAAAATAAAAAAGAATATATTGAAGAACCGCAATTATTTTTTATCAAAACAAAGTAATAAGCTATGCTCGGAGTTTCTTTGCAAGATCGAATTAGAAATGAGGAGATCCGTAGAAGAACCAAAGTTAATGACATAGCCCAGCGGATTGGCTAGTTGAAATGGCAGTGGGCAGGGCACATAGCATGGAGGACTGATGACCGATGGATTAAAAAAGTTCTCGAGTGGAGACCACATACCGGCAAGCACAGCGTAGAACGTCCACCCACAAGGTGGACGGATAACCTCATTAAAACCGCAGGATCACGCTGGATGCAAGCCGCTACCAATTGTTCTTATTGGATGTCTTTAGGGGATGCCTATGTCCAGCAGTGGACGTCATATGGCTAAAACTACGAACGACGATGAAAGTAATAAGAAAACAGTTATGATATTAGCAGTCTAATTCTAATTCGAAATGGGAGCGATAAGTCCTTCACTGACATCCCACTGACATGGGGTGTTTTGTTCCTCCAGCGTTCCGAGCCAGCCCAGCTCCTTAAAGTAACGGGGTGTGGCTCAGGGCCGATGCTCTGGGCTCCAGCAGCTTAGATGGTGAGTGAGATGATACGAGTATAACATTGTAGCAGTTTCTAAACTATTTATTTGTATTTGTTTATTTTAAGAGAACTGCACAACATTTTAGAGTACCCGCTTTGGCCATTGGCCTTTTGATGTCGTAATTAATGCATAAATCGATTTTAACAATCTAACATCGTAATAAATATGGTTTGTGTGAATGTCGAAGTTCAAAAATTTCTTTAAAAATTTTATTTGTTTTTTTTTTTCAAAATTATTTTAGTTCAGATTGTAACAGTGACAACAGTAAAACTAAAGTGTTCGAATCCCGCACACCTACCCTACGTTATACTAATTACTTCATTGAATGTTATTACAACATTTTCCCTAATTGCAACACGCGTTAAATTTGTATGTCTTCTGCTATTGTATCTGTAAGATGTCTTTATGGAATATAATTTATTTAAATAAATTGGAACAAACAGCATAATGACTCTTCCAATAAGGGTGTTAGTGAATATACGCTGTACTGCCGCATGCCGGTGCGTCGTCTTTATTCAAGTACTTTATGACCCCATCGACCACAGATCAGGGATGTGCCATCGACCATCACTTGCGCAATTCAGTAGGGTGGTTCCGTATAAAAACGTGCGCGTAACGTGCTCTAGGTTATGTTTTGTTTTTAAGAAATTCGTAAGAAAATTATTTGAATAATTTTCTTACGAACAAAATGTATTTCTTAAAAACAAAACATAACTTGAATTAGATTAAAAATTATACGTTTAAAAAAATATTTCTCCAAATGAAATTCGCAGAATATAAAAGTAACTTAACACGTTACGTTACGTTTTGTCGATAGAGAATCAGAGCCCCAGTTCGTTTCAATATTACCATGCGCTATGTATCTTGACTACTGCCACTTTAACTTGCCATTCCACTGACCTAAATTTACTTATATACTTGACCCTTACTCTCTCTACTACTCTGAGCTCTTTACCAAAACGTAAAATGTGACCCATAAAAATAATAACGCCTGCTCCAAACCATGACTCTACGTTAGAAAACTAAATGATTTCCTCCGAAATATACATTCCGACGTCAGTTTCCAACATTGACATAGAATTTATTGTGACAGCTCAATTTACCTCCATAGGTAAAATAAAAGGTGGGCGACATTATTAGGCTGCGTTCAAAATATTTCCGACATGGGACGGGCGGAGCGAGATATTATTATGTAGGTACCTCTGTTCTTTGCGGAGCCTCGCCTTTGGACTTCCAGACCTTTGGATTGGAGATGGGTTAAGTTTGAAGCTAGTGGGTCAGATATTTCCGTTGTACAGATAGCGCTTCCGTTTACCCATGGTCAGAGGCTTGGCGGCTTGAAAACTAACACTAGGGCTAGCCATTCGAGCTATACGAACATACTATTAACTAGGTATAGCGCTAAAGTCGTGGTGGTCTAGCTACTTGGGTGGGACGACCTCTAAATCAAATCAAATCAAAAATGTTTTTATACACGATATAATACATGGTGTTGAAAAAACTTAGAGACTACCTAATTGGTACTTAAGTTCTATTGCAGAAAAATCGAAATTAATGTATTTCAAATATAACTATACTTGTATAGAGACATAGTGAGGCATTTCATGCGGCCACGGGCTCCTCACCCACACTCGAGAGTCCTCCGCCATTGTTCTCAGGATAAAGTTGTGACTTCGTATCCTCATTCCTCATACGAACAGCCAGAATGTGGAACGCTTTGCCTGGGTCTGTCTTCCCGCTAAAGTACGTCGTGGGTGTCTTCAAATCCCGAGTAAATAGGTATCTTCTAGGTAAGCGTGCTACACCATATCTGCTCAACATCAGGTAGTATGAAGTCAAACGCAAACCTATACGGAATAAAAACAAAGACTTCCTCCCACTCCTCTTACCAATGATGCCACTTGTTTGCGAATAACGGCCTGAAAGCCGTCTGTATGGGCCGGCGCAAACATCTCGGAGGCGCTGCAAAAGCGAGGAAGTCTCATCATCAAAACAAAACAACAGAAAACAAAACAAAACCATATTCTACTAAAATATTTTTACATTAGGTACAATAAAACAATATGAAACATATTTTTTTGTTACATGTGATATATAAATTATTGTTTTGGACACGGAGAGTTTCCACTGATCTTAAGTAAAGATCTACCAAGTTATTTATTTTTAACGGATTTTTAGGGTTCCTTACCCAAAGGGTAAAAACGGGACCCTATTACTAAGACTCCGCTGTCCGTCTGTCTATCTGTCCGTCTCCAGGCTGTATCTCATGAACCGCTATTGCTAGAAAGCTGAAATTTTCACAGCTGATGTATTTCTGTTGCCGCTATGACAACAAATCCTAAAAATAGAATAATAATAATCCCCATACAAAAAATCTAAATTTTTAGCCGTTTTTCGCTCGATATCAATAATGGTAACAGGTAGATGCTTGAAATATTCACAAAATATTTAGCTGCATGCCTACTTTGATAATAAATAATCAAATTAAAATAAAATAAATAATTAATATTCCCATACAGTACGGAACCCTTCATGCGCGAGTCCGACTCGTACTTGGCAGATTATTTTAAAGGAGGTTCTCCTTAAGTCGGTCTATTTTAGTATTTTTATTGTAGCTAATCTCTTGCAACCTGGACCGCGGGCCAAATCCTCAGGCGTACCGCGGGCACCCCAATCCGTCGGTAAATCTCGTAAAAAGGATTCGCCCCTTGTACCCGCGACTTACCGGCGCAACACGCCGCCGCCACTACCTGCCTCTTATCGCAAACATCACGTGGCCCGAGGACTTATCACACTATTATTGTGAAATCTTACATCTTTGTTGCTAAAATAACATACACGCTGTAAGAATATTATGGTGCAGTTTTGGAAACCATTTACCTACCAGTATGAAAATAACGACAAAACATGTACCTATGCAAATTACGTAATTATAACACGATATGTAACATAAATAATAGATTCATAAATATGAAAACAGTAAAAATACCAAGTTGACGCCTAGCCTTATATGCATTACATTTTACACAAATAATTGAAAATTAAAATTCATTTACATAATTATGTCTTCATATGTCAGTATCAATGGTTGTCAATCTCCTTTCTGATTATTTTCACTTAATAAAGTGAAAATAATCAGAAAGGAAATAATAATAATTATTTCCTACTGATTTTTACAAGCTTTTATTTAACTTGCAATGGATGTACCTATTTATGTAAGTTCGGGTGGAATCATGCAAGTTAAATTTAACCAACTTCTCGGTTTCCGATTGAGCTGAAATTTTGCACGCATATGTATATCGCGTAACAATGCAATAACATGGTATCATGGAGCTGATCTGATGATGAAGTCGGAAGGTGGCCATAGGAACTCCTGTACTAAACAAAATGTTCCCGTCGTGTTTGAGCTCGTTTTACTTGCCTTGGCTAGCACTCTGCTGCTACATAATATCGAGGATCTCAAAAGCCTGTATACTTTAAAAGATATATTTTTAAAATAATTTATTGAACTTTATTCTAAAGCTTCAAAACCCTTTCCTTAATATGTTTTACTGCTACTTACACTTGGTAACCTTTTAGGGCATGTCTGATCTCATATTTCCCAAGCATATTTCGCCCACCGAGGGTTCCGTACAAATCCCGGTAATTCCACGAAACCGGGTACTAAGTTATTGTGAACTAACTTAAGGCGAAGCTAGTCATTAGCAAAAGGGATCCGTCAGGGAACTTCAATTTCAACGAAATACCTTCAAGCGGCCTAAAAACTCTGACACCAGGGCTAGCCACCCGGCCTATACGAACTTACTAACGAAATACCTTAACGCGAGATACAATGTCTTGACAGACGGAGAGACAATCAGAAAACAAAGCAATACTATAAGTTTTGAGGAACGGAACCCTAAAACACTTCCAAATACCAAAAACACATTTGAATGAGCGCTCGCTCGATCGTAAATATTGCTATACTTATCCAAAGTCAATTCAATTTCTTTTCACGCTCAAATGGCATGAAATACCTCTCTTACAGAGGTGGCAGCCATAAATGAAGTTTTATCCGACCTCGTGACGAATATGTAATGCTCAGTTACGACGTTACGCTACGGCACAGGAATAATAACAGGCTGATGGAGATCCATGACCTTGGAAGCCTCTCACATATTCTGACAGTAAATCGATTTATTATGCTCGGTGTTTTTAGGGTTCCGTACCCAAAGGGTAAAAACGGGACCCTATTACTAAGACTTCGATGTCCGTCTGTCTGTCTATCACCAGGCTGTATCTCATGAACCATGATAGCTAGACAGCTGAAATTTTCACAGATGATGTATTTCTGTTTCCACTATAATGACAAATACTAAAAATATTTGGGGGGGGGGCTCCCATAAAATAAACGTGATTTTAGTTTTTTGCTCGCTGTTAATAACGGCAAGAAGATCGGGGCCAAGATGGGCCCAACACGGTACGGAACCCTTTGTGCGCGAAGCCAACTCGCACTTGGTCGATTTTTTCAACTGTTAGGCGTTGCCTGGCTTTTACGCTTAGCTTCTGCTGGTGGTCCTGCCGCTGAGTAGTATTTCCTTTGTTCGGCGTTTACATCCAATCACTGCTAAAACCTTTGCTACTGCTGTAAATATTGTTCTGAATACTTATACCGCAATTTTGCTGTAAGTGACTACCAAGAACTACCAAACAAGTAGCAGCAGAATGAGTAGGTAGGTATAGATCGATATTTATTAATGTAAACAATGTATACTTCATACTAGCAGCGCCCCGCGGTTTTACCCGCGTTGTGCCCGTTCCCGTGGGAATTTCGGGAATTTTTATACATATAAACCTTCCTCTTGAATCACTCTATCCATTAAAAAAAACTGCATCAAAATCCGTTGCGTAGTTTTAAAGATTTAAGCATACAGACAAACAAACAAACAAACGAAAATAGCGACTTTATTTTATACTAGACGACCCGCCCCGGCTTCGCACAGGTGTATTATACATATAAACCTTCCTCTTGAATCACTCTATCCATTAAAAAAACCGCATCAAAATCCGTTGCGTAGTTTTAAAGATTTAAGCATACAGACAAACAAACAAACAAACAAACAAACAAACAAACAAACAAACGAAAATAGCGACTTTATTTTATACTATGTAAGGATAACGGGACTGAACTCACGTGCACGTAACGACTATACGAGTAGGTACATAGTTTCGTTCGCGTTCGGCGATCTTTCTCAAGTGGACGAGTGCTAGCACGCGGAGCCGTCTCGCAATGCACGGATAACCATCCGTGCAGCGTGCACCTGAGTTCAGTCCCGTTATGTAAAGTTTAAAATGTGTGAAAACCATTTTAGTTTCCATAGTAAAATATATGAACAATATCTATTTTCCAGCTGACATCTCTATCTCATAAAGCTAAGTGTAAATGTAGCAAGTAGTTGGTACAGTTTATATCTAGCTGCAACACAAAAACATGCACTTTTGAAGTCATTATACTTGTGCAAACGGTAAAGAGCGAATTATCAAATCTATATTTATCTGAACACTATTACTTTAAATCTAAATTAAATCACTTTCAAGCTAAGTATGATAGTATAACTACTAAGTACAGCATCAGTCGGTCAACGCGTAGGTATAATGCCGTCGTAGCATAAGATTAGAATAAATGTACATCTATCTGTACCAGCCTATTTAATAGCCCACTGCAGGACGTAGCCCTACCTTCCAAAGGTGATTGGACCATTTCTACCACGCTGGCCCAGTGCAGGTTGGCGGATTCACATAATTACACATTACACCATCGAATTTCTTCTATGGACGTACAAACTTAGGTGACCTCACGAAGAATGAATATATTTATGTGTCACGTGATAATTTAATACGTTTTAAAAAGAGCTGTTATAAAATTCTCGAGCATTTATTTGATTATATGATTATATGAAACAAAATATATCACAAGTAACAAGCGCTTTCCCGCTTGTAAAATTAATGCAAATTGCATAGGAAAAATTGAACTCATAACGGCATACTTTTTAATGTCATTATGCTCGGCGAAGTAGCCCACTGTCTGTTAAAATGAAAATTACAACACCGAGACAAAGTAATAAGAACTGTAATACTTTGTCATAAAATTAGTTTTAGTTTGTTTGTAGTGGAATACGAATGAGATCATTGGAAGTTTCTCTCGGAGTGATAATTCGTGCAATGCTAATTGTACGCGACAATGCGAAAATACAAACGAAAATTGTAATGTTGATTTTGTTCTTATTGAGAGGAATGGAAAATACTTCAAATTAAACAATTACACCGTACGATGTCGAATCATCATAAGCCATAGATATACTTACATAACTTTATATCTAAAGTTAGACATGGTTTTATAATACTACCGCTTAACTCAGTCCTCGCCTGCGCGGTACAGGGGCGCGGGGGTAGACGACAAAGGGGACTGAGACAGACACATGTCTAGGTAGGTAGTGGTAGGATTAGAGCCATAGGACGTCCGCTGCTGGACTATAGATTTACAATAATACCGATCGGAAATGGCTTGCATTCAGCGAGATCGCGCAATTTTTAATGGGGTTATTCTCCATCTTGTGGGTGGACATTCTGCGCAGCTCTTGCAGGTACGTCGTCTCCACTTGCAATTCTAATTTAATTTGAAGTAGGGGCGATAAGTCCTGCACTGACGTCCCGCATGGGGTGTTTTGTGCATTTCCTCCTCCAGCGTCTACCCGAGCCAGCCCAGCTCCTTAAAGTAACGTAGCGTGGCTCTGGGCCGCTGGCATAACTGCTCCAGTAGCTTAGATGGTGAATGAGATGATGGTGATGAATGAGATGATGGTGATGAATGAGATGATGGTGATGAATGAGATGATGGTGATGAATGAGATGATGGTGATGAATGAGATGATGGTGATGAATGATGATGATGAATGAGCCACTTTGCAGTGGTTGTTTGCAGGAGAACGAAACTGTAGAACATGTTCTGTGGCATTGCAAAGCCACAGAAGACATTAGAATAGCTAACGGATTGCATGATGCTTCTGCACTGTCATCGTCTCCACTTTTCGACTCCATCTATATTCAGTCCGCCGTTCTATATGCCCTGCCCACTGGCTTGTATCCAGTGATCTTCAGATTCTAAACATTTCCACATAGTGTGTGGACATCTTTCAATAAATAATATTCAAGCAAGTTTTCAGTCATTCTTGCTGTACGATGAAATGAAATATTTATTCCACTAAAATAGAGTACAGATTCATGGTGTTCTAGATGAATTGGTTCCTTCTATTTGCCATTTACTAGCATGTGGAAAAAAGCACTTACAATGAAATTGTAACAGAATTATTCCTAAAATTAATTACAATACTATAATACAAGTCAATGTAAGGTCAGATGTTGCTTGATGACTCGAGCATCTTTCAACAGGGTTATTATATAAAAAGTTTATGACTGATAGAAATTGAGTAACTTTTCAGCTTATTTCGTACAAATACGAACGTACTATGTAACTTTTCAAAAGTAGAAAGTAAAAATCGGCCAAGCACGAGTCGGACTCGCGCACGGGGGGTTCGGTACTGTATGATAGCCCCCTTAAATATTTATTTATTTTCATTTTATTATTTATTATTAAAGTTAATAAATAACTAAATGTTCTGTGAAAATTTTAAGCATCTACCTGTTACCATTATTAATATAGAGCGAAAAACCTCTAAAAAATCAGGATTGCTGTATGAGAGCCCCCCTTAAATATTTATTTTATTCTCTTTTTAGTATTTGTTGTTATAGCGGCAACAGAAATACATCATCTTTGAAAATTTCAGCTGCCTAGCTATCATGGTTCATGAGATACAGCCCGGTGACAGACAGACAGACAGACAGACGGACAGAAAAACAGACGAACAGACGGACATCGAAGTCTTAGTAATAGGATCCCGTTTTTCCCTTTGGGTACGGAACCCTAAAAACAAGTTCGTAAAGGCCGGGTGGCTAGCCATGGTGCCAGAATTTATAAGCCGCCTGAAAGCCTCTGACATGGCTACACGGTTAATACAACCGATGTCTAAAATTTAACGTGTCATCCGTGCCATAGTAGCGCTCAGCTGTAAATGCCACTCGCGGTCACCCATCCGGAGACAGATCGTTGCTTAACTGCGATGATTGCTAACGAAAACCTAGTCAAATTACGCTATGAGCGCTACAAAAGTGGAAAGTAAATTATATTTTTGATCGACGAACCGGAGGAGGTACTCAATTCGACGAGTACCTATATTTTTTTTCAAGGATAACTACGCATAATTTTTTTCATAGTTTTCCGATTTCAATAATTCTTTTTTTTATTGGAAAGAGTATACTTTGAAATTGGTTCCATTTAATTCTTATCAAAATCGGCTGAGCCATTTTTGATAAATCAACAATATTGTGAAAAATTAGTAGTGCTACGTCGATCAGTGCGAAATATTCACGAAATCTGTACACGGGTGAAGTCGGTCATGCTATTTTTTGCTAAAAGTAATTGTTGCTTTACTACTATTGATATGTCGACCGTTCCAATGCCGTTCCTCATCATACCGGCTTCTGTCTCGTCCGAAAATGTTTTACAATTCAATAGTCCGTCCGTCCGTCGCTAATTGCTGTTTTAATGAATATCAATCGAGCGACGCCTTCAGCGGCGCGTTAATGTTACGAGTACACTGTTGGTAGACATTATGTATGGTGGCAATGACGTTCCATAGTGTATTAATAGACACGTAAGACCTCTTGTTGACGAGACGGTTTTTCGCCAGGGCTAAGCTCGGATTTAAATCATGCGTACGTCTGGTCGTTAGTTATGCCCAGGGACGTTTTATCTCCGGACTAGAAACGTTCTACGACAATCTGTCAGCTTTACGTGAGGCGCGGGGGAGGAGGTGTTCACTGAAGTTTCGACCTAAAACATATAAGGATAAAGTCGAAGTGTTAACGGGTGATAGGTTTATGGAGCGGAGCGAGAGAGAACAATGCAGCCCAGTCGCTAATAATCCATTTTCGCCTTGATCTCTTAGACGCTTAAGTCTAAAATTGTATAATAAAATGTCTGGTGTCTCCTTTACGCGTAGGTACAATTTTTAGGGTTCCGTACCCGAAGGGTAAAAACGGGACCCTATTACTAAGACTCCGCTGTCCATCTGTCTGTCTGTCCGTCTCGAGGCTGTATCTCATGAACCGCTATAGCTAGAAATCTGAAATTTTCACAGATGATGTATTTCTGTTGCCGCTATAACAACAAATACTAAAAATAGAATAAATATATTATTTAAGGGGGGCTCCCATACGAAAAATCAAAATTTTTAGCCGTTTTTCGGTCGACATCAATAATGGTAACAGGTAGATGCTTGAAATATTCACAAAATATTTAGCAGCATGCCTACTTTAATAATAAATAATCAAATTGAAACAAAATAAATATTTAAGGGGGGCTCCCATACAGTACGGAACCCTTCATGCGCGAGTCCGACTCGTGTTTGGCAGATTATTCTTGTACCATGACAGAGGAGTACGCACGTAGAGGAGTTGGCAGATTTTTTTCCTTCTCTTTGCTCGGTAGATTAACTACAAAATAATCTTTATTACATAAAATACCTAGCAGTTTTGCTATAAATTGTTTGGGACATTTTACCAAGGCAGTGCTTGGAGCGTGACTAAACTGTCGGCTTTTTGTCTTGCTGTTTTGCCAAAATCGGAGCTAGTTTAGCCCATATAACTTATCTACAAATAAAATATCATTGATAGCATCCGTTTAACGACCAACGACTGTCCATTATTGACGTGCGCTAGTAATTAACAGAAATTATTGTAGTTTTGATAATTACTGAGCTTAATTGTTTTTGTTATCTGTCGTCACATTGTTTTTCTGTAGTGGTTTTGTTAGAAATTTTTAGGTGAAAATAAAATTATACCATCTATATTTTTTTTCACAAAGAATTTAACAAACTTTTACTATTTTTGAGACAGTAAATTCATTCAAATTTTCCAACGACATCTTATCCTACTAATAATTAAAAAAATATACCTAAGAAAATGTTATTTTACTTTTAATAATTTTATGGCATAAGGTTTTTCAAAACAACATTTATTTTTTTCAATTTAGTTGGACTGATATTACCTTAGGTATTTGAAACTACTCTCTTAAATTGCCTTCGTGTTGTCCTGCTCTTATAAAAATGAAAATATCAACTTCTTGCCACATCTACAATCTACGAGTATTTACCTTTTACAATATAAGTAGACACATTTAGCTTTTTCACGATCCTTTAGAAAAACTTCTGCATTGTGCATAATGATAAGTACATAATAATGATAAGTTATGCCCACTTATCGTTTTCGCAAGGGTTCATAAGTTTTTTTTTTGATTGGGCAAAAGTGCCTTTATTAACGACAACAAACTACAATAGGTACTACTTTATATGCTAAAACTACCTACACTACTACTATATAAAAAGCATTGGATCGTCCACAGACCCTTAAAGGTCTAAAGCTAATCCAAATGCTCAAGCCCCCTGCCAGTTGGCAGCGTGCCCAGCATGCTGGCTGCATTGTCGCGCTGAATAGCAATGCTTATGCGTTGAGCCAAATAAACACCAGCATTTTGATCACGCGTCGCGTTCATGAGTTATGTAACAGGTAGGTAAGTTCATGTTACTTGACTATTAAACTTAGATAAATTCCGAAAAAGTCTATATTCTGGTGAATGTGACATATACCTATCGAGTTAGATCCTGGTAGGCGATAATTCAGATTTTTTTGTCTGGGCACTAATTCACATTTAATTTCATTATTGATCTAGTATGTATACATTAGCTTTAGTATATCTTATTAATTTACTATAGAACATTCCTTTAAGTGTATCGAAGTCAATAAAGGCGGGTTGCTGCATTAATGTATGCCTTACTTTAATATACAATCAAATGTACCATATTCAAGTTTCGAACCTTGCATGGGACTATAAACAATCGCGGGAAAGAAAAGAGGCCTATACCTAGCAGTGGGTGGCTACAGGTGGATTAGAAGGATAAATAAATCAGCAGGTTTCCTAACAATATTTTTTGATCGAAAAACCATTATTCTTTAAAAATCCGTATCATCAATCCATAGACTGCCGTGGTACAGGTATAACCGGAATTTTAACCAAGAACCTCAAGATTTTCAAGCCAAAGTTATCTCCACACGTGATTATACTACAGCAACAAACTACAATGCTACATACTTGCGCCTTTCTATTTAGTACATTATTCTTGTTTCACATTTTTGATTACAATACATCCTGCCTGATCTGTAGATGATATGAACAATATAATAAATCTACCTGCCCACACTTATATCAATCATCAAAATAATACACATCCCACAAATAAGTGTTAAATAACCAATTTAGGCGTCTGCGTCTCATCGGAGCTCAAACACCCCATTACTGCTATCATCTTCTAATCTCCACTATTGGAGGAAGATTAGCCCGTCCGCTACCCGAGCCTAATGAGAAAAATAATGGGGGCTGTTATCTGACCTGTATTGGCCTTTGAAGAAGCCTGTATTGCTTTTTGGTGCGCTGTAAACCAGTAGCTAAGGTAACGCAGATAAATACTGTCGATGATCATCATCATCGCCTTCATAATCCCAATGTTGGTTATAGTCTTCTCTTTTTGACCGACTAAACGGAGGAGGTACTCAATTCGACGCGTATATATATATATATCTTTGTGTAGCCACGCATAACTTTTTACTTAGTAGTTCGATTTCGATAGTTATTTTTTTATTGGAAAGTCTTCGAAGTTGGTCCCATTTAAATTTTATCGAAATCGGCTACGCCATTTTGATATATCAACAATAATGTGAACAATGCTACATCGATCCGTGCGAAATATAATTTTCGCGGATTCTGGTCACGGTTGAAGTCGGTCATGCCATTTTTTTCAAAAAATAATTATTTTAGTTCTCTTAGAAGAAAAGATCCCATGTATTAGATTAAAAACATATGTGGTTGAGTTAATTCTTGGGTAAATTATGAAACTCTTACATTCTTGTTTTCTTTTTGGCAAGATAATGCACTGCATGCAACAGTAGAGCTCATTCCAGAAGCGTGTTATCTCTCGCCCGCGTCTAATGCAATCCCGGTATAGTTCGCGGGAAACTTCGGGACTCAAGGTGTGGATCGAGGGGAAGTGATTGGTTATTAGGGGGTAAGTGTTTGGTTATTGGAACAATGGTAGTGTAAGTAATGGGCGGATTTGCTTCTATTGCAAGCTGACTACAACGCCGCGCGATGCCAAAGTGCTCGATTACAAGCACTATTTGAGTGACATAAAGTCGAGATTCGAGAAAATAAGTCATTGTGAATTATTTAATGTATATATCTAAAGAGGAATATATGACGGCGCTCGGACATTTTTTCACGGCTCTGTAGATATTTGCTCGAAGAGTAGAACAGAATGAATTGTAATAAAAATGTTAAACTCCACAGCTAATTTTTTAAAGTGTTTCAACGTGCTTGCTTCTTATTTATTCCAATGTCCAGAGGCAAAGGGGAATCTAATTTAAAATGCAGCGGCGCTGCAGCGCGGCCCGCACAAAGGCACAAAGCCGCGGCCGCAAGAATGCCGAATGTTGTGAAAGCATTTCTTCGCGAAACATATTAAATACTCCGGGAATGCATACTTCGTACATAACGTTAGCGAGTGGATAATGCAATATTATTATATTCAGGTTATATTACGAAAGTGGGCACGTATTTTGGGTACTAGGTATTCTATTTTGAGACAGTCTTTACTTATGTAATGTCTTATATTCGGTAGGTATCTGTCTAGATGGACGAAATAAATAAAACATAAATCACAAACAAAACGGCCCAGTTCTTTGACATTGTGCGCGTACATATTCCGTATTACCACAAAAGTTTTACGCACGGCTTAGACAATGTTTAACAGTACAAATTTCACGGAAAAACCTCAGAGAAATTACAAGTAATAGAATTGTTGCTAAATAAAACTACGTTACAGCTGTCTTATTCATATCTGGTTATACAGCATACGCGAGAGCAAGTGGACCAAAAGAAAACGCAATGTCTGTCGCATACGTCAAAATCACCAGTTGGAATGTCAAAATGGTTAAAATTTGGTTACACTTGGTCATATTTATTTGTCTTTTCCGGAAATTTGAACCCTCCAGTTCCAGTAAGAAGGTTCGAATCTCAGATCATTTTACCTTCCTACATTTTTTTTTAATTTGGACACCCGAGATAACTCAATGCTAGTTTGTGAAACCCTTCGAAATGACGTAAGTTCGGGTGTATGTTTATCTTTTTCTAACACCTTTTAAATTTCGTATTTAAAAAAATAGGACAAAATGATGTATATCTCTTGCTATTTTAGTACTGTTTCTATTACTTTAGTTCTTATTCTATGGGCTAGACTGTGTTTAAAGCGTGTTTAAATCTTTTGTAGTAAGGCCGATTATGTCTTTTCTGTCAAAATTCTCAATCATGATCCATAAATAGGTAATATTTTAGGCCGTTTTGATCAACCAATTCACCTACCGAATTCCGACAGATATAATATAATCATTATGAAGTTGAATGTATTGAAGTCTATAACTAGCGTTGACTGTAACCATCTATTCATCAACTGTAGGACGTCCACTGCTGAACATAGGATTTCCATCTGGACTGTAACCGCGTGGCGCATAAACTCTGCCAAATCGAGTGTCATTTTTTCGAATTCGAGCGCTAAAGCATACGAGTATACTTAACTTACTCGTTTCGCTTAACAATCACTAATAAACCAAGATACCTTCTTACTAAGACGCATGTTTTGTTCAAAAGGAAGTGGGCGATCACTACTTCAGTTTGTAAAAGAAATCTTGGCCAAACTATACCTACTAATCGCACAATAAATAACTTAGGCAGTCTTTCGCTTAAACATCCTACACCACGCCTGCAATCCCACGATGAACATTCGAGAACCGAACTAACTTAATTGCACATCCTGTAATTTTTAGTACCTGAGATACAAATATGGAATATTAAAATTCGAACCCACCCTTTGTGCTTAAACAATACACAAAGTTGGGGTAGTTAAACAGCGCATACAATAAGCGGTTAATAAGCAAGAAGTTGAGTTCTATCTCGCATATGAGAAGTTAAGTTCCCCATACGTGAGCTTAGCCAAGTTTCCTAAGTTGGAGCTAAGTAAAACGAGAGTTGTATTTGCATTGCAGCCAAGTAGTCGAACTCTTCTCGGGTAACTCGCGTTTAAAAACTAGACGATGGATTTAAAGTTTTTTTACAATTCACAAAGCACTTTATAAATGTTTTTTCATTGTTAAGTAAGGTACTTTTAAGGGTTCCGTACCCAAACGGTAAAACCGGGACCCTATTTCTAAGACTCCGCTGTCTGTCCATCTGTCTATCTGTCTGTCACCAAGGTGTAGCTCATGAACCGTGATAGCTAGGACGTTGAAATTTTCACAGATCACGTATTTTTGTTGCTGCTATAAAAAAAAAAAAAAACAGAATAAAATAAATATTTAAGGGCTCCCATACAACAAACGCAATTTTTTTGCCGTTTTTTGCTCCATATTTATAACGGCAACAGGTAGACGCTTGAAATTAAGCTAAGGGGGTTCCTATAAGGTACGGAACCCCTTCCTGCGCGAGTCCAACTCGCACTTGGCTATTTTTGACGTGACAACGTCTTATAAATTGGTTTGCCGGGTGACACTTCAAGAAACTGCGTTACGCTCCGCTCACGTTATGCGCTCTCATTCGTCTCATTCGTCTCAAAGTCGTTGTCACGTAAAACTTTCGCCCGTATACCGACTTTACAGGCAACCAATTTTTTTTTTCAATTGAGTATTATATTATTTCATTGTTGACATCATAATATTTCACAGTCTTATTTAGTTACTAGCAAATCTTAGATTACTTAATATTAATTACATTTTGAAAACCTTATTAAATATTATCCTTACATTTTAAACTATCTATTCTATCTATAACATTATAAAATTACAGAATCTGATACATTAGTCAATATAAACAACAATGGCGGACGCCACGTTATTTCTCAGTTTTATCTATTGACCTACCAATAAGTCTTATATTACGTAATACACTTTGTAATCGTTATTAAATATTATCCTAACATTTTAAACTATCTATTCTATCTATAACATTATAAAATTACAGAATCTGATACAATAGTCAACATAAATAACAATGGCGGACGCCATGTTATTTCTGTTTTATCTATTTACTAAAAAGTCTGATATTACTTAATACACTTGGTAATCGTTACTAAATATTATCCCATCAACTATTAGAGAATAGTTGATAGGATCACAATCACTTTAACCACGGAATAACACATTGATAAACAATATTACAAACACAACAAGCAATGGCGGATATCGTGTCTTGATTTGTCTATGCATAAAAATAGAAGGTAAAGATATAGTTTTAGACCAATAAAGGAAGCACAGCGGCCATTTTAAGTAATATAGAATATTATAATAAAATCCCTAATCTAACACGCTCATAGTCCAGTTTGACTAGGTGTTTTAGGCAATCACCGAAGTTAAGTGCCGATCGGTACGGACAGTCTTCGGATGGGTGACCGCAGGTGGAATTTACAACTGAGCGCTGCCGTGGTTCGGATGACATGTTGAATTGTGTATCCCGGTTAATTTAACCGACAAGTCATGTTAACAGAGAACTTGGTGGCTTAAAACCTCTGACATCCGACCTTCACGAAGTTTCTTACCTTTTATTAACTCTTCATTTTAGTCAAATACAAACTACTCATAGTCACCCCCTTATTTAGCGCCTCGAACACCTGGCGGCAGTTTGCAAGTCGAAGTCAGCTAGTACATAAATGCAGTTTAAGTGGAGAGAAACAACGCACACGAGGGAAACTGAAGCAGCCTGGATTGAAGTTCGGAGATACCTCAACTCTTTAAGTAATGGTAATGAGTGTATGAACAGTCTGTGTTTGCTTTTGTTAGGCTGAAGTCGGTTAAAGTTTATGTAGGCCGAAAGGCTAGGAGTTTTTAAGCAATAAACAATTGTTTTTCCATCGAGTTTTTAAAACATCAAAATTCATCTAATATGGCTCTAGCAAGGCTCTAATTTTGAGCCTACAGCACGCTAAGACGTAAGTGTAAATCGGCTTTTGAATAGTATACTGCTGAACATACGTCTACCCACAAAGGGTTATTGAGGCCATATCCACTACGCTGACCCTGTGTAGGTTGGGGGATTCACTTACGCCATCGGATTCATTCTAAAAACCTACGCAGGTTGCCTCAAAATAATTTCCTACGCCGAACCCATGGTGTATGAATCTATAACAATATTATAAAAGGGAAAGATTTGATTGTTTGTTTGTTTGCATCGAAAAGGCTCCAAAAGTACTGAACCGATTTGAACAATTCTTTCGCTGTTGGAAAGCTACACTATCCCTGGGGAACATAGGCTATATTATATAATATTAAAAAAAAAAAATAGGGATCTATACTATTTGGCTTTTTTAACCAATTGTACCCGAGCGAAGCCAGGACGGGCAGCTAGTCGGTAGATAAATTCCAACGATGTCATTGTCCAGGTTTGAAGCTATGCCGCTGGTTTATAAGGCAAGTAAAAATCAAAAATGGCTCTAGTACACACTATAACTAAACAACTAAAACAATCGAAAACGGATATTCAACCCATTCAGAGGCATTGAGATGACTTTACGACTCTGAGGCTAGCCACCCGACCTTAACGAACTTATTTACTTACTAAAACCATAAAATAGCACTCAACTACATATACCTAACAATCACTACATAGTATATAATTATTTTTCACAAAAAATGCCAAAACCGTCTTCCATCGTGTACAAAATTCGAATATTTCGCTCGAATTGTTAACATTATTGTTGATTTATCGGCTCAGCCGATTTCTGTAAAATTTAAATACTACCACTTTGGGAGTATACCCTTTGGAACTAAAAAAGAATTTTTCGATTCGGTTTACAATTGGCGAAATTATCCAGTCATCGATGATTTCGCCAATTGCGCGAAATTATCGATGACTGGACACAAAAAAAAACACACACGAACATAGAACCTCCTCCTTTTTGGAAGTCGGTTAAAAATAAAGTCGCTTCCGTTGTCCCCATGTCCCCATGTACATATGCTTATATCTTTAAAACTACGCAACGGATTTTGACGCAGTTTTTTTAAATAAATAGAGTAATTTAAGAGGATGGTTTATGTGTATAATACACTTGTGCGAAGCCAGGGCGGGTCGCTAGTTAAAATATATAGCTAAAAGTTCTATTCATTCACATCCCAATTAAAAAAATGCATCAAACAAAATACGAACATGTAACCTATACCCAACTTTTGCGAACAGTCAGTTATTTAAAGTCGGCCTGCATATCACACAAACCTTTTTGGCTTGTTATAAAACTGAAAAACAGTATGCCATCCAGCTTTTGTGGAAAAATTGGCTCTTCCCGACACACCTTTCGTATCTACAATAACAAAAAACGTAATCAAAGGGCATGACAAATCGCCCAACTTGAGATTGTAGGCAACTCCATAAATAACAAAACATTGTGCAACCTTTTCGCTGTAAATAGGTTTTGTAAGCTTTCGGTTTCATTCTATACTGCCATCGTGCGATGGGTGCTTGTATGTGTAAACACGTTTTAATTTTATTTTCGGTCACAATAGAAAATTAGTCATGGTGTCGACAAAAATTTACACAAATGATAGATCGTTTTGAGCGCAAGCTAGAGCGAGAGCCAAAGGTTTTCCTTCAGCGAAAGTTCATCGGCTTGCATTTAGCTTTACTGCGACAAGGTCCCTCATCAGTTTGTTATTTCTGTATGATTGTACATGAGGAGCAGTCCGTGGACAAAGTCGCAAGAAGTACGAAGGCCTAATTGGGCGAGAGAAATGAGGCGTCGAGGGTGCTTCTAGAAATTTCTCCGGGCATATACTCGTGCCTACTTTTTTATTTTATTCCAGGATAAGGTTTGATTAATGAAAGCATTTTAAGGGTTTATCTTTGCAAGTTTGGAAGGATCTGTTTGTATTATGTAGCATTTTGTAGTTGGAATATTTTTGTGTGGAATTATTTTGCCGGTATTGGTTACGAAAGAAAATGTTGTCGAGTTTCTATCTTATCTATGAAAATGCTAACGGTAAAAACCAATTTAGACAATCGTTTTCTAAAAATTGTGTAAAACATTTAAACTATTTAGCTGCATTCCGGTGCACCGTGTTGGAAATTCACACACTTTGCAGTGTTTTTTAAAATCGTCTCTTCAAAGTGTTATCTTATTGTCTTGTACACAAAGTTGATCTTTTTATATTTACAATTTCAACATTATTCGTAATTTCCTGTCTGATAAAGGTCACGAGTGGTGCCTCCAATGCCGATAGATGGTAAAAAAGACCTTAAACTAATTCGGCGTAATATCAAAGTGTGCCTTAGGTTAATAGGTATTTTTTAGAGCACCGGGACAGAAATACGACCATTATTCAAATCCTGCGGTCAAAACAAAAATTTGAATTATTTATCATAAAAATAACTCTGAGATAAACCTAATGTACACGTACTATAAATATAATAGTTTTTTTAAATAAAGTAATACTAAGTGCCGTTTCGTCGCGCTGTATGCCCTAGAGATATAATAAATTATTTATACCGCATGCTTTCAATAAAAGTCGAATACATATAGTCATAGAATAGCTAATAGCGCGACTTTATAAAAACTAGCGCAATAACTCTCTCTGAACGTCAAACTTTGCTCTGCAAAGTGAAATAGACCTTGTTGAGAAGTTGATTTTTATCCTCTTGCCCGTACACGTCACACTGAGAGCTTTCTGACTTCAAATCTCGGAGGACTCGCAAAGAGTGTGTTATTTTACTTAATACGATAATGCTTTTATGTGATAACGATGTTGAAAAGTGCAGGGGAATGGACTTCAGGACGATAACGTACTTCTGAGCGGTGAAAGTCGATAGATTTAAATTTTACTGCCAATAAACCGAAGTGACTCTCGAGATTGGTCAGGTCAGGGCACCATGTGACGTAGAACCGATAACCAATAAGGCCGTAATCTTTAAAAATGATAATTATTAAGAGAATATTACGTACTGGCAAGTACAACGTAAGGCGCCCACCCACAATGTGAATGGATGACATTACTACGAGTAAGTTGGCAGGATTGCGCTGGATACAAACCGCTTCCAATTAGTCTTATTGAGATCTATAAGGAAAGCCTACGTCTACCAGTGGAAAGCTGAAACGACGACAACGAAGTACAGTATACATTTTCAATGTTGATCGATAAAATATGAATAATACCGCAAGAACACGCTGGATGCTTCCTCAGACAGTTAGATGAGAGTCATTTTTTACGTTACCAAATACGAGTAAGTAACATACGTAGTAACGAATCTCTGGTATATAAAGCATATTTGCATACAGTTCATAAGGTTCACATACACAAGTAAATTAGATTGTAATTTCTACAGTGTCTGAAGTTTGGAACCAGGTGGTCACTGTGTTTGGGAGCTTGTACAAGTTGGCACAGAGAGTTACTTGACTTAGTTGAACGCAAACTTTTAGCTCGATGACGTTACATGAGAAATATACGTTACACAATGTAATAAACCTCAGTATTTTTTGTTAATTATTCGTAGACTTCAGTAAGATATTTGAATATTATAGGGGAGACCTATGTTCATCAGTAGGTTTTTTATGGCTGAGATGACGATAAAACTATTTTTTATTAAGCACACGAATATACTACTGTGCATATACAGTTCAAATTTAAATAGTCTTAATTGATGTAAAAATGATCTAAATCAATTACATTTAGGTACCACACAGTTTGATTGCGGTGACATATTATTACCCACTTCCAAAAAGGAGGAGGTACTATGTTCGTCTGTATGTTTTTTTGTTTATTTTTATTTGAAACGTTCGTCAATTGTAAAGCGTTTTATAAAATTCTTAATTAGTTCGTAAGAGTATACTTCCGAGGTAGTCCCATTTAAATTTTATCAAAATTGGCTGAGCCTTTTGCCACAAAGTCATAATGGAAGAACGCTCACCTTACAAGTAGTGGAGTGCCGTAAGCTTAATGCCTAGGAATCCAGGACTAGTCAATGAACCCATGTTAAAACTTTTGAAATGTGTTTTTAGCAGTGTATAAAAAATGTTAAGTCTTTTTAGGGTTCCGTACCTAAAGGGTAAAAACGGGACCCTATTACTAAGACTCCGCTGTCCGTCTGTCCGTCTGTCTGTCACCAAGCTGTATCTCAAGAACCGTTATAGCTGGAAAGATGTAAAGATGTAAATGAATAACAACAAATACTAAAAACAAAATAAAATTTATATTTAAGGAGGGCTCCCATACAACAAACTTGAATATTTAGCCGTTTTTCGCTCGATATTAATAATGGTAACAGGTAGATGTTTGAAATATTCACAGAATGTTTAGTTGTATATACAATTCAGTAATAAATAATGAAATTAAAATAAAATCAGAAAATTAGAATTAGTTTCTATGTACATGTATTTTGCATAAATAAATAACTATAACTATAACTTTCATCCCGAATGGTTTTTATTAATATTCATGAATGGACTAGCCCTGGATTCCGAGGTTTTGTTATTTATATTCGTTTATTGCACAATGCACTGTTAAAACAAAAGTTCTTACAAACTAGACTTGATATAAACTACTACTTATTTTTACATCTAATGGCACTCCACTAAAGCAAAAAGCGAGAGTTTAAATTTAATCCCGTACCAGTGAGTTATTTTTTTTTCAATTTATGTAATGTAGGTATGGATTTACATACTACTGGCTAATCAGTGAAGAAAAAAACCCTGAAGCGATTCGTGCTTCTTGCAATTGCAGTCTACTAGTGTATTGTCAGTAACTGACTTGTTCATCTTGTACTCAATTTTTGAAAAAAGTCTCTTTAGTCTCTTAATCATCAATATAAAATAATTATTTTTCGCAAAAAAAAAACGCAACACTGACTTCCACCGTGTACAGAATTCTAATATTTTCCACGAATCGATGTGACATCCATGTACATTATTGTTGATCAAAAACTGATCAGCCGATTTCGATAAAATTTAAATGGGGCTACCTCGGGAGTATACCCTTTCTAACTAATTAAATAATTTTATAAAATTACTATTAATATTAAATATTAAATCGGTTTACAATTGGCGAATATATGGATGAACATTTACAAAAAAAAAAATTGAAAAAAAAACATAGGTAAACATAGTACCTCCTTTTTGGAAGTCGGTAAAAATCCCAAATCGATGTCTTTAATATTCTTTTGCATAAGTCAAATTTCACATTTCTCTAGTAACTTGCTCAAAGAATGAATTCTTTGAACTAGTTACTGCAGGCGTATTAAAGTTGCGACCATAAAATGTTCGTATTCAAAGCGTAAGTTTAACATCGGGAATCTATTCGGAAGTGAATTCCGCGGAAGTGTTGCACTTGGCGGTCTTCGGAGACTTCGCATTTTCTATCGAAGTTCGCGTCGTAGCGTAGCAAGTAACTTGCCTGCATTTTTATTTATTCGTTACTTGACAGTGCAAATTCCACAAAATTGCAATTGGAAATCGCTGGGCTCGCTCTTTTCAAGAAAAAATTTACTTATTTTGATTATGAAAAATTCAGCTAAGTGCATGTTGGACTCGCGCATGAAGGGTTCCGTACTGTATGGAAGCCCCCCGACAAAAAATTTAGTTTGTTGTATGGGAGTCCTCCTTAAATATTTATTTTATTTTGTTCTTAGTGGCGGCAACAGAAATGCTTTATAAATGAAAATTTTAACTGTCTAGCTGTCACGGTTTCTGAGATACGCATCCTGGTGACTAACAGACAAACGGACGGATGGACGGACGGACAGCGGAGTCTTAGTAATAAGGTTCAGTTTTTACCCTTGATGTACGGTACCCTAAAAAAATATAAATACTACAATTTTAAACACAAACAGTTTTCGATTGAAAGCTAATTTGCCGTATAAATTTATCTATGAAGTTAGTAGACTTAAAACGCACGTTATTTTAACCTATTTTTCAGGAAACAAAGGCAGCAATGTCCATTACAGTAATTGTAGAAACCGTGACAATTTAGAACATTACTGAAAAACTTAGTAGTAATTACATTGGACGCAGAAATTATGTAGTAGTAAAATGTAAGTAGCAGTTAGTACAATCGGCAAGAGAATGCAGTTGTTATGGATTCAATGAGCGTACGAGGCACCAGCTCGAATGTTAATGTCTCGACGCTGTGTGTTGTTGCCCACCACCCGGGGCTACCCGGGGCGACACGGTGCGACATGATGCAACGCCACGCGACTAGAGAACGCTGTGTTTTGTTGCTCACTACACAGGGAGCGAAATGTTGCAACGCGACACGACAGAATGCGAAAACACACTGCTAAAATATAATTATGCAAGAAAATGACAAGATGCATGACGCGACAAGAAACTGACCGAAGCACTTGCGATTTGTGATCAGCAAGCTACTACGATTAACTCTAAACTCGTAGATACGAGTATCTCTGATAAATTTGGGATCGTTTTTTTTTTCAAATCTTTTCTCTTTATTATATTTGGGATCTAAACTTTAGTTTTTCTTTGTTAAAAAGCTACTGTATTACGAAACGGAAATATTTAAAAAAAAAAGAAAATTACTTTATTTTGAGCTAAAATATATTACAAGGTGTTAGTAGATGCGTATTATTTAATTTTAGTTCTTAAATATTAAGTAGATTTATTTATAGAATATTTACAATATTTAAGGTACCCTGGAACTCACACTAGGCCAAACGCCTATGCTGTGAGATTTCAGTTACTTCCGATTTACTATACTTAATATGTTTATAAGTTTTTAAGTATATTTTAGTACAATCTATGCTCCAGGATTTCATATTTTTTAGCTTTTATACTGGTTCTGATATTGTCGTAGCTATTCCCAGCTACCGTAGCATTGCGTTTTGACTCTACAGCGTAGCAAATGCTACAAAGCACTACGGCGTAGCACATCGCAAATTCATTTGGAAGCTACGTTTTGCCCAATAAATTAGTAAATTATTTAAATATGTATTATTTTACCGTATTATATTGTTTGATAATAGTAAATTGTACTATTTTAATGACTATAATAATAGTGACTATTTATCAGGTTTCAGAAGTTTTTTAATATCTCCTAGAAAATAGTTAGTGTTAACTTAGTCGATATAAAGAAGTTAATATGTAAAAAAACATAAATGTTTTATAAGAGTGCAGGAAATAAAAGGCTATTTTATTTTATTTTATTTATTTATCAGGTAAAAGTTTTTTTTGCCTACGGATTTAGACTCATATGTGTTCAATTTAGTAGAGCGCACTATTTCATGGCTATTACTAATCGATTTGAATATATTTATAACCTCTAAAATGAGCTATTTATTTTGATATGACAGTATTTATGTAAATGGACCAATTTTGAAGTATTTTTTATTTGTTTTTAATGCCAAAACTCCACATTAGGATTATCAAAAAAAATGTTTTCTATTGTGGACGTAAAATTTCTTGTAAATTGAAATTCGTAGATAGACTACGGTTGCAGTTACGTTGTAAGTCGTACAATAGCGCGTCCCCTGGTCCCACTACTCATTTATGTATTCCATCTTGTTCACGCTGCGCTCTAGTCTAATAGTCTTTCAAAACATTGGATACAAACACATAACGTAAACAAAGTAAAGTTCAATGTTTTTTTCGAACGTTGTTTAAATACGTTTCCATGGTATATTTAATAATAACTCTTCCCACTCAGAGTCCCATTAAAGAATCATTCATTATTTAAATTTTGTCCACACTATTCAACTTCGTATTTCATTATTATGAATTGAATATTGTATAATTTATTTTGGAGGTAACTTTTTTCTTATTTCTTCCTACACTATAGTAATAGTTTTTAGCTTTAATGGTAGCTGTAATTAGTGAAATAATTTAAATGAAATGATATAAAAAATGCTGGCTCTTCACATTTGCTATTTAGAGTTAGTAAACTTGTTCGATTTTATTCGCCTATATTTATTTTGTAGTATATACAAACAACATGAAAAAACCGGTACCATACACAAAATACTGCACATTTGAATATTCGTTTTGTTTCTCTAAATAAGCAAATACAGACGAATGCCAACCAATTTGCGTCGTTTTATTTTTAATAAGAAGAAGTAATTCAAAACTCACACACGTAATGTTTTTAATATCGCTTTCAGCTTCGAATTCTAGTATCAATAGCTTTTCGATCTATGATTAGGGGTAAAATTATTTTTTATGAAATTAGCTTTTGTTTTGTAATAATCACAATAAAAATACATTAAACGTTTAGAATTCCACGCGTAATTAATACCACATTCAAGCCACGTTCGAGCATCTTGCGAACCATTAGCCGATTAGCTCAATTTAGCTCACTACAAACTTGCTCATTGTCATTAGCGCAGCTCACAATATTACCAACCTTGTGTAGAAGTAATAAAGTGCAATTTACAGTGACGGTGAAGTTTGCAAGTCTGAGCGGTGCGCAAAAACAGGTGTTTAGATTTTGGCATAAGAAAGTGTCGCAATTTGCATCAGTTGTGTGGAGGAAACTTAGCTCGTTTAAGAGATTTTACTTCATTATGTTAGTCATCATCATCCTAGCCAAGGGAACTGTTCAGATAAAGATAAACCTCCGCCATACATTTCCAAAAATAGTTTTTTTTTAATTCCGAATAGATTTGCGTTTGACTACATACTGTCTGATGTTGAGCAGATATGCGGTCTAGGTTATACCACGCACGCTTACCTAGAAGATACCTGCTTACTCGGGATTTTAATAGGTACCTATCATAATAAATATTTTACGCAAAAAATGGCCAAACTACCTTATATCGTTTACAAAATTGGAATATTCAAAACAAGAATTTGAAATTGGAATATTTCGCTCGAATTGCTTACACTATTGTTAATTTTTCAAAAACAGCTCAGCCGATGTCTTTAAAATTTAAATGGGACTACCTTAGGAGTATACATACCGTTTCGAAGAACTTTTCGATTCGGTTCACAATTGGCGAAATTATCGATGAACATACACAAAAAAAAAACATACAGACGAAGTCGGTTAAAAATCAGATCGCACTTCGCGTATGTTGACGTGTTGTAGCGCTCATGGCGTAGTTTGACTAGGTTTATTCTTATCAATCACTGAAGTTAAGCAACTTTCGGCACGATTAATCTTCAGTTGGGTTACCGCGGATAGCGTTTACAACTGAGCGCTGCGGTGGCTCGGATGACACCTTGAAATGTCAGACTCGGTGATATTAACTGTTTAGCCATATCAGGAGCCTTCAGGCAGCTTAACAACTCTGATCTAACTTTGATCTGATCTAGCTACCTAGGAACTTATTTTTCTAATAGTAAACGACAAGCTTTTGTACCTTATAGTTGGATATTTATTCTACTAATAACTTAACACCAAAAATGCATTCATATAATTATCTAAATTATTAATTATGAGTTTGTGCAAATAGAGAACTTTGTTACGTTGACAACACTGCTCCGTCATTGCTGTTTAATGTTTTAAGGTACATTTAATGAAATTTCATTAAATGGGCCATAAATCGTGAACGGTAAGTTGGATCCAAAAGATGCAAAATTTTATTTTCTACAATAATGATCTAGATGTTTTTTGCCCTTAAGTACATAGTTTCCGAGATATCGGCCAAAAACATTTTTTCAAGATGACGTGTCAGGAACGCATTCTCTGAACTATAGTACAACAAAAAGTGTTTGATACTTGGTAGACACCAATTCGGTTTTCATCAGTAGACTCGCGTCTACCAAGTAGTCGGTGCCTTGGCTGCTGATTAAAATGTTATTCCTTGTTTCACCGTAACGCCACGACGGTTCTCTTTTTTGCACAATCTCTACGCTTGACAAGTTGTGTTCTTTAGTCAATAACATTACTAAGCGATCGGTTTTCAGTTCAGCATATTAGACAGGCACTTAAAGTTTATCTAGACACGCGGCAGCGTGTCCAGCCAAAGTGTTCAAAGAAAACTGGCGACGCAGCGGCCGTGTGTAATATTACACGAACCATTTGGAGCTACTTTTGACCCCCTCACAACTCAAAAACTATTTAGCCTACCTACATGAAATTTGGCACATTTACTAAAGTCTTTTAGCTTATCAAGAATTCAAAATTTCATAAATTTTGCTCAGTCAGATATTGATATATTAACGTTTAAAAACTCGTGTTTCATGGACTGATTCACTCACTGACTCACTGACTTATAGATCAAAAACCTAACCCACTTCCAGATGACCTAGAATCTTGATATTTGGCACCAAGGTATCGGGCATAAATAAAGGAAAAAATCTAAAAACTGAAAATTATTGATAATTAGTACTATTAACAAAGTAATTGTAAAATTTACCTAACCAATACTACAATAAATGGCGGTAGCGTCGCGAGGCACTGAGATTTTCGATAGATGAACCATGCCATTTGTGATAGTAATATAATAAATACTAGATAACTTTTTCAGAGATAAGTGTACTATGATAATCATGATGTAACTAATAATTATTTCTGAACAAAAAGGTATGATATCTCATCAAAATCTATCTTTTCACTTTACTTCCGAGTTTTTTTTAATTCAGAATTAAGTCACTAGAGTACACTGTATAATAGTGTGAACTAATCGGATTATAATGCAACCATCGATGCAGCCGAACGATTATCGATTTAATAGCTTTTAATTCGGTATTATTGCGGGTACTATTGACACCAAGCTTTTAGCGCCACAGTCTACGAAACCTACCAACTAATAAGTGTCAACAGATGCAGTGTTAAAAGCAGAAGTATGGTTATTAGTTAGTCTGTGCGAAGAGTGTAATATGAATTGAAAACCACAGGGATGCCATACGTTTTTACGAGGCTATTCGTAGTAAGTGTTATTGGAATCGTTTCGGATAGCCTGCGCTCGGCATGCACTTGGCTATTTAGATGCTCCACTCGGATTTGTTGGTTTCGCGATGTTTGCTGGAATCAACGACGGATTTTGGGGTTATTGAACTGGTTTTAGTTCACTGAATAATCGGCCAAGTGCGAGTCGAACTCGCGCGCGTTTTTCTTGTATATTTTGGCGAATGAATTTTACGCCTTCTTTTTTAAAGTAGGTTATTAGCGTAACGATAAGAGTAAAACCAATGCAAGCTTGACACTGTTGTCATATGATAGGAACATCATTTTAGTGATCAGGACGTCGAGAAAATTATACACACAAAAGATTTTTTTTCTTTCCTCTTAAGAGGATCGTGAATCGACCAGTCTTTTTCTGTTTTCTGTAGAACATTAGGAAATTCGTTCATTTTTGATAGAATTTATGTTCCGGGAGAAAACTCTTTTCACCCCTTAAATTATGACAAAATGTAGTGTTTTGCTTAAGTAAGGATGCATCTTCAAACGGCTCATTTTTTTCAGAAAAGTTTTAATTTTTTTTTCAGCCCTAAAAAAACATGACTATATTTTGCGTAAAAATATGACTTTTTAGAGGCTTATAACTTTAAAGTAATTTAAAAACCTGTAAAAACTAACACGTATAAGCCTAATTATTGAAGTGCTGATCACATGAAATAATCGGCCAAGTACGAGTCGGTCTCGCGCACGGAGGGTTCCGTACTGTATGGGAGCCCCCCTTAAATATTTATTTTATTTTAATTTTATTATTCATTATTGAAGTGAACATAAAACTAATCTGTGAAAATTTCAAGCATCTACCTGTTACTATTATTAATATGGAGCGAAAAACGTCTAAAAAATCAGGTTTGTTGTATGGGAGCCCCCCTTAAATATATTTTATTCTCTTTTTAGTTGTTATAGCGGCAACAGAAATACATCATCTGTGAAAATTTCAGCTGCCTAGCTATCATGGTTTATGAGATACAGCCCGGTGACAGACGGACAGACAGACAGACAGACAGATGGACAGACGCTTTTCCCTTTGGGTACGGAACCCAAAAAACAACTCATATCGTATAATATTTAGAGGTAGATAAATAAATAAATAAATATTAGAAGACATCTTACACACGGTCTCTGACCCCAAACTAAGCAAAGCTTGTGATATAGCTGCCAGAGACTGATATACTACATAGACATATTTTAATTTTTTTAAATACATACTTATATAGATAGTACCTAAATAACACCCAGACACAGAGCAAACACCTATGTTCATCACACAAATGTTTACCCTGGGTGGGAATCGAACCCACGCCTCTTTGACCCAGAAGTCAGGGTCACTACTAACCACTGAGCCACCGAGGCAGATAACAGCTTATTGTTTTTGTTTCGACAAGTTGGTGCCGCACAATCGTCTTAAGAATGAAGAATTAATTTAAAGGCTCTCGTAACATTTGCATTCTCTTTTTATTTAATAAAAACAAATTCTAGTAATAATTTTGCGTAACTTAATAAGCCTAGTACTAAAATAAAGTGGGTACTACTTATAATAACAATAATGATTACTACTAATAAGAATGATTTTGCATGCCATGATGCTAGAGCATGGTGCACATAATTATGTAACAAATTTAACACCTACATTTTACCCGTGTCTCCGCAAAATAATTATTTTGACTTTGACTTTGACTTAATAAATGTGGGCAAAATCAATTTTAAGCAACATGATTGTGTAACGTAACTCTACCTAATTGAATATTCCGGAACTAAGCAATAAAGCCGGTTACATCCGCTTCCCGCCTGTATGTAGTTATACCGTACGTAATTTTTTAACTGTTAATGGCACCTAAAAGTTTTGTATGGGCAATAAAATACAAAAAGTAATTAACGCTTAAATAAAATTCAGTAGAGTTAAAAGTGCGAAATTCCCAAACGGTGTTGTCGGGACGCGACAAATTAATTATTCACGCGGTGACAAACATACCTACATACGAGTATATACAACACACCTTGTGGTGGTCCTCGGTAATTTGTAATGAATTAAAATTTGGTTAGCACGATACTACCACGTACAGCAAGCAAGCGCAGCGTAGATCGTCCACCGACTAGGTTAATGTCGATATATTAAAACGGCAGAAAGTTGCTGGATGCAAGCCGCTTCCAACCTGCCTTATTAGAAATCAATAAGGGAGGCCTATGCCCCGCAGTGCTCGTACTACGGTGATGGATGGATGGGCACGATACTTATACTCGTACTTACTCCAGACTCATCGTGGGTCATACGTGGACAAGATTAGACCGAGACAGTGAAAAATGACACAGAGGAGCCCGCTGATCATACCTAATAGACTAGGTGACCAAAAAATATAATTAGTCCGTCACAGAGATTATCGAATAATATTACAAATCTTTTTTATGAAGTTATGGCTTGTTGAAGTTCCGCGTAACGTCACGATTAGGCTACAAAATTATAGTCTTTTGAAGTAGAAGTGACGTCACAAGACCCCACTCCTGAACTTCGACAAGGTTTATCTTTGTCGTTTATTGTTTGATTGACATGATTATTTTTCGTAAAATACGGGACCACCGATTTCCACCGTAATTTGAATACTTTGCACGAAACAATGTGCATACAGATGACCTCATTAAGACCGCAGGATCGCGCTGTATGCAAGTCGCTACCAACCGGTCTTATTGGAGATCTTTAGGGGAGGTCTATGTCCAGCAGTGGTCTTCCCATGGCTGAACGAACGAATGAATGCGACAAAGATGTACCTATATTATTGCTGATTTATCAAAAACAGCTCAGCTAGTTTCGATAATATATAAATGGAACTACCTTAGGAGTAGGTATATCCTTTCGAAATAAAAAAGATTTTTTTGAATCAGTTCACAATTTACGAAAATATCGATGAACATAAAAATACATACAGACTTAAGTAAGTACTTTCTTTATTATACAGACAAGCATAGTACCTCCTCCTTTTTGAAGTCGGTAAAAAATCGTACTACTGACTTTCACCGTGTATAGAATTTGAACAGTTTGCACGAATCGATATGACATCCATGTACATTATTGTTGATTTATCAAAAACGGCTCAGCTGATTTCGAAATAATGTTCATCGATACCAATTTAAAAAAATTGATTTTTTAAAATTGGTATCGATGAACATTTCTCTTACGCCCAACTAGAGACATACTTATCACCTCTGTTTGAAAAGTGATTACGATAAATAATTATAATAATAAATGAAAGGTTTTGCTGGTTTAGATGCCAATAAGTGCAACACAGCCCAGTGCAGGGTCTAGGTAATAACAGCTGCTTACATTTATATATCTAGTACTACTGCTATTATAATATTAAGAAATTTGCTTAACTTAGTTTTAGATGGAATGTTTAAGAAATTCTACATTGTATTATCGATGCTGAATAAAGTCATTCATTCATTCAATCAAAATACAATGTTATAACAATTCAAAATATTCAGACAATCTAATCCAGTTGCATAAAAGCACTCAAAAACATCTAGAGAAACTCGTGTGAGAGCATGGCAAGTCGTCGAAGAATAAGCTCAGTGATTTAGAAGCGGTATGCGTTATTCATGTTCGCTGCAGGAAACTTGGACTCGCTCGGCGAAAGGCGGGGTAATCGGATAAGTCATTTAGCTTAGCCTGGTAGGTTTTATTCTTAATATTAGCTGCATTTCTTTTAACAAGAATATCTGTTACATTCTACAAAAAAAACAACTGCCAAATACAACAGATGAGCAACGCACTAAAGACCGAAAAAATAAAATGTTTGTAACTAAGTAATTATTGCTGGTTAAATTAAAATATTCCTGGTAACATATGTATTGATACGGATGTCAGGGTCACTAACCACTGAGCCACCGAAGCACAGTTCTTGCCTACCGTCCACCTCCTGAGACCAACTTTGATACGGATGTCAGGGTCACTAACCACTGAGCCACCGAAGCACAGTTCTTTCCTACCGTCCACCTCCTGAGACCAACTTTGATACGGATGTCAGGGTCACTAACCACTGAGCCACCGAAGCACAGTTCTTGCCTACCGTCCACCTCCTGAGACCAACTTTGATACGGATGTCAGGGTCACTAACCACTGAGCCACCGAAGCACAGTTCTTTCCTACCGTCCACCTCCTGAGACCAACTTTGACACGGATGTCAGGGTCACTAACCACTGAGCCACCGAAGCACAGTTCTTTCCTACCGTCCACCTCCTGAGACCAACTTTGATACGGATGTCAGGGTCACTAACCACTGAGCCACCGAAGCACAGTTCTTTCCTACCGTCCACCTCCTGAGACCAACTTTGATACGGATGTCAGGGTCACTAACCACTGAGCCACCGAAGCAAAGTTCTTTCCTACCGTCCACCTCCTGAGACCAACTTTGATACGGATGTCAGGGCCACTAACCACTGAGCCACCGAAGCACAGTTCTTTCCGACCGTCCACCTCCTGAGACCAACTGGGTGAACCATGGAAAGTTTTTTGTACAACGGCTCATCTCTCAGATAAAATTTGAAAGCCCCTTACTTGATATTGGTGACGGCACAACTGAAAAATTTGGTGCTGGCCATGCAGTCAAATTTCATCCGTAAATTGTCCTTTGTTGAACAAAGGTCTTCCTAATAAATTGCCTATAAGATTCGCCAAACGTGGCCCTGCGTCTTATTCAAATCACCTATCCAAATAGTATCCAACTCAAAATCAGAACTAAAGTGGTTCAACTCATAACCCTATGGTTTAATTTAAACTACCTCTGTGACACTATGAATGGGAAAATCAAATATCCCCGTAACAGTTTGAACTACAGAATACCGTACAATACACAATGGATAGCCTAAATTGGCATAGAAACGTTGAGCAGAACAATATACAATCCGCTAGATCTGGCTTAGTAACTGATAGGTGGGTGCTATTCACTCCTAAGTCCTAAGCTTTATTGAGTAGTGTTACAACTTTAATGCAAAAATTTTGAAGTGAAACTTCTAATGCGACTTCCAACAAGGTTGCGTTAAACGTTTAACGCTATCATGGAGGGGGTATGAAAGCACTGTTGCGTCGAAGTTTGACTTGCATATTTTTCATGAATGAGATTCACGCAAAATACCTATAGCGCATAATAAAGCGTGCGCTTTGCCTAATATCAAAACAATAATATATACTAAACCACCGTATAGCCTTATATTAAGTCTTTTAGCTTTTCAAAATAAGTACCTACATTATGTCATTGTTAAGGTTCATTTAGGTCATTGATCGTAACCATTACCCATCCCCGTCAGAAATCATTTTAATTTCCACCTATGTTATTAATCCACAAAACACAAGTATATAAAACTTTTCATTATTTCATTTAATCACTCACTTAATCAGCATTTTGTATGTATTTTAGATTCTACTTTTCCACAGAGAGCCTAACTATTTAACTTAATAAATAAATAAATGTTTTGGGGACATCTTACACACGGCCTCTGACCTCAAACTAAGCAAAGCTTGTGATATGGCAGCCAGGGACTGATATACTACAAATATTTATATAATAATATAATAATATTTTTAAATACATACTTATATATATATATACTTATATATCGGGCAAAAGTGCCTTTATTAACTACAACAAAACTACACTACTACTACATAAAAAGCTTTGTATCATCCACAGACCCTATATAGATAGTAACTAAATAACACCCAGACACAGAGCAAACACCTATGTTCATCACATAAATACTTGCCCTGGGTGGGAATCGAACCCATGCCTCTTTGACCCAGAAGCAAATAATATATAAGAATACTACGAATAATGCCCAGAAGCTAAGGTCACTAACCACTGAGCCACCGAGTCAGTTAACTTAGTTTTATAATGTCCAAAAAAACGCTCCAATCTGGATTAAGACATTAAAGCTTAAAATATATTTTACTAGCTACCCGGCTCGACTTTGAACATGTTACCTGTATTCGTGTATTGTTATCTGTATTAGATTTAAACCTTCCTTAAAAAAACCGCATCAAAATCCGTTGCTTAGTTTTAAAGATATAAGCATACATAGGGACAGTAGTGATTTTTAACTCCTCAAAAACTCACAAGTTAGCAGAAAACGCACGTCTGCACCGAGCCTACTAAAAGACGCCGCAGCGAGTACGTAGTCTCTAAGATCTATAGGCACATTACTATTACATCTGAATGTGTGTATTGTGTAACACAATGTCATAAGCCATTGTCTAGGTGAAGCCTATTGAAACTACGACAATGTAACCCGCTCTAATTCATCTGCATTTACAGGTGTGTACTGTAGACGTCAAATTAATCTATTGTGTGTTGTGCATAGGGATCCTTTATGCTGTGAATAAAATGTAACTATAATAGCAGTTCTATAAATAGTAGCCATTATGTATAAACGATATATTTAGGTCCGCAGGAGCGGGCTGGATGCAGGCCGCTTCCATCCGAAATCTGTACACATATTTATGGCCAAAAGTGGACGTCCTTCAGCTAATGTAGTTTATGTAGGTTAAAAAATATTTTTTCTCGATATAAGATTTAACATCGCTTCCATCAGAACACAAGTAAATACAATTATAAATAACAGTTCCTCGCGTCGTGCGAAAACAATTTTTAAATAATACTTAATGTAACAACTTATAAAATATTTCACACACGTATTAATGTATGAATGGATACATAGTAGATCTACGAAATCTCTCGTACCTAGTGGAATCTATATGCAAAGCTTGATCTATAAGTAAGTACCTAGTTGACAGAAAATAGTTTCCAATTTTAAACAATAAAGTATAGCAGAATATTGATCTTAATATACCGTTTTGACGTGGTTCTAACAAATGTAATTTTGAGGTATTATAGTCGATCGAGAGACGATCTAAGGAGCTGATATTATTTTCTCTAGTATCTACTATGTGTTCACCATTTAAGTAGAATCCTTTGTAACCAATAGGATTTCTTTTACCTAATAAAATTACTAGTCACAGGCTGATCTATTTTTATCGATTTCCAAAAAGGACGAAGTACCTGTCGAAATCGGCTGAGCCGTTTTTGATAAATCACCAATAATGTACATGGATGCCACTTCGATTCGTGCAAACTATTCGAATTCTGTACACAGTGGAAATTGGTAGTGCCATTTTTTGCAAAAAAAATATACTTTTATTGAGCTCTTCAGTAAATTTCGTTATAAGTCCTTACCAGGTTTTAATATGGAACAGCCATGATACTCGTGATAGACATAACTTAATTGCCATTCAGCGTGGCAATGCAGCCAGCATGCTGGGCACGCTGCCAACTGGCAGGGGGCTTGACCATTTGGATTATCTTTGGACCTTCAAGGGTCTGTGGAAGATCCAATGCTTTATGTAGTAGTAGTGTAGTTTTGTTGTAGTTAAAAAAGGCACTTTTACCCGATAAAAAACTTAACTTACACTAAGTTATTGCTGGGACAGTTCAATAAAGGGCTGATAGAGAACTGAATCAGTACTACAGTATAATGTCATCAACGTAATTTTCCACGCAGTTTCCCACAACCATGATAACTATGGCATTACATGGCAAATGGCAAATTTAATAAACCGTATCCTCTCCAAAACTGTCAAACAGCCTCATCCGTAACTAGGAAATGGTGACCGACCCAAAACTTGTCCACAACTATGATTAATCAAAAGGAAAGACTTGAAATGGAACGGAATTTAATAAATATTGTTTGTGTTGTTTGTAGAGATATTGTCTAAGTAGGTCAGTTGTGTTATCATGAATTAAAGTTACCGAAGTACTTAGTCCAAAATATTAGCTAGTTTTAGAAAGATAGAAAGATAGGTATTTAATAGATTTTAACATCGTCTTGTATTACTAGTGGGCCCCAAACTAGGCTAAGCCTGTATCTTGGTGAGCCAAACCGTGAGTTAACGAGTAGAATTTCGCGCGACTACGTAAATGTTTCAGTATTACTAGGTATATAATAAACAGTATGCCTATTCTGTACATTAGTTATTTGCAGGAGTATTATTTTATGAATACAAATATTAATGTTAATGTTGCCTGTTTTAGTTTGCCAGTATGTTTGATTATGCGTGTGTATGAGAAGGTGTACATGTGCGTGCGTGTGTGTGTGTACATAACACTGCAATACGCAAGATCTCATGAGAGTCAGGGTTTGCAGTGTGTATGAATGTGTGTCAATGTGTGTGTGTTGTAGAAATGCCTTGAGAATTATTTACGCATGTGTATACAACCAGCATCCATCCCTGCGCTGTGGACTCATGGACATTGATAGGTATATGGTGTTTCAATAAAGACAAAACGAGATCTGGTAAATCATGAACTGTTTTTAGTTAAAGTGGCAGTGGGCAGGGCACATGTCGCAGAAAATCGATGGTTGATGGGGCCCCAATGTTCTCGAATGGAGACCATGTTACAGTAAGCGCAGCGTAAGACATCCAGCAACTAGGTGGACGGACGACCAAATTAAGACCGCAGGGACGGGACGGGAACAGGTCTTATTGTACGTAAATCTATAGTGAGGCCTATGTCCAGCAAAAGATGTCCTACGTCTGTTTTTTTTTTTGAAAGAGGACTATGTGTGTCTCTTTTTGTAAGATGATGATGATGACTTAGGTATTATGCAGTTATTATATCAGCTCGATATTCGTAAAATCACAGTTTTAACATAACTACACATTAAGCGCTGCGCTGTTCCTGAGCGTCAAGTTTGTCAGCACAAAAATCTATTTTTTAGGGTTCCGTACGCAAAGGGTAAAAACGGGACACTATTACTGACTCCCTGTCCGTCTATCTGTCACCAGGCTGTATCTCATGAACCGTAATAGCTAGAACGTTGAAATTTTCATTAATGGCGTATTTCTGTTGCCGCTATGACAACAAATACTAAAAATAGAATAAATATTTAAGGGCGGAACCCTTAGTGCGCGAGTCTGACTCGCACTTGGCCAATTATTTACATGGATACTACGTTCCATTGAACAACTTCACTGTCCTATCATCCACCAGTTTTCTGTTTTTGTCCCCCGCCTACTGCTTCTTTAACTTTCCTTCTTTTTAATCCACTATACGCTATCTCCGTATTCGGGATTCAATCTAAGAACGTATCTCCCATACTTCACCCGAGGTCGGGGACAACTTAATACGTACCTAATAAACTAGTTCCATCGGCAAATGAAGATGAATGCGGTCACTTAATTATTCCCGAGTTTAATTTAGGGTGTTTAGGACATTTGTTTGCGTTAGTGAGGCGGAAGATTAAATTTACGACCACCTTATGCAGATGGTCGAAAAAATAGACTGACCTCGGTGGTTCAGTGGTTAATGACCCTGACTTCTGAGTCAAAGAGGCGTGGGTTCGATCCCCACCCAATGCAAACATTTGTATGATGAACATAGGTGTTTGCTCTGTGTCTGGGTGTTATTTAGGTACTATCTATATAAGTATGTATTTAAAATATGTATAATATGTAGTATATCAGTCTCTGGCATCCATATCACAAGCTATGCTTAGTTTGGGGTCAGATACCGTGTGTAAGATGTCCCCTAATATTTATTTATTTATTTAATAGGCCCTCTGAGAATGTAAGACTATTTTACAAGCTTTTATATTTTGTTTCACCTGTCCCGTTGTCTGTCTGTCGGTATGTAATCAAATCTTGCAAGTTAAATTTGATCAACTTCCCGGTTACCGATTGAGCTGAAATTTTTCATACATGTGTAAATTGCGTGACAATGATATATTATGATGACATGGAGCTGAACTGATGATGGAGCTGGAAGGTGGCCAAAGGAACTTAGCAATGAAACGACACAACCTCATCGAGTTTGGGTTCATTTGAATGGTCTTGGCGAGTAGTTTATCTTTCAATGGTAACCAGGGTCTGCTGATGGAGCTGGAAGGTGGTCATAGGAACTATGTAATGAAATGACGCAACCCTATCAAGTTTAGGCTTGTTTGATTCGTCTTGGCGAGTACTTGTTCAGTAAAAGCTTGATTTAAAAAAAGTTTTTTTTAAATACTATACTTACTTGATTAGTTAGAAATAATAGTAGGTATTTTTTATCGCTTTTGGTGATGGTAACACTTACTGATATTTAACATACTTTCGGTTGTCTCTGTGTATGTGTGGGGTGGCAAAAGTTACGGTCTACAGCTTCTTTCTTCCACTCTCTAGGTTGATAATGTAAATCCGTATAGTCTAGTGGTGGACCGCTCGCCTCACAAAATGAAGGTAGTTGGCTCAAATCCCGGCCCCGTAGTTATGTCATCTTTGGAATTTATTGTTGATTAGCGTGTCTAATCTTTAATCTAACATCTTTTTATAATTCATATAAAGTATGAGCTATTGTAGTCTTAACTTAGAGCTACAAAAGCTCATGCTATTTACAATTAAGTCTTTCCATCTTCTTATTGGACATCCCACGCTGCGCTTGACTGCGCGTGATCTGGTCACAAGGTAATAAAACAAATTAAAAACTTATAGTTCTAACTAATTAATTACTTTTTATACGTAGGTACAACATACATAGAGAAAAAAAAATGAAATAACATGTAGCTATAATAAACCAACCTCATAAATCAAGTCAGTTTACCTCAACCTACCTTCAATATGATTTTAAAACGGCCATTTTTGATTTAGACCCGAATGGTTCTTTGTTCGCTCCCTTATCTTTCCAATAAACGTGAGTTATTGTCGACCACTGGGCCGGAGCGCGGCGGCTCTACATCACGCAGATTGTCTCATTTAAAACTATTTCTCGACACTTCATTCTGCTAGTAATTACATCTACAAAGTTAAGGAAGAGCGATGACAAAGATTTGTTTATGAAGCGCTACGAATTTTGTAAATACCTATGAAAAGTTAATTATAATATTATTATTACTAGATGTAGGAAACGCAAATGGTACATTTTATACCATTACCTTTGTAATTGAGCCGTTGGGTAGTGCTATAATTTAATTATACTATTGCATGTCCGCTAGGACAAACTGTTGAGACTAACCATTTGTTACACCTATGTACCGACACAGTTTGAAGCAATAAAATTTACTTTACTTTACTTTACGATTGAGCGGTAGAGCGTCTTGTATCTTTTAGCAAATTCTCTATTTACAGATCAGGAAGAATGTCACACTAAAACAAAAATTTGACATATTTTGGACGGAAAAATGAGCATTCCAATCAACGTCATCATGTAGGATCGTAGGACGTCGCGTCCACTGTCAGGCTCCCCAAAGATTACATGATTTTGCGTGCCATGATGCATGGTGGTCATAATAATCGGCCAAGTACGAGTCGGACTCGCGCACGGAGGGTTCCGTACTGTATGGGAGCCCCCCTTAAATATTTACTTTATTTTAATTTTATTTTTTATTACTAATGTTAATATAAAGCTAATTATTCTGTGAAAATTTCAAGCATCTACCTGTTACCTGTTAATGTAAAACGTCTAAAAATTCAGGTTTGTTGTATGGGAACCCCCCTTAAATATTTATTTTATTCTCTTTTTAGTATATGTTGTTATAGCGGCAACAGAAATACATCATCTATGAAAATATCAGCTGCCTAGCTATCATGGTCCATGAGATACAGCCCGGTGACAGACAGACGGACAGACGGACATCGAAGTCTTAGTAATAGGGTCCCGTTTTTCCCTTTGGGTACGGAACCCTAAAAATGTAGGTAATTACTTTCTTTAACACCTACTTGCTATTATGCTATATACTTATTTAGCTACTGCAGTTTGTGCAAAAAGAGAAACGTCGTAGGTGAGGTCGCCCGTGTGCTATTCTACTAATTTTTGCTAGTATAACTAAAAGTGTTTGATACTTGGTAGACACCAATTCGATTTTCATCAGTAGATTGACGTCTACCCAGTAGTCGGTACCTTGACTGCTGATCAAAATCTTTTTGTTAGTTCATCGTAATGCCACGACGGTTTTCTTTTTGCACAAATTCTGTGTCTCCACAAAATAAACATTTCGACTTTAAGATTCAAATATCAATAGGGTTCCAATAAAACCGGTCATATGCAGGCTGCGAAATGCGGACGTCACCAAAAATGTTAATTTCTATTCGGCAAGCAAGTTACAAACCTACTGGTACTTCCTGTCAGTTCTCCGGAGTCCGAAATCGCAGCATGGTCCTGACAGTCTCAATAACTTTTACACAACTTCGCAAGGCCCTGTCCCCAGTGGCAGAATTAAACAGAAGTTTTTAATAATGAGAACAGAGAATTATTCATATTTCTGTTGAACCAGAAACAATGCTTAACAAGTCAGGACCTCGGAAGTTAGTGAACTTTGAGTAAACATTTGGGGATACGAACCTACTTCAAAAGTCGTTGTGACCTTTTTAAATATCGTTTGGTGTTTTTAACTTGGTATAAATGTTCTATTTAGTAATGTTATCATCATCATCGACGGGTGATCAAAATGCTGGTGTTTATTTGGCTCAACGCATAAGCATTGCCATTCAGCGTGGCAATGCAGCCAGCATGCTGGGCACGCTGCCAACTGGCAGTGGGCTTGAGCATTTGGATTATCTTTAGATTCAAGGGTATGTGGATGATCCAATGCTTTTTATGTATAGTTAGTAGTAGTGTAGGTGGTTTTAGCATATAGTACCTATTGTATTTTGTTGTTGTAGTTAAGAAAGGCACTCTTGCCCGATAAAAAAAATCATCATCATTAATTCATTATTAGTCTTAGTGTTTTTAGTGGCTAGATTTTTATAGTTTTTTGCTCGAAGATAGCTGAAATACTTTATCAAAATTGATTAGTACTTACTGGACATACCAATGCGTAGTTGCTATAAAGTCACAATTTGGGTTTGGCGATATCATGCCTTAAAAACTTTTGATCGTAAAGTTCTCGAATGGAGACCATTTACCGGCAAGCATTTCAAATAAAATGGACGAAATTACCTCGTTAAGACGTGTGGTCTTCTGCGCTGATCATGCTGGATGCAAATGTTTTCAAACGGTTTTATTAGAGATCTTTAGAGCAGAACTATGTCCAGCAGTGGACATCCTGTATCTGATCGATGGATGGCTGGTAATCCAAGCAAAAATGCTCCTAAAACAAACTGATACCTACGATTTTCCGAGTTGATCAATGTTTCAAAGATTTTACGAAGCATTTGCTATTCTACTGAACGAGCTTGTTATTGTTTTTATATCTACATTTCTAAATAACAATTATATTTAATGTAAGAAGTAAAATTATTTTTCTTTATGCAGAGTTGGTGGCCAAATGTATCCCACACTCTGGAAAGTGATGGAAACTCCACAACTGATGGAAAGCGAAGTTGTAGCCGAAGACGGAGTAGGTATGTAGACCTAGAAGATACCTATTCACCCTTGACTTGAAGATATCCAAATTGTAATTGTCAAGAAACAATGACGGAGGCAGAGAATTCCAATCCCTGGCGGTCCGCATTATGAAGGAAGAAGCGAATCGCTTAGTACGAGCGGGTGGTACGTCGACTATGTAGCGATGGTATTTATCCAACTTCCGGCTTGTTCTGTTGTGAAAAGGAGGTGAAGGAATCAGGTCGTGGAGTTCGAGCGCACACTCGCCGAAATGGAGCCTATTAAAATTGCCAAACACGCTACTTTACTTACATACTTTTGTAGTAAAACTCCATATCCTTAAAATCACTGGTTTATCATTTCTCTTGCACATTTTAAACCGTCTCACTTATATAAAACTTAATATGAATTTGGGCAGAGTAACAGCGTAAAATCTAGAGGTGCACATCGCAACGCTTCACCGAACAGACTGCCGACTTTCTTTCGCCCCACTATGGCCATGTTTTTTCCCCCTTCCAATTTTAAGTCGGGTAGTCCTTCAACCGACTAGGTAGTCAAATCAAATTGAAGACTAAATCAAAACAAATAATCGATTAATGTCAGATTCAAATTAAATACCTACTCATTTTTAAAAAAACAAATACCTTTAAAATACTTAAAACCTAACACTTTAATACTTAAAATAAAGTCTTTTACAAAATATACAATCTCTTTTAATTACATTCCATTACAAAAATACAAAAAAAATTAGTTAAAATACATCGAGTAAATAATAACAAATCCTTACATAGTATAAAATAAAGTCGCTATTTTCGTTTGTTTGTTTGTCTGTATGCTTAAATCTTTAAAACTACGCAACGGATTTTGATGCGGTTTTTTTAAATGGATAGAGTGATTCAAGAGGAAGGTTTATATGTAAAATACACCTGTGCGAAGCCGGGGCGGGTCGTCTAGTCAAATATAAACGGAGAATAGCTCAGGTTACATGAACTCCTATATACCTACTCGTACATGCAAAATGCTATGAGAACGTAATACGTGTGAACGCATTGATCTCGATCCGTATTAGGTAAATAAATAAATAAATAGATCTATCTAAACAGTCAAAACATGAAGAAACCAATTATGGTTTCATGAGTGTTGTATGTTGTACAGTGAATGTACAATACAAAAAATGTACTTAGTACACCACATCAAGTAGTCAATGTTGAAGTCTTCCACTATAGGTACATGATGGGATTGGGCGGAAATGCAGTAAAAGGGATTTTATACGTCAGATTTCCATCTGCCTAGCATAATTTCACATTCATCTCCAATTAAAATTTTATCGAAATAGGCTGAGCCGTTTTTGAAAAAATACAATAATAATGTAAAAATTGTATACATATCAATTCGAGCGAACTATTCGAACTTTGTACACGATGGAAGTCGGTTTTGCCATTTTTTGCAAAAAATAATCATCTTTAATGCCTGATAGGTGCGTGTTACGGTTAATAAATGCTTAACGGCTTTCCAACCGACCACAGCTGTCTTACTAGCAGATTTGGAAATTTTAAACATATGCATTGAATTTATAAAAACCCTAATACACATTTATCAATCATAATCGTTTAATGAAATAATATTACCAAAGGTCATCAATTATGTACCTATTACCAAAATGGGTTATTAATTAACCTCTAATAAATTCGTACATTGTGAAGTAAGTAAAAAGGTATGGCACAAAATAATATATTATAAATTATAATGCGTAGTAAAAAAAATAAAAAAATAAGTATATAACATCGAGATGATTTTAAATCATTGTACGATATAATTGCATACCTACCTAATATGTATCTACATTGATATTTTACTCATCCAAGTAAAACATATCCCATTAAAATAACGGAACTCCATGTTAGAGAATCCTAAGATACTTACTAGAAATATTCGTACATTTATTTTCTTAAATTAGTAACACAGGTTATACAAAACGTAATTATAATTACGTAGATAAATTTAAAATAGACATACGTAGCCTAGCGGATTGGCAAGTTGAAATGGCAGTGGGTATAAAAGGTCACATATCACGGAGGACTGGTGACCGATGGGGTCAAAAGTTTTCGAATGGATACGACGTACCGGCAAGCGCAGCATAGGACGTCCATCCGTAAGGTACATGGGTGACCTTCACAACACCGAAGGATCGACTGCACCGGTCTTATTGGAGATCTACGTATAGGGGAGGCTTATGTCTATCAGAGGACGTCCTGAAACGACGATGATTTAAAACCCAGCAGCGCTCCCGTCACTGCGAGGATCAAAAGCCCCTTCTAAGTTCCCATTCGGGTGCCGCACCAGCGCTCCGGCATCCCCCATAAATTTGGAATAATCAGGCAACATCACAACGTCATGTCCTCTCTCCTTCAGATAGTCAACAACTTCTTCACCAAATCTACCTTCGAGTTTCACTTTATTTTCAACGTCGCCCACATTACTTCCGTAAAGCCACCTGGGAGCATTCAGCGAAGCTTGCAAACTCATATCCTGTACCGCGTATCTGTGGAAGATAGCTGCTTGAGTCTGAGGCTGCCCATCGCCCCCTCTGGTGCCGTATATCATGACTCTTCCATCATTAAACTTAGCAGCAGCAAGGTTGAGCGTGTGGAGTGGCTTCTTTCCAGGCTTTACAGACAGAATATGATCTTTTTTAAGAGAGAAAGCTACTCCTCTATTGTGCCACAAAATACCAGTTTTCGGAAGTAACACGCCACTACCAAATTCGTGATAAATGCTCTGTATGAAAGCAACAGAAAACCCATACTTGTCCATCGCTCCCATCCAAATAGTGTCACCAGGACCCCTTCCGTTGCCGACTGAAGATGTCTGCTTGAAATTGATGTTATCAGCCAATTGTGATATAGTTCTACTGGTTATCAAAGATTGCGGATCTATTTTCATGTAATGAGGATCAGTTACGTATTCATTTCGTAACTCGAATGCCTGCTTTGTTGCTTCAACAGCTGAGTATACAAATTTTCCCTCGTCTTTACCGTCAATCTGGAGTTTTTCCAAAATTCCAAGAATTAAGAGCGAAACTATACCCTGCGTAGGAGGAGGGAGGTTATAGAGCTCGCCTAGGTTGTGTAACAAACGCAACGGAGCTTTTCTAACCGGAGAATAATTTTCCAGGTCCGACTTTGTGATAGGTAGACCTAACATAACCATATCTTCAGCTATCTTTTCAGCCACTTCACCTTCATAAAAAGAAAGCAAGCCATTTTCTGCCAGGCTTTTCAATGTTGAGGCTAATTCTTTCTGATAAAACTTATCACCAACTTTAACATTATCTCCATTTGGCAAAAAAACTTTGGCGAAATGATGATCGGTGTTGTTCTCAGCTATAGCTTTAAACACTGCACCTATCTGAGTATTAGTTATTGGAAAACCATTTTCAGCGTATCTGATAGCATCGGATAGGAGGTAATGGACGGATTTTTTCGGGTAGCCGCATTCAGTTACGTAGTTGAGGACTTCTTGCCAGCCGCCTACTGTTCCCGCTACGGTTATGGCTGATTTGGGTCCTTTGTACGGTATTTTGTCAAGTCCTTTGAAAAATTCTTCTGTTGCTAAGCTTCCTGCAGCTCCACTAGCTTCTATGGCTATCGGGTCGTCATGGGGAGGCATGATGAGCCAGAACCCGTCGCCACCGATGCTGTTCATGTGGGGATACACCACGGCGATAGTTGCTGCTGCTCCGACCATAGCCTCCATAGCAGTTCCTCCATCCCTGAGAATTTTCACGGCGGTCTGAGTGGCGAGGTGATGAGGTGCCACAACCATGCCTTCGGGTGCTGTATTGGTCTCCATTGTGATCTAGCAACGATTTCTAAATGCGCTGACACCTTTGCAAAATATTCTGGAACAAAAGATAAAAGTAGATAAATAGGTATCTAATACTTAAACTTGATATAAGTATGTGATGGAGAGAGCGAATACGTAGTTAGCGATTAGATACATTTATATCAATATAAAATTGACCTCTAGCTCAAGGCAAGCAATTCTTATCATCTTTCTTTAAAATGGACGAATGAAGACTATTTCAGAACAACTTCTCCGAGAAACAAGCTGATCCCGCCAAACCCATAAATGGCTATAAAATCTGACGTGTGAGCGTTCATAATATAAATTCCAACGGCCCGATAGCTTATAAACCCGTTCCTCGTAAATAGACGGGGTTTATTTCAGAAATTACTCCAGTGGGAACGTGTGCCATAAAATGGTGTCGATACTTAAGTCGGTATCTCGTGAGTACAAAGCCTGCTGTAATGAATGGAAGACTTGGTCAAGTACGCAGGCAATGTTTGAATGGAGACGCAATTAAATTTTGTCTCAAATTAGAGTGAAAGGTTCTATTGCTAATGGATTAAATTTTAAGCCACAGTGTTAGTTTACATTGCAAAATACCTACCGATATTTCTGTTGAAAAAACCGTAGCGTAAGTAGGTGCTGATGAGCTGCAAAAATATACTTAGTGGTTATATACTTTATGAAGTGGCACAAAGTTAAATAATCGGCCACGTACGAGTCGGACTCGCACATGAAGGGTTCCGTACTGTATGGTAGCCCCCTTAAATATTTATTTTTTTAATTTAATTATTTATTATTGAATTGAATATACAACTAAACATTATATGAATATTTCAAGCATCTACCTGTTACCATTATTAATATTGAGCGAAAAACGTTTAAAAATTCAGGTTTGTTGTATGAAAGCCCCTCATAAATATTAACTTCATAATTTTTTTTGTATTTGTTGTTATAGCGGCAACAGAAATACATCATCTGTGAAAATTTCAGTTTTCTAGCTATAACGGTTCATGAAATATAGCCTGGTGACAGACAGACAGTAATAAGGATGATTCAGAATTCGTACAAAAATCTTTTCTATGTGTCATTTGTAGAATGCTTTTATGGTGCAGTTTTAAATCTAGCCTAAGCAAAGAATACGTTTTAAGTAGGAATTTTTCAGGCCTCTGAAAATCAGAAAATCTAATTTTAACTTACAAAAACACAGTAGGTAGGTAATATTTAAGTTTAATATTTAAACTTTAAATCGGCCAATTTGGACACAATCACGATGAAACCGTAACTTAGCGCAATGTGGCGGTTCATTCGATTTCAGAATTTTCGCTGAATGCCTGCCTATTAGTTAAGGATTCTTTGTTTTCAGTCGTGGTAACCCTTATGTCTACAGGAATAAGGGTTAGGTCTCAGGGCTTCTGCAGTAGGGTAAACGGCCCAATACTCGTGAATTTCTGAACTTCGGTGACTTTGCAGCTCTGTCATGCTGAAGGTAATTAACTTTGAGGTCTAAAAATTTTTGGAGAGGTCATACACTTATCATTCTGTACGTGGAATATATTATTATTATAATATAATAACAATAAGATCGATATAAATATTAAAATAGTAAAAAAGACCCATATGTCCCAATGCCCGTCACGTTTGAGGTAATTATCGTCAAAGTGACCCAAAAGTCGTGTTTTTTTTTTACTGAATTTGAACCTTATTCGCTATTAAATAGAGTCTAATTATTTTGTCCTCTAAATGATATTTGTATAATAATAAAACGCAATTTATTGTTTTATTATTTAATCAGGTATCTTGAATCAACAAAAAATTAATTATTTCAAAATTTACTTTGAGTAAAATACGTAAGGAATACGTTAGATCAGTCCCTTGTCCTATATCCAACAATAATCCGGTTATTAGGCACATGTGATACAATAAATAAACATTTTTACTAAAACAACATTATCATAATTATTTATATTAAAAACAGCTAAAAAAACTGTATGGTAGCGACACTCAAAAAAAAAATCTGAGATCTGGTGATCAATAATATGAAACGTTTTCACCCAATGAGTAAGCTCATTTTGAGAGGGGTAATATTGTTTTTATTGCACATAAATTATTTATAGGTTCTTAGAACACATAGTCTTGATTCTACGCGGATAGTCTATTCTTTATTGCAATGCTTCTCTAAGTGCCCGCCAAAATCAGTTTATAAACCTAAATCTACCTAACCTAAATCTAGGTACATTTTTGAGTATAATCTTAAACATAATAAATTAAATATATAATTCAACAGTCTTTTGCTACTATGGCCTATGACTTTTGTTTTACAAAACCTTAGGTTTCAGTTTCACTTTTATCATATTAAAAAATGTGGATTTCTTTTTTTCAAATGCTCTTCTTCTTCTTTTGTCAACACAGTAGGCGGTCCTATTGAGCAGTCGACCGGACTTCTGCCATTAATTTTATCAATCAAAGTCAATCTTGGTACGTAAAATTCTTTTGCAGCAGAAGAAGGAGGTATGCTGAAGTCGCGCCCTACTGGGGTCAACCATGATAAATATGTTCAGGCCCGAAATCGCTGCAATAAGGTGTGTAGGGATGCAATGCGTCGCTATGTTCATGCATCAGATGATGATGGGAATCCAGCTAAAGTCTGGAAATTTCTCAAGTCTGTGGGAATTGGCAAATCTCTCAATCAGACATTTCTGCTAACAATATTGACCTTAATGCCTTAAATTTATATTTCTCATCAGCTCCCATTATGTCGGATGTTGATAAAAGCTATACTCTACGTTATCTTGCTGCCATTATTCCTCCTGACTTTCCTCCTTTTGGGGGGTTAATCGTTTCACTGAATGTGGTGTTAGGAGGATTCTAATGTCGATATCCTCCAACGCGGTTGGCGGTGACAATGTGAGCCGGAACATGCTTTTGCCTATTTTAGACATCATCCTTCCTATCCTGTGTACCATTTTTAATAATTCCATCTCTTGTGGAATATTTCCTACAGCCTGGAAAGATGCACAGATTATACCACTACCAAAACAATCCAATCCCAAATCCTTTTCCAAATACCGACCTATCTCTATCCTTCCATTCTTATCCAAAGTTCTGGAGCGTCTTGTCCACAGACAGATGAACGATTACCTTAATGGACATGATCTCCACAATCCTTTCCAATCTGGTTTCCGTCCTGGGCATAGCACTGTGTCTGCGCTCATTAAGATCACCGACGACATACGCTTGGGTATGGATGACGGTAAGCTTACTGTCCTAACCCTGTTAGACTTCAGTGATGCTTTCAACACCGTTGACTACGACATTTTATTAGTATTATTGCGCTCTTCTAACATGTCTCCATCAGCAATCGACTGACTTCACAGTTATCTGTACGGACGCCGGCAGCGGGTTCGCCTTGGAGATACTTTTTCTTCCTGGTGTGACACTACTGCTGGTGTGCCACAAGGCGGCGTGCTATCTCCTCTTCTTTTTACTTTTTTCATTAATTCTATATCGCAACGGCTTACTTCTTCCCCTCATCTTTATACAGACGATCTCCAAATTTATTCGCAAGCTCGGCTAGATGATCTAGATTCAGCGATAGCTGCTATAAATTCTGATCTCTACCAAGTGACAGAGTGGAGCAGACCATTTGGCTTGAAGATCAACCCCGCAAAGTCACAAGTCATCATAATTGGCAGCTCTTATAATATTACAAGATAAATACAAGATAATATTACAAGAATCGACTGGTCCGAAATTCCTTGCGTAGAGTTCGATGGAGTCACTTTGCCATATAATAAATCTGTGAAAAACCTCGGTGTCATGTTTGATCGTACGCTATGCTGGGATATTCATATTAAAACAATCAGCTGCAAGTTGTTTGCTGCTGGTAGCTCTCTTAGACGGCTCCGAAACTTCCTGCCTACTGCTACCAAAGTTGCGCTCTTACAGTCTCTTCTTCTTCCTATTTTAGATTACGCTGACGCCAGCTTTTTAGATCTCACTGAAGTCCAACTTGATAAGCTTGAGCGTCTCCAAAATTATTGCATTAGGTCTATATTTGGGTTACGCAAATATGACCGCGTCTCTCATTTTCGTACTAAGCTCAAGTGGCTTCCAATTCGTCTTCGTCGGAATGCTCATATCCTTAATCTCCTTGATAATATCCTCTTCAATCCTTCTACTTCATGCTATCTTAAAGACTCTTTTCCTTCTGGCAAGATGCATTTTCCCTTCCCCTCCGATCCAAGGATAACCTTTCCCATAAGACCCCTACCGCACGGTGTGAAACTTTTTACGGACGGTCTTTTGCTTTTCAGGTAGTCCAGTTATGGAATGCCTTGCCCGTTACTGTCAGAAAAGCTTAATCACTCAACGTATTTAAAGATCAGGTTAAAAACCTGCTGAAATTGTCAATTCTTTAACTATTTAACTGTTGTTGTTGTCATTTATGTTGTTTTATGTAATTAGTAAATTGTAATGTATTAGTTTATTATTTAGTCATAGGTTTCTTTTATAATTTTAGTATGTATTGTTTTCTTTAATTTTAGGTATTTTAAGTATTTATATCAATTTTATTAGTATGTATGTTTATGATGTATAATCAAACTTATATTTTTAACTAATGCGCACCCTGTCCATTATTTATACGCTTTCTGTCTTCTCCATCCTAAGGTTGTCTGGCAGAAATCGCTATCAGCGATAAGGCCGCCCATTGTTACACTGTTTATTAGGGTTCCGTGCCCAAAGGGAAAAACAGGACCCTATTACTAAGACTTCGATGTCTTGTGTTCTGTCCGTCTGTCTGTCTGTCTGTCTGTCACCGGGCTGTATCCCATGAACCATGATAGCTAGGCAGCTGAAATTTTCACAGATGATGTATTTCGGTTGCCGCTATAACAACAAATACTAAAAACAAAATAAAATAAATATTTAAGGGGGCTCCCATACAACAAACCTGAATTTTTAGACATTTTTCGCTCTATATTAATAATGATACCAGGTAGATGCTTGAAATTTTCACAGAATATTAAGTTTTATATTCCCATCAATAATAAATTATAAAATTAAAATAAAATAAATATTTAAGGGGGGCTCCCATACAGTATGGAACCCTCCGTGTGCAAGTCCGACTCGTACTTGGCCGATTATGTATCTTTGTTTCTTCTTTTTGTTTATTTCTTGGTGTGCAATTAAGAGTTTATCTATCTATGCCTTTTGCAACAGCTTCCATAGCCTTTATCATAGCCTCTGTTGTGTATTTTCTCTCGGCCATGATGATCTGTAAATTTTCATTCAAGCAAACTGATGTACCTAATTAAATGTTGTCAATCAATGCTTAGGTATAAATTGCACATAAATTAAGAAACATCATAAATAAGTCTGATGCACATAACATTGTCATGAGAAACTTTTAGAGAAAACACGTGTGTCAGGTAGGGTTGATTTGTCCGGGTTCTGGACTCTAAAATCCGGGATTTTCACGCGACTTGTCCTGGTTGCCGAATTTTAGAGTTGGCATCCCTAGTGTCAGATCATGATATGTATGAGCTACGGGCATCCTTTTTTCTGGGTTAAACTAGAAAACTAAAAATCTTATTACGTCAAACGTTGATCACAAGGTGGCTCTGACGAATGTACCTACGAGTAGGTACGGTGCTCTGATTATAACTGTAAGAACAGACCAGATTCAAGCTGCTTCCGCAGGAATACACTAGATGAAATCTACTTCCGACTGGTTTTGGTATTGGAAATCTGTATCCAGCAGCAAACATTCGGACCTACGGCCTAAATCCTAAGACTTAGAAAAGATTTGCGCGTCCTATTCTAACACAAAGCTTGCTTTATACGTAACCGCCAAGTACCAAAATACAAACGAAAAGCTTGATAGATGATAAGACAAAAATATTCCGGCAAAATGCATTAAAACACAATAGGCGCGCGCATTTTGTAAACGTCAGTATAATTATTCATATCTAGATCAAAAATAGCTTATAAAATTATAAAAAAAGCCATAAAAAAATGTACCTTATGTCGTCTCCATTAAAGTTTAATTTAAAAAAAATAACGACATAAGGTGCACCTTTCAAAGTGAATATCAAGTGTGTCCCGCTAGCCGTTAATTTATTAATTATTATGACGAGCATTGGGACAAATCGGAGTTACGGCGCACCATTACCTGACACACGTTATTAAAAAATCTATGATTAAAGAAAGCACAATTTTATAGGTTATAATGTTAGAATATTAATCAAGCTTTAATCTCATTATAATTTCGCTTACAAAAACGAACAACTGATCCAGTAAACATTGAATCGAACACGGTAAGTCAGTCGTCAGGTTCAGGAGCTAAACTTTGCAAAAAACACAAAATTTCGGAGTGCTGCACTTTAGATAAACACTGCGCCTAGGCCATAACAGATTATGACTAAGAGTTTCCATTGAAATTGAAGCTAATATTACCGAGAATTTGTTGCCATAAAAAGTTTTGATGTAAGTTTAGGTATAATTTAGTAAAAGTCTTTTTATTAAATTTTAACGGGCATTGGGACATTGTCGACTTTGTGTACACTTACCCTAGATTACCCCTTCGTTCGCGCCGATGTATGTCCGATATTAATATGCCTTCGGGGTGTAATACTTTTCGCCCTGGCTTAGTGCTCACAGATTAGGAAGAAAATAAAGAGATAACTTTGCATTTTGCAAACTTAAAATCCCAACTAGTACATACTTAGCTGGTTTGGCGAATTTTGTTCAGTTTAGGTAATACCTACCTAAATGGAAAATTAAACTTCATAATTTTTTTTTCGAAATTTTAGGGTTCCGTACCCAAAGGGTAATAACGGGACCCTATTACCTACTCAATTTATTGGCCAAGTGAGCGACGAGTCTTTGTTTCAGGTCAGCGTTGTTTGGATGTTACTTCTCGAGGACTGGTCGTTTTTTTCAACCAATTTTGACCACCCACTCAGGTTTTATAAGTAGTAGAGTAGATATGTGCAAAAAGAGAACCGTCGTGGCGTTACGGTGAACTACCACGGATATACCTACTTGGTAGACGCGAGTACTGATGAAAACCGAATTAGTGTACCAAGTAGATATCAAACACTTTTAGTTGTACCTACTAGCAATGACATAGCAGTGTTGGCAGCGGAACAAACAAAATTAGTAAAATGGCACATGACCTCACCTACGACGCTTCTCTTTTTGCATAAACTCTATAAGTATAAATAGAAACGAAAGAAGTTCGCAACACAAATAAGCTCAATCCAGCTCAGGAGCTATTAGGGACTCGTTAAGTCTTGGCTAATTTTAAAGGTATTTAACTCAACCAAAGAATACTTTGAAAATCACAAAGTAATTGCCTTTGGCTTACCTAATTTAAAAAGTAATAAAATAATACCTACTCTTATTTGTCATTTTGCTTAAGATAATTTGATTCATTAGGTAATTAACTTTTATTTTTATAAGTGCATTATTGTACGCTCGAAATGGGCAAGCTGTTGGAACGATATGTCTCATTTATAACACCTTATTGTATGTACACAGCAACGCAAAAAAGTTTATTTCTATTTCTATTTCAGGGCTCAAGTACTCAGTGCTTGAAAACCATTGTCATAGCAAGCTGCCTGCTGCTTAACTTGTCCATCTATCGCTACTATAATCTGTGGTCTCGTTCCCAGCAAGACAGGATCGGGAAAGTAGCTTTATTTAATCTGTGGTAAGACTGGTGGGGGTTTTAATTTCGCACACATGTGGCCTGCGGACCTGCGGTCGGCACTCGGCTGTCGGCCATGCCAAAATGGATCCGCACAAGTGACGTGTATTGCTTGTTTTTATGTTTTAAATTATGTAGGTACTTATATAAACTAGGGATTCATTCTTCTAGGTAAGTAATTAATTTACAGGGCAAGCAGATGACCTCTATCTATTAAAACACTTTAAATAGGTACCTAAATATTTTTTATTTTATGTTAGTCGCCCACAAAATAAGGATAGTTGACAGGTATTTTAAACGAAAACGGGACTCACTCACGTGTTCGTATAGTCATAACACGACTATAGTTTCGGTCGCGTTTGGCGACCTTTCTCAAGTTGGCGAGTGCTAGCACGCGGAGCCGTCTCGCAATGCACTAATATCAATGATGTTAAATGATTCTTCAATGACTAATATGACTATACGAACACGTGAGTGAGTCCCGTTTTATATCGTTTAAAATGTGTGAAAACCACGTTTTCCATAGTAAAATAGTTGACAGGTATGTTGCAAACTCAGAAAAAAAACAGAATTCCAATTCTACAACTATTTATGCCGTAAATAAATAAATTAATTAAGCGCGCTAATAAAAATAAATTAATTAAGAATGCGAAGAAAGCTAGTGAGAGTTTTGGCAGGCGCTCTCAAAAATGTTCTAAGGTGGATGATAATTTCAACAGGCGTTAAACTAGTTACCCAGGTAGGTAGGTATTCGGAGTACGTACTCTCAAGTGAAATAATTTCAATTTGCCTACTTCGAAAGTAGCTTAGTAATGTACTACAAGTATACGACATAGCCCAGCGGATTATTAGCAAGTGAAATGGCAGTGGGCAGCGCATAAAAATATTTATAATATTAGGGAACATTACACACGGTCTCTGACCCCAAACTAAGCAAAGCCTGTCATATGGCTGCCAGAGACTGATATACTACATACTACCTACATATTTTAAATACCTACATACTTATATAGACAGTACCTAATAACACCCAATAAAGAACTGATAACTGATAAGTCGAAAAGTTGTTTATTGGAGATCAGTACCGGCAAGCGCAGCTTACCTATACATCACCCACAATGTGGAATTATATTATGATAGCCTCTTTAGACCCGCAGGACCGTGTTGGATGCAACCGCTTTCAAGCGGCCTTATTGGAGATGTGCGTATATGGGAGGCCTATGCCTAGCAGTGGACATCCTATGGCTGAAAAGACCACCAGTGGTGTGTGTAAAGTGTATTTATTATTTATCTACCAATAAAATTAATTATTAGAAAATACCACTATTGGTTACTGTCCTATTTTGGCGGCACGGTGATGGGTACTGTGAAACTGCGAGTCTTTCCAACCAATTCCCAAAAGGGAGGTTTTCAGTTTTGATATTTTTTGGTCGGTAGGAATGTCTCGAGACAGTCCTATAAATATTTAATTCATCTAGAGTGATCTCTAGTGTGTATCTACTAGTGAGTATACTTTGGTTGATATACTAAACTTTTGAAGCAGTTAAAAGCAGAAAATAATGAAAATTTCAGCGCCTTCAAAAGTCAAATAGCAAAAAATTCACTAAACCAACATATGTTACAAACTTAAAATGTTAATTTCAGGCTGACTTTTCTAGTTTAAAAAGTAATTGCCTGAAATTCTAGTAACCTTATGCTTCAAGATCTTGTTCCAGCAAATTGCAATTATTTAAAAAATATTATTTTGCAATATTAATGAGCCCTTAGCCCTCTGAGGGCTAAGTTGGAGTTTCTTGCTCGAACTCGATCGCGTTAACGTTTGATGTGATTTTTATGGAAATGGCACAGCGCCATCTTGTGTCACGTACAGAAAACTGACTAGCTAAGTGTAGGTATTTTTACGGTAATGTAACGAGCGCCAAACCGATCCAACACAAGCGCGGCAACGTCAGTGATTGGCTAACTCAAGCGTGTGTGTCAATGTGCTCGCATGTGTGCTCGGCGCGCTCGGTTAACGCGACGTAAAAGTAATTCGATTTGATTTGCAAAACTCCGACTTAGCCCTGAGTATCAAGTGGGAGTTTTGCAAATCACCTCTGTTTTTCGAAGTTTGCGTTCGCGTGTGACTCCATACATTTTGGTTAGTTCTTCCTCGTTTCCGCCAGGGGCGCTGTACAATATGTATAGAGCCATACGAAAACAGCTGCTAATACGTGTTAACCTGGACTAACTCGTCTGAGTTAGTCTAGAGTCCACATGCGAACATTTTATTTAATGTTGCATCTGGAGATAAAAATATTATCTGGAACACAGGCCTATTAAAACTCTGTCTATCTCTGTCTGGAAAATAAGATTAATGGCTACCCACACAATTAGGTATCTTGACGTTGCCCCGTGCCCGTGTATTTATTTAAAACACAAAGAAGAAGTAGAACCTTGATATATAACCTCTTATTATATAGTACTTACTACCTACTTTTTACTAGGGTTTCGTACCCAAAGGGTAAAAACGGGACACTATTACTACCTAAGACTCCGATGTCCGTCTGTCTGTCACCAGGCTGTATCTCATGAACCGTGATAGCTAGACAGCTGAAATGTTCACAGATCTGATTATGTATTTTTTTGCCGCTATAAAAACAAATACTAAACACAGAAAAAATATTTAAGTGGGGCTCCCATTCAAAAAAATAAACGTAATTTTTCAGGAGTTTTTTGCTCGCTATTAATAACGGCCAGAGGAATGAGGTTAAGGGGGCGGTACGAAACCTTTCGTACCGTTTTACGCGCACTTGGTCGATTTTTATACAAGCAATCAATCTTATCATCATAAATACCACTTTACTACCGTGACCTTACATACTAGATATTAGGTATTATTTTTTATCAAAGCCTTTCTTCATTCAAACAAATACATTCATAAACGAGTTTGATTAAAGTAACTCACGAGAATTTCGCTAAACAGTTTGATGCTATACTAATAATGTTGTGTAATTAACATTGGTTTATTGCATGATTAATAGGATATATGCCAATACTTATATAATAGCTGGCAGCTGTAAGCTGTAGATAATTAATACTGTAAACAACTTTAAGTTGCAAAGCTAATTAACGAACACTGCACCACATCACTCACAAAACAAAGCACTAGTCCTGAGTCGATCACGATTGATCGGGTCGTTTTGATTGGGTCGCGAGCCGCAGGTGAGTGATTCGATCGTTCATCCTGCGCCGACCCGATCACTAACTCGATCACTTACCGCAGGTCGGTCGCGCGGTTTGATTGACTCACACCCGTTATGATGAGTATTTGGCAAACTAATTTGGACTTTAAGCCTAATGAAATAGGATAGGTGCCTTTATCTTTGTAAGTATGAAGTCGTCAAATAGAATCGGGTCGATCAAACGACACGAACTGTGCGGATGCACCATCGGGTCGATCAAATGACACTAACTTAATAGACGCGCAATTGGGTCGATCAAACGACACAAACTTTACGATCGCGCAGTCAGCTCGATCAATTGATCGAGTCGATCAAATGATCGGGTTGTTTCACCCGGGTCGTTTCAGTTGTGGGTCGGTCGCGACCCGGGTGGTAAAAAACGATTGATCGACACAGTACTACAAAGCACATCACTATTACGTCAAAAAGTCTTGAAAAAAGTAAAAATAATCCGCACAAGTAAAAAAGTCGCAGTAAACCGGCGATTTGCGATAAAATGAGGATTCTCCTAAAATGTTCGGGTTAAGTTCACTGGAGCCGGGCGGTTGATCATGAGTACAGTGCGTGCCTAGCAAAAATAGATTTTGTAGAATTTATACCTATCGTGACGTGTTATCAGGACAAATAGAACTCTAACTGATAAACAGTTAAATATTGAAATTAACTACAGGCAGAATTGTTTTGTGAATTTCATAAAAACTCTGTAATGTTCAGATCGTTGTTCAGCTCTTTGATAACTGAGGCCAGCTGTCAAGAGGTGGGTAAGTTTTTATTAAAATAATAGGTTCTTATCAAAATTTACTAGTTAGTATGTCAGAAAAATGCCTAGGCTTTGTTGTTAAACGGATATTGAATTAGTTTGCAAATGCCCTTGAATCGTCCGTCCTTGAACCTGAAGGAAACGTCAGTTTGCGCCTATGCGCTTCCTTCCTGCTATCTAGCTAAGTCTAGTTCTAGTCTACACACACCAACAACTTCTCATACACTCACTAACAATTTCGCTAAACATTTGTCTTATTTACATCTTGTTAGATAACCAACCTAACCTTTTTGACCTTACTGAAAACATTTTGTTTTTCTGTTAACTACCAACTTTAACCGAACTAAACAATAACAAAAGAACATCTTTAGAATAGTTATGCATTTATATACATACCTGCTGAATTTATTGGATACTTTGAGCCGTAGACATGTCAGTCTCGTATAAATGATGGAAGCACAATAAGATAAGGTTTTGATATTGCTTAGGCACACAAGATAATATTTATCTGTTACGTCAGTGAGTATCAAGTCAGTTCAGCTCGAATCTTCGCTCCAAAATGACTACACGTCGGGTAATTCAACATTTTAAATAGTTACTTAACCTTAATGGCTGATAGTAGTAATTGTTTGAACAAAAAAGTGTCTCTCATAGTTATAAATGTTAATTTATGTTGTGCGATTAGTAAATGATTTAAAGTTCTGTGAGCATTTATTGTAATGTGATAACCGTTTGTGACTTTTCTTTCGAGTGGCACATAAAGTGAAGTTAATGTATTTATATCACCAGTGATTCCTCTGTGCAGTGATTCAATTTGTGTCTTGTGCCTACTGCAAATGGTTTGAAGTATCTTATATGTTATGTATCTTATCATGATTTGTGCCTACCACAATGTTATCCATTCCCTTTATTTGTCCCCTGTATATTTACATGTTTAATTGCATTGTTTTTGCAATTGGGAGGTCTTTATCAACCCATTTCATTGAGTGTTCTTTATGATTGTGTTGACAAAACAGACCTGCGTGCTAGCAACCTTCATTGCAATCTTGAAAGTGCAAGGCCGACATCACTGATACCAATATTATTTGCCTTACATTGAACTGTCCCACAGCTAAGTATAGGCCAAATCATACAAGTCGGAGGATGTGAAGTTCGCACTTTGGCAAAATTGGTGATTTCATATTCACTTATTGCCAAATACTATAGGCAGACTAGGTGGATGATAAAATAAAGATCATAGGAACGCACTGCATACAGGCCACTTCCAACCGGCATTATTGGAAATCCATACGGGAGGCCTATGTCCAGCAGTGGGAGTCCTACGACTGATGGATGTAGTGCCAAATAGGGGTTGACATAATTATTTTGATGCACATTTGTTGTTATATTTCACATAATTTCTGTATTATGTTGTTGCCACAAATGAAGAGTAAGCCAGAGATGAGAAACCATTGTCTTGTTCTCTTCTCCAAGAAGAAGGAAGAATTGTTGGCTATGAAGACGTATAAGTTTATGTTTGCTCAGTGTGAAAAGGATTCTCATAACCATTTTCAATTTAACAGCAAAAATCTTAAAACCAATTTTGTTTTAAATCTGTTTTTTATATTAATGGGTATAACATATTATTATTGTTTCAATGAGTTAGACACCAATCTCCAACTGCTCATCTGAGTCGGACACATTTGATTCCTCAGATTCAGTGCTATACTGCCTGCCTGGTCTTATTTTCTTGGTTGCTGATGAAGGTGGTATCATTGATAGTGCTCGTTTGGATCTTCCTCCATATGCACTTCCTATACACAAGTCTTCTGGTTTGTTCACTCCAATGATCTCTGCCCATTTTTGAGGTGAGGGAATAACTATTCCGCCCTCTTCATCACTCTCACTATTTCCATCTTGTGGTTCTCCTTGCTGTTTATCGACTTGTTTCCTGGCAGTCCACCACCATGCATTTGGTTGATGTGTCTTGTCAACAATCTACCATTCCACCGCACCAAAATCTGCACACCCCAATTCGTTTCTCCACCACTCCTTGTAACCAACGAGGTCTTACAGCTATCATAATGATGATGATTCTCAATACAACGGAAAAATAATAATTCATACAGAACCCTATCATAATATGATACAACATCAATTTTATAAAAATATAAGTTTATGTTCTCGAATGGAGACCAGATACCGGCAAACGCAGTGTAGAACAAGGTGGCCCAAGAAACTATTCAAGGCCGCAAGAGCAACTCTGGATGCAAGCCTCTTCCATCTGGTCTTATTGGAAATTCATAGAAGAGCCTATGTCCAACAGTCCTACAGCTGATATGATGATGAAATACTCTTACCATCAAAATACGTATTAATTCTAATTAATCAAAATAATGTGTTTGTTTATCATCATCACCATCCCATAAGTTGTCCACTGCTGACTATGACCATGTAGAATTAATGTAAGTTCGTAAAGGCCAGGTGGGTAGCCCTGATGTCAGAGTTATAAGCCGCCTGAAGGCTTCTGGCATGATTAAACATTTAATACAATTGGGGCCTACAATAACGAATCATCCGAGCTACGGTAGTGCTCAGTTGTAAATGCCACCCGCGGTCACCGGAGTCACAAGAACGCACTGGAAGCAGGCTTCTTCTAATCAGCCTTACTGAAAATCCATAGAGGAGACCTATGTCCAGCTGTGGAAATCCTACGGTTGATGGATAGATGGATGGACCAGTTATCAGTCCAAGATTATCATTGAAGGTTATGGAAATAGAAATCCAGTCTATGAAAAATAAATCTTTTAAATATTCATAGTTCTTTGTAAGTAGTTTTTTTGATCTTTATGTTATAAATTGTTATGACAATTATTGACATGGAATGTAATTTAATTAAGTTGAGTGGCCATGGATGCACTAAAAAATAGATCAGTATGCTGAGTGTGAGTGTGAGTTTTGTCGTAAACATGACGCGAGCGCGTACCTAAGCATGTAATTTGAATAAAGAAATGTACAGCGCCGCTAGCGGCGCGTTTTTGAACTGTACTGTCTTCATACAGAAGTCACTCATATTTTTAACTGACTTTCAAAAAGGAGGAGGTTCTATGTTTGTCTGTATGTATTTTTTGTGTAAGCTCATCGATAATATCGCCAATTGTGAACAGAATCAAAAAATTCTTTTTTAGTTCTAAACCGTATACTTACTCCTGAGGTGGTCCCATTTAAATTTTGCAGAAATCGGATGAGACGTTTTTGAAAAATCAATAATGTAAACAATTCGAGCGAAATATTCGAATTTTGTACACGATGGAAGGGGAATTGTTCGGGAAAAATATTTATAAGAATAAAGTATGTACATATACTTTATGTATACCTAGTAAGCTGTCTGCCATTTTAGGGAACAAACTACAATACAATTTATTACCTATATAATTTCACATGTAAATAGAGTTCAAATTTTAATGATAACATACTGTTTTGGAAAGCATGACACTAGGCCCAATTTTAAAGGCGCCATCGTAAATTTAAGACGTAAAATATTGTTCTCTCTATCAATTGCATATAGTGAAAAAGAAACAGGAATAGTCTAAATTGCTATTATAATTAGGATAGCGCCTTTAAAATTGGGCCTACCATTGTGGCATCTCTGGTCTGTAATATGATCCAGTTGCTTTTTGTGTAGTAGTAAGTTCAACCCACTTCCGAAAATGGAGAAGAAATACAATATAATTATTTATTTATTTTTCATGTACTTACCTGAAGTCTCTGCTATTTGGGGGTCAATTCAATTCTTTGTGCTTCATTTTACAATCTACTAGCGACCCGCCCCGGCTTCGCACAGGTATACATATAAACATTCCTCTTGAATCACTCCGCATCAAAATACATTGCGTAGTTTTAAAGATATACTCGTAACTATACATGGGGACAGACAGCGGCAAGCGACTTTGTTTTATACTATTTAGTGATATGGAAGCAATGTGGTCTCATTGTCCCATAAAAATTAAAATTAAGTACTTGAATTAGTTTTGAAGCAGTTCCAGATTGATTGACAGAAATTGATGAAAATTGCATACGAAAATCGAATAGTGAAAAATCGCGACTTTCGCTGATACAAAATTAAAAGATAACTTTTCGTCAAGCGCTTACTTATTCGCGATAAATAAAAAAAAATGGTTTTGTCCAAAAGAGCTTGTAGTCGATCATAGCAATAGGGAATTTTACTATGGACGAGAAAAAATCTGTAAATGTATTTTTGAGATAGCTTAGGCAAAAAGCAATCGGAAAATATTAGTTTTAGATCACAAAACATCAAAATAAATTTTAAAAATCAATACAAAATATTCCGTTTTTTTAATCTGTACATAAAATAGGCGCAGCTATGTGATGACGTCATGATGCTATGTAAACATTGAAAACTATAGAATGTCAGTGTCAATGTCAGCTGTCAAAGACACTGTCGTGAGAAATATTGCGCATTGTTTACATAGCATCGTGACGTCATTCGTAATCACAGAGTAAAATATTGACATCAATCGTTTTCGTAAATTACGCGCGAAATTTTGAAACTGTAAAATTAAAATGCAGTTTTAAAGCACTTAAAGCCTGAATTTCTTTTTTTGTTTTTTTTTAGTGGTTTATTAGCCCCACAGAATCTAATTGAGATACTTTTCAAAAATGACTATAATACCCTATTAGAGTAGCCCTGTTTCTTTTTCACTATATTTTTGATAGAGAGAAGCCTCGGAGTTCGGTACACACTTGGTACACAACAGTCTCAGGGGCGCGCCGTATTGACGAACGAACGTGTGTGTTTGTAATCTGTAAGCGTGCGATTTACCTAGGGCGGGCAGCCCTAGCGCATGTTACGTACTGCGTGGCCACACAGGGCTGTAGGTATTTATTTTAAGGACAGGGCTGTCCCAATACTGCATAGATAGCATTACCGTGGTAGTTCCAGTTTTTTGGACGTTAGGTACTTACATAAAATGTCAAGTTATCCATGTCGTTGTTTATTAGTAGTTTCATGAGTTGTGTAGATCAACTACATTGTAGGTCAGGATTCAGTTTTACAACCTTTTTCCGGATCGCCTTCTTTCTTACATCCATGCAAATGTCATAAAAATAAAGTAATATTTCAAAACATTTCAAAATGGCTTAAATTCACAAGTATGTTTTTTCAACAATAAAAAAAATATTATTAATAAAATTCTACGTGTTTGTGCCACGAGATTAGTGTATAATAAATCAATGTGTTTGTGTGATGTTTCGGAAAAAAATAAAAGTAGTATGTTCTTTTTAACAGCTTTAAATATGTTTAACAACATATCTGCTACTAAACGGATTTTTAAAATAGTCTGTAAGGAAGGCCTATGTCCAGCGGTGGTCACGATGTCTGACAATGGTACTTATAGCTAGTTCCGAAGTCTCTTAAGGTAAATAAATATATCGATAAATAAGATTGCTGATAGAGTACTTTAATACTAACTAGCGACCCGCCCCGGCTTCGCACAAGTGTATTATGCATATAAACCTTCCTCTTGAATTACTCTATCTAAAAAAAACCGCATCAAAATCCGTAGCGTAGTTTTAGAGATATAAGCAAACATGGGGACAGACAGCGGGAAGCGACTTTGTTTTATACTATTTAGTGATTAGTGATATGGCTAGCCGTCATGATCTAGTTATACTTTTATTTTGATTATTTCTTGCACAGCAAATATTTGATTTGTTGTTGTCGTTGTTCGCCACTTCAGCCATAGAATGTCCTTTGTTGAGCATAGGCTTCCCCTATAGAACTCCAATAACACCGGTCAGAAGGGGCTAGCATACAGCGCGATCCTTGTGGATGGACCACGTACGTATGTGATCCATCCACAAGCTCACTAAGTCCACTCAAATACCATATAATAAATTTGAACCCCATCGGTAATCAGTCATCCGTGATATGTGCTCTGCCCACTGCAATTACAACTTGCCATTCAGCTGGGCTATGTCGGTAACATTGGTTATTTTGCTTCGAGCAAATATTTACAGAGCCACAGTCCCTAAGTGAAAGTAGTAAAAACATGTCCGATCGCCGTCATACATACCGATATCGATATTTACTTTATCACAATGACCCGTTTTTTTCGAATGTCGACGTTATGTCACCTAATTAGCGCTTGTAACCGAGCACTTTGGCATCGCGTGGCGTTGTGGTCGGCTTGCAATCGCCTTACGGCTAACTGAAAAGCATGCCCACTACTTAGCTTGGGCAGGGTTTTAGCTCGGACACTTTCTTTGCACGATTGTGATCCTGTAGATAATTTGCGCGATGTTATTTTGCAGATCTCATTTCTGATCATTTATTTGTTGTGACTTCTGTCTAAAATTTCTAATAATACTCACAGGAACCAATCAGTTCTATGTAGATCTCTTGATGTATGCTCTACATTGACTGAAACGTTGTGATTTCACACAGTAAGAAAATCACGTAAATCATTTTGCAATCGGCGGGGATATTGCGCAACTTACGATAAAACTTGAGGTGAAAACCTCCTTCTCATTTTAGATGACGATTGGACTCTTCTCTTTTTAACCGACTTCCAAAAAGGAGGAGGTTCTATGTTCGTGTGTATGTATTTTTTTTGTGTATGTTCATCGATAATTTCGCCAATTGTGAACCGAATCGTAAAATTCTTTTTTTAGTTTGAAAGGGTATACTCCCGAGGTGGTCCCATTAAAATTTTACAGAAATCGTCTTAACCGTTTTTGAAAAAAACAACAATAATGTAAGCAATTCGAGCGAAATATTGGAGTTTTGTACACGATGAACATCGATGTTTTCGCCAATTGTGAACCGAGTTGAAAAAATATTTTTAGTTCGAAAGGGTATACTCCCGAGATAGTCTTAATCAAATTTTACTGAAATCGGCTGAGCCGTTTTTGATAAATCAAGAATAATGTAAACAATTCGAGCGAAATATTCGAATTTTGTACACGATGAAAGGCGGTTTTGCCATTTTTTGTGAAAAATAATTATTTCATGTCGATTAAACTGAAAATTTAATAATCGTATGCTTGAACGTAAGAACTAAATCGCTACCTAACCCACGTCTTCGAAGAACTTCAAAAGAATAAAGTCTTAATGAACTAAGTTAAAATCGTGCTTAAACATCTTACATAACTATTAAACAACGTATTATTATCAACTGTAGATAGATAAAAGACGCCATCCAATGCTATTGATAGCTTATCAAATAAGGGTCGACAGACACTAGCGTTGCGAGGTACCTATCGCAACGTTACCCAAAAAAAAAAAAACGCCAAAAATGGCATAACAATTCAAATTCGAATAGTTCGCACAAAACAATATGTCACCGATGTAGTACTAATTTTCACATTATTATAGATAATCAAAAACGACAGCCGATTTCGATAAAATTTAAACGGGACCACCTCTGAAATATAATGGTCTACCATACAAAAAAATCGGCCAAGTACGAGTCGGACTCGCGCACGGAGGGTTCCTTACTGTATGGGAGCCCCCCTTAAATATTTATTTTATATTAATTTTATTATTAAATATTGAAGTGAATATAAAAATAAATACCTATTCTGTGAAAATTTCAAGCATCTACCTGTTTCCATTATTAATATAGAGCGAAAAACGTCTAAAAAATCAGGTTTATTGTATGGAAGCCCCCCTTAAATATTTATTTTCTTTTCTTTTTAGTATTTTTTGTTATAGCGGCAACAGAAATACATCATCTGTGAAATTTCAGCTGCCTAGCTATCGTGGTTCATGAGATACAGCCCGGTGACAGACAGACAGACAGACATCGAAGTCTTAGTAATCGGGTCCCGTTTTTCCCTTTGGGTACGGAACCCTAAAAAAGATCACCAAAATCGGTTTATAATTGACGGAGTAATCGCATAAACTAAAAACAAAAAAAAAACATACAGTGAATTGTAAACCATCTTTTTTAAAGTCTGTTAAATATATAAAAACGTTACATATAAAAGCTCTACATTTTTGAGAAGAATGCTGACTGTGCAGTTACTATTATTTTATCTGTCACTCTCAGATGTTGTGAAAAACGTTTAGCTTGTCCGTGCAAATACTTGTCTTGTTCTCAAAATAATAACAGATCGACACAAGTTTGAAGTCGTAAATTGAATATCCTAGGACCTAGGTAGACTAATAGGCGCTTCATAATAATTATCAGGGATACCTAGGCCCTAATAGGCGCTTCATAATAATTATCAGGGATACCTAGGCCCTAATAGGCGCTTCATAATAATTATCAGGAATACGTAGGCCCCAAGATTGGGGTGCTTTACTGTACCCAGTTAGATTAAATTAAATAGCGTCCGGATAATAACGTATTATGTGACAATAAATAGTTTTGAATTTTGGTTGGTGTGCGTCGACCCTTATTCAGTTATAACTATAATAATAGGTATTATGTACATTTTATGGCATGATGGAGTTTGCTGACCATGCCCGCTAAATATTACATAAGTGAAGTCGTCCAAAGATAATAGGGTTATTAGTTTGACCATGGCTTTGATAACTTTAACATGTGCCTAGTTATTTTTCTTGTAAAGACGTGAGATTCGTGCTAGTGAAATAGTGTTTATGTGCAATATTAAGCTTGAAATATCGTCAAAATGAATAATATTATGAAGGTAACGAAAATATTTTAGTTGCTCCCTAGCCCCTAACCAATCATCCATGTAATTTGAACAAAAGTTTACTATACATACTTTATCGACTTGGCATTTTTTTCTTTACTTCTATTTTCCTTGTCAGGGGTGCGTTTACGCACTCCAGACTAAGATAAAAATTAACCTAGTTAAGTCTATGTCACCTGTTCAGGGCATCCGTCGGAAGAAAAAAACCTCCTGGCTAAACATTAATCTGCCCCGTTCACGCACTCCCACCGATATAATTTTTCTCCTGATTAGGCTAAGTTTTATCGAGGTTTTTAGGTAGATAAATTTTATCTAGTCTCTGATTGGTCAGCTAGTTGTCATAGAATTGAATTTGACACATCGTTCAAGAGTGTGATTGGTTTGTAATAGATTTGAGTGCTATGATTGGTCTATCTATGACGCCGTTCACGGAAGCACCTCAAAATATTTTTTATCCAGCATAAAAAATATCTGGAGTGCGTAAACGCACCCCTGAATTGTATATTTGTATCCACTTCTGTTTTTTCTCGCCTAAGTTACTGAACATTTTAACCCCTTTTTTTACGCATATGTCCGCGTTCGACCACTGCCTGGCCTGATAGTAAGCGACGTTGTGGTGGGAGATGCACGCAGACTTAAAAGATACCTATTCATTCTAACTTTATCTCTCGGAGAAACAGGAAAACCGGCAGACTGTTCCCTTCCCTGACTGTATGAATCAGAAATGAATCAAAATAATAATAATAATGATTTACTAAATTTGCAGAAAATAACAATATATCAAGTAATGATCAATATGGTTTTAGGAAAAATAGCAACACTTCCTTAGCGGTTTTTCCACTTGTAAAATGTATAACAGAAAGCTTAGACAATAAAATACCTGTATCTTAATATTTATGGACATAAGCAAAGTATTAGATTTTGTAAACATAAAAGATTGCTGTCAAAAATGTATAAATATGGGATCAGAGGGGAGCTCATGATCAGATCTAGACAAGCGGCAGAGTGTCCAGCCAAGTTTAAAATCTTATACATCTGATAGAACTCAATGTGTTGAAATTTCAAAATATAAAGAAGACAGTAAGTAAATCTGTGAAATCATGTACATACGAGTATCTTGTGCACAATCATGGGGTGCCTCAAGGAAGCATAATGGGTACATTGCTATTTTTGTTTTAGAACAATGACGTTCCCAATGCCATAAAAGAAAAAAACCATTTTGTTTGCAGATGACACTACTATTATAACAACAGGTAGAGATAAATCTACGTTTGAACAGCAAGCAAATGCAGTATTATTTGAAGCTGTAAAATGGCTGCCTATCTGCAAACAATCTTAAGGGTAACATAAGTAAAACTAAAGTTATGCAGTTCTCAACTACACAAGGACAACCTGGTGTACTTGATATAAGTACTTTATAAATTAACCACCTTGTATGTACTTGAAACTAATGAATAAATGATTATGAATTATAAAAAATCTACAGACTCACAACCCTGCAGTGGTGCTCCATATTATGCTACTAGCGCCCCGGCTTCGCACAGGTGTATTATTCATATGTATAAACCTTCCTCTTAATCTTTCTCTATCTATTAAAAAAAACGCATGAAAATCCGTTGCGTAGTTTTAAAGATATAATTATACATGGGGACAGACAGCGGGATGCGACTTTGTTTTATACTATGTATTGATGAAGTTTTCTTGCGACTAACTTTTCCTCACCTATTAGCCGATCAACTACCACCACACATCACGAGTAATATTATGTAAGTACATTATTATACATTTCTTATGAGTGTATTATTTGCTTTCAGGGGGCCGGTTATTTAAAAAGGGCTGATACAGACAAACTTCATGAGATATTTCTGAAGTTTGCCACCGTCGAGAAGAACGGCGAGAAGTGCATCACTAGCGAAGATTTTGTCAGGAAGTTTCTCGGACTATTCGACGAAGGTATTACCAATATTAATAAACTCCAAGTAGCGAGCCATGGAGAGAGCTATGCTCGGAGTCTCTCTGCGAGATCGAATCAAGAATGAGGAGATACGTAGAAGAACCAACATAGCCCAGCGGATTGGCAAATTGAAGTAGCAATGGGCAGGGCACATAGCGCGGAGGATTGATGACCGATGGGGTCGAAAGGTTCTCGAGTGGAGGCCACGCACCGGCAAGCGCAGCGTAGGACATCCACCAACAAGGTGGACGGATGACCTCATTAAGTCCGCAGGATCGCGCTGGATGCAAGCCGCTACCAACCGGTCTTATTGGAGATCTATAGGGGAGGCCTATGTCCAGCAGTGGACGTCCTATGGCTGAAGGATGGATGATGACCAATATTTCTGTACTGCATAGTTAACAATTAGGCACGAATGGCGAGAGGGCAATATTCATCACGCTGACCCAGCGCAGGTGGATTCACATACGTTACCCAATTTCTGGAACGAACGTATGCAGATTTCCTCATGATGTTTTCCAGCTAGTAGTCTAAAAAGCCGTACAAAAATTCCCAATAACTCATTGGTACGAGATTTGAATCAACGACGTTACGATTCCAAGGTGAATTGGGAGACAATCGGCCACAACGGTGTCACGGATATTTCTACTTTAAAAAATATGAATAGGCCTATTCATATTGAAATTATAATTAAAATCATTTCAATATGAATAGGCGTAATAGCCTGGCTCGTTTCCTCAGGTCTAGCTTGTCAGGTGAAATACAGGTCGCGGCATATAAGTCTGGTACTGAGCGAAGTGTGGAGGGGATGGCTGCGCATAAATTTGGTATGGCGGTCAACATGCACAGCCATCCCCTCCACAGTACCCTCAGCGCTAGACTTATGTGCCGCTACTTGTACCATACTTACGGCTGTATGCAACCGCCACGGAACCAAACGTTAAGATGAAACGCTAGAGGCAGCGCGCGAAAATAATTTTTTTTTCGGGTTTTTGCAATGTATTACTTAACTACTTCACCTAGGATTTACAAAACACGACACGTTAACACGACTTATTTACTGTCGCAAAAACAGTTTTCGTAAATGCAAGGTGAGTAGTCTAGCAACCGCTAAAAACCCAAAAAAAAAAAGAATTTCGCGCGCTGTCTCTAGCGCTTCACCTTAATGTGTGTTTTTTCTAGCAAGATAAAGTTTCTCACCAGCGCTTAACTTCCAGATGACTACAACAAGGAATCGGTCAAGCTCATCGCGGGCATCGTGGACATGGACAAAAATGGCTACATCTCGTTCTCGGAGTTCCAGGCCTTCGAGGGGCTGCTGTGCGTGCCCGACGCGCTCTACAAGACCGCCTTCCAACTCTTCGATACTAACGGCAACGGCTTTGTCGCGTTTGGTAAGACTTATAAGACATCCAGCTTTCAGCAGATAGATTCATCGCATTATTGAAGGTCCAGGTCTTTAAGGAGCTCTATAATAGAGCCTTCCAGCTGTTCGATACCAACGGCAATAGCTTTGTCGCGTTTGGTAAGCCTCATGAGACATCCAGCTGTGAGAGCCTTCGAAAGGCTGCTGTGCGTGCCCGACGCGCTCGCGTGAAACGATTTTAAAAAGCTTTTTTTATTTTGAAAGGGCGCGGTATACTCCCGAGGTGCTGTACCAGCCTTTTTAATAGTCCACTGCAGGACGCAGGCCAACCCACGGGAGGTGATTGGGCTATATCCACCACGCTGGCCCAGTGCGGGTTGGTGGATTCACATACGCCATCAAATTTCTTCTACGAATGTATGCAGGTTGCCTCACGATGTTTTCCTTCACCGAAAAGCCAGTGGTGTGAAATTCCGTACAAACATTCCAAGGAATTCATTGCCACGGGACCGGGTTTTGAACTCACGACACACGAAAAAATTCTCGAAAAAAATTTTCTGATTAAAATTTTATCGGAATCGACTGAGCCGTTTTTGAAAAATCAACTATAATGCAAAAATTACTACACATCGATTCGTGCTATTTAAATTCTGTACACGGTGGAAGTCGGTTTATGCCATTTTAGGCGAAAAATAATTATAAAAATTGATGAGAATATCTGTCTTTAATAATCTCACAGTATTTTTTTCCGTAATAGCGCTTTCTGATCATTATTATCTGCCTACTTCCATCAAATTTCAATATAGCCGGTGCAAAAACATTAATGGTATGAAAATCACGTTTCATTATATTTTCTGCACGCCGCACTATAAACATGTCTTTACATAATCGCCGAAACGTCATTTAGAGACAATAAAGAATGTCGAGATATCTATTCTCGTGTCATTAGTCACAATGTTGTCAAAAACATGATAAGAAATATTTATCTACCGTGATATTTAACTGCTTTCTCATTTTCCACTTTCTGAAATAATTGGTATGTACCTAGTTAGTGATTTGGCAATTTGGGCATCTCTCAAAATAGGAGGTCCTCCCACAAGGTGGACGGGTGACCTCATCAAAACCGCAAGGTCGCGCTGGATGCAATTAGCTTATTGGATCTTATTGGAGGTCTATTGGGCAAAGCTTTATAAATCAGAAGTGGACGTCCTATGGCTAAAATGTGTCGACTTGATCAGTTTCTCTCATCCACCTCTTTATTAAAAGACCATCGATAGCGGATTAGTGAAATTACAGTGGGCAGGGCACACAGGAACGTAGGACTGGTCGAACTTACGGGGTCGAAAAGATCATGGTCCTTGGCAAGCGCAGCGTTGGACGTCCATTCACACAGTGGATTGACGACTTCATCAAGACCGCTGTATCGCACAGGATGCAAGCCGCTTCCGCCTCGGTCTAGTAGTTGGAAATATAATATTAGGAAAAGCGTATAAAATATCCATTTCAACATTACACTCTACAGACACTGGGGTTCGCCCTCTTTGTACATTAATACATTTTTTTCAAAACTTGAAAGACAGCTTAGAAAAACTGCACCAGTCTATTTACCTTCAAATTCTTAACTCATGATAAAAGTAAATGGTCCTTTCCAGACGAGTTCGCGGAAGTCATGCGCAAAACGGCTCTGTACAAGAAGCTGCCCTTCAACATGGAGAGCACATTCATCCGGCTTTACTTCGGCGCGGACAAGAAACGGCTAGTCACCTACCCCGAGTTCAGCCAGTTCCTGCACGACTTCCATGAGGAGTACGGGGTCGAGGCCTTCAAGAAGTTCGACAAGGTACATTTATATATTGTTCATATGTTTATGTCAGTTTGCGTGTCGAAGCTTGCCGCATCTTAACTGAAAAGCCTAGAACACAGGTGTAAAGTAACGTGCTTGGCAATTTTCTTACAGGCTTCTTTACTTATACCAAGCTCAAGTTCGATCGTGTTTGGAGTATTGCAACCACCTTTTTGATGGATCAGCTAAATACAAGCTCGAAGCTTTAGATTCGATTGAACGTCGTGTCGTGCGGATAATCGGGGATAGTAAACTTGTCGCTTCCAAGCTGAAAGGCCTGGAACACTGGCGTAAAGTAGCGTGTTTGGCAATTTTCTAAAGGCTCCATTTCGGCGAGTGTGCGCTCTAACTCCACGGCCTGATTCCTTCATCTCTTTTTCACAGCAGAAAAAGCCGGAAGTCGCATAAATACCATCCCTAATTCCCTACATAGTCGACGTACCACCCGCTCGTACTAAGCGATTCGCTTCTTCCTTCATAATGCGGACCGCCAGGGATAGGAATGCCTCCGTCATTGTTTACTGACAATTACAATTTGGATATCTTCAAGTCAAGAGTGAATAGGTATCTTCTAGGTCTACATACTTTATCTTCGGCTACAACTTCGCTTTCCATCAGGCGAGTTGGCGGCCAAATGTAGCCCTATTCCCTGACCCTTTTGTAACAGAACAAGCGAGAAATTGCATATTAAGTACCATCGCTACATAGTCGATATATCACCTGCTTGTACTGAGTAATTCGCTTCATCATAATTCCTCATCAGGCGAGTTGGTGGCAAACTGTAGTCTATTATGTATAAAAAGGCGCAAAGTATATGGATGTAATTTATTACACTTTTACGATATTATTTTTACCCATATGCGCAAATGATGTATTGGATATTATGTTCAGGATGGCACGGGCTTCATCAGTGTGGGCGACTTCAGGGACATCATGCTCACGGTCAAAAACCATCTACTCACGAAGGATTTGAAGAACAAAGTTATCAATGTAAGTTTCTGCTACGTATTTAATTTTAGTGTAATATCTAGACACGCGGCAGCGTGTCCAGCTGTCAGCGTGTGAGCTGTTTTGCTCAGTCAGTTATTGATATATTAACGTTTAAAAACTCGTGTTTCATTGACTGATTCACTCACTGACTTATTGATCAAAAACCTAACCCACTTCCAGATGACCTAGAATCTTGATATTTGGCACCAAGGTAGACTATCGGGCATAAATAAAGGAAAATATCTAAAAACTGAAAATTATTGATAATTAGTACTATTAACAAAGTAATTGTAAAATTTACCTAACCAATACAATAATAAATGGCGGTAGCGTCGCGACCCGCGAGGCACTGAGATTTTCGATAGATGAACCATGCCATTTGTGATAGTAATATAATAAATACTAGATAACTTTTTCAGAGATAAGTGTACTATGATAATCATGATGTAACTAATAATTATTTCTAAACAAAAAGTTATGATATCTCATCAAAAACATAAATGTGAAATGGGAGCCAAAGTGTCGCCACCAAAAGAATTGAGATCTAACACGGGGGCCAAGTGTTCTGTAGAAAATCCTAAAGTAGCTACAAGAATATACCTACAACATTTAAAAGAAATTTACTTATGTAATTCAAGCTCAAGATTTGATTTAGCTAGTTTACACGTACAGACAAATGCTTATTTGAACTGTACTTATTCTTAAACTAGCCAAGTCAAATCACGAACTTGAATTACATAAGTAAATCCCTTTAGAATGTTGTAGGTATGATCTTGTAGCTTAAACTTTAGGATTTTCTACAGAACACTTGGCCCCCGTGTTAGATCTCAATTCTTTTGGTGGTGACACTTTGGCTCCCATTTCACATTTATGTTTTTGATGATCGTACTTACTGTACATGGGGTTTTAAGTTATTATACGGACTGTTGTAAACCACCTGCTGACTAGGAACAAACTTATGAAATAGCAATCAATATAATCAAAAAATGGCAAAACCCACTTCCATCGTGTACAAAATTCAAATACTTCGCTCGAATCGATGTATACCATTTTTACATTATTGTTGATTTTTCAAAAACGGCTCAGCTGATTTCGATAAAATTTTAATGGGACCATTTCGGGACATTCCCTCAAACGAATTTTTTTTTAAATCGGTTCACGATTTTCGATAATATCGATGAACATACACAAAAAAATACATACAGACAAACATAGATCCTCCTCCTTTTTGGAAGTCGGTTAACATAGTTATCATCTCTTTTAGTTTGATCGTTTTCATTATTATGTTTGTAGCGCTCATAACGTTGTCTGACTAGGCGTTTCTTAGCGATCATCGAAATAGCCACATTCAGCACGGTCAGTCCTCGGATGGGTGACCGCGGGTGGCATTTTATAACTAAGAATTGACGTAGTTTGGATGACATTGATTGTGGTTCTCGAATGTTTCACCTATTTAGCCACATCAAAGGCCTTTTTTCATTGGAGTGTCCGGTACTCAAGCGAACCTGGCAAATTAATCTCTGTCTTAGAATTAATAAAATGTAAAAGTGAATGAACTTAATTTTAATTCACAGAGATCTCAGAAGGATAATATGCGTGACTCATGTTTATTCAATTTTTAATATTATTTTTTGATTTTGTATTGTATAGTTTATGCTTTCTTTTTTCCGTTGATTTTTTATTTTATTTTAATATTGTGAGCCAATGTAATTGATTCAGGTCGTTTTACCTCAATAAAGAAATTTGTATTTGTATTTGTAATATGGTGAATAAGGGTAGATATAATCTGAAAAAGATGCATTGATTAATAACGCCACGAGTTAAAAAAAGTCATGAAAGATAATTTCGATTCAGTGGGTGATCCAAGTTTTTTTAGTACCAGCCATTTTAATAGTCCACTGCAGGACGTAGGCCTACCCACGAAGGGTGATTGGGCCATATCCACCACGCTGGCCTAGTGCGGGTTGTTGGCAGTTTTGACAGCCGTAGTCTAAAACTTCATCATCTGACATCCGCGTTAGGATTCTATTAGTTTTATTCTGTTTTTATCTCCCCAGGCGTCAGGCTTCAAAGGTGAGCGCAAGATCAGCTTTCCCTACTACATGGCCTTCAACTCCCTCCTGAACAACATGGAGCTCATCAAGCGCGTCTACCTCAACGCCACCAACGGCGTCCGCACGCAAGAAGTCACTAAGGAGGAGTTCCTCCACTCAGCACAGATGATGAGCCAGATCACTCCGCTAGAAGTTGATATTCTCTTCACGCTGGCTGATCAATTACACGCCACTAACGGGTAAGTTCGTTTTCAGATCCCACTTCTGATTCAATATCACACATGATAACCCTCTCCATAGCATTTTAGGCCACTTAAAGCTTACTCATCACTAGTAACACATGTGATCTATAATGTCGATTTGGGATACTAAGAAATGCCGGACAAAAATACTTTCCTAAGCCACTTTAAGAATAAGAATAGGAATAATTTTATTTTGTTACCATAATGTTGTTCCTTAAGCTAAAGTACTTAAATAAACTAGATTATGTATTACTAAAGAGATTTAAATACATGCATTACTTAAAATTTATTATAAATTAATGAAATTAAAATTGAATTGTATTAGGTAGGTACATATTTTAGGGTTAGTTAAATATTAATCAAATAGGGTAAGTTACATATTATAAAAGTATTTATAATTAAGTAAACATTTTATATTTAATAATTTTTAGCCAGTTGTGAAGCACTAGCTTTGTACTAGCTACTTTGTACTTTACATTCTGTTTGCGTTGGTCTATCAGTTACATCTCACCAATGGGTTCTTATTTGAGTCTCCTCATAATGTCATCTTAAAAAGTGTCGTAGAATAGTCCTCTCTCTAGCAAAACATCCTGGTCAAAAATTTCGACTTGAGGCACTAAGAAATGTCGAAAAAAAAGACGTTCCTAAGCCAATTTGTAGCCAATTTGTTTGCGTTAGCCGCTATTTTGTTACTAACCTCTGTTACTTACAAGATAAAGTTAGTTACGAGTATCACAGTGACCACGTTTCTGTTCCGTAAGTCGTCTCTAGTAACACGTACCGGTCGAAAATTTCGACTTGAGACACTGAGATATGTCAGGACGAATATATTTTTCTAATTCAAGTTTAGTTGACGCGTTTGTTCCCATCAACTAATCAAATAAATGCTCTGTAATAAAAGGCAATCCATTAGGACGGTTTAAAAAAAACATAAACTAAATTCTCACTCCCAAACAAGAGGCAACTCTCTAGTGACGCCTCCGGTGTTACAGTTGTCATCAATAGCTTTGTTTTTAGGGTTCCGTACCCAAAGGGTAAAAACGGGACCCTATCACTGAGACCGTCCGTCTGTCTGTCTGTCTCCAGGCTGTATCATAAAAAACAAAAAAAATTGCCAATCGTAAAGACACAATAACATGCAGTTTTCTCTTTTGGGCCCTGATTCATGACCAGAGGCGAAACTGAACTACTTCTTTTGGAAACCCAATAAGTATTGTTGGTTCACGAAACGTTGACTAGAAACGTTCCGTTTACTACCAATCTTAATACCAGTTGTGAGAACGGTAAATTAATTACTCTTCATACTACTGCAGTTGAAAGTTGTTAGAACAGCAATAAATAAAAAATCGGCCAAGTACGAATCGGACTCGCGCACGGAGGTTTCCGTACTGTATGGGAGCCCCCCTTAAATGTTTATTTTATTTTAATTTTATTATTTATTATTGAATTGAAGGAAATATAAAACTAAATATTTTGTGAAAATTTCATGCATCTACCTGGTACCATTATTAACATACAGCGAAAAACGTCTAAAAATTCAGGTTTGTTGTATGGGAAATATTTTTTTTATTTTGTTATTAGTATTTGTTGTTATAGCGGCAACCGAAATACATCATCTGTGAAAATTTCAGCTGCCTAGCTATAATGGTTCATGAAATACAGCCCAGTGACAGACAGACGGACAGACGGACATCGAAGTCTTAGTAATAGGGTCCCGTTTTTCCCTTTGAGTACGGAACCCTAAAAATTACCGGAGTTACTACCGTGAAACTAAACAAAAACAAACAAAATATGATGGATATTACCAGTTCCAAGCAGTCCAGCAGCAGGTCATAATTCATGTCAAATATGACAGATGTCAAAATAACAGCTGCCATATTCTATAATTCATACTAGAGTCTACAACAAAATACAATACTACTTTATACCTATGCTAAAACTACCTACACTACTACTAGAGTTGCATGACACACGTCAAAGTGATATCTGTCATATTCTAGAATTCATACTAGAGTTGCATGACAGGTGTCAAAGTGATGACGTTTTCCAATGTGGAAAAACGGTTCAATACCTTAACCGTATTTCGATGTAGTTAATAAAGGTCCAGACATCTGAAATCAGCAGAATTAGCCCGCTGAACCACATAGGTAAGGCTAGAAAAAAGTAAACTTTCCTTAACAATACTTTCATCCAATATTATCTTTATTTGGATAAAACAAATGCATTGTCATTTTATAATCGTATTATATCTATCACGTTACGGTCACGACCATTGATTCAATTCAATGTTGGTTTATCATTGCCACTTCAGGGCTTGCACTCATCGCCCATATTATAAGTAGTAGTTCTCCGAACAGTAAACCTCGCAGCATATCTCTGACTGAATCTTCAAAAGCCTTTTGGCAAGATTTAGATACTAAACGTTCTTGCCAAATATGATCGAAATCGTCTGAAAAATAATCGACCAAGTGCGAGTCGGACTCACAAATGAAGGGTTCCGTGCCGTGTTGGAGCCCCCTTAACCCCATTCCTCTTGCCGTTATTAATAGCGAGAAAATAACTCCTAAAAATCACGTTTGTTGTATGGGAGCCCCCTTAAATATTTATTTAGTATTTGTTGTTATAGCGGCAATAGAAATACATCTGTGAAAATTTCAGCTGTCTAGCTATCATGGTTCCTGAGATACAGCCTGGTGACAGACAGGCAGACGGACAGCGGAGTCTTAGAAAAAAATACATTAGAATATCGAACCTGTGTCTTATCGAGATTCATTGAAAAATGCGACTTGTACTCGTAGAGAAAAATAAACACCTAAACAGACGAAAGCAAAATCGACGATTTAAAGCAAATACCTCTTGCTCTTCGTTCAGTCTGTCAAAAATAGTTCGTAGCAGCCCTACAGCAGCGCTAGCCCCACGCGGTAGTAACTGCTATCTAATCTGCTAGATTAGGGACACGCATGTTTGGCGTACACTGCGCCCTGTCCCGATACTATCCTTATCTTCCACGATAATGATACTGGGGTCTATGTCAATTCTAGTTTTATTATACTACGGATCTATTGAGTGGCTGCTTGAATGGACAGCAACGTGTATTTCATTCAACAAACTTTTTCTGCCAATGATCTAAAACTTGAAAAAATCTAGTTTCTTGCAAAACGTTTTTGATGATTTAGGTATTTACGTTCTGCGGATTGCAGCTGGATGCGGTCACCATCATTATCATCATGCTGCCCTTATCCCAATAGGTAGGATCGGCACAGCAGGTTTCCTTTCGCCACTTCTCTCTATCATACGTCATATCATCATCGACTCCTTTTCTCTCGCATATTATCATTTTTCACACAATTTATTTACACTTTTTTTGGTCGTCCCGTCCCATTCCTGTCGCTTATCATCATGTTTAGGGTTCTTTTCGTGACATAATATGACTCTCTTCCCGTTTCATGATATGCCCATACCAAGATAGCCTGCCACTCTTTAAATGCGGCGTAGTCATCAACGGCTTTAATATGACCCCGAACATTCAAATCGACACCTGAAAAAAATTGTCTACAATCCTACATCATTTACCGCTGACTTAACGACGTGTCTATAAAATAAAATGCCTATGCGATCATCGAAGTTAAGCAACGTCCAGCACGGTCAGTCTACGGATAGGTGATCGTGGGTGGCATTTCCAACTGAGCGCTACCGTGGCTCGGATGACACGTTAAATTGTAGGCCCCGGTTGTTTTTACCGTTTAGCCATGTCAGAGGCCTTCAGGCGGCCTAAAACTCTTGAGACCAGGGCTGGCCACCCGGCTTTTATTAACTTACTTTATTTATTTGATACTCAGACATCTCTAAAACGACATACCTAATGCACAAGAATAACATTTTGTTATTTTCAACAAGACTAGCTGACCCGGTGAACTTCGTATCACCTTAGCGCTACCGGTGACCAAATACAGTACACTTTCACAGATATGAACATTTTTTACAGGAAAGTTAAATTCAAGTTTTTATTATTTTTCTCGCTGCTTTTTTAAATTTTCTCATCGTTTAAACCTTCCCTTTGCTTCCACAGATATTTCAAAATTAGCCTAATCGGTTCAGCCGTTCTTGAGTTTCAGCGAGACTAATAACCAAGATTCATTTTTATAGATCTGGACTTGTAATTAACCTCATCAACTACTATGCCAACCACCAAGTATGTACTGTACTGTACCAGCCTTTTTAATAGTCCACTGCAGGACGTAGGCCTACCCACGAAGGGTGATAGAAGCACCAAGTCGGTGGTACGAGACCACTATTGGTTTGCTTTCACTCTGGGCGACCACAGCTTATTTGATCTTTAATTCTAGACTAGTTTTTACCGCGGCTTCGCTTGCGTCATATTTTGATTTTGGTGCTATCCCATAGGAGGCTTAATTTTTCCGGATAATAAGTAGCCTATTCCTATGTAAAGTCACTTTCTGTCTTTTAAACTATGTTCATGCCAAAAATCAAGTCAATCCGTTGCTCCGGTGACTTCCACTCTGCTCCACCAAGGCGCCCCACCGGAGGGGCAGATTCCACTCCTTCATTTTTAGAGTGGAATCTGCCCCACCTGTCTCAAGTTGAAGGGGCAGATTCCACTCACTTTTCAAGCCGATGGAATCTGCCCACAAGGGTTTTTGCGAGATTTCCGTTGTTAAGTGAAAGAGGAACAAACCAATAAAACACTTTCAGAAGTTTCGGATACACAAGCATACTGTACCAGCCTTTTTAATTGTCCACTGCATGACGTAGGCCTACCCACGAAGGGTGATAGGGCCATATCCACCACGCTGGCCCAGTGCGGGTTGGTGGATTCACAAACGCCATCGAATTTTCTTCTACGGATGTATGCAGGTGTTTTCCTTCACCGAAAAGCCATTGGTGTGAAATTCCGTACATAAATTCCATTTTCATTGGTACGGGACCGCGATTTGAACCCACGACCTCACTATTATTATTAATCCATTTATTTCAGTCATTACAACCATAAAAAATATCATAAAATTACAACTATACAGGATTCAGAATGTCAATATAAATTAAATTTTAAATAAAACACTTAAAGACAACACACACAGTTACATCATAATTTCTGTCCCATAACAATGGCCATCCACTTGTTTTGTATAGGGCAATCTAGTCTATTGAAAATCATCGCCAGGACTATTGTAAGGCGAGTGTCATTACCACTAGACCACCACTGCTTACACAAGCATACAAACGATCAATTTCAACCGAATGCCAATGACAGCGTTGATCGGCCGATTCATCGATAAAAGGCAGTTTTATCTGGACCGTAAACATTTAGTATATTTCCACAACACGTACTATCAGCTGATTATCTCGAATACTTACGCAGTACGATTGTGTTAAACACATTAATGGTTTTGCTAGTTATAAATAAACAAAACAATTACCCCTTATCTATGTAACTGTTGGTCCTCAAAGCATTAGAAAAAATAGTAAATAATTTTCAAATCTATTAACACGTGGAAAATGCATATTATGCAGTTGCAGGCTATTCTTATTTTGCTTACTTTCTACTGGGTGACATTAACAATTTTATCCATTTTTTACGCTCGATATGCGGGGTAGACGCATTTTTAGGGTTCCGTACCCAAAGGGTAAAAAGGGTAAAACCCTATTACTAAGACTCCGCTGTCCGTCTGTCTGTCTGTCTGTATGTCTCCAGGCTGTATCTCATGAACCGTTATAGCTAGAAAGCTGAAATTTTCACAGATGATGTATTTATGTTGCCGCTATAACAACAAATACTAAAAAGAAAATAAAATAAATATTTAAGGGGGGCTCCCATACAAGAAACCTGAATTTTTTGACGTTTTTCGCTCTATATTAATAATGGTACCAGGTAGATGCTTGAAATTTTCTCAGATTATTTAGTTTTATATTCCCTTCAATAATAAATAATAAAATTGAAATAAAATAAATATTTAAGGGTCCCATACAGTACGGAAACCTCCGTGCGCGAGTCCGACTCGTACTTGGCCGATTATTTTATTATATTTGGTAAGGCATTGAAAACACTCCAAATATTCGGGTAATACATTTTATATAATAATAAATAAATACATATAAATGTTTAATTTTACATTTTTCTGTCTTTCCAGACGCATCGTATACAACGATCTGAACTCGATAACCCCGGAGCAATACTTCAAACAAGTCACCCGAAGAATAGCCGAAATCAAAGCGGTCTCTGTAAGTAGCTCTCGCTCTGCCAACCAATGTTTACGTATCTCTTCTCTCGTTTTAACATGTGTCCAACGTTACAGGAGCTCGCGACCGCGCGTTTACTAAAATGTATGTTTAGTTGTGTAACGGTATTTAGTTGTTTGCTCGAGACAGAGACAAAACATAAAACAATGTAATAAAGAAAAAAAATCCTTAGTTTTAGAGAAGGAACTATCACGAAGAAAGCTGCAGTTTCACAAATAGTAGGACTAATTTGAGTACGGTTGTTAAAAATGCGATGGTGGCGCTTTTCTTAATTCTACATAGAAGTTTCTTACTATTTGCTATTGCTATCAAAGCATTTGCTAGTAATTGTGTTGTCTTAGTTTTTTAGTAGTATTTTTGTTTTTCAATTATTTTGTGCATTGAAAGTAGATTTTAGCTCTAATGATGCCAAATACATTAAAAGATTCTCCGATCACACTGTAAATCTCATGGCCGAACGACGCTCGCTAAGATTGCAGTCTTCCGATGATGCAAAGTCATATAGGCGTCTCAATAGACAAATTTCGAAATCCTTGCGGCACGACATCCGTCTTTTTAATACTAAACATATTAAAAAGACAATAGAGCGGAACAAAGGCTCCAAAGTGTTCGCAAGAGATTTGTCTATTGGACAAAGCCAATTGACAAAGCTGAAGAGAGAAGATGGAAGTTTAGCGTCGACCAAGGCAGAGGTATTAGAGGAGATCGAAAGGTTCTATGGACAGTTATACGCTTCGGTCGCTAAGCCTGTTAGCAGCGCGGCCAAAGATCCAAGAGCCAAGCTGACCCGACACTTCACCGAAGATATCCCAGACATCAGCCTGTACGAGATTAGAATGGCCCTGAATCAGCTTAAGAACAACAAGGCGCCGGGTGATGACGGTATCACATCAGAGCTCCTGAGAGCGGGTGGAACACCGGTACTAAAAGTCCTCCAGAAGCTTTTTAACACCGTCGTCCTCGAGGGCATCACGCCAGAAGCATGGAACAGAAGCGTGGTGGTGTTGTTTTTCAAGAAAGGTGACAACACCTTATTGAAGAACTACAGACCCATCTCGCTTCTGAGCCATGTTTATAAGCTGTTTTCAAGGGTCATTACGAATCGTCTCGAGCGCAGGCTTGATGACTTCCAGCCTTCCGAACAAGCCGGTTTCCGAAAGGGCTTTAGTACCATGGACCACATTCATACGCTACGGCAGGTTATACAGAAGACCGAAGAGTATAACTTGCCACTTTGCTTAGCGTTTGTGGACTATGAGAAAGCCTTTGATTCGGTCGAGACTTGGGCTGTGCTCGAGTCTCTCCAACGATGCCGTATTGACTATCGGTACATCGAAGTGTTGAAGTGCTTGTATAATAACGCCACTATGTCGGTCCGAGTACAGGAAGAGAGCTCCAAGGCGATCCCTTTAAAAAGAGGCGTAAGACAGGGAGACGTAATTTCTCCGAAACTGTTTACGGCTACTTTGGAGAACGCCTTCAAGCTCCTGGAATGGAAAGGATTCGGCATCAATGTCAATGGCGAATACCTCACTCACCTTCGGTTTGCCGACGATATAGTAGTCATGGCAAAATCGATGGAAGAGCTCAGCACGATGCTCGAAGGTCTCAATCGGGTTTCTCAACAGGTGGGTCTTAAGATGAACATGGACAAGACGAAAGTTATGTGTAATTCCCATGTTGTACCCACCCCGATCTCTGTTGGGAACTCGGTTCTTGAAGTCGTTGACTCGTACGTCTACCTAGGACAAGTAGTCCAGTTAGGTAGGTCCGACTTCAAGAAAGAGGCAAATCGCCGAATCCAACTTGGCTGGGCAGCGTTCGGAAAATTGCGTAGCGTCTTCTCGTCCGACATACCTCAGTGCCTTAAGTCGAAAGTTTTCGACCAGTGTGTGTTGCCAGTGATGACTTATGGCACAGAAACGTGGTCTCTCACTATGGGCCTTATTGGTAAGCTCCAAGTAGCCCAACGAGCTATGGAGAGGGCTATGCTCGGAGTCTCTCTGCGAGATCGAATCAGAAATGAGGAGATCCGTAGAAGAACCAAAGTTACCGACATAGCCCAACGGATTGGCAAGTTGAAATGGCAATGGGCAGGGCACATAGCGCGGAGGACTGATGACCGATGGGGTCGAAAAGTTCTCGAGTGGAAACCACGTACCGGCAAGCGCAGCGTAGGACGTCCACCCACAAGGTGGACGGATGACCTCATTAAGACCGCAGGATCGCGCTGGATGCAAGCCGCTTCCAACCGGTCTTATTGGAGATCCATAGGGGAGGCCTATGTCCAGCAGTGGACTTCTTATGGCTGATGGATGGATGGATGACATTAAAAGATGCCAAAGACTTAAAGATGTTTATGAACACTCAAACTTTAGGTATACCCATATTAAGGCTTTGATCGACAAAAACCTTATTATGACGGAGCTACATGTTTACTTAGCTGCGCCCTCTGGCGGCAAAGAGTAATATTATAACATAAGGTTTGAAAAATATGACATGAAAAAACAATGTTACATTATAAAGGTTTCTATTTATTTGAAAAATAATATGTATTAATCTCGTTCAACTTTCGATTCAGTTCGATCATTCTGCGATAGTGTACTAAGGATGGTACTTTCGAATGTTTTGTCTCTGTTTCTCGCGTAGACATGCCTTATTAGATATTAATGTTTTTAGGAACGTCACTAACTTAAAGGTCTGTATTTTTCTCTTTCTTTCAATGCGCAAAAGGAGGAGGTAAATATTAGACGGCCCTATTACTATGTACAGTGTTTGGGCCGTTTGATGGTGAGTACGGTCTACGAAACCTTATGACGTCTCGCTCTCTTTTTGATTTTCTCTTTTCCTCTTTATAGTTTTTTTATACATTTTGACGCCGTTCTGGTGGACTTGGCCGTTGCTATTCACCTGCATGCGAATATACCCTATACTAAGCAACACACAAATCGGCGGATGGTTAGTAAGTTATGCGCAGAACGCTGCGCAATAGCCGAAATATAGGTATGCGCGGGAGCCAGAGAGACGAGACGTTGGGGCACAACCGCCCGCCAACCTCATGCCTCCCGCGCGCTCCCTACGTCCGAGCCCAACACTACGACACGCGGCGCCGGCATTGTGCACACATGCGCAATAATTAGCGAATCACGGCGAAGTGTCATCTGCGGCTAACTTCTCATCCGCCGATTTGTGTGGCGCTTAGTGTACATATTTTATAGTAAGATTACATTTAGCTCCATGCTCATTCTCGAGTTATTATAAGAAAAATCAATCAATATTATGCAAATAGACTCAGACTGCAGCCGCTTATCGAGAAGACTATAGTCCTACCGCTTGACTTCCCCGGCGCCCGCACTCTTTTCGATAAGCTGCCTGCAGTCTGAGTGTATTTGGATTTGATTCGGTAGTTCTGGCCACGCCAACCTGCGTCAGTCTGACAGAGGCTGTACTGACTTCTAGATTAGCTAATAGTCTAAATGTCTAAAATGCGAATAAGTCCTACTAATATTATAAACGTGAATGTTTGTAAGGATGGATGGATAGATGAATGGATGTTTGTTACTCTTTCACGCAAAAAAACTACTGAACGGATTGAGATGAAACTTTCCAATTATATAGCTTATATATCTGAATAACACATAGGCTATAAATTATAATGATATTGTGTTAATTTTCCATATTATAACAATAAGTGTTAAGTAAGTAGGAAAAATACTGCCATCTTTAATAGCGTGCGCCCCAAGAATTGTCAAAAAAGAACTGTCGAATCGAACAAATGTCAAATCGTTTTTTTTTACATTCCACCTCCTTTATGGGTGGTAAGGTTGGGCCTCGAAATATCATGCGGGCGAAGCCGCGGGCAAAAACTAGTATGTAATATGAAGAAGCTGAAACTGTGTTTGCCAGAACCAATAAAAAAAGAAGGTGGTAAGTTATTGCAAATCAACCATACATAACCTTAGGCTCTATCAGAGTGGATAATCGCATGCAGGTCAAGTTTGTAGCAACATACGATATGTATGCCATTTTTCGAATATTTTCACGAACACGCTAGATATCGCGAGTTTCACTACAACTTTTATACTTGTAGCTATTTCTACCATTGTACATTTTCATATACAGCTTTAAAGCTCAAAAATGTCATATAAGTAAGTCTTTAGAAATATGATCCTACCATAACACGAACCTAGCACGCGCGACAAGATTTATGTCTCTATCACTATCGGAAGACAACTGTATGTTTCGTTTTGGTTTGATATGCAAAAAAGCGGACAAACCTCTACCATTTTAGAGGTACACACACAGGTAAATAATAGCTGAAAAGATGTGAAATTATTTTACATTTTTCCCCATGATGCCAACAGAAATTCCCACAGACGCATAAGCTATAATTATACATTTTTGTACTTAAGCTATCGTAAGCGCACTTATAACTTTACAGTATGTTTGAAATGATTCTGCTTTTGGATTACTTTGAAAGTAATAAAAATATTAATATATTGTTTCAAACATTTTATTTGCGTACTAATAGTAACGGCGAGTGTTATTTAAACGTACCGGTATCATAGAAAGCTTTAATAGATGTTATTATACTACTATATTCTGCAATCAATATTATGTGATTAAATACATGTAGTATTGACTGAAGAAAATTGAAGTGCGGCCGTATTGTGTACGCGTTCTGACGTTCGGCTTCGGTTTTCCTCCCGCTCGCTCTCGTGATGCGAGTCACTGGCGTGAGCAGAAAAAAACACAGATGAACATCAGAACGCGTACACAATACGACCACTGCTCTCACTTTTGGGATGACTTCAAGTATCAACTTTGGGGCTAAGTTGCCGCCCCGCTCCGTTCTTCTGTCGGACAGCAAGGCAGTCGCAAAAAGTGTTTCTCTTGAAAAACAATAGCTTCTATGAGATAGCACAAAAACTAAAATGTCACGCGATTAAAACAACGAACAAAAGAACGAACAAAGCTAAAAACTAAAATGTCACGCGGACGAAGCAGCGAACAAAAGCTAGTTACGAAAATAGTGCCGCAGTAAGCTACATGTAGGCGCTAGAGTTGCATAAATATCGATAGTTTCGCTATCGGTAGTTGACCTTGAAAACTAGTTACAATATCGATAGTTCCATCAATAGTATCAATTATATCGATACAACTGAAGCTAATACTGTCAATACTATCGATAGTGTCGAAGCTAATATTTCGATACTATCAATAGTATCGGTAGGCTATGACATCAACTATCGATATTATATCGATAATTTAGCGATAGCAGACTGTCGATGCAACTCTAGGCCTAAGCGCATAATATTTGAAAGAAACGAAACACTCGCCGTTGCTAATTGTATCCCGCCGTGTGTAGATCTCGATAAAGGTCCGTTTTGCCGTTGTTGCAGAGCCCCGAAGAGCGCAGCGTGTTTATAAAGATCCTGGAGAACACATACCGTTTCACGCTCGGTTCCGTTGCCGGCGGTAAGTTACATCCCTATCTATATCAATGGAATGTCAATTATGCCGTATTTGTACCTATAACACGGTAACGAAATCTGTGGACCTCGCTGGAATGCGACGCCCCTCCCGCTTTGCCCTTCACCACCCCGCGCTCGCCCTATACCGTCAGTATGGCTAGTTCTTCTCATCTTTGTTATCTTTCGTACCTGAGCGCCGATGTGACGTCATCGAGCGAGGTCCACAGATTTCGTCACCGTGTGATACATGATGTGTCTGGGACAGACATGAAGCTGGCATATTGATCACCAATCATGCCATTGCAGGCCATAATCCGGGGTAGTTATTTTACAGCAAAGTAATGATATTGACTCTTTGTGGAATGTCGTAGATCTCCAATAAGACAGGTTTGGGAGGGGTGGGCATCAGCGCAATCCTGCGGTCTTGATGAGTTCATCCAGTCGAAAACTTTTGATCCCATCGATCATCAGTACTGGCCGTTCCATTTGCCAATCCGCAGGGCTATAGCGGTAACTTTGATTATTCTACGGATTTTCTGACTTTGGCTTTTCTACGGATCTTCTCATTTCTAATCGTGATATGTAAGGTTAACGAAGTTGTGTAATACAGCGGTGGGAGCATCGGCCGTATACCCGATCGATCTGGTGAAGACGCGCATGCAGAACCAGCGTACCGGCTCCTTCATCGGCGAGGTGGCCTACCGCAACTCCTGGGACTGCTTCCGGAAGGTGGTGCGCCACGAGGGCGTGCTGGGGCTGTACCGGGGGCTCGTGCCGCAGCTCATCGGCGTCGCGCCGGAGAAGGCCATCAAACTCACGGTGAGACACGCGCACACACACACAACACTCATATACACACACACACAACACTCATATATAAGGTACACACACACATACATACATACATACACATATACAGGGTTATTTCTAATCAATTAGCATCCTTTTAGGGGCTTATTCTGAACATCAAAACTAACAACTTTTGTTCTACGACTTTTGTCCAAACTCAAAAAAAAAAATTCTTCTTCCATAGAAAAATATCGTTCACCCTGACAAAATGTATGGAACAGCTGATTTTTTTTTTGTGTTTTGACCAAAGTCGCAGAACAAAAGTTGTTAGTTTTGTTGAATAAGCCCCTAAAAGGATGCTAATTGATTAGAGATAACCCTGTATACACATTTGATCCTTTAGCCATCTAATAATGTAATTGAATTTAGAATGGAGATGATAGATATGAAGCTGTAACACCAAACTGTATCCCCCGATTGTGTTATAATTCGTTTTTAGGGTTCCGTACCCAAAGGGTAAAAACGGGACCTTATTACTAAGACTCCGCTGTCCGTCTGTCTCCAGGCTGTATCTCATGAACCGTTAGCATACTATACCATAGCTAGAAAGCTGAAATTTTCACAGATGATGTATTTCTGTTGCCGTTATAACAACAAATACTAAAAACAATAAAATTAATCAAGGGGGGCTCCCATACAGTACGGAACCCTCCGTGCGCGAGTCCGACTCGTACTTGGCCGATTATTTTTTACTTACCCCTCAACTCACTATGTAAGCAATAGACGTAGTCACGTCAAAAGAATAGAACTCTAAAGAATGCCCATTTAGACCAATAGACAACTCCGGACCCTGGCGTAGGCTGAGCAGACCCTGCCTAACATGGGAATGGGCAAAGACTACCCCACTAAGAACTGCTGCTGCAATCTCCCCCACTTCCTCCAGAAGAATTTCGTAAAATTGTGTACGTAATAATTAAACTAAATGCTGGAAAATGTTGTGATATATTTATTCACTCTCGTGACATTTACAATACCTTATGTTTTTACAGATGAACGACTTGGTTCGAGACCAGTTTATGGACAAGAACGGCAACATATCGATCTACGCTGAACTACTTGCCGGTGGTTGTGTAAGTTACATTCCTTCTTCTTTTTCTCAACATCACCACAATTAAATTATATAATTATAGAACGTCCACTGCTGGACCTAGTCCTCCCCCATAGAACTTAACTTGTACTTAATTTCTAAGGGTCATAATATTTAACTAAATCTAAATTATTTGTAAAATTTAAGTCAATAAATAAATAATAATAATAATAAATATTTGGGGACATCTTACACACGCCTCTGACCCCAAACTAAGCAAAGCTTGTGATATGGCTGCCAAAGACTGATATACTACATATACTTGTCGGAGAGCAGCCCCTTGAGCTGTTTTGCTTTATTTAATTACTGGCAATACACAGACAGATAATATTTCGAGATACATTTGACAGATGACTTTTCTGTCAACTTCAATGTCGTGCCCACGTCACACTGACGTACACATTGGCGGGAAAAGGCGTGGCTTGAGTCACTTTTGTTTTGACGAAAATACAAGAAGATGTTGAAAAATCATCGGAGTGTTCAATTGTTTGATTCGAAGACAATTACTGTAATTTTTGAAGAATTACTCTGTAAGCAGAATAAAGTTGATATCGGAAATTCGCTGGTGTTCATATTTCAATAACTAGCACTATGATCAAGGAGGTTATCGAGACAATAATACACGTTTGTTGACCCCTCCCGTCATCAGAAGTCGGGATAAAAAGACGCGCTCACAAGTGGAAAATAACAACAAGGAATGGAAAATCTTATTAAAGTAGCATAACTAAAATGTTTCTCACTTTGGACAATGACTACGAAAGGCTAAACTAATGGCGAAGTACCTTTTCCTTAGTTGAACTCCCGCAATAACAATGTCCGAACAAACAACAACAAGATGCAAGTCCGATGTCACTGATACCAAACAAACATAGACAGCTGACAAAAACTCGCCACTACCTGTCTTGAGATGGACCTAAATGGAGATTGAGTTGGAGCGAGCCTGTAACACATTTGCTATGAAGACTTCTGCAAATTGGAATGGGCGGAGCGGCGCTTGTGTGTTGATAAAGGCCTGCTAAGAATCCTAACATCTTTCGGGTGAGATCTTTTCATGTTGTTAAAACTAAAGCAAAGTTAATGTTCTGACTAGAAATTAATTGCTAATTTTAGGGCATCCGCATTTTCATAACGATCAAGATTTCTCAAACTAGTGCATAACGTACAATCTAAATTCTAAATTATGGTAAATGATTGATGCTATTAATTGATTTCAATGTTTTGTACTACCGAATAAGATACACAAGTTTAAGTAAAGGTTTTTAATTGTGCTATGGTGTGCCACTTGATTATCCGGCCCTCAGTTATACGGATTCTTGATTATCTGGACTACTTCTCATGATCAACAAACTGTAGTGTTCTAGTAGAATACATGCATATACATGTACAATGCTACATAACCAATCTGCCCCAAGCGCTATACTGCCCTAGGTGCCCGTATTGCTATTGATGTACTAGGTGCCATGTGTCACTTCATGAACACAAGCGTACTTAAGCGAGCAGTGTTATAAATCAAAGATAAAATAAATATGATTGAGTCCTTAAAAATGAAAAGCTTGTAAGTAGCCAAGATAATAAAAGAAACCGCTATTTTCATTAATTCAATTATCTAGATATTCGATTGCCCCAATGCTCCATGACACGAGTTAGTCCAGTTGATCAAGTCTATTACCAAAGTTATCTAAATCAAACCTCACTGATTAGCTGACAAAATGATATTTGTGATATTGTCAAAGTTTAATAACTAGGTACCTTTAAACGATTTAACTAACTTCTAAGATTTTACCATGTTATTTTAAGGTGTTAATAGCATTATTTCATTGAATAGAGTTTAATTTTAAACATTTTATGAAACAATTTTTCAGAATTCTTTAAGATTGAAGAGACAAAAGAACACAAATTGAGACTTTTTTGTGAAAATCGGTTTAAAAGCAGCTAGCTCTTATAAACTACTATTCATAATGACAAGCAATTAATTAATTGTGGTTGATGTATTAGTATTATAGAGATTATGAATACTAAAAAGATCTGAGTACCTATTCATATCCGACAAACTATAATATCCTAATATTTGTATTATCATGATATTTTGTAAAGACCATTCAAATTAAATCAGATAATTCATTTGTATTCATTCCATTTTCGAGTACCTATCGGAATCGTGTAGCAAAACTGAATCTTAATTGTATGAGGGAATAAAAGAGATGCATTAGTTCTACGTTCATACAAATGTTAGAGCAAAAATTTAGATGAAAAATAGACAACCGATTTATTTGTGTAATGAAATGGCGGATGCGGGATTTTTAAAATAATTTGTTAATATTGCCTACAAAGGAGATAATGCAAAATGGGCTCAGATTAGGTACAGTAGCTCAAAAAATCCGTTAAACTATGATAAATAAATGCGCAGAGTAAAACAACCGCATCTAATGCTTAATTTATGAGTAATTTCACACTTCCCAATTTGATTTTTGTTCAGCCATTGAATTACTGTCATTTTGTTCACATGTAACCTTAATACCCGAATACACGAAATTACTTTTAATGGACACTGTTATTGTAAAAAAATAACGGGAAAATCATTTTCCGAAAGAAACAAAGCAAATTATGAAATGCACTACCCTTTAGTGGCCCAATTTCTATGCATATTTGCAATAACTCCTTTAAGACCAAGTAGGTTGTACAACGAAAAACTAACAATTAACATTTATTAGTTTCAAGACCAATGTTGAATACAGTACATAGTAGTAATCATAAAAATCTATTGATCACGAATACAATTAATCCGTGTCAGACAGACATGAGAAATGCAGGTATTATATTGGTTGGGATATTCTGGTATTACTTAGCGAGTGTGTTGGTGTCACCTGATCTTGTGAAATATTTTCATTAACCCATCCCCCATCCATACAAGCAATTCTGTGCAGACGGTCAGTATTTCATGAAAAAAAAAAAAAAAAAAAAAAAAAAACGTACTTCAACATGACGTCGACAATAAAAAAAATTAAAAAAAAAAAAAAATTGACATAAAACCAGACCCGATATGACAAGATAATCTCGGTTTATTTGACCAATGACCGAGTTATTATTCTAATATGATCAAGAAAAATAGTCGGTTACTTATGGCCAACGGTTACATTAATTACGCATTTCGTGTTATATTTGCATGAAAAAAAAAAAAAAAAGAAAAGAGACGATCCGTCGCTGGCAAAGTGACGATGCCGTCGCTAGTAAAGTGACGAAGTCAAACCAGACAAAAAAAAAAAAAAACAAAACAAAACACTAATAAACAACCACAATACAAAAAAGAGAGAAAAGAGAAAAACAAAAAAAAAGAAAATAAAAAGAGGGCGAGTTGTTTCCGCAACTCCACGGAGTTCTGTATGTGGTTAAAAAAAAAAGATAAAAAAAAAAGTAAAAAAAAAAAAAAAGGGGGCGAGTTGTCGCCGTAACTCCACGGAGTTCTGTAAGTGTTTTAAAAAAGAGAGACAAAAGAGCTCCATTTCTTTGGTTTGAATATCTGTGACGAATTAATTACAAACTGTAAATTTGACACGAAACGTGAAACCTTGGTTATTAATAAAATTGTGAATAATTTTGTTAGTTTACTTGAAGTACTGACCTGCCTTTGTACTTATGATATTCCATCCATCCACCCATCAGCTATAAGAAGTCAAATGCTGGACATAGGCCTCACCTATGGATCTCCAATAAGACCGGTTGGATTATCAGTTAAAAAAAAAAAAAAGTTCCTAGAAAGTCTTGTTTTAAATTACCTGACCATCCTGGTCAGGCATGGCCGAGGAAAATAATATACCTCAAGTAAACTTGTTCCAGGGTGAAAGAATTACGCACGCACATGACTAACTTCAGCTCCGCGGAAGATGAGTATTCAAAACAATTGTATTCTTGAAACTACGCGCGGCAATGTTATACCAGTGGACCAGCGACAGTGCAACTAGCTCGAAATCGTTTGGCAGCCTTTAAGACCCCAGGAATTTGGAGGAAACCGTGGAAAACTTTGGAAAGCTAGCAATCTATGAAACGAACCACACGCGGACGTGTGATGCGCAGGACAGCCGTGTCGGAGAGCAGCCCCTTGAGCTGTTTTGCTTTATTTAATTACTGGCAATACACAGACAGATAATATTTCGAGATACATTTGACAGATGACTTTTCTGTCAACTTCAATGTCGTGCCCACGTCACACTGACGTACACATTGGCGGGAAAAGGCGTGGCTTGAGTCACTTTTGTTTTGACGAAAATACAAGAAGATGTTGAAAAATCATCGGAGTGTTCAATTGTTTGATTCGAAGACAATTACTGTAATTTTTGAAGAATTACTCTGTAAGCAGAATAAAGTTGATATCGGAAATTCGCTGGTGTTCATATTTCAATAACTAGCATTATGATCAAGGAGGTTATCGAGACAATAATACACGTTTGTTGACCCCTCCCGTCATACTTATTTTTAAATATATACTTATATAGATAGTAACTAAATAACATCCAGACACTACAACAACTAACGTTCATCACATAAATATTTGCCCTGGGTGGGGATCGAACCCACGCCTCTTTGACCCAGAAGTTAGGGTCACTTAACCACTGAGCCACCGAGGCAGTCAATAATAGCAGTTAAAGCATTTATTTTGTATATATCTCTAATAAAACTGGTTAGAATCTTGCACCCAGCCCAATCCTGCGGTTAACTGTCCAATTTAGGTGTAGGTGGAAGTCCTACGCTACGCTTGCCGGTATGCGTTCTCCACTCAAGAACTTCTCGACCTCATTGGTGCTTTATGCCCTGCCCATGCCATTTCAACTTGCTAATCCACTAGGAAATGTGTCACTCTATATGGATTTAAATAAGCAGTACTTTTGCAAGATGTCTTATCAATTGGCATGTTTATTGGGTATTAAAATCATAATTATAGTTAGCCGTTATTTAGATTATTAGAAATTATTGGACTCGTATTTTTTCTTTTGTCAATCAAACCATTCATGGCAAAGATAAACCTTGTTAGAGTTTGAGAGTGGGGGCTCGTGACGTCACTAGCCGGTACATGTGTAGTAGGTTAGTGACGTCACGCGGAACTTTAGCGGGCTATATCTTCATCAACTTTTGAATAATAAAAAATACGTGTCTATTACTTTTTGATAATCTATTTGAAGGGCTTTTATATTTTTTTAGCAATCAAGCCTATTCTTTGACTGCCTCGGTTGCTCAGTGGTTAATGACTGACTACTGGATCAAAAGGCGTGGGTTCGATTCCCATTGGGCAAATATTTATGTGATGAACAGGTGTTTGCTATGTGTCTGGTTGTTATTGGTAATTATCTATCTAAGTATGTATATAAAAATATGTATATTTATTTCGGAGAGTGTGCATCTGAGCTACACGACCTTATCCTACCATCCCCTTTTTTTACTACAGGACAAGTAGAAAGACGTCACATTACCTCCCCTACACTGTCGATTTTCCTTCGATACGTACGAAGCGGTTTGACTCAACATTTCTGATTCGTACCGCCAGGGAATGGAACAGTCTTCCTGCTTTCCTGTTTCCTAAGAGATATCTAAAGCTTTTCAAGATCAGAGTGAATAGGTATCTTCTAGGTCTGTGTGCTTCATCTTCGACCACAACGTTGCTTATCTTCAAACTCGTACTCAAATAATTTATTGAAACATATGAAATTTACATGCGGTTCTTAATTAAAAAGTTTTGTATAGTTATACGTATGACCCTGATAAGAGTATGGCAATTTTATTATTTGTATTGGAACGATTTATTACTGTTTTCTAGATTATCGTTAAAAAATCGTCTAATATACATAAATAGCATTTGGATAATAGTATAATTTTTAGTTGTTTCATAAAACATTTTTCCTTTTCGATATCTTTTAGATTATTTGGCAGTTTATTAAATATTTTTATAGCCATAGAATGCGGGCTGGAACTATGCATTGCTAAGTTGGACTTTGATCCCACGAGTTTATGTCTGTATTGTGATCTAATTTTGAGCGATTTTTCAGGCGCGTTGGTGGTCAAGCGCGGACATACTCGCCAAAAAAAAAATCTAGTAGATCGGTCTCTGGCAGCCATATGACAAGCTTTGCTTAGTTTGGGGTCAGAGACCGTGTGTGTAAGATTTTTTAAATATATAATATTTATTTATTTATCTGTATAATTTCCAGGCGGGCGGTTCTCAAGTAGTATTCACCAACCCTCTGGAGATAGTGAAGATCCGGCTGCAAGTGGCGGGCGAGATCGCGGGCGGACAAAAAGTTCGCGCCTGGAACGTGGTCAAGGAACTCGGACTCTTCGGACTCTACAAGGGGGCCAAGGCTTGTTTACTGAGAGATGTGCCCTTCAGCGCTATATACTTCCCGGCGTATGCTCATGTTAAGGTATGTTGTCGCTTTTGTTGCAGCCAACAGGCCTCCCTTATTTATATCCAACTAGATTTTGCCAGCGGCTTCGCCCGCATGATATTTCGAGGCCCTACCTTACCACCTTTGTGGTGTTGTGTGGAAAAAAAAATTGACATTTGTTCGATTCGACAGTTTTTTTGAAATTTCTAAAAGTTTCTTATAAAAAACACCACCGTTGGGCGCACTTAAAGGCGAACTAAGTAGTCCTTTTCAAATAGATGGGATGAAAATTAAATTATTGCATTTGATAAAAGTGTAATGTGTTTGTTGACAGACGAAGTTCGCAGACGAGAACGGATACAACCACCCTCTGACACTGCTGGCGGCCGGCGCCATCGCGGGCATCCCCGCGGCCAGTCTCGTCACTCCGGCCGACGTCATCAAAACGCGACTACAGGTGAGGTGGGCGGCATTACGACCTTTTCGTGAAGAAACAGGTCGACAGTCAATGTTTTTATCAACGTACTACCTTTTGCCAGCGGCTTCGCCCGCATGAAATTTCGAGACCCTACCTTACCACCCTTAACTATATAATTGCAAAGTTTCATCTCAATCCGTTCAGTAGTTTTTGCGTGAAAGAGTAACAAACATCCATCCATCCATCCTTACATACTTTCATGTTTATAATATTAGAAGTATTAAAGCATTATTTTAATTCTAATTGTAATAACTATTTTTTAATAAAACGTAATTGGTGTACATACCGTGTTAATTGAAATAAATAAATTGAAAATGACGTAACCGTGGTGATCTAGTGGTTGTAACGCTGGCCTGTCATGCTTGAGGTCGTGGGTTCAATCCCGGTCCCGTACCAATGAGTTTCTTTGTAACTTATGTACGGAATTTCACACCACTGGCCTTTCGGTGAAGGAAAACATCGTGAGGCAACCCGCATACTTCCATGGAAAAAAATTGATGGCGTATGTGAACCATCAACCCGCACTAGGCCAGCGTGGTGGTTATGGTCCAATTACCCTTCGTGGGTAGGTCTTCGTCCTGCAGTGGACTATTAAAAAGGCTGGTACAGTAAAACATGACGATGATAAAAAAACATTTACTTGTACTAACGAAGTCAAGTTTAAAGAATATTGTAAATATCACCATCTTCTATGACAAAAACGCGATGTTTGTGATGTCAGAAAGGCCTGAAATAACTGCGTAGGCGGCGTACGACTTACGGACGCGGCACACGTCAGGCGACGTTAGGCGTCTGAGAGACCACTGTAGTGTATCCGTGAAATTTTAAATGACATTCAAAATTGGTTTATGGAATGAGGAACGGCATTGCTAAATATGCCTCATTTCAAAATTTCGTAGCGTAGGTAGTCCGTCCGTCCTAACCTATGGTGCCCAGACTTGGTCATTGACTGATTTACAAAGGTCGAAACTTGGGGTCTGCCAAAGAGCAATGGTCTGATAGAGTCCGCAACAGCACACTGCGTTCTATGACAGGGATAGTTGATGTCGGCCGAAAAGCCGCCAAACTAAAGTGGGATTGGGCGGGACATGTGGCGCGGATGCACCCCGATCGATGGGCCAGGATCGTCACGGAGTGGGGCCTGACGGACGACGCAGCCAGGGAAGGCCCAAGACGCGCTGGCGTGACGATCTGGCTCATTCAAAAGAGGGGTTGGCAGGAAGTTGCGATGGATCGCGACTCCTGGAAGGAAATGGGGGAGACCTTTGCCCAGGAGTGGGACAGTACAGGTTAAAAAAAAAAAGGTAATCCGTAGGTAGTAACCATTCGTAGGCCGCGTATACCGCTACATTGGAAGCGACCTACGACGTATGAAGAAGGAATGGCTGCGTATGATGACCGCCATACTAAACCCATGCTAAACTTACGTGCTGCTACCTGTACAAGCTACGCAATATCCATTTCTGACTGAAGCTAACATAAAGCTGCGCGATGATTGGGTTTCGGGCAACTTGTAGCTAACTTCACTTCTGTCGACTTGTATAATTTGGCCTGTACTGTAGTATCTGAGTTCGTAGTGAGACAGTGAGTCAAGACAGATATAGGGAGACGTGTCATTCGTGAGTCTTGAAATAGAAAAACAAGTATTGTGGACGTGTAGGTTACTGGAACGTCTTCAAATGTGCGCCTCTCGATTGCATGTTCTTTCATTTCATATTGTGCAGAGGGTTAATATTCCCTAATATTGTGCAGGTGGTGGCGCGCACGGGGCAGACCACGTATAACGGAGTCATCGACGCCACGAGGAAGATCTACGCGGAAGAGGGCGCGAGGGCGTTCTGGAAGGGAGCCATCGGTAAATATCCTGGTTTTTTTCCAGGGTTCCGTACCCAAAGGGAAAAACGGGACCCTTTTACTAAGACTTCGATGTCCGTCTGTCTGTCTGTCTCTCTGTCACTGGGCTGTATCTCATGAACCATGATAGCTAGGCAGTTGAAATTTTCACAGATGATGTATTTCTATTGCTGCTATAACAACAAATACTAAAAAGAGAATTAAATAAATATTTAAGGGGGGCTCCTATACAACAAACCTGAATTTTTAGACGTTTTGCGCTCTATATGAATAATGGTAAAGGTAGATGCTTGAAATTTTCACAGAATATTTAGTTTTATATTCACTTCAATAATAAATAATAAAATTAAAGTAAAATAAATATTTGAGAGAGGCTCCCATACAGTACGGAACCCTCCGTGCGTGATTCCGACTCGTACTTGGCCGATTATTTTCTCTTTCTTTATCTTAGGAAACAAAGTAAAATAAGTATATTTATATTTTTTTTTTAATTTCATATAGGTTTGCGTTTGACTACATACTGCCTGATGTTTAGCAGATATGCGGTCTAGGTTGTAGCACGCTTACCTAGAAGATACCTATTTACTCGGGATTTGAAGACGCCCACATTGTACTTTAGCGGGAAGACAGACCCAGGCAAAGCGTTCCACATTCTGGCTGTTCGTATGAGGAATGACATTTGGATAATGGGCCAATTTTTAATTGATAAACGTCGTTACACGTCGCGTCAAGTAAAAAGAACGCTGGAGCTTCAAGCTGCGCACAAGGGAATTTAACTCCTATTGCACACGTAATATGAAATAAATCTCCTTGCTGCAGTTAAAGCTGCGTACTATGAAAATTAACTCCTATTTACTGTGCAATAGGAGTTAAATTCCCTTGTGCGCAGCTTGAAGCTCCAGCGTTCTTTTTACTTGACGCGACGTGTAGCAACAAATGTTACAAGAGATGTTTGTCGCTACAGCTTGTCATTTACGTATTCTTTGACCGAATAGTAAGCTTTGCTCAGAAGTAACACTTTTAATTTACGTTTAAATAAATGTATTATTAGAAGCTGCACTTTTGACGCATTCTGGCAAATGATTGTATAATTATGGACGTCAGATTTTGCCGTGTCTCCAATCTGCCCATAATATGTCTTGAAACAAATTGCAAAAAAACCCGAAAAAAAAAAGATTTCGCGCGCTGCCTCTAGCGCTCCACCTATACCGAGTTTTTTGTTTGTTTAGATGGTGCTCCTCGTCTACGTCGTAGTTCTTGATGAAACTTTGTAAACTAGTTCTGTTTTAGAACTATTCAATCGTTGGTTGTTTTTATTTAAGGGTGGGGAAATGTACATCGCCGTAGGGTTGCGAGTCTGTCCATTTTCTATGGGATTCATTTCGGAGAGTGTGCATCTGAGCTGCACGACCTTATCCTACCATCCCCTTTTTACTACAGGACAAGTAGGAGGACACCACATTACCACCCCTACACTGTCGATTTTCCTTCGATACGTACGAAGCGGTTTGACTCAACATTTCTGATTCGTACCGCCAGGGAATGGAACAGTCTTCCTGCTTTCCTGTTTTCTAAGAGATATAATCTAAAGCTTTTCAAGGTCAGAGTGAAGTCTTCTAGGTCTGCGTGCTTCATCTTCGACCACAACGTTGCTTACCATCAGGCGAGTTGGTGGTCAAGCGCGGACTTATTCGCGATAAAATAATCGGCTAAGTACGAGTAGGACTCGCGCACGAAGGGCTCCGTACTGTATGGGAGCCCTCCTTAAATATTTATTTTATTTTAAACTAATCATTTATTAATAAATTGGATACAAAATTAAATCTTCTATAAATATTTAATTCTGTGAATATTTAAACTGCTACCATTAGTAATATCGAGCGAAAAATGATTAAACATTCAGGTCTGTTATATGGGAGCCCCCATTTAATATACATTTTATTCTGTTTTTATTATTTGTTGCTGTAGCGGCAAGAGAAATACATCAGCTGTGAAAATTTCAGCATTCTAGCTAAAAAGACTCATGAGATACGGCCTGGAGACAGACAGACAGATGGACAGACGGACAGCGGAGTCTTAGTACAGTGAGTACAAAACATCTAGTCCGATCTGAACACTGCGCGTATGCCTGCGCAGAAGCAAAAAATGGGTATCAGCGGGGCCCCCCTAGCGGGGAACATGCCACGTGACCGCCCTCGACAAATCACGGCGTAAAGCGTATTTCATTAGTGTGCTTTCGTTCTCTGTGTGTCGTAGTCACGTTCGCTAGCTCCACCCACTGAGTACAGTCGCGCGCGATGTTATAAAAGCTGTTTGTTAAGTTTTTTTTGTTGAATTTTCGTTTCGTATTATTTTGTTATTGTTTCTTGTTACTACTTGTTGTACTTTGTGTTATAATAACTGAACTAAGTGGATCAGAAGATGACGACAGCGAAGATGAAAATAATACGTCCGATTCTTCAATGTCTGACTCATCCGAGTCGGATTCGGGAGGTGAAGGTGGCGGCAATTATTGCAACATAGAGGGTGTACAACCATTAAAATAAAATTCATTACTAAATTGTTTTATTTTCGTAACATAAGCATGATTATTTTTAGGCTTAAGTTATAGTCAGGTTACCCCTATATACTTTAGCACCATTTGATAGGAATCTAGAACAATATGTACCTAATTCCAATAATCAAAATAACAATTAAATTAATTACCTATATAAAAAATATAATTCGTACATAATATTGTTGCACTTGACTGTACCGACGCGAGCCGCGATGGTGCAACTTCAGATCGGACTAGATGTTTTGCGAATACTGTAATAGAGCCCCGTTTTTACCCTTTGGGTATGGAACCATAAAAAAAAAACTTCTCAAAAAGGTAATAAATAAATAAATAAATATTAGTGGACATATTACACACGGCCCCTGACCCCAAACTAAACAAAGCTTGTGATATGGCTGCCAGAGACTGATATACTACATATACTCATTTTTAAATACAAACTTATATAGATATTAACTAAATAACACCCAGACACAGAGCAAACACCTATGTTCGTCACATAAATACTTGCCCTGGGTGGGGATCGAACCCACGCCCCTTTAACCCAGAAGTTAGGGTCACTGACCACTGAGCCACCGAGGCAGTCGGTAATATAGTAATATCTGTTATGTTATTATTTAAAATGAAATAAACGTGTGTGTTCCAGCGCGCGTGTGCCGCTCCTCGCCACAGTTCGGTGTGACGTTGGTGACGTATGAAATCCTGCAACGTCTCTTCTACGTCGACTTCGGAGGATCGTGAGTATTTACCTTCTAAACAGGGTTATTCCTAATCAATTAGCACCCTTTTAGAGGCCGTGGTGGTCTAGTGGTAGTGATGCCCGCCTCACAAACGTGAGGTCGTGGGTTCAAATCCCAATCCCGTACCAATGAGTTCTTTGGAATTTATGTACGTAATTTCACACCACTGGCTTTTCGGTGAAGGAAAACATCGTGAGGCAACCTGCATACGTCCTTAGCAGAAATTCGATGGCGTGTGTGAATTCACCAACCCGCACTGGGCCAGCGTGGTGGATATGGCCCAATCACCCTTCGTAGTAGGCCTACGTCCTGCAGTGGACTATTAAAAGGCTGATACAGTCGAGGCTTATTTTGTACATCAAAACTAACATTTTTTGATGTGCTACTTTTGTCAAAACTAAAAAAAATCAGCTGTTCTACACATTTTGTCGAGGGTGAACGATATTTCTCCATGAAACAACAATTTTTTTTTTTTAGTTTTGACAAAATTCGCAGAACAAAAGTTGTTGGTTTTGATGTACAGAGTAAGCCCCTAAAAGGATGCTAATTGATTAGAAATAACCCTGTATACCTAACAAAATAGCTGATTTAGTTGTTTGTGTTATCATTGTCAGTCATGGGACGCCCACTGCTGGATAGTTCTTTCCTATGTATTTTCTATAAGATCCGGGGAAGGGAAGGGGCTTGTGTTCAGCATGTTTTAATTCGATTATTTATCGATCCGTCTTTGTTTGTTTTTGGCTTCGCGTATTTGCGGGTTTGCTACCATAAATATATTAGAATTTTCGAGTATTTGATTCCACACATTTTACAAATCTCGTGTAGAAACGAGGACTAATAAAAATAAATTAAGAGCCACATGAAAACGATATTAGTTCTCGTTAACGTTTATCCCCCGTGGCTCTACTGTTTGGCTCAACTAGTAGTGCTAAAGGTAATTTCTCTCTCCCGTGGCTCAACCAATTTTCTATAGCTGCTTAATTAAGTCTATACACTCCAATTACCTGTGAACTTGGATATTCATTCATTTAGACTTTTTTTAACTTGCATATTACACGTGGCGCTACTGAATTTAGAAATACGAAATAATTTGTATCATTACATTATATTTTTTTAGTTTAAAAATTAAATTCAGGTTACGTTTGTCAAAACTAAAAAAAAAACAGCTTTTTCATACATTTTGTAGAGGGTGAACGATATTTTTCTATGGAACAGCTTTTTTTTTGAGAATTGATAAAAGTAGTTAAACTAAACTTGTTAGTTTTGATGTACCTACAGAATAAGCTCCTAAAAGTATGCTAATTGATTACCAATATTATTCTGCGTATACTTTTTGAATTTGGTTGCAGTTTTTTTATTTTGATTTCTGGTTTGCGTTTGACTACATACTGCCTGATGCGGTCTAGGGTGTAATACGTTGTACTCTAGCGTGAAGGCAGATCCAGGCAAAGCGTTCCACATTCTGGCTGTCCGCATGAGGAGTTTGTAGAAATATTTCTAACTTATGGATATTACATTGTGTATTGCAGTCGTCCGTCCGGGTCGGAGCTGCGCGTGATGTCCCCGATGGAGGAGCCGGTGAAGAAGGCGCACCACATCGGCGGGTACCAGGTCGCGCTGCCGGTCCTCACCGGCCTCGAGACCAAGTTCGGCATCTCGCTGCCCAGGTTCTCCGTGCCCAAGCCGCAGCAGACGTAGGCCAGTTCATCATCACCGTCACACCATGTTCATACTGAGCGCCACGCAAATCGCCGGATGAGAAGTTAGCCGCAGATGACACTTCGCCGTGATTCGCTAATAGGCTTGTTAACTAATAAAAACTTAAATTAAAAATTAAAAAAAACCCCCGACACAAAAACCTACCTTTGTAGAATTTTGGTTCTTCCATCCCCACTTTAACCCACCATAACACTTAAACGGCTCAATCGATTTTTATAAAACATAGCTAAGAACACTCTCGACTAAGTCTCCTTTCATCCAAAAAAAACTAAACTAAAATCGGTTCAGTGGTTCGGGCCCTATGATGCCACAGACAGACAAACAGACACGTCAAACTTATAACACCCCTCTTTTGCGTCGGGGGTTAAAAAAAAATCAATTAGTCCGTCAAATAGATTGTCAAAAAATATTAGACACGTATTTTTTCTTTTGTCAATTAAACATAAAATGATGAAGATATAGCCCGTTAAAGTTCCTCGTAACGTCACTAACCGCTATCAAATGTACCGTCTAGTGACGTCACGAGTCCCCACTCTTAAACTTTGACAAGGTTTATCTTTGTCACTCATTGTTTGATTGACAAAAGAAAAATGAAAAACGTGTCCAATATTTTTTAATAATCTAACTGACGGACTAATTATAATAATGATTTTTATACCCAGTAAACATCCCTATTATTGCGCATGTGTGGATAATGCTGACGTCGCATGGCGTAGTGGTGAGCACGGGCGCGCAGGAGGCATGAGGTTGGCGGGCGGGTGTGGCTCGGCGTCTCGTCTCTCTGGCTCCCGCGCATACCTATATTTCGGCTTTTACGCAGCGCTCTGCGCATAACTTCCCATCCGCCGACTTGTGTGGCGCTTAGTATACACACTCAAACTACTAGGAAATATGCTATCTATCTACACATTATAACTTCTAAGAACTCCGTTTAATGGACAAGTCCCGTAGCACATGCCACAGCAATAGACTGCTATCTCGTCATCACTACATAGTATAAAACGAAGTCGCTTCCCGCTGTCTGTCCCCATGTATGCTTATATCTTTAAAACTAAGCAACGTATTTTGATGCGATTGTTTTAATAGATAGAGTGATTCAAGGGGAAAGTTTATATGTATAATACACCTGTGCGAAGCCGGGGCGGGTCGCTAGTGACAATATAAACGTCTGTCTGACTGGAATGTGTTTCATAAGAATACATTATAATCTAGTTGGTTGTCTGTCGTGAAGTCTACGGAATCGTATCTTGAAAGTTATCTCGGTTGTTTTCTTTTTAACAATTGATTCTGGGTATTTACGAGTACAAAGTGGCTTTACCGGTCCTTGCAAACTTTGAGACCAGCGGAGCAATTCTGGCAACCGATCTCGTCACTGAAGTGATACGCTGCCGAACCCCTCTCGCTTTTCTGACAGTTTTGATAGCTCAAAGCTGTCAAAAAAACGAGAGAAGCTCAAGACCGCGTCACCTCAGCAACGAGATCGGTTAACAGAATTGCCCCGCAAGTTCGGTATATCATTGCCCAAGTAATCTATACCCAAGTCTCAACAGACGTGGACCAGTTAATCACAACTGTCTTACCATGTGGCCGTGGTGGTCTAGTGGTTGTAACGCTGGCCTGTCATTCTCGAGGTCATGGGTTCAATCCCGGTCCCGTACCAATGAGTTTCTTTGGAACTTATGTACGGAATTTCACACCACTGGCTTTTCAGTGAAGGATGGCGTGTGTAAATCCACCAACCCGCACTGGGCCAGCGTGGTTGATACAATGCAATATTTTTATTAATAACACCATTGTTACATGTCACATTAATTATACGATCATTTCAATTATACAATTCATCAATTGTTACACTACATAAAATAGGATACCTACAATTCAATACAAATAATAAAAAAGGATTTAATAATTAAATGTCAATGCTAAATGAATAATAACTTAAATAAATCAATGACATGGCCCAATCACCCTAGGTAGGCCTATGTCCTGTAGTGGACTATTAAAAAGGCTGGTACAGTACAGTCTTACCATGTCCATAAACTCAAACTACCAAGAAATACCCGTGTAAAGATTCATTACACCCCGCCACAGAAGCAAATTGCAATTTCGTCGTGACTCAGATAGTTACAAATGTGTCCATCCATCCATCAGCCATAGGACGTCCACTGCTGGACATAGGCCTACCCTATGGATCTCCAATAAGACCGGTTGGAAGCGGCTTGCATCCAGCGTGATCCTGCGGTCTTAATGAAGTCATCCGTCCACCTTGTGGGTGAATGTGTCAGTCTATAGAAATGTATTTCATCTGCTGCTGCAGGAGCTATAACGCGCAGTCTACGAAATCGTAGTTTCAAAGTTATTTCGCTAATTAATTCTGGGTACCTTACACACATACTCACCACGTGAACGGGTACCAAGTAGCTCTCCCTGCCCTCACAGGTTTCGAAGGAAACCAAGCTTGGCATCTCTCTACTGGAGTACTCCACCCCTGAGCCACGGCAGAATACTTATAGCACTAGGTATTCGAAAATTTCGCTCGAATTGTTTACATTATTGTTGATTTTTCAATCGGGAGTATACCCTTTCGAACTAAAAAAAATGTCGATTCGGTTCATGATTGGCGAAATTATCGATGAACAACACACACAACTATTTATATTATTTTTAGTATTTTTTACTCAAAAAAATACATACAGACGAACATAGAACCTGAAATCGGTTAAAAAATATTAGACATGTGTTTTCATTTGCAAATTGAACGAAGAATATTAAAAGATTGGTTATAAAAATCGTAACACGACGTGATGTCACCGGGAACTTAACAGACCTGTCTTCATAATAATAATTGTATATTTAATTGGCAAAAGAAAAAATATGTACCCAATATTTTTTGGTTAACTTATATATTTCCTAGTAGATTGAGTGTGTACGATCTAGGGTAAATCCAATGCAAAGTTGCGTTAAAGAGGAAGCAACCGCTTCTCGCGCTTAAGTAAATAGAAGTGATCGTGTGATAACAGATAGACAAAATAACCATTCGTTTCCTCGGCATTTGACGTCCTACGGATTACATTTAGATATTGTTTTTATTAGTTTTAAGCGATACGAAATCAGCGTCGAACATTTTTAATGTTATTTTTTATTTTGTAATAATAGTTTATTTTTTTGAATATAATTTTATGAATCTTGCTTTTCTAATGTGTTCAAATCACTTGGTTCCTTTTGATTTCGACTGATATGTAATATGCCTAAAATTCTAGTAAATTGACACAAATTTTACGCGATAAAATACAAAGTTGTTGAATTTGTACAGTGATGTTGAGATTTTTAATATCATAAGAGAGTTACTAATAAGTAGATAGAGTACATTATCGTACTTAATGGTAAGTAGGGAAGCGATGACTACTCTTAATGTATAGCGTTACTTGTCAGGCAAATAGAAAATTAAAGTTAATACAAACATTCGTGATTTTTTTAAATTTTGGACTTTTCTGAGTGAGATTATTATTTTGTTATATTTATATATATTTTGTACAAAAATAAGCAGCAAACAATATCACAATTTACAAACGCCAAGGTGTGAGTAGAAAAATAGACTTAATAAATTTTTAACGTATGTTATTAAATAAATAAAATATTGTATAAAATGTCGATATCTAAACATAAAAGGTCTTAATATAATGGCGATACATAGTTTTCGCGAAAACCACTCTTCTTAATAGCTTGTGCATATTTACAGAACCGATCGCAAACGCTAGCTTGTGTATTGCCATTGTAGACATAAGCTGTGTATACGCTAATGTAAGTTTTTTTCACGTTTCTTGCGATATTTCAGTCGCGTTTACTGTAAAATAAGAAATATTTGGTTCTGCTATCAGAATGTCCAGTTTTATTTCTTTAAAAAAGACATTAGCGACCGAAGGAGCGCGAAACTCGTGAAATCTCTCTTATTTTATACAACACCCAATATCTGATTATTTTACGTTACTTTAGCGATATTTTACCAAAAGCAATTCTTGTACGCAATATGATTTTGCTCACGCTCTAGTCTCGTAAGGATTTTCTAACATTTGTGTGCTTTTGCTGTATTTGGTTTAATAGAAATCACATCTGATAGGCTTCAAACATTATGAGGCCGGCTTGTACAGATGGCCAAATGATACAGGGTTATCCAGAACTGTTGTACTAATTAATTGAAAGAAAGTGATTAAGACCATAACGAGCAACTTTTACTAATGGGCCAACTCAAAATTCGACAAAAAAATCAACTGTTCCATACAAAATTGCAACTTGGAATCGACAAAATGTATGAAAAAGTTGATTTTTTTCTCAAATCTTTAATTTGAGTTGTTCCCATAGTAAAAGTTAGCAGATAACCCTGTATCTAAAAACTTTGGAAACTTATATTAAGTGGGACACAATGAGTAAATAAATGTACTCGAAAATTATATCAATCACTGAATGATAAAATTGCATATTTTTGTGATATTTTATTGAATAAAGTCGTCGGACTTGAAGGCCTTTAACCTAAAATATGTCGATTAATAAGAACTGATGCTATTATACTTTGCGCACATTTGAAGTTTTTGATTTGCTTGGGGAGTGAACATTTAAATATCAGGGGACATCTTACACACGGTCTCTGACCCCAAACTAAGCAAGGCTTGTGATATGAAAATATGGCTGCCAGAGACTGATATACTACGCGATTCGCGAGGGTAGGTCGGGTAAGTCATATCGAACATTGGGGAGGTTATCTTCTAATTACCATAATTTTCAGCAGACCTGGGAGGGGCGGGGGCAGATAATCGTCTGAGCCTGCATCAACACGTGATTAATAAGCACCTACACTATTCAATTGAAAGGTTCTAAATAAGTCGTATCGTGATAAATCGCAAAGCAGTATTAACGCAAGATAGAAAGCAAGCGATTGCATCAGTTCTTTTTAATCTACACTAACTCTGATCCAGGGCAGAGCTGCTATGCCAATCCGAAAGAAACCGATCGTTATACTCGCCAGATATGTCATCATTAGCTAGTTGCAAAGCCGCAAACACAAAAACAGCAAATCAAATATTATAACATGGGATATAGGTAGCGTATACTTGAACATACTCGTAGGTATACTGGGCGCCACACAAATCGACGGATGAGAAGTTAGGTGCAGATGACACTTCGCCGTGATTGAATTATTGAGCATGTGTGCACAATGCCGACGCTGCGTGTCGTAGTGGTGAGCACGGGCGTAGGGAGCGCGCGGGAGGCATGATTGGCGGGCGGGTGTGCCCCGGCGCCAGCCTCTCTGGCTCCCGCGTATACCTATATTTCGGCTATTGCGCAGCGTTCTGCGCATAACTTCCCATCCGCCGACTTGTGGCGCTTAGTATACTATGCAAAAACCTGCGCTGCGCTGGTTGCCTCAATATGTATTTACGCTTAACACAGCAGTTCTGTTTCCTTTAAACAATAATTATATCATGTAATTCAAGCGAAGTTCGCACATATTTTGGATGTCCTTTAAATAAATATGCACAATTTAAATCTGAAGTGGCTACTCCAGTGAGTAGCGTAGATACTGTTGTAAGACAACATTATAATATAAAGTGAATCGTGCTCGAAGAGTACCGATGACAGACACCCGACGTCAGTATATTTATTGATATTGTACATTGTGTTAGTAAATAAATCGAATAAAACCGTTTCTTTGTTTTTTATTCTATTTTTTTTTTCACGGCTTCCTTCCTTATCCTCGCGCTCGCCGAATATTATTCAAAGAGTTAGTTTTTCATAGTGCAGGCACTTCCAATGGTGTATATGCTCATAATTATAAACAACTTTTACAATGACAATTGGAAAATCGCGAAAAAAAACATCAGCGGTTCCGTACCGACGCGGGCCTAGGATCCGCGGCGCGGCGGCGGCGGGCGCCCGACGTGTACAAACCCGTCGCACGTGTCCGCGCCAGAGAGCGCTGCCAACTTTCAATACCGCCAGTTCCACATATCCCTACTGATAGAGAAGAATAGATTTTTTTTCCACCTATTACTACTAGGGGGGAAACGTGGATATTTTACTTCCACTACATACACGCGAGGCGGGCACCCGCCGCGTGCGCACGCTTGACGTAGCGAAGCCCCTTAAACTCATGCTACAGGCCGAATCAAATATGATTTTAATTTTGTAGTGCATCCCACACTAGGTTTATCTCAAAAAATCGAATTTTTGAAATGTTTATCATAAAAAGTAACTCTTTGAGATAAACCTAGTGTGGGATGCACTATAAAATTAAAATCATTTCATTGATTAGCAGTGCGCCATCTCTCGTCAATACAGAAGTTCTTATAACTTCAATTGAGTGATAACCTGTCTAATACGGGTATCACAGGTGGCGCCGCCAACGCTATAAGTTGGTTAAAATGATAAACACTTCACAAAATTCGTCGCGAGTCAGTACAGCGGGTTATCTCAGTGGTCCAGAGCGTCGGGCTAGTGATCCGAAGACGCAAGGTTCGAATCCTGCATCCGCGACGAATTTTTGAAATGTTTATCATAAAAAGTAACTCTTCGAATCAAACATCTTCGTTGTAAAATAAGACCGCAGCTTGTAGCTGATTTCAGGCGCCAAGATGTTTGATTCATTCATTCATTCTGCATAATATACCTACATGAAGAAGCTAGGAATAAAAATACAGGGTTTGTGAGGAGTAAAACTTTATTACATTCATTTCTATTCGTTACCGGAATCCCCTCCAAATGGCCAGTTCTAATAGCAACTAATTGTATCAACTGTTATAAAACGTACTATGGTTTAATGCTACTTTACAATCCCATTATTATAACGTTAAATCTACGTCTACAGTAAAATCCGGTTATAACGACCTAGTGACACAAACTTAGTTTAAAAAAAAAGATAATTAAAGCAAAGCCGCATAAATGGACGCCCGATTTGTAAGGTAATAGGCGTTGCCGTTGGTTTAAATCCGTCGCTATAACAGGATTCCATTGTAATTGTTATAATCTGTGCGCGTAGTTTAATAAGGCAATCTGTTTCACTACTTTGGTGTAATTGTTGCTAAATATACATTAAAAATAAGTTATTAATATTACAGTTGCGAGACAAATATAGTCTACAATGAAACAGTTTCGAATCTATGATCTTTTTAGCTACAGTCTGCTTTCATTTTATTTTATTGCCATCTTTTACTCACGTATCAAATTAAAAAGAGATAGCGGTCATGTTAGTCATCAATCTGGCTTATTAAATCACAACTGACTTGAGAGTGAATGTGAAATATCTGTCCTGTCAATAATAAATAGGTTTTTCATCGTAATTCCCGCCCCTAGTGAACCACCACAGATATCTACTTAAAACAGATTGATAACGCTGTTGTCACTCAACCACAAAAATGCATGGAAAATCTTTCCAAGCATTACATTCTCTTTGCTGCTGTCAATACTGTAAACTACGTATTGTAAATTGACGTTCCTTCTCTAAAAAAATCATTTTTCTTTTTTTACTCGTTCCATATTAATTCAATGCATCTCTTTAAGATTTTCTTGATCGACCAAATTATCCCTCTGATATCTCTGTGGGAACCACGATAATAATTTATTTGTGCGAATTTGTTGTAGGGTAATTGTTTACTAATACTAAACAGCACAAGAGAGCGAAGCAGTTCACAAAATATCCACGAACGGGCTAATTACGGCTAAAAATTAAACTAAATTAATTTTTAAAAGCTAATTTACAATAGTCTGACCAACCAAACTAAACGAAATTAAACGAATCTCTCTATCCATTTGGTACAAGAGCTACAATTAACTAATTTGCTGGCAAATTTAGTTTAGTCAAGAAAACAACAGAATCGCTATAAATTACTAATTATTTATTACTAATATAATTTGCTTTATTAAACTTTAATGAGCAAGTGTTTGTAGGTCCTTTTCAGGCAAAAAGGGACCATAGTATTAAATCTAGGAACCTTCCGCGAAAAGTGCAAGTTATTTTAATAAATAACTAATACAAACAAAAAATTTAAAAAACCCCCGACACATTGACAACCATTTTGGGCACATTTGTAGAATTTTGGTTCTTCCATCCCCACTTTAACCCACCATAACTCTTAAACGGCTCAATCGATTTTTATAAAACATAGCTAAGAACACTCTCGACTAAGTCTTCTTTCATCAAAAAAAAACTAAACTGAAATCGGTTCAGTGGTTCGGGTGCTATGATGCCACAGACAGACAGACAGACACGTCAAACTTATAACACCCCTCTTTTGCGTCGGGGGTTAATAAAACAGAATGTTTCTTTAGACGACGGATACGATATTCTAGCATAATTATTGTAGGTACTATTACTAATTTTAATTAATGAACGCCGGCAGCATTCCGCTGAACGTAAGCGAGAGCGCGAAACAAGCGATAGAGAGGCACGATCGGCATAAGCGGTCGGCTTGTGACGCATATGACGTTATCACGTAAAGTTATCGTCCGTCCGACTTTACAAACAACCGATTTTTAGGGTTCCGTACCCAAAGGGTAAAAACGGGACCCTATTACTAAGACTCCGCTGTCCGTCTGTCTGTCATCAGGCTGTATCTCATGAACCGTAATAGCTAGAGAGTTGAAATTTCCACAGATGATGTATTTCGATTGCCGCTATAACAACAAATACAAAAAAAAAATAGAACAATATACATATTTAAGGGGGGCTCCCATACAATAAACGTGATTTTTTTGCCGAGGGGCTCCCATACGGTACGGAATCCCTGAGACCAACCCCTTGGCAAAAAGAAATCTGCTGTTCCATACGTTTAGTTGAAACGATATAAACTTTTTGAAAACAATTGTTTTCGTGGTTGGCCTCATAATAAAAGTTGGTTATAATTTATAAGTACAACAATATAGGTACTATAGAATATGTCGGTCATTAGAAAAACAACTGGTATAATTCTGAGTTCATAAGGTACTAGAGGTACATAACTAAATTAAGCAAATTTAATAATATAAATGTGTTTACGAGTCCACCTAATCATCAGAAGCGCAGAGAGCACCGCGTGGATAGCTGCACTGCTTTGTTATCCGCGGTTACCCATCCGAAAACTTACCGCTCCGAACATTGCTTCATTATTCGGTGATCGTTTTGCTACACATATTCATATTCGATTCGGTATGACTTGTCGAAGCCGACCCAAAATGGCTAGGCACTACCACAGCCCGGACACTCCGCGATTTTTCATACAAAATCTGCTGTCTTACGCACACCTACACAGTACTTACTCACAGACAACACACTTACGCACGGTCGCTACACGCGCATTTGTGTGCGGAACGTCTATGGCTGTCAGCGATCACCACATCGTGACGTCATGCCGCGTGACTGAGACAGTTGCGTACATAATTTGCAAAAATGAATATTAATCTAGTGCTTAAAATAGTATAACAATTACTTAATTTGGAAGCATATTAACAAAAAGTAACCGATCTACTTCTTTTGTAAGATAATATCAAGAGGAAGTTACCAAATAATGTAAAATAATTTCCTATTATTTATCCTTAGGGAAACATTAAATTTTCTTGTTTTGTTACGTAGGTATCATTGATATTCAACCGTACACAGTACAAGTCTTCCCTATTGTCACAGTCTAGGTAGTTTTTATTAGAAAATCCACCGGCCAGTGCAGCCCGCGCGCAGAGTACACGATGCGGTACGTAGCGCGGGGTGGAAGTGAGGAAGACTCAAACGCGTATATATTCTTTGGTACTACACTGGTTCGGCCGGCCGGTCATCCGGGCTAGCGTGACCCGTTTGGCACGTTCGGCATTTGCGGAACCGAATGATTCATCTACACTACACATATTCTATTTTACCGTTCGTCAGTGTCCATCTTGCCGAACCGAATGTATGTAGCAACCCTTAGTTAAACTACACTTTGCACGTCAAATAATTTAATAAAATTAATTAACACGATTCTGTTGGATGCTACGCTTTACAATTGATAGGTAAACATACTTTTGGGAACGAGAGAATAACATAATATTATATTGCTTCAATTACTCACACAACCTTCACATTCCGAATATTTTAGAAACACAGATTCCTATGTACAGATACCGCTTAGGGGTGAAAGCGCCGCGCTGGGCTTTAGTAAAATTATATGTTTAATCTGATCAAAATGCAATACTGGAGCGCGAAAATGCGCGTGGTGTATATCGATTAGATTAAAATATGAAAATACAAATATCTCCCAGAGATTTACTACTTTTCGGTCCAGCGAAACTAAGCATAACCTCGATAGCATTATAGAGCTTCACTGAAATTTAGCTTTACGAGTTCTCTACAAACTTTACGATTTTCGATATCTATACGAGTAATCTGCGCTTTGGACAAATTTATATTACAAAATCACACTTCATTGAGAAACATTCATAAAATATCAAGTACTGAGTACAAAGTAAAATATGTACAAGTATTTAATGTAACTATATACATTGCAATAAAAAAATCGCAATACTATATAATAAGACATAAAAGGCAGTGACAAATAATACCTAGTAGTATAAATTTAAAAGATTAATAATAAAGAATGTTAATTCAAACAATTGATTGCACATCAGCTCATGTGTAAAATAATTTAAGGCTGATTGTCTCGGCTCGTGCGCGAAGTTCAATTTTTTTGGGTTTTTTTGCCTATGACTAGGTAGTGTTAATATACTACCTATACTTAAACTAAAATAGTGGTCAGTCTATACACAAGATCCAAAGATAAGGACACAATATTAAAAAAAAAAACTAAATCTTATTATACATTAGACGAATTTTTAAATGAAAAGAATTGACATTAATATTATAGTAGGTATTTTTGACATTCATTAAAATTTTTATGACATTATAATATGTTTTCATTAACATTTTAATTTGAGTGGACATTTATTTACTTACGATTTCGTGTTTTTTTTTCATTAATAGTAAATTAATAGAACTTTCCTCTTTTCTGATTTTGCTGCGCCCAACGGGGTCCATGTGTCTCTTTGTACCCAAAGAAGGATGTCGGCAGCTCATAGATACGAATACCTGTTCATTTTCTCCCAAGTTTATTTCTAAAAATGTAATGTTCGTCAGAATAATTTATGACACTTCTAAAACTGTTCTGATATGTACAGGTTCGTTTTTAATGAAGTTTTAAAATATTTGCCCACACAAGCATTAGTAGGGGATTTAGATAGTAAAAACAATACAAAATCATTGTAAGTTTTCTGGTGGTCTAATTTTGATTAGTGAAATAAAACAGCAAAAAATCACTATATTTTTAAAGCATATATCATAAATAGAAAATATGTTTTGTTCCATGATTGTAAAAAAATAAAATAAAAGGCAAAATAAAGGGTTTTGACAGGTCGAGTCTCTGCATCCTTCTTTATATTTTTACCATCATGTTCTTTATGGAAGCAGAATAAATGAATTAAGCGTGTACCAACTAAAAACTAAGGTGAAAATCAGTTGATGCACTTTCGTGCATAGAATGACCGCTTATTTGGTTTTTAGGTGTATCTATGTACAACCCGGTCACAATATCTGTGCACCTGACTTCGTGACGTCATATCGAATTATCGGGACGTATATACATTACCGGACGGGGTGTATATACATTATTCTGACCGGGTTGTACCTCGTAAACACTACCTATCCATGGCGGCTAAACGAATTTTCGTAAACTGATGAGTAGTAAATGGCAAAAAACACAAAAAAAATCCGCGCGCTGCCCTATTGTATCCACCTTAGTTGCTTGTAAAAAGCAGTAAATTGATGAATCTTAAGATTATAGCATAATATACAAATCGTACATACCTAAGTGCCATCGCAAGCTAACGTATCACCACCACAAACATGGCCAGTAGTTTTCAAAATTTTCATAATTGGTGAAAATCAACAAAAAAATCATTCAAAAGAGATAATGCAAAAATATGTAGAGCTTGGGTTAAAACCTTGTACAGTAGCAGTTCATATTAAATTATTTACTTTACTTGTTTTGGAAAATGATTTTCCTATTATTTTCTTTGATAATAATCTCCATTTAAAGTAATTTCATATTTTCGGATCTTATTATCATTTGACATTGCGTGTAAAATATGGCGGCATGATGGCGGCCTTGAACAAAATCAAATTGGATAATATAAAACTACAAGATTTTCATGTTTACCATATTTTTGGGGTACTGTATAAAGTCTGGACCGACTTTGCAAGAACTTCTCTTCATTGAAAGAGTGAAAATTGTCATTTGAGCCGATGTTTTGATATAAAAATTTCTAGCGTTTGTATCTGGGGCGAAAAACTCGTGTGCAATAAGCATAAACGTCGTCATAAAAGCTTTGCGCGACAAGCGGACATAAAAAGCCTAATGAGGCCATACCTACATGCTGCACATGACATCTAACCAATACCAGCTAAATTCATATTTTCTTTTAAACTATTATGACGTTCTGGCGTTTTATTTTTCTGGGAACTTTCTCGTATGCTGGATAGAATAATCTATTTTTTATTGTCAAAGTAGCCTTTAGAGATATATGTGTATTGTGTGCAAAGTGAAAAAAACCTCAGATGTTTGTTTTTCTATCAATCTTTGTTAAAATACTCTATTTTTTATTTTGAAGTGAAAATTTCTTTATCGGCTTTGTGCACTTTCATAATTTATGGGGTAATTAATGGTACAATATCACACGCTCACTCAAGCAAGCGCCCCGCGCTGCAGGAGCAGGCATACATTTTCGCCGCGCGGTAGAAAGAGAGGGGGATATTACGCCGCGCCGGCGGTCTACTCGTCCTCCGTCTTACGATTTTGTCACGTGTCCTGACGCGAGTTTAACATTTTTTACCCATCCCAAAAAGTACACAAAGCCACTAAACAATTTTTCACTTCAAAAACATCTGTTTCATACTTTTGTCGATTCTGAGCAGCGCTTTTGCACTGGACAACTGTTTTTTTGAGACTCAGTGAATTCTCTCATATTAAAAGTGTACTGTGAAGACTTGCGAGCCGTTAGATCTCCCCAAAATTTTATTAGTTAGGTTGGTATCCCGCGCGTGACGTAAGTATAGAGGTTAATTGTAGACATGTAACTTACATTCTTAAATAAATATAAAAAAAACACTGAAAATAATGCGGGTACTGTATTCGAGGCGGGCGCGCACGTCTCCTAGACTCCCACGAATGCTTTGACATTGAAACTATTGGGTAACGGTATCCGCTAGACCTCCCCAAAATTAGTATCGTTAGTATCCTTCGCGTGTTGTTGCGACTCGTTCTATCACATCATACAAAGGAGATTGTATTTATTTAACTATTGAGGTAAATTGTATAAGTTATAAATAAAAACTGATAGGGTGTTGTGATCGAGGCGGCACGCGAGCATAAGAGTTTGTGAGCATAAGTAAGCAGCCTTTCGCCAGACCTCCCCGAAGGTGGTGTGGTTGGTATCCTTCGCGTGTTTTTGCACTTCATCCTAGCCAGTAAAGAGCGAGTCGCACACCATACAACAAAGACTGAATTTATTTAACTACTAGCTGACCCGGTGAACTTCATTTCACCATCTGTCAAGTGTCAACTGTCAATGAGAACTTTTGCAGGACATGCAGGAACATTTTGTATGAGAAAATTAAATTCAGGTTATATTATTGTTCTCGCAACTTTTACAAATTATCTAGCCGTTTAAACCTTCCCATAACTTCTACAAATATTTCAAGATCAAAATTAGCCAAATCGGTTCAGCCGTTCTCAAGTTTTAGCGAGACTAACAACTACGATTCATTTTTATATATTTAACTATTGAAGACAATTGAATATAACTTGTATTTGCTATAAATAAAACACTGATAAGGGTGGTGGTGTATCGCTTCTTCTGACTCCCATACGCAAAGTGAAGTAAGCAGCCGTTCGCTAGACCTCCCCGAAGTTGGTATGGTTGGTATACTTCGCGTGTTTTTGCACTGCATCCTAGCCAGTAAACAGCGAGTCGCACCCTATTCAACGAAGGGAGAATTTATTTAACTATTGATTTTTATTGTATATAACTTGTAAATAAAACACTGATAAGGGTGGTGGTGTACACATTAGCCAAGACTCCCACGTCTGGTCCGAGGTCGGAAGTGAAGTGAGCAGCCGTCGCTAGACCTCCCCGAAGCTGGTGTGGTTGGTGTCCTTGGCGTGTCTCTGCGCCTCGGCCTGGCCGGTGAGCAGCGTGTCGCACTCCATGCAGCGGAGCGTGAACTTGTTGAGGTCGGTGAACTGGCGCGAGGACTTGGCTTCGTGCGCGAGTTGCTCCGCCTCGCGGTAGATGGCCTCGTCCTCCGCCGGGAACACGGTCTGGATGCCGCCCTGGAACCATACATATAATATTCTAATACCTATTCTAATTTTCATCTGACTAATCATTTTATTTTAAATATTGTAGCGCTCGTAGCGTAGTTTGACTAGGTGGTTGTCAGCGATCACCGAAATTAAGCAACGTTCTGCACGGTCAGTACTTGGATGGGTGACCGCGGGTGGCATTTTCCAACTGAGCGCTACCGTGGCTCGGATGACACGTTAAATTGTAGGCCCCGGTTGTTTTAACCGTTTAGCCATGTCAGAGGCCTTCAGGCGGCCTAAAAACTCTGACACCAGGGCTAGCCACCCGGCCTATACGAACTTACTTACTTTTTAAATATTGTATAAACATCTAAGGGAATGCTATCCACCAAAATACAGGTGTCATAGCCAAGCAATATTTTTTTTTTTCACATTGATGAATCTAAGGTTACGTTTTTAAAGTCAGGCGGCCTTCCATCAACAAAATCCTAAATATGCATACAACTTAATAGAGTTCCTGAGTAATAGGAACTAGTTTCCAAAACACGGGTTTCTAACACCCAATTTAGCAGCTAGAGCCACCAAAAACTTTGTGTAAGTACCTACTTTTTCATAAAAAATAAAGATTCAATTTTGAATTTGAATCGTTTATTTAGACGTAATCTCTTAGTTATTTCTTTAGTTTCTTAGTCTGGCTTAACAATAATGGGTCATTAAAGAGCTGTCAAACTATACCCACCACGAGATATTTGATCCAATAGAACTCCAGCTACAAACAAAAACCTTAAAAATGTCGGCGGCCATCTTTGTGGCGTTATAACTCCCAAAGTCTAGCAGTTTTCGCATCGCAACTGTATCGTTGGCCCAGAAACAAAAACGAACACATTTCAACCGGTCGTGAAGAGACGGCTGGGAAAATCAAGGAGAGCACTTTATCAAATTTCGCCACCTGACTATTATGATCAAGATTCGACAGTTATGACTTACAAAATGATCCAAACGTGAGATGTTACAAATATACAACTTGTACACCCTCACCTATGCACGACAGGTATCGCCGTTGAAACTACTTACGGTAGTTACGCTAGGTCAACTATACAACTTGTACACCCTCACCTATGCACGACAGGTATCGCCGTTGAAACTACTTACGGTAGTTACGCTAGGTCAACTATACAACTTGTACACCCTCACCTATGCACGACAGGTATCGCCGTTGAAACTACTTACGGTAGTTACGCTAGGTCAACTATACAACTTGTACACCATCACCTATGCACGACAGGTATCGCCGTTGAAACTACTTACGGTAGTTACGCTAGGTCAACTATACAACTTGTACACCCTCACCTATGCACGACAGGTATCGCCGTTGAAACTACTTACGGTAGTTACGCTAGGTCAACTATACAACTTGTACACCCTCACCTATGCACGACAGGTATCGCCGTTGAAACTACTTACGGTAGTTACGCTAGGTCAACTATACAACTTGTACACCCTCACCTATGCACGACAGGTATCGCCGTTGAAACTACTTACGGTAGTTACGCTAGGTCAACTATACAACTTGTACACCCTCACCTATGCACGACAGGTATCGCCGTTGAAACTACTTACGGTAGTTACGCTAGGTCAACTATACAACTTGTACACCCTCACCTATGCACGACAGGTATCGCCGTTGAAACTACTTACGGTAGTTACGCTAGGTCAACTATACAACTTGTACACCCTCACCTATGCACGACAGGTATCGCCGTTGAAACTACTTACGGTAGTTACGCTAGGTCAACTATACAACTTGTACACCCTCACCTATGCACGACAGGTATCGCCGTTGAAACTACTTACGGTAGTTACGCTAGGTCAACTATACAACTTGTACACCCTCACCTATGCACGACAGGTATCGCCGTTGAAACTACTTACGGTAGTTACGCTAGGTCAACTATACAACTTGTACACCCTCACCTATGCACGACAGGTATCGCCGTTGAAACTACTTACGGTAGTTACGCTAGGTCAACTATACAACTTGTACACCCTCACCTATGCAAGACAGGTATCGCCGTTGAAACTACTTACCGTAGTTACGCTAGGTCAACTATACAACTTGTACACCCTCACCTATGCACGACAGGTATCGCCGTTGAAACTACTTACGGTAGTTACGCTAGGTCAACTATACAACTTGTACACCCTCACCTATGCACGACAGGTATCGCCGTTGAAACTACTTACGGTAGTTACGCTAGGTCAACTATACAACTTGTACACCCTCACCTATGCACGACAGGTATCGCCGTTGAAACTACTTACGGTAGTTACGCTAGGTCAACTATACAACTTGTACACCCTCACCTATGCACGACAGGTATCGCCGTTGAAACTACTTACGGTAGTTACGCTAGGTCAACTATACAACTTGTACACCCTCACCTTGCACGACAGGTATCGCCGTTGAAACTACTTACGGTAGTTACGCTAGGTCAACTATACAACTTGTACACCCTCACCTATGCACGACAGGTATCGCCGTTGAAACTACTTACGGTAGTTACGCTAGGTCAACTATACAACTTGTACACCCTCACCTATGCACGACAGGTATCGCCGTTGAAACTACTTACGGTAGTTACGCTAGGTCAACTATACAACTTGTAGACCCTCACCTATGCACGACAGGTATCGCCGTTGAAACTACTTACGGTGGTTACGCTAGGTCAACTATACAACTTGTACACCCTCACCTATGCACGACAGGTATCGCCGTTGAAACTACTTACGGTGGTTACGCTAGGTCAACTATACAACTTGTACACCCTCACCTATGCACGACAGGTATCGCCGTTGAAACTACTTACCGTAGTTACGCTAGGTCAACTATACAACTTGTACACCCTCACCTATGCACGACAGGTATCGCCGTTGAAACTACTTACGGTGGTTACGCTAGGTCAACTATACAACTTGTACACCCTCACCTATGCACGACAGGTATCGCCGTTGAAACTACTTACGGTGGTTACGCTAGGTCAACTCACGATATTATAATATTTTTTTGGGTTTTATGGCATATAGGTACGTATAAACTATAATCCTAAGCGGTTGGATTAATGCGGGAAGCAGGGACCCGCCGCTCGTACCTGTCTCAGTCACCCTTTGCCGTCTACCCCCGCGCCCCTGTACCGCGCAGGCGAGGACTGAGTTAAGCGGTCGGATTATACCTACTCGTAAGATTACAAAAATTCGTTTAGTAGCCATGAATAAGTGGTGTCAACAAAGTACATATACCTGATAGAAACCAAAAAAATGTTCAATTTATGCATAAAAGTGCATCAACTAAAAACTTAGCTAAAAATCAGTTCCACTTCCGTGCATAGACTGACCACTAATTTAGTTTTTATTCGTACCTCGTAAACGCTACCTATTTATGGTCGCTAAATGAGTTTTCGTCCACTTAAAATGAGCATTTCATCTGTAAATGGCAAAAATAATCCGCTAAGTACGAGTCGGACTCGCGCACGAAGGGTTCCGTACTGTATGGGAGCCCCCCTTAAATATAACTCTTTTAGTAGTATATCACTCTCGGGCAGCCTTATCACAAGCTTTGCTTAGTTTGGGGTCAGAGGCCGTGTGTAAGATGTCCCCAAATATTTATTTGTTTATTATTTTATTCTATTTTTAGTATTTGTTGCTATAGCGGCAACAGAAATACATCATCTATGAAAATTTCAGCTTTCTAGCTATAGCGGTTTATGAGATACAGCCTGGAGACAGACAGACAGATGGACAGACGGACAGGGGAGTCTTAGTAATAGGGTCCCGTTTTTACCCTTTGGGTATGGAACCCTAAAAAACGGATTTTTAACTGGTTTCCTCATCTGCTATTGTGTTTACTCACATCGGACTGCTCCAAGTATAGAGGGTCGTAGTGGACGCCGTCGAAGAGGAGGAACACGCGCTGGCCGTAGTTCTTGTCCTCGCCGAAGCGGTTGATGATGGAGTTGATGGTGTCCACCACCGCCATCTCTAGCCCGTAGAACCGGGACAGGATCGCCACCTGGAAACGATATATACTCCGAATCAGACAAGTCGGCGGATCTGAAGTTCGCTATACCAAAGCCACACAAATCGGCGGATGGAAAGTTATGCGCAGAACGCTGCGCAAAAACCGAAATATAGGTATAAGCGCGGGAGCCAGAGAGACTCGCGTCGGGGCACCCCCGCCCGCTAACCTCATGCCTCCCGCGCGCTCCCTACGTCCGAGCCCAACACTACGACACGCGGCGCCGGCATTGTGCACACATGCGCAATAATTAGCGAATCACGGCGAAGTGTCATCTGCGGCTAACTTCTCATCCGGCGATTTGTGAGGCGCTTAGTATACAAGATGCGCTATATCCAATCCTGACTGAAGCTCACAAAAAGCTGCGCGTTGATTGGGATTCACACAGCTTGTAGCTAACTTCATATCCGCCGACTTGTATAATACACATGTTTCACAGTAGGCCGAGACTTTGTAGCACGCTTCAAAATAAGCTTAAAAATATGACAAACAAATGGGCTACAAAAATTTAGCATTCAATGCTTATTTTGTAAAAAAAAATACCTAAATTGATTTTTGGTTATAAAGCCTGGGGAGGCTATTTCGAGCAATGTCATTATAATACAATCAAAAAATATTTTTGTATTAGCAAGTAAGTCTGTGTAGGCCGGGTGGCTAGCTCTGGTGTCAGAGTTTTAAGCCGCCTGAAGGCCTCTGACATGACTAAACGGTGAAAACAACCGGGGCACCTACAATTTAACGTGTCATCCGAGCCACGGTAGCGCTCAGTTGAAAATGCCACCCGCGGTCACGCATGGTTGAGCGACGTTCCGCACGGTCTGTCTTTGTACTAGTAAATTGTGCCGGTGTACCTCTATAGCTCCATAGCCCAAGGTGCTGCTGCTGTATTCAGGCACAGTTACTCAACGTTAGGCCTCCCAGCATGGCCTCGCTGTACGTGTCCTGTACCAGACTTTTTTTTTATAAGTCCACTGCAGGACGTAGGCCTACCCACAAAGGGTGATTGGGCCATATCCACCACGCTGGCCCAGTGCGGGTTGGTGGATTCACATACGCCATCGAATCTCTTCTACGGACGTATGCAGGTTGCCTCACGATGTTTTCCTTCACCGAAAAGCCAGTGGTGTGAAATTCCGTACATAAACTCCTAAGAACTCATTGGTACAGGACCGGGATTAGAACCCACGGCCGCACGATTGTAATGCCGGTGTCATTATCACTAGACCACCACGGCTCCACGTGTCCTTATCAATTGCCAATTCCATCGCTCTGATCTGTCGCATAACTGTTAGTATCAGCACGGTGTAATGATTTATAACAGTACGAGTATAACGCTTTTTTGGCCTAAAGCGCGTTTTAACGCTTAGCGCTAAATCTGGCGCGTTTTTGAAATAATACTGCAGTAGCGTAAAACAAAACATATTAGGTATATTTTTTTATTAACAAAAACACGCTCTTAATAAATGTTTACCATACTCTGGCGCTGAAATAGTGTCTGTGCCATGATTATGGTTAAAAATAAGTAACGATTTTGTTTAACTTCGACACCACAGATGCAATACTCCATTTCCGATTCATTTTATTCATCTCGTGTCAATGGCATTTTTTTAATCACGTTTCAAAAAAAACGTATGATAAAAAAGTCGTTTTACTATTTATAAACTTCCGGATTAAGTTTTGAGGTGGAATATACGATTTTTTCGTACCAGTCGTCGTAGGTATCATTTAGCGCTTCTGGCGCGTTTCGAGTTTTGATAGCGCGTTTTTGCCAAAAGAAGTTGGCAGCACTGCTGCTCAAGATATGTCATTCTGTGTGTCATCCGGTGTCAAATGGCGACTACGATTTGCTTGTCAGTAAGGTTAAAATTTATTAAAATAGACGATAATCCGAATTTTCCGGATATATGTTGTCGACTCGAAATCATTATTTTTTTATGTTTCATCATTCAGGTAAGGTTTCGATCGAGTCTACCGTACCCCTGCACGGAATTATTAATATAGATTGTGACTTGGCTGTCCTTAAAATAAATACCAACAGACCCACGTGGCCACGCAGAACGTAGCACGCGCTAGGGCTGCCCGCCTGGTAGGTAAACCGCACGCTCACTGATACAAACCCACACGTTCGTTCGTCACTGCGGCGCGCCCCTGCGACCGTTGTGTAAGGAGTGTATACCGAACTCCGGGGCGCGTAGGTATGCTTCGCGTTCCGATCGTTTGTATAAAGATAAATAAATAAATATTTGAGGACATCTTACACACGGCCTCTGAACCCAAACTAAGCAAAGCTTGTGATATGGCTGCCAGAGACTGAAATACTACTTATACATATTTTAAAATACATACATAGATAGTAACTAAATAACACCCAGACACAGAGCAAACACCTATGTTCATCACATAAATACTTGCCCTGGGTGGGAACCGAACCCACGCCTCTTTGACCCATTAGTTAGGGTCACTGACCACTGAGCCACCGAGGCAGTCTGTTAGATACCATTGCCGTGGTGTCAGTAAGTACCTCTATAGCGCCGCCCCAGGAGCTGGGCTGCTGTATCCAGGCGCAGTACTCAGCGTTAGGCCTCCCCAGCATGGCCTCGCTGTACGTGTCGGGATCGCTCGCCACCTCCATCGCTATGATCTGCCGCATGAGCGAGTGCACCGACGTGTCCACATTACCGTTCAACACAAAACCTGAAAAATGCAATATCACTACTTGTAGTTCTCCAAACAGTTGATCTGACACATCTCTATAACTGAATCTTTATAGGCCTGTATCTCGACTCGCGTAATAAAAAAATTAATAAATTTATCTAAATCTCGTTAGGATTTAAATACTAAATAATTTAGCCAAATATTATCGAAATAGGATGATATATAGTGTGACAGCAATTTTCCCTCCTTTTACATATCATCATCTAATAAAAATAATATGCTCAAACATTTATCTTGGATTCAGTAATTCTAATAAATTTTTACAAAGCAAAACATTTAAAACTTTCGGGTTGACTATAAAACATAAATTAACATGTTACATTTTGGTGGGATTAGAGTTCAAAAGAGGTAAAAATGTATACGAGCTATGATGTTTTAACCCATTCACTTGAATTTTAAAAACTTCACCTAGGTGCCACTTAATATTTTTATGAATTACAATAGGAAAGGCGTACTTAATTAAATATGTTTATTATTGAAAAAAAAACCATAAATAACAAAAACCCATTTAAAAATAGTAAACGCACCACATGCGTTGGTGGCACTGCTAAGAGAAAACACACCGTTTGCGTTGATGTTTGGATAGTATTATACAACATGAGCTCAAGCGTCAGGTTTCTGAGATATTCACTTCAGAGGAAAAAATATAGTTATTTTCATCTGAGAAATCAGATGCTTTAGGGCATTCTTTTCATTTTTTATTTGTTTTAGTGTCCTCTATAAAAATTGAAAAAACAAACTAAATCATAGGGCCACCCTACATACAAAAATCTTCAAACCGTGTTAGCTCCTATGTACATGAACCTATCCAACAAAGATTTTTACTGCTATGCCATTGAACGCACGGTATGCGTGCATGTGCTTTTATTGTATAAATACATGATGAAACAATGAAAATGAATGATAAAATTAAACTTATGGCTAACCTATATCTCCCAATTCACAATTTTTTATTGAACACTCCATAAAACTCCAGATATTTGTAAATTAAAACAGACCTTCTCAGCAGCAACCGTTTTTTATTTGTCAAAACAAAACTGACAGTACGAAGCAAAAACCATCTGTGTTTCTACATTTGAAAATTATTTTTAACTGTGAATGTTACCAAGCATTAATATAAATTTCTACCATTTTTATGTAATTTCAAAAAAACTTCAAAGGGTCTTTCAACGCAAATGGTGCGTTGGTGGCATGATGTAGTAATCTCGATGAACGCAAATGATGCGTTGGTGGCATTGAATGGGTTAATTAAGTAAAACACAGGTGTTACTCACATTTGATTTTTAGCAGGATACTACTATAGTTTTGATCGCATTTGGCAATCTTTCTCAAACAAACGTGAGTAACACCTGTGTTTTACTTAATTAAAATGTACGAAAACCACGATAGTTTCCATAGTGAGCTATGATGTGCTATAAAATGTACCTATTTTAATCACGGCCCTCAGTTTCAGTAGAAATTTTTTTTTTACATGTTACTTAAAATGACATTTCTACAGAAGTATGTATACAAAAAATAATAAAACGTTTTTCTATATATACAGCGCATACAACACAAATACTTTATAATGGGCAATAATATGAATTTATTCTAGCTTCATGGATTCAACAGGAACAGTGTTGATGTTATTTCTACAATAAATGAAATTATATGTAAATTAAAATAAATCCTACTAAGTAATAATTATAAATGCGAAAGTTTGTGAGTATGTTTAGATGTTACTCTTTACGCAAAAACTACTGAAGGGATTGAAATGAAACTTTGCAAGAACAATGCTTATAAATCAGAATAACACATAGGCTATAATTTATTAAGATTATTTATGATATTGCATGAAATGAAGTTCGCCAGGTCAGCTAGTACTGAAATAACAATAATATTGGACAGTTTTAATACATATTTTAACATTTAAGCAAATACTTTATGAAGAGAGGTGCATCATGCATACCTGATAATAAATGACAATGTAATAAGTTTTAAATGAGGATAAATTAAACAGTTATGGAAGTAGTATAAATAACCATTGTAAATGTTTGAATCCCTGTGAGATAACATTTACTCATTTACACATTTTTGTATCAACCAATCAGCATTGAACATTATAATCTTCTCAGTATAATTATTACAAATCAAAAACCAAACCAACCATTTTACTAAACAAAGCCAAATTTACTAGTCATTGTGTAGGTAATAAAATATTTCTCATAATGGTTTGAGAATACTTATAGTAAATAAAGCATAATTGTATTATCTATAATGTGAATAATGAATGTGAAGTCGCTTTAGCTGCATTTGCATTTTAAGACAAAGAACATTACTGAATCAGAAGCTGACTCGCTAGTTTTGTACAAAATATCAAGTCATTGAACTATTAACAAAAAGTTTTGAAATATTTACAACTAGATACCTATTTTTATTTATTTATTTATATTCGTTTAGAGCACAATGCACTGTTACAACAAAAGTTCTTACAAACTAGAGTCTTAACTAAATGTATACAAAGTGTTATAAATTAGAGCTACTGCTGTGCTACATCAACAACTATGTACTCACCTATGCTAGTGAATAAGCAAGAATTATCAGAAGGCACAACTTTCTTCATAAGAATACCCGGTCTACAAGGTCCTGTTGGCTCGTGTGAGACTCCGTTCTCCACAGGCTTTTTTTCAGGAGGTTTAGGTGCTTCAGTTTTTGGCGGCGCTTTCTCTTCCACGATCAGAGTTTCACCAGATTTTAAGCCCACTTCACTAAGAGTTTTATTATCATCACTAGTATCGATTGGCTTCGGAGGATACCCACATAGAATACACACTCTTTCTATGCTCACGTCCGTTATACTTGATAAAAACATCTTCAGTTCTCCTACTGAGCTATCAGAGGTCAAATCTTTCAATATCTGCTGTCCGTTCTTACTTTTAACTTTAAACGCTAACGCAGCCATTCTAATTATATATTGTATTGTATATTTCGTTACGTGTGATTTTATTTAGGTCAAAATAAGGTTACCAGAAAAACTGAGAGAAAATAAATAAATCACAGAAGAGAAGACAGACAACCCACCCGCTAACTTTTGATTTGGTGGAATCGAAAGTGTTAGCACAAGGTGTTCAGGCTTTTCCCCAAATTTTACTCGAAATTCGGATACCGAAATAAATAAATATTACACCCTCTAAAAATCTTTATCAACTTATTCCGTGGTCCTGTTCCCTTATTATTTTTATTTTCTAAATCTGAAAGAACTGAATTTTCACAAGCTAATGTTAAGAGCTTATTGGAAGACACGAGGGATTAAAGAACTTACAATACGCGTGAAAGAACGCAATACCCTTCTTTGGCAGTCGGGTAAAAAGGCAAACATTTTGCTGTAGCGCTATTTATGAGCTGATTCCACTAATGGTGCCGCCACACACTCCACGAGGCGACACGAGCACCGCAATTGTAGCTAACTTCACATCGTATACAAGACAGTATACTAACCAGATTTGTGAGTGAATCAAATCGGTCAGGAGTGAGTCGAGATATAGGCTTAAGAAGATGAAGTCAAATAGATGTGTGTCGTGATATCTACTGTTTGGAGACCTACTAGTAAGTAGTAGGTACCCACTTACACTTATCATAAAACTATAAAACTATGGAATTGAGCTCAGAATTATGATTCTAACGGCAATAAAAAAATAACATCTCTCATGTTTGCACCGGAGCGAAAGCGGAGGTACGATAATTTTATCACTATAGAAAACTCCTCTTCTCACTTGCTTGAAAAAACTCCAAAAATAGTGGATAAACTATATTCTGGTAGCACTGACTAAACTTTCAAAGTTTGACGTTGACACCGAGATTAAACGTTGACGTTGATATTGACATAAAGAAGCAACATCTTTTTTGACGTCGACAGCACATTCATTTGCCAATGCCACAGAGCTAGAGTATGGCCAACGACAGCTGTCCAAGAAAAAAGGAGCGAATTTTAAAAAATCAAGAGCTTATAGCTTGTTTTCTAGTACCGCTCAGCTGATCTCCATGAAATTTAGCATGTTCGTAGTTCTATAAACTACTACTACTACTACTTGAAAACAAGCTAACAGCTCTTGATTTTTTAAAATACCCAAAATGCAAGGAATTAAGTCAGCGCGCGAAATTCAAATTTTATTGCAATTTAGCAAATGTTTTGCAATTAAATCCAAAAACACATTTCATCTAAGTAGGTATTAACGCCTGTGTGCATAGTTATTCAAATTTAAAAAATTTTTTTTTTACGATTACCTTGTAAGTATATTTTATTGATAATAATTTTATTGCATTTTAAAAATCAATATCAGTCTACCCTAAATAGTGCCTAAGTAGGTAAAAACTGTGCTTTTAGCTATTAATCTTTGGGTATGGAAGTTTATTAAATAAAACAATTATTGGCCAAGTGAGAGTTGGACTCGCGTACGAAGGGTTCCGTACCCTATGGAAACCCCCTTAGCCCCATTTCAAGCGTCTACCTGTTGCCATTATTAATATGGAGCAAAAAACGGCAAAAAAAATACGTTTGCGTTGTATAGGAGCCCCCCTTAAATATTTATTTTATTGTTTTTAGTATTTGTTGTTACCTATAGCGGCATTAGAAATACTTATGTACATCATCTGTGAAAATTTCAGTTCCCTAGCTATCACGGCTCATGAGATACAGCCTAGTGACAGACAGACAGACAGAAGGACAGACGGACGGACAGCGGAGACTTAGAAATAGGGTCCCGTTTTTACCCTTTGGACACGGAACCCTAAAAATAAAATCGAGGCAGGTAGGTACTTACCTAGATAACCATATATACACACGGTGTTTGTGTGTTTTACAATTAAGTAAATCAAACTACATTACTTAATTTACTTACTTTGAATTTTAATAAAAAAACATAAGTACCTACAATGTTTTATAAATATCTTAATAACTATTTACGTACGTAATATACAGACAATCCCACAAATTACTATATAGATACACATTGTGGAACTAACTACGAATAATAATCGCATACAAGTTGGTATATGGTAAGTTGCCTTGGCCTTTTCCCTAAACTTTGTGACAGGATTTTTGAGGTTTATCAACTACTAGCGACCCGCCCCGGCTTCGCACAGGTGTCTTATACATATAAACCTTCCTCTTGAATCACTTTATCTATTAAAAAAACCGTATCAAAATCCGTTGCGTAGTTTTAAAGATATAGGTAAGCATACCTACACTGGACAGACAGCGGGAAGCGACTTTGTTTTATACTATGTAGTGATGATTAACAATGTCATTGGGATTTATAAAGGTATCTATAACGTTGAAATCAAACAATGCATACGTAAGTCTACAGATCAAATTAAATCATTATTCAATTGAATTAAAGAATTAGTGAATGATGACAATAGGTTTACAAGAAAGCGCTATACTTATGCAACAAAATTTGCATGAATCTTTATTTTTCTTTGGGTCTAAATCGTTCTGCGATTAAACGATTCCAAAATAAGATGATTTCATATGAGAAGTGAGTAAACGAAAGCATTTTACTAAGCGGGAGCATAACGAGCGCGAAAAAAATTCGATCTGTTTTTAATATAGGCAATAATAATAATTTTGCTTTGAGGTTTGAGGTATAAGGCTCTCAGTGGCGCGAAGCCTACAGTCTGTTCACAGCACGTTCACAGTTATTTTACCTAGCTCTGACATTTGTCGCTGTCTCTGTCTAACTTGTGATGGTGTGTAGGTAATGACAAGACAGAGAGGCAGCGACAAAATTAAATGTCAGAGGTACTGATTGGAAAATAACTGTGAAAGGACTGTAGCCGCCGCCACACGCCACTGTATTTAAGATTCAATGATTTCAAAAATAAAATGAACGGAACTTCATTTTGTCTCTCTCTCTCTCAACTCAACTCTCGAATAGAGATCACGGACCAGCAAGCGCAGCGTAGGACGTCCACCGACTAGGTGGACTGACGATGTAATGAAGATTGCTGGAACGCGCTGGATGCAGGCCGCTTTCAATCGGCCTTATTGGAAATCCATAGGGGAGGCCTATGTCCAGCAGTGCACGTCTCATGGCTGATGGATGGAACCTCACATTGTAAAATAATATCAACGCTAGCTAGTTCTTGATATGATTTAAATACTTAACAATTATATTTTGTTACACCTACCTATTTAACCACTACAGTTAGATATCTAAACTTTATAATCATTTATGTCCTTAATATTAAATATTGTCACAGTATTCTGCACTAATATTTGTGCTATTAATAAAATATTTAAATTATCATATAATTATACATAGATGTACTTTTCAATATAGTTTATCCATCACTCATTTATTAAAATATAAATGAATATAAAAAATTATATCAAGCGTACGAGTTGGTATAAAATTATATTTGTGCCAAAAAGAGGACAAAATACCAAAAAAGAATTTACTAATTGTACCTAAGTATTAAAATTTCTTGACGACGCATACACCAATACAGGGTTATTTCTAATCAATTAGCATCCTTTTAAGGGCTTATTCTGTACTCGTACATCAAAATTGAGTTTTGACAAAAATCGCAGAACAAAAGTTGTTAGTTTTGATGTACAGAATAAATCCCTAAAAATATGCTAATTGATTAGAAATAACCCTGTATGGGGTGTCCTTATTATTGTCAACTTTTATTATAGGGCCAAATCTGAAATTGTGAACAAATGAGTAGGTACTTCCTTGTAAAAAAATAAAAATATAAACTTTCATTTATTACCCTTAATAAAAGTTGGTAAAAAATTGCTATGAGTAAAATGTCCTTTTTCTAATTACATAGAATCTAAGTATTGTACACGAATTCGTCACAATTAAGAGGATTTTAACAATTTGATTGGTACGAAGGTCTGCTCTCGTTTGCTTGCTATAGGTAATATTTTCCTGATAAAAATAGAGAATAGAGATTATTATAGCTATGATAGTAGGTGATCTAAAATATTTGCTATTTCAATAAGTACAGGGTTATCTAGACTTGGTGTTCTAAGCGGAAAGGAGGTGACTGAGACCATAATTATGTACAACTTTTATTTTGGAGCCAACCCGGAATTTAAATAAATCAGCAGTTTCATACATACTGTTGATTCCGAGTGGCAATTTTGTATGGAACCGTTAATTTTTTTCTCGAATTTTGAGTTGGTCCTGTTGCAGCTCGATGGAATGTTTAAGATAAGTATAGCGTGATTAACTAGTTCGTGATTAAGATGTTTTACGTGACTTAGATAAATCACAATGTATAGATTTTATTTAGTATATAAGCTGTTGTTATTCGATAGTAAGATAGAATATAGTGAGATATAGAAACAGACTCAGTCAGACTCTAGTGTCTTATTTTAATCCCTTGGCGCCTCGGCATATTGGTGACCCCGAGTGCAGTATCAGTTTGGGGTCCCACTGCCATACCGGCACAGTGGTGACCCCCGACCCAAGTGACGCGAAATGTAGTGAGCACGCAAGAAGATTTGGGGGTCGACGATAAATCCGCTGGATGACGTCATACCTGCACCCCTACATCACAACATCAATCATAGACACCTGGCCAACGACAAGGAAAACTTATGGAAGCTTTGATTGATTTCGAGAATTTGAAGAAATTTTATGAACAACTCACTTCGCAAGACTGAGACGGCAAATACGCATAATTCAGCAAGAAAGATGTACAGACAACAGCACAAACCACATGGTTGACGAGAAGCAGTTTGTCACGCAATATTTGAAGTTATGAGTAAACGCCAAATCCAGGGTTCTGTAGCTGCAATGAAACGCGAATAACCCTTGGTATTTTGTTTACGTGTGAATTGAGGAGATCGAATCAGCAGTCGCCAGCAGCCGAGTATAGGACCACAGGAACTTGAGAGGCCAATGCTGCCGCCGAAAATTCAGGTTGGATCTGCAGGTATTTTTTCGAAGTTGGCACCACCGTACGAGGACAAATCGAAGGTGGCGGAAAATTGCGTAGTACTGGAGGATTTGCCCAGACTCGTTTCCATTGCCAAACGACTGGTCAGTGATATATTATAGAGAATAATTATGTGAAATGATAGAGAATATGTGAAATGGAAATATGGCTGAAGCTGCGAACGCGTGAAGATATTTGAAATGTTCAGATATTACGGAAAAAGTGTGTTGTGACAACATTGTTTTAGTCTTTTGTGCAAATTCAGGATAAAATCACTGAAATCGGTATATAGGAACGTGAAATTAGATGGAAATTGTGTATTGCCCAAAATGTCGAAGTCCAACTTCATTAATTATGTGATAAGATAGTATTTTTGTGCGAATTTTGCTAAATATTTTTGTTTTCAACTATAGGCATATCTGTATAATTTGTATTGTTACATTCAGTTTAATTGTTTTGCAAACTGTATTTTACTAGGTAATTAGATCAATAGTGGTAAGTATTCGCTTCGTTAGAACTTTGTCGTCACATTTCGAGTAGCGTCATACTGCAAATCGATAAAACGTGATCAAAGGAATGCAAACGATTTAGCCAATAATGCGTAGTTATGCGGAATTTTTAGAATATTTTATTTGAAAGTTACAATTGATAAATGTAGGCTAATGTTCGTTATCGATAGTGAATCAGTGATCGTGCCGCCTGCGCAAAGAAGTAAAGACAGTAGAAGCACGTATTCGTACCTACGGAGCTGACTAGGCCAGTAGTACTAGGATTCAAATTTACTGACGCAAGCACGTTTTATACTGCAATGATAAGCAAACTATAAACTGCAACTGTAAGCAAACAGACTTAAGCAAGATCGCTGCAACATGAATGATAGGATTTTTGTTAATTTTGGTTTGACTAGTTTTAGGTAATAATTGTTTGTGAATATATATTAAAAAAAAATTCCAAGGGGGAAGTACTGTTGCAGCTCGATGGAATGTTTAAGATAAGTATAGCGTGATTAACTAGTTCGTGATTAAGATGTTTTACGTGACTTAGATAAATCACAATGTATAGATTTTATTTAGTATATAAGCTGTTGTTATTCGATAGTAAGATAGAATATAGTGAGATATAGAAACAGACTCAGTCAGACTCTAGTGTCTTATTTTAATCCCTTGGCGCCTCGGCCATCGTAAAAGTTGTTCATAATGTTGTTCTTAAACACTCCCTTTTGGCTTGGTGCAGGGTAAGCAGGCAACCCTGTATGTACCCTAAGTATACTTGGTAATTTTTGAAAAAATATTTTATACAGCCCACTTCCACGAATCGTGTAGTATTTTTTTAGAACAGAGTGTCGAGTGGGAGTTTTGCAAATCAAATTGAATTACTTTTACGTCGCGTTAACCAAGCGCGCCGAGCACACACGCGAGGACATTGACACACACGCTTGAGTTAGCCAATCACAGACTTTGCCGCGCTTGTGTTCGATCGTTTTGGCGCTCGTTATATTACCGTAAATAAAACTCACACCCCCATTCAGTTTTCCGTACGTGACACAAGATGGCACTGTGCCATTTCCATAGAAATCATATCAAACGTTAACGCGATCGAGCAGGTTCCGAACATTGTTAAAATCTGCCACTCGGCCCTCTGATGGGTACCTACTTATTACCTAAGTACATATATTATTTGAGTAGCAAGAACGCTTACAACTTCTTAAAATGAGTAACAGATAAAATCTACTTCATACTTGTACGAATTTATCAATAATTGAGTTCTGAGTATACTTAAAACAATCGTATTTATTGATTAGGTAAATTTTTAAAATAATAAAGTTATAACTAGCGTCTTTGGCAACTATTAATAAAAAATCTATGGCAGCCGGTCTAAGTACTTAGGGTTATGCGCATGTTGCATAATTAGGTATAACAACTTAAAAATATGCTAGTGTACTTGTCTACAAATCTAGGGTTTTTTGTGACCACTATTATAATTAGAATAGTAAAATGACACTTTTTGGTATAACATTATTACGATCACTTATTGATAAAATATAATATTATTATGAGTATTACGATTCTATTTACAATTTATTCAATCATTCAGTCGAAAAATTAATCATATTATCATCCATAAAATCATTCAACCGCGTCACATTTTCAGAAATTTTTTAGATTTTTTCTGCGATAAGTACAATTAGATCTGGTTTCTTTACTTAGCTAGCGATTACTATTAACGGAAGAATATTTTTGAAAATGTAGGTATCTAGTTAATTTAGCGCGAAAATCGTGTTGCTCCTCTTAAGTTTTTTTAAAAGTAATTTCATATTTTTCTCGCAATATTAACTGTTGAATGATATAAAAAAACTTTAGGTAGTTATTCTAATATTTTTTTATTTGTTTGTTGTAGCTAAACCCGCTCTTACGCAACTTTTTCTCTTGCTGTTTTCTTCTTGGCCACATTATCCTTACGTAGGTACCTACGTTATACGGATTTATAAGTCGATAAACAACGAGCGGTCCTTCGTTTCCCCCTCCTTAATTACCTACCCTTCCTTATTTACACGGTATTTCGGCATCACCCTGAACAAAGGCGGTGTAATTCAACTAATTAGACAAAACTACCTACTAACAGAGGCGGACGAGCGGAAAAGCAGACAAACGTAAATCCGCACTACCTACATTACCTACGTCCCTTTTTTATGCAGGTTGCAATACAAACACAAAAATTACAAGAAAATATCGGCTCCGCTCCGTAGGTACCTACCTTTTTTTTTGTTTATTCAGAATAGGGTTGCGTTTGACCACTGTACTGCCTGATGTTAATACACCTACCTGAATTTCCGCCCGACCGCCTTAGTTTGAAGAAATCTCACAGAGTAAGGTCTGGAACCTTGGAGGATTTAGCTACGGGAGAAGCCTTAGGCGCGAGTATCCCTCTGTCATGGTATGTAGAAGAGTACAGAATATCAGATGAAAAGAGAAGAGACACCGGTAATGTAATTACAGAATCGTAGACTTTAGCGTCGAAGAAATTAAGGTGAAAATGAAATATCACAATTATTGGGCTTCTGCACTGCTCACGCTCGCTCTGCTCTATTTAACCCGTCGTCCATTAACATTTCTACTTTATTATCATATTAGGTATGAATTAGATTGAAACTTGACCGCTTGCTGAAAACACCTTAGCCGCGCCTCAAGTAAAGCTGTCATAATTTTGATTTTTCGAGTGCGGTATTATTGAGGCTTCTTCCGTAGCTAAATTCTCCAAGGAAAGATCATAGCCACGGGCAACGATGCGACGTCATGTTGTGTTTGTGTTCTGGACCTATAACGCCAAGAAACAGCGCGCCCACCCTTCCTTTAGTTAGAGTCCTGAATACCGTGTAGGGCAGCAGGAGTTTGATTGCGGAGCAGCGCGCGCAGCCCTCTCCGTCCCACCACCGGCGGCGGCATGCGTCCGTCCCGCTCCTACTGTCCGGCAAGGTCGCGGTGCGGGCGGCGGTGGCGCGGGTGGCGCGGCGGCGGCCAGCGTCACGCCGGGCGGCGCACGAAGCGCGGCAGCGGCGCGCGCAGCCCTCTCCGTCCCACCACCAGCGGCGGCATCCTCTCGTCCTCCTCCTCGTCCTCGTCCTCGCCGCCCTCGAGGCTGTCCTCGTCGCTCCACACGGGCTTCACCATCTGGTACGAGGCCGAGAACCCCTTGAACACGAGCGAGTCGTCCGTGCGGAACCTCACCAGCAGCGCCTCCGATGTGCTCACTATTTCTGGCGGCATCTGGAAACACGGAGGTACGACGCAAATATACAACTTATCGTTTATGATCAGCGCTCATCTATCGTCTGAAGGAACTAAACACTCCGAGACAGATTTTCGCTGTTATTGACAACTACTTACCTACATCATTTCGATACAAACAGAAATCTCAATTTAAATAGTTAGGTAGCCGGTTTGGTTTGGTTCATAATTCTTTAATCCAACAATTCCACTTTATCTTTTTCTTTCAAAGCCTCTCTCTCAAAGAGCTCTTGAAGCATACCGATTTATAGTTTATGCAATGTTAAGACTGCAAGATCGCACTAGATGCAGGCTGCTTCCCACCGGGCTTATTAGAAATCCATTGGGGAAGTCTATGGACCTCATACGGCTGATGGACGGATGGAGGCTCACCATGGTCCCGCAGAAGGTGCCGTAGTTCCCCGCGCTGCCCTCGAGCCCGCCCAACACCTGCACGTATGTACCTCCTACGGTCGATGGAGGCTCACCTTGGTCCCGCAGAAGGTGCCGTAGTTCCCGGCGCTGCCCTCGAGCCCGCCGAACACCTGCACGTAGTCGTAGCGGCAGCTGGCCTCGGGCTCGAGCTCGAAGGTGAGGAAGGTGAGGCGCACGAAGTGTCCGGGCGGCGCCACCAGGTTCCAGTCGCAGTCGGCGCGCGACTCGTACGCGTTGTCGCCGTAGCGCGCGTGCGAGTACAGGTGCTGCACGGCCTCTGTGGCGGCCAGGTACCCGCCGCACGCTGCGATTACACATTACAAGCTCTTAATGTGGACTCATTTTAATAGGTAACATTTGACTGTTCATTTATGCAAAGAAAAATATACCTTACACATAGGTAATAAAACTCATGAAAACAATATTGACGACAACCAATAAGTGTTCTCAAAGAAGGCTTGGAGTTTTATTCCTTTAGTGTAAGGTATATTTTGTTTGCATAAAATGAACTATCAAATGTTAGGTACCTATAAAAATGGCCTGACTGTAATTGCGCTATAGACCCAGCGACGCTAGTAAGAAACGCAGCGTGACAAATCAATTGGTGCAGTTTTCCGGAATCATAGGCTCAGGTTAAACGTTTTACATTTTAGGGGTTTGTTTAAGAACAAAATAGATCAATATAGGAAAAGCCACAGCAGTATACAGATATGCCTATGTAAAATACCTGTGGAATGCGTGGCCAAGAATCCCTTCCTCTGCACGGAGCCATCCGACTTGAACACGACATACATCTGGTTCTGGCTGGCCACCACGGGGTGCGGCAGCTTGCTCCCGCAGAACAATCCTAAAGTCTTCTCCTCGGCCGACGCGCCGTCGTAGATCGTCACGTGGTCGTACGCACACTCCTGCAAAACAGAAATAAATATCAGGGGACATCTTACACACGGTCTCTGACCCCAAACTAAGCAAAGCTTGTGATATGGCTGCCAGAGACTGATATACTACATTTTTTTTTTAAATACGTACTTACATGGAAAGTAAATAAATAAGACACAGAGCAAACACCTATGTTCATCACATAAATACTTGTCCTGGGTGGGGATCGAATCCACGCCTCTTTGACCCAGAAGTTAGGGCAGTCGTATCGTCCAAAATATGTTGTTTCTCTGGTGGCAGATCTGAATAGTTTTATTGTCGTTTCTTCAGCAAAGAAGTCGTCGTATGCATACATTACTGACGCTGCGAGGGTCCACTTAGCTCATTTAAAATATCTGATATCTTCTTACAACTTCCACTTTAAAGCCTTTAGTATCGGTGTCATGATTCGTAGTGCCAGGTACCAGGGTCGAGTACGGTCAAGTCAAACTGGTACGTACCTGGTGCGGTTCAAGCTCGAAAACGTTGAAGATCAATTTGATGCGATGTCCGGGCGTTGTGGAGAACTGCCACACGCAGTCCTTTCTCGAAGGATAGGCCGCAGGGTAATTTGGACTGTAAACACAAAGATGCCGATGAACTAAAGTTCCACGAAGACCGAAAGCGCTAAAAGAGGTTTATGTTAGCTATCAGGAGGCTGTTATTGCATATTCAGATCAGGGTCAAAGTTAATAAGATAACGAATTTACCTATGACATTATGAGAAAAGGGAACTGCTGAGTCTCGTAAGTTGATGTTCTGATTTCGTTGTCAGCTGAAGATAGTAGGGAAAACGTAACGTCACTTGAAGTCGCGGCAGTGGAGGTTGCAGGGTGACGTTATGTACTCAGTTATTTACGTTACCTAAGGATGGGGCGGTGTGGGAACGTGACGTTGTGCTTGCAGCCGGGCGGTTGGGGTACACGTAACCTGGAGATAGTGCCGTGGGGTAGGGTAACGTCGTCCTTGCAGCCGTCTAAGTTGCAGTGGCGGCGGTTGGGGTGCACCTCGACGTCATGTTACGTTACCTGAAGATAGTGCCATGCGGGAGCGTGACGTCATGCTTGCAGCCACCTTCCTTGCAGTCGCGGCGGTTGGGGTGCAGCGTGAAGCCGCTGTGGCAGGCGCAGTCGAAGCCTCCGAGCGTGTTGTGGCACTCGTGCTGGCAGCCGCCGTTGTCCTCGGCGCACTCGTCCACGTCGATGTAGTACGCCGCCGCGAACCCCGTGCGGTGCACCGACCCGTCCGACGTGAACTGGGAACACATCATTCATCAAACATCGTAGGGTAGAAGACGTGGAGTTTCTGTGTAGGTACACATGTCTAATAGTGATAAAACCATCGTATAGGTAGAAGGCGTGGAGTTTTTGTGTACTCTCACATGTCTATCTATCCATCCATCTATCAGCCATAAGAAGTCCACTGCTGACATAGGCCTCCCCTATGGATCTCCAATAAGACCGGTTGGAAGCGGCTTGCATCCAGCGCGATCCTGCTGTCTTAATGAGGTTGTTAGAATAATAATGTTATTATAATATTTAATTTAATAACGATTACAAGATGTATTAAGTACCTAATATAAGACTTATTGGTAGCTAAATCATGACTTCCGAATGTCGGCCATTGTTGTTTACATATACCATTTATTCAATACTGTGATTTCATAATGTTATAGATGACTTGAAACGTATCAATAATTGTTCTAATAATTCTAATAAGTATGAAATACAGTTTAAGATGATTATATGTTTAACAATTGTGTAAAATGGAGGCTACCACCGTGCCCGCCATCTTGCTCGTTCCCTATTGGTTGTTGGTAATGTTTACATCGAGCAGTGGTGGTAAGGCATGGTGGGAGCTTGTGAAATCAGTATAAAACAGTCTGTTGGCGCGGCTTCGTCTCTTAATATCGCTTAGTATCTTTGAATCTCTCTTGGTGTTCTCCCGGTATTCTGATAATAACGTTGAAGTCTTGCTTAGCTAGTTATGCTGAGTGTCGGTACCTTTTATATTCGAAGCCAAGCCGAGTGGACGTCGCCATGTTGCTAAAGTTAAGTACTTTGTGTAATATCTAAATTAAGGTGACTGATCAAAATATTATACTGATGGCGTCTTGAGTTTCTTGTCACTTCTTCTCAAAACGTCTAGGGCCTTGCGAACGTGGCATAATTATTGCAATACATGGTGGTACCCTCGAGGGACCCATGAAGTATAAAAAATATACAAAGTATTCTTACTTACTTGTTTCCTTTACTAATTTAGAAACCTCAAGTTAGGTAACTACCCTCACAAACATTTAAAGAATCAGATTGAAGAGTTTCTTTGTTATTATATTAGAATCAGGGTTGCTGCATTAGTTTAAAGTAAGATTTCCATCCTAACAATGATATTTTGGTAGAAAATAGATAAAGTAACCCTCTCTTTTAACCCTGATCTAACATCAGAAGTGGTGCCGAAATACCCACATTAATGCCGTTCATTGTATTTCAGAGAATCCCGACAAGCTTTTTGCATAACCATGCTGAAAGGCTGCCTGTGCAGCAACTACTCGATTTCCTGGCAATGTTTGCCTGGGAAATTCTGCAGCGGGGCTCCAGGTCCCAGAACTACTGGGCTTCCTGGCCAAGTAAAGTGAATCAGTGAAATAGTGAAGTGTATCACTAAAATAGTGAAGTGAATACAGTGCTCTGACGATAGATAGATAGATAGATAGATAAATTCTTTATTGTTCACACCATACAATATAAAACAAAGAAAGAACAACTTAAAAAAACTAGTGGCAACAACAGGCGGCCTTATCACTAAAAGCGATTTCTTCCAGGCAACCTTAGGATGGAGAAAAGTATTTGAAGATAAAAATCGACGGGGTGTGCTTTAAAAAGAATGAAAGGACAATGACGAAGTTATAATAGGCAAATAAACATACATACAAAAATAGTACACACGAATACTTGAAATACTATAAATAAAAATGAAATAAATAAATAGAAATACACTAATACATAGTTATACAATATACTACATAAATAGAAATAATAACGAAGCAACAAAAAAAACACTATCAACTGCGGTTTAGCAACTGTGACAAGTATAAACTCTTTACCTGTTCCCTAAAAACGTCTTGCGACGGAGCTCGTCTTATAGAAACAGGCAAAGAGTTCCAGAGTTGGACAGCTTGGTAAGCAAAGAACTTTCCGTAAAAGTACTCACAATGCGCGGATGGAGTCATAAGGGTGAGGTTATCTGATGATCGAAGTGGGATAGTATGGGAAGTGTGCCAAAAAGTGAAACGCTCCTTTAGGTAAAGCGGGGTAGAAGGATTGAATAGGATGCCATAGAGGATAGAGAGGATATGAGCATTCCGACGAAAGCGAATTGGAAGCCACTTGAGTTTTGCGCGAAATTCAGATACATGGTCATATTTGCGTAAGCCAAATATGAACCGGATGCAGTAATTTTGGAGGCGCTCTAGTTTTTCAAGTTGGTTTTCTCTGAGATTGATATAGCAGGCGTCAGCATAATCAAGAATCGGGAGTAAAAGAGACTGTGCTAGCGCAACTTTGGTGGCAGTAGGTAAAAAGTTACGTAGACGTCTTAAAGATCCACCAGACGCATATAACTTGGAGCTGATAGATTTTAACTGAATATCCCAGCTCAGTGTACGATCCAAGAAAATGCCAAGATTTTTAACCGACTCACTGTATGGTATAATAATGCCCCCAAAAACAATACTCGGAGTAGTGGCCCAGTCAATTTTGGATACCATCCGTGAGCTGCCAATGATAATTGCCTGTGATTTTGAAGGGTTGACTCTCAAACCGTACGAATCACTCCACTCCACGATCCGGCATAAATCAGCATTGATGGTGACAACAGCAGTGCTCAGGTCATTGGGTCGGGCTTGTGAATAAATTTGGAGATCGTCTGCATAAAGATGGTAGGAAGACGTTAAGTGTTGAGAAATGGTATTTATAAAAATTGCGAAGAGTAAAGGAGATAGCACGCCACCTTGAGGCACACCGGCTTCTGTATTGCACCATGAAGAAAAAGTATCTCCAAGGCGAATACGCTGCCGGCGCCCACACAGATAACTGTGAAACCAATCGATTACTGACGGAGATATGTTAATAGAACGTAGTAGTGCTAACAGGATGTCGAAATCGACGGTATTGAATGCATTACTGAAATCTAACAGAGTTAGAACAGTAAGCATACCGTCGTCCATCCCTAAGCGTATATCGTCAGTGATCTTAATAAGTGCAGACACAGTGCTATGCCCAGGACGGAAACCGGATTGAAAAGGGTTAAGGAGGTTTTCTTTAACCAGGAACTCGTTCAACTGTTTATGAACAAGACGTTCAAGAACTTTGGATAGGAAAGGTAGTATTGAAATCGGTCGATATTCGGAAAAGGATTTGGGATTCGATTTCTTTGGCAATGGTATAATTTGCGCATCTTTCCAGATTGTAGGGAACACACCAGATGAGATTGAGGAATTGAAAATGAAGCAGAGGATGGGAAGGATGGCGTCAAGGATAGGCAAGAGCATGTTCCGACTTATGCAATCACCGCCAACGGCATTAGAGGAAATCGACATGACGCTCTTTTTAACATCACATTCAGTAAAACGATGAAAATCAAAGGGAGAGAAATCGGGAGTCTGAATGGCAGAAAGAAAATCAATAGTTTTGTTTTTATCCACGCTCGACAAAGTGGGAGCAGATGAGAAATGTTGGTTGAGTGCATTTAAATCAAAATTATTAGGAGTTGAATTTTGACGTGATTTGCCAATTCCCAGCGATCTTAGAAATTTCCAAACTTTAGTAGGATTCTCATCATCAACAGATGCATGAACATGGCGTCGTATTGCATCCCTACACATCTTATTGCAGCGATTGCGGGCCTGGACATATTTAGCATGATTAGCGTCGGTAGGGTGCATTTTGTATTTGGATTTTGCGACCACTTTCTTATGCATCAGAGTTTTTAAGTCATTGGTAAGCCACGGTGCAGGGAGATGCTTAATCTTTATAGCACGTGATGGAGCATGCACGTCATACAATTCTGTAATGAACTCATTGAAGATGCTGACTTGATCATCAACTGTTTCTGCGTTAAGGATAGGTGACCAATCAATGTTATTCGCATCTTCAAGGAGAGCTTCCCGATCCATACCGGCAAAGTTGCGCTGCATAATAATTTGTGGCTTAGATTTTGGCGGACGGATTTTATAAGAAAGGAAAACCAAGTCATGGTAAGAAAATTCATCAGCAGAGTATTGGCCGTGCTTGGCAACATTATTTGAAGAGGAAACCAAGATTAAATCTAAAAGAGATGGAGTACGGTGGGTTTGATGGGTGGGTTGACGATAAAGGAGGTAAGGGGCTGAGCCCTGTTATATATAATTAGAAAATGTTTTGCATAATTTGTCTATTTTGTAATGTGGGATCAGTTGACAAAACCAGAAGAATTTTGCTTAAAAAATATTGCAGAAAGTTTCTGTTCATTTTGTAATTATTTTTATCTAACGACATAAGACCATACATACTACACAAATATATATATTGGGAAGTTTGAAAGACAACTGGTTATAAATGTGTCAGAATAACCGAGCGGTCTGAAAAAGACGTAAACCTTCAGTAAAACGAGAAAAGTGAAAAATAAAATGCAAACAATAGTTAGCTGATTCACATAGCTGCTTCATTATTGGGAAATCTGTTGACTACAATATTAAGAACACAGTGTCACAGTGGAATGAGAAATTGGAAAGTTTGAAATGCTGGCTAAATATGGAATGGTCCTGTATGGCCGGAAAAAGTTTATGAAGGGTGAACTGTGTGTTACTTTGACTGAAATGACTTGACTAAGATCTCCTATTTAATGATGCAGAATTAGGTGTGTATCAGTTGATTTATTGACATTCTGAAAAATAACAAATTATTTATATCTTGTCGAGATAATGGCAAACCAATTTTTAAAGGTGCTGAAAAAATATTGAGGGTACTTGAAATTAAGATTTTATTCTTTAAAATATAAACGAATAAAAGGCTTTGTTAACGGATCCTACAAATAATAAAATTGTGATTGATTTGTTAGATGTTCTCCACGTAATCATTGGATGGTTTGAGTGGGAGATACATTTGACATTGAAAATAAAAAAAATAAAAAATTGTACGTGGAGTTTTCCCTTCGCGCGGAAAAAGTGAAACTTAGTAGTTAACTCTTAACTAAAGGTAGATGGCGTTGGCGTCAAGTTAGCCCGCCGTATTAACTTTCTCCGTCGATGGACGAGGTGTTTTGGTTTTTGTTTGATTAATTTAACTTCTAAATTTAACTTAATCTAACTTATTAATTTAACTTATAACGCAACCTTGTTGGAAGTCGCATTAGAAGTTTCATCTCAATAGAATAGTAAGTAAAATATAATATGAAATAAAAAAAAAAACACAATAATATGTCATCAACAATACAACATGGTATTAAGTTTTATTGTAGTGTAATGGTGGAGATGAGGTTGTATGTACTTCGAGGACGAAGTACTGTCAGGCTGGCCGTACAAAGTATTCTTACTTACTTGTTTCCTTTACTAATTTAGAAACCTCAAGTTAGGTAACTACCCTCACAAACATTTAAAGAATCAGATTAAAGAGTTTCTTTGTTATTATATTAGAATCAGGGTTGCTGCATTAGTTTAAAGTAAGATTTCCATCCTAACAATGATATTTTGGTAGAAAATAGATAAAGTAACCCTCTCTTTTAACCCTGATCTAACAAGGTCATCCGTCCACCTTGTGGGTGGACGTCCTACGCTGCGCTTGCCGGTACGTAGTCTCAACTCGAGAAATTTTCGACCCCATCGGTCATCAGTCCTCCGCGCTATGTGCCCTGCCCATTGCCATTTTAACTTGCTAATCCGTTGGGCTATGTCGGTAACTTTGGTTCTTCTACGGATCTCCTCATTTCTGATTTGATCTCGCAGAGAGACTCACATGTCTAATAGCGATAAAAGAAGTAGTACCGATGTGTCTCCAGATAATAAATAATAATAAATATAAATAATATTAGGGGGCATCTCACACACGGTCTCTGACCCCAAACTAAGCAAAGCTTGTGATGTGGCTGCCAGAGACTGATATACTACATATACATATTTTAAATACATACTTATATAGACAGTACCTAAATAACACCCAGACACAGAGCAAACACCTACGTTCATCACACAAATGTTTGCCCTGGGTGGGAATCGAACCCACGCCTCTTTCACCCAGCAGTCAGGGTCACTAACCACTGAGCCACCGAGGCAGTCAAAATAAATAAATCCAAATAAATTGATTATGATTATTATTTTGCACGAAGCAAGTAGATGTTAGTCGCATGTACCTGCACGCGCAGCACGTTCCCGTCGGAGGTGACGGGCGGCGGGAGCGCGGAGCCGCAGAATGCTCCGTGCCGCCTGAGGACGTCCGCCAGCTTCGAGTGCACCGTCACACTGTCGTACTCGCACTCCTGGAACAGAATATCGAATCAAGCTTAATGTTACCTACCTATTTATGAAATAAGCTACAAGCACCACAAAGCTAAAGAGGCCAATACCTTTTTTTTACGCACCCGTTTCGACTATAAAGTTTTGTGGTGTGAGACATGTAGTTAAAAAGTAAGTAGGTATCTGGGTTTCTTTCTGCACACAGTCCGATGAACCGTAAGATTAAGTATATCTCGACCTTAAAAACCTGGGTTGAAAGCGAACTGCCTTCGTCACACCACAGATAAATTTCCACGCCACGATCTCCCACAGGCAGTTCTTGGACGCGGGTACATGTTGTTGCTATGGTATACTACCGGCTCGCACATGTTGTTGCTATGAACCTGCTGGTAGTATATGTGGTTGCCCTTGAAGTCGGAGTGCGTGAAGTTGAGCGCGTGACGCGGTGCTGCGGGGGCGCCACTATCTTTCACAGGCAGTTCTTGGACGACGGATACATTTTGTTGCTATGGTACATGTTATTGCTTTAGTACACTACCTGTTGGTACATATTGTTGCCCTCGAGCACAAAGTGCGTGAAGTTGAGCGTGACGCGGTGCTGCGGGGGCGCCACTATCTTTCACAGGCAGTTCTTGGACGACGGATACATTTTGTTGCTATGGTACATATTGTTGCTATAGTACAATACCTGTTGGTACATATTGTTGCCCTCGAGGTCAAAGTGCGTGAAGTTGAGCGTGACGCGGTGCTGCGGGGGCGCCACTATCTCCCACAGGCAGTTCTTGGACGGCGGGTACAGCTCGGGGAAGGAGGGGGAGGTTATCGTGCCGTTCGCCGCGTACAACGCGCCGCCGCACGCGTCTAGAACAAACAACAAACACGTTTAATTTATCTTCATGAACTATTGACTTGACGAAGTAAAGTAAGTTCGGCTGGGTTGCTAGACCTGGAGTCAGTTATTATGAACCGTGTGAAGGCCTCTAAGCTGACTAAACGGTTAAAACTGCCGGGACCTACAATTTAACGTATCATTCGAGCCACGATACTTACCGCTCAGAAGTGAGTAGTAGGTGAGTAGAGGGAAATCAATATGCGAAAGAAAACAAAATTGTCAAGTCAAAACTGAGACGCTTCGCTCACTTTGTTCTCTTCGGTTGTAAAACAAATTTAGTTTTCATACATTTAAGTTTAAGTGTTAAGAGAGTTTTTGAATGAAACAGCTGATTGTTTTGTGATTTTGGCAGTAAAGTACTAGTGACGATTATGTTTACATTTTAAAATCCTTGTATTTTGTAAAGCAACACTGTCACATGCCTGCAATTTAAATCTCTAACCACTTATGAACTTTAAACACTCGGTACAATTACCCGCCTTTCAAGTAAAACACAATTTAATAATTGCGGTTATAAATACTATTTCAGACGTTTGAAAATAAGTACGACTTCATGGAAATACATACATATAGGCACACACAGTAAATTTTCTTTTTTCTGCGATGAGGACTGAGAATACATTATATTATATAAACATTGTTTATTTGGAAGTAAACACTGAACAATGAAAGGAGGAAGACTTATCTCGATATGTTAGTATCATTCACCTTTGCCAATTATTCAATAGTCGATTGCCAATTCGTTAAACTGCCAAAAGTTTGTGCCAATATTAGTGTGTTGATGCACGTGATATTTATATTTCTTTATTGCTATGGGAACTGTATTAATGATGTTATAGAGATTTAGAGTGACACTAAAATATGGGTTAGTGAATTAGGACTACCTAACTACTACTACCTATTGGAAGACTATCAGAAGCATAACATGTACGAAACATGTAAACATTAATAACATACTTGTAAACATTAATCAAGGAGCCATTATAATAATTGCTTGTCTAGCAACGTACTTGTTAGTTGTTCTTGCTCTTACTTATTCACTTTTTCTCGCCAGAGTGCCGACGTGGCCAAAGGCTACATCGGCTCTCTGCTAACAAGCCAATAGAAATGAAAAGACAAAATAAGCTCTATTTCGCACTTTTTCCTTTCAGAGCAGAGTGCAGCTGGTAGCCAAAGTTGAAGGCGCACTCGTAGCCGCCGAGCGCATCTAAGCTACCTTAGGTAGAGGGAATAGAGCTCACTTTCGCACTTCTTCCCGTCGGAGTGCAGCTCGTAGCCGATGTTGCAGGCGCACTCGTAGCCACCGAGATTGTCTCAGCTACATAAGGTAGAGGGAATAGAGCTCACTTGCGCACTTCTTCCCGTCGGAGTGCAGCTCGTAGCTGATGTTGCAGGTGCATTCGTAGCCGCCGAGATTGTTTCAGCTACCTTAGGTAGAGGGAATAGAGCTCACTTGCGCACTTCTTCCCGTCGGAGTGCAGCTCGTAGCTGATGTTGCAGGTGCATTCGTAGCCGCCGAGATTGTTTCAGCTACCTTAGGTAGAGGGAATAGAGCTCACTTGCGCACTTCTTCCCGTCGGAGTGCAGCTCGTAGCCGATGTTGCAGGCGCACTTGTAGCCACCGAGATTGTCTCAGCTACCTTAGGTAGAGGGGATAGAGCTCACTTTCGCACTTCTTCCCGTCGGAGTGCAGCTCGTAGCCGATGTTGCAGGCGCACTCGTACCCGCCGAGCGTGTTGACGCAGGCGTGGCTGCAGCCGTGCTGGATGGACGCGCACTCGTCGAACTCCTTCATGAAGGTGGCCGAGAAGCCCGCCTTCTGCACCGTGCTGTCCGACTCGAAGATCACCATCAACTTGTTTGATGTCGACCTGAAAATTACAACATGTTTAATTGGCAAAGCTAGAGTCGGCAATTCTGCATCCAAACTTGTCGTCAGACATATCGAAACACTAGTAAAAACCTCTACAATTATGACATTGCCACTAGCACGCTAGCAGGAAAAAAATACATATACCTACATAGGTGATTACAACTACGTATGTATTCCTCAAATCAAAAATCAGAAATAAAAATTTGCTTTATTCTTTAGACGGAAATGCGCTTAGAATCGTTTATTTTTACAAAGGTTTTCGATAACATAATATAATTATAATAGGTAGGTGCAAATTTACGTATTCACCAAATTACTAATAACAATTCAATTAATTACCTACACAAAATAATTTACTACAAATTAAAATACCCTAACTTAAAATATTCTAAAAAAAATTGAACAATATAGTGGTATCTGCAATAGCATCGTCATAAAATATCAAAAATAAATAAAATTAAAACATAATTCAGTCAAATTACAATATTTAAATTATCCTAAACTAAAAAAGATTGTATCTGCAATAACAGTGCATTGTCAAAAGATAAATAACAAATGAATTAATTATCATACATACAATGACATACGAGAAATGAAAAGCTTACGAAGCCATATTTAGGAAATTAAAAATGTACTTAATTTCTATAGACAAAAGGTTGACATTTGTTTCTTACTTATCAAAATGAAAAAACGCAACACAAAAACAGAGCGGAAATACACTTAACATTTATTCAAACAAAGATTTGAAAATACATAAAGGCAAAATTAGAACCTCCTTCTTTTTGGAAGTCGGTTAATAATATAGAATCTCACAGACTTGATGTTAGGCGGGATCTTGTGCCCGCTGAGTATTTCATATGTTCACGTGTCGTAGCTATTCGTTAGTGTAAGAAATACAATACATTATTATGCATAGGTAGTTGAGTCGTGGCTACCAGGGTAGCAGCACTCACCGGATGTCGGGCGGGATCTTGTGTCCGCAGAAGATGCCGATGAGCGGGCTGTCCACGGAGTCTCCGTCGCGCACCTTCACCTTGTCGTACGAGCACGTGTCGTGGTTCTCCACCTCGAACGAGTGGAACCGCAGCGCCACCTGGTAGTCCTGCCACGGACAACAAAACAGGCTTAGATTTTTTATCTTCAAGAGTAGCTTTTATGTTCTAACCTGTATACCGGTACCGTATTAAGCAGTTCTTCAATAGTTCACAGTTAAAGATAAGTGTAAGTACTCTCAAAGGGAAATCACATACAATTTATCCACCAGAATAATTAACTTGTGGGTTTTTTTTAAATTGATTTAATACACTCCACAGACACCGGGGCCTGTGGGTTACTTGTGGGTTAGAGGATTTTTATAGAGGTAGGACGTTGATTAAAATTTGTTCTCCGGGATTTAACCATCGATTTTATGAGTTTTAACTTAAAAGTCCGTTGAATCTTAGACACTTTGTTTTTTATAATAATTAAAACCTTGCTACTAGATAAAAGCACATAAGAAAAAAGGTCTAGTTTTGTTACCTGAGGAACTGTTAGCTTCCAAATACAAAGCTTATTCGGCTGGTAATCGTCAGGGTAGTTGGGAGACTCCAGATGACCGCTGCTGTCTACTTCTATCTCTCCGCCACATACCGCTGGAAAATACAGTAATAAGCTTTTCAGTTTTGTAAACTTGAAAGATAAGTACATAGATCCTCCTCCTCAGGTCGTTTGCTCACTGCTGAGCGTCGTGATGTCCCGCCTCTGTATTACTTCATGGCATATGCGTTTCCATCTCTGACGGTCTTCCGCCTAGTGCATAGCGTCAGATATGGTTATGCCCAGTTCTTTGCTCATTTCGTCGAACCACCGTATTGGGCTACGCTTCTGGGTCTTTTCCCTTCCACCTTCCCGGTCCCCATCAGCTTCTCCAGGTTGTCGGAGGGCTTACGCGCGATGTGCCCGAATTATTGCAACACTCTTTGCAGACAAATGCTTGAGAATATTTTTGTTACTTTAAGCTCTTTCAGAATTGAGACGTTTGTTCTATGAGCCGTCCACAGAATACGAAGCATGCGCCGCCAGCACCACATTTCAAGTACATACATAGATACTTTATTCAATATGTAAGTGATTCACGAATATCATAATAATAGATTATTTAGATGATTCTATGCACTTAGTGAGCCTCCACCGGCTCACTAAGTGCATACAATCATCTAAATAATCTGCGCATGAGCAGGCCGCGCTGCAAATGAGGGACCGTCCAGTACAGGATGGCCGAGTGTCATACCTGTTACTTTCATAGAACGCCCAGAAGCCTAGGTGTTGCTAAGGGTGCGGGCCGGGTTGGTAGGCCAGCGTGAGCCGCGAAAGCGGTGGAGCTCATGAGCGGGCAGCACTGCAGCTGCGGGAATGTATAGTCACAGCCCGGACACTCTGCGACTTTTCATACCAAATCTGTTATCTTACGCACACTACTTACTCACAGACAACACACATACGCACGGTTGCTACACGTGCATTTGTATGCGGAACGTCTATGGCTGTCAGCGATCACCACAACGAGACGATATGCCTCGGGAGTGAGACAGTTGCCTACTCAATTTGCAAAAATGAATATAAATCTAGTACTTAAAAAGTATAACAATTACTGAATTTGGAACTTAATATTTGTTACGTATCAATCATATTCAACCATACACAGTACAAGTCTTCTCTATTGTCACAGTCTAGGTAGTTTTTATTAGAAAATCCACCGGCTTGTGCAGCCCGCGCGCAGAGTACAAGTTCTGTCCGTGGACGCGGGGTGGAAGTGAGAAAGACTCAAACGGGTGGGGTGTATGGAGTGGCCGTTCTATACGTACTGTACCAGCCTTTTTTAATAGTCCACTGCAGGACGTAGGCCTACCCACGAAGGGTGTTTGGGCCATATCCACCACGCTGGCCCAGTGCGGGTTGGTGGATTCACATACGCCATCGAATTTCTTCTATGGAGGTATGCAGGTTGCCTCACGATGTTTTCCTTCACCGAAAAGCCTGTGGTGTGAAATTCCGTACATAAGTTCCAAAGAAACTCATTGGTACGGGACTGGGATTGAACCCACGACCTCAAGAATGCCAGGCCAGCGTTACAATTTTTTTTTTTTTTTTTTTTTATTCTGATTAGGTTTGCGTTTGACCACATACTGCCTGTTGTTAAGCAGATATGCGGTCTAGGTTGTAGCACGCTTACCTAGAAGATACCTATTTACTCGGGATTTGAAGACGCCCACATTGTACTTTAGCGGGAAGACAGACCCAGGCAAAGCGTTCCACATTCTGGCTGTTCGTATGAGGAATGAGGATTCGAAACGCTTGGTTCTAATGCGCGGAATGTCCACCATAAAAGGGTGGCGCTTTGGTCGCGTCTGTCTAGCCGTACGATAGAAGAAAGGGGCAGGTGGGACCAGACTGTGCAACTCCTGGGCGCACTCTCCGAAGTGGATCCGGTAAAAGGCCGATAAACACGCTACCTTACGTCGATGCTCGAGACTTTGCAGCTGCGACATAGTCAGAGTGTCGTTGTCGATCAGCCTCTTGGCTCGCCTCTCAATCGACTCCAGAGCCTCCAGTTGATATTTGGCGGAGCCATCCCAAAGGTGAGAGCAGTATTCCATGCACGACCTGACTTGAGCTTTATACAGACTAAGCAGTTGCTCAGGTGTGAAATACCGTCTCACCTTAGAGAGAACACCAAGTTTTTTGGAAGCTAATTGGGCCTTTGACTCTATGTAAGAGCCAAAGTTAAGAGTCGATGAGAGTGAAACGCCTAATAGTTCCAAGCTGTCAGTTACCGGAACGGAGACACCACGGAAAGCGGGAGACAATTGGAAGGGTCTCTTTTTGGCCGAAAACAGACAGGCTTGAGTCTTCGTGGCATTAAACTTGACCAGGTTAGCATCACCCCAGTCAGAAACCGCCTCCAGACTCAAGTTGAGCCGCTCGACCATAGCCTCTCTGTGAGACTCGATCTGTGGCCCGCTGGTTCTCGCATCGGATGTGTAGCTCTCCACGACTGTACTGTCGTCTGCGTACCCAAAGATTCCGGGCTTTAGCAGATCGTTGATATGCAGTAGGAAGAGGGTCGCAGAGAGCACTGACCCCTGAGGAACCCCGGCATTGATAGCCATATGATCTGACGAGCAGCCATCTACGACCACTCGTATCGACCGATTCCTCAAGAAATCTGATATCCATGCGCAGAAATCAGCAGGCAGGCCGTAAGATGGAAGCTTGCCAATTAGGCTCTCATGCCAGACCCTGTCAAAAGCTTTGGAGATGTCCAAGGAGACAGCCAGCGCCTCCCCGTGCTTTTCGATGACCTCACTCCAGATGTGTGTGGCGTACGCCAGAAGGTCCCCAGTAGACCGGTTTCGGCGAAAGCCGTACTGATGGTCACTGAGTAGGTCATTCGCTTCCAGGTACGCCAGGAGCCTGTTGTTAAGGACACGTTCCATACTCTTGCAAAGTATGGACGTGATCGAAATCGGTCTGTAATTGGCAGGGTCGGCACGGCTACCTTTTTTGGGTACAGGCTGCACGTTAGCAAGCTTCCAAGATTCGGGCACTTGACCTGTCTTCAGAGATAGGCGAAAGAGGCGAGTCAGCACAGGCGACAACTCAGGCGCACAAGTCCTCAATACAATGGCCGGAATACCATCAGGGCCACTGGCCTTGTTCACATCAAGACTGCAGAGAACCTTGAGAACCTCCTTTTGCCGGATATGCATATCACTCATTACAGAGCCACAATTTGGCAAAGTTGGAGGTCTCGCACTACCGGGGTCCAGACGCGAAGACTCAGCAAATTGAGATGCAAATAAATTTGCTTTCTCAACCGCGGTATGGGCCAGCGAACCATTGGGTTTCAGCAACGGAGGCAGTGAGGGGCGGCAGAAGTTCGCTTCAACCGATTTAGCTAGGGACCAGAATGCCTTACTACCCGCAGGGTAAGAAGCAAGCTTATTGCCTATTCGACTAATGTGATCAAAGCGAGCCCTCCGCATAACCTTTTTACAGGACTTAGCAGCCCTATTGTATGCCTTCTTCCTCAGACGAATGTCCCTCGACTTACGGTTTCGAGCATCGGCCCAAGCCAGGTATGCCTGATGCTTTTGCGCTTCGGCGCGTCCACATTCAGGTCCAAACCAGGGCCGAGCTTTGCTAGACAGAGGCACGTCCGAAAATGGGATGAAGTATTCCATGGCGGTACGAAGCACATCTGTCACGGCATCCGCGCACGTAGAAGGATCATCGGAAGAGAAGCAAACAGACTGCCAAGGGTAAGATGCAAAGAAACACCGCATCTCATCCCAATCCGCTAACTTGTACCGCCACACTCGCCGTGACCCTTTGGGGCTGGGGTCTGATGGGGAGTAGACGGATACAGATTTCACCAGACAGTGGTCAGATGAACCTAACGGTGAGGAAATCGCCACTGAATAACGGTCTGGATCGGTGGTTAGCAGAAGGTCCAAGCAGTAGGCTGTGTGCGAGTCAACGTCAGGTACCCGTGTGGCGCCTTGAACCAGCTGGGTAAGATCTAGTGTCAAGGCAAGCTTGCGCGTCTCTAGCCCAGCATGGTTAGTGTCTAGGTATGGGTGTAGCCACTCCTTGTGGTGGCCATTAAAGTCCCCCAGGATCACTAATTGGGCTGAAGGGTAGCTGAGTTGAGCAGCATCCGCCGCCTCACTGAGGTATTCAGTGAGTCTGGTTGTCTCCTGGTCCCCGCTATGTGATCGGTATACACAAGCGTAGATAATTTTCTCTAGGCCAGTGTCCGCCAAAGCCCAGAGCACTGAGAAAGAGGGGTCTTCAAACCTACGAAGGCGCAGAAAGCAAATGTCATCCCGGGCGTACACGCATACACCCGCACGTGGTTTGAAACGGTGCTCCAGTGAATACCCTGGGTAGGAAAGATACGACACGTCGGATGGACCAGCAATCTGCGTCTCCGTGAGAAACAATAGGTGGGGTCGATCTGTCTCAAGATGATGATGGACAGGTGTGAGATTGGAGTGCAGGCCCCGAATATTGCACAGGTGCACTTTAAGTGAGAGGGAGTGCTGCCGCTGTGTACACGTTCTTTTGCTTCTACTGTTTCTCATGGTTATTTGCGGAGTAAAGTAGGTAGAAAGTCGGTAGTGGAACGAGACGTCACTCTGCAGATCCAGTGGTACAACGCACAAACCACACACATCTATGGTAGACTAGCCTGGAGACCGCGGGGACGCCCGAGCCCCCCCAAGGATGTCCATCGGGCCCTCTCGTCCGGTCGCCAACCGGCACGATGGCGCATCCCTGGGATTTTTCGACAGATGGCGGGGCAGCCTTTCATGAGTGGCTAGCTCACTACTTGGGCCCCCTACTATCTGCGGTCGGCCAGCGACAAACCGTGCCTCGGATCCCGCTGCCCTCCAAGACTAGTCGGCCGATGCGGCAATCGATGCGTGCACCGTAATCGATCCACCAGAGGACGCTACTGTTCCGACCCGACTTTCAGATCCACTAGATACAACCACTAGACCACCACGGCTTCTATACGTTCTATACGTAGTATTATTATAATTATCTTCTTTGGTATAGTGTAGGATTGCCGAGTGTTATGACTAGGCTAGACTGTTACCTTCGTAGAACGCCCGGAAGCCCCGGTGCGGCTTGGGGCGCGGGCCGGGCTGGTAGACCAGCGTGAGCCGCGAGCCGGTGGAACGCATGAGCGGGCCGCGGCCCGAGCCGCACACGCGGCCCAGCACGGGCGCGTCCGGCATGTAGCCGTCGCGGACCTCCACCCACTCCGAGCGACACTCCTCCGACTTGTGGATGTCGATCTCTGGAATAACACACAGTACATATTTATTAATTAGATTTTATTAAATTTTATAGTTAAAAATGTTATACGACACAATTATTGTTGAATAATATTACTTTGAAAACCTGCTACATCTAAGTCCACAAAATATTTAAACACTCTTTAAACACTGTTCAACTGTGCAATTTGTCCTGTTAAACATTGTCTAAAGCTTGCGTAAACTTTTGTGGTAAGACGGTAAGCTCTACATTGATAGTCTACATACATTATGGCTAGTCAGCATAACAAAAAGATCGCATTGAAAATGGTCAATATGATCTTTTGTCTGTCATGATATTATAGACAATTCCTATTCAAGGCGAAATAAAATTGGGCTGTAACGATTCTTAAGGATTCAGATTCAGGATTCAGTCTGTTGAGTAAAAAATCTAAACAGTGTGATAAATTATATTTTTTTAGGTAGGTAAGTAAGTGATTTTAAAATAATTTTTACAAAGCATAATTGAAGCAGATTTGTTTTCGTAAATTAGTACATTTTCACGCTTTTCACCAAAAACCGGCTGTACAAGTGGTTGGCCTCATTTATTATTAGAAGGCGAATTAAGAAGGATTTTATACGCTTTTCTACGTTTACAAAAGCCAATCTCTTTAGCTGATATAAAATCATTTTCCTGGTTTTGTATAAAGTCTCTCGGGGAAACGCTTAAATAATTTTCAACTTTTCCTTCTACTTTTAATCGACTTGGGAAAGAATGAGGTTGTTAACTCGGCTGCGCGCCAAAAACATACAAATTTTCATGTCAGGAAAATAATTTAAATGTTCTCATGTTTTAAAATTTAACATGAAAGTTAATTTAAAACTTTGATGGCTAACTCTGATAAATTCAAAGGGATTCCGGAAATGTACTAAAGATGGTAAAACAATGCCTCCAAAAGTTTTAAATAACCTTATTCATATGGGTTGAATGTACAGTGTATACTTAATTTTCGCCAAAAATAGCAAAACCGTCTTCCATCGTGTACAAAATTCGAATTTTTTTGCTCGAATTGTTTATCTTATTGTTGATTTTCAAAAATTGGCTCAGCCGATTTCTGTAAAATTTAAATGGGACCACCTCGGCAGTATACACTTTCGAACAAAAAAATAATTTTTCGGTTCGGTTCACAATTGGCGGAATTATCGATGAACGTACACAAAAAAACATACAGACGAGCATAGAATCCTTTTTGGAAGTCGGTTAAAAATTAAAACTAAATGTTTTGAAAGATTGAGTAAATTCAGTTAGTATACCCATGTAAAATAAACAGCGATAATAGAATTGATAAAAGACAATTCTTAAAAACTAACATAGGACTATTATAATAATTGAAACGTGATTGAAACTAACATTTTTAGGGTTCCGTACCCAAAGGGAAAAACGGGACCCTATTACTAAGACTTCGATGTCCGTCTGTCTGTCTGTCTGTCTGTCACCGGGTTGTATTTCATGAACCATGATAGCTAGCTGAAATTTTCACAGATGATGTATTTCTGTTGCCGCTTTAACAACAAATACTAAAAAGAAAATAAAATAAATATTTAAGGGGGGCTCCCATACAATAAACCTGAATTTTTAGACGTTTTTCGCTCTATATTAATAATGGTAACAGGTAGATGCTTGAAATTTTCACAGAATATTTAGTTTTTATTCACTTCAATAATAAATAATAAAATAAAAATAAAATAAATATTTAAGGGGAGCTCCCATACAGTACGGACCTCCGTGCGCGAGTCCAACTCGTACTTGGCCGATTTTTTCAGGTAACTTTACGGTAAAAAGAATTCAAGGTGATTTTTTTTTCCTGACAGCCCAGTTTTGTCAGAACTAAACTTGTTATTTTAGAGCTTGAATACTTTGATTTTTCATATTTTTGTAATGTACAAAATATAGCGTAAAGCACTTCCTTGGTATCCCTTATACGGAACTCATTAAGATATCCCCCCAAAGTTCGCACTGAACCGCAGGCGAGATAAGAGCACCCAGCCGAGGGTAACTTTATAGTCAGGTGGTAAAGGTCCCGTAAAATGGGGCGTAAATTAATTTAAGTCGGCTATATCTGCGTTTGCGGATTATGGCCGCTAAACTCTCTCCCGCAATAGTAAACCAAACTCGCGGCGGCTGCGAATATTTACGATCCCACGACCAGCCGGCGAAGACCCGCCATCGCTGGAAGCCTGGAACTGCTAAATGGCTGTGAACGGCTAAAAATAGAACTGGGGACTATTTGCTACCTTATTTTCGTTATAGTGGAACGAATAATGTAATAAATTAGTGCCTTATTTACAAACGGGACGTAAATGTATTCGTATTACGTTAGCGTCTTGTTTAATACAGATAAATGTAATCATAACGTAGTTTTATGATGCCGTTTGTAAGATTGAGCAACAATGAATTGTTCATTATCATCATCGTATGAGTCGTAGCACATCCGTTACTGAACGTAAGTCTCTTCTATAGATTTCAATTACAAATTAAAGCTTTTCATGTCTTATTTGTCATTTTGAGAACCCTCACGTATTTAGCGCCTCAATTTTATAAGCTGGCGTGCTCGTGATTTAATTTTGTCTACGGTAGTTGAGCTACGCCTAAGTGCTACGCTACGTACGACGCCGTAGCGATGGTACTCGTATCAAGTATTTCCTCGTCTCAAGAACTACGTTGATGCTACGCCGTAGCTAAAACTATCAATTTTTTCCCTCACTAAAAATGATTCAATCGATCGTAACATTTGTAAATACCCACACTAATAAGTTGAGATTCCATGGATCGTACAATTTATAAGTAAACGTGCTAAATTACGATACGCAAATTATACTTTAGTTTCCAATCATCTGTTATGTTCTGTTGTCTATTATTAGATTGACTGCATCGGTGGCTCAGTGATTCGTGACCCTAACTTCTGGGTCAAAGAGGCGTGTGTTCGATCCCCACCCAGGACAAATATTTGTGTGATGAACATAGGTGTTTGCTGTGTCTGGGTGTTATTTAGTTACTATCTATATAAGTATGTAATTCAAAATATGTATATGTAGTGTATCAGTCTCTGGCAGCCATATCACAAGCTTTGCTTAGTTTGGGGTCAAAGACTGTGTGTCAATTTCTTAGCGATATAAATCTTCAAGTTGAAATTGCATAAACAATAATGTTGTTTTTCAGTTATTTGCTAAGTCATTGCTATTAAGAAACAAGTAATTTATCGCCATAACATAATATTACTGCTATAAGTAGTTCGATATATTTTGTCATAGTAGGAGGCTGTACTGTAAGTACGGACCAGCGTGCTCAAGTAACGCTGGCCGGGTTCGGCGGAATCCGACGGCCACTAGCCTTGCAAATCGAACTGGAAACTTATTGCTTCCACCGTACACCGACTGCGGGAAAAACTGTACTAATTAAGAGCTACAGCCGAATGCAGTGGCGATCTAAAATAGGTATACCTACTCGTATCTACTAGATTCTCCAAGCAGTACCTAGATCTCGCGACATATTATATCTTTAATGATAAACTTTATTTGAGTGGTGGTAGTGGTAGTGGTATGGTATATACTGTATGGAATGGTCCATCGCATTTGGCTTGTAGCTTTTGAGATGTCCCTTTTATGCGTATAAGGTTGTGCACCCATACGAGCCTTCCTCGAACCCAAGATTGTTAGTCTTCACAACTCTTTAACTGATCTTCATAACCCTATATCTCGACTCGCTCTTGACCTATTTGGTTGATACAAGTAAATTTTATTAGAATTTAGATACTTAACAATCTTGCCAAATATTATCGAAATCTACTGATAAATAGTACGATAGCAATTTTCCCCCGTTTTTGAGGGAAATCCCCCTCTATCAAAAATCGCCGACGACAAAAAATCTGTTCATGTGTAAAACCTGTGTACCACATTTTGTCGTGATCCGTTGAAAAATACGACCGAAAGCAACATCGCCGTGTCTAACATGGAGATCTTCACTTACGCTCGATCAACTATTGAAAAGTACTTCAAAACTTAGCGTTGATCTGTTTTGTTCTAAATTGTGAACTACACAACTGATGATTTCGTAATATGATAAAAAATCCGACGACATCGGATCAGAATAATATCTTGTACTCAATTGTATATATCCGAACATTATAGCACACATCAGCGATGTGTGCTATTATTTGTATGCCATAATAGCTAATTGTGTTGCTAGTACTGTAGGTAAAAAAGTAAGTAAGTTCGTATAGGCTGGGTGGCTAGCCTATTCAAAGAGTCAAATATATTTTATTAGTCGTAATCATAGTGACTTAAAATCTTCATTTTAGGTTAGATTGTACCCACAGTACTCTGACACCACTGTGGGTACAATCTAACCTAAAATGAAGATTTTAAGTCACTATGATTACGACTAATAAAATATATTTGACTCTTTGAATAAGATTTTTAGTCTACCACGCCAGGCAGACGCAGATTGATCAAATACAAAATTTTAAAAGCAAATTCTTGTTTTGAATAAATGTTTAGTGTATTTCCGCTCTGTCGTAGTCATATAAGTTAAGGGTACTATTCAAAATTCAAATTAAATCACAAACAAAATTAGTAATTAATCATCAAACTGTATCATGGTTCGACTATGGTTAGGTCAGGTTAGAAAAGTTAGGCTTAGGTATGTTTACAAAATATGAATGAACCTGAAACAAGAATTCTTGCGAGTGAGCTCGAAGAGTCAACACGTCCTGAAGATGCCTCGTTTAGAGGCGAAACACGTGTCGAATAGAGTACAGTAAGAATAAGGGTGCTATTTATTGACTAAGTATTTTTTCAATTATTTTATACCATTTTTTATAAATAAATCATATTTGTAATTTTAACATATTAATTAAATATTTTTTTTTTCAGGTTTACTACATTTTTTAAATAGATTACTAATCACTATTTTTGTTACAGGTTTAATTATTTTTTTTTTTTTTTTTTTATTATTTTAAACGGATTAATTAAAAATTTTGTTTCAGGTTCATTCATATTTTGTAAACATACCTAAGCCTAACTTTTCTAACCTGACCTAACCGTAGTCGAACCATGATACAGTTTGATGATTAATTACTAATTTTGTTTGTGATTTAATTTGAATTTTGAATAGTACCCTTAACTTATATGACTACGACAGAGCGGAAATACACTAAACATTTATTCAAAACAAGAATTTGAAGATGAACTTCCGCAAAGTAACGCCTGATTCAATAAACTATTTTAAAAGCAATGAAAGAAAACATCATCAGGAACTATTTCTGAGAATATAACATGTTTTCGGCTTCGAGAAAATATCTATAGAGTCATAATCGTGCAAAAAAGTGTCCGAGGCAAAACACTGCACAAGCTATGTAGTGGGCACGCTTTTTAGTTAGTCGTAAGGTGATTGCAAGCCGACTATAACGCCGTGCGATGCCAAAGTGCTCGGTTACAAGCTCTAATTAGGTGACATAACGTCGAGATTCGAAAAAACGGGTCATTGTGACTTATTTAATGTAAATATCTAAGTCGTTATGTATGATGGCACTCGGACATTTTTTTACAACTTTTATAACGTCCTCTTGGTGTAGGTAGGTACTAAATGCCATTTGACTACATTTGTGGACCACAGCGTAACCCTTCTCATAATGAAACGAGACCCGCGCGATCAGCAACGAGGCACAGTTTAATACAGACTACATAACAGAATATTTTATCTGCGTCGCCACCCAGATAAATGTACTAACCAGCTGCGCACAGAATCCAATTTAAAAAGGTTTAATCAAAATATCTAAAAATAATCCTGTGCGACATTTACCGAAGATTTAGAACGCAATACCCATAAAGTTGCATGTTTGCGAAATCAACAACCGACGGGACATCAAAGGATTTAAACTGGAGTCTACAGCCCGAGATGATTGGCAACAGTCAGAAAAATGTTTGAGAACATTTTTCTTTTGCTTGTGTTGCCGGTGAGCTCTACATATTCATGTTTAGGTATTTCTGGGTTAATATGGAATAATGCTATGTTTACACAGTATATTTCGGCTAGTTGACAGGAATGTTATTAAAGTTTTTTAAATAAACTGTCAAGTACAGTAGAGTACAGTACAGTGTACAGTAATAAGTGATTCTATATTTTTGTCATCGCAATTAGTCCGACGGTAATTTTTAAAAAAAGAAGATCTCTATCAAAAAGTATGGTTTTTTGATAAGTATGCGCGATTACCCGTCTTACGTCTATTACGTACTGATTTTGATAAATATTAAATATTTTTTTATTTCGTAAATAATAATCAGAGGTCGTCCCATTTCAATTTCATTGAAATCAGCTGAGCAGTTTCTAAAAATTTACAAAAAAACTATAAGTAAATGGCCTGCATCGATTTGAGCGAACCATTCGAATTTTGAACACAGATTGCAACGATTAAACTTAGTTGTGCCATTTTTCGCGAAAAAAATTTTTTTGTCCAATAGTTTTTAGGGTTCCGTACCCAAAGGGTAAAAACGAAACCCTATTACTAAGACTCCGCTGTCCGTCTGTCTGTCACCAGGCTGTATCGCATAAACCGTTATAGCTAGAAAGCTGAAGAAATTTCATAGATAATGTCATTCTGTTGCCACTATAACAACAAATATTTAAAATAGAATAAAATTAATATTTAAGGGGGGCTCCCATACAACAAACCTGAATTTTTAACCGTTTTTCGCTCGATATTATTAATGTTGGTAGATGTAGGTAATGCAGGTAGATGCTTGAAATATTCACAGAATGTTTAGTTGTATATACAATTCCATAATAAATAATTAAATTAAAATAAAATAAATATTTAAGGGGGGGCTCCCATACAGTACGAAACCCTGCGTGCGCGAGTCCTACTCGTACTTGGCCGATTATTAATATTACCATATCAGTTGTGTGTGGGTCTATTGTTGGATATAAGTAATGCATTGCTAGTCACATAGAAATTTCGATTGATATAAATTCTACATAATTAATGAAAATCTCAAACATAGATTCAAGTATAGGTCCGTAAAATAAATATGTCTGTTTAGTGGCTCATAAAATACTGTTCGTATTGCCTAGTCCTAGGTAGTTATTCCAGTAATTCAGTATAAGTAAGCCGACCCACGTCAGCCGCGAGGGCCTGAGCTCGATCACTCAGGGCTACTTCATTAGCAAATGGCGATCTCAAATTAACGACCCCCTTCGCAACACTCGCTGGAATGTCCCGAGTTTTTCACTCAACAAGTTTTCTGTTTGCAAAATTAAAAATTCTTTCACTTTCCATCTTCCGCTTTAATCTATTTTTGAAGAGAAATTTTGCTTATGCTTCTCCTAATTGTTTACATTTACTATATTATGTTTGCAGTTTCGCTTGCGTGAATATTTAGTTAGGTTTAACTTACTATACTAGAGCCTTCAATAACTTAATACTTCCTGGATTAAAAGTAGCCTATGGCACTCTCCTATTGTACCTACTTTCTGATCATAAGACTATTTTCATGCAAAAAATCAAGTCAGAATGTGGAACGCTTTGCCTGGGTATGTCTTCCCGCTAAAGTACAACGTGGGTGTCTTCAAAATCTCGAGTAAATAGGTATATTCTAGGTAAGCGTGCTACAACCTAGACCGCATCTATTTGCTCAACATCAGGCAGTATGTAGTCAAACGCAAACCTATTCGGAATTTAAAAAAAAAGAAAAGTCTACGGTTGTATGAAAAATTGTGCAAGAGTAGATACTTAATAAACAAACCAACAAAAATACTTTCGGATTCATAAAATTAGTAGGTTTTTACATATTTTTGTCTATAACAATTAGAAAATAAATACGGTATGTTATAACAGTATGATTTAGTTATTGAAAAAGTGCGGTTTTGGATAATTTTGCATTACAAATTAAGCAAATAAAACTACATAAGTCCATATATCAAATAATTGAGCTTGCTCATTAATTTGTGTTTGATATGCACAAACCTGAACAATAAACAAAGTTATAAAGAAATTAACTTTTAACTGCGGCTTCGCCCGCGTCACATTTTGATTTTTAAGTTTTTGATAGAAAGTTTTTCTTGTTTATAATTGTTTATTTCTATCCATTTTTAACGCCATTTTATGGTAATCATGTCGTAGGTTGTTAACCTTTTTTTTCCTTCTATGCATGAAAGTCTGCAACCAATGTCACCTACCATCAAAAAAATAATAAAAGAGTGTTTTGCCTATCAAGAAACAACGATTTTTTCGGGATAAAAAGTAGCCTAAGTCACTTTCCGTTGTACAAACTATGTCCATGACAAAAAGTCAATCCGTTGCTCCGATGCTGCGTGAAAGAGGAACAAACTAGCAAACCAACAAACACACTTTCGGATTTATAATATTAGTTAGAATTTAAGCAAAGCCAAAATAAACCTGAAACATTCCAGTTGCGAAACATTTTCAACACAAAATCGTAACCAACCAAAAATCTCTGGCTCTCTAAAGCAAACTGGGAAGCCGCATCCTGTAATTAATTTGTTCTTGGACATGGAGCGTGTAGTTCCCGACATCGCCTGAACCACGGTAATATTATCTAACAGTATTCTGTCTTCATACAAACGGTCGGAACGCGAATCATAACCTACGCGCCTCGGAGTTCGGTATGCACCTTACACAACAGCCGCAGGGGCGCGCCGCAGTAACGAACGATTGTGGGTTTGTATCAGTGAGCGTGCGGTTTATCTACCAGACGAGCAGCCCTAGCGCATGCTACGCAAAGAATATATAATAATACTACGTATAGAACGGCCACTCGTTACCCCCCACCCGTTTGAGTCTTCCTCACTTCCACCCCGCGTCTACGTACCGCATCGTGCACTCTGTGTGCGGGCTGCATAGGCCGGTGGATTTTCTAATAAAAACTACCTAGACTGTGACAATAGGGAAGACTTGTACTGTGTATGGTTGAATATCAATGATACGTAACAAAACAAGAAATTTTAATGTTTCCCTATGGATAAATAATAGCAACTTATTTTACATTATTTGGTAACTTCCTCTTGATATTATCTTACAAAAGAAGTAGATCGGTTACTTTTTGTTAAAATGCTTCCAAATTAAGTAATTGTTATGGGTACTATTTTAAGCACTAGATTAATGTTCATTTTTGCAAATTAACCCGTCAAATGTCTTACGTACACAGCTATGTACGTAAGGAAAAATGGCACGACGTGCCTTACGTACACAGCTATGTACGTAAGATTTCTCCATTTTATTTTTCGTCTATGCATCTATCCACAGACTAATTCTCTTCACTCGTGGCTATATTCATGCATTACAATTCGAATGAACGCAACTTTAGCATCTGTCCAGAGACAATAATTTAAAAAAAATAATAAACCAAGATTTTTCGCTGACGCCCTTTTATTCCGCCATTTTGACACGGTGAAGTGTAGTTGTAAGTTCAAAGAAAATCAAGAAAAATGAACCAAAACAAGCGTAGGTAAGTAAAAAAGCTATCAAATTACTAAATAATGTGTAAGGAATCTATTTATGATAATAGTTTTTTGATTAATTGCAAGTTTATATGCAAAAAACCATTTCAACTTTCGTGGAGCCGTTTTCGTTTCTATGCGTCATGCATGTTTGGTTATGATTTTGTATATTTTTGTTGTAAATTGGTTGATTACTGCATGTAAGTTTGTAAATAATATATCTGTGAATATGTACTGCTAAATATATTTTCATTTTAGTGTGAAAATATTGGATAGAAATCATTTTTTTCCAAAAACAAGTGACTCGCCATTGTTTTCATTGCAGAAGTACCGATAGCATCAAAATTCATTGCCGTAATAGATTACGTGATTACGATTTTGTTTTTGTTTGAAAGGTGAATTATTCGGGAGTGTTGTTAGCTATGTTTGATGAAAAATTTTAAATGAAATTTTAAATTTATAATTAATTTTTTTTTAAAAATTTTTTTTAATTCATCAATGTTTTTGTTATTAGTTTGAAAGGTGAATTATTCGGGAGTGTTGTTAGCTATGTTTGATGAAAAATTTTAAATGAAATTTTAAATTTATAATTTAATTTTTTTTTAATTTTTTTTTAATTCATCAATATGGGTATCAAATGAAAGGGCTTGATAAGTAGAATACGATACACTAAGATAAGCATTTGTGTTCTAATTTTCCTTTTTTATTTTAGACTCGCAAGACTGCGCGCTTCGAGCGCGGACATAAGGTCGCAGTCGGTGACGCCGACCGGCTCCCGCTCAAGCACTCCGCAGCCCTCATCATCTCGGCGTGCTTTGATCACGCAGTTGATCAATGCCGCCGAGGAACGGGACATCGAAATGCCGCCGGAAGTGCAGCACCGCACCCCCAAGCAGTGAGCATTTTGTATATTTTATTACATTTTGAATATTACAAGTCATTACAAACTAAAGTACATGAGTTTACGGGACATTTTTACACATTATTTTTTTGTTTGTTTAGAATACGCGCCATGGTCGTAGATAACACGCCTGGTGGTACTCTGGGCGTTACCGGCGAGACTGTGACGCTGCAGAGTACCCCAGGCGGCCACATAAGGAGAGCCGTTGATACCGGGCCGTTGTCGTCACTTGCGTAAGTTTTTTTGCAATTTATTTTTCCATCTTTTTTTACTCGTACCTCGGATAAAAATAATAATGTTACATTTGCTCTCTTACAGAACCAGCGTCGAAGAGCGCGTAGAGGCGCTCGATGTGAGTGACGACGACGACGACGAGGTGGACGACGCGGAGGCGCGGCAGATATTGCGGTGGGTGCAGCAGGGTCCGGTATTCTTGACACCCAAGCCGCTTTCTTGTAGCTCGACTGCTACCGGAAACGTAGGCGATGCTTCGGGCAATAACAGTTCCCTATCTCAGGGAACTGTTATTCAGCCAGGGAGCGTTGCAGATGTTTCTGTAGCAGATGCCGGTGTTTTCCCTTCGACCTCGGGAGTAGGAAAAACACCAAGGTCCCGAGTTATAAGGAAGACTCACGAGGGCAGCGATTTTGATAGTGACTTCGACGACGAGTTCGACGTAGACATTATCTCAAACGCTGTCGCTGGAATGGGAAAAGAGATTCCAGATAACGATGAGTTAGACGAACGTGTGCAAAATATTGTAGCTTCTGTAGAGAGTGCGATGGATGAAGAAGCTGGTCGCTTGCCGGGTGTATCCGATAGTTACACGTGGGAAGAAAACTTTGAGTCGTTCCGCGGTGTTCCCGAAGTTTTTTCGGGTCCTACTGCAGGACCACTCAAAGATTACGATTCGCCCTATGATGCCTTTATTGATATCTGGGATAGAGACATCATGGAGCGAATTGCCCAGGAAACTAACAGGTACGCTCAGCAAACAATCAGTGGTCTGAGACTCGAAGAGGGATTGAAGCCATCCTCTCGTCTTCATCGGTGGACTGACACTGATGCCGACGAGCTGATGGTTCTTTTCGCGATATATATGTTCATGGGTATCGATCAGCGTACATCACAAAATGAATATTGGGAATCGGAAAATGTTCTTGAAATGCCTAGATTCAAGAACATTATGACGTTCAATCGCTATGTTTTGCTTAGCAAGTTTCTGCACTTTGTGGACAATTCTGATGCGAGTCGGGATTATCTACAATGTGAAGGGATTGAGCTATCACCGAAATTAGCAAAATTGGCACCCGTGATTTCACATCTCAACAAAAAATTTGCCTCCCTTTACAATTTGCATAGAGAAATTTCGATTGATGAGTCCTTGACCTTATTCAAAGGCCGCTTGTCCTGGGTTCAGGCAATAAGGTCAAAGGCTGCGCGGTTTGGAATTAAATCGTACGAGCTCTGTGAATCACATACGGGGTACCTATACAAGTTTCAAATTTACGCTGGAAAAGGTTCTTCTTCGGACGGTGTTGACGTCCCACCTGCTATTGACTTGGCTGGCAAGAGTACACAGGTTGTACTCGAGTTATTGAGAGGACTCGAAAATCGGGGGCACTCCGTTACGATGGATAATTTTTACAATTGTCCAGCGTTGGCGCGGTACCTCAAGAGTTTGGGTTACGATTGCTTGGGAACTTTGCGCACGAATCGTAGGAACGTGCCTAGTGAAATCGCGAAGGTACCGAAAAATGTGCCGAAGGGGTCCATCATCGCGCGCCATTCTGGTGATGTTTCCATCGTAACATGGAAAGATTCCAAACTGGTCACGATGATCTCCACCTACCACAATGCCGATACCTACGTCGGATCGAAGGCAGGTAAAACGTTAGTGAAGCCTATTAGCGTGAGGGACTACAACAATACTATGGGAGGGGTTGATCTGAAAGATCAAAAACTGTCAATGTATTTGTTGGAGCGCAAGAGATGTGTGAAATGGTATGTCAAGATGTTCAAGAGGTTGCTGAACGTGAGCATACACAATGCTTTCGTTATGTACGTCGCTTCTTTGAAACGACGTGACATGCCAGCTGTGACGCATCGTGATTTTCGCAAAAAGCTAGCAAACACTTTGTGGGAGCGACACCGCTCCGCTCCTGTGGAGATTTGCGAGCCTGATGGGAAAATCATGAGGTTGAGGCGGGATGTCGCGCACGTGCCACAGGTTCTGACGAAACAAGGTAACCGAAAACGTTGTGTTGTTCACCAACGGCTGTCAGAAACCAAATTGGTTCATACCAAGTGCATGACCTGTGGCGTATTTCTGTGCTTTGGTGCCGGAGACGCCATTCCGTCCGACAGCTGTTGGGCGCAATGGCATTCTTTGGTTGAACTCAAAGGACACGAAGTTCGTGGGCGGAAAAGGAAACGTGACTAGGTATTTACCAATTTGTGAGAGAACGATGTGTGTGATTGCGAGATTTGAATGCCTTATGATCTGTGATGCATATTTCTCAAGTAATTTCTTTCAATAGCCAGGACAATTGCTATCCTTTATTCAATTGTAAATACCGGATTTTACTTTTGGATTAGTAGTCAGTAGCAGGCATTTTTCATCTAGGCGGAGGGTTAGGGAGGTTGCAAGTAAGTTTGTAAGTATCACGTGAATATTCATCTTGATATGAACCTTCAAATCCATGAACATTATATATATGCCTTTTTCTTTTCGTTTCTTTTCCATCTGCACTCTGTGTCCCGGGCAAAATAGAAGTTATAATTTTTCGCCCAGGTGTGGCTAGTTCATCTAGATAAGTAGGTTAGGTTAGGTTAGTTTGTCGGTGGTCGGCTGACGGAATAACGTTGACTATGTACATTTTTACTGTGCAGACAGTTGAATTTATTTGTGTACTAGCCGATATATAATTAGTAATAATAACATTGACGATGTACGTTTTTGTTTATATCATTTACTGTTTAGACAGTTGAATTTTTTTGTGTACTAGCCGATATATAATTAGTAATAATAAGTAGGAATAACATTTTTGTTTTTGTACGTTTTTGTTTATATCATTTACTTTGCAGACAGTTGAATTTATTTGTGTACTAGCCGATATATAATTAGTAATAATAAGTAGGAATAACATTTTTGTTTTTGTACGTTTTTGTTTATATCATTTACTGTTTAGACAGTTGAATTTATTTGTGTACTAGCCGATATATAATTAGTAATAATAAGTAGGAATAACATTGACGATGTACGTTTTTGTTTATATCATTTACTTTGCAGACAGTTGAATTTATTTGTGTACTAGCCGATACATAATTAGTAATAATAACATTGACGATGTACGTTTTTATTTATATCATTTACTGTTTAGGCAGTTGAATTTATTTGTGTACTAGTCTTAAGTTTTTTTCCTGTGCCCACCACTGTTTTACATAAAAAATATACAAAAAATATATAAAAAATATGTTTATTTTATTTTGTACCCTCATAGTAGGTACCCTAGGTAGGTAGGTGTTCCTAACAAAAGTTCCTAATCGGGTGATCGATATTGGCCGAAGTTGGTAAGTATGAAAGAATCTAGGGGTAACTAAGTAACTAATCTAGGAGTAACTAAGTAACTAATCTAGGAGTAACTAAGTACTCGTAAATATCACACAAAATTCAAAATTATCACAGTTTCTCTACTTCCTACTAATATGTATTATAAATGCTAAAGTTTGTAAGAACGTTTGGATGTATAAATGTTTGTTACTCTTTTACGCTCAAACGGCTAGACGGACTTTGATGAAATTTGGTATGGAGATAGCTTAGACCCTGGATCAATACATAGGCTACTTTTTATACCGGGTAAACGCGTGTAACACCGCAAGGGCGTAGCTAGTAATGAATATTTCAAGGTATTTTTTACACCTATAATATGTATATATAGTATTATATAATATATATATAACTATAATATAGCCTATGTTCACCGGGGACAGTGTAGATTCCCAACAGTGAAAGAATTTTTCAAATCGTTTCATAAATGACGGAGATACGGCATACGGCATATTTGGCTACGGCAAAACGGCTGGGCCGTAATCGCCGTAATAAGATTTTTCATCGAAAATCATATAACCGAAAATCAAAGATTACCTCATAAACGCCAAAATTCATGATAATTATCTGTATAGTTCATTTTATGTGTATATAAATAAATCTTTGATTTTTGTCTGAGAAATAAATGTATAAAAATTGTTGTTGAGCAATTGCGTTGCGAACGGTACTTCGTTCAGTCTTGTTTCCGCGGCGAAAAAACATGGCCGCACCATTTTTTTGCGTCGTAGTGTTATTGTGTTTTTTAGTGATTATATCGTGTTTCCGAGTAAACAAAAGCGTGAATTGTGTAGTAAAAAGGTGCAGGTATATATCCTGAGTGAGTGAATTGTGTAAAAATTAGTTATAACAGTGTGAGAACAAAATGTTTGTGGGGAGCCGGCGAAAAAAATCAAAACAAGATTTTCATCATCATATTTTTTATTATCAAGTAAGTCTAATAAATACTAAGATTACATTAAAACATTCTGCGTTTCAGTAGCTTTCTAGTAGTATATAACTCTTTCTAAATAAAACTAGTTACAATATCGAAATAAGCAATTTTGTCAAGCGCCTTGTCAAATTTTGATTTTTCGAAAATAACCTTGACATTACCAGCGACCTTCAAGTCGAGCGGGGGGCACCAGACGGGTTAAGTACGCAACTGTCTCACTCACGCGGCATGACGTCACGATGTGGTGATCGCTGACACCCATAGACGTTCCGCACACAAATGCACGTGTAACAATCGTGCGTATGTGTGTTGTCTGTGAGTAAGTACTGTGTTAGTGTGCGTAAGACAGCAGATTTTGTATGAAAAATCGCGGAGTGTCCGGGCTGTGGTTCTGCTGTAGATAATTATTTCTAGTACAGGGCCGAGTCACAATACTGTTAGATACCGTTACGTTGAACGTTGACTAACAAAGGGAATTAAGGGAATCTTTAGGTAGAGTGTTCGATTCGATGGCTCTTCTTGTAAACAATCCAACAATGAAGGACAATCGTGCTCGTTGCGGAACAAAGCTCGTGCACCGCTCCCATTCGTAAGCCGATAAATAAATTAATTGAAGGCTTTTGTTATAAGTAGATACTCCACGTAATTACGCAAGTACTCGTACGAGTGGGTACACAAGATACACTATTATTACTCGTAAGCATTGAAACTGTTTACAAATGCCGATATAGGTAACTATGATTCGATGTTGTAGGTATAAGACGTGATTAGAATACCAATGTGATATTTTTAAAACTACGCTTACATTTCTTTTCATAGAGCAGTATTAGTAGAAGTACCTACTATTAAAACAGTCAAACGTTTTATCTGCAATTAATAAACACAACAAAACTGATATAAATCTACTTTGAGGATTACAAACAATCACCCCATGAATTAAGAAATAAAACATTAAGCCCTTACATCGATATCATTTTATCTATCGTTATTTTCCTTACTGTACAATCTTTAATTAAAGCCGTGGTGGTCTAGTGGCAGTAACCCCCGCCTTACATGAGATCGTGGGTTCAAATCCCGGTCCCGTACCAATGAGTTCTTCGGAATTTATGTACGGAATTTAAAGCCATTGGCTTTTCGGTGAAGGAATACACCGTGAGGCAACCTGCATACGCCCGTAGAAGAAATTCGATGGCGTGTGTGAATCCACCAACCCGCACTGGGCCAGCGTGGTGAATATGGCCCAATCACCCTTCGTGGGTAGGCTTGTGCCTTGCAGTGGACTATTAAAAGGCTGATACAGTACAGTACAATCTTAAATCTTTCACCAAACAAAAATCTATAATTATACCTCTAAGGGCTAAATTACCGTATATTAGAAAAAGAAGTGGTCTCAAGAGATCTCCTTGCAGCACTCCTTTCAGGCTGCGGTCCTCTGCAAACACTCGAGTCTTTGTTCCGACATTGCTCTTTCGGACGAGTATCTGAGCGTATCTTGTGGGGAGTATTTCAGACGTATTACGTCCTTGTACGAGTAAGTATTATGGACGTACTAGCTTTCACCCGCGGCTTCGCCCGCTTGATATTTTGATTTTTGTGCTATCCCATGGGAACCCTTTATTTATCCGGGATAAAAAGTAGACTATGTCACTTTCCGTCTTTCAAACCCGAGGCTCTACTTTACCACCCTTAATAAAGGAGGTGAAAAATAGATAACGATTTGACGTTTGTTCGATTCGACAGTTGTTTATTTTTGACATTTCTTGAAGCGCACTCTAGAATAGCTTGCAGATAGCAGTTTTTTTCCTACTTACTTAACACTTATTGTTATAATATGGAAAATTTACGCAATATCATTATAATTTATAGCCTATGTGTTATTCTGATATATAAGCTATATTATTGCAAAGTTTCATCTCAATCCAGTGAAAGAGGAACAAACATCCATCCATCCATCCATCCTTACAAACTTTCGCGTTTATAATATTAGTAGGATTAGTAGGATAAGGATACGAGTACATATTACTCTACTACTAATATTTATTTATTTTCCTACCGTGCACAGAAAATTGTTTTCCAACTTAAGTCACCTGGACTTTAAAAATCCTTTTTTTAGGCTGTTACTGAAAACATGACACCGATTTTAAATTCTATTAGCTCGATACTAAAGTAAAATATAATACAAATATCCCACAATGTTAAATCAAAAAACTGGAATGGAAATTTACTTTGCTTCACCAGCGCGCGGCTTCGTAGAGCAAAGTGGGAACACCAAAATCTACTCATGAAAGCTCCGTAGGTAGGTAGGCCGAAGATTTATCGTCCAGTGACCGTCTCTGTAGAGGCACTTAAAATAAAAGCTGCAATAAATTCATTAATTCGCGAGAGACCATTTGTATTCGTCAGTGTTATTTGCATTGTCCCGGATCGAACCCTGGACAAAAGGCATCCGATGTATCAAGGCTGGCCAGGAAACCAATCGCTGACAGTAAATAATTGTTCGGGAAAATAGAGTGAATATGAAATAACTTCATCTGATGTTAACCCGTAAGAAGGCGCGCTATGAGCAATTTGCTCACACAAAAATTTAATTCAAAAATTTTTGTCTTTCCCTTGCCACACCAGTTCAAGCACTTAAGTACCTTCCTAAATATTCACCCCCTCTCCCCTGACGCAATTCTCGACCCGCTCAGTGGCGTTGCGACCGCGCAGCAAGGCGTTTGTGGAGGCCGTGTACCAACGTGCGGCACTTTGCTCATCACGCGCCACATGTAAAAAAACATCATCCACATGTAAAATACATGTGTTCAGTATGTTTCGAGAGGCACATTAGTGTAGATTTAATGGATGAATAACACTTTTTAGTTTTTGTTATGTAACAGTTTTTATTGTGATTTTTATGAAACGTGCCAAAAAATTTAATTAATACTAGGTTGTTTTGTTATTTGCGCTAGAAGTTGCTATTATGTTTGATAGTTTTGATTAAAATACTTGTTTTCTTACTTACTAAACCATGTGTTATTTATTTAAATACATTATAAGCCAATAAATATAGAAACACTAAAAATATTAACATGTATGATAGTGTGAGCAATTTGCTCGCGCGCGCCTACTCGTGTAAGAAAATTAGGCGCGCCTTCTCACGGGTTAAAATATCGGGTAGCGCTCATAGCGTAGTTTGACTAGGTGTTTGTCAGCGATCACTATAGTTAAGCAACGTTCAGCCCGGCAGTCTTCAGATGGGTGACCGCGGGTGGGTTCCAACTGAGCGGTACCGTGTCTGGGATGAGACGCTAAATTGTAGGTCCCGGTTGTTCTAAGCGTTTAGTTATGTCAGAGGCCTTCTAATGAAGTTATGAATGTCTGACAATTCCTAAAAGTTAACAATTATATTATTATCAAATCTATTGTCTCATGAGACAATTATGGAAGTTGAACCTTATATTTTGGTTTATATTTATTGCTGTTGTCGTTCTCTGATGTAATCCAGGCTATATTTTTTTTCTTTTTGTGAGGGTACATAAGAGTAAATAAAACTACTGTAATTGTTATGACGACTCCATGTTAGAACCATTTATATGTAACGCTAAGGGCTTTGTCTTGAGTAAAACTCTTCGTTACAAAAGAATGGTTTAATAAAACGTCCACAATATCTTCTTATGAGTACGTAAAATATTAACAAGTAAATGGGAATCCTAAGTAGCCCACAGTAGCAAAGAAACTAGGCGGCCGTCCGAATTGCTCAGTGCAACCGACTAGAGACTAAGACCACTGTGAGAAAGTCCACCACCACAGACCTCTTCCCGTTGCGGGTGCGAGGGCTGCGAGCAGTCAACTGAACTGCGAGCTCCAGCCGTGCGGCTTATAAAGGCGGCGCGTCGCTGTGTGCGTAGCGGCGAGGGGCGCGACGCGGGAACGGGCGGTGGGGTACGCGGCGCGGCAGCGCGCGCGCATTAAGTATGTGGTGCTACAGTCTCCCCCTCTGGCTGCGACGGCGTCCCGACGGGCAGACAGGCAATAGGGTTGGGTTGGCTGGTAGTCTTTCGGGGCCGCCCACGTCCACGGGCAGCATGGACTGGGGCTGGAGCAGGCTTTGGCTTAGGTGGTCGGCCACGCTTCTTCAGCGGCCGTACTGGAGAGGGCAGCTGGCCGGTGCTACCCTGATATGGAGTCAGGGCCGAAGTGTGATACACGCCAACGGGGTCGCCGGGTGTAGTGGGATCTGCAAGTGCATAAGAAGAGACACCATGCTGATTACGGATTAAATAAGGACCGTCTCGTCGAGGGCAAAATTTAGAGCTGATACCCCGAGCAGCCTGGCTAATGGGATGCGTGGAAGCCAGAACTAGTTCGCCGGGCTTGTAACCGGGGTCTTCTCGACGTGTCTTGTCTCCTTGCTGCTTCCTGCGTTCTTCCTTTCCCTCTCGTACCTCTCGGGCTCTTTCCAATGTATTCGCGAGTTGTAGAAGCTTCGGAGTAATCTCAGGTATGAAATTCTCTGACAGCACAACTTGACGGAGATCATGAGAGTTGTCGTCTGGGGTTCGAAGCTCCCGGGCGAAAGTCAAATACGCTGGGGTATGTCCTGTCACAAGACTATTCGCAGTGTTCATTGCGAACCGTATACTGGGAAGCTTGTCATCCCAAGTACGATGATCATCTTCGACGAGGATGGCCAGTTGTGTCTTCATATCTCTGTTTTTGCGCTCCACTGGATTAGCTGCAGGATGGTATACCGGAGTGAGAGTATGTTTGATGCCGAGGCAATACGTGAGTTGTTGCATCACAGCACTCACGAACTGAGGTCCATTATCACTTATCAGCCTTCGAGGGGTTCCGTATCGTAGACAGATTTCATCTACCAGAATTCTCGCGCAGTTCTCGGCACTGGCTGTATCTAAAGCGAAAAGTTCAATCCAGCCAGTGGCTATGTCTTCGATGATAAAAATCCAGGTTTTGCCGCTGGCAGTAGCTGGCAATTGACCAAATAAATCGAAAGCTAAAGTTTCAAACTGCTGGCTGGCTGGAGTAGTTTGTAAGAGGCCAGCTGGTTTTAGATTCGATGGTTTGTATCGTTGGCATGATATACAGTTCTTGACATGGGCTTCAATGTATTTCCTCATGCCCTTCCAGTGATATCTTCTTGAAATGCGGTGGTAAGTCTTGTCTGCTCCGTAATGGCCTGCTAAAGGGTCATCGTGATACGCAGCGAGAACATTTGACCACTCGTGTTGTGGAACTACTAGTTGAGCTTCTTCCGAGTCTTCGTTTGGATTATATCTATAAAGTAATCCGTTGTTCATAACGAATCCTTTGCTGCTCCAATAAACGGCGTTTTCAGTTCGTTCGGCGTCTTCGAGTGCGGTTACGATGTTGTTTATATGTTCATCTTTTAACTGTTCAGCTCTGATTTCAGAAGAAGTTCTTCTCGGCATGTCCACAGCGACGCTACATATTCCACAATCCTTGGTGGATGTTTCGTCACAGATGGGTCTTGATAAAGTGTCAGCGACAACATTAGTTTTTCCAGGACTGTATTTGATAACTATGTCATAGGCTTGTATTTGAAGAGCCCATCTTGCCAGTCTTCCAGTTGGTGATCGAAGTGACATCAGCCATTTCAGCGCCTGGTGATCAGTAATGACGGTGATCGGGAGACCTTCTATATAACCCCGAAACTTCGAAATTGCCCAGACTACGGCAAGTGCTTCTCTTTCAGTAGTGGAGTAGTTTCTTTCGGCAGGCGTAAGCAGTCTGCTGGCAAATTCAACAGGGTGCTCATCTGCACCCTCCCCCTGCATTAAAACGGCTCCGAGAGCATAATTGCTGGCATCAGTCTTGATAGTGTACGGCTTTGTTTCGTCAGCTTGACGTAGGATTGGAGCAGTGGTGAGTCGATTTTTTAGTTCCTGAAAGGCCTTTTCTTGGCTTTCGGTCCATTCCCAATCGGCCTTTTTCTTTGTTAGGCGTGTAAGTGGTTCGCTTATCTTTGAAAAGTTTGGTATGAAGCGCCGAAACCAGGAACAGGTCTGGAGAAAAGCTATCAAATGCTTGAGATTCTTCGGCGCTGGATATTCTACTATGGCAGCTACTTTGGTTGGGTCAAGTTTTAACCCTTCTGGGGTAATAAGGTGACCTAAATACTTGATGGTTGAGCAACCAAATCTGCATTTATTGAAGTTGACTCGAAGGTTGTTTTCGGTCAGTCTTCCAAGAACCTTATCCAGATCTGCCAAGTGCTTTTCATAGGTCGCTGAAAATATTATTAGGTCGTCAAGATAGGCCAACATCTTCACGTCTTCCAGGCTGACTTTTACTCTATCAATTAACCTCTGAAACGTTGATGGCGCATTCCGCAGTCCAAAGGGCATGCGGATGAACTTGAATATCCCAAAAGGCGTTATAAAAGCGGTTTTTTCTTGGTCGCTTTCTTTAACTTTGACCTGCCAGTATCCTGCGCGCAAGTCTAGTGTAGACATGTATGGTGTCGGCTTAGCAGCGTTTAACAAGTCATCAATCCGCGGTATAGGATACACGTCGGGTACTGTCACTTTGTTCAGGCGTCTGTAGTCGACGCAGACTCGCACTGAACCGTCCTTCTTGGGTACCATGATGACAGGTGCGGACCAAGGCGATGAACATGGCTCAATTATCCTATTGCTTATCATCTGTGCCATCTCTTTCTTGAGCAAGTTTAATTTCGGAGGTGATAAGCGATATGGAGGTACTGAGATCGGATGGTGAGCGCCCGTGTCAATATGGTGTTCCGCAAGGTTAGTCGGAGCGTCACTCTCCCCAAAAACCTTTTGATGTTTTGTCAAGATCTCCACCAATCGTGATTTTTGCAGTGGATCCAGGATGTCTGAAGTCACGTCGTCCACGGATAGTGAGCAGATCTCTATTTCATCAGAGCTGTCGTCACTTCTTTCCGCGCCTGGGAAAAGTTGCCTTGAATGTGGTGACAGCTCGATTGCAGTTCCGTGCGCATTGAGTTTCGCATCATGGTACATAAAGTCCACGAAACTTGGAGAGAATCCGTCGAACAACGTGCGGGATCTTTTCGTGCGTGTGGCGGTGTTGGATCTATCGGGATCAGTTTGTAGGGAATATTGCAGGCACTCATTTCCGGCAGCGCGGGCCCAAACTTTTCATTGGATTGCCGTGAATCTATAGCATTACATGCGCTTCCTTGTGGCAATGATGGTACTGCAGTAACCGCAATGGTTACTGGTCTCTTCGGTGTTCCGATTCCAGGGGTCTCACTGAGGTTTGATGGCGTGCTTGATAGGGACGAGACCATATCCGGTGGCTGTATCTCCATCAACCACGACTGGAACGATGGACTGAGCCTAGAGGAAGTCTCTACGTGTGCTACAGAAGTTTCTGTAACGTCTTCTTCTTGTAGCTCGTAGACCGTCTCCGGGTCTCCTGTGAAGTGCCACGTCATTTGCGGAATGTTGAGGATCATTTCGGCGTCCTGGATGAAGCCTATTCCCAGAAGGGTGCGAGATTCCCTTGCCTCAGGGAATATTATGAATGTAGTGGGCACTATGCGATTGCAAATACTTATGGGTGCTCTCACTGTCAGCACGTCTCGCTGCTTCTTCTGGCCATCTGCCAATGTCACCATCAGCTGCCGTTCTCCGAAAGAGTAGCCCTGATTTTTAAGGCAAGTGTACAGTGCGTAGGATGCGACGCTGGTTTTAGCACACGAGTCAATGTACGCCGTTCCTGCTATTTTACCCACTCCGATACCGATGATGGGTCTAGGCCGAGCGTCCATTTTCACATTAATCGAACAGAAGCCAACTTCGAGCCTCTCGGAGCTGCCTCGTGGCCTGTTGGTGCATGTGGGACATCTTGATCTCACGATCCCTGGCGCACCACACCCGTAGCAGGAAAACTTGGCTTGGGAAGGTGACGGTGCCTGTGTCCCTTGTACTGAGTACATAGGTCTGCTCGAGCTCGTAGCCACGTCACTGGTGCCGGTGGTTGCATCGTCTCTCATCTTCTTTCTGCAGTTGTCAATCACGTGACCTGGGAATCGGCAGTACTCGCACTTTGGCTTCTTTGGAGGTACAGTTTTCTTGCCTTTTTCCATTGCAGACTGGAGCTTTGACTGAGGCAGCTTTTCACCTAGCAATCGTTCGACACTTCTAGCTGCCTTTAAGAACTCGTCAAAAGTAGTCACAGCCTCACGAGGTAACTTTTCACGTATTCTGTAGCTGATCTGGCCATAAATCATGTCGAGTTGCTGAGCTTCAGTGTGAGTTGGCGGCGGCAATTGTGTGAATAATGCTCTTTTCTTTGCCACGAACATTTCCGTTAGCTCGTTTTCCTTTTGAGTAATGCCGATGATTTCTTGATACATCTGATAGGCTGGATTCTTTGGGGCGTAGGCTATACGTAGCCTAGATTGAAACTCTGTCCAGGTGGTGACACTGTCTTGAATACTATTCCACCAAGTAGCCGCTGGTCCCTTCAGAATAAGCAGAAGGCTTCTTAATGCGTCCTGGTCGCTGATTCCTTCGACTGACTTGTACACAGTTGCGGCGGCGAGAAATGTTTCCACAGTCTCTGGGTCTCTTGCACCATTGTAGTAAAGTCCTGAGCCCAAAAATGTTCCACGCCGCTGAGAACCAATCACGGACAGTAACTTCTCAAATTGTCGAGTTGACATGTTCATTGTCCCTGCAGATTCTTCTTCTTCTTCCTTCATTTTTCTCCTTCTACTTGGAGTTTTCCCAAGAGCCGGACTTGCTCTATTCTTCGCCTTTACGTTGAGCGCCAGATTGTAACGCTAAGGGCTTTGTCTTGAGTAAAACTCTTCGTTACAAAAGAATGGTTTAATAAAACGTCCACAATATCTTCTTATGAGTACGTAAAATATTAACAAGTAAATGGGAATCCTAAGTAGCCCACAGTGGCAAAGAAACTAGGCGGCCGTCCGAATTGCTCAGTGCAACCGACTAGAGACTAAGACCACTGTGAGAAAGTCCACCACCACAGACCTCTTCCCGTTGCGGGTGCGAGGGCTGCGAGCAGTCAACTGAACTGCGAGCTCCAGCCGTGCGGCTTATAAAGGCGGCGCGTCGCTGTGTGCGTAGCGGCGAGGGGCGCGACGCGGGAACGGGCGGTGGGGTACGCGGCGCGGCAGCGCGCGCGCATTAAGTATGTGGTGCTACATATATATATTTTTTTATTTTATTAAGTAAGAATGTATAAATGATATACTATGACAATAAATGATATTCTATTTTATTCTATTCTTCAAGCGGGCTAAAAACTCTGACACCAGGGCTAGCCACCCAGCCTATAAGAACTAACTATTTTATCTCATAGTGCGTTGGAAGTTTTGAGACAATAATATCTTTTTATTTCGTACACCTTTTACCTACTCAGTATGATACTAGCCTTGAAAACGTAAAACGAGTCAGTAATTCTAAACAAAAATAAAGTTGAGAGTATACTCGTAACAAGGGCGCTTTTAAAACATGATTAGATTCACAACAAAACTTGTTCAGTATTTTGAACTTGTACATGTTTAGTTAAAGTAGTTTATTAAATGAAGTGACATCTCAAAGTATTTTAATCTTCCATACCAGCCGCGGCAGCCAGCGGCTCTTTTACAAGAAATATAGTAATAATTTGACTGACATTTTGGTAACAATAACGTAATAATTAAAATATAGAATTGTATGCATCTTTTACAATGATACATTCATACTTGTATTCCGGGGGAAAGCTTCATGATTCGTCAGATTATGTTCAATTATTATCGATTAGTAATCTAATAATGAAATTCAAAACAAAGAAGCACTTAGCGCTTGTAGAGTATGTATCTAATTTGAGAAGTCAAGCAACGTAAAGCACGGTCAGTTTTCGGATGGGTGATCGCGAGTGGCATTTTGACTGGTCCGTAAAATTGTAAGGCCTGACAAGGCCAGGTACTTGGACAATCTATGGACACGGAATAACGACACTATTGATGTAAAAAAAAACAATGCCCTAGTAATTAAATAAAAAAAAGGCCAAGTACGAGTCGTATTCGCGCACGAAGGGTTCCGTGCCGTGTTGGGGTCCTTAGCCCCATTCCTCTCCCTCGTTATTAATAGGGAGCAAAAATTTCCTGACAAATCACGTTTGTTGTATGGGACCCCCCCTTAAATATTTATTTTATTCTGATTTTATTTGTTGTTATAGCGGCAACAGAAATACATGTTCTGTGAAAATTTCAGCTGTCTAGCTATCACGATTCGTGAGATACAGCCTGGTGACAGACAGACAGCCGGACAGACGGACATCTGAGTCTTAGTAATAGGGTCCCGTTTTTACTATTTGGGCACGGAACCCTAAAAAAACGCAGACGAACATAGAACCTCTTCTTTTTGGAAATCGGCTAATTAGCATGCAACTGTCCGAATAAGTACCGAATGATAAATCGAATGACCTGACGCATCGTAAACAAATCGATCCAAATAAACATTTCCAGTGAATCGTACAAACGAGGCATAAATCGCAAATTGCATCATTTGCTAGGACAAAGCGGATATCGCGGCGGTCCCATTTCTTGTTCATTGACTCGGAAGCAGGCCTATTACGGGTGTTATCTCACTTCGACTGCTGTCAATCGTGCATTCTATTCGTACCTATTACTGATGGGCAACTAACTGTCCGTCAGTCTGATTATTTGATATCGTTTTACAAGGAAAGAGCTGTAATTTTGCTAATGGACATATAATCAAGACGAAGAGTAATAAAAACTTTTAAAAAGTGGATGTGCTCGATGAAAGAAGTAAAATATTTTGCAAGTTAGTAAATATTCAATTAAGAAAATAACGATACATCTGTTATCTGTCAATACTTATCCAACATGCAGTAAAATCTTATTTTATACTAATAATAATTTACTACATAGTAATTTATGTAGTAAAATTGAGAAAATGTCACTATATCCCAAAGCATTAATAAATATAAAATTAGAATATTAGCAAAACCGAAGACATTACGCATAAATGTACGAAGGAACGATAACCGCACCTCACAAAACCAGTATGGATAGTCACAATAATGCAAAAGTTTCTATTGTATCTTTTAACTGTAAGTCGGCTAAAAGAAGTTTACAACATATAAAGACGCTTTGTTCTACCACGGACATCATTTGCCTACAGGAAACGTGGGTAATGCCGCACGAGTTAGATTTATTTAACGAAATTGATAGCGAGTTTGACTGTTTCGCAAAATCGGCGGTAAGCACAGGTGAAGGAGTAATTCGCGGTCGCCCTTGGGGAGGAGTAACTATTATGTGGAAAAGGTCAAAGTTCAACCAGGTAAACATAGTGGAGTGCGCTAGTGATCGGCTCGCTGCAATACAAGTTACTGTAGGTATGAAATCATTTTTAGTGTTTTGTGTCTATATGCCTCAAAATAATATCGATAATGTTCCCGAATTCACTGACTGTCTTGCTAGTGTGTGCTCTATTATAGAAGAATGTCAAATACAAGTGGCCTATGTCCTAGGAGATTTTAATTCACATCCGGGAACTACTTTTGGTGTTGAATTACAGAATTTCTGCGACGAACAAAAGTGGACTTGGACTGACTTAGTTAAGTTTGGACCAAATAGTAATACCTATACTTTTGTTAGCGAGTCGCATGGTACGTGTAGCTGGTTAGACCATTGCCTGACAACTGAGGCTGCGTTCGGCACAGTACGCTCTGTGAATGTCATGCATGATGTTCTGTGGTCAGATCATTTTCCGTTGGTAATCACATGTGATATCGACGAGATATGTAGTAGTAGAAATATTTGTGTAGACGAGAAACCGTTACAAGGTATCTTATGGGGTACTCGAGATTCTAGTCAGGTTAAGAATTATTATGATGAATGTACTATTAAATTATGTGACGTTAATACTCTTGTTAAATGCTCTGACTGTGATAATAATAATTTTTGTATACATTTTAAGGATCATTTAAATTATATAGATAATATTTATACTGATATTGTAAAAAATTTGCAATCCGCAGCCAAGAAAACTGCACGTTTCCGCTCTGGTGTACAGCCAAAAAGAAAGCAAATAACTGGATGGAATTATCATGTTAGGTCTAGCCACGAACAAGCTAGAATATACTTTCGCTGTTGGGTTCTCGCCGGTAGACCGCCTGCTGGAGATATATATATGAATATGCGCAAAGCGCGTAGTGAATTTAAAAATAAATTAAAGTGGTGCCAATCTAACGAAGAAAAAATTAGAATGGATATACTATCAACTCATAGACGTAATAAGAATTTTGTTAAATTTTGGTCTTCAACTAAAAATTTAAGCAGTAAAAAAGCACTGCCAGTGACTGTCGACGGCTTGCAGGACCCTAAACAGATTGCTGATTTATTCTCGACTAGATTTAAGATACAGCCAGAGACGCAGGAGAGTGTGACCGAGGCCTCACCAGACCGCTGTATCTCTGGCTTGAATTGTGTCCAATTCAATGCAAGAGATATAGCAAAAGCTGTGCAAAACATGAAACGCGGCAAATCGCCAGGACACGACGGTTTGAGTCTCGAACACATTCTCTGCGCCGGAGATATGTTATACACAAAACTAAGCGAGTTATATAACTTATGCCTTAAATATGCGTTCCTGCCTGAAAGCCTTATGAAAACCGTTTTAGTGCCAATAGTTAAAAACAGAACTGGCAATTTAGGCAGTTCCGCTAACTATAGGCCTATTTCTTTAGGAACTGTTATAGGGAAGATTTTTGAACGACTTTTGCAGCCTTTACTGACGAGAAACATAGATATAAATGACGCGCAGTTTGGTTTCCGTCCAGAATTATCAACCGACTTGGCTATTTTTAGTTTAAAACATACTGTCAATTATTATTTATCACGTGAGACGTCTGTTTACGCCTGCTTCCTGGACCTTAGCCGCGCATTTGACCTTGTGAATTACAATATTCTCTGGGGCAAATTTACAGGCGCGTCTGGGGTCCCGGACGCAGTTATAAATATTTTTAAGTACTGGTACGGAAACCAAACTAACGTAGTTCGATGGGGCGACACGACCTCCAGTGAATTTAGACTGGAATGCGGAGTCCGCCAAGGGGGTTTGACCTCTCCAGACTTTTTTAATTTCTACATAAATGACCTGATTGAGGAGCTGAGAAGCACCAAAGTCGGATGCCATATTGGAGATGTGTGTGTTAACAACATTAGTTATGCAGATGATATGGTGCTTCTCAGCCCCTCAATCAACGGGTTGCGGAAGCTTTTAGAAGTATGCGAGCGGTATGCACTTAAGCATGGATTGAAGTACAACGTTTCCAAGACCGAAATGCTCGTATTTCGTGCTGGAAAGGGTCCGGAAACTGTACCAGACGTATTTTTAATGAATTCGCCAGTAAAGGTTGTAGGGTCGTTCAGATATCTTGGACACATTGTAACCGAAAGTATGTCGGACAACTTAGACATGGAGCAGGAAAGGAGGAACCTGTCCATCAGATGCAACATGCTCGCGCGCAGATTTGCTAAATGCTCGGATGAGGTGAAGGTTACTCTATTCAAGGCGTACTGCATGTGTTTGTACACGTGCCAGCTATGGATAAGGTATACTAGAGCGGCCTACAGTACCATAAGGGTGCAATATAATGACGCATTTCGCATCCTTATGAAGAAGCCCAGGTTCTGCAGCGCGTCGGGTATGTTCTCTGATGCACGGGTTCCTGATTTCTTTGCGGTTGTTCGGTCTCGAATCGCGTCCTTTTGGGATAGGATACGAAGATCGAATAACAGCATACTACAGTGCCTGTCTGAGAATTTGTGTTGTCCAATATTTCGACATTGGATCTCTGTCCACCAGAGCGGGAATCGGAAGTAGCATGACGTCAAACCTAGGTTTGACTTTTAACGTTATTTTAAATTATTGGACTGCAATTTGTATTATTGTAATGTTTTCTTTTTCTTTTATGGTTATTATGTATGTCTTTTATGTATGTTATGTATGTCTTTTCATATGGGTTATGTGCCTGAAATAAACGTTTATTATTATTATTATTATTATTATTATAAATCTTTTCTCAAACCTTTTGCACCTCACGAGACAGAGTCAGATAACAATATCAATCCAAATGATACACGCTCTGCAGACAGCCATTTATCTCCCAGGCTCAACGAGCTCTGGACAAGTTGTTACATTATGAGGGATTATCAAAGGACATTGTCGAAGTCCTCTACGTGAGACCCTTACCTTGATGACTTGATAATTACTGAGTTACCAACATATACGTGCAGCTGGCTTGGCGGTGAAACTATAAACTTTCCAAGGGAATATGTCAGAAATAACGCTAGTGTTTCTCTCACTCAATTCCATAGTTAACTTTGTTACTCTACGTCTTGTCATCCGCATCGCTTAGATCCCTTCTGTTCTCGTCTCTACCTTCGAATGAATTGGGAATTAAGTCGTTAGGATCAGGCTGAATTGAAACGATTACAACGGTTACAAGACGCTTTATAGGCTTAGCACTACGGAAGGGTTAACTGGAAATATATAATTAAGACGAGATATTTGCGCTAGACGGGCACGGAATAAGAACTAGTGAAAGATCAAGTTAGTAATGAGACTCTGAAAGATCAAGTAAGTAATGAAAATATCCTAAAAAAGGAAATTTTTGTTTTACGACATACCTACTTGCTCAGAACTCAATTATGAATCGCTACATATTTATTTTAACCCTCAATTTATCGACACGTCTGTTGCCTTGCAGTGATTATTACGATTGACAAACACAATTATTTATACGAAATTATGTAAATTTTAAGAGGATCTTCGTTTTTTAGGGTTCCGTACCCAAAGGGTAAAAACGGGACCCTATTACTAAGACTTCGATGTCCGTCTGTCTGTCTGTCACCGGGCTGTATCTCATGAACCGTGATAGCCAGGCAGGTGAAATTTTTACAGTGTACGTATTTCTGTTGCCGCTATAACAACAAATACTAATAATCGGCCAAGTACGAGTCGGACTCACGCACGGAGGGTTCCGTACTGTATGGGAGCCCCCCTTAAATATTTATTTTATTTTAATTTTATTCCGTCTGTCTGTCCGTCTGTCACCGGGCTGTATCTCATGAACCATGATAGCTAGGCAGCTGAAATTTTCACAGATGATGTATTTTGGTTGCCGCTATAACAACAAATACTAAAAACAAAATAAAATAAATATTTAAGGGGGGCTCCCATACAACAAACCTGATCGAAGTCTTCGTAATAGGGTCCCGTTTTTCTCTTTGGGTACGGGACCCTAAAAACAGAATAAAATAACAAACGTGAGTTTTAGGAGTTTTTTGCTCGCTATTCTGTTCTGTCTGTCTTCTGTTCGACGAACTCCAAGTAATATTTTATTAACTAAGGTAAGCCAGGGTACTGACCAGTGATGTTGAGCACGACGCGCTCGCCGTGCGTGGCGACGATGCGCCACTCGCAGCGCTCGGCCGCGGCGGGCTGCGGCTCCGAGCCCCATCCCGGAGAGTTCAGCCAGCCAGAGTTGCCCAGCAACGTCCGCCCACACTCTGCAAACGTCAAACAAAAACGCTTTCTAATTCTAATTCCTATTTGAAGTAGGGGCGATAAATCCTGCACTGACGTCCCGCATGGGGTGTTTTGTGCATTTCCCCCTCCAGCGTCTACCCGAGCCAGCCCAGCTCCTTAAAGTAACGGAGCGTGGCTCTGGGCCGCTGGTATAACTGCTCCAGTAGCTTAGATGGTGAATGAGATGATGGCGATTTAGATGACAGTGCAGCAGCATCATGCAATCCGTTAGCTATTCCAATGTCTTCTGTGGCTTTGCAATGCCACAGAACATGTTCTACATTTTCGTCCTCCTGCAAAAACGCTTTATTTCCGCAACGTCTTCCTCCAATTACGTGCCGACACAAAACAGACAGAACAGCTTGAACAGACGTTCAAGTTACGGGCATACCAATAGCAAGTGTGCCAGCTACTGGTTTGTGTATTTCCTGGCTTTAGAGTTGCCACTGGCTTAAAGTCCGGCCGGAGCGATCTCCAAACAGACGAGTGAGAGACAGCTCTAGATCAAGATCAACGGCGTTTTCGGGTGTCAGAAGCTAAGACTCATTTTGGGTCGTTGCGCCACAAGAATAAGTTTGTGAGTTAGTTTGCTAGGATGCGAAAAGTAAAGAGGCGTTACCGAAAAGTTACTAATTACTAGTTATTTGAATCAACTTGAGGTATCCCATTGCATTCTGTTATTTCTGAAATATATGCACATGGGTCGGTAAATATTTACCCCCGAAATCCGAGATTTATTAAAATTAGTGGCCAGCTGCGGAGATAAATTGTGTGCGGTTGTGGTTTGCGGTGCTAAAATAAATTGATAATTAAAGTGTCATGAGGTCGTCGCATAGTTAGCTGAAATAGTTCGAGTTTCATTGAATACTTAAACAAGTATTTGTTAGTTTGGTGCACTGAGTTGCATACGTTGGTCGATCTCGTGTCGCTTCTTGCTATGTATCTTTATATTTATATGGTAGTTTCTGTCTAGGTTTTATCGCTGAATGGAAGTTTCCATAGACTACTCACTGGCAAAACCGATCGCAAGCTTCCATTGGGGAGGATCGTGTCGAGGCTGTTGTTACAGATCTGTGAAGGCTATTTGTTTGGTTACTTACGCGTATCCTTGTAGTACAGCTTGTTCTGGGTAATATTGCTAAAACTGAGCTTCATGTGCTGGCCGACCTTCGGCCGATTCTTCCCTTGCACCTCCAGTAGTAGGGTAATATCAACTTAGGTGCTTTTGCGTAACGTATTCTTTACGTAGTGCTTGATAGAGTCGAGGCAGGTGATACAAAGGAATAGAAGCTCCTATTTAAAAGCAGTGGCTACTTACTGGCATATTTGTAAAGCAGATTGGTCTATGCGAAGTCGCTAGCATTTAGCTTCACGTGCTGGCCGACCTTCGGACGATTCTTCCCTAGCACCTCCATTAGTAGGATGGTATCAACTAATGTGCCTTTGCTAAACGTATTCTTCGCATAGTCTGTTATAGAGGCAGGTGATACAAAGGAATAGAAGTTGTGAAGTAGATTGGTTTGCGCGATGTCACTGGCGCTGCGCCTCACTCGCCGACCAATCTCGGGCCGTTTCTTGCTAAGAACTTCCAGTGGTAGGATGGTGTCTAAGTAGGTGCTTTTGCAGAAGGCGCTACGTGCACAGTGCGTGATAAACTTGAGTTGCAGATCAAAAGATGTTTCTATCTAAGGATAGTGGTTACTTACTGGCACATTTGTAGAGCAGGTTGGTTTGCGCGATGTCACTGGCGCTGCGCCGCACTCGCCGACCAATCTCGGGCCGTTACTTACTATGAACTCCCAGTGGTAGGATGGTGTTAGGGAGTGCAATCTCGGTATTCCGAGATCTCGAAATACCGAGATCTTGCACCAATTTCGCAAGATTAATCGTGCACCAAAAATCGCGCGTGATCTCGCAAGATTTGCAAGATTGTACAGTACTGTTAGAATCAGACGGGGAAAAAGGGCAGCACCTGCAGTCAGCGTATCAATGCCTATCATCAGTGGTGCCAACAAGCGTAGAGGCAAGAACGGGCCTTTTCTGCTACTGGGTATTTGGCACTTAAGTAACATCCGAAGCCAGTTGGCAGACGACACCTAAGATATGCTGTGTTGTCTTAGGAGTTTTTTTTTTTTTCAGAATAATCCGTAATTTTTAAAAATAAATGATTCAGTATTTTTATATGTAAATTATTTAAGTTTTTCTCCTCTAGAATAATAACTTTACCAAGTTTCAATAGAATACTTCTAATAATTAAAAATAATTCGTAGATTTGCGAGATCTCGCAAAATACCGAGATCTTGCGAGATTATACCTCTTAAATCTTGCAAATACCGAGACTAAAGATTTGCTGCAAGATTGCACTCCCTAGATGGTGTTTAAGTAGGTGCTTTTGCAGAAGGCGCTACGTGCACAGTGCGTGATAAACTTGAGTTGCAGATCAAAAGATGTTTCTATCTAAGGATAGTGGTTACTTACTGGCACATTTGTAGAGCAGGTTGGTTTGCGCGATGTCACTGGCGCTGCGCCGCACTCGCCGACCAATCTCGGGCCGTTACTTACTATGAACTCCCAGTGGTAGGATGGTGTCAAAGTAGGTGCCTTTGCAGAAGGCGTTACGTGCACAGTGCGTGATAAACTTGAGTTGCAGATCAAAAGATGTTTCTATCTAAGGATAGTGGTTACTTACTGGCACATTTGTAGAGCAGGTTGGTTTGCGCGATGTCACTGGCGCTGAGCCTCACTCACTGGCTGATCTCGGACCGCTTCTTGCCGTGCACCTCCATTGGTAGGATGGTATCGAGGTGGGTGCGTTTGTTTAAGCCGCTTAAGATGTTGCGCGTATAGTGTATGGTAAAGTTGAGACAATGTAACAGATCATTAGGAGTTTCTATCCAAGGATAGTGTGGGAACTTACTGACACACCTGTAGAGCAGGTTGGTCTGTGTGATGTCGCTAGCACTAAGCCTTACTCACTAGTCGATTTCCGGTCACTTCTTCCCATGCATTTCCAGTGGTAAGATGATGTCAAGCCTCTGATGGATGGATATATACTTCGCGTAGTGCATGATAGAGTCAAGGCAGGTTTTACAAAGGAATAGAAGCTTCTATTTAATGGCAGCGGTTACTTACTGGCGCATTTGTAAAGTAGGTTGGTTTGCGCGATATCACTGGCGCTGAGCCTCACTCGCTGGCCGATCTCGGGCCGTTTCTTCCCATGCACCTCCAGTGGCAGGATGGTGTCCAAATAGGTGCCTTTGCTGAAGGTATTACGCGCGTAGTGCATGATGGAGTCGTAGTCGTAGGTCTGCCCGAGCGAGTTCACCTCCTCCTCCGTCAGCTTGTTGAAGTTGTACTCTTGGCCTGGTTGAACATAATTTGTTGTTATTAGGTTACTAGGTTAACACTGTTTTCAAATCACAAGAGATGTAAATATTCAGTAAAGCTACGAAATGTTGTGGCGTAAACTTTTACGCCACGTAGGCTTTTTCGATAAGAGTAGATTCAAACCAGTTACTTTACCACAGTCTAGCAATTAGTGCTCTACGCAATGCATTGGAAAGGTGTTAATCCTCGAAACTCATAATAAACAGATAAACATCATGATGAATAAACATCTTCATCAGGAGATGTCCTTTGATAGAACAAACCACCATTACGCCACAAATAAAACGTTAACTCACCAATTAACCACTCAACCAACCCCGAATCTCGGAAAATTATTCATTTTGGAAGCGAAAAACTTTTCGCAAACGCCGCCGTATTTATTTTACCAAAACAAATACGTTTCCAGAATGATCTCCATTCGGGAGTCCTGAAATACGAGTTTGCGAACAAAACAGATTCTCTATCCTCTCGGAGGCCAATTAAAAGGGATAATTTTCTGGTTGTTTCGGCGTAATCTTCTTAACAAGGCTGGAATTGCTCAACCCTATGCGATGATTTCAATTTATCGATTAATTCAACAAATTAAATGGACGTGATGGATTTCTTCTACCTATGGTATTCAGGTAGCTCACTGTTTTAAATTTTGCGGACGGGATTTATTTTATGTAAGTGAAAGATAAAGTCTACAGCCATTATCGATGATTCAAAAACAAAAAGCATTAAAAAAATAGCCAAGTGTGAGTTGCTCACGCCCGAAGGGTTCCATACCACACGGGAGCCCATTTACATTAGTCTTATTTCAAGCGTCTACCTGTTCGAGCATAAAACGGCAAAAAAACTTTTTTTATGGGAGCCCCCAGTAAATATTTATTTTATTTTGTTATTAGTATTTGTAGTCATAGCGGCAACATAAATACATCATCTGTGAAAATTTCAACTCTATAGCTGTCACGGTTCATGAGATACAGCCTGGTGACAAACAGACGATCCGTCCGTCTGTCCTTCTGTTTTAGTAATAAAGTACCGTTTTTACCCTTTGGGCACGGAACCCTAAAAAGAAAGATTAACTGAACATTAACGATTAATTATTAAAAAATACATTTCGGCTTAAAGTTAACTGATCTAACTTAAATAGTAAACGTAAATTCTAAACTGTGATAAGATCTGCGATTAACGATGAAGAGAAAAACGCGAAATAAGTCACTAGGTTAAACTGGAAGAGTCATATGTGTACCTAATTCTATTACGTACACATATATTATCAGGAGCTATAATTAATTTTAAAGCACATGATACTAAGTTTAGTACAACAACTGCAACACTGTAGTGTAACTGCCGCTTTCCGCTTCGCTAACGCTCAGGCTCAGAGCCCTTAGTCCAGGTTTGTAGCCGTAGCTCTAATCCCTTGTTTTCACATTAGTGGATTAATAATGTGTGAAGATGCAAATCCCCTAATCTCTAAGTGTAACTCCGTCGCGCTACAACGCGAATGTTCTGATTACATTTAACAAAATCCGGAACAAACGAGCTCACGTCAACCTCATTTAGATAAGTGCTGTTTACTTATCATAATCGCGCAAACACTTTCGGGAAACGCTTCTACAAAACAGCTGGAAACTGCAAAATTACTTCTCCATTATTTTCTATTCATAATTTTATCGCGAGCGCGCCAACAACGGCCTGACTCGAAACAGTCGGGCATCTGAAGAACCGTAACAATTCAGATTTTGATGTTTTCCATGCACTGTCTCCAGACGAAAATCACCCATCCGCCCTTCGTTTAAGGGGTTGAAATATCTTTCACGGCGAAGTTGTTTTTAATGAAAATGAAATTGAAACTAAGTAGACATGTAATAAAGTTTAATTTTCCGCGATAGGCAGCACGGAGGCGAGATAGTTGGAATGCCTGGAGGGATTTCGGCGCGCTCGTTCGGTATTTTAGTTATCCTTGGTTTAGTCCGGGAACAATGACCCGATTTATCACCCTGTTGCCACTTCGCGAGTTTGTCCAAAATGTTTTCCAACTTAAGGGATTATTACTCATTTCTAAATTTAAGTTTTGGTACCAACATTTTCAATTATTCGAAGGAAATCTGTGGTCGTTGAAAGTATCCTTATGCTCAATCGCTTAAAACTTTTACTTGCTTGTTTTTCCAAGATCGAAAAAAAGCGGCTATATTTTTCAAGAGCAGTCTAGAAGTTCTGAGCTGGAAATTGGCTGTTTGTCTAATTAAAGCTCGTTAACAAGACTGGCTGGGTAGCATCGAGGTTTTGTTACCAGTTGGTCCTTTATCTCGACCGCGGCGAAACCAAGTGAAACCAAAGTTCTCAACTAAGTAATTAGCTTGGCAATTATGATCAAACATTTACCTATTGTCAGCGGTTTCACAGATTAATTTATATTTAGACTAGCGACCCGCCCCTGCTTCGCACAGGTGTATTATACATATGAACTACCTCTTGAATTGCTCTATCTATTAAAAAGAACCGTATCAAAATCCGTTGCGCAGTTTCAATGTTATATAAGTATACATAGGCAGAGCAGGAAGCGACTTTGTTTTATACTATGTAGTGATGATGAGGACTAAGTTTTCTTAAGTTAGCGCAATAATACTGCAACTATAACTAACTACCTAATATTTGTGAGTAGATAGGTCCTAAAATGGTGATAACGAAGATGACCTATTTGTAGCTGCAAAGTGGTGAAAATGGCAGTTAAATTGATAATGTCGTTGTTTAATTTTAGTGAACAGCGAAATGGCTACCGGAGATGAGTTGCGTCGAGTTTTAAGATACGAATATGAGGTGACCGAGTTCTGTCCAAGAGGTCAATTTGTATGTATTTATTGAACTATTGCTAATGAGTAATATTATATTGATAGTTTATCACGCTGTTTCATAAAGTTTTATAGGGGTATAGCTTTTTGTGGTTTGAAAATATGACCCCAAAACTCAATTTGTACCAGGCACCTGGTCAATTTATCCCCTTTAACACGACTGCCTGAAAAGAAGTGTTACATTCATGTGTTTTCATTTTTTTAAATTAGGAAAATATTAGCTACAGTGCTGATATTGTTTCTATGCCATCTTCACAAGAGCACGAGATAGCCGATTAGAAGCACTTTGTCTAACGAAATCGATTCTCATTTCTGCCACTATCCTCCAAAAGATACACATACAAACGAAAATTCATATGCCTAACTAAAATGACTGCATCTCTGACATCATTGACCGACTGGCAACGTCACTGACCCATTGACCCTTCTGCGCTCACCAGCCGCCGAAAGGCCGAACAAAAGCGGTAATCACCCGCGATCATTTCGAAGAATCGTCACACAATTGCCACAGTGTACGATGTAGTGAGATGTACACAGGAAGCGCGTTCCTTCCGGCTGGAGGTATGCGTCAGATGTGACGTGACGTGATGCTGTCACACCCAACTGTAGCCCGTTTTGGGACTTTGGGATATTTTATTCGGTCTATAGAAGCTAGTTAATAATCATCGTCATCGTTTCAGCCATTGGACGTCCACTGCTGGACATAGGCCTCCCTAATTGGAGATCTATATATTTCCAATAAGACCAGTTGGAAGCGGCTCGCATCCAGCGCAAATCTGCGGTCTTGATGAGAACATCCTCCGCTGCGCTTGCCGGTACGTGGTCTCCGATCGAGAATTTTTCTACCCGGTAATCAGTTCTTCGTATTATGTGCTCTGCCTGCTGCCATTTGCAACTTTGGTTCTTCTACGGATCTCCTCATTTCTGATTCGATGACGCGGAGAGGCTCAGAGCATAGCCCTCTCCATAGCTCGTTGTGCTACTTAAAGCTTATAAATCAGGCCCATAGTGAGAGACCACGTTTCTGTGCGATAAGTCATCACTGGCAATGCACACGGATCGAAAATGTTCGACTTGAGGCACTGAGGTATGTCGGGCGAGAAGATATTACGCAATTTTCCGAACGCTGCCCAGCCGAGTTGGATTCGACGATTATAAAGTCACTACATAGTATAAAACAAAGTCCCTATCTGTCTGTCCCTATGTTTTCTTATATCTTTAAAACTACGCAACGGATTTTGATGCAGTTTTTAGGGTTTCGTACCCAAAGGGTAAAAACGGTACCATATTACTCAGACTTCGATGTCCGTCTCTCTGTCTGTCTCCGGGCTGTATCTCATGAACCATGATAGCTAGGCACCTGAAATTTTCACACATTTGATGTATTTCTGTTGCAAACGTGATTTTAGGAGTTTTTGTTCGCTATTAATAACGGCAAGAGGAATGGGGCTCCCAGTCTGTACGGAACCCTTCGTGCGCGAGTCCTACTCGTACTTGGTAGATTTTATTTTAAATAACTTTATTTAATCAAATTACATTGCGTCATAATACAGAAATTACAAAAGTCAAATAAAATAAAATTAAAATTATTTTAAATAGATAGAATGATTCAAGAGGAAGGTTTATATGTATAATACACCTGTGCGAAGCCGGGGTGAGTCGCTAGTTACCAATATTTTAGCGTTATTTTCTTTTGTGGTTATCAGGTGCTCCAACGTTAATAAAGCTAATAATTCAAAGGTAAATTAGCATAATACGTCGGTGTAAAAGTGCCCCGCAAGACATAACATCTGTATCAAGACATTCCCTGCTCGTAATGGATTCGGGTCAAGTACGGCGCGCGCGCTCGGCTGCTCGCGCCGTCCTCGGGATCATTCCATGAGGGCTTTACGATGCAAACCATTTATAATTATTTTTTGCAAAAATGGCATGACCGACTTCACCCGTGTACAGAATTCGCGAATATTTCGCACGGATCGATGATACATTTTTTACATTATGGTTGATTTATCAAAACTGCCTCAGAAAATTTCAGTAAAATTTTAATGGGACCAATTTCGAAATATACTCTTTCTAATTAAAAAAGAATTATTGAAATCGGATTACTACAAAAAAAGTTATGCGTGGTTATACATTAAATATATATATATATATATATATAGGTATATATATATATATATATATATATATATATATAGGTATATATATATATATTTACATCCCGTTACATTTCTTGCGTCCACCAATGAAAAATCCCATAGTAATACTGCGTCCACCGACTTACTGCGTCCGGTATACGGACGCAAGATTATTTTCACCTCTAATCACCGCCATTCGATACCTATAGGCACTGGGCACCTATAGTAAAAAAATCGTTGGGACGCAAATTTACCTGTAGAGCGTCTGGACGAGTATAATGAAGTTCACCGATTGTCCGCTAGCGGCGCTGCATTTGTGTATATTTTTTGGCTGTATATTTTTTTACAAATTGCCGATAATATTGCGTCCACCCCCAAATGAGACGTTGCCACTTCGTGCAGTGCGAGTAGTTGCCCTTTGTATTGAATGCGACGTTGCCGCTCGGGTGCGTGTACTTGCCGCGTGCGCCGATAGTTTTATATTCTGCTCGTGAACTTTGCGGACGCTATAGTACTCCGTGCGAAAGGATGCAATTAAAGTTGTGCAGTATAATATTGTGATGAATGTTGAATATAAGTTATTCATTTTAATGGAAGATGGTAAAGCCGATTCATTCATAGGAAAGTCTTTAGATTAGATGAATTTATCTATGGAAAAAGACCTAGAATGTGAAATTTTAGAAATAGAGGACGTCTTAAGCGTTGCTGAAAGTAAAAACAGACTTCAAGAAAAAAAAAACCGGTTGGAAGCAGCTTGTATCCAGCGTGATCCTGCGGTCTTGAAGAGATCAAGGTGTCTTCAAATCCCGAGTAAACGGGTATCTTCTAGGTAAGCGCGCTACACCCTAGACCGCTTATCTGCTTTCATCAGGCAGTATGTAGTCAAACGCAAACCTATTCGAAATAAAATAAAAAACATCTCCAGTGTCGAACGAGAACACGTAGCGCAGTTTTCCGAACGCAGTCCAGCCGAGTTGGATTCGGCCATAGACTCTTTCTTGAAGTCGAACCTACCTAACTGGAGTACTTACTTGTCCTGGGTAGACGTAGGAGACAACGACTCGAAGAATTGAATTCTCAACAGAGATTGGGGTGGGTACGACATGGGAATTGCACATGATCTTCATCTTGTCCATGTTCATCTTAAGACCCACCTGCTGAGAGACCTGTTAGAGACCTTCGAGCATCGTGCTGAGTTCCTCTATTGACTTTGCCATGACTAACGGAAGCTGAGTGATATATTCGCCCTTGATATTGATGTCGAATCCTTTCCATTTCAGGAGCCTAAAAGCGTTCTCCAGAGTAGCACTAAACAGTTTCGGAGATATAACATCCCCTTGTCTTACACCTCTTTTTAAAGGAATTGCCTTGAAGCTCTCTTATTATACTCAGACAGATGTAGTGGCGCTGTTATACAAACACTTCAACACTTCCATACAGCGATAGTGAGTTACACTCGTTTGCACAACTTGTGTTGTCACTTTTCTTAAAAAATAGGACCACCACGCTTCTGTTCCATGCTTCTAGCGTAACGCTCTCGAGGACGACGTAGTTAGAAATCTTCTGACAGACTTTTAGTCCCGGTATTCCACCCTGTTTCAGAAGCTCTGGTGTAACGCTCTATAGAAAAAATTCTCGCAATTACTTTGGAGCCTTTGTTCCGCTCGATGGTCTCATTAATATGTTTGATATAGGTCGAATCATACATGTCAGTGGATGTGAAGTTTGCTGCAGGCTGCATGAAACCCAATCAATGCGCTACTTTACGTGGGCTTCGGTCTGGACTGGATATTGCGCAGCCTGTAGCTAACCTCACATCCGCCGACTTCCGTTGTTGATCTCTTCCACTGACACAGTGTTCTCTTGGCATGAAAAGCGGTTCCAGAGTTTGAGCTGAAAGTTCTCGCAGTGCTCGTGATGGAGTTGTGGATATGGGCATGAGTAGGTCGGAGCGTGGACTTCGTCAGGTGTGACTTTTTGAGCTTAACGTTAATATCCAATGTGCCTCTTACGATTTTGTGATCGCTACCGGTTTTCACTACATGGATCACGGAGACATCATTGAACACCCGTTTCTCAGAGGTCATGATAAAGTTTTATGATTTCATTTTTTGTGGATCAATCGGATCTCATCCAGATCCACTTTCTGTGAGGCGGCAGCGGAAAGAAAAGTTCATTCAATATGAAAAGTTCTTCTCTCTCCAATAAGTCTATCAATCTATGGCCCCTGGGGTTCTCAGCTCAACTTTATTCTGCCCATCTTTACATTGAAGTCTCCCATAACAACAGTAGAAGACGTATGATGTATGACCCCACTTACGTCCTCATCTCCACTTCATCATCTGGATGTGACAAAGTCGGTGCGCACACCTGAAAGACCTTCAGCGAATCCCTCTTGGATATTCTGAGTATCAGGTTTCAACCCTCCTTGACACACTTTCAAGGTGATAACATTGTTAGCGAGGGACCTGTGAACGAGAAAACCGACAACACCTTGGGACCGCTGGTAACTTTCCCGGTTTCTACAGCAGGTTGCCGGACTTCAAGGTTATCGTGTCATCTCCCTTTCTATGGACTTCAGATAACCCTGAAATATTCCAACGCCACCTAATCAACTCTCCTTCCAACTCTTATATAACTGTTGCTCGAGTATTGTACTTTTCACATGCCATGTTTTTGTTGAGATCTCACATTTCTGTTAGTGATGGTCTATCACCAACGTGTCCTCCGTGTCCTCTCGTGGGGGGTTGCTCTGCCCTGTCCTTACCCTACCCCCTACCTAGCCTCTTACCTGAACCCCTACCGTGTCCCCTACTGTGCCCCTTACTCTTGGCCTAAAAGTTACAAATTTGAATGTAGTAAGAACATAAACTGAAATCTGAAGTCAAAACAGTAAAGTTATCTTGGTAGGTAAGTTATTTTGTTATAGTTCCGCCAGTTCAAAACTGTCAGAAAAACGAGACAGGTTCAAGAACGTGTCACCTTGGTAACGAGATCGGTTGACAGAATTGCCCCGCTGATTTACGTGCATGAGTGTAGGTAAGTGATGTAATGTGATGTATTATGTTGTTACCAAAACTCCATAGACGCCTCTAGTAAAGTCTCCACTGCTTTACTGAAGTATGACTTGAACTATGTTTGGACTTGACTGCGACTTTATTGGACTATGACGTGACTACGACAGTTTCTATTTTGATTAAATATTATTAAAACTTAATACTTGACACTGGCAAATGCACAACAATGCGACGCCAAAACATCAAAGAAGAAGACGGAACCAGTGTACCTGAATAAAAGTAGTGTGAGAATATCTATAATTTTTAAATATTTGTAAATACAAGTTTCACAGAAAGAAATCTGGCATTTGATATAGAGGTCAACATTCGCATGAAGTTTTGCAATAAATGGCTGTGGAAATGGTGGACGCAGTAAACCAGTATGAGAGAACGCGCAATAAATATTAAGTACTATAGACGCAAAAAAAACATCAGTATTGATAAGAATATATAAAAAATATACGCTAGGACGTGCAAATGTACATGACGTAATAAGTACACCAGGATAAATGGAGTGTGAATATCTACAATTTTAAACTTTTTACAAATACAAGATGTACAGGTATATGGCATGTGATACAGAAGTCAACATTCACATGAACTTTAGCGATAATGCCAGTGGAAGTGGTGGACGCCATAAGTCGGTGTCTCAGCATGGACGCAATTTCTACACCGTGATGTATATATATATATATATATATATACGCGTCGAATTGAGTTCCTCCTCCGGCTTGGTTCTTCGGGCAAAAAGTAAGCTAACATCACGGACATTGTACAAAGTAAGTGTGCAAGATGTGAAGATATCTATTGTCTTGCAAAGATGAGTTTTTTTGGTTTATTTTTACTACTTTGTGTGGTAGGGTATCAATCAGTCTATGGCACTAGGCCAACACATTGGATATGGCCCAACCACCCTTCCTGGGTAGATCTACGTTCAGCAGGGCACTATCAAGTAAATGGACAGTACAATGTACTTGCGTAAATCTATGGTAATAGACTACAACAATACAAAGTGTTGATTTTTGTAATGTGCAGGGATTTTAAGAGGTGGATATACTTAATACTTATCTCTTTCATCATCACTTTGCACTGAGCGCTACCGTGTCTCGGATGCCACGTTAAATTGTGGGTTCCGGTTGTTCTACCGTTTAGTCATGTCATAGGCCTTCAGGTGGCCTAAAAACTCGGACACCAGGGCTAGCCACCTATACGAACTTACTTACTTTATCACTTTGCAAAGCAATACGCTGTACAGTACATCAATAACTACAGTGTTTTAGGGATGATTATATTAGGACGAGGCGGGCGCGGAATGGGCTCGGACGGGGCTGTACGCCACCCGTACGCCGCTCGTACAACGCACGTTCCTTACAATTTTGTCGTACGTTTGGTCCGTACAACAACCGGAAGGGGAAGGGCCCCGCCTTCCGAGCTTTTACACAAAATGTATGTAATGTGCGTCGTGCGGGTCCCGACCAGGCCCGTCCCGCGCCCACCCCGTCCTTATTAATATAAATCATCCCTAAATCCTAAAAATGTGGCGGTGGCTCTTCCGTCCCGCGGGGCTAGTGAGATGCACCCATCACAGACCCGATAGCCAGCAGGCGAACATTCGTCAGCACATGCGTACACTTTGGTACCGTAACATATTTATAACATTAGTTGGTTTTTCTCGCGGTTCCCAATGTTAGTATAGTGGAATAGTGATGGTTACCGTTCATGATGTTGTCGCGGATGATCTGCACGTGGCTGTCGCGGTCGGGGCGTGTGTGTTCGTGCCAGAAGCCGACCACGTGGCCCAGCTCGTGGACCACGATGCCGAATTTGTCGCAGTTCTTGCCGATCGAGATGGCCTGTGCGCCGCCGCCGCGCTTGCCCACGAACGAACAGCATCTGCCAGCCGAAAAACAGTTTTTATTTTTTGCCTGTTCAAGAAATGGACAGTAACATCATACAGCATAAACAGAGTACAGTGCGGGTATCATGCACAAATTCAAATTGTGTTTCATGTTACGAGTCTGATTTGTAGTCATTCTTGAAACAATTTGGGTATTGCGGCGTTCAATTTGCAAAAATGATCAAACTTGTGCAATTGTGTATACAAAAGTAGGTGGCAGTCCCGTGGAGTAGAGGTGACTTCACAGTCTACAATTAGTGTTTTTATAATCTTAAAAAGTAAAAATAGTAGCTTAAAATACGTCTTTCTTTTCGTTTGTTACCATTCCTGCTCTATCTAAAACGGGTAACACAAAAAAGAAGATTTCTATTTATACGATTACATCCAGTTAAGACCAGTGACTTCACCCTATGACATGTTTTCTTTATGCACATAAATTCCTCAATTGTTCTGATCCTCAGCCGTTAAGAGGTGATGACAGCACACAGGATACGCGGATTGCTAAACGAATGAGGTTTAAATCGGCGGCCTCTACCCACATTCTGATTAAAGATGTCGTGACATTCAATGCTCCTTTCAATAGCCTTGTTCTTTTTTGCCATGGTTATGTGTCATGACTGGCAATATATAACATAACATTGCTTTGCATTTTTAGAAACAATTGATAATTTTAACATCGTCTTTTAGTTCCTATAGAAAAAGTTTTCAGAGCTCTAAACTTTGTATGATTGCAATGTCAAAAAATGAAAATGCACTACATCTATCTAATTGATTGAATTTCCAAAACTTTATTCCAGTCTCTTAAGTATTTATTATTTTTAGTGTGACGAACAATATTAAGTACTACGCTAGCCTGGTACTAAGCACCACGTACTAATGTGACCCTATACCCTACTCATCATGATATTCATGATCATATGATGACGTATCAGATCAGATCAGAACCATTTAGACATTCAAGACAAATTAGACAATAGACAGTTATTTAGTTAATAATTAGGCAGAATTAAGTCATGTTAAAGGTTATCTAATTTGACTAAGCTTTTGATAATGTCATATATTATTAGTACTTTGTGTTTGCACCGATTTGACCAGAAATAATACGCCATTGTATCCACGACCTTGCCAATCAGGAGTACCATCTAACCGGATTACTTGCGGCGCTCATTAGAGCATCCCCCGAGATGTCTAGCAAAAGACCTGTTTGTTTAGGTCAAGTCGACTTCAGTGGAGTGTAGGTACCTACCTAGGTACGGCCACCCTTTTATAGTAGGTAATAAATACCTTGGTTCAAAATGTTAACTAGTTTTGTGTAGTAACGTCAGAAATATATTATGAATTTTCTGTTTAGTTTCAGCTTCAACCTTTTGCGTGCAAGAACATTTGTTACATACAGTACAATATACCTTAGTGGACTACCGGATTTTGTTTGCTTATACATACAATACAAGCTGAATTCGATGTATTTCTCTTAAAACTCACGCGATTGCAATGTGACTTTGCAAACTAAAGTAGCTAAAAAATCTGGAGAAGGCTGACTTGTCATGGGGATCCGTGAAACTTAAAATCAAGCGATTGCTTGTTTTTTCACTGTAAATAGAAGTTTTCTAAGTGAGCCATAGCCTGCTCTAAGCTATTCATTCATTCATCTATCACAGTTCTTACACACACGGTCGATCAGCGAAGACAATTGTAATTCTTACGTAAATCAGTCTCGCATTCTCTGAATTTGACGCCGATGAAGTTTTCTCAGCGGTTTCACGGCTTGTTTGAAGCGCCATTTGACCAGTCAACTTTCTCCTATCACAGTCCTACCCGCAAGGCTGCTCGATGAAGATAATAAAGTCCTTGTGCAGATCAGCGTCTCGCTCGACAAACTTGACACAAGTGAAGCTCTCCGAGTAGCGCATGGCCTGCTTGAAGAGCCCATACATTCGTTCATTAATCCAACATACTCCTTACCCACACGGTCGCTCGGTGAAGACAATATAGTCCTTGTGCAGATCAGCGTCTCGCTCGACAAACTTGACGCATGTGAAGTTCTCCCAGTGGCGCATGGCCTGCTTGAAGAGCGACTTGTGCGCGCCGCTGAAGTTGCCGTCGATCTCGTAGGGGATGACGCCGTGCTCCCAGATACGCTCCTTGCGGTTGGTCGCGGCGCGCGTCGACCGATGCTTAACCTATCGATAATATACAGGCACTTTATACTGGAACAAATAGGCGGAATTGAACTTCTTGGCGTGAACATGCATCTAGGGTTTGAGCAGTAACAAATTCGTTATTATGTCAGCTGCGTGAAAAGCTGACATAACGATTTGTGCCGCTTGTAGCTATCTTTAAAGACGACACAAAGTTTGATTCGTCCTATAATTTAATTGTATACCATAGTCATTTCATGTCGAATGACAACGGGATACGTTAAGTGCGTATCTTTTTTATATTGGAAAGCTATGGAAATGCAGGTTTTTTTTAACACGATGGACATAATATTAATAGGTATGTATAGTAAATTTTTATGTTTTTACAAAAATCAAAACACCATTACAGCCGGATATTTTTGAAAAGCTGATAAATCTGATGTGTGTATTAAATTATCCAGGCCAGAGCCGCGCAAGGGTTCAAACGAGCACCTTAGACCTTTGAGAGGATATTCGCTTTGAACCTCGTTACCAAACTGGTTCTGTTATTCCATCGTCGCAGTCCGGGGCACAAAGGTGTTAACGGGAAGAGACACAATACACTACTGTATGTTATAGTGTTCTCTAGAATCCTTAGACATATCTACATATTATCTGCTTAACATCAGGCAGTATGTGGTGAAATGCAAACCTACCTATATTTAATTTAAAAAAATATATACGTTGCTCGTGCCCTCAAAATGAAAATTCAATTTTATTTCTCTTATTGATAGTACAGAGTACTAAACAGTGAAGCGTTAATACAAAATATTATTTGTCAAAAACCAAGATAGTTTTAAAAGAAATCGTAAAAACTGGCAAATCCGCCTTCTATCGTGACCAAAATTCAAATATTACGCTCGAATTGTTTACATATTTGTTGATTGTACAAAAACGGCTCAGCCGATTTCTTTAATATTTAAATGGGACTACTTCGGGGGTATATCCTTTCGAACTAAAAAATAATTTTTCGATTCGGTTCACAAATTGCGAAATTGCGAAAAAATTATCGAAGAACACACAAAAAAATACATACAGACGAATAGAACCTCCCTTTTTTGGAAGTTGGTTAAAATATTTTAGCACATAAAATACGTACCTATAGCAATTTAATTATTTTAATTTGAGTTAGGAAGTTGCAGAAAATCGGCCCGTCATTATCAACAACCAAAAACAAAATGGTGTCGAACAATTAAAATGTCTTTTCGTGCATCATTAGAGTGGGAGATAAAGCCAGTGATTGCCAACTAATTGGTTAATCGGTGTAGCCCCCTTTTGAGAGGAGAGAGGCTATTTGCATAACGACATGCCACTGATTATAGTGCCGGCACGAGCTATGCTAACTATACCTATAGACTAATACTTAGAGGTATAAATAATTTGTGATAAAATAGCTGACCTTCTCGGCAAACTCATATAAACTATATTATATACTGTTCTACTACTATACCATATACTAACACCAGCTTTTGGCTGTGGCTTGGCCCGCGTGTAATTTTAGTTTCTGTGCTATCCATAAGAATAATCTTTTTTTTTTCGGGATAAAGATAATCTTATATATATATAGATAGATTATATCCATGCAAAAAAATAAAGTCAATCCCTCTCGTTGCTTCATAAAAGATCAAATAAACTAACACTCTTACGGATTTATAGCATTAGAGATCCTCATAAATATAAACTTTGATTATAAAGTTAACTACTGAATTCCCACACCACATACAAACAATTCATTAAAATAGGATGAGGAGTAGAACTGTGGAATGAAACATTCACGAAATTACTATATTAGTTTTTATCCCGATTATGCGAGCTAAAATAAGTGCACAAAAACTAGCAGTGAAATGTGCAGTCAAAGTTTCTAGCATAGACTGAAGTTTGAGTTTCAGCATACTTCAGTCCCGGTCAAAAGCCCCACTCCTGGGAATAAACCCATCCATCAAAGCCCAATTTCCTAACCGTCAGAAAAACTAAAAAGAAAATTAAACATCCAAATAGTGATATCAATTTGGCTTCGAGCCAAAATTTATGCTGCATTCGAGCAATTCATATCCACTGCAATTTTAGGGGCTCTGTGTAAACTGTCTAGATATTTTAATCGGTGAGATGGTTTTCAAGTTGTGTTTGTGGAAAACATTGTAAAGTGTTTAGGTTTTCTACGGTACAATACCCTACAGAGCTATTGAGTTCTCTTCGGTACAAAAAAACGAAAATATAAACTATTCAGATACCTAAACTCATCAAAAAAATCTTTAACTAAAGTGGAGTCATTTTTGACAGTTCATTTATTCAAAGAAAAATATACGTTACACTAAAGGAATAAAACTCGTGAAAACAATATTGACGACGACCAATAAGTGTTCTCGAAGATGACTTCGAGTTTTATTCCTTAAGTATAGGTATATTTTTCTTTGCATAAATGAACTGTCAAATGTTCATTAAATACCAATTTAACTAAAATCATTGGAAACGTTTCCGAGATTCGATTTTGGAACAAACAAATAAATAAACATGAATTGATCGATTAAACGAATAAACCTATAGATAATTAATACAAGCAAATAAATACCGGTCTTATTCTCTGTCATATAAAAAAACGTTGATCAAATCAATATTAAATGCAGTTTTTCATCAATCTAAATTACAGACTTTATTATTATTTATTCAAAAAGTCAATATGTCTAAAAATAAAATTAGTGAAACAACCCGCCCCTAATTTTTCCCGGAATTACAGACTATCTCTAATTCCCAATTTATAAGTACTTACCTCTGTTTGATTATAAAACTGGCTGTCAGCAGCTTCTAAATCTTCTTCCGTGTCCCGAAAAACCCAATTATCAAACTGCTGAGTCTCTTCAGTCTTATTTGTATTTACATTATTGGTGTTTGTTTTGGGCGGAGCTTTCAATTCAAACCTCTCTTCGAACTCGTGCTCAGGGATTTGGAAAGTCTTCTCTTGTCTATGCTCGCGACTGCTGTGTTTCTTGTGGTGACGAAAAAACTTCTTACGCACGAAGTGAGACTCTGTACTGTTGGACTGCGTCAGGGAATTCTGACCTTGTCTTTCGCTGGAATGTATGTTTCGTAATCTGCAAGTATAAATAATATTTGATTATCGAAGATTTGTGTTATAATAAAAGTGAAATATTAAAAAATACGTAGGACGTCCACCCACAAGGTGGACGGATGACCTCGTTAAGACCGCAGGATCGCGCTGAATGCAAACCGCTACCAACTGGTCTTATTGGAGATCCATAGGGGAGGCCTATGTCCAGCAGTTGACTTCTTATGGCTGATAGATTGAAGTAAAAAATACGGAAAATAATTGTCTACGATATTTTTGATGGCAAATTAATTATTATGCTAACGATACCTCGTAATACAATTTTAGTGGTATTATAAAAAGGCACAATGAAGGCTAGTCAAAAAGTTGTTCAATTTCGAAACCAAGCCGGATATAAGGAAAATAACCTAGCACATTTCAGTTTACCAGACCAAATAGTTTCTCCCAACCAGATAATTTTAGTCTAGCTAAATATTAAACCCTTTACAAAATGAAAGCCAAGTCTCGTAATGATGGCAGACGTGTAAAAAGGGCCAGAGCCGTGGAAGGTACGAGCAGTGTTACCAACTCTACAATTTGAACAGTAGATTTGCTGCTTTCACATTGATGATTGTTTTTTGTTTCACTCCTAATTTTAACGGTTTTTCAATTAGCGTTCAGCGCCACTTAATTATACTGTGAAATATAAGAAAAAATCTGAAAATAATGAAGATGAGGCCATTGAGTATGAAAGTGGAAAATATTTTAGGTATCTTTATTTTTATTAGGTTGTAATCCTTAGTTATAGCTAGCTAGTTTTAGAGTGTTTTTGAGTTATAGTAAGTTACAAAAGCAGATAAATTGTTTTAGTTATAAGATCAAAGTAAGAATTCTACCTTTGTTCATTTTGCATTTTTATCTAATGTTTTTTCCTGCTTTTTTACGGGTGAGCTGCTTTTTTTTTTAGTATTCTGGGGTTGGCAACACTGGGTACAAGTATAAATTGTGAAGATGCTCATCAGAATTCCGCACCCTCGGCGAGATTAAACGCAGCTATAGCAGCTAATGAATGGACTCGAATGCAGATTGCACATCTTGACGCCGCATTCGAAGCAATCCTTTCCCTGCATTTCTATGAGGCAGGTACGAAGCGAAATTAGATTTAACATAAAATGAGTCAGTCGAAATCTCAGAGCTCGAAGAATTTTTATGTAAAACGTAATATTTATAATTATTGAGATAAATACATACTTATAATAATAGAATCTATTCAAAAAAGAATATTACTGAGTGAATAACATTTTAAATGAGATTTTCGAAGAAAAAAATAAATCAAATAATACTAAAACATAAAGCATTTTTGGTCACATGATTTTGTAATGCATTTCTATTTTTGTGTTGTAATTAACAACAATCCACGCCATCATAATTATGAGTACATCCTTTTTTATCTGCCTACAGGCTTCCCTCTTACCGTGCCTTCGTCCTTAGAATAGCTTGTGTTATTTATTTTTGTACGTAAAAAACCCTCTATTTTGCTTATGTTATCAGTATTAGAATTTCCCAAACCTATCGGAGAATATTGAACATACATATTTGAGTGAGTTAGTATGTAAATTCTCAGATTTGCACCGAATATCTGATTCCTTTGAGTCCTCTAGATTCAAGGCTTGAACTGAACTGGCCTCAATCCATTCCAGTGAACTATATCCATAATTTGGACTTCTAAAATGCTTGCAGAAGGATGGATTTTGATATATTTGAGGTGTTTTGATTACACAATTTCATCTCAGTAAACTTATATAGCATAATTTGTATAGTATACTTATGTTATGTTTTGATAAGAAATAAAATATAAAGTTGCTGGATACCGCTCTAATTAATTGTCATAATAAAATAATCCATCCATCAGCCATAAGACGTCCACTGCTGGACATAGACCTCCCCTATGGATCTCCAATAAGACCGGTAGCGGCTTGCATCCATTGTTTTTCAAGAATTTCAAGGTGACAACAAAATAATATTCTTGCTCTAAATCTTACTCAGCAAACTAATTTCGTTGTCGTCGTGGACAAAAGGATTCCTACTTGGACTTGGTATCAATAGTCAATTCAATTAATTAAAAGTCTAAGAAAAAAATAAAAAAACATTTTTAACCGACTTCCAGAAATGAGTATGTTCTATGTTCGTCTGTATGTAAGTATTTTTTTTGTGAATGTTCATCTATAATTTCGCCAATTGTTAACCAAAACGAAAAAGTGGTTTTTAGATCGAAAGTGTATACTCCCGAAGTGGTCCCTTTAAATTTTACAGAAAGAGGCTGAGCAGTTTTTGAAAAATCAATGATAATGCAAACGATTCGAGCGAAATTTTCGAAATCACGATGGAAGGCGGTTTTGCCATTTTTTGCGAAAAATAATTATACTCGTAGGTATTTATTACTGAATGATCGATAAATACTCATCAATAGATTAGTCACTTTAGTTTATTTTGTTATCGGACATAGTTTAGTCTAGAGGTAAGTGTTAAAGGTTAGATCATTCTATCAGTATATTTATCTCGTCCACCGTCTAGGCTACGACTGGAACATCAATACTAATGAATATGCATGCAGTGTGATTTGAATACTGATATATGTACTACAAACAAGGGAACTTACCGTCTTCTATTCCCGTGTCTTCGTCTTCTTCTTTTTCTTCCGGCGATATCTTCTACCAGATTCTGTAAGCTTTCAGTTGGTCTTAACATATTGTTTTTGAACGATTTAATTTCAAGCTCTTCATCAGTCTTGTTTATATTTAATTTTTCATCTTCTTCGCTGGAAGGCAGCACGCCATTAGTAGGAGCAGGAGCAACGGTCACATTTTCTGGTAATTCTTTAAATTTGATATTGTTGTTTTTATCTCCGGTTATTTCCCGACTATTGCTTTGGATTTTGTTTGTGATTTCATCTGCTTTGCTACTTATATTTGATATTTGTATGTGTGGAAACAGCTCGTCTAAATTAAGAATATTGTCCGTAGAAACATTGACTACTAAAACACCGTCTTGTTCTAAGCTGTCCGACTCGGTAAGATTGTCCGCGATAGTTTCATTGTCGTCTAATTTTGTTTGATTAACTACACTGGTAAAGTTTTCTGCTTCTTCAGGAGGAAGTTTACCATTTTTTAATGACACTGATTTGTCTAAGCCCGCTGGTAATTTCTGAAATGAAAAATACACTACTGTATTTTAATGTTAAACTTGTTTTTCTATGTGATAATTTGTGAAAATTTGTGATATTTAATTGATTACTACGAGCTAAATTACGTGCATGCGTACATTGTGTCTATATTTGAATGAAATTAACTTGGTTTTAAAAATGTAGGTAAGAATAAGAAATGAATTGTGATTTAACGTTAGTAATTTACAAGCATGTGAGTAATTAGTTTCTTGTTAAGTGTATATTGTATTGTAGATTGTTTTTGACTATTCAAAAGTGTGTCTGTGACACCGATAAGTCGAAATAAATAAACTGAAACTGATAAACAATGATATAAAATAGCTTTAATTTAAACCAGTCTAACAGACATTTCATTAGATCTTACCTTGGTCATCAAAACTGCATCGTTGTACTTCTTAGGCTTATCTTGTGATAAAGCAAGGGGTTGTTTTGTTCTCTTCCTTAATATGTCTGGCATTCCTTCTTCTTCTACTTGTAGACCCTCCAGCAGTACTTCTTTCTTCAGTCTTTCTACTTCTTCTTGTAACGACTTGTTGATCTTTGTTTCTGGTGATCTCGTAGCTGTTCGGTAAAAATCTGAGTCGGGGATAGCGATGTCGCCTTGGAAATTACCTGGAATCAAAGAAACTTTGGTTATCAAGTGGTCTTAATCTTGGTCATAGAAGAACAAAAACATGATAGACGTGTAAGTGTAATGTAAATATTGTCTGGAAACAAAATTCTAAACACAGAATCGTATTATCGATAAAATTAAATACATAATTGATATACACTTGTTAGGTACTGTACTCTAACATGCGAGAACAAGAAGTTAAGTAGTAGTAGAATAACCTTCAACTCTCTGTTTCATAATGGTCAATGTTAAATACAATGGCAATACTTATGTCTCATAGGTCACATATATTATCTATATAAAGTATGTGAATCGCACCTAAATGGTTTTAGGGTTCCGTGCCCAAAGGGACCCTATTACTTCTACCCTATTAATCTTTTTGTACAATTATTCATGTAATCTACTAACATACTCGTAATATTGACACTAATCCTTGACATTGTAATTGACTAACTAATCTTGACATTGTAATCAATTTAAACATAATTTTAGACATAAATTCGATTTGATAATAATAAATAGAGCTGCCAGTAACTTTGCAGGCAAGTTTGTATTGAGCCATATATATATATATATATATATATATATATATATTTATATTTATAAATAACACCAATGTAACATGCAAACTGCAATAAACGTTTTTGAATTTTTTTTTTTGAATTACTAAGACTCCGCTGTTCGTCAGTCAATCCGTCTGTCTGTCTGTCTGTCACCAGGCTGTAACTCATGAACCGTGAACTAGACAGTTACAATTAATTAACAACGAATACTAAAAACAAAATAAAATTAATATTTAAGGGCTCCCACACAGCAAACAAGATTTTTTAGCAGTTTTTCGCTCGATAATAATTATAATAGTAACAGGTAGAAGCTTGAAATATTCACAGAATATTCAATTGTATGTTGACTTCAATGATTAATTATTAAAATAAAACAAATAGTTGAGGGGGACAGGGGACAGTACGGAACCCTTCGTGCGCAAGTTTGACTCGCACTTGGCCGATTATTTCTAATTTCTATCTATATTGCGTGCCTACATCATACCTAGTTCAGTTATAGAAAGTGGACTAAATGAGCTTGCGTCAACAGATTGCTGCACATGACAGTCATTGGGCGCGTAATTCGTCGCTGCAGTAGTGCGGACATCGCCGATTGTTTGCCGTTCAGCACATTTGCGGACGTCCGTCATTGTCAACGCCAGACTACATAGACTACATCAGTAGCTGTAGGTGTAGTTCCCTATTGAAAATCTGCTTGTAAATTTTGTTTTGGGGAAAAATAGACCGTCGATAGTAAATAATTTTGCGTAAAAACAGATCTCTGATAGACGAGATTAACTCGACAAATACGATTAAATGATCTATTATATTCTTTAGAGACTACAAGGCTCAAAGTTAAAGGAGATCAAAGAAATCGGACCGTCCTCATCGCGTGTTTTGCTCCCGCTTGCCGACTGCCGTCACAAACCGATATCAAACTTATTAGATGCCATTATCGAGTTCAATCGTCAAACAGACGCCGCGCTGAATATTCATGAGGTATCGTAAACTGCGGCGTACATTGCGCGCTGTGTTCGCACACATGGGGTATTAATTAATGGATAGCGAGCAACGGACAGCTGCGCCGGTACATGGCCAGAGCCGTTAAATTTTATGGTCGAGGCAGATGTGTTTGGTTAATGGTGGTTGCAGTCGCGTCTTGTTGGGATTCAATTTGGATGGGAAAATTGGCTAAACACGACAAGTCTAATGAAACAATATATACTACCTACATGTGAAGAGTTATTCACCCACACAGCTCACCTAATGATAGCCTAATAACAAAAAAGTAGGCGGGCTACGACATCTATCTAAGTATTATTTCTTATTCCAGAAAAAATATTACATCACCATTAACATTAACCATCACAAAAAATAATTACACATCAAACGGGCGAAATAATTTTGTAGCCCAAATAATAAAATGTCCTTTAAAGGGCGAGCAACTAACGGTTTTGCAGAGTCATTTAATTGCTCGGAAGTTTATAAACGGGGGCCTTTCAGGCGCGGTTTATGAGGGTTAAGGTAAAGGATGGAACCCCGATGTCATAAACATTAAATACTACATTAAATAAATAAAATATTATAATGGATAAACAAATTATGAATCGGAACGTTTGCGCTGCTTTTGACCGTAGAAAACTTTGAATGTGTTGGTCTCCAAAATAAAAGAAAATTTGACTTGTAATGTTCTCAAAGCTTGAGTAGGTACATCATGTTCACGAGACCTATAAATAGGTATAAGTTTTTGTTTAGTAGAACTATAAGCCGGTGAAGGAAAACATCGTGAGGCAACCTGCATACGTCCGTAGAAGAAATTCGATGGCGTGTGTGAATTCTCCAAACCGCACTGGGCCAGCGTGGTGGATATGGCCCAATCACCCTTCGTGAGTAGGCCTACCGTCCTGCAGTGAACTATTAAAAAGGCTGGTACAGACCTATAAGAGTTTGTATATTCGTAAGTGCTCCATATGCAAAAGATTTTGATGAGATTTACATTATTATATGAATTTACACGCATAGAGTTTTTTCGAAGGCTTTATTAGTACAATACAAAACATTAATTACCTCCGTGTGTATACGAGGTATGCGTTAGTATATTCTAGCTCCTTTAGCCAGTTTCTAATGACATGTTTTCCTACAGAACGTTGCGGATGCAGAATGCGGCAAATTGGAACAAGTGCAGATTACTTACGAGCTCATTTACAGAAAATGTTCGTACAGGGTACGCTGGGAAAATAGAGACTTGAAATATAGAGACTGTACAAGCTATGGCGTCAAGCAATGTGTTAAGTAAGTACATATGTGTTATATGTGTTGACTGCCTCGGTGGCACAGTGGTGAGTGACCCTAGCTTCTGGGTCAAAGGGGCGTGGGTTTGATCCCCACCCAGGGAAAATATTTATGTGATGAACATAAGTGTTTGCTCTGTGTCTGGGTGTTATTAAGGTAACATCTATATAAGTTTGTATTTAAAAATGAGTATATGTAGTATATCAGTCTCTGGCAGCCATATCACAAGCTTTGCTTAGTTTGGGGTCAGAGACCTTGTGTAAGATGTCCCGTAATATTTATTTATTTATTTATATAGCGATTTATTTTTACTCAGCGACCTTAATAGGGCCTATTCTGTGTTTTTACTTTGTATTCCATTCTTGGTGGAGTATTTCAATAACTCTTGTGATAAATAGACAAAGTAAGTAAGTCTCGTATCTGCCGGGTGGCTAGCGTTTTTAGAGCCGCCTGAAGGTCTTTGACATGGCTAAATAGATAAATATGTAATCTATAAGAAATCATAAGCGTCATGCCATGGAGTCAATTAAGTACTTATGCTCGGAGTTTTTCCGTAAGATATAATTTGGAATGAGGAAATTAGCGGACGGCCATAGAGCCCATGCAGCTCTTTGACAAATTGAACTGGCATCTGTAAGCAGAATCCAACAAAAACATTTTCATGTGAAATGAAGCCAAGTCACACAGTTCCCACTATCAAAAAGTTGTCAGATCTCACGTAAAGCCAAGCTTCTAACTCTACACGCCTTACTCTACAAGCCCTTACTCCACAAACTCTACAGCTTAGTCAATATATGTGACTTTTTTTACACGGAGTAATTTTATCGATTTTTACATCTCTAGCTTCAAAACTTGCGGAAGTCTCATACCAACTTTTAAACCCTAGTTTTAAAGGTAAGTGGGAGATTTACTAAAAATCTTGAGATATGTGTTTGATTATATTTGTAATAAAGAGTCCCTTTATCAATTTTTGGACATCTAGCATCAAACTTTATAATAGTGTCATACAATTTTTTATCCCCCAGTTTTAGGGTTTGGGGGTTTGTTTATTAAGAATCCTGAAATGGTGTTTTATTATCAATTACAACGAGTTCGTATATCCATTTTCTGACTTCTGGTATCAAAAGTTTCGAAAGTGACACACTTTCAAATTTTCATCCCCCAATTTTAGGGGTTGGGGGCTGATTTATTAAAAACCCTGAAATACGTGTTTTATTATTTCTAACAGGGAGTCTTTATATAAATTTTTAGACTTATAGCATGAAAAATTGTGGAAGTCTCATACAAGATTTCATCCCCTATTATATAGGGTTGGGGGGTAAAAGTTCTAAGTTTTAGATTTTTTCCTTTGTATATGCCTGATATCCTACCTTGATGCCAAATATCAAGTTTCTAGGTCATCTGGAAGTGGGTTAGGTTTTTGATCTATAAGTCAGTGAGTCAGTGAGTGAATCAGTGAGTGAATCAGTGAGTGAATCAGTCAATGAAACCCAGGTTTTTAAACGTTAATATTTCATTAACCGTCAAAGCAAAGTTAATGAAATTTTGTAGTGTAGATAAGATAAAGAACTTTAATAAATGTGTTAAATTTCATATATATAGGTTAAATAGTTTTCGAGTTATGATGGGGTCAAAAGTGGCTCGAAATGGTTCGTGTAATATTACACACGTCGCGTCGCCAGTTCCTTTTTTTTTTGACTTGGCTGGACACGCTTACGCGTGTCTAGATCAAAAAGAAACTGGCGCGATCGGCCCCGCGGTGCGAACTGCTTTTGGGCCGAAACGCCGTACCCGAACTGATGAAAATGAGCTATGGAAACTTTATACCGGGGAGCAAAGCGTAAATATCTGTTACAAAATTCTGACACCAGGGCTAGGCACCCGGCCTATAAGAACTTACTTACCCCCGAGGGTATACTCCCGAGGTGGTCCCATTTAAATTTTACAGAAATCGGCTGAGCCGTTTTTGATAAATCAACAATAATGTAAACAATTCGAGCGAAATATTCGAATTTTGTACAAGATGGAAAGCGGTATTGCCTATTATTGCGAAAAATAATTATTTTATCTCCTTTTTAAGCTTGCTTGTCTATGTCATATACTTGTACGCATTTAAATACCTATACCTACTAACAGCTAGTGATAAAATCCCGCAAGTAGAGTCCATTCACGGTGTATTTTGTATGGAATTGACGTAATTCCTCAATATTCGGGATATCATCTGAAAATGGCGGAAAGTCGCCGTCTCTGTCGCTCCACGGCGCGATAGCTCAGGGCTGTAATGTTAATGTTAGTTTAGTTTCGTTTATTTTTCGAGACATTTTACAACTACGAAAGGATTTACAAAGTGAGATTAAATAAATGAAACACGGTAGGAACCGAACAATTGCATCCAAATCTCCACTAACTACAAATAAACGACTCTCTCTATAAAGGGGACGGGCTTATACTAATCAAGGATATCATTGTTCTCTCTTCTCTTTACTTGACACGTGACTTTATTTAGCAATTATATGTATACTCATACACTGGAAAATTCACATATGAATCAAACATTCCAGAATGCAGTGTTGTACAATTGCATCTGAATAAATGATTTGTCATGCCTTGTGAGTAGGGATTGCGTAATAGACATGATTATTAAAAAAATATAATTAGTCCGTCAGATAGAATATCAAAAAATATTAGAAACCAACGTATTTTTCCTTTTGTCAAATAATAAAACATTAATCGACCAAGTGCGAGCCGGACTCGCGCACGAAGGGTTCCGTTCAATAAGGAAGCCCCCCTTAATATATTTTATTTTAATTATGTATTTTTGTAGGTAATATACAACTTAATATTCTGTGCATATTTCAAGCATCTTCCTGTTGTCGTTATTAATATCAAGCAAAAAAAAAATAGGTATCTTGTATGGGAGCCCCCCTTAAATATTTATTTACATTACATTATCTTGTAATGTAATGTATAGAAATTAGCATTGCGTGTATGCCCTGAGCATTCATGCTCGCCATCGAAGGCTCCTTCTTGCGGCGGCGGCGTCGTGTGTCGGGTCGTTCTCTTCCCTCAAATATGATCGAGGAGAGCGATGGCTGGCTCATGCGTCACACTCGTGATCGGGTGCTGCATGCGGGTCGCCGGTTTGCTCGCGGCATTCACGCAAAGCACTGAAACTACTAACTTAGACTAAGATTTAAACTAACCTCTCTCCATAGTACAGTCGAATTCTTTAAAATGTAACTACTCAACAAAAGGCACAGACCCTGGATTCTGTGGGTCAGAAAGAAGGATGCAGCGAATGGACCTGTCGTTTTTTTTTTTTGCAAGTAGGTAGAAATAAAAATTTTATTATTTATCATTATTTTTATAATAATGATATGTGCTTCAAAAATTTAGTGATTTTCTGCTGTTTTCATATCACTAATTAAAATTAATATTAGACCACCAGAAAAATTACAATGATTTTTTATTGTTTTAACATTATGGATAACATACATAAGAAGTGGCGGTATGACCTTAAAGGCTTTAGCCTGTCCAAAAATGCGCACATTATTTAAAAAAATCACTATTTTATTACTGTTGCTGTCAAAAAAAAAAGGAAATGTCAAATTCAGTCGATCAGGATGATGTATTCAGTATTGCCAGATTTCGTTTTCGGTATTCCGACTTAGCAATTTTTTGGAGGGGTTGATATAATTATTTTCTTTTTCAACAGTTGGTACATGCTCCTTCCTTAACTCGTTTTAAGTGTTTCAACTAGTAATTTTACGAACTGAGGTGTCTTTTTACATATTTTATAGAAACATACATTACTCGTAATAATCCTTAAAGGTGCTATTCGAATCTCGGCAGCAGGCTACAGCTACAAACAGCACTTGCAGCAGCTACACAAAGCCGACTGTGGCTGCACAACTGAGGGGTTAATCCAGGTTTACACGTAAATTGAAACTACAGCTGTTTCGGTATGGCCCTATACATTTTTGTACAGCGCCCCTAGCAGAAACGAGGAAGAACTAACCAAAATCTATGGAGCCACACGCGAACGCGAAAGTTTGAGTAAACTTCGCAAAGCCTGGACTACGAGTAAGGGCTCTGGTTATCTATGTAGTAGTATGAATTTCTGCAAAAAAGATTCCGATTGCGGCTCCGGCAGCACGTGCTACCGAGCCTCAGCTGCGAGTGTTGTTCACCTGTTTAGACAAGTCCGACGTGCTGCCTGTCGCAGCACGTGTAGCCAACCTCGGAATCACTCTCGACTGCGGAAGCAGGCAGTGGCTGCATTTCAGATGTGTGTTACCTGCAATCGCGACCTGCATGCGCAGGCTGCGGCCGAAGTTCGAATAGCAGCAAGTTGTGGTTCTTATACTTTTGCTAATGAAGTGGATGAATACCGAAATTCATTATCATTCATTTTTTCGTAGTACCAGTCGTCGTAGTTACCATTTAGCGCTTCTGGCGCGTTTTTGACGTGCTGATGGCGAATTTTTGCCAAAAGGAGTTGGCAGCACTGCTGTGGTCTATAATTCTATAAATCAAAGTAGGTACATATAGCTTGAAAATTGTTTTCGGTTTTTCTTATTTTAACTTCATTATAAACAAACTTGTACATATCAGAACAGTTTAAGAAGCGTCATAAATTACTCTGGTGAAGATAACATTTTTATAAATGAGTTTGGGAGAAACTGAGTGTATTCGTACACAACAGGTATTCGTATGTATGAGCTGTCGACATCCTTCTTTAAATATATATTTATCAAAATAAAATATTTAATTATTTATTTTTGAAGTGATTATTTAACTAAATAATCTATGAATATTTCAATCATCTACTAGTCACCGTTATTAATATCGATCGAAAAACGGCTAAAAATTCAGGTTTGTTGTATGGGAGCCCCCTTAAATATTTATTTATTTCTATTTTTGTAGGTATTTTGTTGTTATAGCGGCAATAGAAATACACCATCTGTGAAAATTTCAACGTTTTACCTATGAGATGAGATAAAGCCTGGAGACAGACAGACAGACAGACGGACAGCGGAGTCTTAGTATTAGGGTCCTGTTTTTACCCTTTGGGTACGGAACCCTAAAAATGATAAATATATAGCCCGTTAAAGTTCCGCGTGACGTCACGAGTAGACTACAAAATATGTATAGACTTTTGTCAGAGAAGTGACATCACGAGCCCCCACTCCGGAACGTTGACAAGGTTTATGCATTTCGCAGACGAATTATGATATTTTTTTCATACCCAGTCATCATTCCTATTACATTGATGTTACACGACGTATAGTTAAGTTTTGGTGTACTCGTAGTGGGAGCACTCTTGTTTTGGAAGTGGGTGTGAGCTCGTAGATTCAAATCCCAGTGTTTAAATCAATTTACTGTAATTTACGCTCAGATTTGACAAGTATTGTGAGGCAGCCGTGCTTACAAAGCCGTGCCATATCGCGTATTCGCATGCCATTCACGGAGGTATTTCTAAAAGGTTTGTCAAGGTAAATATTTTTATTTATTATATCTACACCTACAGCATTATATTACATGAATAGGAATCTCACCTACTTATTATTAGATTATTTAGTTGTATATATATATATATATATTAGGAAAGTGAACAGTATAGTAATTGTACCTACTACATTGCAGCCTGATAATGCTAAGGTGGTTTTCACATATTTTATTTAGAATATAACGCAGATATTGTGTGAAATTTTTGATGTTGCCGGTGCCGGGTTTAGTTCTTCCGATTTGTCAGTTTTTATCAAGACCGTATATTAACGCGTGAACTCGTATCATATTTTATTGACGCTTCACACTCGTACCTCCACACTCGCAATTCAATCTGGGATCCTTTCAATCGAAGAATGAAATCGTTTCATAAATTGATTTGAATGACCTGTGGATGAGACTGGCAAATTATTTTGAGTTGTAGCAATGTTTGTGCAATCTTGAAACGTATGTACCTATTTGTGTTTAGATTTAAATTATTTAAATTGTATTTCAAACATTGTTATTTGACGATTCCAAGTGCAATTGTAATGTCTACGGAATAAAGGAACTTTGACTTGAAGGCCGAGGTAGTACCAACTATGCCAAGGGAGTCGTCAAAACAGTTATCAGTTACCAGAAACTTTACAAATTCAGTTGTAGAAGTTGTTTGTCCTTCTCCACTGAGATAAACATTAATTATTTTGTGTTTAACTGTGTGTACCTACTGTATAACATAATGCTACAGTTGCATGTATACGATAGCTCTATACATACATGCATGTTCTGTAATTAACATATTATCGCTGGTGTACAATCTCTATTTATCTCGTGATTGGTTTCATAGTAAATACTCTAGATCTGTGAAGTACAGGTGCGTTCACTGTTATACAAATAGAGATATTCTATCCGACCTTTGTTATACTGGTGCTTCCCTGTATGTTAAACAGTTCCCTGAAAATGACGAATTGCTTCGCCTTTATGTGCGCCCAAAAGTGGTGTTTTCTATAAGGAACTTTTAGCCGGCAATAATGAGTTTTTAATCCTCACTATAAGTGCGCCGGAATTACTTTGCCGCGCACTTTTTAAATTTAGAACATGTTAGTTTTCATTATTGAGCCGGAATTATCTTTGCCGCGCACTTTTTGAATTTGAAAGTATTTGTAATGTTAATGTTCAGCGTCAAGAAAATAATTTAAATTTAAGTCGGTATTATCAGTTGTTAATATTTTCAGTTGTTTTATTATTAGATATCATTTAATTTCAATTTAGTTGTTACTCTATATATGTTTTATTAAATAATAATATTACAATAAAATATAAGGCGCCTTTTATTTTCTCATAGAGGGTGATAAAAAGTAGAGTGTACCACTCGGGCGCAAAATATATTTTTGGCTTACTTACTTACTTACTTTGAATCCCTCGCTACGTTCCGGATTCTACTAAAGAATCCCTCGCTACGCTCGGGATTGTACTCAAAAAAGCGCCCTCGCCGTAAAAATATTATTTTGCTCCCATGTACAATCTACTATCGTAATCGTTTTTTTTTTTTTTTTTTATAATTGTGGCTCCTATCCCCAGATCTTCTTTCTAGGATTAGATTGCTGGCATGTCTCTTCTTATTCTAACTAAGTAACTAAACTAAGTATTTGTTTGCATTCCACATCTCGCACTGCCCACAACTTATACATAAAATTATACACCCGCGTGGCTTATTTCCAATACTTATAAATATATGTATTTCTTTTGTTCATTATGGCATGTTCATCTATGTTAATTCTATTTACCATACTTACTATAAAATATTGTAATCGGTTACAAAATACAGTTACATAGGCAGCCGAAAGGAATTTATATAAGAACGGGGCAGGCACGAGACGGGCCCGTACGACGCTAATTCCATACATTTTGTGTAAAAACCCGGACGGGTCCCGTCCGGGTGTCGGTCGTACGGGCGTCGGGCGGGCCTCTACAAAAATGTATCGAACGCGCGTCTTATGGACATCGTATCGTCGTCGGGCCCCGTCCGGGCCCGTCCCTTGCCCGCCCCGTCCTAATATAAATCATCCCTTACGGTTCGCGAGATAGTGCAACATTGGCGCAGCTCTATTCATTCAGGACTTCAGCAGACGGCAGCGACTAGCGGGCGGATTTGGCGCTGGACACACTGCGCTGGAAAATTCTCTTTGTTTCGCTGCCTTTTGCCGGCGACGTGCAATGCGGACCTTTCATGTGTGGTAGAGTTGTAGTAGTGTCATAATAGCGACGGCTTCGTGTGTGCGGGAATGTGTAAGTGTACTTATGTGCGAAATCAAAAGATGTACAAGATGAAGTGTTTTTTGTTTATTACTAATTATTATTTTATTTTTATACGTTATATCTAGTACCTATTATACCACACATACATTTACAGGACATAATGTAGTAGCATATTAGTCAATACAATTGTAACATGATATTTTTTTTTTATAAGTAGCAGTAATGTAATTAGATTTGAGATAAATGATTGTCACTTCTGATGTATCAGTAGGTATCACAACAAGACTTATCAGATAAATTGACTCACTATAAATCGTAATGTTGATTACGAGCACACGAAAAAGATTGTTATCAAACTGAATTTCCCGCAAAATGATACAAAACACTGCAGATTATTTGATCAAAGCCACCAGTGCCTCAGTAACGTTGATTACGAGCACACAAAAGCAACGTCATCGAAGTGAATTTCCCGCAAAACGATACAAACTAATGCAGAGTATTTCGATCAAGGCCATCTGTATTGTTTTTTCTCGCCGGCTGGCGCGCCGGCTCTACCAGCCAGTCTGAGCAGTGCCGGTTTTAGCTCTACCAGCGCCCTGGGCGAGATTTATACGGCGCCCCTAACTGAAATTTAAACCCAAATAACAAGTAGTAAAACTATAGTGGTTCGACAGTCCTTTGATCAAACTACGATTATAGTCACTAAACACGAATACAGCGAGCGGGAATTTTTTAGATTTTGTCTTTCAATAGAGCTGATATTTTAATACAATAGGTATACGGTATACCCACAGTGGTGTGAGCAAAGAATCACTCACTATAGTGCATCAAAGCTCAAGCGCAGCGAGCGAGAAATTTTTCGATTTTATCCTTCAGTAGAGCTTATATTTTATTTAATTCAATATTAAAAGTGAGCAAACAAAACAGCGAATAAATACATGATAAATATGACTAAGCGCAAGAGCAGCGAGCGCGACATTTTGTTAGAATAGGTATCCGAAGTAGGTTGTCAACGTTTAAAATAATTAATCATTCTATATAGGCAGGATTTTTTTTAACATAGTCACAGTAGCGGCTTTAGAGTAGGGCGTGAGACATAAAAGGGCGCCTGCGGCGACCTTTCGCGTACCAACGTTAAAATAAAATTTGACTATGAAAAAAATAACGGGAAAATTTTCGGCGACATTTGCTTAAAGATCAAATTCTAAGTCTGGAACAGGGGCAAGTGAGCATAACCAGCTTAGTTTGATAGAGCGCGAGCGAAGCGAGCGCGAAAATTTTCCGGTTTTTTTCTGTCAAATTTTATTCTAAGCTTGGTTCCACGCGAAATGTTGACGCGTGAGACATAAAGGGGCGCCGCATGCGCCCGCAGCGCCCCTTTATGTCTCGCGCCCCTGGGCGGTCGCCCAACCGTGCCCTACCCTAGCGCCGCTACTGAGTCTGAGGCAGTCTGGCTAGTTTGTCGCGCTTCACCGCGATGGGCACTCGTTCGTGTGAAGTTCTGTATTCGTCAATCTGACTCATTCAGTGTGTCATGTCTCTAATTATAAGATTGCAATCGATTCCAACCCAAGGATTTTGAGAAAAAATTTGTTTGTCTCGTGATTGTTTGAGGTATGTTGATGTTTGATGATTATACCTATCTACATTTTCATTCATTAGGTACTTAATATTGCTAATGTGTGTTTATAGTTATGCATAGGTTATTTTTACTAGATACTGACGCCGCTAAGTGTATGTATTATACCAAAAGCTAAATAAATGAATGAAATGAAATGAAATACTGCTGAACGCTAAAGGTTTTTAATGTAAAATGTTTCCAAGTGTTTCCATCATATCAATCATTCAATAAATCACACGCAGTGAATTAATTATTTAGATGACACCATTATAAGACGTCATTCCAAAGAATTTATATTACCTTGTTTAGGTAAGAACAATGTTTAGTACCTATTTCTATGAAAAAAATCAATAGTCTAAACACTGGAGGCAGTATTTCAATTCTAGATTATTTTATTATAATGGTTATCACGTTTATATCAGTATAAGTCATTCATCCACTACTGGCCATAAGTATTAGCAATCGACTTTATCAACGTATCAATAACGCATCAACGCTTGCGCCAAATCCAAATTGTCTAGATACTTTGTAAATTACAGCTCAATAAAATTACTCATCAAGGTTTAAAGGTTTGGTTGCCTGAAAGGAATCGCTTAAAGCGATAAGGCCGCCAGTTACAAACCTATTAGTTGTATTGTTTTGTTCTTGTAATCTATTTTTTTTTCATGTAATGTAGTTATCTAGTAAAAGATAAGATAAGATAAAGTGGTATAGAAACTGAGGACACTAGACTCCATAATTTATTTTCGTCAATAAAAATGATTTTTGAATTTAATTTCCAGGTGTAAGCGGATAAGAAACCGTACTAGAACTTATTACAAGATGATTCCCGTGACGCTGGTTGGAAAAAACCTGGGAGAACGCCACCGACACCTCAACGCTGCAGTACAAAATGCTTACGAAGCTAATCTACATTTTGGTGATCTTGAAAATATCCCAGAACATTCACGCATCGACAGAATTTTTAAAATAAATCTCGCCTCGAAATTACACCATATTGATTACATTGTTAGAAATCTTCAAGACGATGACATGTTGTATGTGAGCAAAGCGCTAAAATGTAAGTGGCTACTGAGCCCTGAATATGAGCACATTATGAATCCCAAATACTTGGAAGACTGCCTTTATCCATCCATGATTACGACAGCTGTGACAAAAATGAAGCAATGGATTTCTTTGAATCTCAAAGATCAGAACAGATGCCAACATTTTTTCCTTTATTATTATGATAAAAATTTCAAGCTCTCAGTCAAATTTCTTAGAAAGTGCTCCCCCGAATTTATAGTAGAACAATTTCCAAAAATAATACACAAAATCACACCGCACGATTTCCACATTTTCTGTGAAAAGAACCCGATGGTTGCAAAAGTATTTTTCGAGACCGTACTCACAGATGAATCCCTAAAAAAAATATATCTATCGAATCAATACCCATACTTTTCTGCGTTGAAATCTTTACTAAAAAGTAATAGTGCAATGGTTTTGGATATAACCGAAAAGTTTTTCGATGAACAAAATATTAAACCTTTCAGTTCAAGAGCTACAAAATTTATAATGCAAAACCATAGAACGAGGTTTACGCAAAAGCCTGAATTGTATACGTCTGTGTTGTTAAATTTAAAAACTTTATCGAGTTGTTTGGACGCTGACGATGCCTCAGGTCTTATCATAACATTAGCCAGAGACAATTACTTAACAACTAAAAAGTGGTTCAATTACAAACAAGTTGAACCGCTAATAAAACGCATTAAGCCCGAAGAAAGAGGTGTCATCAAGAAAAAAGTTTTCGTAGATAAAGATGTCGGAACAATTAATCAAGAATGGTCTTACGAAATACCGTCACCACCTTTATGCGCTGCTGAAATAGATCCAATTTTTAAAGATTTCGAGAGTAATCCAAATGATTACATCCATCAAATGGACTTTAGATATATGCTGAAAAAAAGGAAATATGCTAAATGGGCAGATTGTCAACCGTGCGTGTCACCTAAAACTATGCTGGACAAACTATTCGACGAATATCGTGTAGTTAGCTACGATAAAACTCTGTTCGAGTTAAGAAAAAAATTAAAAGCAGAAAGCTCAGCTCAAACTCGGCAATACATGATGTTGGTCCTTGTTAGCAAATCTGGTGGATACGAAAACAACTTGGCTTCTTTGATGCAGCTCTTAAGTGAATATAAGAACGAGCCTCCTCAGCTACGAGCGACCGTCGTACGAAGTCTCGTGAAGCGAGCGCGCGTGTGGCGAGCGCCGGAGGAGCCGTGGCAGCAGCTGCTGGCGTTCTCGCACGGGCTCGGCTTGGACGGCAGCTCGCCAGAAGCTGCGTGTCACGAAGGCATTCACGCAGTGCTCATACGGCAAATATTGATCGACGGTACGTTGGATTCACGCATTCTAACTGCGTATTTGGACAATTTCTCCACTCTTCAAGAATATTCATTAACAATGAGTGAAAAAGATGTGATATCTGATTATTTACCAAAAATCTTGTATGCCAAAGCATGCGAAGAAACAGAAATATGCCGCACTGAATATATAATAAGCAAACTGATTGACATTCTCACTGCATATAAATTGTCAATCGTAAAATATCCTGGGCTTATTGCTAAACTTGAAAATCTAGCCGAAAACAATATATCACAATTCACTAATATTCTGAAACGATTGTTCTGCTCTAGAATTGCACGCCGAGAACTATTTAAAGTAAATTATACTATAACCAATACACCAGATTCGATTTTAAATGCATTGCGTCACGATTGTAGTATTATATCACCTCAAAGCTTAACAAAATCAATTTTAGAAAGTGGTTCATCTAAAAAATCGGGTTACGTACGGCTTTTTCAAAAAATATCCATATATTTCAATGAAAAAGGTGGTTTAGCCGGACATATTTTGGATATTTTAAAAACAGAGTCATACACGTGCAATATAATGTTGGCCAAACTTTTGGTCCTACTTTTGGGAGATGAACTTACATTGTTTATTAAAAATGTCGATGCTTTAAAAGTAACTAAAGAACAGAAGTTATTTGCTGCAGCACTAAGAGCAAATGTACATTTAGCAAAACCCGCGCTTAATGTCGATACATTTGGCTGGTCAGCTGTTGGTACAAAAGCAGTGGCTAACAAAGTCACTGTGTGCCGTGACACAGAAGTCGATGACTACGTTCAAAAGTTGCTTCCAAATAAACGTACGGTTAAAATAGCATTTGCGCTAGCAATGAGAAGTAGTGCAAGTAGTTATTTGAGTTGCTTTACTGTTTTGAGTCAACTTAAACCTACTTTTGCTATAAAAAAGGGACTTAAAATCATCTTGAGTGATAATTTGTGTATAGATCAATCAGAAAATGTTTGGGGTATTATAGAACCTTTATTTGTCAACTTGGACATCGTTTCAGTTACTAAACATTATTACTTGAATAGCAAACTACCTGATATTTCCTCCTTGCCAGATCCAATACGACCAGCTTACACTATTACTCTTTATAAAATAAACAAAAAAATCTCGTTTTATGAATCCATGCAATACCTCTGCCACATTGAAAACCGTTTACCAAACATAAACGAAGAGTTTATAGAAAACATATTGGGAGAATATTTAAACGACAAATTATCTGATCCTCCAGACTGGTACGGGTCGGATTATCTGGTTGATGTTAATTGCCTGTACATAAGGATAATCATCAAATATCTGCTGTTATGTAAAACTGAAGATGTCCAGAACAAAAGATGCGAAGTTATTGGAGATGTGTTTTTCTCCAAAATGAAAACTCTGTGTTTGGATGAAAATGGAAAACACCGTAGGGAATATTTAAAACAGTTTTTGAAAGCTTTCCGCTACTTTAAAGTTTTCTTAAATAACGATTACGTCCCATGCATGCCAATAATGACAAAAGCTCTAGCGTGGATGAAACATAATCTTCCGATGGAGATGTATTTTAATGAATTCGTCCATATGCATTTAAATATGCTATATTATACAGCAATTAAGAAAAGTCTTAGCTTGTTGCCAAGTCATCGCATCGACGACGACAACCAAATGGAAGCTAGGAGATTGGTTGGTAATATTTTTGGGAAATATGTAGCTCAGGAACTGGACAAATTAAAGGTTGTATATTTTGATTCAGTTCAGTATTTGTATAAGAACGTAATTTTGAAATTGAGTGAAGAATTTCTCCATAATTGTGAAGTTTACACTGAGGCATTGATTGACGGAGTGCTAGAACAGAGCGAAGTGAGCAATGTGCTGGCGGTGTACCTGTACAGGTACACCTACACTCGATCTTTCTTCCCTGGCGCCTCACGAGACCGTATTGTAAATACATTAAGACAATGCGAAGATATTGAAACGCAAATGATTTTTTGTGCTGAAACGTTTTTAAATGTTTAGTAACACTTATCTTGTATTAATGTTCGGTTGTCAATGTGATATTTGTTAGTAATAGCTAAAAGTAATGTGTCTATCGTAATTATTGATATTTTTGGTAAACATGCAACAATTATACCTGGTGTTTGTTGTTGTTTGTTACGAGCTAACTGATGTATTGTTTATTTTATAATAACTCTAGTTTTGTGTGACTAACATTTCAGTGATGTTTATATTTTATTGTACTCAGTAAGAAAAAGAATGACAATGAGTCTAATAACGACCCAGTCACACTTTTTTTAATGATGTTATGTTTATAAAGTAAATTAATTATTTTTGTATTTAAGGTGACTTATTATTTTTAATCAACGAATAATTTAAGTATCCAGAGTGACTATGATCGATAGTAAGTACCATTATACACAATAGACAAAAGTTTCGCCTCCATGGTTTCATTTCAGCGAAAAACAGTTAAAAAGTGTCAATAGAATATTTTTACAACAAAAGAATCTTAACATTAAACTGGCAAAGTATGCCGTCAGCAAATATATCGAGACCTCTCCGCAAACAGCTCTCGATTGCGATCCATTTATTTATTTTCAACTCTCGCACAAATAATGGAAATGGCTGAGATCTTTTTACACTGGTTAAGGCGAAGGTTTTCAGTTAAAAAAAGCTTTAGTCAAATATTTGAGACAAAAATGGAGCGCTTAGAATCCTTGAAAATATGCGTTTATGAATATCTCTTCAGTTTTATTATTGAAATTTTTGGGCTGTGCTTCGAGTTTATGCAGCCATTTATTCAATGAAATATGATTTATTTAAGTACTTCAAATAAATAAAGACGTTAATTTCCATTGTCGTGAAGTTGCGATGTCTTACTTGTGAGATTCTACGTTATGTTGTTAAAACGACAGAAGGATATTAAGGATATTTGTTGAAGTAAATTGTTGGTTTGGTTAATTATCTTCGTCCCTTCGGCGTGCTTCGGCCATAAGACGTTCACAGCTGGTCATAGGCCTCCCTTTAAGGCTTCAATAAGACTGGTTAGAAGCTCTCTTTAACACGATCCTGAGATTTTGTTGAGGTCATCTATCTGCTTTAGTTAGGTGATCGCACAAATAGTTGTGCGAAAGCAGTTGGTCCACGAGGAATTCCCCAGTTTAAAGCATTTAGAAAACAGTTAAGTATTTTTTTCTTTTACTAATTAAAAATGTTTAATTTGATAAAAACTACTTATATTTATGGCCGTTGAAGCACGTTCAATACAATAGTGATAAAGACATAAGTGAATTATTGATTCAGATTCTTTATTTGTCAGAACATGGTAAGTACACTTCATACAAAATAGCATACAAGTTGGAGTTCTTACATAATGTTGCTCATGTCCTTGCCAAGTGTGGCGTACAAATTTAAAAAAATAATGAGTGAAATAAATAATAGCTACGAGTAATGACCGAAACTTTTCCAAAAAATGTAACCAATAAAAATACAATTTACAAATACAATAAGAAAATTAAGTTACCAATGTCAAAAAACAAAATTTTGAATGTCAAAGAAAATTAAAAATGCCCAATAGAATTAAAGATGCACAAAAAAAAAATGTCAAACAGTAAATAATATTATAGAATACGTAAACAATTAATATCTATGTCAAACAGGTCAGGTTTATGTTTATGTCAGTGCTGAGAATATTTTTATCACTGAGGAATTCTGTTATTTCATAATCGCATTTTTGGGTTAACACACATTTCAATTTACTTTTAAACATGCTAATATTTAAATCTCTAATCTCTTTGGGAATTTTAGAATAAATAATGGGGGCCATACAAAAAACGCTTTTTTGCATTAAAGCCGTTTTTGCCGTTCGAGGGCAAAGTCTCAGCTCCTCCTGGCGGCGAGTACCTACGTACACCCGCAATTAATTTTGTCCAGTCACCAAACAGCTTGAACCAGAAACATTTAAAACTGTGCCAGAATTGGTCCGTAGCATGAATATGAGGAAGCGCGAGTTCCTCGAAGGTGTGGAGTTACACAAAGTACAACTTTTAACGATCTCCCAATTTCGTTACTTGATCGTAAAGTATTGTGTAATTTGTGTAAGTACAAGCCTTTCTAACAAAATATGCTAACTTTATGTTCAGACTCATTGTTTGCGGAATACCTGTTTTGAACTCGACTTTAGAAGATAATTATTTTGAGCCAATTTTTAAAACATGTTCTCTTCAACATTCAAAATACAGTTGAAAGTAGCCTGTTGACAATGTTTTAAACCCTAAATTGGTTTCAAAAAAACTTCATAGCCTGGAGCATTGCCGTAGGGTTGCAAGTATGTCCATTTTTTATGGGATTCATTTCGGAGAGTGTCATCTGAGCTGCACGAGCTTATCCTACCATCCCCTTTTAATACAGGACAAGTAGGAAGACGCCACATTACCACCCATACACTGTCGATTTTCCTTCGATACGTACGAAGCGGTTTGACTCAACATTTCTGATTCGTACCTACCGCCAGGGAATGGAACAGTCTTCCTGCTTTCCTGTTTCCTAAGAGATTTAGGTAATCAAAAGCTTTTCAACGTCAGAGTGAATAGGTATCTTCTAGGTCTGCGTACTTCATCTTCGACCACAACTTCGCTTACCATCAGGCGAGTTGGTGGTCAAACGCGGACTTATCTACATTAAAAAATAAAAAAAAAAAACATATAGTCAAAGTACTAAAGTATGAGCGCACCTACTATACAGGTGAGATGCATCCAGTACAGGCCGGCGCGGCGGCGGCTGACAGGCGTACAGTCGCCGTCAGCACATGCGTACAATAGGCGCTGTAGGCCGCCCTGCATTCATCGCACCAAGAGCTGAATGGAACCGCGCCTCCGATTCATTTATTATAAGTACAGGCGTCAACTTCGGTGCTCGGGTTATTTTTAAACGATTTAAAAAAAATTGGGTCTCAATTACACTGTATGTTTTTTTGCATGTTTTTGCATGATTTTGATGATATTTTTTTTGTTTGGTTGATAATACTTCAGTGTGGGTATTTGTACCATTTTTGCCGAAAAATAATTATTAAATACCTAGTTTCTCGGTTTCATCATTACCCATTTAGTGCTCTCGCCTACGGCGACTTGTAGCGATGCAGCCGCGATGCTGTCGCGCGTTTGCATCGATACAGTCGCTAGCTGTGTGCCCCCGCCCACGTAACTACGAATTAGTCGCGATGCAAACGCGCGACCGTTGCGCATCTGTCGCGATTCAGTACTTTGACATTTCATGTGTTAACTTAACGCGTTTGCATCGCGTCTGTCGCGCATTGCAAAAAATGATAATGCTAGGTATTACAAAACGCGCTACAAAATGTCGCGGTGGGCCCTTAGTGATAGTGTCCACATGTAAGTAGATATACTTACGATATGTATATTTACCTACACATGGGTTGAAAGTGCAAAAAGACAAATTATACGGATTAGTGGCTAAAATCAAATTTAAAAATCCAAAAGATATCAAAAAAGATAAATGTTTTATAAAACAGCACATACAAATTACATAATTTTTTTTCTCCTTTTAACTGTTTGTTTGAATATTAGTACGCCACTACGCAAAGACAAGAACATTTGTTCTTCTTTGTATTTTGTTTACCATGTTTATTACACATTAATAATCTTGAATCATAAAGCTACGAGAAACCATTGGTTTACTAGTTGTAACACTTTTGTGCGCGAGTGTCGGCCCCGCCTTCGCTGCACATTGTCCTGCGTCGTCCCGCGGACGCTCGCGCACGTAAATGCACATCTCGTTTCCGGTTACAAGGGGATGAGGTAAAACTATCGATAGGATCGATATATAAGTATTTTAAGGATACAATTTAACTTTCTTTTTTTTATTTCATATAGGTTTGCGTTTGACTAAACTCTGCCTGATGTTAAGTAGAAATGCGGTAGTTACAGATTACCTTTCGTAACGATAGACACATAGAGATACTTTTTAGGGTTCCGTATCCAAAGGGTAAAAACGGGAACCTATTACTAAGACTCCGATGCCCGTCTGTCTATATGTCTGTCTGTCACCAGGCTTTATCTCATGAACTGTGATAGCTAGAATATTGAAATTTTCACAGATGATGTATTTCTGTTGCCGCTATAACAACAAATACTAAAAACATAAAAAAAAATATTAAAGGGGGGCTCCCATACAACAAACCTGAAGTTTTGGCCGTTTTTCGCTCGATATCAATAACGGTGACAAGTGATGCTTGCAATATTCACAGAATATTTAGTCAAATATGCACTCCAAAAACATATACTTAATTTAAAATAAATTAAATATTTAAGGGCCTCCTATACGTGACGTGAACATAACGTGATTTTTTTGTTCGATAACGCCTAATAACGGAAACTGGAAGATGCTTCAAAATAATCACGGAATATTAAATTAATTTAAGAATTATTCCTTTCAAAAATAAATAAATTATAATGTAATATAGGTATATTAAGGGGGGCTTCAATACGGTACGGAACCCTTCGTGCGCGAGACCAACTCGCACTTGGCCGATTATTATTCCTAACCTCTGTTGCCTTAAGCCTACGTTACATACATGATATTAAAATTCTAAAAAAGCAGCTTTTTTGCCAGTATATATCTCTTCCAGGCAAAAAGATGTGAAGTAATAATTTGCCTGCCTTATATTTTATAATTTACATCATTGTTTTATGTAGTAACTACAAGAGTCAGTGACTTTTTAGAGCTTGTACGATGTACCGTCCTTTTAACAGTCCATTGCTGAACACAGACCTACTACCTATAACGGACACGATCATTATATTGACCACGTTAGCCCAGTGCTGGTGGTGGCAGACTTATGAAGATTCACAGACATGTGCCGTGAGGACTCCTGTTTGGAGAACAGTTTTTGATTTCATCGAGTAAGCCCCAGCACTATCGTATCGATTCACCAGCCGTCAATTGTCGACGACAACACGAGGCGCAGCACTACAGCTCAGAGTCTACATCCATATTGTTCCTCGCGCCAACCTACCCTGCACTCCACACCACCCTAAGGACAAGGCAGCAAGGTAGAAGGTTCTCTAACCTGGGTGTATGGGTAAGATGGTTACATATTGTTCCTAGCGCCAACTTACTCTGCACTCTACACAACCCTAGTATCGAGGCCACAAGGTGGATGTTTCTATAACCTGGTGTAAAGGTAAGGTGGCTGGCAGTGTGTCAACTTCATACTCGTAGTCCGGCCATGGAGTGACCGCTCTGTTGCAAGTGTAAACAGATCTTGATATTACGTACCTAGGTGTACTTGTAACAAACCGCGCGCGCCGCGGATTAATTCATTATTTATAGGTCGCCGAGTATATCAGGGATAGCGACCCCCTGATAAGGACGTACACAACATTTTATGTTACAGGTTTAATCGAAATGTAACTTACAGAAGTCTTGCTGGGAGCTTAGTAAAGGCCGCTGCATACGTGACGGGTTTTTTCACGGACGGGACGGAACGGGAATTTTTTGGAAATATCGTTTCATACAAAATGTATATGGAAGCGCATATGTCACGGAGACACGGACGGGACGGGAACGTGGCACTGACGGGGCGGGAAAAACATCGTCGCCAACGATGTTTAGCACGTCCCGTCCGGCACGTGCCCCGTCCCGTCCATGTTTCCGCTACGTGTGCACAGTCACTCCGCTCGTTCCGGAGAGAAAAGTAGTGTTGGACGTTTTTAACTACTTCGTCATCTAGAACAATAGCAATTAAAGCCAATTTTCGAAATTAAAAATCCACCTTTCCTTCTTCACAACAGTTAGATCCGAATTACTGTTACGGTACGTATGCATTAAGAACACGATTCCGTCTCGAACGGGGCAGTCACGTCCCGTTCCCGTTTACGCCCCGTCGAGGTATTATTTATCTCGTTACGTATGCAGCGGCCTTAACTTAGCGGGTTTCGCTCGTCATTTTCACTAACACTTATCTGCAATACTTAGCAGGGGGTTCTCGTTGTTTTAAAAACCTTCACAAATCTTTGAAATTCACTATAAGTACTTATTGTAATAAATTCACAGAATAATGCAATTGAAATCTGCCGGTAAACAAACAATAACAAACTAGCCCGCGATTCCGGCGAATTTACGTGACATATCAATTGTCAATAGCAGTAAGATGAATAGTTTTTCCTTTTGGCTAAGGCGTTACGACATAATGCCAAATTACTTACATTCATATTTTATAGTTAGTTGAGTAATTAGACTAGGTAGATCTATTTAAGTAAAACAGGAGAAATAATTAGAATATAATTAGAATTGTAAGAACAGTTAAAATACACCGGTTAAAGAAATTAACTTTTGAATTTTGTAATGCCAAAAGGTGATTGACCATAAGACTAGCATGTCCAAGCGCGCGAGGCACCGGGAGGGCAAAGAAAAAATTTTGACGGAATATCAATCTTTTGAAATATTATCTGTCAATCATTCAATCATGCAAATTAGCGGGAAAAGTTCTAATTCGTAGGAGAAATTCATGGTAGAATAATATGATCATGGAGAAATTAAAGAAAAGTTTTAATCGAATACTCGTTAATTTTGTTAGGATTTAAATACTAAAGTATGTAGACAATTATTTTTGATTCGGCTGACAAATAGCGCGATAGCAAATTTTTCTCCTTTTTTTGAGGGAAATAAATAAAAAATCTCCAATGGAAATAATCTACTAATGAGAACCTGTGAACAGGTTTCGTTAAGATCCGTTGAAAAAAGCGACCTGTAGACAAAAAAACAACATCCTGACAGACGAAACCACAATCGTCATGTTAAAGCAAAGACCTTAGCTTCAGTCAATGACACAGGGCTATTCAGGATTGATGTACTAAGCCAAAGGAACCCTCCTTTGGCCTTTTTTAGAATATCATTATGATCATCTTTTATCATGGGCTGAATCCGGGATTCAAATTGCAACTCGATTCCAAGTTGCAATTTGATATGAGACGTCTGATATGTTTTTCTCAAATTCTGGTTAATAGTTGTTAATGATGGTCTGAATCAGTTTCTTTTGGTTTTGTACACACTGGATTTAGTTATTGTTCTGAAGTAGGTAAGTACCTAAACACTTTCTAAATAACCCTGTTTATAGAAAACGCTCTAGTAAGTACAGTGATTGGATTATTAATATGTTATTATAGAGGTATAGCTCTAGTTGTTCATTTGAATATGATTTTCTTTTATATCAACGTGATCATCATTCCAGCCATTTATTAAAAACCGTGGTGGCCTAGAAGAATTGACACCCGCTTTACAATCGTGAAGTCGTGAGTTCAAATCTCGGTCCCGTACCAGTGAGTTCTTTGGATGTACGGAATTTCACACCGCTGGCTTTTCGTTATTAATATATTTCTGCAAAATTTTAATGGGACCACCTCGGGACTATACTCTTTCGAACTAAAAAAGAATTTTTCGATTCGGTCACAATTGGCGAAACTATCGATGAACATAAGTACACAAAAAAATTATTAAAAAACTACATACACACGAACATAGAACTCTTCCTTTTTGGAAGAAAGCTATCACTTTATCGGACCTCGCATGAGAATATTATAACAATGAAACATCTGATTTATACTCACGTTTGCTACAGCTGCCGAGACGCAAAAATCGTAACGGAATGTAATTCAGATTATTCATCGCTAAAAAAAGCTGTTTTCCTTTTATAAAATAGTCTAGTTATTAACTATCGATCTATTTGAATACGGTTTGTTTCGTTTCTCAGTGAGGTCTAATCACATCGCTGGTCCTGAAACAACAGGCTACTGCAAATAGTCCTCCCACTAACATTCTGTTTGTCCTCGCCTTCGTAGCGATGAGGAATTCAGATTCTAACTTCGACATTCTGATAATAGTTGATCGACCTTATTACTAAGAGTCCGCTGTCCGTCTGTCTGTCACCAGGCCACGGTAATGATATCTAATTACCATGACCAGGCGGTTTATCATGAACCGTCACAGCTAAAGGTTGAAATTTTCACGGATGATGTATTTCTGTTGCCGCTATAACAACAAATACTAAAAATAGAATAAAAAAAAGCAAAAATCGGCCAAGAACGAGTCAGACTCGCGCACGGAGGGTTCCGTACTGTTTGGGAGCCCCCCTTAAATATTTATTTCATATTAATTTCATTATTTATTATTGAAGTAAATATAAAACTAAAAATTCTGTGAAAATTCTAGCATCTACCTGTTACCATTATTAATATTGAGCGAAAAACGTCTAAAAATTCAGGTTTGTTGTATGGAATGTTAAATATTTATTTTATTTTGTTTTTAGTGTTTGTTGTTATAGCGGCAACAGAAATACATCATCTGTGAAAATTTCAGATGCCTAGCTATCATGGTTCATGAGATACAGCCCGGTGACAGACAGACAGACAGACGGACATCGAAGTCTTAGTAATAGGGTCCCGTTTTTCCCTTTGGGTACGGAACCCTAATAATTTTTAAAAGGCCCATACAACAAACCTGAATTCTTGGCCGATTTTCGCTCCCATTCGGTACGGAACCCTTCGTGCGTGAGTCCGACTCGCACTTGGCCGATTATATTAACTTGCTTTGCGCGCGCCATGGCATTACAATAGTATCTAATCGGATAATTTGCTGAATTTTTCAAACTATTGGATGTAATAGTAAGACATTTTTTTGTGTAGGTATGCTTTGGACATACGAGAACATAAGTGAGTCGTATTGTGTTGTGTTTCTGCAGCTGAATTGTCTTCCAGGAAAGGTTTAGAGATGCTCTATTTGCGGAGAGGTAAACAAGTGGCGCTTGAGGTATTTTATATGCCATTAAATAGTTTTCTCTCAGTCTCTCACGTTTATTGTTACTCCATTACTTAAATGCTAATTTTAGGAGTCAGTGGCGTTTGCCTTGAATACAGAAATATTTTATTCTTGCATTTGAAACCCTAATCATGAAAATTTTGGACACAACAAAAGTTCTACAGTCAATTGATTTTTAGGGTTCCGTACCCAAAGGGAAAAACGGGACCCTATTACTAAGACTTCAATGTCCGTCTGTCTGTCTGTCTGTCACCGGGCTGTATCTCATGAACCACGATAGCTAGGCAGCTGAAATTTTTACAGATGATGTATTTCTGTTGCCGCTATAACAACAAATACTAAAAAGAAAATAAAATAAATATTTAAAGGGGGCTCCCATACAACAAACCTGATTTTTTAGACGTTCTTCGCTCTATATTAATACTTAATGGTAACAGGAACAGGTAGGTGCTTGAAATTTTCACGGAGTATTAAGTTTTATGTTCACTTCAACAATAAATAATATAAATAATCCCATACAGTACGGAACCCTCCGTGCGCGAGTCCGACTCGTACTTGGCCGATTATTTTTTCATAGACTCTTAAACTAGTCCTAGGACTGTAACATCCGCGTCTCGAATTCTTTAATGAAGTTACCTGTAACTTTAGTAAACAAAAATTCGCAACCCTCTCTAAATCTCATGTACAACCCGGTCACAATATCTGTGCACCTGACTTCGTGACGTCATATCGAATTATCGGGACGTATATACATTACCGGACGTCTAGTATACCGTCCGGACGTAAATTATTATCGGGACGTGTATCGGCGACGAAGATGCTAACCGCACTGTCGCACCGGGGAGTGCGCGGAGAGGTGACAGGGGAAGCGGGAGAGGCGCCGCATTCTAGCGAGGTGCACAGATATTCTGACCGGGTTATACCCAAAAATGGAAACGGCTCGACGAATAATTCCGCTCATAATTCCAAAGTACGTCTCAACAAACAAAGACAAAACGACTGGCTCACGACCCTTTCGGCCGGCAAATGAAAAATGTGAATAGGTACAGCCATAAATTCAAATTTGTTCTAATTGGCGACTGTGCTTTCATGGTTATCTCGGTTAAACAGTTTCAGCTAACGATAATTTAGGAAGGTTTTAAGCTAGATTTGGCTTGTTCGCGAGTTAAAAGGAAATTTTATGCTCTGCGGGCGGACTGACGATGTGTAATCCTTGTGTCGTTTGGATTAGCTCACGTGTTAATTGGATTTGTTTAATCATGTAATTGTGTGGTTATTATGCTACTGAATTAGTAAATAGGTAGTTTAGTCTATTGACTCAGTTGGTGGTGCGTTTATGTTGTAAACTAGAAACCATTCTAGATCATGCAGTTATACTTATAAATAATAATGTAGTTTAGTGAATGATAATAAAGTATGAAAGCTAAAAGATCTTTGTTCAGCATATTTCATTTCTGCATTATAAGTAGTAAAAATAATTAAATGAATGTGAAAAGGAATTTTACATCTACAAACGTTAATAAAGATAGGTTTATTAATAAATCCATTTCAAATATTACAATTAAAATAAAAGAAGAAAAAAAAAATAAGAAAAACATAGAAAAATGTGAAGATAATTATTTGATTACTTGAAAATTGCATTATTAATCATTGACGTGTAATACCGGTGTTATGATTAAATGATTCAGTCTAGAAAAGCTTGCGAATGATGTAGGTACTTTCAATATACTTTCATATAGTCCTGAGTGCACTGTATTACGTTCTAAAGAAAATCTAGTTATTCAAATGTGATCACATATCCGTCACTAAGCTGTAACCATGCATTAACGTAAGTACGCCATTATTCTAGCGCGGCTATAAAACACAAAGTGTTCATAACCCCGCGTTATGGAGTCAGATAATGATATTCAAAGGTTGAGAGAGGTGCGCGTGTACGCATGCCCTATCGCCATCTCCGAGTCCAAGGGTTAACTAATGTTTGCGAATGAAACTTATTGAGATGAACTATACACCGCAGGTAAAACAGATAAACTGTTAATTTATGTTAAGTCCTTATATGACATGAATATACTGTTAAAATAACAGAGACCTATGCTTATTTGAAATTATTTACCAGACATTCGCATAGACTTTATTAATTTTGTGCAGATGCCCCATCATATTAATATTCAGGGACATTAATAAATACCTATCATTAAAATAAAAAGGATAGCAAGAAAAATGTCATTGATAAAATTGGCGTCACATTACCAGGGACACTAGCTTACGGATACAAAAAAGAATCCAATGATACGTTTACCTAAGTCCCTATTTAAGTTAGATTTTTGCAAGAAGACATATCATGTGAACGTTACCATTTTTAAAGTCAGATTTAATAAGTTCAATTTTCAGTGATTCTAACTCGGAAGATATTCGGAACATTCTCTGGAATCGCAGAAACAATGACAATAAAGTAAACGACCCCACCTCCGGCAGAGGGAAAATTTAGCAACAGCCGTGATGCGGATGGCGTTAAATGATCACGTCTCGTGCCGGCGCCGGTCCCGTGCCGGTCCCTGTCCGTGCCGGCCTCGGGTCGGGCTATATGTCGCCGGGCCACGCTCGCCTGCCCAGGATATGAGCTCCTTTCAAATATAAACCGAGACACACTGTACCCGCGGATTTCAACGGCCGGTTATACTTTCTTTGCCCCGGTAGAGAAAGAAAAGTATTGTAAGTTTGTCGTATATATTTATACTAGAGACCCGCCCCGGCTTTGCACAGGTGTTTTATACATTAAACCTTCCTCTTGAAACAAACTATCTAATAAAAAAAACTGCATCAAAATCCGTTGCGTAGTTTTAAAGATACATACATGGGGACAAACAGCGGAAAGCGACTTTGTTTTATACTATGTAGTGATATCTGTGGGTATATACATACTTATTTGTATGTCTATACTTATCCCGTTGCCTTTTATCTCCCAAATGAATAATCCGATTTTAATGCGTTTTTTTATGTTTCTAAGCTAATGTAATCGAGGTAGTTCTTATACACACTCACCACATATCTGTGACCGAGGTTTGACACTTTTCATAATAGTACAGTATGCCTGCCGTATCTCTATTGAGAAGATATGCGTACTCCGCGAATAAGGCTAATACTACATATGTTACCCCCACACAGTGGCGCACTAGTCCGTATTCGTTTTGTTGTTCAATAGTAGGTATTAATTAGGTGTTAGCTATTTATCGTGAATATTAACGATTTTACCGTATGCGTAAATAATCATTGGTTTTAACACATTTAATGCTGAGGGCTTATTTCAGCTGAACCGAGTTTCAAGTTTTCAACTCACGTCTTGTTTTTGTTTTCGAAATCTTGTGCTAGCTATATTCCCTAGCCGTGTGTACGGTAGCACTCCACATTTCCAGCAGGAAAAAATGCTAAACAGTCATCTCGACATGTAAAAGTAGGGTCGTGTTTGGACGCTTTTTCAGCTGCCACGTAATGTACAGACACACATACACTAGCATCTCCCACGTACTCACGTTATGTACCTACGTAGTGTGTAGCAAATGTAGGAGGGATGATTCATGAGATGGTTTTGTGCAGATAGTGTAGCTTTTTCTTGACACTATTTGATTTGTCGAATCTCTCAATTCTTCGGAATTTGAGTATTTTCCTGCTTACTTTTACTGTGTCCTCGTATATTGTCGGTAACCTGCATTTACAAATTACAATGTAAAAACGAGGAGTGTAAAGCATTATGTGCCTTGTACTTATAAATTTTACAGGAGCCATAAAATTTCAACGCAAACTTCATCTGTTCTTAAAAATAACACCCAAGCAGCCTTTTATCAGTACATCAGACTCTTTTTTGTTTAAATTGACGTAGAAAGATTTAAACTTTTCTCTATCCAGTATTATATAACTATCACAAATGGCATGGTCATAAAGCTTCTTTATGGGCATGGTTCATCCATCGAAAATCTCAGGGCCTCGCGACGCTAACGCTATCTATTGGAGTATTGATTAGGTAAATTCGAATTTTGTTATTACTTACTTACTTACTGCGTTGGCGCTATGACCCCAAAGTGGATCTTGGCCTCCGACACTAAAAGGCGCCAGTCGTCACGGCGCTGTGCAGCGCTCCGCCAGTCCGGCTGCTGCATGTCGCGCAAATCCTTTTCCACGGCGTCGAGCCAGCGGTACTTGGGGCGTCCCACCGGGCGCCGCCCGGTTGGTTTTCCCAGGTAAGCTCTCTTGACGGCCCGATCCTCCTCCATCCGCTCGACATGACCGAGCCATCGCAGCCTGTGTGCCTTTATCTCTCCCAGGATGTTGGCCTCACCAAACAGCTCCTCCAGTTCCCTGTTTTTCCGGACGCGCCAGCTACCATCTTCTCTTCTCACCGGTCCCAGCATCTTCCGAAGTACCTTTCTCTCTGTAACTAGAAGTTTATTTTCTTCTTTTTGAGTCAGCGTCCACGCCTCACATCCATACATAAGGATTGGTCTGATCACCGTCTTATAAATTCCAATCTTGGTACGTCTGCTCAGCAACTTGGACGCTAGAACTGAATGGAGAGCTGCACTGCAACGTAGGGTGTTTTGCGCACGTATTTCTATTTCATCTTCCCTGTCGTTAGTGTCTGTTACAGTGCATCCAAGATAACGGAATTTAGCCACGCCCTTGTAGATTGTATTTCCTACAGCCAGATCTTCTCGTTTTTGTTTTAGATTTCTGTACCGCCGCATGTGGAGATACTCTGTTTTGTCGTGGTTAATACTGAGACCGATTTTACTAGCTTCTTGTTGGAGACAGCTGACTGAATCGACGACATGTTGCTTTCTCTCTCCTAGCAGAGCAAGGTCATCGGCGTATCCTATCACCTTGTGCTGTCCATTAATGTTTACTCCGCCGTTTAGGGCACACACTTTTCTTATGGCGTATTCGAGTACGAAGTTGAACAGCACAGGTGACAAGGCGTCTCCTTGTTTCAACCCAGTGACCACGTCGAACTCCTCAGTCAGATCGGCCCCGATGCGCACCGTCATTCTGCTCTCCCTGGTAGCTACTTCCACCATGCGAACGAGCTTGGATGGGACTCCAAAGTTACGAAGAATCACGTAGATTGCAGTCCTATCAATGCTATCGTAGGCTTTTGCGAAATCAACAAACAGCGAATGTATGCTTTGTGCGTACTCCCATCTTTTTTCCATTAACTGTTTAAGGAGAAAAATTTAGTCTATCGTACTACGATTACGTCTGAAGCCACACTGATAATCACCTATTATCTTTTCAGAGTACGGCTCCAATCTACCTAGTAATACGTAGGACAGAATTTTGTACGCAGTTGGTAACAAGGCTATTCCTCTATAGTTGTTGCATTTCCTTCTACTGCCTTTTTTATGGATCGGACATACAATTCCAGTATTCCACTGCCTTGGCTGTTCTTCTTGATCCCAAATCTTTAGAATAAGCTCGTACATCTTGCACTGTAAAGCACCGCCACCATGCTTCCACAGCTCAGCCGGTAATAAGTCAATACCTGGGGCTTTGTTGTTTTTCAGTCTTGTAATGGCATTTCTGACTTCTTCAAAACTTGGGGGATCAACGCTATCTTCTTGAACACTGTGCTGTTTGTCTACTGTTTCCGTCGGTGGTGGGCAATTTAAGAGCTTATCAAAGTAAGTACGCCACATTTCCTGGATACTATGACTGTCAGTCACTAGATTGCCGTGATCATCCTCTAGTAGTTGGTTACTTGGCTGGTAACCTTTCTTGATAGATCTGATCTCTTTATAAAACTTTCTGGACTCGTTCATTCTCATCATATTCTCCATATTCTCCACCAAGTCACTCATGTGTTGCCTTTTCGCTACTCTTATAACTTGCCTCGTTTCTTTACAAACTTTCTCGTGTGCTTCTTTCTAACTTTCTTCCTGCTCTGCTAGTAACCTAAGCCTCCTTCTTTCTTCGACCATCCTATTGCATTCATCAGACCACCATTTCCTTTTCCTTCGCTTTTTACGTTTCCCTAGTATTTTAAATGCTACTTCTCTAACAGTATAACTTAACGTTTGCCATTCATCATTTATGTCATCTACTGGATCTAAACTTTCAAATCTATTGCTCAATTCTAATTGGAATTTATTACTAACTTCTGGATTTTTTAGGCTTTCTAAATCTATTATTTCTTGTTGTGGACCACTTTTTCTGCAAGATGCGTTAATTTTGGCTTTCACTTTTAGAATTAACATGTAATGGTCACTATTACAGTCGGCTCCTCTGAAAGTTCTTATGTCAGTGATTACATTCTTGTGTCTGTTGTCAATAAGCACATGATCTATTTGGTTGCTGGTGTAACCATCAGGGGACTTCCATGTATTTTTGTGGATATTTTTATGTGGGAACATGGTACTCTTAACAACCATGGCCTTGGAGGAAGCAAAACTAATCAACCTGACACCGTTGTTGTTTGAGTGTTCGTGCTTACTGTGTTTTCCGATCGTAGGTATGAAAGTGTCTTCCTTCCCAATTTGCGCATTGAAGTCGCCTAATGCGATCTTAACGTCATATTCCGGTACCCGATCATACACTGCTTCGAGATCCTCATAAAAGCTATCCTTACTCTCTTCATCGTACGCCTAGGTTGGTGCGTAGGCATTTATAAGTGTGAAATTTGAAAATTTGCCTTTCAGCCGAAGCACACTAATTCTTTCCGAGATTGCGTCAAATCTAAGAACACTAGCAAGGTACTTTTTATCTACCATGAAGCCAGTTCCATTTATATGCTTTCCTTGAGAGTTTCCACTATAGAACAGGATGTGACCACTATCCAAGGCACATTCACCAGAGTTTGGCCATCTAACCTCCTGGAGAGCCGCAACACAGATGCTGTATAAACTGCGAACATTCCATGAGGCAAATCGGTTTTCCATTATTTCTCGCCGTAGGTCGTTGTTTGTGGGATCGGATCTTTTCTCTTTTCTTGTCGGTTTCGTAACAAGTCTTTTTTTGCGTGGAAGGGTTGTCAGCCCTTCGCACAACCCCCAAAATGCCGGAGGACCACACCCTACTTTGGTCAGCGAGTCCATCGGACTTAACCGGTAGCTAGCTAGGCTGTACTACCGGCCACTCCCCCATCCGCCACCCGGGGGACGCTACCCATACGCCGTGAGGGCCAGCGCGGGCGAATTTTGTTATTAGTACTATTTTTTCCCTTTGTATATGTACCATATATTATATTCTACTTTGGTGCCAAATATCAAGATTCTAGGTCATTTGGAAGTGGGTTGAGTTTTTTGAGTTTTTGATCTAGGTATAAGTCAGTGAATCAGTCAATGAAACATTTTTAAATTTTAATTTTTATACGTTAATGTATCATTAACTGTTTGAGAAAAATTTATAAAATTTTGGGTTCCTAATAAACTAAGGGACTTTAATAAATGTGCCTTATGTTTTTTTATTTTTATTTTTTTATTCTGAATAGGTTTGCGTTTGACCACATACTGCCTGTTGTTAAGCAGATATGTGGTCTAGGTTGTAGCACGCTTACCTAGAAGATACCTATTTACTCGGGATTTGAAGACGCCCACATTGTACTTTAGCGGGAAGACAGACCCAGGCAAAGCGTTCCACATTCTGGCTGTTCGTATGAGGAATGAGGATTCGAATCGCTTGGTTCTAATGCGCGGAATGTCCACCATAAAAGGGTGGCGCTTTGGTCGCGTCTGTCTAGCCGTACGATAGAAGAAAGGGGCAGGTGGGACCAGATTGTGTAACTCCTGGGCGCACTCTCCGAAGTGGATCCGGTAAAAGGCCGATAAACACGCTACCTTACGTCGATGCTCGAGACTTTGCAGCTGCGACATAGTCAGAGTGTCGTTGTCGATCAGCCTCTTGGCTCGCCTCTCAATCGACTCCAGAGCCTCCAGTTGATATTTGGCGGAGCCATCCCAAAGGTGAGAGCAGTATTCCATGCACGACCTGACTTGAGCTTTATACAGACTAAGCAGTTGCTCAGGTGTGAAATACCGTCTCACCTTAGAGAGAACACCAAGTTTTTTGGAAGCTAATTGGGCCTTTGATTCTATGTAAGAGCCAAAGTTAAGAGTCGATGAGAGTGAAACGCCTAATAGTTCCAAGCTGTCAGTTACCGGAACGGAGACACCACGGAAAGCGGGAGACAATTGGAAGGGTCTCTTTTTGGCCGAAAACAGACAGGCTTGAGTCTTCGTGGCATTAAACTTGACCAGGTTAGCATCACCCCAGTCAGAAACCGCCTCCAGACTCAAGTTGAGCCGCTCGACCATAGCCTCTCTGTGAGACTCGATCTGTGGCCCGCTGGTTCTCGCATCGGATGTGTAGCTCTCCACGACTGTACTGTCGTCTGCGTACCCAAAGATTCCGGGCTTTAGCAGATCGTTGATATGCAGTAGGAAGAGGGTCGCAGAGAGCACTGACCCCTGAGGAACCCCGGCATTGATAGCCATATGATCTGACGAGCAGCCATCTACGACCACTCGTATCGACCGATTCCTCAAGAAATCTGATATCCATGCGCAGAAATCAGCAGGCAGGCCGTAAGATGGAAGCTTGCTAATTAGGCTCTCATGCCAGACCCTGTCAAAAGCTTTGGAGATGTCCAAGGAGACAGCCAGCGCCTCCCCGTGCTTTTCGATGACCTCACTCCAGATGTGTGTGGCGTACGCCAGAAGGTCCCCAGTAGACCGGTTTCGGCGAAAGCCGTACTGATGGTCACTGAGTAGGTCATTCGCTTCCAGGTACGCCAGGAGCCTGTTGTTAAGGACACGTTCCATACTCTTGCAAAGTATGGACGTGATCGAAATCGGTCTGTAATTGGCAGGGTCGGCACGGCTACCTTTTTTGGGTACAGGCTGCACGTTAGCAAGCTTCCAAGATTTGGGCACTTGACCTGTCTTCAGAGATAGGCGAAAGAGGCGAGTCAGCACAGGCGACAACTCAGGCGCACAAGTCCTCAATACAATGGCCGGAATACCATCAGGGCCACTGGCCTTGTTCACATCAAGACTGCGGAGAACCTTGAGAACCTCCTTTTGCCGGATATGTATATCACTCATTACAGAGCCACAATTTGGCAAAGTTGGAGGTCTCGCACTACCGGGGTCCAGACGCGAAGACTCAGCAAATTGAGATGCAAATAAATTTGCTTTCTCAACCGCGGTATGGGCCAGCGAACCATTGGGTTTCAGCAACGGAGGCAGTGAGGGGCGGCAGAAGTTCGCTTCAACCGATTTAGCTAGGGACCAGAATGCCTTACTACCCGCAGGGTAAGAAGCAAGCTTATTGCCTATTCGACTAATGTGATCAAAGCGAGCCCTCCGCATAACCTTTTTACAGGACTTAGCAGCCCTATTGTATGCCTTCTTCCTCAGACGAATGTCCCTCGACTTACGGTTTCGAGCATCGGCCCAAGCCAGGTATGCCTGATGCTTTTGCGCTTCGGCGCGTCCACATTCAGGTCCAAACCAGGGCCGAGCTTTGCTAGACAGAGGCACGTCCGAAAATGGGATGAAGTATTCCATGGCGGTACGAAGCACATCTGTCACGGCATCCGCGCACGTAGAAGGATCATCGGAAGAGAAGCAAACAGACTGCCAAGGGTAAGATGCAAAGAAACACCGCATCTCATCCCAATCCGCTAACTTGTACCGCCACACTCGCCGTGACCCTTTGGGGCTGGGGTCTGATGGGGAGTAGACGGATACAGATTTCACCAGACAGTGGTCAGATGAACCTAACGGTGAGGAAATCGCCACTGAATAACGGTCTGGATCGGTGGTTAGCAGAAGGTCCAAGCAGTAGGCTGTGTGCGAGTCAACGTCAGGTACCCGTGTGGCGCCTTGAATCAGCTGGGTAAGATCTAGTGTCAAGGCAAGCTTGCGCGTCTCAAGCCCAGCATAGTTAGTGTCTAGGTATGGGTGTAGCCACTCCTTGTGGTGGCCATTAAAGTCCCCCAGGATCACTAATTGGGCTGAAGGGTAGCTGAGTTGAGCAGCATCCGCCGCCTCACTAAGGTATTCAGTGAGTCTGGTTGTCTCCTGGTCCCCGCTATGTGATCGGTATACACAAGCGTAGATAATTTTCTCTAGGCCAGTGTCCGCCAAAGCCCAGAGCACTGAGAAAGAGGGGTCTTCAAACCTACGAAGGCGCAGAAAGCAAATGTCATCCCGGGCGTACACGCATACACCCGCACGTGGTTTGAAACGGTGCTCCAGGGAATACCCTGGGAAGGAAAGATACGACACGTCGGATGGACCAGCAATCTGCGTCTCCGTGAGAAACAATAGGTGGGGTCGATCTGTCTCAAGATGATGATGGACAGGTGTGAGATTGGAGTGCAGGCCCCGAATATTGCACAGGTGCACTTTAAGTGAGAGGGAGTGCTGCCGCTGTGTACACGTTCTTTTGCTTCTACTGTTTCTCATGGTTATTTGCGTAGTAAAGTAGGTAGAAAGTCGGTAGTGGAACGAGACGTCATTCTGCAGATCCAGTGGTACAACGCACAAACCACACACATCCATGGTAGACTAGCCTGGAGACCGCGGGGACGCCCGAGCCCCCCCAAGGATGTCCATCGGGCCCTCTCGTCCGGTCGCCAACCGGCACGATGGCGCATCCCTGGGATTTTTCGACAGATGGCGGGGCAGCCTTTCATGAGTGGCTAGCTCACTACTTGGGCCCCCTACTATCTGCGGTCGGCCAGCGACAAACCGTGCCTCGGATCCCGCTGCCCTCCACGACTAGTCGGCCGATGCGGCAATCGATGCGTGCACCGTAATCGATCCACCAGAGGACGCTACTGTTCCGACCCGACTTTCAAATTGGCGTCACCAGACTTCGCGCCGGAACACGAGCTCAAGAGAGTCGTTTGGCGGCGCGGCTTAGTCTGGTGGGTGGTCTCTCGCCGCGGCTATAGCCTACCACCAGTATGGTTGCTGCCTGGTTAGCACCACCCAGGACCACGTGTGGGGGACAAAAAATTAAAAGGGTTCCTACCCACGGACGAAGGCAGCTCGGTCCCGTCTAAGGCAGCTCGGTCCCAATAAGCAATTCGAGCGAAAAATCCGAATGTTGTATACGATAAACATCGATAATATCGCCAATTGTGAACTGAATCGAAAAATACTTTTTTAGCTCGAAAGGGTAAACTCCCAAGGTGGTCCCACTTACATTTTACAGAAATCGGCTGAGCTGTTTTTAATAGATCAACAATAATGTTAACAATTCGAGCGAAATATTCGAATTTTGTACACGATGGAAGGCGGTTTTGCTATTTTTTGCGAATAATAATTATCTTTGAACACTTTGGCTGGACACGCTGCCGCGTGTCCATATCGTAATTTAAGTATTTGTAGTGTATTAATATGTTGGAGTGAAAAAAAGGCACTGGCCAATAGCGAAAAGAATCAAGTAGGTATGTCTGATTCTATTCATGAAATTACTTTGCGTTTCATGCGTTTTGTGTGATTAAAATGTATAGTGATTTCTGATTCCGGCCTATCAAGGAGTTTTACCGCGATATCTAGTGGACTGTAAAGCGAAATGTACAATATACACGCAATAGATAAAATTAGTTACAATCAATATTGTACTTACCAAATAATATCCGAGCCGCCGCCGCTGACCACGCACAAAATCACCGAGAGAGGAGAGACCGTTGTGATGAATACCGGAGAGATATCGTCTGGCGAAGGTCGCCTGACAGTCCGCTGACAGGTGACACTGACAGCCCGGCGCGGGCGGCGCTTTGGTATTGGTGCAGAACAATAATGGTTGCAGCAAACTTACCCAATTAGCGTGTACAAGGAGTGTTGAATTTTTGTCTCTCCGCCATTGTAATCACGTCAAAAGTGCCAATATTTCAAATATGTACTGCACATAAGTTTTAAATCTTTTACAATAGAGCTGCGAGCAGATACTCGTACATAGAATAGATACATGGCTACTACTCGAACCACAGCATTTTATTTAAGGTAAAGCTTGTGAAGCCGAGGTTCAGTACAATTTATTGGTTCGTCATTTGTTAACTGTTGCTCCCTTGACCCCTTTTACAAATGATTGGCAGTTTGTTCAGCGATTTATTTTTGTTAACTTGTTTTTTACACTTGGTATTTTTTTTGCTATTTTTTTCTCTCGTGTTACTAAGCGATGTTTTTGTAGAAGGCCAAATGCGATTGCGTTATTTATATACTGAAGGTTGTTTTGCGAAATGTAGTGATTTAATAAAAATTTAAATTAACTTAAATTCACATAATTTACTGAAAAACCCGAATTGAAGTGCACTTTTTGGACGGAATGGCATACTCTCGCGGATTTGAGGTAGGTCCCAAATTAAATATTGTTCATAATGATAAGACAAGTATAAACACGAGTATAAACATAACAAACCTTTAAATCCCTGTACTTTGCAAAACTACACCTTGAATTTCAAACCCATTGAAAAAAAACTAGGATAAGTTTGAGTATATTTTTTTTATGTTCCCTTTTCTGTCAAAGCTTGAAAATACTTAATTATTATTACTTACTGCATTTAGCAAAAAATTGTGTACTTTCTCGAATTTCTCCAAGTACGTAACTTCAAAAGCCTTATCTATTAGCAAGTGCGAGGAGGATCACCGTCGTTTTATTGTCAAAATTCTTCCGGCAAATTCCTTCAAAAGTTCTCGGCTCTTCAAAGTTTCACAAAGTATAATTAAGTTAGGTACCGTGACTGAGATTTTATTTTGTCGAAAATACTTTTGTTAAACACTGGTTTGTACCCATGACAGTATTAAAATAAAATACAGTATTGCTAAACGTAGTTTGAAGTATCTTCCTGTACAACATAAATATATAGGTACTATTCATAAAAATCTCTGAAAAACTGGATTTCTCTGAAGATTTTGTAAAATATTCTCTATCTAGGCGGCCGTCAAATATTTCTAAAATACAACAAACAGGGTAAACTGTATTCCATCCATCCATCAGACCTAAGAAGTCCACTGCTGGACATAGGCCTCCCCTATGGATCTCCAATAAGACTGGTTGGAAGCGGCTTGCATCCAGCGCATTCCTGTGGTCTTAATGAGGTCATCCGTTCACCTTGTGGGTGACTACAGAGATCGAAAGCTTATTGGCCTGATGGTGGCAGGTGGAGGAATATTTTAATGACTTTGGACGTCCTACGCTGTGCTTGACGGTACGTGGTCTCCACTTGAGAACTTTTCGACCCGCTGCCCATTGCCATTTCAACTTACCAATCCGTTGGGCTATGTAAGATCATGAATAGTAGTACTATATACAATTTTATTAATTGACATTATTAGTGATAATATTATTGATTAAGTATTTATTTGTTGACTTGTAAACTATGTTTATGAATAAAATGACTTTGACTCTGTCGGTAACTTTGTTTCTTCTACGGATCTCCTCATTTCTGATTCAATTTCACAGATATACTCAGAGCATAGCCCTCTCCATAGCTCGTTGGGCTACTTGGAGCTCACTAATAAGACCCATAGTGAATGTGTGACCACTCTAATAAACTACTATAACTGTACTATTGAACACTAATACGAGTAACGAGTATGTTTCAATGTTACCACTAACATATGACGTATAGAATATGGTAAAAAAATTCACATTGCCGTAAATTGTATTAAAAATAAACTCCTATTAATAAACTCTTACTCCGAGCCTTACCCGAAATCCTAACCCTGTCGCGGGTTAGGTTCGGAAGCTATGCGATTCACAAAATATACTGCCTAATTAACTTTGGATATTAATTTGTGCCAAAAATCCGAAGGTAGGCCATTAATCTCACATGAGGCGTGGCTGGCGCCGTTAAAGCCCGGTATGAGCGAGCAGGCCCCGGATTAATAGCTACCCGCCTTGGCACTCCACTTTTGTTCAGGAGTTGGAAAGAGATTTTTCATTGATTTACATACTTTAATCCTTTTGGATCCAACTTGTGAAGTGGTGAAATTTATAAGCCTACTTTAAAACGCAGTTCAACATTTGATACTCAATTAAATATGCTGTATTTGTTTCGATTCTTAAGGTTCCGTAACCAAAGGGTAAAAACGGGACCCTATTACTAAGACTCCGCTGTCCGTCTGTCTGTCTGTCTCCAAGCTGTATCTCATGAACCGTTATAGCTAGAAAGCTGAAATTTTCACAGATGATGTATTTCTTTTGCCGCTATAACAACAAATACTAAAAACAGAATAAAATTAATAATTAAGGGGGGCTCCCATACAACAAATCTGATTTTTAGCCGTTTTTCGCTCTATATTAATAATGGTAACAGGTAGATGCTTGAAACTTTCACAGAATATTTATTTGTATATTTACTTGACTAATAAATAATAAAATAAATAATGTAGGTTTTCTTATTTTTTGTGCATATGTATACATTATGTCGTTTAGAATTATATTCAATGTTTTTAAGTCATAAAAATGAATTATGTTTGTAAAATACAAACATTTTATATTTTTATTATTTCTTTGTATTCCATTGACAAGAATTTGCAGCAGTCACCCATACAAAATACATACTAAAATCAAAGTGCTTGAAATGCAATTCGATCTTGATTTGATTGTTGTGCACAGAGTTGTCGTAACCACCGTCGTAGCTTCTGTGCGTAGCGTTGATGCTACGAGAACGCTTCTACAGAATTTCGTAGCGACTTACTAGTGCAGTTTGTGTTTTTGTTCTTCTAAGAACCACTCTGTGTAAAAGCAACATTAAAACCGAGCTTTTCTAATATCTTCTAAAGTATCGATTCAGAAATTAAACCAACGAGAGTTATGTCCTGAACGGCCATAAAACTGCGCAACAAAATAAATGGCACATATGGATAAGGTGTAAAACCGGTAACGTACCGATTTGCGCCGCGGGTGGCTCCGAGCGCAAAACAAAACAATGAGAGTATAGATGTAAAACGGTACTATATCCCTACTTTAATTTTACCGACTTCCACAAAGGAGGAGGTACTATGGTCGTCTGTATGTATTTTTTATGTATGTTCATCGATATTTTTGCCAATTGCGAACCAATTTAAATAAATCTTTTTGTTTCGAAAGGATATATTCTCGAGGTCGTCCTATTAAAATTTTATCGAAATCAGGTGAGCCGTTTTTGATAAATAAACAATAATGTACATGGATGTCACATCAATTCGTTCAATCTATTCGAATTCCATCGATACACGGTAGAAGTCGGTAGTGCCATTTTTTGCGAAAAAATAATTATTTAAACCTAGTGATTGCCTCATTGTCGTAAATCATGGCTTAAACAATAAAACATGATTCAGAATATAGTAGTGGTTGGTGGTGGTATAAGAGATTTTCTTTGATTGAGAATAAAACAAAAAAAACAATTATGAGAATAAAAATCTATAGTAAAATTATTCAATTTAGCTAAAAGCACAGATGTGCATTTTATAAATAAATGCATCTTTTTCCTGGAATGAGTGGCATCCTACAAATACAACACACTATACGAACACACTACGAATGAATAAGCGAGTGAAGATTGTGCATTTTAACGATGGTCAAAAGTGTCATCTATCTAGGAGTTTGTATGAAATTAAGCGAACGCCGATTACTATGGCGATTCTATTTGTTCAATTGTTAGATGTATTATCGAGGTGCCAAAGGTCAATATTTTGTCGTGATGAACTCTGTCATGTGGGTAAGTATGTATTGCTCGAGCGCGTATATCTAAAGCTTAACTTCTGGCATATTCTATTCTGTGACGGAAGGCTCGCGGGTGATGAGGGACAGATATATTGACTTTTAAAGGTTTATGGAGCCGGTTTCCCGATTTACCGGCCGCCGGCTGCCGGCACCGGATGCCGGACGCCGGGAAAAGAACCGGCTGGGAGAAAATGGGCTTCTTGTGCAGCGTTTTGATTACATCATTGTAGCTATTCAAACTATGCCTTCAAAATGAATCAAAGTTTTTTACTTTTTGTTAATTTTTCTACTTATTTATGCGTTATGCTTTCTACATATTAAATTAATATTAGGCGACATCTTACACGAGGTCTATATTAGATCGCATTTCTGCTTAAAATTAGACCGGGTGTCGTTAAACGTAAAGCTCGTAATAATCTATGCCAATATTATAAAGAGGAAAGATTTGAATGTTTGTTTGCATCGAATAAGCTCCAAAACTACTGAACAGATTCAAAAAAATATTTAACTGTTGGAAAGCCACAATAAGCCCGATTACAGAGGCGCCAGCGTAATTATATTAGCTAAATAGCATAGTTCTGTTTCTTTTTCATTTTAGGCATTCGATAGAGAGAACGCTTTTTACGTTGCTATTTAATTTACGCTGGCGCCTCTGTACTCGGGCTTACTGTCCCCGCTGGACATAGGCTATACTCGTATAGGGTATTACGTCGTTTCGCCCCGCAAGCTGTTCGGCCCGCGGGGCGAATCGCCGATTTAAATTAAAAAATAAGGGATTATACTTACTATTTGTATTTTTAGCCAATCGTACCCGGGTGAACCCGGGACAGGCAGCTAGTATGATAATAAGTCAGATTACAGATTTTCCTTTAATCCAGATTTTGATTTATATTGGAAGCACATGTCTTATTGATGGTCATTACTGTCAGGCAGTCATGCATGAAACATAACTGTAATGTTGTACAACAATTTGCATCACCTCGCAGGGAAAAATATATTTATAGGTATTTGACCTACAAACAAATGTAAAAATCACGTAACGAAATCGAACAACTCTACAAAGAACTTAATAACATTAACAACTTAACATTCTAAACCGGGTTAGCAAAAAAATCTCTTTGTAAGCTGCAGCCCTCGTGCCAAACGATCTACTACAAAGATAGTTGTTAAAAGTTCCGTGGAAAAACGTTAACTATTCCGGTCCATTCACGAAGGACAATGTTGGTATTTAAATCCCAGTCTGGGACGGCCCATTAAAAAGCGCTAAAACAGGAATCAGCGAGAGGAGATAAAAACCTCCGCGCTGGTGCAGCGGACGAGAAACAGCGAGGAGACTTTATTCCTTTCATGAAAGGAGTATACATATATAGGCTGAATCGAACTTGGCGGCTGTAAAATTAGCTACTTAACCTTATTATCATGCAGCAAAAGTGTTATTATAAAAAAGTTCTGGGCCGCTGTAACTCCACTTTTTAATTGCCGTATTTGGGCCATTTTGCGTAAAAAAATGCCATATAGCTCACCAAAACCACAAATTACAAGGGATAGGGGTCTCTCAAGCTACGACAGTCTGAAGTTGTAGTATATTAGAGAGTTGTAACGGAAGTTTGCGCAAGCGTTCCCGCATTACTGACGCAGATGCGCAGAGAAGGAACACCCCAGGGTTTTTAGTTCGCCTCATCGCCTCAGATAACCACCCTGCCTCCCTCGGGGTGGGGTGGTAGCCATAAAGGATATTCCCTAGTTTAAAAAAAAATGATAGTAAAAGTCTGCCGTATTTTCCAGAAACGCAGCTTGAATCCCAATATTTTTTTAATAATATCCCAATAATTATCATAGTCCCATATGTTATGGCAATTGTCGTATCAATAATAACACTGCAGCTGTTAAAAGTAAGTTTCAGTTAGGATTGGTTTTTGCGCAGCTTGTAGCTAACATAACAGCCGCCAAGAAGATTGATTCAGCTTATAAAAGCTACTGTTTTGGGCATTGACTGCCTCGGTGGCTCAGTAGTTAGTGACCCTGACTTCTGGATCAAAGAGGCGTGGGTTCGATCGCCACCCAGGGCAAACAATTATGTGACGAACATAGGTGTTTGCTCTGTGTCTGGGTGTTATTAAGGTACTATTTATATAAGTATGCATTTAAAATATGTGTATGTAGTATAACAGTCTCTGGCAGCCATATCACAAGCTTTGCTTAGTTTGGGGTCAGAGACCGTGTGTAAGATGTCCCCTAATATTTATATTTATTTATTCTACGCATTCCGCGGAATCAGGAAGAGCGGATCCAAAAACTTTGATCAGAAAGTAAATATGGCACGCAAAACAATAGCTCAATTATAGTCATAAACATAGGTACGAGTACATTACAAATAATAATATTTATCAGTACAAAAATACTTCCAATAGAACCGACAAAACAATGATAATCATAGTCATTATTTCATTGAAACTCACGTGAAATGAGTTATCGTTAGTGCTAACCGGTTGCTTCTTGTTTTGTTATTAGTTTAATGATCTATCATTCATTTTGTTTTGTTTATTCACAATTTATTGTCATTTATTCATAAGTTACAGATACATATTAAACATTTTATAGAGTAGTCCGATTTTGATAATTCTTTTTTTAATGGAAAGGGTATACATAAGTTTGCTTTATATTAATATTATCATTTTCACCTAAAATTGCAAGGTTGCAAGGTTGAAGTCGGTTGTGATTTTTGGACAAAAAATAATTATTGAAAGCTTTTACTTTTTAGACATACGAATACATTAAGCCCGAATACAGAGGCGCCAGCGTAAATTTATTAGAAACGTAAAAAGCGTTCTCTCTATCGAGTGCCTAAAGTGAAAAAGAAACAGAACTATGCTATTTAGCTTATATAATTACGATGGCGCCTCTGTAATCGGACTTATTATCGCACGATCGTATGACACCGGTTGCGTTCACAAAATCAAAATGGTTTTCGCGCCAATTTTTTTTGTCGATTTCACGCCTATATTGAGCCGGTTGTAAAGGGTTATATTTGAAAGGAGATATAAAGTATTAGTCTCAGAAAGCTCATGGCTTGTCCCGGCCGGCGCGGGCGACGAGGGTATAAAATTCGTTGGGAAGGTAATGACCAGCATCATAAGGTGAACGCGGACCCGGGACGTCTGACGTCACGTGCGTCCTTTAAGGTCGCAACTCACTACACAAGCCTATGTAAAGCCTTACCTGGAGCGCAATTTTCGAAACAATTTATAAATAACAGCATACGTAGAGTATCCTGTTGGCTGTAACAATACATTACTATACGTAGCAACAGTCTTAGTCAGTTCTTTTAGATTTAAAATTGTAAAGCCAGTTAAATAGAATCAAGACCGGGTAGCAGAAAAGAACAGATGCACCTGTTGTGGCCACTTTGAATTATAATGTTTGTGTAGACTGTAGACAATTGTATTTTAAATCATAATATTGATTCCAAACTTAGTTTGTAAAATTATACTCATGCAATAATTTTGACATGAAACAAAAACTGGGGCAGTGGCCGCAACCGGTGCATCTACCCAACGTAGGAACGACTGTTGCAGACATGGTGTGAAAAAAAATCATTCCATAGTTTCTAGCTTTCGTGCTAACAGCGCCAATGCACAAAAACTCGTCACATTACGCCCCGTAACACCGGTCAGTAGTGATTCAATACGACACGTTCCGTCCGAGCGCGGTAAGAAAGTAAATTCGTATAGGCCGGGCAGCTAGCCTTGGTGTCAGAGTTTTTAGGCCGCCTGAAGGCCTCTGGCATGGCTAAACAGTTAAAACAACCGGGAGCTACAATTTAACGTGTTATCCGAGGCACGGTAGCGCTCAGTTGGAAAATGCAACCCGCGGTCACCCATCCAAATACTGACTGTGCGGAACGTTGCTTGGCGCGGTTCGACCCTCGGGTTTGTTTGCAGTGAAATTGCGAAACAGCTCTCAAAGGTAAAATGGCAAAGCGACCCGATAACGGCTTTGAAGCTCTGAATTTTTTCCTAAAATATTTTTCTGCGGAAGTTTGTACACGAAAATGTCAATTGTGCTGAATGTGGCAGTTCGTAGAGTTGATGCGGAAATTCGAACACAAACTCATAATTTTGTACTCCAAAGTTTAAATGACTTCATTCAAGATTTGATTAAGTATTTATTTTTGTACTTTAACAATGATCATCTAATGTAAGTTTCCTCTATGAGTACAACTACGTTTATTTGGATCTAGATTATCAATTAGTCTGTCCCTTTTGTGGGTAGATGTCCTAATTGCCCCAAACTACAGATTAAGTTTTCAGATTTATTTGTTCGCCGGTCCGTTTGAAATCTTAGGTATTCGTTAGACAGCACTTAAAATTTTAATTAATTATTGAAGCTACCTGTAACTATATTTCTATCATTTTTTATTGATCTTCCATATTCAGTTGTGCCAGCGGCCCAGAGCCACGCTCCGCTACTTTAAGGAGCTGGGCTGGCTCGGGTAGACGATGGAGGGGGAAATGCACAAAACACCCCATGCGGGACGTCAGTGCAGGACTTATCGCCTCACTTCGAATTAGAATTAGAATATTAAGTTGTGCTAATACTGTTACTGCATATATTGTATCGTCTTTATCACCTCGAACGTTCACTATCGCCAACGCTACAAACATAATATTGGAAAAAAAAGCAACCAAAGTTTACTTACCGGCTTTACAGGGATCCAATCCTTCATCATTAGAGACTTTTGGCTCAACGTGCATCGTCATGATTTCTTCTATTGTGAACTGATGCGATTCCCCCTCCTTCGCTTCCGCCGAGGTTACTTCAACGCACGCACACACTATTATCGTCAGTATAGCGCCGACTGCCATCGGCGACGCATGTCTACACCGATACGTCATGATGTGTTATTTTATAAAACACTTCACAAAACACAATGACATAGCCTCTTTGGTTTATTTACCGTTTAGTTCCTGGAAAAAAAAGAGAAACATGATTTTAGTTTAAGTAAATACAAAAGTAAAATTATACTAGTGACTACATACACATTGCTTTAATTTTAGTAATAGTACATGTCAAAGTAATTGTATGCTATATACAAAATATTTTATTTTGATTCCACTCAAAACATCTGATGCCAATGTGTAGGTAGGTAATCATAATTCTAATATGTCACTGTCAATAGAGCTAATATTTAACCTATATGTTACAAATGTTATAAATTATCTTGGATTTAAACATTGAAATACATTACTTATTAAATAATGTACCTACCCACCTATTCCTTGAAGGTTAAAACGTTTGTCGTCATTGTCAATACATGTCATTTCTACACCTTCTCTTCGAGGATACGAGAATAAGAGATCTTCTCTTCTCTTCGATACGAGTAAGTGTATGTCCAACAGTAAATGTGTTATTTAAAAAAGTTGATATTTATTTATTAAAATATACAGTTGCTATACAACATAACATGTAAAGTATAATACATCAAGTATAATACATTAGTACATACCTGTGTTAGGGTGTTGGAAATCGTATATATTATTAAGCTTAATTATAATTATACAAAATAAAATCATCAATTATTTATCTTAATTCTAAGTTTCGCGAGCTTGAAAAGTTTTCTTCTAGGTGATCGTGTACTGTGTAGTATAATTTTTGAATCAGCAGCCTTTTGTGTTTATTGTGAGTTTATCACGCGATAGTGTACCTACTTCAGATTGAATACATAAGATCGAACTTTGTCGTATTTAAAATAATACTTTGCTCCTTTTCACGTTTACTGCGTGGGAAAATTATGAACCAGTAAGTTACTTTTACATAACGTAAAAAATAATGAAATCCAAAGTCGCGCTGTATAGATCATTACCAAAAAAAAAAACTAAAAAGCTGTACAGATCATTACCAACTTTTCGCAAAACAACACGTGTATAATCGTCCGCGAGGGAACTTGCCGCTTCCCAAATAATTTGGTTCACCTTTTTTCGAAACTTGGAAAATGTGTTATTCATTCTGCCTACACCTACACTTGTGGAGAAACTTTTTAATTTTATGCTTTAGCATAGATATGCTTGTTGAAAAGGTATTCTGGAAAGTGTGGGAGTGCTTTATTTTTAATACTGTAGTACATGGAGTTTCTTTATTACGTAACAACGATATCATCGTAGGGACATATCATGAAGAGACCTTAGACTTTAGAGAACTTAGAAATGACAGCTATAAACTAGCTGTTCCTTACGGACAGTTTGCTTCTTTTTTCGCGATTTTAGGGTCGGTATGGTAAAAGTTGGAAATAATGATTAGTAGGTGCATTGATATTTACTTATCATCAAGTAATATGTAGGTACCGATTTTAGTCATCATCAGTCTACTGCTGAACATAGACCTCCCCTATTAATTTGCAATAAACACTAAACGCTTGCCCAGCGCGGCGATTGTAGGCAATCTCATCATCGAAGTTAGCATCAATAAATGTTTTTGATTTCTTTTATATTTTCGTCGTACTTTGTCCATGACCTTGGCATCCTAATTTACAGTAAGGTTAGTTTGTTGACAAGACTATGCGTCACGATCATTATCCGCAGCATCTCGCGCGTCACGCTCGCGTCACGCCCGTATCACGCTCGCGTCACGCTCGTGTCACGCCCGTGTCACGCTCGCGTTACGCTCGTGTCACGCTCGCGTCACGCTCGCGTCACGCTGTTGTCCCGTGTCCCGCGAGTGACGGGGACTTTCGCGTTACTTCACGGAGCAATCAGCCCGGAAATTGAGATATTTACTCTGTCACGCTCCGGAAATTAAACCGGGGCTCTTATTTTTCTAACTCAATAGTTTCTAATAAATACTTATTTACCTGACATTTACACTTTTAATGTTACTTTTTGTATTCTATACTAGCTGCCTGTCCCGGCTTCACCCGGGTACGATTGGCTAAAAAAGACAAATAGTAAGTAATCACTTTTTTTAAATATAATATAGCCTATGTCCAGCGGGGATGGTGTGGCTTTCCAACACTGAAAGAATTTTTCGAATCGGTTCAGTATTTTGGAGCCTATTCGATGCAAACAAACAATCAAATCTTTTTCTTTATAATATTGGATTCTATATTCAATACCTTCGTATATCTAACAATAAAAATCTGTAGGTATCTGTTATCGAATTATAGCCCAAAAGGCATGACTTCTTTTTATGAAATTTTTGGTGTTTATTTGGTAAGTAGGTCTGCAAGTAGAGTGTATCTAGTTCGTAAGGTATTTTTATACCCCTTGGCAAGGGACAGAAGTGAATGGCATTAACAACTCGAGGCCTATACCCAGCAGTGAGTAAAGTAATGCTGATGATGATGATTTTAATAAAGCTCGGAGCTATTTTATAAGATCGTCAAAAACCACAAGAAAAATTAACGGATAAAGTCATCAAAACTAGCATTATTTTAAATTTTTTAATGTGTATTTAAGATTTTTAGTTTTGAATTGATAGCTTCATTTTTGCATTAGGTGAAACCTGTAAAGATTTGTATATTGTGGAAATAAATGAATTGTAATTCAATTGTATCCTTTAACAATGACAATAGTTAAATTTATTTTTGATGATTTGTTACGGGTTTACAGGTGCTATAATTTCTAGAAATGAAAGATTTATTATTATTATCATAAAAATTATCCACACACGCTAAGGTGAGAAAATAGTCCAAAATAACGAAGCATCAAAGAAATTCCGAGAGTCGAATATTCGGTTCTATCCTTCCGCAGCTGATTTAGCCCATTCAGCGTCCAGGACGCCGAAAAGCTCACTGATTCTCTGGCTTTGACACCTCGTGCAATGCCTTACTAGACTTACAATACCTACAATCGCTCATCTACTACCTCTTGTATTCTGATGGCATTTTGATCTTTGTGAAATAAAACTTTGCTCTCTAGAAAATATCGAGGTGGCCTAGTGATTGTAAAGCTCACCCTCAAATCTCGGGCCAATACTAATAATTAGTATTGGCCCGAGATTTGTTAATCGTAACATTGTAATTCATCTCATTGAAAACTTTGTGGAGGAACCTGCATAGTTCTGTAGAATAAATTCGATGGCATATTAATCGTAACATTGTAATTCATCTTATTGAAAACTTTGTGGAGAAACCTGGATAGTTCTCTAGAATAATCTGCTGGCGTAGGTATGGGAATTCACCAATCCGGAAATTAGTGGTTTGGGTCATATTTTCATCACTATCATTAAAAAAAAATACGTCAGCGCAGTTTTGGGTACAGCCGCCTTTTATAAAGTAATCCACAATACTCTCAATCCATAGCAAAAATTTTTATTTTCCAGCAAAACTTTGTGTTTCATTCCTAATGAGTGCGCTCAGAAGTGGATCAAGTTTGTAACAAGCGATCGGAGAAACAATAACCTTTCCTGCAATGATTGGTGGCCGCAGTCAATAGTCCGGTTTTCCAGACCCCGCAACCGTCCCTCGCTCCCCGGATAGTTGCCAAACTTGCCGACTGCCACGAATAATGAAATTGTTTGGAATTTGACAAATCGGGCTGCAGATTTATGTTGGGGTTGGCATTGTAACGGAGCCTACTCTGCCGTAAACTTGATAGGTAGGAAAGTACTTGTCCATGAAACAGAAACGTAACATGATTTAAGATTTTTAAATAATTTATTCTGCTGTTATCAGAATAAATTATCTTAATCTAAAGCCACATAAAACAACATTCGGTTTTCCACTGACCTTAGACTTTTCTAACCAATTCTAAATTCCAATTCTTCCAAATCTAATTTTGTAGCCAATCGTGATTAAGAAAAATTCTTAGGCGAACTTCTTAATCTAAAGCGAAATCTCAAAGCAGTTAAAAATATGGCATTTAACCAAAAAATCTGTGGCACACAAAATCTAAAGTTGGGTGCCGACTTCACACCGGAATAGAATACAACAGTTAATTTGAGTCTAAAAAGACCTTGGAAATGAGACCTGGAACCAATTACCCGCCTAGAATAAACTCTTCAATAGTCCCATCATTTTTCAGATTAATCCAAAAACAAAATATTATTAGGTTTTCCTCCGTCAAACCTGAGTAAATGAACTCTAGCGATAAAGCCCCGAGGTCAGGGGCGAACTGATACCATCTCCACACGAAAATATTTTCAACGCGATCCTCACGCGTAGGTTACTACAATACTCGTGACTTACTAATATTATAAGTTCGAAAATGTTTTGGTTACTCTTTCACGCAGCAACGGAATGCACTACATATTGAAGTAAAGTCTCTATAACTGTGTGTCTTTCTGCTCGTCTCTGTATCCGCTTATATCTTCCAAACGATACAACAGACTCGGATTCGGTTTTCACCACCAACTTTTACAACGAGAAGATATGTAGTTACAACAATCGTACAGGTGAAGCTGGGACGGCCAGCTAGTAGATATATTATGTAGTTTAAATGTCAAGAGTATCACCGGCTAATACGAGTATTATGTAGGCGTAATCGCGGACTAAAGCTACTCGCTCATAAGTTACGTTTAAAATATTGAGGAAGACGTAATACGATTTTTTTAATTTAAGTCTCGATTGTGAGAAAAACAAAAATTTTATCACGTGTTCTAAAGATTGTGCTTGTAACATAACTTATTTTTAAATTGTCTTTGTTTACTTATTTAAGTAGATATAAGTTATTTATGTACTCGTACATTGTACAGTTACAGCGTAGTATTATTACATTTTCTTTGGTTACAGTATAAAGAAAATTTTTACATTTTAGGGTGACTTCAACAGTGCGAGACGTCTTGCCTTTTATAGACCTTTAGCCAAAAAGCTTTTGTTTTTGACCAGAGGACCGGACGGAGGTGGTTCTCAATTCGAAACGTATTTTTTAACGTACTTATAACCACGAATAACTTTTTACATAGTAGTCCGATTCCAATTATAATTTTTTTATTGGAAAGAGTATACTTTGCAGGTCCTATTTATTTTTTTTCGAAATCTCTGGAGCCATTTTTGATAAATTAATAATAATGTGAAAAATGCTACATCGACCCGTCGAACTATTCGCGATTTCTGTACACGGCTGAAGTCAGTCACGCCATTTTTTGTAAAAAATATTGATAACTAAAATAATAGTCTAGGTACAGCTAAATTAGGGTTTTATCTCGTTTGTTACATGTTACTAAATAAAAATAAAGATATTTTACATTACAAGAGTACATCAGTGACATTGACATGACTAAACGTAATACGCAAAGATGCACAAACAAATGAGTCAGAAATTCGCCTACTTATTGCCTACACCAGTACATGTTGGAGAGAGTCAGATCTAGTCCAGCTGCCAGCCAGAGTTCTTCCGACAAAAGAAGTTACGCAGACGCGTCGCCACAGTCGCATAGCCGACCTGTAATAGTTAGTTTCACTTATTGCCACGGAACTTATTTCACCATGGGCTTTAATATAAGCCTCACCAGTGCCGCAACGTTCGAACACAGAAACAATGGTCATGAAGCTTTACACTAGGACCTATGTCCTACAGCTGAAGAGCTTGATGCGGCTGCCATTGTGCTCCCAATACTAGGGTAGTTTAAGAAAAGTCTATTTATGTGTTTACAGAATTTGACGGCAACCGTTGTCTTTGGTCAAGAACAAACTAGGAAGAAGATGGGTGTGCAAAACGTCAAATTCCATAGATCCTAAAAATTATGGACCCCTCTTTGTATCTCTAAACTCTATTTAGAGTTACATTGATAAAATGGCCGATTGTCTTTAGCCCCACTTTCCATGGGTCTTTCGTCGACAGGACTACTTCCGATCCCACAGTCGCAGTCGGCCCGAACGGAGCAGAAAGCAGCGCAGCCAGCCGCTCTGCTGCCGGCGACGCATCTAATCAGACAATGATCTTTGACCTTTGCATTCGTTTTCTCCGCAATATCTCCTCTTCTCACACACGCAATACTAAATCTTGTTTAACAGTCCATAGAGGCGGCTTTCGTCTAAATATGAGTTGGAGATAGGACGTTTGGTCCCGAGGTTGGCAGCGGAGCAGTGGTCATCGCTATCAGCGCCGATAAGAGAGATATTCCAATAATAATGTGTTGCCTTTCTTTGTATAATGTTGCCATTGGAGCGTGTAATATCATATTTTTACTTCGGAATAATTACTTACAATGGCGAGTGCTATTTATCACAGTTTTATTTCAGGGTTTAGGTGTTTATGACCAAAGATATACCTACTTAGATCCTCCTCAAGCGAAAGAATTTTAGATAACGTATTATAGAGTCATCATAATAATAAATATTAGCTCTTTGTAAGCTCTCAAAGAAAAATAAAAATCTTTACCTTCATTAACTTTGTTTTATTTTTTAACGCTTAGATTTACACGTATAGGTACTTAAATTGCGTAAAATCCATCGTCATGATCATTAGTTATAAACATTCATCGTTGCATTTAAAAATTAAGATTTAAACTGTAAAGGTAATCCGTATTTAGAGTTAACTTAATTATTTTGGCCATTTTTAGGGTTCCGTACCTCAAAAGAAAAAAAAGGATCCCTCATAGGATTACATACTTTGTTATCCGTGTGCCAAGATCTTTGAGTTGAAATTTAGACCATATACGTATATCTATAGTCTCTTGCAGTTGTGAAAAAAAAAACTGCTCAGTAAATGTAAAAAAAAAAAACTTAAAGCCGTTTATGTCGTAAAGAACCGAATATTTCGACACTCACAAGGGAATCAAAACCTACAGGGCACTCCCCGTTGAACTAGAACTATGAAATTTAGCAAAGAACATTGTCTTAAAGTACCTACACATAGGAAAACTGTACTTTTTAAATAAAATCACAAAAATTGGGCTTAATTGCAAAATATAATTATGGGCCCATATTCCAAAGTAAGTTAATCATATCTTGTTGGGTATAATATGAAAGAGCTTCGTTAGCACCAGCTAAAACAGGATTTTAATTACTTTTACGATAAAAATAAACGAGAAAATTAAAAAAAAAACCTTTTTACCGATGATTTATAGTTGCGCTCTGAGGTTTTAACAACTTAGTTTCCAATTAATAGGATTGGTACGGATCCCTCGGTGTGCGAGCCTGACTCGCGCTTGTCCGGTTTTATCTTGTCTTTGCTATGTATAATTAAAGATAAATAACAATGCCTAATTATTTTATGTAACTCAATTCATCTCGCACGAATATGTGTAAAGCTATCGTTATAAATTAAGCAGCTGTTAGAGCTTTAAATGAGATTTCCTCGCGAAGACACGCGTGGAGCGGAGTACTGTCGCGCACAAAAGCGGCCGCGATCCAATCTCGCGAATCCACGATGACAGTTTAATTTGCGACCTGTCAAAATTAATTCTATACGCACTCGTGATGACGTAACTGTGACGTCATCGCTCCACGTCACCCGGCAATAAATTGTACCCACTCCCGCCGTGTTAGATTACCTCGTAATAGGGATACTAACACGTGTGTCACGGCTTCGCATTATTTCATTTCTTTTTTTTTTTTTGATGAACAAATCAAATATGTAAAAATCTCACGTCAGTAATTTCCAATTGTTAGAGTATGTGCGAAAAGAGAACCGTCGTGGTGTTACGTTACGGTGAACTAACAATAAGATTTTAATCAGCAGCCAAGGTACCGACTATACTTGGTAGACGCGAGTAGGTACTGATGAAAACTGAATTGGTGTCTACCAAGTACCAAACACTTTTAGTTGTCACTAGCAATGACAAAGCAGTGTTGTCAACGTAACAAAAAAAATCCGTAAAATGGCACACGGGCGACCTTACCTGCGATGCTTCTCTTTTTGCACAAACTCTACAAGTTAAAGATAAATCTGAGAAAACCAAAACATAATTATCAGGTCCGATATGTTTTGGTTTGGCGGAAGTAGCATAATCGCCTTTTGTGGTTACGTCGATGTTCAGCAGTGGACTATTAAAAAACTGGCACTGTAAACTAGCACGAAAACAACGTTTGTTTCTATAATAGCATTCATAAATGTTTGACCACGTGATTTGTACTACAAAGTAGTTTCAGTAGGTACCTTCTCACCACTTTTTCAATTAACCTAGGTCAAGATCTCAAGACAAATCAATTGAAAGGTTTATCGGAGTCCAACTAAAGTGTTGCTAAGCATTTTTTTGATTTTTAAATTTTTTATTTACCTTGATATGTGTGTTTTTGGGTGAATCCACAATAGATGAATTACATTGCGTGATAAAATAAAATAAAATGCCTATATACTAAGACGAATAGATGGGAGCGTGGTACTCCTTCCATTTACAATAGAATGCAAATATACATTATTGTGGTGTACCACTGCTGGAAATAATAATACATTAAACGTAAGTAATGAGAATTATATTATTGTTTATTATTTTTGTGAGCAAATATTTTTCGCTTTATGTTCCTACACAGTCATGACATACATACTCGATATAGGGCCTTGATCTCTTAGCAAACAATTTATCGATTCGCGCCTTAGTTGTGATTGTACTGAATTGCTGATTGTGATGTCAAATAAAATCGGCCAAGTGCGAGTTGGCCTCGCGCACGAAGGGTTCCGTACCGTATGGAAGCCCCAATCCTCTTGCCGTTATTAATAGCGAGCAAAAAATCACGTTTGTTAAATGGGAGCCCCCTCAAATATTTATTTTATTCTATATGAGAATTTGTTGTTGTAGCGGCAACAGAAATACATTATCTGTGAAAATTTCAGCTGCCTGGCTATCACGGTTCATGAGATACAGCCCGGTGACAGACAGACAGACAGACGGGAAGTCTTAGTAATAGGGTCCCGTTTTTACCCTTTGGGTACGGAACCCTAAAAAAAGACAAACAAACATACGCAATGAAATATGAAGGGGGACTTTTCTCGCGTTCTGTTCGATATTGTATAGGTTGGTACTTAATATATAAATAAACTAATTTGGTCTTCCTTTCGATTTCACACTTTTTAGTGTTGAAGACGTCAAGATTTAATTATTTCTCATGTTATATTTTTGATGAGATCTATGTATATCTTACCAATTAAAATGTTTTCCTTATAAATAGTTTGAAATATTCTTCCCACGTCATAGTACAAACATGCATGACATAATATAACATTCTGGCTATCGCTTCGCTTGGGCTAAACATCTTAAATGAGGCTAAGGACGAGTAGCTGCGCATTTCGGTTCAAACTGAATAAAAGAATAGGTTCATTCAAAGAGTGAATGAAAGGATTGTAAGTGGAGCATGTCACGGTTCGACTCCGTCGGATTTTGGGCTGGGTGGCACAGGCGGGGTCCACCGAACAAAAACCAATAAAATAACGCGTGTGACCAGTTATATAAGAGCTATATAGTAGCTACAAAAATGTATGGATTCGATGGGTCACTGTCACAGCTGTGACCGAATCCAAACCTGTAAAAAGTGTAACTTTTCTGAGCACAATATCAACCTACACCTATGGAGCTGAAAGATAACAACATTATCGTTATTTAACCGTATGCGGCATGCCGTAAAAATCAATGCATCTCTTACAAAATAAATCGATCGACCCGATTTTAACATCTCTGATTACTTTGTACGTCTTTGGGACCCTTTGGTCACTGGGTCACGATCGAGACACGATCAGGGGTGACGATAGTGTACGCTTCAAATAAAAAGAATTTTAAATCAATTTCGATTTCTATTTTGGTACTTTATAATATAACTCCACATATAACTGAAATTGTGGGACGAACTTGAATACGACTGGCATAGGACCATAGTTTATAAAGAAGACTGAAGAGGAAAAAAAAATGTTGTGATTCATTTGGGTATTTTCATTTGGGTACTACGTACTTGAGTTTTGGGGATTTCAAGATTAATGTAAGATTTTAGGAACTCAATTTTTTATTCATTTTTGCTGAAGTTATGGATATTTTATTTTAAGCAACTTTAACATGTTGAAGCAACCTAAAAATAATTGGTGGAATTTACCCCAAAATTTTCGGTTTTTAAAGAGTCGGCTAGTATTTATTACAGAATACGACATTATAATACTATGACAAGAACTATAGAACGTAGGTAATTCAGATGTAAATAGCTGAAAACCGTGTTAGATATACATATATACTGAAATTCCGGAGCTTCTGCTTGTTCCTAATTAAATTACGGACGAGTCAACAATCGTCGGCGCGACTAGATTGTCATGTTAAAGGGTTCTATTATATTTCACAAAGGAGGGAAAGTTCTCTCTTCTATACTCTAAGTTAATGAGCGATCAAGCTGCATGTCTGATTTAATTATCGAACACACATATTTTACACTAAGTATAGGTTGGATTATGTATTAGCTTTTGTAAAAAAACTTGGGTTGAATTGAACCATTTTCAAAACACATCAAAACTTTAATACACGCTTGCATACACGTTACACGACCAACCACGTCACACACTTTTTAATTTGGCGGTTGTATTGAATCAAATTGGAACGTGTAAGGCTTTAGTACTTAATTATTGTGCTACGAGCCTCAAACTACACCCTCCTTAGTATGTTATCTGTCACTTTCTTCCCTCGAGGCATAATGTATAAACTATTATAGCAGAAAAGGCAATAAAATAAGTTACGTTTTCCTAAAACATCCGCGGTACCTTATTATTTACTTTCGTTTACAATAATTTACTCATCTTCAATTTTACGCAAAGTAAACTCACACGCCTAGTTTTGGTAGAGTAAAATTTTGCCGAATGTACTCTCCCTATTGCTCTAGTAAGCAAATATTTGGGTTCTATTTAATTATTTATTTATAAATTAAAATAGAATTGAAAAAAAAACATACCTACGCCGAGGACTTAAAAACTGACAACTTTACCACTTAGAGTGTAGTAATCTCTTCCACGCAACCCCAAAGTACTCAACACACTATCATTTTATTGCAACAAATGCAATATTTACATGTGGCTCATAAGTAATTTGTTTTGTATTTGTTTTAATAAATAATTTTCTAAATGTAATAATAAATAAGTAACGTAAGTTTCTAATTACTAAATTCGTTTTTTAAAATACTTTTTTTGTTGTTTTACATTTTTTTTAAAAATTTAGATTTAAGAAAATAAATGTATTTGGAAACTAAAATAAAGTAAAAGTAGCTCAACTTATACGAACAAAACAACATTACCTGCGCAATGTCACGAGCCTGCTGCAACTTTACTCGATTTGGGTGAGTACCACAGAATAAAGAAAGCACTAGATGCGTCACTCGGGCGAGAGTTACGTCCACAGGTCAGGGCGCGGGCGCGGGCGGGTCATGCACAGGACGGTCACGCGCGAAGTCCCGCGGGGAACTGACCGCCGGGATGTGTCGCTGTCACTCCATACGATACCGTCAGCAGGCAAACCTACTGGGATTCTGGACCATCGTGTTTTTCCATTTTTCATTAATACAAAATTAACCTCTCTAGGCTGTTGTCGGTAGAGCAACTAACACGTCTCGCGCTTCTTCGCCAGTGTTTGAGCCACAGTGAAACCTCAAGTTTTCATTATTACTTACAAAGTGTAAAGAAAACTGTAAAGTGTCTCTTTTTTTTAGCGGACTGCAGAACATATGCCTACCGAGAAAAGGTGGCTGGGTTATTTCCACCACGAGAGCCAAGAGCGTGCTGGTGGATCGTATTTCTTCTAAAGACGCATGCAGGTTAATATAAACCAAAAACCTGAAAAAGGATATTCTTCATTCAAAGCATATTACATCTACAGAACACTTCCTATTTTAGGTATGTATGGTGTATCCGTTTAAAAACTACAAGGCCACTGAGACAGAATAATTATTTTACGCAAAATATGGCAAAACCGCTTTCCATCGCATGAAAATTCGAATAATTCGCTCGAACTGTTGAATTGGATTATTGAACTATTGTTGATTTTTCAAAAACGGTTCAGCCGATTTTTGTAAAATTTAAATGGGAGCACCCCGGGAGTATACCCTTTCGAATTAAAAAAGAATTTTGGCGAAATTAATGATAAACATACACAAAAAAAATATCTACAAACGTACATAGAACCTCCTCTTTTTTGGTAGTCGGTTAAAAAGAACTATCTAGAACTATAACTATGAGATACCTCATACTTTAGATTTTGAAGAAAAACTAGTAAAATCAAATCTCCTTAAGATTTGATTGGCTATTTTCACCAAAAAATGTATGGAATTCAAGTGGCCCCAAATTAACACACCCTTTTCCAAACTCCTTTTCATTATACCTCTTACTATAATAAATATATTTGAGAGGTAAATGATTAAAGTATACTTAACCTGGAATAGGAATACTCGCTCGAAAGAGGATAAGTATGAAATGAGGGCACTAGCTTAATTGCTACTTTGCCCACTCTAGGGATTAACTTACATTGTATTAATTTCCTTGGCTTAATAACACAAAGTTATCTACCTATTTGTAAGCACACGTAGTAGTTTAGTAGTTTAGCGCATTTATCTTAGATGTCGCAAGAAGTAGTTCAAATCTCTTTCCGTCTTACCACAAAAGTTTTACGCAAGCTTTAGACAATAATTAACAGTACAAATTGCACGGTTAAACAGTGTTTAAAGCGTGTTTAAATCTTTTGTGGTAAGTTGGTTTATGTATAATTTTTAAACATTGCGTCTAGGTAGCTTAAGCTAAGTAGCTTAAATGACTCAGTTAAGTTCTATAAGACAGATCTGTAGTAAAACCACATAAAATTATTTTTTTAAGACTTGTCCATTTTTTCCGTGAGGTTGTCCTCTAGTCAATATAGTTAAAAAGTCGAACAATTTTTTACGTATCTAATCATATTTGTTTGCCATCGGTACTTCATAAAACGTGCTGTCAAAACTGTTCACAACAAGCGATCCATCATTGAGTTAAAGTTTATCTGAGTTCGAGTAAACAAGCACTTAATTAATGCACGAGGAAGACATCGGCTCCAGCTACTCACTTAATGTGACGCTCTTTGCTTAGCGACAGAGAGCTACACATTATGAAGTCGGTTTATTTGTTTTATTTTCGTTATCTCTTGTTACTCCCGAGGAGCTACGAGTACGTAACCAGCCAATAAGACATGATCTTCACGAAATCACTCACTCTTGAAGAGTTATGGGCAAATAAGAAAATAATCACCTTTCGTCGGTAGGCCTACGTTCTGCAGTAGACTATTAAAAAGGCTGGTATAGTACAGTACAAGAAAATAAAAGCTGTAACTCACCTACTTGTATATAGATAAAACTTGAGTAAGTAATGTAGTTACTCTGTATTGTTTACTTCTTACTTATTTTGACTAACTTTAAATAAATTACTGCAAGAGGAAGACATCGGCTTGCTTTGCAACAGAGAGCGACACATTATGTTGTCGGTTTATGTGCTTGTCTGCGATATATCTGGTTTGTATCTAAGAGCCTACTACGATGCCAGGAACCTTCAGACAGCTTAAAATCTCTGTCACCAGGGCTACCCACTCGAACTCTACGAACTCACTCACTCACCCCCGAAGAGTTGTGGACAAGTAAGAAAATATGTACGAGTATCTACTAGCAAATAAAACTCGACTTAAAATATGTAGTTGTAATGTTTACTTCTCACTTCTCTTTACTATGATAACATACATTACTGCAAAATGATCTACCTACCTACTTAGAAATGTGACGCTGTTTGTTTGGCGACAGAGGGCAACTATGTGTAGGAGGCACAGACTTCTAAATGGTTTGTGTGTAATATCTACTGTTATCAAAGAGTTGTCGTCGTGAGACCTTAAACGTCATAACAACCTCCTTGTAAATAGATAAAACTTGGATAAAATAAGAAAAAAAAAACTTTGCAAAGTTTACTTCTCACTTTTTCACTATTAAGATTAGTGTAAGAGGTTGTAAATAAAGAGTTATGTCTGTCTGTCTCTTTAGTAATATAAAATACAAGGTGTTGTTTTTAGAGCGCAAATATTTATAGAAATGAGCTTATAGACTGACCGTTGTAAACCACTTTTATTATGGGAACAACCTCGAAATTTCGAAAAAAATGTCAACTGTTCAAGAGTCGATGGGGCCACTGATTTGGTTTTTTTTATGCAGAATAGGGCTACATTTGGCCACCAACTTGTCTAATGGAAAGCGAAGTTGTAGCCGAAGATGGAGTATGTAGACCTAAAAGATACCTATTCACTCTTGACTTAAAGATAATTATCTAAATTATAATTGTCAGTAAACAATGACGGAGACATTCCAATACCTGGCGGTCCGCATTATGCAGGAAGAAGCGAATCGCTTAGTACGAGCAGGTGGTACGTCGACTATGTAGAGATTATCGGTATATTCTCTTTAAGTTCTTGAAATTTGTAAATATGCAGGATATGCAGAAAAAAAATAGCATAAACACAATTTAAGAAAGCCTATTAAAATGTACAAAAATAGAACAAGTTTAAGATAATCTATAGTACCATAAGTGCGTGTAAAAATAGTCGTAGAGCTGACCCGTTGCATCCATCCGCTGACCTTGGCCGCTCACCTCTTCCTCTCCACAATAGACCGGCCCGCGCCAGCGCTAGGCTACACACAAATCCTGTAGTCCTCGTCACTAGGCTTACTACCAAGGCCATTGTTAGGTACGATTACCTACTTGTGACAATTGTTACATTGTTGGAAAGAGAATTAGGTCACTAGTTTCTTTGATATTCGCAATGATGACTGGCACATTCCTATGAATAAACTACAATTCGTTCACTGTTGCTTATAGGTCTCTCTGTCGTACAGTAGCATCTGAAGCGGTCACATGCCAATCGTGTTCACATTCGACCTACAATTTTGGCAAACCCATCCCGTCGCGTTTAAACTACACTAAAAGTCATTACCAACAATATGAACAGTCTTCCTACTTTCATGTTTCCTAAGAGATGGAATCTAAAGGTTTTCAAGATCAGATTGAATAGGTGGTATCTTCTAGGTCGGGGTGCTTCATCTTCGACCACAACGTCGCTTACCATCAGGCGAGTTGGTGGTCAAGCGCGGACTTATTCACGATAAAAAAAAGTGAATTAAACTGTTGAAAAAACGAAAGATGTATTTCGTTTACAAACCATAATTGTTTTTCATGTTGATATTCCCATTTATTTACTTTTTATACCACACAGTCCATAAATACCTTTTATAAATAACTAAAACGACATTTTCTCAACTCTCTTAAATATTTATTCATCAAACAAACTTCAAAATGTAGTAAATAAACTTGAAATAAACCGAATTAAAGTTAATCACATTGACATTTACAAAGTTAGCGTACCTAATAATTGGGTGGCCCATTTCTAGAAGTCCCTTAGACCGTTTTCTGACTTGTCGGTGTGGGAGCGGTGCGGGATCTGTAAGGTCTGTACCGAAACGATACCGCGTTGCCTTCACCTACTCACCTATCGGTATATTCTCGGTATAAAATTCTGCAGTACCGAAGATGTCGTCTTCTAGTGATGACGATATTTTGGCGTGTTATTATGTTTATCGTCTACGTAAAAAAAGAAAACGTTATTGGCGTCATCCTAACTATAACTTGGATATAAAAACGACTACATACCTGATAAATGTGTTTTATTAGATATCTCACTCCAAATCCTCTCTGTAACGTCCTTTCTCGAATATTCCGCCAATTTATAATTATACAATGCAGGATACTTTTCAATTTCTAGTACTAAAACGACGTGAATATCTCGCTCCGCCATCTTGTTTGCACGACCTCGCGCGGTAAATGTCGAGCGGCGCCTGGACACGCATCCCGAGACGCGGTAAAACGAAACGATCCTTCCCCGCTCCCGCACACACCGCGCCAATCAGAAGACGCGCATTAAAACATAGGCGCTCGGCAAGCTTTCGGTACCGTGTATACCGAGCGAAACGAATCCGCACCGCTCCCGCACCGACAAGTCAGAAAACGGCCTTAGTCTACTTAGGGATTTTCTGCACTACCAGCACTAAAAGAATCAAAATCCTATTGTCTATGTTTCAATCTATAACAAGCTCTTAAGACGTAGTTTTAAAAAATATTTTGTACCCTAAGTCCATTTTAACCGACTTCCAAAAAGGAGGTAGGTGGTTCTATGTTCGTGTGTATGTATTTTTTTTTGTGTATTTTCATCGATAATTTCGCCTATTGTGAACCGGATCGAAAAATTATTTTTTAATTTCGAAGGGTAGTTTACACCCGAGATGGTGTATTTATAAATTTTACAGAAATTGGCTGAGCCGTTTTTGAAAAAAACAACAATAATGGAAGCAATTCGAGCGAAAAATCTGAATTTTGTTTACGATGAACATCGATAATTTCGCTAATTATGAACCGAATCGAAAAATTCTTTTTTAGTTCGAAAGGGTATACTTACTCCCAAGATGGTCCCATTTAAATTTTACAGAAATCGGCTGAGCTGTTTTTGAAAAATCAATAATAATTTAAACAATTCTAGCGAAATATTCGAATTTTGTACACGAAACAAGAAGTTTGTTGAAGGCGGTATTGACATTTTTTGCGAAAAATAATTATGTACTTCATTTGAAGTTTGAACGTCTCACACTACCTCTATAATAGTTAGTATCATTATCAGCAAGTATATAAATAAAGTGTTTATTCGGCGCGATAAGGCGCGGCAATATAAATAATATAAATAATTTGATATAAGTGGGGAATAACGAGCGACCCTCGTCACGGGATTCGGAGGTGAAGGCTCGGGACTCACAGCGTTTGTATCTTTTTTATTACGAGTGTGTGTTGTCATGCAGATTTGAATAGCAACTAACCTACTTTGGACTTTATGCCTCGTGTCGGCTTTTTGTGGGATGCTAAAAGGTTTACGTGAGATTAATTTAGCTCTATGGTTTAGGGTCATTTTACCTTTTATACGGAGTTTGTATACATTTGCTATATAATTATTAGCAAAATTTTGCGACTAAGTATGTCCGGATAAGAATGGCTAAAACAGGGATGATTGGCAAAAGAGGTGACGATATAAGTTTATGCTGAAACGTGGACTGATACAGGCTGTCAATTATGATGATGAAGTTATATCACAAACGGTCCGTTAAAGTTCAATAGTCAACTTGTGTGTACTTACTTTAAAAAGTTGTATTCACCCCATAGCGCACAGATCAGAAAACTTAGGCTGTTTTTTCTGCATAATATTTAGTTATTTTGTAGGTAGGTACCGACTATTACTATCTTGCTTATCATCTGCGACAACTACGAGTACTAATTCCACTAAAGTTTTAGACGTACAGGAATTTGATAACGACAAGTTTTTTCCGAAGAACCTAGCTGTTTAATAAATTACCTTATCCAGAACATTATATCATTAAACAGAGCTAGCGCTATAAAAATCGGCCAAATGCAAGTCGTTCTCGCGCACGAAGGGTTCCGTACCGTATGGGAGACATTTCAAGTGTCTACCTGAAAAAACTCCAAAAAATCACGTTTGTTTTATGGAAGCCCACTATTGTTCTGTTTCTAGTATTTGTTGTTATAGCAGCAATAGAAATACATCAAAAAGTGTGTAGAGTACCTAAGAAGGTATGTATATTTACTAGTAAGTATATTTCCCTCGTCCTAATTTCCCCGCGTCCCGAGGGTCGAGTCTTGGGTGCGAGCTACCTGCACGCCGCACGCTGCGATCTTAAAGACCATAACGACCAAAAGCCTACTTTGGCTTAGCAACGCATTTTATTTTGCTATGGACATATAAGCTAGTGGACAGGAAAATATTTTCAGTTGATAAAGTTAAATATCTTTGCAGCTTTTCAGTTCTAGGTATAAAGACTTGATACGGCCATATTTCATTTGATATTAAATAACTGCGCGCACAAAAAAAAGTAAGATAATCAAACGCCAAAACTTCTCAAGGTTCATATACACCCCTATTGGGGTTAGGAGCTTTACGACTACATCTCTATTTGACTAGGCAGCAGATATGACTAGATCGCTTTAAGACTAAGCGCAATAACTGGCTGCCTACCTCATTTGTGCATCATTTCTCCGTAATATGTGCCCTGCTCACTGCAATTTCAACTTGCCAATCTGCTGGGCTATGCAACCTTGGTTCTTCTACGAATCCCCTCATTTCTGATTTGACTTCGCAGAGAAGTTCCGAGCATAGCCCTCTAGCCCTCCATAATTCATTGGCAATGGTCAAGTGTAATGACTAATATCACGCGGACGAAACCGTGAGTAAAAGCTAACATATGACTTCATTCGGCGTGGACATGTCTTGTAGTTTATAAGTCAGTGAGCACGAGCCCTCCGGCTCACCAGTTGCTCGCGCGACACGTGACGGTGCACAAACTGAGCATAAAAGACGCATTAGTTCACATTAGCCCACCCACGGTCGGCACACCACCAACATTAGAAAAAAGAGGATGATAGTGACGAAAATATTAATAACCCTCATATAAATGAATGGTCATGAGACTCTTGCGTAGATTTCTTAAAGAACTGAAAAAACTTAAATATCATCATTTCAAACACAAAATGTGGGCTTTCTGCTTATACTCCGAGTATAGATTTCAAATAACACCGCTAGTAAGGGGCTTGCAACTAAAATGATCTTGCGTGCCTCAATGCCCATCTTTTAGGTGAACGTGCTACGGATGTTCTACGGCGCGTGGCACGCATCGCCAACAGCGTAGAACGTCGGAAACGAGCATAGAACCTCAAGTCTCAGGCAGTCCATTCCAGAACGTTACGATTCCGAATTCAACAAAAGAGAACTATTTAAGCTGTCAATGTATTTCAGCTTCAATCATAATATGGGGGTTAAATTTTAGAAAATTAAACGTTTTTCTTCTTTTTGGCTATCGGATGCGCAGTTCTGGGAATAATAGTAACTAGCCGCATCTGAGAAGGAAAATGAATTACTATATGTATTCAGTTTTACAGTTTTTCGGGAACCGGCACGCTCTTCTGATCTTTGTTTCATTGTTACTTTGCATACGAAATGCGAGGAGCTAAAATGGACTTATTATTGGCCATTCTGGCTCACTATGGGCCTTATTAGTAGGCTCCAAGTAGCCCAACGAGCTATGGAGAGGGCTATGCTCGGAGTCTCTCTGCGAGATTGAATCAGGGATGAGGAGATCCGTAGACGAACCAAAGTTACCGACATAGCCCAGCAGATTGGCAAGTTCATATAGCGATGGGCAGGGCACATAGCACGGAGGACTGATGACCGATGGGGTTGTAAAGTTCTTGAGTGGAGACCACGTACTGGCAAGCGCAGCATAGGACGTCCACCTACAAGGTGGACGGATGACCTCATTAAGACCGCAGGATCGCGCTGGATGCAAGCCGCTACCAACCTGTCTTATTGGAGATCGTTAGGGGAGGCCTATGTCCAGCAGTGGACGTCCTATGGCTGCAAAGAAGAAGAAGAAGAAAGTGGACTTAAAAAATTCGTAATGAAGTTTAAACTAATGGTGGTAATATTAATAAATCGTCTGATTCTCGCTACAAAAGTAAAAATAATTACTTGTAAGTTGGTGGAAGGTGAGCTGATGTTATCCATTGAACATTTTATTTTGTACTAGGCACATAATTTTACTACCAAAAAGTTTGCAGTCTGACCGTCGAACATCAAAACGATGACGCCAATAAAATGATCATCACCCAGCTAAATCGAGTTGGCATTGTAGGATGAGCCTTGATTTGATATTTACATACTTTATTTTTTTTCATTATTAACTACAACGAAATACTACACTACTTACATAGGTTAAAACTACATAAACAACTACTACATAAAAAGCAATAGGATTATCTACAGACCCTTGAAAGTTAGACCTTCCTAGATAATCCAAATGCTCAAGCCCGCTGCCATTATTACTTATTTCTTATAATTTACTTAGGTGCAATAATGCACCTAAGTAAATATCTTGCATGCAAGAAGATGCAAGATTATAACTTGTGATTTTCAATTAAAATGATAGTTGGTCACCACCCAGAGTCTCTGTATCTGGTTTTTTGTTTTTGTTCCTTATCAATAAAACAAATGAGCTATAACCAGTTGAATAAAATCTATTGAAGTTAGTAGGTAGTATTAATTCGAGATACAAAAACGTTTCAGAATATGATAAGTATTTGAACAGCTTAAGTCACATTTTATTTTCCAGTAGACTTCAAAGGCAAACAAAAGCGTTAAACTCCGACCTTCTATAACAGCTTCCATCTTAAAAAGTGAACGGTTTATGAAGTGTAGCGGCAGAAACATGGACGCAACTTCCGCCTTTCCTTCCTCATTTGTTGTTCACATTTTATTATCTGAAATTCATCAACTACGAGAACACTTTTCACTTAGCCGAGGAAGGAAAACGTCAAGTTTATCACAGGAACGACATTACTGCGCGAAACACGATCCTTTCTCCATTCACATCTATTGATCCAAAAATCTCTTCGTAAAAACGTTGATTGTGCAAAAAGGAATTCTTGTAAGACGTCCCATCTTTGGCACGAAATCAATTCTCTCTCCGTCAATCAAACGCTGCTGAGAAACTCCGAAAGAGCTGTTTGATAGACAGACGGCCGATTTATTCCTTTATTTTTCCTTCCTGATTCCTTTGGGAGTCATGACGACAATCCGGAGCGAGGTTTTACAGCCGCTGCCTGCCTGGGAACGACTCCTACTATAATGTCTATTAGCCGAAGAGTAAGTAAACTGTGAGATTATATTTCATTTTGCAGTCATCGTTAATGTGGTATGTACGAGTATATCAGTTTAAATGTATTAGTGAATTGATGAATCTGATAAAGTTAACTTTAAAAAAAAACAAATATTTAATTTTTATTTTGTATATAGGTAGGTTTTATATTCTATCCTTGGCTATATTAGGTAGTTTAGAATAATCATTGAATGTTATTTAAGTTATGTAAATAGATGAATTCCATTAAAAATGTAACAACATAGTAAGCTTTATTAACAGATTCATTATTAGGTTTAAGTAGGTAGGTACCAATTAGTGTTGTATTAGGTACATATTGACCATTTTATGCTTGATGTTGACATTATTAAAGATTCTCTTGAAACTCTTTAAAATTTTAATTTAAAGTGGCTTAGTTTAAAGGAGAACCCAGAAGTTATTTGGTCAATGCCACAGAAAAAAATAGCAAGTCAATGGTCAATGCGGTCAATGCTTGTTTTTAGGGTTCCGTACCCAAAGGTTGAAAACGGGACTCTATTACTAAGACTCCGCTGTCCGTCTGTCCGTCTGTCTGTCACCAGGCTGTATGTCATGAACCGTTATAGCTAGAAAGCTGAAATTTTCACAGATGATGTATTTCTGTTGCCGCTATAACAACAAATACTAAAAAATGAATAAAAAATAATATTTAAGGCGGGCTCCCATACAACTAACCTGATTTTTAGCCGTTTTCCGCTAGATATTTATAATGGTAACAGGTAGATGCTTGAAATTTTCACAGAATATTTAGTTGTATATTTACTTCAATAATAAATAATAAAATTAAAATAAAATAAATGTTTAAGGGGGGGCTCCCATACAGCACGGAATCCTCCGTGCGCGAGTCCGACTCGTACTTGGCCGATTATTTGACATCTCTTGTCGTCTTATCTGGAATTTACTCCAGTTTAAAACTTTACATTCCATTATAGGTACTCAACCTGCAAAAACAATACGTTCTATAAATAAACCTTATTTCTAAAAATAAATTGTAGAGACAGAAAGAAACGTTTCAATAATATTAATAAAGACTTTAAGGAGGAGCAAAGAGGCAGCGAGCGATTACCATCACTCCCGAGACGCTGAAGCTAACAACTTTCACAAAAAGTTAACTGCAAGTTAAACGACGAGCGCCTCGTAAAGCGGGAACTTACAGCGGGCGACAAGTGACAAGACACGACTGATCTGCGACCGACGATCATGAAGTCATCTTCAGCAACTGATTCGTCATTGCAATCGCAGCTATTATAAGACAGTTCATTTTATACATGTCGTCAGTGGACGCCAATTATTATCCTGATTAAAAGTAAACAAATTTTGTTTTAATTTAATGTAAGAATCGAAAATTTCTATTTAAAACAATTTCGTTACCCCATATTTAGATTAATTGCTTTTCTGTGTGCTTTTATACCTACCTAGATTTAGTCATTTGCTGTTTAAAATGTTACAAAGCCAACAACACTAACTAGTCGTTGGTCGTGTCGTGTCGTAGTCTTCGATCGGATCATTAGATAAGATAGATAAGATAGATAAGATAATTTATTTCACAGAAAAATCATACAAAGAATACAGTAGCTTAGATTACAGATTTAAATTACAGAGTAAACGTACAGAAAACAGATTACTAACTCTAGTTTGCTAAGTGTTTACATACGTGTGTATTCTAGGTATATTACAAGTTATTTCAATGAGACCCAAACTAAGTTCATGGCTTGTGACTTGGGGCTCGAGTGCGGAGTAAATTGAGAATATTTTCTGTGTGCACTAAACGTGCAAGTACAATATACTAAATACAAATACGAATCAAAATAGCATGCGGTATTACAAAATAACAAAAAGCGAAAAAAAAAAAAAAAAAAAACTAGACAAGAACATATTTTTCGAAAACAATTCAGATATATCTCTCACTGTAGATGTTGTGAATTAGGTTCTATGAGCTTGTATTTCATTATTCAATAATGAAATACAAGCTCAAATCGAGTGAAAAGAAAAGACAAGCCCGATAAAGGTCTTTTACATCGAATCGATTGCTGCCAGTCTGTAATGAAGTTTATCTTGGGGTGTTCCAATTTTAAGGGCGATAAACGATAGAAAAGTTCAAAATATTTTTTAAAAGTTTTATGAAATGAAAAACTTTATCAATTTTAATGACATGCTGGGTGTAAGTATTCTTCACATTCTAAGACCAAAATACACCAACTTTATTTAAAGTCGATTGACTGAAAATAAAACAACCTATCTTGTTTACTGAATTCAATAGGTCTACTATAAATTATGTATGATAATATAAACCTTTTTTCCCTTTCAGTACTTATTTTTCGTGTATAGACGGAGTCTTTTTTATTGCGAATAAGTCACAACAAACTATCAGTGCTACAATGTAAACAAAAATTGATTTTAGACTAAAAATAAACTAAACATAATGTACAATGAAGTAAAATATTACTACGAGTACAAAACTCAACAGTCACCAATCGAGACTATAGAAATAAAGAAAGAAACTGTTATGTATTTACGAAAAACATTATTAAATTAACAATTTCAATAAAAGTTCACCATATCAATATTGTACCTAACTATACATTGGAAAATAACAGTAGGTGCCTAACATGTTAGTAGTATTAACTAGGTATGGACATGGTAATGGTATCTCAATACCGTTGTACAGGGCTTTGATGGGCTTAGCTAAATCTTTATAGGTATTCCTTTCTTATACAGTCCCAGGACGATTTTATTGCAATAGCAAGTGCGCTTCATTTATTTTGTCAAATTTGTGTCAAAATGAACCTTGGTGATCAATATAAGCTCCCCGGCCGCGTCCCCGTGATTCTCCTGATGAATAGCAGCCCCTGCACACCTGGTGCCGAGGATGGCAGCATCCCACTATCACTCACTCAGGGCGCAATTACGGAGCAGTGCTGATGGAGGAGTAAGGGCATTACTCAAGTCAGAAACGTTGTGATGAAATATTGAGTCCTTTAAATACTTTTCAACAATGATTTGAGATTTTGGACACAGCTAAGTGAAAGCAACTGATGAACAAGATAGTTTCGATTCGAATAAGCGATTATAATATTAAATTGCCTCATCTTGTCATATGTACAAGTTTTATATAAAATGTAATTGTTGTAAATGTTTGTAACTTACTGATGTTTTGAAAAATAAAGAAATTCATCTAGATTTTTCAATCTGTAAAAAGAACATAAGCTAGATACGGCATACCTGTTTACAATATAGTTACTAAACCACTGTAAGTAAAACTCAACACTAAAGATTAATATTATCGTAATAATGAGTAAATAAAATTGTGTTTACTTCACAAATTCCTACAGCAATTTTTTTATACAAAAGACTTTTTATGCCTACATATTTTGTCCTTGGCCTGGCCAAGCCAGATACTTTCATTTGATGGTTTCCGCCATAATAAGCGACCGTAGGTACAAAACCTTAATAAATCATTGCGCTGAATGGGCTTCGTAATTTTAAACCCTACTTTACCCTTGCGATGATTTAAAATTTAATTTACAAAATGACCCCTCCGTAAATCTGGAGGAAGTAAATACAATAAAAATGTAAATCCCTGAAGATTATAGTTGGGGAGCCCATAACGTCCCTCGACTCATGACTCATCTTCCCTCTCCTGCACTTAACACTCAACCATTTCCAGAATAGACTAAGAATAAAAATGCTCTGTAATTTTATCTCAAATATTTTATCTCAAATATTTCCTCAATCTCTTAGTTTTCATTTTCTTCTAGCTGCCCTTCCCGATTTTGCCCTGTACTGTACTGTACCAGCCTGTTTTAATAGTCCACTACAGGACGTAGGCCTACCCATGAAGGGTGATTGAGCCATATCCACCACGCTGGCCCAGTGCGGGTTGGTGGATTCACATACGCCATCGAATATCTTCTACGGACGTATGTAGGTTGCCTCACGATGTTTTCCTTCACCGAAAAGCCAGTGGTGTGAAATTCCGTACATAAATCCCAAGGAATTCATTGGTACGGGACTGGGATTTGAACCCACGACCTTACGATTGTAAGGCGGGTGTCATTACCTGACCACTAGACCACCACGGTTTTGCCCGATAATATACAAATACATGGACTTTACATAAACCTGAAAAAGCATTCTAAAAACAGTGAAAACCATATTGTGGAGTTCAGAATTTTTCAGTGGATACGAGTACAAAGACAGAAATACAAATAAGCGACTTTACTTTTTAAACTTTAAATAAATCCAAATGATGTGATGGAATGAGAAAACCGTTCTATGAGTACGTGACACTTACTTAGGTAACTTAGACTGCCTGATAATATTTATCGTTATTAGCAATAAATCCGCCAATTTAAAAATATATCTCTGTTAGATTCTATTCTAGGGTGCACCATAAAATTAATTTATTCTAATACTATCAAAAAAAGAAAATGTCACACTATTTCTTCGTGGTCATACTTCTGATATCTTCACATAATGATTAGGCTTTCTTGCAGTATCGATAACAACGTTCCATCATGAGGTGAGATCAGCCAGTGCAGATCAAAGCGGAGTGATCCGCCGATACCGCGATCTTGTCTCAGGCACGCGCCCGGCGCCGGCCACGGATACGACACGTACCTACTACAGGCTAGCTGATCTTATACCACTTGGAAGAATAGGCTCGCTCGTATTCCTAGTCATACGTAAGTTCGTATACGCTGGGTGGCTAGCCTTGCTGATAGAGTTTTTAAACCGCCTGAAGGCCTCTGACATGGTTAAACAACCGGGAACTACAATTCAACGTGTCATCTGAGCTACGGTAGCGCTCAAATGCCGCCCACAGTCACACATTCGAATACTGACCGTGTCGAACGTTGCTTGACTTTTGTGATCGCTAACAAACGCTTAGTCAAACTACGCTATGAGCGCCACATCATCCCTAGTCATGATACATAGGTAAGTGTACTATTACTGGGGAATGTAACGCGGGCTGGGCTACGAGTGCTACGACTCATACTTCATAGTTCATTTATTCGACAAATTGGTGTCAGAGACACACTTTTAAACAATCAATCATTCTTTTGAACTTAATTCCCATCAATCCATCAATTAAATCACAATAATCACATTAGATAAAATAATAAATACTAGTAAACACAACAAGGTGCCAGTTCTATTAATGACGAAAACCTACCAGATCCATCTAATTTGGTAGATTTTCGTGTCAGTACTAAATTAAATAGAATGTCAAATTGTAAAAATAAAATGTTAAAATTGATAACTTGTGCGAGTAGTCTCGCGACTAGTCCATAGTCCTTATATGCAAGTTCTATTACCTACTAGGAAATAAAGAGAACAGTCAACCAATATTATAGGTCGAATCACACAATTTGGCGGCTGTAATGCTAGCTGCAAGCAGCGGATAACCCAATCACTGAGGCTAAATTCACAGCTGCGCGAGGATTGCGTTATCCGCACCTTTTAGCTACTAACACATCCGCCAAATTGAGCCATTTAGCCGTAAATAGAAATTTTTGAATATATTAGATAGTCCGCAGAATAACTATTTATGTGCAACAATTTATACCTACGAGTAAGTGTAGGGTTTATTAAACAAAATCCTTGAGACCGTTTATATTCAGGATGATGACTGCAGGCATGTTATTGAACGGTTTCAAAGAATAGATACCTTAAAATTATAAATTAATTATCTAACTTGTAAACCATGTTGCCAAGTTGATATTTGTAATAATGTGTGTAAACATCCTCACGCCATTACGACTCATGTTGTTTTCGCAAGCTACAAGACTATACTATGAACGGAAAGGTAAATTCTGAACAGGCAAACGGCTTCTCGTGTTGTTCTATAAATGTATATGTATACAAGGAGTACAAACAGTTAAGTATTTTAGGCACAATATCTTGCAAGCAAATGCCAAAATGGTAAGTAGCATTCCGGCTCTCGTACGAATAAGGAGGTGCTCCGAAATGTGTAGCCGCGAGCCTCGCTCCGCCAGGGTGCGCATTCCTTGTTATCTCAAGAACCAATTTTACGAATATCGAAAATGCTACATTTGTGTACTTTCCTCCTAAATCAAATATGGAGAATCTTGATCAAACGTTCGTTTTGGATTTGCTCCTCCGGATCTGTTATTAGGATATTAAGAAACTATTACGATGAGCGGGGAGTTGGATCAGAGTGATTCGGTAAGCTCGATACGAATGTACAGAGATGATAGAATCTTTTTATTTCATTTCATTTATTTATTGCAATAAAAAGTATCGTAAACATAGTTGCAACTATGTTTACGATACTTTTTATGTTGACGTTTTGAGATGTATCTCCATTAGACGGGAATATTACTAAAATATCACTCCTAAGAACCTACTCTTTAGTTTCAAAGTTGTGCTAACATTGTTATAAAATTTTAAACTTAGTTTATGCAATTATTTGATTAAGTTTACCTGATTGATCTCAAGGACAATGAAACGCTCTTTATTCTATGTTTACCTGAATAGAGTTAAATTTTAAATCGAGCTTTAAAAATGCATCAGTAGTAATAAAATATCTTATGAAATTTGTATGTTTTCTCTTGCTCAAAAACAAAATACAAAATAGACATGGAACGTCCCGGGGAATCAAAAATGCATAAAAGCAAAGCGGAAAGGCCACCGCAACTGCGCATCTGGGTGGAATATCCTTTTAGCAGCAACCCATTGTATGGTACGTTGTGCGAATTTTAAAAATAACATGAAATTATGAATTTATCCGTGTCGCCTGCACGCCGCACGCCGCGCCATTTGTGCGATAATTGGCAATTTCGGGGGAGTCCCGGGCGCTGCCGGCACGTCGCGTCGGTGGCCCGCCCTGACTGTCAGGTGTGCGTTTATGGAACGTGACAACTCGACCGATTCGACAACACCGATAGAGAAGCATATAAATAGGTATTTATCTAGATCTACACGCGGCAGCGTATCCAGCCAAGCCAAAGATAAAGGAACTGGTAATTCCGCTTACATCAACAGATTGTTTTAAGTAGGGGCCTATTTAACGGCTGTGAACAAACCTTGAAAGAGTTTTAAAAAAGCCGCATTCCGCAAAGCTGCTCGTGTAAAAAATATGAAAATATACCAGAGTTCCTAAAACTTAAGTTTCTGATGATTTTTCAAAATTTAATTTTAGTTGTATGTAATGTTAAACTCTACTAGAATTTATTAGCCTATCGAATATTCAAATTGATATACACTCGTACTTACTTTATCAGCCCCATATGCCTACATAAGTTGGCTTAGAATGATGATGAACAAACATTAAAATGCGAAGTATTTTCAAAATAATAAACTTACACAATTATCCCTAAAAAGCCTTTCTCGGAACAACATTCTGACATTACACATAGATATATGTACCTGTAGGTACCTATATGAATCCTGCGCCATCAGTTAAGTGAAGCGACAGTAGGTATTCCCCCGGCGCGCGGCACTTCCGCGGGATGTGCAAAGAAAGAAGCTGTAAGTGCAAAGTTCCAGCTCGCCGCCGCCGGACCCGCGTCCTGGAACTTCGAAACTTATACCTACTTACTCACTCACTGTACATACTTTGCGAGTATCCCACTTTTCTCGTACAAGTTACCAGTGGCGAATTTACAAGCAGGCTTAGTGGGTTAAAGCCTAGAGCGGCAGAATTTAGGGGGCAGCAAATTTCGGACCATTTATTTTATTAATAATTAATAATTATAACAAGAATAAATGTGTGCAGGATAGCATAAATACTCTTTTATAATTCTCATCTAGTTTTATGTTTCCTTTTTTGAAGTTGTCAATAATAGTGTTATTGGTTGCTATGGATACCAAATAGAAATAGAAAAAGTGTGGTATAAATTTATAAAATACAGATTCTTGCGAGTGAGCTCGAAGAGTCAACACGTCCTGAAGATGCCTCGTTTAGAGGCGAAACACGTGTCGAATAGAGTACAGTAAGAATAGGGGTGCTATTTATTGACTAAGTATTTTTTCAATTATTGTATACCATTTTTTATAAATAAATTATATTTGTAATTTTAGCATATTAATTAAATATTATTTTCAGGTTTACTACATTTTTTAAATAGATTACTAATCACTATTTTTGTTACAGGTTTAATTATTTTTTATTATTTTAAACGGATTAATTAAAAAAAAATTGTTTCAGGTTCATTCATATTTTGTAAACATACCTAAGCCTAACTTTTCTAACCTGACCTAACCACAGTCGAACCATGATACAGTTTGATGATTAATTACTAGTTTTGTTTGTGATTTAATTTGGATTTTGAATAGTACCCTTAACTTATATGACTACGACAGAGCGGAAATACACTAAATATTTGTTCAAAACAAGAATTTGAAGATGAACTTCCGCAAAGTAACGCCTGATTCAATAAACAGATTTAAAGTTTAAGATATCAATTGTGTGCTAATTTAACTCCCTCGACGAACCTACAGAGCATGTGCATGGTGCACATCGTGGTCCTTCGAGCCGGATAAGAGGGAAACAGTAAGAACATACAATTAGCATACAGTTAGATACACAGAATGCCGGTCACAAGGTCATTGACTCAAAGTCGGAATAAAACACGACCAGCTATAGAAACCCGTGCGGCGGAAAATCCAACAGATACAACAGTGCCGGGAACATCCGCTGCCGCGGCTAGCAACAGCGAAACTTTTTTGGTGGCAAAACCTACAGAAACAACAGCGCCAAAAGCCTTCGCTGCCACTGCAACCGTAAATAGCAAGATTTCTCTGGCGGCAACCGCCCCTCCTCGCCATGAACAAACAGACACACACAGTAAAGGCAGCAGGCAAACTACCAAAGAAAAAAGAAAAGCCGCTAAGGTTGCCAGAGCAAAGATAAATGAAGAAGTAATTCGCCTTAAGTTGGAGCTAGCACTAGCACAACAAGCTACTTTGGAAGCCCAACTATCTGATGAAGATGAGAGCCCTGAACCATCGGAGTACACCAAAGCGTCAGGTACAGCAAGAGTGAGTGACTGGGTCGAAAATGTAGCACTCAATGAAATTCCGAGACCAATGACTCATGAACGATTCTTACCACAGTGCAGCTACACTGCAGTAGGACAACAAGATGCAGTAGAGGTTTGTCCAGAGCTAAATGCCTATCATGATAGGACATCCGAATCAGAGCAGCTAGTGAATAATAATCTTCAATGCCACCAAACACCGGCGGGAGAATGTCCTAAATCAGAAATAGCTCAACTAGCATCTGCGATTACTATAGCTATAAAATCTGCACAGCAACCGAAGATAACTGACCTACCTTTATTCTTCGGTAACTACCAGGATTGGTTACCTTTTCGAGCAGCGTATTATGAGACAGAAGGTACATTTTCTTTAGTAGAAAATACTATGAGATTACGTCGCAGTTTAAAAGGAAAAGCAAAAGAAGCTGTACACGGACTGATGATCTCAAACACAAATCCAGCTGATATTATGAGAGCTTTAGCGACACGATTCGGAAGACCGGAATCGATAGCTATGGCAGAAGTAGAATCTCTTCGGCAACTACCACGCGTAACAGAATCACCGAGAGATATATGCATTTTTTCGAACAAAATAACAAACGTTGTTGCTACCCTACGAACTCTAAATTGCATCTACTTTATTTACAATCCTGAAGTCACGAAACTTTTGATCGAAAAATTGACACCAACTTTACGATACCGCTACTATGACTTCGCTGCCGCTCAATCAAACGAAGAACCTGATCTTTTGCGTTTCGAAAGGTACTTACGACGTGAAGCAGAAATATGTGGGCCTTTCGCACAGCCCGAACAAGTAAGCAGCGATTTTAACCAAAATCAACGTGTTCAAAAGGTACACGAAATTACAGAACATTCAGTCAGGTCAAATCAATATTCAGTCAAGTGCCCTATATGTACAGACACCAACCATACAGCCACTGATTGCGAGAAATTTAAGAAAGCAGATTCTGATGGTCGGTGGGATATGGCCAAACAAAATCATTTGTGTTTCAGATGCCTACGCTACAGAACTAAAACTCATCGCTGTAAAGCGCTCGTGTGCGGTATCGACCATTGTAAACGTTTTCATAACAAAATGCTACATTTTGTCAGAAAAACAGTGACTGAAAATTACAGCCCAGATAGTGTAAACACCGTACAGACAGAAAAAGATGGAAGTAACGTACAGACAGAAGCTATCAACTCTACATGGAATGAAACACAGAAACAGTCGTATCTAAAAATTGTACCGATTCAGGTAAAAGGACCAGCAGCGGTAGTCAATACATACGCTCTGTTGGACGACGGATCAACAACAACCCTTATTGACGACAGCATCTGTAAGAAGATTGGTGTAACAGGACCGATCGATTCATTAAGAATAAAAACTATTAACAATACGAAGACCATTGAAATACAGTCAAGGAAAGTAAAACTCATACTCAAAGGACTCAACAATCGCGAAGAGCCTATCCAAGCACGAACCGTACAGAATCTACAAATCTCATCACAGGAGATTCCTAGGAAACAGATTGAGGCATGCAAGCATCTGCGAAATCTCAGCCAAGTTCTCGCTTACAGATATGCGAAGCCACTCGTGCTGATAGGTCAAGACAACTGGCACCTGCTACAAATAGAAAAGCTTCGAAAAGGTAACAGAAGTCAACCAGTGGCGTCACTAACCCCATTGGGTTGGGTGTTGCACGGAGGTCTCAAACGAACTCTCAACCGCAACGACAACTTTGTATCACACATTACAGATAAACAGGATAAATACAACAGAAGAAATATGATAAAACAGAACATCGTCAATGACAACACACAGAAACCGTATACAGTTTCAAAAAAGCGAGCCGTAACAGAAAATAGATGCAAAACCGCTCCTTTACAAAACCAGACCAGACACAAAACAGAAAAAAATCCACTGTGGACAAGGAACACATAGATAACAACAGCAAAACTGTCAGAGAACGAAAGACAACAGATAATTAAAGACACACAGAGACATCTTTCAGGCATATTATAACTCAGGCAAGTTATGAAACCGGCGGGAGCCCCATGGACGTGATCCCGCAGTGATAATAGATGCAGATTTACTGCGGCTTGTACCGGGCCCGACGACGTTGTTCGCACGATAGACACCAAGACAAGAACAGGCGTGCTACGCCGCCCGGTCCGGAAGGTAGTCGTCCTGCCGGTCGACGTTGTTCCTGCACCAGTTAAGGATGCGTGAGTACGCACGGCGGGAGGATGTGCAGGATAGCATAAATACTCTTTTATAATTCTCATCTAGTTTTATGTTTCCTTTTTTGAAGTTGTCAATAATAGTGTTATTGGTTGCTATGGATACCAAATAGAAATAGAAAAAGTGTGGTATAAATTTATAAAATACAGATTTAAAGTTTAAGATATCAATTGTGTGCTAATTTAACTCCCTCGACGAACCTACAGAGCATGTGCATGGTGCACAAAATGATTACTTATTTACCTAAATATTATAAAAACAGAAAAAACAACATACTTTTCGTTTTACTGAGTCATCAAAGTTAAGTGAATTAACTATGTATATTCTATTTTTTACTACTATTTTCGATTTTGGGGACAAAAATTCAACTGCTTACTTGCGCCGTATATGTAAATCCGCGACTGCAAATTATGCATTATTTTTCACAATTATAAAGCATTATTTTTCACAATTATAAACAAAATGTTCATTAATCGTCTATGTTTCAGTGGCTTGTTTACTAAATTGAGAAAATACTCATTTGTAAAACAAACTAGTTAAGAGCTTTGTTTTTTGTTAAAATTTGAAGAATTTGAAAGAGAGGTACAAGAACGGTTTCCTGTGATAAAAGTGCAGTAAAGTGTATAAAGAAACCTGTTTTAATTGACTGATCCTACTAAACGTATGAACTAGTTAGAATAGCATGCCAAGCCACTGAAGCAATCTTAATCAAGATGCATTTACACCTCCAATGGTAAAAAAATAGATTGACAATGAACCACATTTTTTAACCGACTTCCAAAAAGGAGGAGGTTCTATGTTCGTGTGTATGTTTTTTTGTGTATTTTCATCGATAATTTCGCCAATTATAAACCGAATCGAAAAATACTTTTTTAATTCGAAAGGATATACTCCCGAAGTGGTCGCATTAAAATTTTACAGAAATCGGCTGAGTCGTTTTTGAAAAAACCAACAATAATATAAGCAATTCGAGCGAAATATCCAAATTTTGTACACGATGAACATCGATAATTTCGCCAATTGTGAACCGAATCGAAGTTTGAAACGGTATACTTTCAAGGTGGTCCCATTTAAATTTTATAGAAATCGGTTGAGCCGTTTTTGATAAATCAACAATAATATGAACAATTTTAACGAAATATTCGAATTTTGTACACGATGAACAGGAAGTACCTACGAGTAATACGATGGGCAATGTATCTATTGGACCGCGTTACGCGTTATCGACTCAAACATAAAAACATGGCAATGCACGACCGAGAGCATTCTTAGCTTTTTTTTTGTATGTTCGTCAGGTCTTCCTCTAAAGTAAGTAAGTTCGTATAGGCCGGGTGACTAGCCCTGGTGTCAGAGTTTTTAGGCCGCCTGAAGGCCTCTGACATGGCTAAACGGCATTCCTCTGACAATAATATAAGTCAGAGTCATTGTGTATTTTACTTCGTTGTAATTCTTAGTTTCACAGAGTTCAGGATATCTGTGTTTAGCTTGATGTACGGAGATGACAACCGCCTTTGAGCGCGGCCGCCAGGTCGACAGCCATAAACCACAAGTATAAACCTCTGCCTACATAACTTTTACGTTCCTACCGGTCACCCCGAACGGGTGGTGTAATAAAATATCAACTGTCACGAGCAGGCCGCCCGCTACCCGAATGTACAACATATCGATACTGTATCGTACATAATCGAGTCAAATTAATGGTCTGTCGATACCAGAGTCGTGGTTAAGCGAATACGTACTGCTGAATACAATAACCGACTATTGTAGTGTAGGGCTTATGCTTTATAGCAGATTGAAACGTTGGGATGATAAATTGGAATCTTGAGACCCAACGGCTTTGATTCTGTACCTAATACTGTTGTCTAAACTTGTCTGGAAGGAATTCGCTTAATACCTAGATATTTTTTAGTTCAAAAACATCTTTCGTTTGTGGCATATTATCTTTATACTTACAATAGGTCTTTAAACAGAATAAAAAATCGACCAAGTGCGAGTAGGACTCACGCACGAAGGGTTCCGTACCATGTTGGAGCCAATTTAGCTCTATTTCTTTTGCCATTATTAATAGCGAGCAAAAAAACTCCTAAAAATCACGACGTTTATTGTATGGAAGCCCCCTTTAAATATTTATTTTATTCTGTTTTTATTTAGTGTGTATTTGTTGTTATAGAGGCAACAGAAGTACATCATCTGTGAAAATTTCAGCTGTCTAGCTATAACGGTTCTTGAGATACGGCCTGGTGAAAGACATGTCTGTCTTTCACCAGGCCGTAGCCGTAATGGAGTCTTAGTAATAGGGTCCCGTTTTCACCCTTTGGGTACGGAACCCTAAAAAAGATAAAAGAAAGTTTCCGAGCGATCGAACTACCCTTCAGCTTAGTGCTTCAATACCGCCAAGCTAACCTATAACCTATACCAACCAATTGAACAGATAAATACGTCAAGCTCATCAAATTGAAATCCTGACCTTTACATAACTCCAATAATCCTAGATATGGCGCAAAGGGCAGAGGTAACGGATGTACGGCTGACGCCACACGGCACGGCCGGACGGAGCCTGTATTCATAATTTTAATTGGATTTCTTGAAACGTAAGTACCTACAACTGCTATAACCTAGGCTTGACTGAGCATTGGGCAGAATGTGGACAAACTTGGACTTATTTCGTACCTACAGATGAAAACGCCAACACATCGACGTAATACGCTTTTTTAAGAGTCAACCGAGAGATACGCAGTATAGGGCGAATTATACAAGTCGGCGGATGTGAAGTTTGCTACAAGCTGCGCGAAATCCAATCAACGCGCAGCTTTATTTTAGCTTCGGTGTGGATTGTACATGGCGCAGCCTGCAGCTAACTTCTTCCGCCTTCTTCTAACTTCACATCCGCCGAGTTGTACGATTCGGTCTATAATAGATAATTCCTATATATTAGTCTAATTAAGTAATAAAAATTATATGGACCTGGTTGGTTTTCGTCATTCATACAACTGCACCGTGTTGTGTTTACTTGTATTTGCTATTTATCTAATATGTGATTATTGTGATTTAATTGATGGATTGATGGGAATCAAGTTCAAAAGAATGATTTATTGTTTAGCTGTAATTAATATTTATCGCAAGTAATTGGTTTTTTGCTAAGTTTTTACCATTATGTAGATTTTTAATGAGTGTTCAAAAGTGTGTCTCCGACACCCATTTGTCGAATAAATGAACTATGAACTAATCATGACACCTCTACAATGACAACTTTTTATAAATTTAGGTATTAGCTACATAAATTATGTATACTGATACTAATACTCGTATTATATCTGACTCTTGTCAGGTAAGTACAAGTCTCAGGTATTGTTCTCAAGCCAAAAAAATATGAATATGGTCAGATTTTGACATCCAAAATGATCTTGGTTACGATCTTGATTGATCTCTAAATTTTCCAAGTTACGCATTGATAGATCTACATTTTTGATTTAAGTAGGAGCAGCTTTTCTTCTAATAACAGTCCTTCAGAAGCGTGTGAAAGTAAGCCGCAGCCGCACAGTAGCGGCAGTAGGTATAGGATTTATAGTTAGCAGCAGCGGCAGGGGCGGCAGTAAGCGGCAGGCAGCCTCTCCACTACTCCGGAGGACGGCGCCGCCCACAAAGCGGAAATTTTTAATTAATCCGGTTTTACACGGAAATGGAAACTGTCGAAGCTCGCAGCCAGGATTTCTTGCTTGCAAATGTTTTCTGCTTGCTTCGAAAATAGTTTTTTTAACTAATGCGAATATGGTTCATGCTCATGACTCGGATGATTTAAGTATTTACTCGTAACAATAAAATTAGTTTCAAAATAGGTTACTAAACTCTTAAAGTTAAAGCTCTACCTGAGATTTGGGCTTTCAAAACATTGAGAAGTACATTTTTATTCTAGACTGATTCAACTTTAATTTTTGCCTGGTTAAAAGGAATGGGCAAAAAGTATTTGCTTTTGAAAAGCTCCTGAATACTATAGATTTGAAGGTACCTACGCTATGTATTATTTAGTAGTGTTGCACATCTCTACATATCACACATATGGATTATTATTTATCAATTACATAATCTTCAATATTACTTACTTACCAACACGTTGTTTTAATGCTGGGATATCAATACTCAATTATTTCGTGAAATCACATTTACACGTCAAACACAGAGTAGTGAAGCTGTAGTAGGCGTAACGCTTTGTGTACCTCAGAATACAAATAATTACGAACATCGAACGTACGTATTAATAAATTAATTAGAGTAATACCGTTCCGCAGTACCTACAACACAAAATTCATAACAAGCCATAAAAATTGAAATTATTATGCCTAAAATATGGGTAGGTCTCCGTTTAGGTCACGGCCAACTTTAACCTATTCTGTGGCATGGTTTCAGACAATTTGATTATGCTTTTAATTAGAATTTATTCATAAAGTTGTTATAATGGTAAACTCAGTTCATTACTCACTAAGGCGTAGGAGGAGCTTACCAGGAAATATTTATGTATAGCTCGAACTCTATGACGAAATATACGAAAAAGTAATAGAGAATGAAAGTCGTTTAATTATAGAGTTTTCAACAAGTTTTGTGTAATCTCGTGGAAGTTATATACCAACTCATCTATATGCTTTGGAATTTTGAATGTAACTAGCAGATTACCTCGTGTAACTGCTTTCTATCTATCGTAAGTATACCTCCTAACAATGTTTTATTTCGCATATTCTAGGGATTTAAATAGGTTTAGGTATATAATTAGTTACTTTTTCCAACTTTTTTTTACCAACAATTTTCATTAAGATTACTAACCCCTTATATAACAAGAGGTATCGATGTTGGCAACAGAAAGCTCAGTAACCTCAGATTTGCAGACGACATCGTGCTTTTTGCGTCATCTGCCCCTGAATTACAAAGTATGCTTCAAGAACTGAGCGTAGCAAGCCTCAAAGTTGGACTAATGATGAATCGGTCAAAGACAAAGATCATGACCAACAACAAAAAACATATGGTAGTAGTAGACGGGCAAGCACTTGATTTTGTCGATGAATACGTATACTTAGGCCAGATAGTTTCCTTCCAGAACCGCCAAGACAAGGAAATTGAACGTCGCGTCGAAAATGCTTGGAAGAGCTACTGGTCTATGAAGGAGTACATGAAAGGCACTTTGCCTATTTCACTAAAACGCAAATTAATCGACATGTGCATCTTGCCCGTCCTAACCTATGGTGCCCAGACTTGGTCATTGACCGATTTACAAAGGTCCAAACTTAGGGTCTGCCAAAGAGCAATGGAACGCAGCGTGCTTGGTATCAAAAGAATTGATAGAGTCCGCACCAGCACACTGCGTTCTATGACAGGGGTAGTTGATGTCGGCCGAAAAGCCGCCAAACTAAAGTGGGATTGGGCGGGACATGTGGCGCGGATGCCTGAACAGGATTATTGGTAACAAACTGCTATTATTAAATTTTTTAATAAAGTAATGTGCGGTAGGCTCATAGAACTTACCTAATTAATAATATTTTAAGTAATATCGCAATATGCTTTTGTAGTTTATTTAAATAGTCTGAAAAAGGTTATTTTGCTTTAGTTTACTTTTGTGTCGTCAAAGGGATTATTTTGTAAAGTAACCATTTTCAGTGGTTCTAAACATTTTTTCGCTTGTGACCTCTTAACAAGGGTCGAGGCATTTTTAGAACCGGCTTAAATAAAGGTCTGATATTTTTAGATGGAAAATACCGAACTATCTGATATTTTCCGTGAAATATTTTGTACTGGTATTTCTAAAATGTTATTTCATTAATACGGCCTAAGAGTGGTGTGATATTGGCGTAGGCGTGCTTAAGAGAACTGGAAGGATTTAAAGCGCTTTTTGTATGGTATCGTTGAATAGTAATTACTTAGACCATTCTTAGGAGAAATACCTGATCAATTTAATGCCTTGCCTTTACGAATAGATGTATTCTTTTCGAATAAATCGAACAAAGAGCTTTCGAACCACATCATGACAGGACTGCAAAAAGCAAACGTCGACAACTGGTCTGTGTGCTCTATTTTTTCTTGATTTCGAGTATAAGAGAGAGAAAGTTCAATGGACTTTAATTTGCAAAAGGTTGGAAATACAGCGAAATTATCTGCACATTTCTCCTTTTTCAAAACGCTTTGGCTCCTACTAGTGAACCCGAGGGCCCAAATGTCAGAGTTTTTAGAAGGCCTCTGACATGGCTAAATGGTTAAAACAATCGGGAGCTACAATTTAACGTGTCATCAGAGCCACGCTAGCGCTCAGTTGTAAATGTCACCCGCAGTCACCCATCCGAAGACTGACCGTGCTGAACGTTGCTCTTAGATAAGGGCCCCAAGTCGGTCCACGGGCCCCAGTTTGAGCACCGAAGTCATAGATAATAGAGATAAATATTAATGATCATTTGAACGTTTTTTAATTTTGGGGATCAAACTGAATTTTACAAAAGGAGTTATCTACAAAGGAAAATATCCTTTCGGCCGAGTTTGTAACCGTGTTTTGTAACGGACAAGAACAATCTGAATCTGAAATGAATCTTGTATTCGAGTTACATTTGAAATTAGACAAAAATAAAGGCTTACTAAAGCCACAATCATCGTCCTTATTTCATCCATAGGAAGTCCACTATTGTACATCTTTGGCTTCTCCTACAGATCTGCAATGAAACCAGTTGGAAGCGGCTTACATCCAGGGCGATTCGGCGGTCTTAATGAGACCATCTGTCTAGCTTGTAGGTGGAGGTCCAACGGACTCCTACACCTCGATTGCCGGCACGTGGGCACCGCTCGACATTTCACAACACATCTTGTTAAACCTATTTCAAAATAAACATAACTAAAATTATTAGAAGTACATAATTAGTAACAATTAATATAATTAGCATAAAACGGCCCACGGTATATCGAGCCTAATTTTTTAGAAAATCTGTCAAAATTATACGATTTTCAATAGAACAGAGTGGGAATATTTCTAGGTAAATAAACACACACGTAGGCGTAACAAATGTAACAAACACTTACCTTTGAAGTATGGAATCCTAAAAATATTTGAATATGTGTCTTTAACAATGTTTTTATTTTGACGCCCTTATACATATACAAAGCTATGTGCCGTGAATTAGAAATAAACAAATAAACCCGAAAGTTATGTGTTAAAAGCGCTCATAGCGTAGTTCAACTAAAATATGTTCGTTAGCGATCATCGAAATTAAGCAACGTTCAGCACGGACAGTCTTCGGATGTGTGACCGTGGCATTTACAACTGAGCGCTACCATGGCTCGGAAGACACGTTAAATTGTAGATCCCAGTTTTTAAACCGTTTAGCCATTTCAGAAGCCTTCAGGCGGATTAAAAACTCTGACATCAGGGCTAGCCACCTGTGCTGTACGAACTTAGTTACTTTATAGGTCCTCGTATACCTAATTGCATTCCAATCATAAGGTGTTTGGGCTAAAAGTCACCAGCACAATTACAACCTCTAACTCGTATGACTACAACGAATTAAAAATAGTAAATATGCGATCTAACGAACTTTTGGTTTACCAAGTCATCATGCCTAATACCTACGTATCTTAATCTGCCCCAATAAAATGTGGAAAGTGTTACGTTAAGGTTCAATAGGGGTTGCACAAACTACTAACTCGGGGGTGAGGGATGGATAATCCGATTCCCGCGAGTATTTAGCGAATTTCAGTGGGATTATAAAGTGGCCATGTTGTTCAAACGAATTTATGAGTTCGGTGCGTATCCACTTGGTTCAGATAAGCTGTGTAGCTAAGGAAGCTTTAATATATAACAAGATTGGTTATTTTAATAGTGTAAGCACCTGTTTCCACTAGACTCTAGTGGTCACGGTTATTTTAAAGCAAAGGTGCGCACATTTGCTCTAGTCACTACTAAAAGCAAACGAATAATTATTTTTCGCAAAAAATAGCATGACCGACTTCACCCTTGTACAGAATTCGCGAATATTTCGCACGGACTGATGTAGGATGTAGCATTTTTCACATTATTGTTGATTTATCAAATATGGCTCAGCCGATTTCGATATAATTTAAATGGGAACAATTTCGAAGTATAATCTTTCCGATAAAAAAAGAATGATTGAAATCGGACTACTACGAAAAAAGTTATGCGTATTAACACATAAAAATAAACGCGTCGAATTGAGTACCTCCTCCGGTTTTGTTCGTCGGTCAAAAAAACCTATCTTTGTTTAAAAAGCAGAGAATATTATTTAATCAACCGACTAAGCGAAGAGCCAAACTAAAAGTGGTAAAGTTGTACAAAGAGTATAAAATAATCGGCCAAGTTCGAGTCGGACTCGCGCACGGTTCCGTACTGTATTGGAGCCCCCCTTAAATATTTATTTTATTTTCTTTTTAGTATTTGTTGTTATAGCGGCAAAAGAAATACATCATCTGTGAAAATTTCAGTTGCCTAGCTATCATGGTTCATGAGATACAGCCCGGTGACAGACAGACAGACAGACGGACATCGAAGTCTTAGTAATAGGGTCCCGTTTTTCCCTTTGGGTACGGAACCCTAAAAAGTACAGTTTACTCTCAAGATACGACTATACGTTTTTAGTAAAACCTACAAAATGAGGTATTCGTATTTGGTTTCCAAAACGTCTGAAACACTATCCGTAATTAGGTATGATAATACAATTATGTAATATGCGATGTACTGAACTTTAGAAATTTCTTCCTGTGAAGCCTTCACATGACTCGTTTGGTCTTTAGTTACACGCTTTAATTGCTAAGTACTTAGAACCTAGTACTAGTTTTACTCGCGGGCTATTAATTACTTTCTTATTAGTTTTAGTTGAAGCTTTTTAGTTTTACTCTTCACTGTTAGAATTTTTTTCAATTCTTCAATTCAATTCTTTATTTGCAAGTTAATGGGTAACAATAAAGGTCTTAAATATAACATTCACTGCCAATAACAACCTAATACAAGGTATGCAAATATACACATTTGTTTAATTCTACATTTAACAATACAACGACAAAAAAATATCATGTTTAATATTTCTTATGATAAATATGTAGGCGGCAAGATGCGTTGTCCAAAAACTCTTTCAATGAATAAAAACTATTGCTCGCTAGCCACTTCTTCAACGCTCTACAATTTTTTTTCATATATTACTATAATACTACTTACAGTTAGATCATAATATAATTATTTTTCGGAAAAATGGCACAACCTACTTTAGTCATGTACAAATTTCGAATAGTTTGCTCGAACAATTTTTACATTATTGTTGATTTTTCATAAATGGCTCAGCCGATTTCGATAAAATTTGAATGGGACCATCTCGGAAGTACACCCTTTCGAACCGAACTAAAAATAGATTTTTAAATCGGTTCCCAATTGGCGAAAATATTGATGAACATACACAAAAAAACATACAGACGAATATAGAACCTTCTCCTTTTTGGGATTCGGTTAATAAAATTGCCAACAACGTGCCAGATTCCTCGACCCTTCCATGACACAGGACACATCCGCACAGTATCCGTTTCCTTGAAGTCAAAGCGGGTGATATAGAGACAGATAAAACAACATTCCCAATCCGTTATTACAAGCGGACCAGATAGACACAGGGCTGCCACTCGATGCCGATGCTAAAGATATATAAACTCTTTATTTACTACCACTTAAATTAAAGAGTCTATCTATATTTTGTAATATTAGTGAAGTTTAAGTCAAGCTAATCCTTACTTAATATGATAAATCCGACAGTATGTTTGTTAGTGCAACAGAGCAACAGACTTGATTTTTGCCATGGATATAGTTCAAATGTTGCAAAGTGACACAGGCTACTTTTATACCGGAAAAATAAAAGGTTTCTATGGGATAGCACAAAAATCGAAAAATGACGCTGACGAAACCACAAAAAGCACATAATACATAATAATATTATTGTAGTTATATAGGATAGTGACGGAAAGAAAGACATAGATAAATATTTAGACTTAGATCTATACTTAAAGCTTTTCACTTAGTTCTTCGATTGTTTTTTTTCTCTCTACAGATTTTGATTTTAAAACCTGTGTGAACCAATTAAATCAGGAGGAACTAACTGATGAGCGACATCCATCCAAATGCTCCCAGAGAGTTGTAAATTTTTAAAGTTCTCTGCGAGTAGGCTACGTTTCGTACAAAAGCTGTAAAGAAAAGGTTGTTGTAGATAAATTCTAAATGTAGACAGTCAGTGCAGATACCCAAATTCTAAACAGGCAAATGTATAAAAACCACCGTAAAAGTAATTCATATCCTTTTCTCGTCAAATCTCTCTCTCTCCTTTAAGTAGCGGAGAACAACGCTCAAAATAGCATATTTCAATGCCTTCTGAGAAAGTTCTGCGTATCAAAACACCTGTAAGGCTAAATCACGTATTGGTGGAACGAGAAATATCTTGTAAATAATTTCTCAGTACGAGTATCTATAAATGAAATCATACCTATTAGGAACGTGAAAAGAAAATACTACTTTCTTTGTCATTTTGTGGCTATTCTACGAAATATAAATCACAGTTGAAAGATCAGTCGTTTCATTAGCAACATTTTTGTTAACTTACGTAGGAGGCGGAGGTTTCAGCGCGGAGCAGCCCTGGGTCAAAGGTCGGCATTTGTCAGACGCGTCGATCGTGACAAACCGGCCCAGGATTATCTTGGATAGAGGAATTCCAATAATATTTCACTAGTTCGCCCGTCGCCGTAGGGCGCGCATGGCGCGAAGAAGGAGCTCACGCGACATACGAGTACCCACCTACTAAAGATTCGTAGTGTATTTCCGCTTCAGCAAATAACAAAAATACTCTACAGATTGGATCCAATACACAGTTTAAGATGAATTTCTTCACCTTGACGCCTATTTCAATTAACTATGTTACGACAGACGTTGAAATCGCTAATAGAGCTACCTTAATAACATTATACTCGTACCTGCCTACAAGCTCTAGCATATTTTTTCTCTTTAATAAACTTTCATGACAAAAGAAGTAAGGTATCCCGTGTATATTTCAAAAAATAGTGAGGCAGATGTACGAATGAAAATCCATCATATCACGCCACCAGGATCTTATATGTACTTACGATTAATAGGTTATATTTTTTTCTAATAGCATCACTGCAAATGGCCATTCTTATTTTGTTCCAGATAAATAAGAGCAGATGTCCAGTCTTCTTATTAAATAGAAATTCGTTTATTTGACAAAACACACTGAAAAGAAAACCACAATTGAGTGTTTAAACTACCTAACTATATTACACTATGTTTTTTTTGAACACAAATCTATTTGGTGCAGTAAGTGGTTTTCTCATAACATGCGCCAGCAAATCATTGCGTCGGGAGCTCACAGTGAATCATTTAACGCTGAAATCTGGCGCTGACACGCCATTAATTGTGTGCAATTGTCGTCTGGCGCGTATTAGTATGAGTAAATCCAAGTCTATTTCGTGTAAGCAGCGACTCTTCCATGACTTGCGCCATCAAATCATTGCGTCGGGTGCTTACTGCCTACAGTGAATCTTTTGACGCTGAAGCGTAGTATTATTATATATTCTTTGGCTGAAGTCTGGCGCTGACACGCCATTAATTGTGTGCAATTGTCGTCTGGCGCGGCCGCTGCTCAGCTGATTGCTAATTTGGGCTGCTGGGTTATCTCGGGACACGAGGTGTAGGAGAACCTTATATGGGCTATGAAACCCTTTTTTATTTTTAATTCCTTTCCAAGTGCCTGATGGCTTGTGGGGCTGCAGTATTCTTTGATAGGCATGGTGAAACAAATCTGGATTATAAATCATTAGTTGGGTATAATTAGTCCGTGTTAAGGATTATCATAAAATATTGGAAACGTAACTTTTATTTTGTCAACTATAATAACAAGATAAACCTTGCCAAAGTGAGTTCGAAATTTTTCTAAGAGTTCGAAAGTGGGGGCGCGTGTCGTCACTTTTCTGTCAAAAGTTTATACATTTGTAGTCTACCTACTATATGTAGATAGACGTCAGTATGTAACTTCCTTGAGTGGAACTTAAACGGGCTAATGTTTTGTTTTTTGATAACTTATCTGACGAACTATTTTTTTTTGTTATCATGCCTATGGAGACTATAAGCACGCAGCGTAGTACATCCACCGACGCAAGCGCTATTTTCAATTGGTCAAACTAGGAATCTAAAATAGAAGCCCATGTTCATTAGTGGACGTCCTAAAGCTGATAATGCTAATGGCGGAGTAGACTGTAAGCTGACGGATTGTAAAGTTGATTGTAAAAAGGCACGGACGGAATAGTAACAGTATCTACTATTCTTCAAGGTGGACAAAGTATCCGGTGAAAATCGCAGAAACACTGCATGCACTACTATAAATAATATGGCATAATAGTTCCGTGTCATTTTCTTTAGATTTTAGGGTTCCGTACCCAAAGGGAAAAACGGGACCCTATTACTAAGACTTCGATGTCCGTCTGTCCGTCTGTCTGTCTGTCACCGGGCTGTATCTCATGAACCATGATAGCTAGGCAGCTGAAATTTTCACAGATGATGTATTTCTGTTGCCGCTATAACAACAAATACTAAAAATAGAATAAAACAAATATTTAAGGGGGGCTCCCATAAAACAAACCTGATTTTTAGACGTTTTTCGATCTATATTAATAATGGTAACAGATACATGCTTGAAATTTTTACTGAATATTTAGTTTTATATTCACTTCAATAATAAATAATAAAATTAGAATAAAATTAATATTTAAGGGTGGCTCCCATACAGTATGGAACCCTCCGTGCGCGAGTCCGACTCGTGCTTGGCCGATTATTTTTTTTTAATCCAGTCTCGACTTCCTAAGGTAATAAATAAGCGTCCTCATAACATAGACAATGGTAGAGAAAACTGCCGACAGCTGCCTATTTTAGAAACTCATTGCCACAAAATTGCGTTCCCAGACAGCCGAGGCATTTAGCCAAAAACAAGTAAACAGCATCTACCCAGCAATCTAGTGAGATCGCAAACTTCTTTCAAATAGTAAATTAGAAGCAATCTTCGGGCGATGGAGCAAGTTCGGACCAAATTGAGTGTTTTGTTCGACGGGATTCAATCCCACTTCACGCGCTTTTCGCTTCGACTGTACCGCTCGAGTTTACAGCGCAATCCGATACTTCAAGGATGTTTTAGTTTCACCTTTTCATTGCAGGGTAAAGTTTTCTTCAAGGTAACACCTAAGGTGACTACGCAAGGCCCACATTGGAGGTAGTTCATAACATGTTTATAACACAAGCGGGCGTTTACAAGCGACGGATACGGTCACCGACACTCTGAGCCTCAATAATTTTAAACACAAGTACAACTAAATACAATTATTCATTGACATTGCGAAATTCGATTAAATATTGTTATTAAATATATCTACGCCTATTTTCAGGGAGCCTCAACAAACATGAGCTTATCATTATTTATTGATTTACCTACAATGTTTTAGTTTAATAATAAATTGACTTTGATTGACACCATTTTTAGGGTTCCGTACCCAAAGAGTAAAAACGGGACCCTATTACTAAGACTCCGCTGTTCGTCTGTCTGTCTGTTCGTCTCCGGGCTGTATCTCATGAACCGTTATAGCTAGAAAGCTGAAGTTTTCACAGATGATGGATTTCTGTTGCCGCTATAACAACAAATACTAAAAACATAATACAATTAATAATTAAAGGGGGCTCTCATACAACAAACCTAGCCGTTTTTCGCTCTATATTAATAATAGTAACAGGTAGATGCTTGAAATATTCACAGAACATTAAGTTGTAAATTCACTTTAGTAATAAATACAAAAATTAAAATAAAAGAAATATTTAAGGCGGGCTCCTATACAGTACGGAACCCTCCGTGCGCGAGTCGGACTCGTACTGGGCCGATTATTTGTGACTACTCTGCAAAAACTGAAAACTGAGAAGATGTGGCTTGTCTAGTTGTAAGGCGTCCACTCCTTGATGTTTTATAGGACGTTTTGCTGCTAAGCTTGTGCCATAACTCTAGCCGAATTCTAGTAGACATACGTCACAAATACCTATGTTCAAAAACACGTCAGACACGCAAAGACCATTCCAAGTTTATCTACCAACAAAGGAATTATAATAGTCGAACACAACAAATATTTCTTTTATATTCAGCAGTTATAATCCAAGCCTATCGTTTATCTGTTTTTACCTCCCAAATAAACTGAGCCGGCGCGTTACTGAAGAAAACACGACGAGCGCCGCCCGAGAGAACTTATAACAAACTTGTTCAATAAACAAGATATCTTCAAAATATTATCCCAAAGTGACCGTCAAAGGCGAGCCAGGGATTAAGTAAAGTAAGTATTAATTCCTCAGAAGAACGAGGACCAATAGCTGCTAGGACGTGGATCTTTATGATGATGGTTAAGGCACGGTAATGAGATCTAATCATTACCGTGGTTAACGTGCCTACCACGTTGCTAAATGGCAATGCTCGCTACTACTCTTGTCTCATAATTTTTTACTATACTAACGACTCGCCCCGGCTTCGCACAGATGTTTTGTACACATAAACCTTCATCTTGAATTATACTATCTATTTAAAAAATCTACATCAAAATCTGTTGCGTAGTTTTAAAGATATAAGCATACATGGGGACAGACAGCGGAAAGCGACTTTATTTTATACTATGTAGTGAAGTGATGATTGACTAAAAATTACTTCTAATTGTGTATATTCTATTTATTTTTAATTAAAGGCTAACAGGCTTTTCAGGTATTCATTAATTATTCATCTTAGCATGAAGAATTATAAAAGTGAAGAATCAAAAATGGAAAGTTTTTAATATATTTTACGTATGTCGTGACATTTCTGATTGAAAATAAAAAGGTGCATAGTATGCGTGTCTTTAATAAGTTGTTTTTGGATTTTTCCAAAGACTAAATAAATAAGAAAAAAGGTAAGTACTTAAGCTTACAGAAGTAAACGCGGTATATTGCAAAGTCGCGCTCGAATACCTTTAGCAGACGGGCGACGGCTAATCCCTCTTCGACGCGTTTCATGTCTCGCAGTCGATAGGTTCGGGATTCATTCCTAACAGTCTAAAGGTCTTGAAAATTGAATCTCAGATAAGATCAGTTTTTTCATTACAAAGTGGTGGAGTGCGCGCCCGCCGCCGCCGCCGCCCGCTGGTCGGCCCGATCTCGCTGATTACACTTTAATAGGGTATATTAATTTTTTTCGGCATTTGAGGTCGAGCTGCGCGAGCCTTTTAAGCGCTGAATGGGAAATATTCGCAGAAATACAGCAGGCCGCTAAAAACGCAGAGCTAGCAGTAAATCATAATCAATTCAATTTATTGGTAAGTAATGTGTTGTTAAAAATGGATACATACCTTCATAATATATTTTAATTATAGTAAAGTAGCTGTTGCCCCCAGCTTCGGCTGCGTGATATTTTGATTACTATGCTGTCCTAGGTTTCTAACCTTTTACTTTATTGGGATAATAATTGGCCAAATGCGAGTTGGACTTGCGCATGAAGGGTTCCGTACCGTGTGGAAGCCTCCCTTTATATACCTATATTTCATTATTTATGTTTTAAAAGAATATACAACTTAATATTTGTGAATATTTTAAGCATTTTCCTGTTGCCGTGCAAAGAAATCACGTTTCTTGTATGAGATTGGATAATATCCCTCAATTATTCTTTTTTTTTTAAAGTGAATATTTGACTAAATATTATGTGAATATTTCAAGCATCTACCTGTCTCACCATTATTTAAATTGAGCAAAAAACGACTAAAAATTCAGATTTGTTGAATGGGAGCCCCCTTAATTTTTTTTTTAGTTTTTAGTATTTTTTTGTTGTTATAGCGGCAACAGAAATACGTCACAGATGACGTAAGTATACGTTTCAACGTTCTAGCTATCACGGTTCATGTGATACAGCCAGGTGACAGACAGACGGACAGCGGGGTCTTAAGTAGTAATAGGGTCCCGTTTTTACCCTTTAGGTACGGAACCCTAAAAAGTGGCATATACTTATGTCACTCTCCAACTTCGTGTCGTAAGCTCCGCCAAGTACACACTAGCGCAATGTTCATAATTATCCAAATGCTAAATGAAAAAGCCGCGGTGCGCTCGTGGTTTTCAACAACTTTGATGTATCCTACGCCGTGTTGTAGAGAGCCTAATGGGAATTGTTCGTCGAGTATTTTTGGCCGGAGATAATAAACAAGGATGAACTTAATTCTGGCAAATATTGTTTAGCGATTGAATATTTTGAAGAGCTTTAACCCAGTTCGCCAGGGCTGGATGCGGATGATGCTAATTTAGGAGTTTTGTTCATAAATGGGTGTAACTCAGTGAAACAACGTTGATAATCACATTAGCATCGCGAATGAGAAACTTTGTGTTGGAAGCAACTCAACTCTGCTACGGTAAGCGGATGTAGAGAAAATGTTTACAGGGTTATCTACTCAAAAAGGGTAGATATACTGAGCCGGAACAGAGCGCAATTTGGGTCACTCAGATCATAATTATGAAGAACTTTTACCACGGAGACAACCAGGAAATAGAGAAAAGTAAATCAGATGTTTCATACAGTTTGTCGATCCCGAGTTGCAGCATCGTATGGGGACAGCTGATTTTATACTCTATAGTAAAAGTAGTTTATGAACATGGCCTGAGTCACCGCTTTTGGTTTAGTAAACCTTTTCTGAATAACCGTGTATACTTAGGTGGCGTATGAGAGGGTGATGGTGGCGTGAAAGAGATGGAACTGATCTAAATTTTCTTGAATACTTATTTGGCAATTACGTATTATTCATTATAGATTATAGGTTCATGAAATTGCGACAAATGACTTGGTAGGAATTATAGGTACAAATTTCGAAATGTCTCATCATTTATATATATAAATCAGAAACCAAGATAAAATGCCATGGTTGCTTGGTAGAAATTGCCGTGAGTGATAAAACCACCACTTAGTCAAGTATTTAAGTGCTTAATCAATGATTTCTAAGTGATATTTTAAGAGTTTATATACAAATATCGTAACCAATCAGTGATATAGAATAAAATATAATTAAACTGCAAGAAGGAGCAAAGGAGCCCAAAATACCCATGGATACCAGTCTTGTACCCAAAAACTTTACCATTAAATAATTTGATCCTTGCAAAACTTATTTAGCTCATACTTCCAAATTCCAAGCCGTTTTGATAAAACCGATTTAACTTCGCAATAAGCTTACAGTACCTAAGCAGGCTATACGTAGGTCGTACGAGTAGGTACTCAAAAGTAAATACCTAACTAGATAGACAGCAAGGGCGCGAGCTGATCGCTCTGTAGGTACAATTAATACAATAAGTATGTACATAAAAAGTCTACTGTCCGGTACTGCCTTTATAGATGAGTTTGTACTTTCTTTGAAGACTAATTTTTAACAAATTCGTTGGAGCCGTTTAGGAGATTTCATTAGGAGACGACATTACCAAACCAAAATTCCATAAACAATACTTTGTAAATCTTGACAATGCTATTGCAGATACAATCTATTTTAGGTTAGGATAATTTAAATTTTGTAATTTGACTGAATTATGTTTTAATTTTATTTACTTTTGATCTCATTATGACGATGCTATTGCAGATACCTACTATATTGTTTTTAATTTTTTAGATTATTTTAAGTTAGGGTGTTTGAATTTGAAGTAAATTATTATATGTAATTAATTGAATTGTTAGGTATTCATAATTTGGTGAATATGTAAATTTGCACCTATTATAATTATATTATGTTTGTAAAAAGACGATTCTAAGCGCATTTCTAATTAATGTCTAAAGAATAAAGCATATTTTGATTTTGATTTTTTGATTTTGAAATTATGTCCCTGGTATCTATTTATATACCTATTTGTATAATTGAAATATGCGTCAAAAAGCACCCTGACTATTTTAACAAAGCGTCTAAACAAACAGCTTGCGGGGCGAAACCACGTAAGAGCCCTAAAAACGCACAAAATTAGATCGCAATATAGACATTAACTCGTGGAATCAAAGTCTAACTTAACAATGCACAGTTCTAGCCCAAATTCTATGGCTATAAAAATATTCAATAAATTGCCCAATAGTTTAAAAGATATCGAAAAAGAAAACTGTTTCATAAAACAACTAAAATTTATCCTGTTATCGAAATGCTATTATACATTAGATGAATTTTTTACGATAATTTAGAAAACATAATAATACATCGTTCCAATAAAAATAATAAATTGCCATACCCTTAACGGGTCATACCTATGTATAACTATACAAAACATGTTAAGTAAGAACCGCATGTAAATTTCGTATGTTGCAATAAATGATTTGAGTTTGAGATCCACAATTCTGTACAAAAAAAAACATACATTTATGTAAAAACATAATATTATCATATTAGTTTTAGATTTTGTGCTATCTCATTACCTAGTACCTATTTTTCCGAGATAAAAATCTCCTATAATAATCTTATAACCATGTCATAAATCAAGTCTACCTGCATGAAATAGTAACAAACAAACCAACAAACACATTTTCGATTTACAATATTACATGTTAGTGTATATTAGTAAAGACAGTGCCTATATACCTTCAGAGAAACTTAGAGTAGAAAGCTTTATCTATGTTAATACCAAAGTCAACAAAATCGTTGAAGCCGTTTACGAGATCCGAATTACATACAAACAAATAAATAAACAACAAAATATTAAGAATTGTTTGTTTAAAGGTATAAGATAAATAAAATGGTAATGCTTACCAGCGTCGGTGGGAGCACAACACGAGAACTTAGATCGCGGACGCGGCGGTACCGGCGGCGAGACGCGGGGGACACTCGCGCCCCTCGGCCGCCCAGCGCGTTCTGCCGCCCGCCCAGCGCCCAGCGCCCGGCGCCCAGCCGGCCGCAGGGGTGCCAGATCTCGCCTGCTGAGACTCGCTATTTTGTACATGTAACCATGCAACAGTTCACAAATAAAACCAAACACTTTATGTTATTGCGAAGTTATTTTAATTTTAGTGCGGAATAATGCAATGAAAAACTATAAAAGAAATCATAGAAAATAATATTAATGAGACATAAAGCGAAGACTGAAACAGCAGCTTTTAGTGCTAACTACTTAACTGCACCGGACTTTTAGTAGTCTACTGCTTAACAGATATCCGTAAGATAGGCGATTGAGCTATATTATTGTAATATCCATAGGTAACTAACACGTCTCCGGCTAAGTGTGGTATGTTGGTTTATTAGAGTATTATAATACTGTAATTTTACATGTATCTGCAACTGACAAAATCATCCATGAAAAAACTACCAAATCTAGCACTTAAAATACTGAATGGTAACACTGCCCAGCGCGACGCCCTCACCGCGGCATTATTAATTCCAGACCAAATTAACACCCGCCAGATTGCAGCTAAACGTTCTGCGAATGCAGTCAACGCTTATCTTTCATTTGTGTATCACGTACCTACTTGCGTAATGTTGCCATTAGTTTTGTTTTATTAAACTAATGCATTGCTATGATCGCGTTTAATTTCCCTTGAATTAATTTTGAGAACGAGTGCAACAATTGCTTCTAATGATTTCAAACTCAAATCATTTATTGCAACATTTCAGCACATAAGCCTGACAGTATTCTAATTACGAATTTTAATAAAAACCGGCCAAGTGCGAGTCGGACTCGCGCACCGAGGGTTCCGTACAAACCTGCAAGGTTTACAAAGTTCTAAGTTCAAAGTTCTTCAAAAAAAGTAATAAGTTTATATTTATTAAAAAATATATATTTTGTAATGTAACTAAAAATCTAAGGTTTTCGGAATTTTTCCTTTATGTGTGCTATAAAACGTTGCTTCATGCCAAATTTCAAGATTCTAGGTCGACTGGAAGTACCCTTTAGGTTTTGATTCCCTTGCGAGTACTTGCGAGTTTCAAAATATGCAGCTTAAATTGCTGTTTCTTTTGATTGCGTTGACATAGAAGTTTGATTTTGTTACAGCTTAAAGGTATTATAGACCTGAGTATTTGGTATGAATTTCAATTTAATACCTCTACGCGTTTATGAGGAAATGGGTAGTAAGGTTAAAATTATTAAAAATAAATATATTATATGATGTAACTAAAAATTTATGGTTTTCGTAATTTTTCCTTTATCTATGCTATAAGACGTTGCTTCGTACCAAATTTCAAGATTCTGAGTTCACGGGAAGCACCCTGTAGGTTTTGATTCCCTTGCAAGTGTCGAAAATTTGCGGCATAAACGGCTGTATCTTTTGATTGCGTTGGCTTAGAAGTTTGATTTTTTCACAGCTTCAAGGGACAGTAGACCTAAGTAATTGTTATAAATTTCAGCTTCATACCTCCACGCGTTCCTGAGAAAAAGGGTCTTGACAGACGGACGGACGGACAGACGGACAACAAAGTGATCCTATAAGGGTTCCGTTTTTTCCTTTTGAGGTACGGAACCCTAAAAATTAAGCAACGTTTTTGAGAACGTTAATATTGTACTACCTATAACACCGCCATAGTATCAGCGTAATTTTTCATGTGAGGCGGCCAACCACCAAAACTAATACGCCACCGGTTTCGCCGGATTTTTGCATTCAAAAATCAATATAATATTGGTACCACTACATTTTTTTTTACAAAATTTTATGGATGAAAGCTATAGTTCAACTCATGAGCATAAATAACAAATTGAAAAAAAGAATTGTAAACGCGTAGAAAAGTGCCCAAAAATGCAATAAACTTCCTTAGAAAACAGGAATTTTGTTCTAAAAAAGCTGTATCTTCGCATTTATTTTTTATCGAGCGAAGTTTTTTGAATTCTGTTTTGAGTAATCCTCTACTGTATAGTTTTGAGAATATAGTGTGTATTTTTTTTTTATTCGACAACTTCACGGATTGATGGAGAAAAGTCAGTTTAACTTGGGCCATACGCCATACATGTATTTTGAGATTGGATAGCGGCTTAATTCAATTAGAAATACCTAGTTATGTGCAAAGATATCAACGCCTACGAGGAGATTACTTACCTACATCATTACAGTAGGCCTTTGTGCTGGTCTGCTTTTGATGTGTATTGTGTACAGACTTTACATGTTGGTAATTAAATTGGTTGATTCCACTACGGCCCACTGGCCACGGCTTGCTGGCTGATAGAGAAATTAATTTCACACCACCGCTAGGTGCGTGCTTATTTGACTTTGAATGTCAAATATTACCTATATAGTAAAAAATCAAATCATATGCCTGAAAATAATGTTAAGAAGATCTGACAAAACGGGGATTGTGCACAGTAGCTCAAAAAATCCATTAAAGTATGGTTAAATATATAAATGCGGAAAGAGAGAAAACAACCGCATTGAATGCTTAATTTGAATGGAATTTAATATTTTCCTATTTAATTTTTGTTTAAGGCCTCCACCACGCCACCATATTTTACAAGCAATGTCAAAAGATAATAAGATCTGAGAATATGAGATTCCTTTAAATGGTGATTTTTATTAAAGAAAATAATAGCAAAATAATAATTCATTTAGTCGGGGGACAGACTACACTGTTGATGAATGAAATAATGTCGGTCTGTCCCCCGATGATCAACCGGGGGCCTTTCGGGGGACAGACTGGAATAATCCTAACTTAAAGGTATATTTTTGACGAACGAACGTTTTCGGTACTGCCGATAAAATCAATAGTTATGAATATTATTAATGTATGAGCATGTATCAGCCTTTTAATAGCCCACTGCAGGACGTAGGCCTACCCACGAAGGGTGATTGGGCCATATTCAACACGCTGGCCCAATGCGGATTAGTGGATGCCCATACGCCATCGAATTTCTTCTACGGACGTATGCAGGTTGCCTCACGATGATTTCCTTCACCGAAAAGCCAGTAATAGTGCTACATTCAGTACATTTTAGAAGAACTCCTTGGTACGGGACCGAGATTTGAACAGACGACCTCACGATTGTAAGGCGGGTGTCACTACCACTATATCACCACGGCACGAAATATACTCGTAACATGTACCTATTTCGGCATATTAATATTCTTATAATTGTTCAATTCGTATAAATATAACGCGGTCAAACATTATCCAATTCATATAAATAAAGCTACAAAAAAGCCATAACGTAAGTAATATTTTCCCTCTACCATCAGATATCAAGGCACTCAAATAAAAATAACAATTGTCCTGCGAGGAGGAACCCTCGTCTATTGAAATGGTGTCATTATGGAGATGCGAAGACGCGCCCTACATCACCTGGAGCCATTGAATTTTACAGGCGCCTTCATTGTGATCGAGCTTTTTATGCTCGTGAAAAGATTTAAACGTTGATGACGAGTTTTTGTGTCGGTATTGATTTGAGCTTTCATGGACCGTTGTATGGTTATATTTTTACACGGTAATTCTGCATGGGCGCCGAGAGGAGGGTGGAAAAGAGTAGGTACACCTACACTACTCTGAAAGTACCTACATAGAAAAAAACATCTTAAGTATGTATCAACGAGAAAAATATAAATATCATCGTTATAACCCGATTTTAGGGATTACCTACTCGTTTTCCCTAGATAGAACTAGTTATAGACGGAATGCCTTTGGGACAACGCGTTTTCCTTAGTTACCCATATACCGAAACGAGTCAGTTAAAACTTAATGATCCGTGTTGGATTTGTGTTTTGAGACTCCTAGTGAGCTCCCAGCACAATACTCTGCAGTCGGTCCTGAGTGTCGCTGCGCCAGACTCGGCCGATTTGAATTTGACATTGCATTTATCAGTTAAACGTATATAGGTTTAGTTACAATTTTAGATGAATTAATGGTCTCGCTCTGCTTGGGAGCGAGACCAATTATTAATCTAAGGTTATAGTTCTATTTTTTGAGTGACTTCCAAAAACGAGGAGATTCTATGTCGGTCTTTATGTATTTTTTTGTGTATGTTCATCGATATTTTCACTAGTTGTGAACCGAATAAAAAAAAACTTTTTTTATCAAAAGGGTAGGTATACTTCCGAGGTGGTCCCATTTAAATTTTATAAAATCGGTTGAGCCGTTTTTGAAAAATCATGGATAATGTAATAATTGTATACATCAATTCGAGCGAATTCTTAGGATTTTGAACACGATGAAAATCGGTTTAGCCATTATTTGCGAAATATAATTATTATTGGTTCTAGTATGTGTAGAATTGTAGATGCAGATGCACCTCCCTGAAAATAATTCTGGCAGCGGCCAAGTAATTGTTTAATATCTAAATACAAAATAAGATAATAAAAAATAAGTTTTTGTGCGTTTACTATGCTTCAAATTTTGGGTCTTCCCTTACCTTGTCGGTCTAGTCCAAGGATTGTTTTGAAATGTACTAAGCCTGGAGTTCTACGCAGCGTGTGGCCGATCCAAATCCATTTACGGTGCTTTATCTGAAACAAACATTTTCTTCCTCGATATCATTTGGTCCTATGTAGCCTAGCGGTGGATGCGAGGGGGTTTTTGAGCACTACAACTACCTACGAGTATTTATTTATCTCATAGATACCTACGTTATCAATCTTTTATTGTATCTACTATACAGGATTATCTGCTTATCCTGTACTAAACCAATAGGGGTGATTAATACCTTCATTATGAACAACTTTTACAGTAGTAGAACCAAACCAGAATTCGAGAAAAAATTCAGCAGTTTCATACATTTTGTCAATTCCGAGTTGCAGTTTTGTACAGAATAGCTGATTCTTTTCTCAAATTCCGAATTGGCCTCATAGTAAAAGTTATTCCTTCTTCTCGGCTAAGTACAGTATTATTATATATTCTTTGGTACAGGGTAAGCAGATAACTCTGTATAGTGTTTAGCACAGAACAGTGTTTAGCCACAATTAATTCAAACATTGTAGTGTCCGGTGACGCCGCTATTGTTAGGCTCCCGAGGCTTCAACATGCCCACTCCCTGAAAATCCCAAAACGAAGGATAATCCGGTTAACGCCGCCAGAGCCAGTGTAAACGAACTCGAATTAATTTAATTATAACATTCTGAGAAACGCTTTTGTTCGTCTGTCAAGTATAACTCTGAAGACATTCAGTTGGGACTAAAATATTTGTGGCGGCGAAGTTTACCAAATGTTGGGAACTTTTAAGATGGATAAGGAAATATCGTTCAGAATAAGGAATAATATTTATTAGTAACTGTAACTAGATTAAAGTAAATGCGTAATTTTATTATTCTAGAGACCATCTGCTTTTTCCCTGAGTGACCTAGTGGTAAACATTCCCAATAGCAGATAAGTGTTCTATTGGCAGACCACCAGCCCATTGGGTCGACGACATCAGACCCATCGCTGGTCAGATGTGGATGAGGTTAACCCAAGATACGGAACAATGGCACACACATAAGAGAGGAGGCCTATATCCAGCAGCGGGTCGACGCAGGCTGTTGATGATGATGAATTCGTGGTAAAGTGGAGAGTAGGTTAGCTTCATAAAATCATAACTAAAATGAAGAAATCCTTCATTTTTTCTTAACGGTATAAATAAGTAAGTATATACAGAGTATCTGACTCGATTTGTTCAGGCATTTATAGAAATTATTAGATAAATAAGATGTCAAATATTTCTTTCACAGAATTAGGTACCTACTTATCAAAAATCAAAAATCAAATCAAAAAATGTTTATTTAAGACAACAACGATCCATGGTTAGTAAAACAAATTATTAACTTACAACACTATGTTAGTACTTAATCTAAATAGTTCACACAAAATAAGATTTTATTTATCGCTGCCAATATCGTGCGGGACGGATTAAGGCCGTCGGCTCGACCGTCATAATCCGCACAAAATGCCGCAGCATGGGAGCATCAAGATCCTCGGATATGGTTTTTAGTATGGTGTTGCGACTCCCTCGCACCCTGCTCATCAATGACGCGACTTTCTTCCGAAGGACAGCATGAAAACCGTCGGTTCGGGATTCCGCGAACATTTCTGAGGCGCTACAAAAACGTGGGAGTCCCAACATCACCCTAAAACATTATTATACTGGACACGCAGGGTGTTTAGCGACTTCTTGGTACCGCCGAACCATAGACTACCCGTGTACAGATTCTGGCAGTAAGCTTTGAAAAGCGTAATTTTAACTTGTTCTGTACAGCGGGCAAATCTACGGGCCAGCATATTCCCGCGCATCGCCAACGCCCTACGCTCCCTTTCTATTTCGACATCGTCTTTAAGGTCGTCAGCAATATAATGCCCTAAATATTTAAACTGAAAAACCCTGTTAATGTTCATACCGTATAGGGTGACGGGTGGGATAGATTCAGGGCATTTACCGGCGGCCTTAAAGACCATGTACTCACACTTTTTTACATTGTACACTAGGCCATGCGTTGCAGCGTAGGCCTCACAAACTTTTAGCAGCTTACAGAGAGCGCCCACAGTTGGACTCAGCAGCACCATGTCGTCCGCGTAACTGATTTTATTTACACTAACACCCCCCACCCGACATACTGTTTTGTGTGAAAAAATTACAAGTAGGTAAATTAGTTTTACACAACTATAGTATGAGTTAGGAATTTTCGCCATTTTCATTAAGTTTGTCTTATAAAACAAGCGCACGAAAAGAAATCCCATTTTATTTTCGTATGTTTTTCCTAATCTGCTGCGCCCACTAAGTCATATAGCTACCCGCCCTAGCTTCGCACAGGTGCATTATGCAAATAACCTTCCTCTTGAATCACTCTATCTACTAAAAAAAAAACCGCATCAAAATCCGTTGTGTAGTTTTAAAGATATAAGCATACATGGGGACATGGGGGCAGCGAAAGCGACTTTGTTTTATACTATCAGTGATGATAATAAGCGCCTGCAAAACTTACAGCACTGGCTGAAAATATTGCAAACATTTGAGCATTTTCGTCGGCCGCCAGACGTAAGAAAAAGAAAACTAATTGAGCACCTCCCGAACAAAAAGTGCGCCATAATCTCGGGGATTAACATTATTTATTGTCCACTTTCTTATTTGCTAAATCCTTGACATTTTCGGGGATATACGGCTGAACCATAGACATCACTGACAGTGACCTAACTTCGTACCTCTATAAACTCACATTTTTGTACGAACAGCCGAAAATGAAACTGTATTTACTTACTATGTTCACTGTGACTATACCGAATTTTTGTTTTCTGTAGAATTAGGTACTTAGGTAGGTAGCTAGGTACGTAGGTACCTAGGTTTTCCTATTCAGTGTAGGTACACTCACTCAAATTGAGGTGTATGTCGGGTATTTCTAAATTCAACTAAAGTTCTGTTTAAATCATGTATATTCTTGATGTACAATAAATATTAGTTCATCTTAGAATGCGTCAGTTCACAAAGGCAACGGGATAAATACAATCCATTCATCCATCCATCAGCCATAAGAAGTCCACTGCTATACATAGGCCTCCCCTATGAATCTCCAATAAGACCGGATAGAAGCAGCTTGCATCCAGCGCGATCCTACGGTCTTAATGAGGTCATCCGTCCACCTTGTTGATGGACGTCCTACGCTGGGCTTGCCGGTACGTGGTCTCCACCCGAGACCAATCGGTCACCAGTGTGCCCTGCCTACGACGAAAACTATGCATTAGGTAAGTACCTACAAGTGGCAGCCACGTAGCGCGAGCTTGTTCACTGTCCAAATGGCTCCATCACGGCATCTGCGGCTTAGACGGGTGTGCTAATTGTGGCCATTATCTCGCTCAATGCATCGGGCGGCGGGAGAGGTGCCTACGCAGTACCTACCCCCCGCGCCGCGCCGGCTACTTAGCAGGCCTACCTCTCTATACCTAGGTACCTACTATACCACTACCAAAGAATATATAATAATACTCCACTACTGAAGCTCATTTTTAGGGTTCCGTACCCAAAGGGTAAAAACGGGAACTAAGACTCCGCCGTCCGTCTGTCCGTCTGTCTGTCACTGGGCTGTATCGCATGAACGGAGATAGCTAGAACGTTGAAATTTTCACAGATGATGTATTTCTGTTGCCGCTAGCACAACAAATAAAAACAGAAAAATATTAATATTTAAGGGGGGCTCCCATACAACAAATATGATTTTTTAGCCGTTTTTCGCTCGATGTTAATAACGGTGACAGGTAGATGCTTGAAATATTCACAGAATATTTTAAATGAATATTTATACTTATTATACTTTAAAAATAAATAGTTAAATTAAAATAAAATAAATATTTAAGGGGGGCTCCTAAACAAGAAGCGTGATTTTTTGCTCGATATTAATGACGGCAACAGGAAGATTGAAATATTCACATAATTTTTAGTTGTATATTTCCTTCGTAGGCCAAAATTAATTATTATATTAGGTATTTTAAGTAATTTAATCGTAGGCCCTTCGTGGGTATGCCTATATATGTAGGTAGGCCTAGGTACTTATTAAATAAAATCGGCCCAGTACGAGTCCGACTCGCGCACGGAAGGTTCCGTACTGTATGGGAGCCCCCCTTAAATATTTTTTTAATTTTATTATTAAAGAGAATATACAACTAAATATTCTGTGAATATTTGGTACCTGTTACCATTATTAATATGGAGCGAATGACGGCTAAAAAATCAGGTTTTTGTATGGGAGCCCCCCTTAATTGTTAATTATATTCTTTTTTTAGTATTTGTTGTTATAGCGGCAACAGAAACACATCATCTGTGAAAATTTCAGCTTTGTAGCTATAACGGTTCATGAGATAAAGCCTGGAGACGGACAGACAGACAGACAGACGGACAGCGGAGTCTTAGTAATTGGGTCTTAGTAATTTAGTCTTAGTTTTTTACCCTTTGGGTACGGAACCCTAAAAAGGCTGGTACAGGTATTAGGTACCTACAGCACGCGTAGCATGGCAAAGGGACAAATTGTCTTTCCACCATTATATCCCTTTGAAGAGAAAATAAAGTACCTATATATGCAAGATAAAGTCGCAAGATGGTTAAAATAGAAGTACTTGGGTATTATTTCCCTCAAAAATGAAGGAAATTTTGCTGCAGCGCCATTTATCAGCCAATCATTTAATATTGAAATCCTTGCGAGTGAGCTCGAAGAGTCAACACGTCCTGAAGATGCCTCGTTTAGAGGCGAAACACGTGTCGAATAGAGTACAGTAAGAATAGGGGTGCTATTTATTGACTAAGTATTTTTTCAACTATTTTATACCATTTTTTTTTATAAAAAATTAATTATATTTGTAATTTTTAACATATTAATTAAATATTATTTTCAGGTTTACTACATTTTTAAAGAAATCACTAATCACTATTTTTGTTACAGGTTTAATTATTTTTATTATTTTTAACGGATTAATTATAATTTTGTTTCAGGTTCATTAGTATTTTGTAAACATACCTAAAAAAAAATTGTTAGGTTAGGCACCTAACAATTTTTTTTTTTCTGGCCTGACCTAACCTTAGCCTAACCATAGTCGAACCATGATACAGTTTGATGATTAATTACTAATTTTGTTTGTGATTTAATTTGGATTTTGAATAGTACCCTTAACTTATATGACTACGACAGAGCGGAAATACACTAAATATTTATTCAAAACAAGAATTGAAATCCTAACAAGATTAGCGAGTAAGTACCTAGGTACCTAGTTCAGAATGAATCAAATCGGTCAAGAGCGAGCCGAGATAGAAGATTCAGTACAGATGTGAGGAGTAGGTACCTACTGTTCGGCGAACTACTAATTTATCAAAGGGCCGGAACCTTGGCCTCAGTGGGTGAGTTCGACTCGCACTTAGGTATTTATTTCTTGACAATACATCTCATCAAGCGTATTCTATTTCTTAGCACCCCACAATAAAATTGCGGGTTAAGAACTAGAGTAGCGTAAAGGCAAAATAACTTTTTTTTTTTCGAAAAATTGTTAACATACGTCATTTTGGCTGTTACATACTCTTAATATTGTATATACCTATGTATTGCAACGGAACTTTCGTTAAAACAGCTTTAAATAACGGTAGGTACTTCACGCTTAGGTACTTATTTGGCACGAAAACTTGGGCTTTATAATCAAACATTCTGTGTGAAAAACGTATGACAAGATGGGTACGTTATTTGAGCGATTAGGTACGTTCAAAACATCTTCGGTGTCCTATTTGACAAAATAATGGCAAGATTATTGTGAGTAGAAACACTTCACTTTGGCAGTAAACAAAAATCTTTTCTTTTTGATACGTTATTTTTGTACTATGCAATCTACACTCTATATATCTCCGGTTTTTTGGCACATCAAAATATAGGGAACTATTTTAATTTATTCCCTTACGCTACTCTAGTTCTTAACCCGCGAAACTACCTACTACGTCAATAAAAACGATCGCAAAGCTGGAGCTACAGAGGAACTCGCTGGAGAAAAATAAACAATTCAAAAATAGAACACATTCGTTTTGAAAATGAATAACAAATATCTGTACGCAAGCTAGAAATGAGTTCCGAAGCGTATCAAATCGAAACTCCTTATCACAATACTCGATACGTCGACGTGACTCAGCAGCCGCGTCGCGTCAGAAAATTTTCGTGTTTGTGTTTATTTACAAGTTTATTTTCCCTATTATAGTGAGTTGGTGTTTTTAACGTTCAAATGGACATTAACGATATAATTGACTCGTGGAACTGGGCTTATTGGGAATCGAGAAACGCTATAATTCGATCTTTAGACTACCCTGACGGATGGTTGCACGGCCTGCGAAAAATTTACAGTGAGTAGTGAACTAAGATAAGATCCAAGGTCCTTTCTGTTTAACATACCTACTTAATATGTAACTGACTCTCATCAATGTTACAGCAGAATTATAAAACAAGCAAGAAAAATAACCTGTCTAAAAACAATGGTTGACGTGGAGTGGCCGATTGAAATCACTTAAGTACTTAAGAACTTAAGTTGAAAGTACTTATTTGTTTGTTTTTCTCTTTTCCCTTTTTTTTATTTTTAGACTTAGTGTAGTAGGTACAATACTTAGATATACCTAAATATAATATTGTCTATCGACTTTTAATCGGTAGAAAGTATAGTAGGTTTTTTTTTTTTAATTTCATATAGGTTTGCGTTTGACTACCTACATACTGCCTGATGTTGAGCAGATATGCGGTCTAGGATGTAGCACGCTTACCTAAAAGATACCTATTTACCCGGGATTTGAAGACACTCACGTCGTACTTTAGCGGGAAGACAGACCCAGGCAAAGCGTTCCACATTCTGGCTGTTCGTATGAAGAATGAGGACTCGAAACGTTTGGTTCTAACGCGCGGAATGTCCACCATAAAAGGGTGGCGCTTTGGTCGCGTCCGTCTAGCCGTACGATAGAAGAAAGGTGCAGGTGGGACCAGATTGTGCAACTCCTGGGCGCACTCTCCGAAGTGAATCCGGTAAAAGGCTGACAAACACGCCACCTTACGTCGATGCTCGAGACTTTGCAGCTGCGACATAGTCAGGGTGTCGTTGACAATCAGCCTCCTGGCTCGCCTCTCAATCGACTCCAGAGCCTCCAGTTGATATTTGGCAGAGCCATCCCAAAGGTGAGAGCAGTATTCCATACAAGACCTGACTTGTGCTTTATAAAGACTAAGCAGTTGCTCAGGTGTGAAATACCGTCTCACCTTAGCAAGACCACCAAGTTTTCACCAGGTGTACCGGTTGTGGCCACTGACCCGGTTGTGGTCATTTGATGTTAAAGTTATTGCATAAATGATAATTTATAAACAATGTAATACCATAAAAATATTGTGTGAATCTAAATGTTTTAAAATTTCTTTAAAAATATAATTTTAGCTTACAATTGTCTTTGTTATTCTTTAAAATTCAAAGGGGCCATAAATAATACTAAGATGGCCACAACGCAACGTACCGGTGCATCTGCCCTATTTTCCTATGTAATGTACATACCAATGAACTCATAATATTAATTTGATTTTTCATGTTATCTTCATGGATCATTTTACGTATCTTTTACTCGTAAAATTTTATTGGTAGCTAGGTAGCTAGCATTATGCTATGACACTATGATAGTGTTGATGACACAACAGATTTCCTTCTCTCTCTTCTGTGGTTGATGAGACATTTTAGTTGAGCTCGCAAGGTATAATTTCTAAAGATTGGTTCGTTATTTTCATAAGAAAATAGCGATATGACAATGATGATGTTAAACACTCGTGTTTTACACCAAAATATCGCCAAATTAAAAAAAAAATCGGTCAAGTGCGAGTCGAACTCGCGCACGAAGGGTTCCGTACCTACTGAATGGGAACCCCCATTCATCTTTATTTTATTTTTATTGAAGTAAACATACAGATAAATGTTCTGTGAATATTTCAAGCGTCTACCTGTTACCGTTATCTAGCGAAAAACGGCTAAATATTCAGGTTTTTTTGTATTTTTAGGGGAGCCCCCCTTAAATAATTATTTTATTTTGTTTTTAGTATTTGTTGTTATAGCGGCAACAGAAAAACAGCATCTGTGAAAATTTCAACTGTCTACCTATCTATCACGGTTCATGAGATACAGCCTGGTGACAGACAGACAGACGGACAGACGGACGGACAGCGGAGTCTTAGTAATAGGACCCTAAAAACGGAGATTATGACGTTACCTCTGTGACACGAAGTACCTGCAACTTCGTGGAGTTTTAGGCGGGAACGCGGAAAAATCATGTCGCCTCATTGTATTTTTTTTGTTAAACTTGTATTTTTATCAGTTGTGGTATTTGGTTGATTATTGAGCTGATTGACGTGCATGAATGTAGGCAAGTGATATAATGTGACGTATCATGTTCTTCCGTGATATTACCAAAACTCCAAAGACGCCTCTAGTAAAGTCTCCACTGCTTTACTGAGGTATACACAAATAAAATATTTACTCCTATACATGACTTGGACTATGTTTGGACTTGACCGCGACTTTATAGACTATTTTAATAAAAAAAAATATCGAAAATTATTAAAACTTTTACTTGACACTGGCAAATGCACAACAATGCGACGCCAAAACATGAAAGAAGAAGAATTACATCTTCGTACTCTGTGACATTGATAGTCCAGGTTCCATGACAATTGACATATTTTTTATTTTTGACAATCACAAAAATGGCGGCGATTGGAATTGGAATGTGCGAAACTCCCGGTTGCAAATCAATCGCACAATTACAATGTCCAACGTGTATAAAACTCGGTGTTCAGGGCTCATTTTTCTGCACTCAAGATTGTTTCAAGAAGTCATGGAAGACGCACAAAATTATCCACTCATTGGCGAGTAAGTGGGAGTGTTTTAGGTTATGTTTCGGTAATACAAGTCGAACAAGTGATGATGTAAAATTGTGGAATTTGTTTTAGAGGGTGAAAGCACCGATGGCTCGAACTCGGAGTACAATCCGTGGCCTTCGTACGGTTATACCGGGAAGCTGAGGCCGTACCGGCCGGGGCCCAAGCGGACCGTGCCGGCGCACATCGGTCGTCCGGACTACGCAGACCACCCGACCGGCTTCCCGGCCTCCGAGCACGCCGCGAAGGGCTCCGGACACATCAAGGTGCTGGACGACGAGGAGATAGAGGGCATGCGCGTCGCCTGCCGCCTCGGGAGAGAAGTTCTCGACGAAGCCGCCAAGTAAGTTTTGACATTTACTTTGTTTACAACTTAATAACAGAACAAACGAATACCTATGTAGTACAGCTTACTTTTTTATCAGTAAAACCCGAATTTGTATTGTAAATCCTTTGTTAGATCATCACTTCAAGTACTTGGAACTAAGTAAGCATGTAAAAATACGGCCTAAAGGTTTGTGATGTTTTAAAAGCTTTATGATCTTTATAAGTAGTGAAAGAAAGCGAACAATACCATTAGCTTTGTTTTTATTAGTAGTCTACTAATTTCTATTTCATCTATGTCATCAATAGGTATTGGAAGGCATGTCTCTAGATTTTGCTTTGTTTGATAAGATATCAGTTATAGCCTAGTACTGTAGTATTATTATTGCTACAGGCTAGCTAATAATGTTAGTGAATGATAGGGATACAAATTAGCTACAAGCTGAGCAAAACCTAATCGTTGCAGCTGTTTCGCAGGTTTCAGTAAGGATTGGGTTTCACGCAGCTTGTATAGGTCGCGCCACACAAGTTGGCGGATGTGAAGTTAGCTACAAGTTGCGCAATATCCAATCACATACAGCCACACGTTGATTGGCTATTGCGCAGCTTGTAGCTAACTTCACATCCACAGACTTGTGTGGCGCGGCCTATAACTAACTTCACAGCTGCAATTATGTTTGATTCTGAAGATGTCCAGAAGAGTGATGGTGACTAGAATTGATAATTGGACATAGTTTATCGGAAAGGTCTCAACCCACATGGCTGTCCAAAATCAAAACATAGCAAGTGTCTTGCGATGTGATCTGAAATCTAAACCTTCTCAATCCAGTTTCTTTCGTCGCCACTATTATGTACGCACCGATTTTCCGTGGATTTTCGTAAGCGCCGGTTGACACGTCAGTTCAAATCACTAGACTGTTTTTCCAGAACTACCCTCACCATAGGTTTTTTTAGGGTTCCGTACCCAAAGGGAAAAACGGGACCCTATTACTAAGACTTCGATGTCCGTCTGTCTGTCTGTCACCAGGCTGTATCTCATGAACCATGATAGCTAGGCAGCTGAAATTTTCACAGATGATGTATTTCTGTTGCCGCTATAACAACAAATACTAAAAACAAAATAAAGTAAATATTTAAGGGGCTCTCATACAACAAACCTGAATTTTTAGACATTTTTCGCTCTATATTAATAATGGTAACAGGTAGATGCTTGAAATTTTCACAGAATATTTAGTTTTACATTCACTTCAATAGTAAATAATAAAATTAAAATAAAATAAATGTTTAAGGGGGGCTCCCATACAGTACGGAACCCTCCGTGCACGAGTCCCACTCGTACTTGGCCGATTATTTATTTATTTATTAAAGATATGCCAACAGTGAACATATTAAACACACTTGTATAAATTTAAAATACAGTAATACACAGGACTGATATGATCACCAATTATAGGCGTATACAACATTCGCCATTAGTGGTTAGACTATAATAATTATAAACTATTAACTAAAATAACTAAAACTTACAAAATATGAACGTTAAGCATCATTAGAGAGAGACTTAAATAGTTTCTTTTTGAAAATAGTTAAAGAATCGTAGAAGACATAGAAATCATCCAATGAGACATTAAATTCGTTATAAGTAATCTATGTGTTGGGGAGTTTAGCGCCAAATTAGTTTTAGGAGCTTGCCGCCACCTCAAGATTCGTGAAACTCGGTTCCTAGGATAGCGACAAGGTATATGCAAAGACATTTCTTCTAAAAGGTTAGACACAACAGGATTATTTTTTTTAGCAAATGGTAGTACAGTTATTTATTTATTTGTTGATAGGCAAGCAGTATAAACTGATGTGCCTATATCAAGCAGAGTCGAATAAAATTAGTATTTATCTGTCAAGGAATATTTTTCCTTCTTTATCCAAAGATTCAGTCTATTCTTAAATGTGTTAATAGTCCTTACTGAGATTACATCCTCAGGCAACCTGTTCCTGTGTTGTAAGTATGGTAAGTGGTGGAGATGGTACTTGATTTTTTTTTGAGATGTAGTAATGTAAATTTTTGTATTGCTTTATTATGTGAAATCTTTTAATGTATGTGTTTAGATTTAAGTTATTTAAATTGTATTACAAACATTGTTATTTGACGATTCCAAGTGCAATTGTAATGTCTACGGAATAAAGGAACTTTGACTTTGATCTAAGCCTATAGGCCTCTGATATGCTAAACAAAAGTAGCTTCACTCCGATCACATAGTTGTGGCAACATGCACAGGTGTGAGCAGAGCAGCTAGCTTATTTGTTTCATTTGATTTTCCTGGCCAGAATGCACTGTCTTTCTGATGGCTCCCCCCTAACCTTCTCTTTGCCTATGTACCTAGTCCTATTTTTTGTAGTAGCTGAATTTTGAAGAATTTCTAGTTTTAAATTGACTAAGGTTTCATTAAAACACAAATACGATAGGTACTTACCAAACAAATAAAATATAAAACTTTTTTCTTCAAATATAGGATTGACTATTCTATACATTTTCACTATGTACAATAATGACATTCTGTGTACTGAAAATAATGTAAAGTTGTATAAGGTTCCTATAAATCCTGAACCATTAGTTTCAAATCTCACTATGAAAGAAAAGACAAAGACTTCATTGATCTTTTACAGCGGCATAGCTCAACTTTTTGGTTCCCTATTATGGTGCCCGCTTTTGTGAACTATTGACAGACTCCCTGCCCTCCGTCATTCTTTGATCAAATTAGAATGTAGATATCATGTCGTACAGGGAGGTGAAAACATTGGCCAAAGATCGTGACTCGTGGAAGTTGCTCCACAGCCAAGAGCCAAGCTCTTATAATATTATGAATGAATGAAGTATACAAACACATGCCTATACTTCCATAGTATAGGTGGCTTAAGTGGTCAAAAGTTTAATAGACAACTTGCGTCGATTTCAGGGTGTGTGACGTGGGAGTGACGACAGACGAGATCGACCGCGTGGTGCACGAGGCCTGCATAGAGCGCGAGTGCTACCCGAGCCCGCTCAACTACCACAACTTCCCCAACAGCTGCTGCACCTCCGTCAACGAGGTCATCTGCCACGGCATCCCCGACACGCGCCCGCTCGAGGTATAACCCTACCACTTTTTCTTATTCGATGATGGGTGATAAGTCCTGCACTGAAGTCCCGGATGGGTTGTTTTGTGCATACTAGAGTTGAGAATACTGTACCATTTCAATCTTGCACTTTGCCATGGTATGCTATGAAAATCCATCCCAACTCAGCATTAATTGCTGGATGTGAACAGCCAGCGCTGGTATTCTACTGGGACCGGTTGGTGACATCAAGTGCACCACAGGTAAAAAAAAACAACGGGTTGTACTCCTTGTAGTGCCAGCAAAATTAAAAAATTGAACATAAAGTGTACTATCATATTGTGGTAAAACACAATATCAGTATAATATCACACACGCTCACTCGCGCAAGCGCCCTGCGCCGCTCAAACGAAACAGCAGGACCATGCATATATTTTCGCCGCGCGGTAGAAAGAGAGCGGGATATTACTTCCTCTGATCTCTAAGCCGCACACCGGCTATCTCTCTCGCTCCGTCCTATGAATTTTCGATCTGTTCACGCGTCTGTCCTGACGCGAGTTTAACTGATATACCCATCCCAAAAAGTGCACAATGGAGGACTGATGACCGTTGGGGTCGAACAGTTCTCGAGTGGAGACCACCACTGCTAGGATTCGCACGAAGTAATATTTCTTTCGACGTGTCAGAACGAGACAGCGTTAGGACAAAATATATATCTGTCACTTTTTCACACGTCGAAAAGAGTTCTTTTCGTGGTCGCATGCTGGACTAGCAGGTACTGGCAAGCGCAGAGTAGGTCATCCATCTTGTGGGTGGACAGATGACCTATATTTAAATTGCTGGATTGCGCTGGATGCAAGCCGCTACCAACCGGTCTTATTGGAGATCTTGGGCAGGCCTATGTCCAGCAGTGGACGTCCTATGGTTTTTGGATGGATGATTTGAAAATAGGTAAATGATTGTTGCTTATTTTCTGATAGTAAGTAAGTAAGTAAGTTCGTATAGGCCGGGTGGCTAGCCCTGGTGTCAGAGTTTTAGGCCGCCTGAAGGCCTCTGACATGGCTGAACGGTTAAAACAACCGGGGCCTACAATTTAACGTGTCATCCGAGCCACGGTAGCGCTTCACGGTATTTTCTGATAAGCAGCCATCTAATCCTTTCCTTTCTTCGACTCATAATTAGAATGATATATTTCCAGGATGGAGACGTGTGCAATGTGGACGTGACGGTGTACCACCGCGGCTTCCACGGGGACCTCAACGAGACATTCTTTGTGGGCAACGTGGCCGAGCCCACGCGCAAGCTCGTGCAGGTATGTGGACATGTTTTTATGAGCCAGCGAATCAGCATCTTTGCTATAGGTTGGCAAATTTTTATTTTATGATTGTTTGGTTTGTTAGCTTGAGTATTGCTTGTCATGTACAGAGACTCTATTTCTGAATTCTAACGGCTTGGACATGTACAAAATTTTAACAAATTGTATGAAGAATCAAATTGTGCATTTTTGAGAACTGATTCCTCAAGAATGCTACAAACTATTTGCTAGGTAATCCATTCAGAAGTACTAGGTAACATAAGCGATGTTTGTGCACAGGTGACGTACGAGTGCCTGCAGAAAGCCATCGAGATCGTGAAGCCGGGCGAGAAGTACCGCGAGATCGGGAACGTCATACAGAAACACGCCGCGGCCGCCGGCTTCAGTGTGGTGCGCTCCTACTGCGGCCACGGCATACACCGCCTGTTCCATACTGCGCCCAACGTGCCGCACTATGCCAGTGAGTGTCACGTCATACTGCGGACACGGCATACACCGCCTGTTCCATACTGCGCCCAACGTGCCGCACTATGCCAGTGAGTGTCACGTCATACTGCGGCCACGGCATACACCGCCTGTTCCATACTGCGCCCAACGTGCCGCACTATGCCAGTGAGTGTCACGTCATACTGCGGACACGGCATACACCGCCTGTTCCATACTGCGCCCAACGTGCCGCACTATGCCAGTGAGTGTCACGTCATACTGCGGACACGGCATACACCGCCTGTTCCATACTGCGCCCAACGTGCCGCACTATGCCAGTGAGTGTCACGTCATACTGCGGACACGGCATACACCGCCTGTTCCATACTGCGCCCAACGTGCCGCACTATGCCAGTGAGTGTCACGTCATACTGCGGCCACGGCATACACCGCCTGTTCCATACTGCGCCCAACGTGCCGCACTATGCCAGTGAGTGTCACGTCATACTGCGGACACGGCATACACCGCCTGTTCCATACTGCGCCCAACGTGCCGCACTATGCCAGTGAGTGTCACGTCATACTGCGGCCACGGCATACACCGCCTGTTCCATACTGCGCCCAACGTGCCGCACTATGCCAGTGAGTGTCACGTCATACTGCGGCCACGGCATACACCGCCTGTTCCATACTGCGCCCAACGTGCCGCACTATGCCAGTGAGTGTCACGTCATACTGCGGCCACGGCATACACCGCCTGTTCCATACTGCGCCCAACGTGCCGCACTATGCCAGTGAGTGCCACGTCATACTGCGGCCACGGCATACACCGCCTGTTCCATGCTGCGCCCAACGTGCCGCACTATGCCAGTGAGTGCCACGTCATACTGCGGCCACGGCATACACCGCCTGTTCCATACTGCGCCCAACGTGCCGCACTATGCCAGTGAGTGTCACGTCATACTGCGGCCACGGCATACACCGCCTGTTCCATACTGCGCCCAACGTGCCGCACTATGCCAGTGAGTGTCACGTCATACTGCGGCCACGGCATACACCGCCTGTTCCATACTGCGCCCAACGTGCCGCACTATGCCAGTGAGTGCCACGTCATACTGCGGCCACGGCATACACCGCCTGTTCCATACTGCGCCCAACGTGCCGCACTATGCCAGTGAGTGTCACGTCATACTGCGCCCAACATGCCGCACTATGTTAGTCATTAAATTTAGGAATATTCTTCGAATCTTCTCTCATTCTAAATAGCTTTGAAAATTACACACTTGATAGAACTAGTTTAGATACTGCAGCTGGGCATGTGATGGCAGAAAGTTTCTGTAAGACGTTGCTGTGCGCCTACGCTGCAGCGGCTCGGGCGGCTCGACTGGCACAGAGGAACTTCAGGCTGACGCGACTGATGTCATTCCTATCCACAGTTAAATATAAAGCATGATATACCTGATTGATTCCAGAGAATAAAGCGGTGGGCGTGATGAAGCCGGGGCACTGCTTCACGATCGAGCCGATGATCAACGCGGGCGGGTGGCGCGACGACCAGTGGCCCGACCGCTGGACCGCCGTCACCGCCGACGGCTCCCGCTCCGCGCAGGTATGACCTCAATCTAACTCCGCGGCGGATGTGACGTTACCTACAAGCCGACGACCAGTGGCCCGACCGCTGGACCGCCGTCACCGCCGACGGCTCCCGCTCCGCGCAGGTATGACCTCAATCTAACTCCGCGGCGGATGTGACGTTACCTACAAGCCGACGACCAGTGGCCCGACCGCTGGACCGCCGTCACCGCCGACGGCTCCCGCTCCGCGCAGGTATGACCTCAATCTAACTCCGCGGCGGATGTGACGTTACCTACAAGCCGACGACCAGTGGCCCGACCGCTGGACCGCCGTCACCGCCGACGGCTCCCGCTCCGCGCAGGTATGACCTCAATCTAACTCCGCGGCGGATGTGACGTTACCTACAAGCCGACGACCAGTGGCCCGACCGCTGGACCGCCGTCACCGCCGACGGCTCCCGCTCCGCGCAGGTATGACCTCAATCTAACTCCGCGGCGGATGTGACGTCACCTACAAGCCGACGACCAGTGGCCCGACCGCTGGACCGCCGTCACCGCCGACGGCTCCCGCTCCGCGCAGGTATGACCTCAATCTAACTCCGCGGCGGATGTGACGTTACCTACAAGCCGACGACCAGTGGCCCGACCGCTGGACCGCCGTCACCGCCGACGGCTCCCGCTCCGCGCAGGTATGACCTCAATCTAACTCCGCGGCGGATGTGACGTTACCTACAAGCCGACGACCAGTGGCCCGACCGCTGGACCGCCGTCACCGCCGACGGCTCCCGCTCCGCGCAGGTATGACCTCAATCTAACTCCGCGGCGGATGTGACGTTACCTACAAGCCGACGACCAGTGGCCCGACCGCTGGACCGCCGTCACCGCCGACGGCTCCCGCTCCGCGCAGGTATGACCTCAATCTAACTCCGCGGCGGATGTGACGTTACCTACAAGCCGACGACCAGTGGCCCGACCGCTGGACCGCCGTCACCGCCGACGGCTCCCGCTCCGCGCAGGTATGACCTCAATCTAACTCCGCGGCGGATGTGACGTTACCTACAAGCCGACGACCAGTGGCCCGACCGCTGGACCGCCGTCACCGCCGACGGCTCCCGCTCCGCGCAGGTATGACCTCAATCTAACTCCGCGGCGGATGTGACGTCACCTACAAGCCGACGACCAGTGGCCCGACCGCCGGACCGCCGTCACCGCCGACGGCTCCCGCTCCGCGCAGGTATGACCTCAATCTAACTCCGCGGCGGATGTGACGTTACCTATAAGCCGACGACCAGTGGCCCGACCGCTGGACCGCCGTCACCGCCGACGGCTCCCGCTCCGCGCAGGTATGACCTCAATCTAACTCCGCGGCGGATGTGACGTCACCTACAAGCCGACGACCAGTGGCCCGACCGCCGGACCGCCGTCACCGCCGACGGCTCCCGCTCCGCGCAGGTATGACCTCAATCTAACTCCGCGGCGGATGTGACGTCACCTACAAGCCGCGCTAAACACAATTAGGGCTGACGCTCGAATAACAGCTTCGCGAGAATTGTGCTTCGCGCAGATTGTGACTAACTTTTATGGCTCCTTTGAAAAGCTTCAGATGATATTTATTTTGCCAGGAAACAGGAAAGCTGGCAGCTGTTTCATTCCTTGGCGGTACGAATCAGAAATGTTAGTCATACCGCTTCATACGTTTCGAAGAAATATTAACATTCTAGAGGTGGTAGTGAGATATCTTCTTACAAATCCTGTAGTAAACAGGGAGGTGGTAGTGTTGTAGTTGTTGTAAGTTTATGGGAGGAAGTGCGCACGGCTGCAGCGGCGGGAGTGACGCCACTGGAATACATCTATTGATATTGAACTGAAACTTATTTTTTCCGCTCCCTGCGCCCGCTTATAACAAGGATAAGGATAAAGATTTATCATTTTTATCTTTTTTTTCAGCGGACTTTTTTAGGGTTCCGTACCCAAAGGGAAAAACGGGACCCTATTACTAAGACTTCGATGTCCGTCTGTCCGTCTGTCTGTCTGTCCGTCTGTCACCGGGCTGTATCTCATGAACCATGATAGCCTAGGCAGCTGAAATTTTCACAGATGATGTATTTCTGTTGCCACTATAACAACAAATACTAAAAACGAAATAAAATAAATATTTAAGGGGGGCTCCCATACAATAAACCTGAATTTTTAGACGTTTTTCGCTCTATATTAATAATGACATCAGGTAGATGCTTGAATTTTTCACAGAATAATTAGTTTTATATCCACTTCAATAATAAATAATAAAATTAAAATCAATATTTAAGGGGGGCTCCCATACAGTACGGAACCCTCCGTGCGCGAGTCCGACTCGTACTTGGCCGATTATTTATATTTGTTTTGTTCAATGTTTAAAAGGCTGGAGACTTTGAATAAGTGTTTGTACGTACATTGCTTCAGTTCGAGCAGACGCTGCTGGTGACGGAGACCGGGTGCGACATACTGACGGCGCGCGCGAGCGGCCGGCCCTGGTTCATGGACCAGCTCGACAAGCTGGACTCCTCCTCCTAGTACCTCCTACACACTACACACTACACATTATACACTCACCATCAAAATGTAAATGAACCGCCCGCTACGCTAGCCCCGCAGGCAGCTGCGGCCTCATCAGTGACCAATCACACACCTTCAAATATTTCAGCCGCTGTGATTGGTCGAGTGCTAGGACGCAGACCGGTCTCTGGGTGACACTTCACTTGACTCTACCGTCATAAGCGTTTGAGTGATAAATTATAATGATACTATGTCTTGGTGAGGCTGATTGTTAACGAATAAGTCGTTGTAGAGCTACAAAGGCCGTTCGTTTGCGATGACCTTTACGAACATGCTGTCGGTCTTCTGTGATGTCATCACCAATATGGCCAACTTTTACAGTGAAGTCAATCATTAAAATCACCGAATGAAATATAAATGTTGTATAGTTTACGTATGGAATTTATGTAGAGGTTTTCTTTTTCAAAATTTCAAGGTTCGCCTCATAATAAACAAAATATAAATAAAAGTTGGTCGTAATTATGAGTATAGGTCGAACCGTACAAATCGGTGGATGTGAAGTTAGCTACAAGCTGCGCAGTATCCAATCAACGCGGAGCTTTTGTGAGCTTCAGTCAGGATTGTTATAGCTAACTTCATATCCGTCGACTTATATGATTCGGTCTATACGATGATATTCTAGAATGTATCTATTGTCTAGAAATGCACTAGTATGTATAGACCGAATTATACTACTTGACGGTTGTGATGTTAGTTACAAGCTGCGCATATCTTATTCCAAACTGAAGCTCACTAAACAGCTGCGAGGATCGGGTTATCGCAGCTTGTGGCTGACATCACACCCGCCAACTTGTGTGATTCGACCTATGACGCAAACAACGAACGACGGCCGGTTAAAGCGTGGAATCGCAACTGAGGTGATACTCGCATATTTTGTAAAACTTCAACTCAATAAATTCCATTTTTAGGGTTCCGTACCCAAAGGGAAAAACGGGACCCTATTACTAAGACTTCGATGTCCGTCTGTCCGTCTGTCACCGGGCTGTATCTCATAAACCATGCTAGCTAGGCAGCTGAAATTTTCACAGATGATGTATTTCGGTTGCCGCTATAACAACAAATACTAAAAACAAAATAAAATAAATATTTAAGGGGGGCTCCCATACTACAAACCTGAATTTTTTGACGTTTTTCGCTCTATATTAATAATGGTAGATGCTTGAAATTTTCACAGAATATTTAGTTTTATATTCCCTTCAATAATAAATAATATAATTAAAATAAAATACATATTTAAGGGGGGCTCCCATACAGTACGGAACCCTCCGTGCGCGAGTCTGACTCGTATTTGGCCGATTATTTGTTAAAATAACTAGATGTGTACAGTGGGTAGTGTCGTTGTTTGACCGGGTTATACAGGGTTATTTGCTCACCCTGTACTAAGCCGATAAGGGGTGATCGAACCAAAACATCATTATGAATAACTTTTACCGTGGAGCCAACTCGAAATTCGAGAAAATATAATCAACTGTTCCGTACAAAACTGCAACTCGGAATCGAGAAAAGTCATGAAACAACCGACTTTTCTCCAATTCCGGGTTGGCCTCAATTTTCAATTTCAATTTTATTTCAATTAACACGGTATGTACACCAATTACCTTAATTAAATCATAGTTATTACAATTAGAATTAAAATAATATTCAATCATTAAATTAACAAATAATAAAATTAATCACATATACGTATACATTGAATTTTAAAATTAATAAACAAATAATCAATAAAAGTACTAAATAAACAAAAACACTTACGTCACACTATAAATTGTATTTTATTATAAATAATTTCAAATTAAGAAAAAAATTATTAAATATTATTTAATTTTTTAAATAAATATAATTTTTAATTTAGTTGTTTTAATAATAATGATAAAATTTGGCCTCGTGGGAAAAGTTGTTCATATCGGTAGTCTGATTCACCTCCTTTCGGCTTTGTAAGTACATCAGTTCTGGATAACCTTGTACCTGTGTTTTAATTTTCAATAAACCTGATGTATTTAAACAGGTAAACATAGGCTTACCTGCTATTGTGTGCAATATAATTAAGTTAACAAATAAAATTAAATTGGATTAACTGTGCGTGTCGCCTCAGTCATTATAATAGTACATTTTGTATATTTTAACTTTATATTTGGAAGTGTTTGGTTTGTTTTGTACCGAGTATTACTCTGCAATAGCGGTTTTTCAGTGCGCAATTGATCCCCAAAAAATAAAAATAGGAGAAATTGATGGTTAACAAGCATACTATTTTTGGTTGACAGCATTTATTTGTGGTTGACAGCCTCGGTAGCCCAGTGGTTAGTGACCCAACTTCTGGGTCAAAGAGGCGTGGGTTCGATCCCCACCAAGAGCAAGTATTTGTGTGATGAACAGAGGTGTTTGCTGTGTGTCTGGGTGTTAATTAGTTACTATCTATATAAGTATGTATTTAAAAATATGTATATGTAGTATATCAGTATCTGGCAGCCATATCACAAGCTTTGCTTAGTTTGGGGTCAGAGGCCGTGTGTAAGATGTCCCCAAAATATTTATTTATTTATATTTAGTGGCTGGGTCACTAACACGTCTACTATATCACACACTGTGCCACATCATCGTTGTGGCTGTCAGCCCAAGTGAAATCACGCATCCACTATCCTTTGAAATAGAAATGAACCAAAAGCGTCACTTTATAAGCCTAAGGCGGCCGACAAACAAAAGCGGCTAAATGCACATCATCAACAAATGGATAATACTCGATAAAAAAAACAGATTCGCAAATCAGATAAAAGGGTCCAATAAGCCACAATTCGGGAGAAATTACAAAGAAATCAATGCATGATAAATATACCAAATTCCAGTCGGCATAAATTTAACACCAATTTAGCACATTCTTTATTAGTCTTGTTGGCAACATTGTTCAGCGATTTGTTAGAATTTCTGTTTTTTGATGAGTTTGTGTATGTTTAAAGTTTGTTAACTTTTGTGCATGGGACATCTCCTGTTTGCTGACTTGTTTTGGGGTTGTTGTTGCTGAAAACAACTACATGAAAATATAAACAATGGTCTCACCATTGCAAAACTAAATTCAATCTTCACTGGTACTATGGCACACTCCATCGCACTGGAGACCTCTTTGAGGGAAATCTGTGAAGGTCTTCGGTTCAAAACAAAGAAATTAATTCATGATAAATATACCAAATTCCCGAGGAAAACAATTAATACAACTCGCCGTCACTTTATTGTAAAACGTTTACCATAGTGTGACGTCACGGAACTTTAACGGGCTATTTATGTTCATCATTTCTAGTTTAAAAGAAGAAAAATACATGTCGAATATATATTTTGATAATCTACGTGACTGACTATGTATGCTTGTTTTTAGTCGTCCTTTTTTTAGTACAAAGCTTGCTAACTTATGTTTCTCGATGAGCTCACTGAAAAGCCGCTCACTCATTACGTCATTGTACTAATATTACTGTGACGTCACGAGTGAAAGGGAGAATGGAGCTTGCGACTTGCAATCATGAACATACGATAAGGACGGAAACAATTGTCTAATGATAATAGTAATTGAATAATTCAATGAGTGCTATATAAATCTAACGGCTACTTAAGATTTCAATCGTGCTGGATGTTTCGTCGTTAGACAGCTGTTTCCGCCCTAACACAAAAAGGCTGACTCTCACACAATAAATTATGATTTATACAACTTGAGGAATATTATTTAATACTCTGATAACGGTATTTTTGTAGCTGATAGTGAAAATTCATAAATAAATAATATTGGTTGACTGGTTGCGTTTTTACGAGACATGATAATGTGTTGTTTACTTTTTGCAAAGACCTTTTAAAGACAAAGATAATTATGCCAGTTTTTTACGGAACAGCTCAGATTTTGAAACGTAAGAAAATGACTTTTATAACATATTTGTTCGTAAAGTGGCTGTAATTACACCAATATCAATATCGTAATATAAATTCATTTCGCACTTGTGCGTTATTGTAATGTAAAACGCACGCCGCCACCGACCGCAGAACTCTGTGGTCTCGTTTCTCCTACTTTCACTCAAGAGAATGAGAGACATTACGCTCTTGTGCGTTATTGTAATGTAAAACGCACGATGCTACTTTCACTCAAAGTCAGAGTTTTATTAATTTCCTCGCAAATATGTTATAAAACGTCGTATGACATACGTGCGCTTTGAAAATTACAGCCTCTGCTTCCCTAAAGCCATATAGCAACATCGCCTCGGCTGTAATTTTCAACTTACCGCACTTATATCATAATGTACTATTTTCATATTGATGAGTCCTGTATAAAATTCAACCAGTCACCCTGTATAATGAATGGCTCAATTATTTTTGACGTTAATTACACATGCGTATGTAAACTTTGAAAATGTCTATTAAATTGTACTGGTTTACGTGAAATTGTTATTTCTTTTACAATTTAAGATACCAATGAACAAAAAGGTGAAAGATGTATGATATTTTGTTTACGTCGTATATTTATTTATTGATGTCTCGTTCACGAAATGAGATTGTCTAATTGTTTACAGTATTTGAGGGGATACTTATAGTGCCTAGTTTTCATGTAAACTCGTAAAGCCTAGATTCACTAATATACTTGAATCTATGTTTCATAGTTTTCTAACATAATATTATAATTATCAATTCACCAAATCTAGACGAACAATTTTTGAGGCTATCATTGTAATCCTCGTTATGACCAACTTTTGCTATGGAAAAATGTATTATGTGATATAATAATCTCAAATAAGAATAAGATCAAAACTTTGTTTAAAAATGACCACACTTTTGTGAAAACTAGGCGCTATGTTTTCCCACAACTTTGAAGACTTATAAAACTCGTAAATAAATTCTAAAATGCAGTAAATCATTAGAGAAATTGTACGTTTTTGTAAATTGTTACTAGAGTAATGAATGAAAAATAAACTGTATAAATTATAAATTTTATTTCATTTGGCATAACAATAAATAACAATACTAAATGCACTAAACAATTCTTATGAACTAAACTAAATATGTTATTTACAATGAATGTAATGTTAGACAATTAATTATGAGAAAGTGATTGTGGAGATCAGATACCTAGTATGGAATTTTACCATTCGTATAAATGGTATTTCAGAAATCTTACACATCCTCCCAAATATTTTAAAATTCTGAATGTGTATTTGTTGGTTTGTTTGTTACGCTTTCACGCAGCAACGGAGCGACGACGTAGCGATTTGTCTTTTTTTTTACGAATATAGTTTAAAATGTTATAATTTTTCTTAGTCAATATTATTTTGACCTGTGTAAATATTATTCTTATACTACGGGACTTAACGCGCAAGAAAATAATTATGAGATAATTAAGTACCTCTTTTTACGTCATCTAAGTAATTCATTCAATTTCTCACAGGTCTGAAGAGATGTAAATCTTTGTCCATTTGATGGATGAATTTTATTTAAGTTGCTCTGTTTGAGAGTATTTGTTAATTAGAGTACAGCATGGCAAAGAAATTAGTTAATTAGAGTACAGCATGGCAAAGAGATTAATTAGAGCGGCGTATTGCCTGAAAAAGTACTTTATATGTAATTCTTAATTTCTTGCATGTAAATCTTATTGTACCTACGGTGTTTCAAAAACAGTTATATCGGATAAATTATTTAAGCGGATAAATTTACTAAATTAGGTATTGTCTAATCGAAATTTATAAATGCAGTACAATTCCTCAAAAACAGCTACTGCAGGCTAATGAGATACTTTTCAAAAACTTTCAGTCTAACATATTATTATGAAGATGAGTGGATTTTCGTTATCATACGAGACAGTTTGCGTTGTCCACTAAAACGTACAGAAATGAGCGTACGGGACGTTTGTATATGAGGAGATATACTCTAAAACTAAATTATATTAGACACAGTCTTTTTGCCCAAAACAACTACTCGTCGTATTCCTCAAAGAGTGGAATGTAGTCGTCGCTTCTCGAGCGCAGTTTGAGTCCGAAGTTAGCGACTTGGTTTCCGTCGAAGCCTTGCGTCTTGTCGGCCGCGTGCACGGTGGTGGCTTTCCAGCTGTCCGTCACTTCCGAGCTGGGTTTACGAGTCATAGGTTTTCGGCTGGTCAGAACGGCCAACTTTGAAGTCACTGCTTGCTTCTGAAAATCAGAGATTAGACTAGTCTTTGAGGAAGAATAACATTACCGCCTGCCGAAAATAGACCTCAGAAATAAGGGATGACCCGCTGTAGACTAGAGTGCATCTGAGTCGGTAAGTCAAAATTCAACTTCTACTTTCTGTAAAACTAGGGTCATTCGATATATTTTTAATACGACATAAAATTTAAGTTATGAGTATTAGGTACCTGTGCAGGATTGTTCACGTAACTCGCGTAAATTCTCAGCACGGGTTCTCCAGTCTTGTCGTCAAACGTCAACTTGCTCTTCGGAGGTATTTTTGCTTTCATGATCGTCACTTTAGGCGTGGAGGTGGACGGTAACGGCGGACCGGCGTCTTTCTCCGTGACGTAGAGCCGGAGCGGCGCGCGCTTCATGAGGGTTGCCTTATGGTCGTTGAAGTCGTGGTCCTCACTAATGCTGGCCTCCACGATCTGTCCGGCGTACACGGCGCCCTCGCGCGTCGTCTTCGGTTCTTTTTCCTCTGTCCGCAGCAGCGTGTACGCCACTTTGACGGCGTCAGCGGGCTTCCCGAACGGCACCCCGTGGATAGGCTTCAGTTCCGTCACTGTCTTATTCTCGCTCAACTCGTTCTTCACAAAATACTGCTTCAAATCTGCACTCAAAGGGCTTATCGTTGTTGTGATATTTTCTGGTGATTTTGTCGTCTGTGGATCCTGTAACAAGTGTTCCAAGGCGGCCGCCGCTCTGACGTCATTCACGGCGGAGTAAAACCCGTTCGCTATGACGTTGCCGACGCTCTGCCCGACTTGGGCGTAGTATATGGGTGTGGTGCGCTGTACATTTTGAGGCTCCGTGGCGCGGACGGTTTGTGGCTCCGTGTTGCTTTCTATGACGTATTTTGTAGTCGTCGTTACCGGCTCGGAGTCGGCCGCGATCAGCTCTGCGGTTGTGTTGTGAGGCTGTTCACTGGTAGGGCTCTCGACGTTTTCCGTCACGTTGTGGACTTCCATCACCTGCGGTATCAGCGTCACTACTGTATTTTCTTGTGTATCTCTTTGGACGACATTTTTCGATTCGCTCGTGAGGAACGGTTCTGGCGGTTGCTTTAATTCTTCATTTTCTAATAAGAATATTTGCTGCGATTGCGACGTGTCGCCCTGAGGGTTGTGCGGCATAAGTTCTGCGGCATACGGTACGAATTCGAGCGCCGGGAACCGCTGCAACAACTGTTGTTGCAGTTTCTGTAGGAACAGCGGATCGGACTGGTAGAGGACGTTTGCCGGGATCAGCGCGCCGTCGCCGCCGGTGCTTATAAGTTCTTGTTGTTGTGGAATCGCATTAAATCCTTGAAAGCCCTGTAAAGAAAGATATACTTCAGTCTTATTATCTTTTTTTTTGTTGCTTTGTCAATTTTTTTTGCGTCAAAAAGCTAAAAACGATCATCGCATCGTAACGATAACATAACAGTATAACACGCAAGTAAGCAACGTGGGAAGCATGAAGTAGAATTTAGGAATCTTCTGGGTTAGGTTATTACCTTGTCCTGCTTTTTTACGTAAGACACGAGAAAAATCGCCCAATCGCGTCGCTCTTAGCATGATTTCATATTACTTTTAGTGAACTTTTTTCCCGGCACACCGTTCGTCTTTATCTCTTGTGGATACTCCAACTTGGGCTAGAGATATAGAGGGTGTTACCGGCAGACAGTACCTAGTGCTGCGGTTGGGGTGGTGGCAGGGGAACCGGGCTCTGTGCGCCCAGTAACAGGCTGACAGGTAGAGAGCCTGTAGTCGGTGGCTAGCTGCTGCAGCTATCGAGGGTATTACCTGCAAGGAGTACTGCGGCTGTGGAGGAGGCGCGGCGGGCGGGCCCTGCGGGGGCGCAGCCTGCGGCAGGCTGACGGCGGACAGACCGTACTCGGCGGCCAGCTGCAGCGCGGCTCCGTTCCGCACCAGCTGCTGCAAGTCCGCCGAGGGCGGCGCCGGTTGCTGCCACCGAGGGAACACATACTGAATACTAGATCATTTGTTCATCCATCCATCAGCTTTAGGAGTCACTACTAGATATAGGCCTCCCTGTAGATCTCCAATAAGACAGCGTAGAAAGTCCACTCACAAGATTTTTTAAAGGGATTTACAAATAATAGAGGAACTCAAGGACACTGAAACGATGGATAATATTTGTGAATAACTTGAAACTCACTTGAGTTTTGGAAAATCCGACGGGCATTTCAATTTTAGCCATTTGGTAGGCCGGCTCGACGTATCCTTCCGTTACTTCGTATGTTGGTTTCGCCTGAAATCAGACTTATGTTTAACATTTTTTTCAGTGACTGATCTATCTACATATTGCATCATGCAGTACCTACTTTTTTATTAAGTTGGGCCACAATGGCCCTATTTATTGAATTGAACCGACCCAAGCCTCATCTCAACTGATGCATAGTTACTTGTGTAGTGTGTACCTAGTCAAACGCAAACCTATACGTAATAAGAAAAAAAACCTACCTAAGTGTGAGATTTGCGAGTATTTACCAAATTGTTCAAGAGTGAGTCGATATGGGCTTATAATAAAGATTCAGTTTAAAATATGTTTCGCCAGGTCTACTGTTCGTAGAAATCTAGTTTAATATTAGTATGGATGTCATTTGGTGGGCACGTAGGTACGTACTTGTTGTGCGGGTCCGTTGTTCGCGAGCAGCGGCCCCGAGGCCTCCACCACGACGATGGGCCTCTCCGCGAGGCTGAGGTTGGGCGCTGGGATGGTGTGGATGGCACCTGCGGGTCGCAACACTTCACTCTCTCGCCCGCCCGCGCTCACAACAATGTTACGATCTTACTGACGTGGTATAATACAAATGCTGTCATTTTTACCGACTTCCAAATGGAGGAGGTAATTTAAATAAGTAACTATGTTCATGCATATTTTCGCTAATTGTGAACAGATTTGAAAAATCTTTTTTTTTTGGTAAGTAGATCTTATAAGGTTTTTGAAAAATCAACAATAAAGTCAAAATTACCTACTACATGGATTCGTGAGAACTATTCGAATTCTGCACCTATACTATAGGTACGGTGGAAGTCGATTATGCCATTTTTGGCGAAAAATAATTATACGAGTAAGCCACAGCCTCGCTTGCCATCGCTCAAAAGCGCTCTATTGCAACTGGAAGTTATTTGGCTCTAAGATCATAATTATCTACAACAGTTTCCGACTCTGCTGACAGAATTGATCGTAACATTCCTGTGATGCAGCGGACGAGAATATTCACTAAAGGTGCAATGGTGCACAAATGGAAATCATTTTAGTTACCAGATAGAAATATATTTTTGTAAGTCTTACCTATCTTAGATTCACCGTGTCAACGAATCTTTCTCGCAAAACGACATCTCCCAAAGTGATGTGGGTAGCTTTCTAGTTACCTACCTCCTATCTCTAAATTCTGTGCCTGGAGCTGCAAGCAACAGTTCTCTGTTGCTGGCAGCTCTAACTTCTCTAACTCTAACAACTGTAACAGAATTTAGAGGGCACAAAATGTCCAAGATTTTTAGGTCATAAACTTATACAGGTATAGATAGGTACGTCTTGCACAGGGCTAATAAAATGAGAATTAGGGACCCATAGTACGGAAATTTCTAGAAATTACTTCTGACAGCTTGCTCTCCATTTTTGATAGAGCAGTCGCAGTCATCACGTAGTATCTTTGGTATACCTACACAGATGTAATGTAATGCGCTCCGCGATATCTCGCCGGCTTCTCTATTGGAGACACAGAACAGAATAACTAGGTTTCTTTCATTTCTTCTGTGATGGGAGGTCAGTCAGGTATAATTACTCACACTTTTACACATGCACTCATTCAGACGCACAGAAATTACTACCTACAGAAAGTTTTCGTTTCAAAAAAGGAAACCAGAATCAAAAGTATAACGCAGACAAAGCTTCAGAAATCAACCAAAGAGATAGAAAGGTAGTGTGCGAGTGCAGCGTGTGTGTTGCGAGCAGTACCGGCGTCGGTGTGCACCAGCGGCGGCGCGGAGGCGGCGCGCACCAGCTGGTACTCGGCGGGCGAGGGCCGCGCGACCGCTGGCCCGGCGGCTGACCCGGCAACCTGCCCGCCAGGCCCCACGACCAGCCCGCCGCCCGGCCCGCCCGGCCCGCCCGGCCCGGCCGTCGTCCGCCACGGCCCGTTGGCCCACACGCTGCGCGTCGTCGACCCGCCCAGGTGCTTCACCGCGTACCTGCACATTTACCATATTTTGTCGATTATCTCAACTTGCCGGCGAACGCTGCTTTCTTATTCTTATATCGTGTCTACGTCGGTAAATAAAGTCATAATTTACTCTTAATAATGAATAGTAGGTATCAAGGACACAATCATCACATGACGAAGGGATGAAGTCGTTTTCAGTTAACATAAGTATTTCATATCTCGTTAACGCGCGTTATACTTATTTTTGCTATAGGTACTTAGATAGGTATATGTCTAAAGTCCAAATGTAGTAGTTAAACAAAATTAGCATTCAGTTCAAGAGACTAACTAGACTACCGTTTTGACGCTTCCAAAGTCTGACAAGAAAGGAGTGTAGTGAAGCGAGTATACAGGTAGGTACCTACATCTTGTAGGTATTGTATGGGAGCATGGGAGAGCATAAATGAAATGAATGAGTGACCTGGTGCGCGGCGGGCCTCGGTAGATGTAGTAGGGCGCGCGGTGCGAGGCGGCGGGCACGGGGCGGAGGCGGGGCGGCAGCGCGACGCCGGGCCGGAAGGCGGCGGGCCGGCGCGCGAGCACGCCCACGCGCCGGAAGTACGCCGCCGGCCCGGCCGCCGCCGCCCCCGCCTGCGCCGCGCACGCCAGCACCACCAGCTGGAACTAGACACCACACACACCATGATTGATATTGACCAGACGTTTTAACATGCCGATGATGTTCTGTAAATTAGGTACCTATAGCTTTTTCATGATACGGAGCGTTTGTTTGACCCGATAGCCTGCTAAGACGTATGCGTAAATAGTCACGAGACCGAGTAAGATCAGCGAGCATAGAAAATCTATGTTAGTGTGAACAGGATGGCATATCAAGGAGAGTGCGAGGAACTCACAATCCCATTCTGAAAACAGTAGTGGAAGACTTCCGAGCACTATTGCTGAGGCGTTTCGTGCAAATAATAGTTTACATGTGGGTCACTATGAAAACTGAATTTATAATCGAAAACATGAATTAAATAAAGTTAAGTAGGTATCTATATTTTAAAATTAAAAAAAAAAAACAAAAATAAAAATTTAAATAAATGATAATTAAGCAATTTTCTATACGATTTACTATTATTTTTTCCTTCTTATTTTCCTTGTAGGTAATTGTTCACAAAATGATGTATTGTACTCGAACCTGGAAAGGACTTAGCTTTGGAAAGGAACAGAAATGTACAATGTTGTCTATCCCTGAAATACCTACCAAATATTGTCCTCTAATAGGCAGTGGCGTGCACACAGTTTTAAGACAGGGTAGGCAGAAAATTTTACTCACCGAAAACTCGTTGGTTTTGGTTCGTCGTCTTGTCGATTGATAATGTAGGTAATTGCCAAATGCCACCTCAAATATCCATAGATTGACTGATTTTATAGACATATCAATTTACGGATATTCGAAGTGGCCTTTCGGCGCGTTTGTTTGATGTTTTGTAACCGATGTCGTTCCAGACGGTTTTATTACTTGAAAATAGTAGACAAACGAAACAAAATAGCCGATTACTGTGTATGCAACCTGTCAGCCAATGATATGAATCATATTGTTTTTTATTGAATCTACGACTGCCTTTACCTTTAATTTGTATTAGGTAATTGCAAATCCGGTGTAGCACGACCTATCTCGATAACTTGTTTTTTTTCACCGAAAGATAAATTTGAAAACGCATCATATTATATTTTCTCAATACACACACCATCTGAACAAGTTTCACAGACAATATTATTCATTTTTCACTCTATTAACAACGTTAAAATCCTAAATATCTGATAGCGTAGTCACAAACACAATACACATCAAATCAAACAATATGGCGACTATTGACTATTGAAATTAGTAGTAAAAAAGGGAAATGTAATACGACAAAAAAATGATGGCCATCTAAATGTATAAAATTCAATGAAACAAACAATGTAAGTAATTTCCTTAAATATTTGCATTGCATAGCAAACTTTCTTTCTGAAATGTTCGGTACGAGTCGTAATTGTTCGGTTAGCTAAGCAAAAAGACACTGTCTTTTCTTGCAGTTGTGTGCGTGATTTTTGTCATTGTGTGTCAGCAAAGCCCACGTAGCTATAGGAACGCACACACATTAAATCCGCATGACCACGTCTTACCACGAGAGCACACATACAAAACATTAAGAGATCCATAGTTTGTGTCTTTGCCGTGGCAAGGGCGGGTGGCGCTCGTGCAGCGCGAATCGCGATCTTATCTTAATGATACCACCGGCACTCGATAGGTGGAGCTGATTTATGATTTAAGTTTTTTATGTTGTTTTGTATAATGATAAAATATTATTAGATCTATTATCAGAACTAGGGTAGGCAGTGTCTTTCTGTCTTTATGAAGCGTCCGCCACTGCTAATAGGGCCCCATTCACCATCAGGCCAAATGGATAACATCCATTCGATGTTACGAGTTTGCGACTTCGTCGAGAACTGGAGAGTTTTCATTGGTACCTACAGTGTGCGCTTTAGCGTCAACTTGTCTGATTACCTACCTTGAAACTGAATCATCTATGGATTTATCTTTATGTAAGTACATAGTATTTCTGGCTACCTATATCTTCCAAAAATGTTTCTGTAAAAAATTAAGTCTAAACTTAAATACCTACACTAAATTGGCAACATTAGCCACATCATTTGGATGTCATCCATTTGGCCTGATGGTGAATGGGGTCTAGAAGATTTTCCGAAAGCAGAAATCTATAAAGCGTCAAAAAACTAGGCGCGTAGTGGAATGAACCTATAGTAGTATATATTTCCTGTACGAGTGAGCCGTATCGTTATTTATAGCGCGGCTCCGGCTCCGGCTCCGGCAGCTACTCGTACGCGGCGACATTCCGAGTAAGTAAGGCGGGGAAAGACGTCTGACCGGTCCACACCCGCCGAGAAAATGATTCCTGGTAAAAGGTCCGCGGCTCGAATAGGTACCTACTCTAGTCGTACTTCCACACGCGAGCTGCGGTGCCTCTGACAGAGAGACAGACAGAACTCATATATAATTTATAACATAAGGTAAAAAATACCTATATTATGTGTGGCGGCCTTATCAGGCCTCTGCCTGTGGAAATAGCTTTTCATTTTGAGATTTAGGCTTTTATCGACAGAGCGCGGTGCATTGCGTCGCGATCGTTCCTGTAGCACGAACATGATTTATATTTGGACCGGGTCGGTCCGGGCCGGACGGGGCACGTTGCATACCTTTTGACCATCCTGTTCGTAGATACCTGTGATCTAAACAAGAAGTTGTATCCCTTCTACATTTTACTTTACAAATACTTAGTCAAAATCAAGATCATCTCTTATCATCACTTATTTAGTTTATAATATTATAAGCATTTATTGTTTTCAAAATATTCAGAACTCAGTAGAAACATGTACCTAATTAGCTGACATGTTAATCTATAATAAGTAGGTTGTAATATAAAAGTAAGTATAACAAATTTGTATTCATTGATTTTAATGAAGTTTTAACTAAAAATACCTAGGTACTGCCTAATAATACCTAGGTAGGTAGGCCGCCAGGTAGAAACCTTTAAGTTGTATTGTTTTGTCCCTGTAATTTGTATTTTTTTTTATGTAATGTAGTTGTCTAATTTAGTGTTATTGTTTGTTTGTACTGTATTTTTTTACCTTGGAGCTTGGAAAATATAAAATACATACCTATTACTTAGAGCATTCAAGCATTTCTCGAAGTCTCGAAACATGTTAAGCTATTACTCTATTATTATTATCGTTGAAATAGCGCAGCTGCTAATGAAACCCGATATGAAAATAATGTTTATACTCGTAAATTATCTGGTAAGATGTCGTGTCACTTTTCACTTTTAGAACCATTACGTTTTTGCAGTACATAATAATATGATAAATATTTGCGAACATTACCGCGCTCGTGTAATTGCTCCGATCATGCAAGTCCGCTGCTATTGCCGCAGATATGTTGTTACGCACCAAGTTTGATATGTCTTACTCTTTACTTATTCTTCGGAAAACCATATTTTTTTCAATAATTGAAATAAATTTTATTGATATATAAAATCAAATAAACAAAACTAAGAAGATGCAGTAGAAACTCGTTAATTACTTGAATTTTAAAAGAGCTTCTTAGGTTAATAGGAACCTATAACTTTAAAAGTACCTACAATTATAAATACAATATGACGATTGAAAAATAACTAAGGTTTGTAGAAATGTTAAACTTAGATAGGAGTCAAAGAATAACTTCTTATTAAGAATGAGCTTGGCTATTGTTTATTTCTGTACCTACGCAAAACAGTGAAATGCTGCTAGCGAATATAGTTATAGTTACCTACTCTTCTATTCACGTATTCATAATTTATTAAAATTTGACTTTGCAAGTCAATTAAACAACCCATTCATTTTATTCATAGAAAAAAAATGCAAAACAATTTAACGATGCAATGAATTTATCTTGTATGCGGGAACCGGCCATGCATATTCAAATAATCGGTAGATACGCCAAATCTCACTCATCATTTCAATTATAGTTAATCATTGCAGCCAATTAACTTAATTAATCGGTCATTGATCAGTAAAACTCCGGCAGAAGTGTGGTATAATATTATGAACGTGCACGCGCCGCCGCGCGCCGCCGTCGCACGCACTGTGTTGATTGACGCTTATGCATCACATTACTGATTGATTTTTTCGATTAAAGTCGTTATATAAATCCTCACATACATGTTTTTTATGTTTTGTTACTATCCGATGGAGTTACGTGTTTCATATACATATACCTATTATACCGGAGATACAATACATCCTATTTTCAAAAGATGTTATTTGGGAAAAAAACATACCCCGCGATGTCATGTGTGATGTGATGTGTGATGTTCGAGTAACCAAAAATCACTATGTCAGAAATAAAAATCACTTGTTGCGTTGCTCCAGAAGTTGGCAAAGCAAATGTTCTATTATCCCTCATTTACGCGAGCGCGAAACATGTAAAACAGCAGTAAATAAAGCAGAACAGTAACGGGCGCCTCACTCTGATTGCCGGAGCCCGTTAACGAGATACTTGCATGTGATTTGTTTCTGTGCTGCACTGACCGCCCACTAGTAGAGACATTGTGAATATAGTAGTATTAGTCTCAAGAGTAGCCATGTGATGATGATGATGATGTGAGAACTCATCAGCTACCACCCAGATACCTGCCGGTCCCCCCCGGAAGACCAGCGCTAGTAGGTAGCACCAGCATAATTATGCAGAGGTGGGACCGGGTTGTGACAAAAATAAAATTAATTAATGTATGTGGTATTTATTTTCGGTTGATCGATTGTCTATGTTATTGGTTTTGCTGTGCTATTTGTATAGTTGTTTTTGTTTAACTTTGTTTTTGCCTCAATAAATAATTGTAAGTACCTACTACCTACATTGTCTTTTGATGCAGAAAATAGTCGCCGTTGTAAAAAAAGGCTTGGAAGGCATCATAATCATTGAACCACACAGTATTCAGGGACCCTGTCTCTACATCAGACACACATAGAAGAGCTAGGAAATTAGGTACTGCTAGATATAGGGTAGATCACGCCTTGCCTTGCTACAGGGCCCTAAATAGCTTATCATGTAATAAGTGGCGTTGAAAGGAACATAACAACCCGCAAAGCTGTGAGGGTGTAAATATTACAAAAAAACATTCGTCTATATTATAAAATATTACGTTTTCATTAAAGCAACTCAGGTTTCGTAAGTTCGGTGTTGAACAAAAACCCTGATAATTGAACCCATCGTGGCAAATTTAGCGCAGCCTAGCCCAAGTAACATAAGCTTCTATAACCAGGGCTTTTTATCACCAAACAGTAATATAGTAGACCTATAGTGGTAACCGTTATCACTGCTTGTACTATAAAGGTTTTCAACAGAGCGGTTTGGTTCTATAAGATAAAAGAGCATTTAAGTTCTTTAAATTAGCTCTTAAAACGTCTACAGGACCATACAAAAGAATACTTAAAGTGTTGCTCTATAATGGGTGTAAAATATGCGATTATAGTGCTATTTAATACTATAGACAACCTGAAGGACACTTTTATGTATCTATTTGGCACTAATAATGCGTCAAAGTTACTTTTATAGTACTAGTACTGTAGAAGTGTCAAAAACTCTATTACAAGACAAATTTGCACTGTAAAAGTACCTTGCACAACAATTTCGTAACGTTTTAGCGTTTTAAAAGCTCCCTAAATATGTCTATGGTGCTAGTTCTGTAAAAGCCATGAACATTTTTCTATAGTACTAAATAGTACCAAAAGGACTCCTGGCGCATCTTTTAAATAACTTATATTTTAAATTGTTCTATAAGTGAGTTTGTGTTACTGCTACACAACTAAAACGTACTATAAATGTACTAAAATCTACAATTAATGGACTAATTAGATCTATACTAGCTTTTAAGTATCTGTTAAATGACAAGTACTTCATAACTGGACTTTATATTTAGATAACAAAACTAATAGCCCGGGAGGTATGTGTAATAAATACAACTAGGTACTTTCTAAAAGCTGAATTTTCGGTATGTTACGAGTATGATGGTGAACAAGAATACCCGAGAGTCAGTCAGCTAGAATACTTAGCGTTTGATGAGGATACCCGTTAGAAATATTAAAATAAAAAATAAGTATCTTGCAACTACTTCTAATAGCTGAAAATTGGTGTACGGGTAGAAAAATAATTTGAAAAAGTTTAATTACCAAAAATTACCTGAAACTTTTAAAGCCTGCTTGACTTGACAGACCTTATTACTTACAATCTCTGTCAGTCAGGACTTAAAGCAGCGCCGCTTTAAATAAAGCCTAACTGACAGGCTCAGTTACATGTTTTTTTTTTATTAATTCATACAGTTTTTCCCTCCAACCGCTAAACGTCCCAGCTGACTGACTCCGTGGTATTTTAGTACACCACCTTGATAGCGTAATACCAAAAATTCAGCTTTTAGGAAGTAGTTGCATTTTTTCCGCTTACCTCCCGGGCTAATTTGTGTTAGGTGAAAAAAATGGCTGATGTTTTTTGTCATGGCAGCTCATTAACAGCACGGCTGGAGCTAATAAGCACTATAGCAGCCATAGTCGGAAGAAGTTCTAATTTTAATAATTAAAAATTAATTAAAACAAGAAAATTTTGAGGGCGCATTTTCAAATTTGAAATCAGTATAATGACTTTAGCGACACAATTATTTTCGCAAGTGCAAGTTACTGCAGATTTATAGTCCATGTATTGTAGTTATGTCCTTTTAATTACGTGTCACGTTTATCAACAATGGCTGTACATAAAACATAAACTTACCGATTTTTGTTTTCATGAAGAAAACTCACAAATTGCAAGCAATCGTAATAAAAAAGATCATTGGAATCGTTTTCGGTGCACAATAACACTTTAAATAGGTTTTTGGTTACTTTTATAGAGCAAATTTATGTCAAAAACGTTGCAAGTAGAGCTATTTTAGTACTAAAAAGCGTTTCTTATAACTTTTACATCTCAACTACAGAGCTGATTTATCACCGTGACAGCCTCTATGTAATGATTATAGAATAAATCAGTGATAATACTAGGGCCTATTCGGGGTTCTGTAAACGTTTACAAGACTATTATAGTGCCAATCATGAACACTAATTAATAATAATAATAATAATAATAAAGCCTTTTATTTCCATGCTATTTACAAAAAAAATGTTTATAAGATAATATTTTTAATATTGATTTTAATTAGGCAAAGGCATGGCCCCGCTCCGGGTATAGGCCTCCTCCAGCCGTTTCCATTTCTTTCTGTCTTGTGCCGTCTGCATCCAAGCTCTACCGGCTATTTTTTGTATTTCATCTATCCATCGATCCTTAGGTCTTCCTTTGCTTCTTTTCCCGCTTGGACCTGTCCATTCCGTGACACGCTTTGTCCATCGCTTGTCTGTTGTCCGGGCAATATGACCTGCCCATCTCCACTTAAGTTTCTGTGCATGCTGTCCTGCGTCTATTAATTTTGTCTTTTTTCGGATGTCTTCGCTCTTCTGTCTATCTTTTAGCTTTATACCTAAAATGCTCCGTTCCATAGCTCTCTGGCACGTCCGTATTTTGTTTTTTGTTTTTTCTTGAAAAATCCATGTTTGTGCCCCATATGTTAAACAAGGCAACAAACAAGAATCTATTACTTTTTTCTTGAGCATTAATGGAAGTTTTGCTTTCAGGATTTCTTTGAAGCTCCAGTACTTCTTCCACGTAATGTTTATACGGCGCTCTAGCTCATCTTCGTGCCTAGTTTTCTTGAATGACATTTGTTTACCAAGATATACATAGCTGTCTACATACTCTATTGTCGTTCCGTTAACCACTATAGGATTTTGTTTGCTATTGGTTGCAACTTTAGTTTTTGAAGCGTTCAATTTTAAGCCTATTTTTTCACTGGCAGTGCTTAGTTCTTCTATCATTATTTCCAACTGTTTCGATGTTTTTGCGAATAAGACGATGTCGTCTGCAAAGCGTAGGTTGCTTAGAAATTCTGTATCTATCTTTATTCCTTTTTTGTTCCAGTCTAGGTCTTTCATGATATCCTGTAGCACAGCTAGAAAAATTTTACTTGAAAGGGGGTCTCCCTGTCTTACCCCGGATCTGATGTAGATTTTTGGTCCAAGTCTGTCAAGTTTCACTCTGCTTATACTGTTCATATATATATCTTTGATTATATTTATGTAGATATTCGGTACCCCTTGGTGTGAAAGTGCTCGCCATATGCTATCGTGTGAAATTGAGTCAAATGCTTTCGCGTAGTCAATATATGCTAGGTAGAGCGGCTGGTTGAACTCTTGATACTTCTCAACTATTTGGTCTAATGTATGTATGTGGTCAATAGTACAGTAACCAGGGCGGAAACCAGCTTGCTCTACTGGTTGACTTGACTCCACATTTAATGCTATTCTTTTTTCTAGACACATGGCAAATAGTTTGTATAGAGTTGGTAGCAAACTGATAGGTCGATAATTATTGATATCTGAGGGATCTCCTTTTTTATATAGCAATATTATTCGTGATTCGCCCCACTTCTTTGGGATTTCTTGTATTTCTAATATTTTATTGAATAATATTGTGATGGGAGCTAATAATATTTTTTTCCCGATTTTCAGAGCTTCATTGGGAATATTGTCATGGCCGGGACTTTTTTCTTTTTTTAATTTTTCAATGTTTTTCAGTACTTCTCTACAGTCGAAAGGCATGACAGAGGTATTTTGTTGTATTTCATGTTTTATGTAAGCATCTTCTTCGCTGTAAACATTCTGGTAGAGGTTCCGGTAGAAATCCGAAGCAATATTTACCAAGTCTTGCCTAGTCTGAAATTTCCTTGTTGTATTTTTTTCTTTTAATGAAGGTATCCATTTCTTCTCAACACTCAGCTGTTTGTAGGCTCTCTTCTGACTTCCACTAGTGATTAAATTATTTTCGATTATTTTCATTCTGTAGTTTTCATAGTCATTTTTTAACATTTTATTTGTACTTTTATAGAGAGCTGTGAGTTCTTTTTTCTCTTCTTTATTTTTAGGTGTTTTTGCTTGCAGTATCACACGTTTTCTTAGTTGTTGTTTTGTTTCATTAGATAATATACCTTTTTTCTCTTTATTTGCTGTAATAGTGTTTATACTTTGCTTTATGGTGGTTTCTAACTTTAGATAGAAAGACTCTATATTGTCGCTTTTTTCCCATTGCATTTGTTTGATTTTTTGTTCTAGAGCCTCCAAGTATGTTGTTTGATTTTGCTCGTTCGTTAGGTCAGCTCGTTTATCACTAAAAGTTGCTCTACTTTTTCTAGTTTTCTTTAATTGTACTGTTCCTCTCAACAATCTATGATCGCTTGGAAATACGCTATTTTTCAAAATTTCAATATTTGTAAAGAGTTTAGGATAACTGCTCAATATATAATCAATTTGGTTTCTATGCTTTTTGTCTGGTGTTGTCCAGGTCCATAGGTTTTTATTATTTTTCTTGAATATTGTGTTGATTATTGTAATTTTGTTGCTTAGTGCATACTGTAGAAGTTTTTCTCCTCTGTGATTTCTTTTTCCATAACAGTATGGTCCCATTATTGTGCGTTCCGACGGTTTCCTTTGACCTATTTTTGCATTGAAGTCACCCATTAGAATAATTCTTCCTTGTGCTAGTTTTTGGGCTTCTTCTATTTGGTCGTAGAAAATATCACTTTCTTCTTCAGGAGCTTCGGAGGTAGGTGCATATACTTGTATGATTGATATTGTTTCAGCTTCAAATTTCATGTTCAAGATGCAAACTCTATCAGATATGCCTATGTAGTTCTCTATGTTGTTTTTAAATTTCTTTTTTATCAAAAAACCTACACCGTAAAGTCCTGCAGTCTCCCCCGTATAACAAAAAATGTGGTTTTCATCTTCAATAATTTCATTTCCTTTTCTTCGTATTTCTGACAGTCCTATTATATCATATTTAATGTTTGATAATGAATATTTCAGCAGTACCATTACCAGTATCACCGTGACAGCCTCTATGTAATGATTATAGAATAAATCAGTGATAATACTAGGGCCTATTCGGGGTTCTGTAAACGTTTACAAGACTATTATAGTGCCAATCATGAACACTAATTAGCACGCTCCAAAACGTTCTCAGGTCTTTTATAGTACCAGATTTTGTTACTTGGGAGATTATCTTGAAATAAAATAAAGACACTACGAGCTACCTAAGCACTTTTTTACACTGAACAAAGGTGGTTTTAGATATTGAGTTTTATTTATCATAACTACGTACGAGTAGAACAACATTCACATGCAGGTAAGTATTATAATAACGGTTAGAAATGGTGCGTTTTTACAGACACTGAACTTGACCGTGTGGGCATTTACATATGTGCGTGTCGCAAATGAATGTGATCATTCAAGAAAAGCCATTTTCTTGTCAGTTTAATGATTACCGAGTTTACTGGCAAACGCCCTCATAAGGCCAAAGTTTTCACTTTACCTTCTACGACACAAAATTAGCTTCAGTTCTTTTATTTAGCCTAATCATGATGATGAGGTATATGCCAATTATGAAGCAATTTTAAAACTAATACTGAGCATTTGGATTATCTTTAGACCTTCGAGGGTCTGTGGATGATCCAATGCTTTTAATATAGTGGTAGTGTAGGTAGTTTTTAGCATATAAAACTAATACTTGTAGGTATTATTATTACCAGCTGGTTTGCTCACGTGGTTTTAGTGCCCTTCCATGAAAACATTTTATTTATTCGGCATATAAAGTAGCCTAGACATATTTGATGAAGCACATCAAAGTGAAAAATCAGGTTAACCCGTCTATCCACTGCTGCGCGAAAGAGAAACAAACAAATCTATACTTAATGCAACAAACACACTTTTGGATTTGTAATATTAAGTAGTAAGGATAGGGATGATGTTCAACACGCCTGATGGTAAGCGACGGTCAAAGATAAAGCACGCAGACAAGAAAATCATTTCTAATCTCTATCTACGTAAGGTGTATTAATGAGTTAAAGTGATTAATACTTAGTTATTCCGATGCGCAGTACGCACGTCACGAGGCGATGTGAAATCTAGCCGAGCTGCCTGACCGGTCCACCGCGCCGGCCCGGACCGGCCCGGGAGAGCTTCCTACCAGTTCCATCGCGGGCCTGACGGGTTTGTCATGTATGTACCTACTTATGCTGGTAATAGGTTTATGGGATATGCGGCGCTTGAATTCTATAACAGTGGGTAAATACGAGTACGGTTAAGCACCGCAGCGTGCAATATTATTCCAGTAATAATGCTTCACACGTATGGTTCACGTACTGGTAGGTGCAACGTAATACGCCCGAAATGTGTAAATATGATTTGATTAAGACCGCAGGATAGCACTAAATGCAAGCCAGCTACGATCAGTCTAATTGAAAATCCATTTAAAACCAGTTAATTCGGCAGTGCACGTCTTATAGGTAAAATAATGATGATAATTTACGTTTATTTCCCTAGTATCCGCTGCACCGCGGAAATATCTTCAACAAAGCCAACAGTAATAAAATTGACGCCCGAAATTTTAATGAAACCGACACAAAAATTATAAATAAATATGGTAAATCGTTATCCCTATCTCTATAACATCATTTACCTACTCGACTATCAACATCTATCATTACTTAACTATGCTTATCAATCAACGGGATTGCAGTAATTCACGTAAAGTTTATAACCACGGGTGTAGTTCAATAACTCCGAGCCTTGCTTGCACCCCAAGGCTGCGTATTACGCGCCATGCAAATATGATTTCAACTCTCCGATTAGCGTCCATTTATCACTCGCAATCGAGACTTTACGCCTCCGCGGGTGCGCAGAGGCTCAAGACTGGATCGTAGCTATGGTCGCTGGAGCCATATCAGCAGGAGGTGCCTCAAAAAGACACAGTCGATGGTAATCTCTTCCTGCTGGTTATCTAAGGCAAATTACTTCCTGTCGGAGGAAAGTGAAACCTCATAAAATTCTTTGATGGCGTGGGTTCGATCCCCACCCAGGGCAAGTATTTATGTGATGAACATAGGTGTTTGCTCTGTGTCTGGGTGTTATTTAATTATTATCTATATAAGTATGTATTTAAAAATATGTATAAGTAGTATATCAGTCTCTGGCAGCCATATCACAAGCTTTGCTTAGTTTGGGGTCAGAGGCCGTGTGTAAGATGTTCTCAAATATTTATTTATTTTATATCCAGAAGCGGATGTTATTTTTACGGCGGGCGGCAAATATGAGGCCAAAATCAGCCCAGTAATACATTACTAACTCGAGTGCATCCTTCACTAAATCGTAGGATTGTAAAAATCACTGACTGTACTTTACAAAAGTACTGATATCATTATTTTTAACTTTTTGCAACTTACCTATTTCTAATAATTATTAGTTTAATTTTTGTGGCAAAATTTCAATAGCCCACTGGTGGTAAATATGAAAATCCGCCACATGCAACAGATGATGACCCTTTGATGTATTTGATTTTTGATTTTTTTGTAAAATTTTTAATTACAAAATTGGAGCTTTTTGATTACAGAGTTGTAGCGCTATTTTTCCTACAATTTCAGTTTTCTAGCGTTCATATTATATTATTACCTATTTATTTCATCGATAATTATCTTCATAACGTTTTCATTTTCACAACTCCTACTCGTAAAATGAATTCTAAAATTATGTTCAAAACAATTTTTTCATCATAATATTTATCTATTTTTTTTGTTTTCCAAAGTAGTTAAGTTTCTCAAGTTCAATACTAGTGAATCTAACATAGTAAAAATATGCTCGTACCATAAGTAAATACACAAAATATAAAAACATCTCTCAGTAGGGACAAGATAATAGGTCACTTTTGACATTTAATTTATGCAAAGAAAAATATACCTTGTACTAAAGGAATAAAACTCCAAGCCGTATTCGAGAACACTTATCAATTAACACTTATCAATATTGTTTTCATGAGTTTTATTCCTTTAGCGTAAGGTATATTTTTCTTTGCATTCATGAACTGTCAAAAGTGACCTATTAAAATGACTCCACTTTAGTGTAATATTTTTAGTGAACAAATACGACACGACAATGACTCTTTTTTCCATGTTTTTACCTTCATTTTGTGCAGTAAAAGACATAAATTTATTTTATTTGTCGGTAAATGCTCGTCACACTAACAGCTACACATATCGAAGAGTAAACAAACACACCATACATGAAATACACACATTTACGACGTGCTATACCTACCTTAATAATAGTAATTCCCTTCATGTCGTCACAATCCTGTCACTGTCTGTCGCCCGGTTCAGGTGATCATCACTGGAGCGCGCACCATCAACACTCGCGGTCACCGCGCCCGCTGTGGCCCGCGAAATAGGTCAGCACAGCTCTTATACAGCCCCCACTTCACTGCACTAAACACTTGGCTACTCAACAAGCCGGGGCTACAATGGACGCATTAACAAAATGCTAACTGTACAAGTGTACCTATATATCTACGAGTAAACCGGGACAAATACTATACCTATGTTTAGACGAAGAACATATTCTTAGATATCATTGTACTCATCATTATAACCAACTTTTACCATAGAACCAGCGTTAAATTTAAAAAAATCATCTATTTTTTTCTTTTTTTTGCTTAATACGAGTACGTATTATAACCGTGGTGATTACTTCCTCAGATTTAAGAAAGAGCCTTATTGCCTGCCATAATACGGAATAAAAATGCTTAATGTAGTGTCAGCAGCTTAACGTGGCGGTAATACAGTGGTTGCACCTCTGTGCCCCCAGCCTTACATGCTAAATGCTGGAAACAGCATAAAAACAGCGGCAGCCGCACCACCGTCTTGTTTTCTGAAGATGTAATGACCGCCGAGCTGTATGACGGGAAAGTCGCAACAACGCTACTTTTCTTTTAAAACTGTATGTTATTAAAATATAATATGTAGAATTCTTTGCTTAGTTTGGGACCAAAGACCGTGTGCAAGATATCCTCTAATATTTATTTATTTCTTTAAATAACAGATCAATAAATTTCTTGCCAATAAATCAAGACGGCGAATGAAGTTTTTTGAGTTTCTACAATTTTATATTTAGCGGCATCATGTGTGATAGTTCCAGACAAACAAATAGGCTTAATCATTTTTTCGTTTTTGTGTTTGTCTTACCACACTCCGTTATGTTTCGTCTTTCTTAATTGACGCTGTAGAAACTAGCAGATGATTCTCAGTGACTATTTACTAAAAATTTCAGAGACAGAATTTGTAAAGTCTTTATGGTTGTAACGTTTCAATATTAAAATATCAGGAAACATCTAAAAATATAATTATAATAAACAAATACACAGCAGAAAGATTGATAATTATGTGACTATGTGTATAATTTAACACTTGCCCTTGCCGTCCAATTGATCCATGATTAGCAACAATTATCGGCTCATGATGAGCCGCGCGGTTCGACCAATTACTTCATTAATGCGCGAGTGAGAGTGGCGGAGTCGACGACTCCTGCCCGCACGCGACAGAAACCGCCCGCGCCGCTGACCGCCGGCCGCCGACACATGCCCGCCCTGATTCATTACTTTATCAGATTTGTTTATATTTTCAGTCAGTCATTTTTGTAAACGCTGAATCAAACTTATAGACAGCTGTGAAGTTGCTTGTGAACAAGCTACGCGAAACCCAATCCTCGCGTAGCTGTTAATTGGCCTTCAGTCAGGTTTAGGTTATGAGCAGCTTGTAGTTTGAAGGAGGTATTTGAAGTTCGATTTGGCCTGTATCTTTATTTTTAGTAGATATTATCTGGAACTTATCAACTACATAAAACATTGTAGGTACATGAGTAGGTAAGTATTTCCCATTAAGTACAATTGTCATCGTCCCACCAGCCCGGGAAGCATGGCAAAGGGACAAATTGTCTTTCCACCATTATATCCCCTCGGAGAGGAAATAATGTGTGGATTGACAATGACAACTGACATTTCAAGTGGATAAAATGGTTTTCTCCCCTTACCGTGCTACCCGGGCTAGTAGTGAAGGAACTAGGTCTTTCCTATGGACCTCCAATAAAATCGGTTAGAAACGGCTTGCAACTAGCATGAGCTCGAAGCGTTGATAAGATTTCTCAAATGGACGTCTTATATATATATATATATATATATAAGACACCTATGTATATTAGGGGACATCTTACACACGGTCTCTGACCCCAAACTAAGCATAGCTTGTGATATGGCTGCCAGAGACTGATATACTACATATACATATTTTAAATACATACTTATATAGATAGTACCTAAACAACGCCCAGACACAGAGCAAACGCCTATGTTCATCACACAAATGTTTGCCCTGGGTGGGGATCGAACCCACGCCTCCTTGACCCAGAAGTCAGGGTCACTAACCACTGAGCCATCGAGGCAGTCTTATGTCACGCTTATCGACATGTGGTCTCTACCCGAAAATTGTAAACTAATACAATTAAAGTGTCTTCAGATCTAGAATTAGCGGGTATCTACCAGGATGGACCTTCACCGCATCTCTGCTTAACACCAGGTAGGATGCGGTCAACTCTATCCGTTCTATTCCGTACAACAAGATCCCAAACAACATTGTTGATAAGTACCTACGAGTACGTTTGATCTTCGTAGCGGCATAGGCCTACATCGTCGTAGCTAATACATACGAGTACTCAATTAAGATCTTGATCTCTGAGTTTACGATTCTTATTGTGTTATTATGGTCTGGTCAAATTGCCACGAAAAATAGGGGTGCCTTTTACTAAATTCTCAATAAAATTGTTCATGGTGATTCTTGTTTCTCCGTTCATTCAAAGTTCAACAATAGTTTACCATTGAAAAGTTGGTTTATTGAATCAGGCATTACTTTGAGGAAGTTCATCTTCAAATCCTTGTTCTCAAAACAAGGATTGATTGAAAAGTTCCCACCGATCTTAAAACCGCTGCAAAGGTGTGAATGAGTGTTTTGATCGGACTGTTTTATTATTGAGCGATAAATCTTATCCGTCTTATAAAATGGCTTATAATTTCCCAACACAGGCTAAAAAAATATCTGGAAAAGTAATTGAATCCTGTTGGACGATATGCGAGCGGCATCGTAGTAGTAGATCCGCCACCAGGTCCCCACCCCACGCCAGTCGCTCCGAAAGCGAAAGCCCCGTGCCCGGCCACGTCCGGGACCTAATGACGGCTTTTTGCCCCGCGTGCTGTTCCGTTTCCTTGTACGCAACAAGGGACATTATGTCAACGATTAGGGCGACGCAGGTGGGGCGGGCGCGGTGGCCGAGCGTTACTTACCAGTTGCCGAAAAAAAAAAACAAGAAAAACTTATCTTATGGTTTCCTCGATACAGGCTTGCCGAGTGAGGAAACCAATATAAATTAGTTTGAAAAATTATTGAACTACTAAATGAAAGACTGCCCCATGTGCAATGCAAATTTTTTATCATTTGTTAACTGTGTCTAAATTACGTATGTTTTTGCTTGAATAAATATTTTTTCACACAATGGGTGTGGCGAGTTAGTAGCCAAACGTGGAGGATGGATTTATTAGCGATAAGAAAGGGTGACTGTTTTATCACATTTAGCTCCAATTAGCTAAACAATTACCGGAAAGAGCAACGTTGGACGTTTACCGACAAGGCCCACGGACGACATCATCAAGACCCCAAATAAGCCGTTTCTTATTGTAGATCTATAGGGGAGGCCTATCTTCAGCAGTAGACGTGCTGTGGCTGAAACGACAACCACGACGACAATGATGATGACGCGATAGCAAGTATCTATTTTTCTAAGTAAGTATATAGGATATATTTATCCATTTGAAACATAAAACATATTTGTAAAACATGTGCATTTCCCGTGGTGTATAATCTTTATGCAATGCAAATTTCTAACTAATTAAAAAGTCATATGAGTATGATACCTATAAGCCTACTACCGACTCTCTACAAACTGTTCTCATCAGTGATATTATTTCGGATCACAAAAGCCTTAGATGAACAGCAGCCTCGGGAGCAAGCTGGGTTTCGCAAAGGGTATTCAACGACCGAACACATATTTACTCTAACGCAATGTATAGAACGATGCAAAGAGCGTAAGAAAATCCTCTACTTGGCATTCGTCGATTACACGAAAGCGTTTGACTCCATCTCGCACAAATTTATTTGGTAGAGTCTGCGAGAGCAAGGCATACAAGAAAAATACATAACAATATTGAGACTAATATACCAGAATTGTCAAGCGAAAATAAAAACTGAAACGGTTGGACCACCGTTTAGGATTAAGCGTGGAGTCAAACAAGGTGACCCAATTTCACCGAAGTCCTTTTCGGCTATCCTAGAGTCGATGTTTCGCAAACTTGACTGGTCAAATTTTGTCCTTAATATCAACGGAGAGCGTTTAACACACTTGCGTTTCGCGGATGATATTGTCATTCTATCAGAAAACCACGATGAACTACAGCACATGTTGACAACTCTATATGAAGAGAGCAGAAAAATAGGTCTCTACATAAACTTCTCTAAAACAAAAATTATGAGTAACGGAACGAAGATACCTATCACGCTAGATTCCGCTAACGTAGAGTATGTCGACGAATACGTGTACCTCGGACAATTGATATCTTTCGAAGATGCGACCGCCAAGGAGATCGATCGGAGAATAGCCATCTCGTGGAAAAAATACTGGGCTAACAAGGATGAGCCAGAGCCAGATGCCAATTCGCCTCAAAAAACGACTGATGGATAACACCATACTTCCGTCTTTGCTCTATGGATGCCAAACATTGTCACTAACTAAAAAGCTCGTCAACAAGGTGGCCACTTTCCAGAGAGCAGCAGAGCGCTCGATGCTGGGTCTCAAACTTAAAGACAAAGTAAGAAACGCAGAAATCAGGCGAAAAACTAGAGTCATAGACGCAGTATCGATGCTCTGTAGGCTCAAATGGAAATGGGCTGGTCACGTCGCCCGAGCAACAGACGGAAGATGGAGCGAACGGATTATCCACTGGCACCCGAAAGACAGCGCACGGGACAGAGGACGACCCCGGAGAAGATGGTGTGAAGACATCGTAGAGGTCGCGGGAGCGACCTGGACGCGAGCAGCACAAGACCGCGAAAAATGGCACAGCATGGAGGAGGCCTTTACCCAGACATGGGTGCCCTAAAACTTATTATTAATCTCTATCTTACATTTAACTTTTTAATTTTTTAGAGGGAAATAAAGGCTATTTTATTTATTTATTTATTTTATGAGTATGATAAGCAGCTATTTCCAAATTGTAAGTAAGTTCATATAGGGTAGCTAGCCGTGGTGTTAGAGTTTTTAATACTGCTTGAAAGCCTCTGACATGGCTAAACGGTTAAAATAACCGCTATGATAATACCGATACTAATAAAGCTATTTAAATAAGATCTTATTTAAAGGTCAGTAGGTACTGTAAGCTGAATTTAAACTGTATTATAAATTTGCGACATCAAAGAGATGCCACATAGGAAAGCCAAACATAAAGTGAAGGCATGGATGCTTAATCTCGATTACAAAGCAACTGAACTGCTCGTCAAGGTATACGACACTAACATATAATTCCTACACAAACACTCACGCACACACACACACACACTCACGTGACGCTGCAAACCTTGGCTCTCATGAGATCTCGTGTATTGCAGTGTCACATACACACACACACACTCTCACACACACATACACACTCCCACCCACCCACTTACACGCACACATTCGCAGTAATTCCGAAGATTCTAAATTGTTTGCTTATGATGATGATGGTAGATAACTTTTATAATTACAGAATTTATTCAACTTAATATAATGTAATTTCGTTTAAAACAAAGCAATGTTTTCAACCTACTATTTTAACATTTTTTTTGCTGATATTGATACATAATTTTGTTATATTTCTTTTTGTTTGTTTATTTAAAATTTCTAAAATTCATTTGTTTTTTTTGTCTTTTCTCAAAGTAGTCAAAATGTAAAATAATTTCAAAAATATATATTTAGTCCAGGAAAGCGCAAATTCTTCTCTTGGTAATCAATTTGAAAAGGGCCACCAAGAGACCGGCCTAGCCGAGTTTGGGGCCCGCTGTTAATCCAACTAGTTTTATTTAAATTCTCACGTTAATCATAAGTATTCTGCAAACAATCTGTAACAAATTCATTGCTTTGTAAATAAATGTTTTCTTTCTTTCTTTCTTTCTTCTTTCAAACCAATAATATTATCCAGTCATTTAGTGTATTTCTAATATTTGTTGCTGTATGTCCTGTGTTTTGTTTTCGTCAATAAAATATTGTCTATTGTCTATTGTCATTTACTATAATATAAGACAACTAGCTGCCCATTCCGGCTTCGCCCCGGTACGGACAGATTTTAAAAGTATAATAAACAAATAAGATTATAAATTGAGATATTAACTAACTTATCTCTCAAGTTGTCTGAAACTGCACATTTGTGCAAAATTTGGTTAAAATCGGTTAATTTAAGAGTCCATCGCGGACAAATAACGTGACGCGTAATTTATATAAAGAGGTATTGGTAATCAATTAGCATCCTCTTAGAGGCTCATTCTGTACATCAAAACCAACAAATTTAGTTCAACGATTTTTATAAATTTAAAATAAAATTGCTGTCCCATAGAAAAATATCGTCCACCCTCGTCAAAATGTATGGAACAGCTGTATTTTTTTGAGTTTTGCCTAATGTCGTAGAACAAAAGTTGTTGGTTTTGATCTACAGAATAAGCCCCTATGAGGAATTTAAGCTAACTGATTACCAATAACCCTTTTAAGAAGTCGTGGAGCGAGGATAGGTGCAGCGTATAGGGTGTGAGAAAAAAGATGTGCCAAACACACTTAGATAGCTATATACACGTTGTTATAATGTCATCATATTTAGACTCTAGATAGTAGTAAAAACCTGCATAATACTAATAGAAAATAGATAATAGTTCATTAATATGTTGATTTAAGTACTTGATTTAAATACATAAGCATCTCATTAAAAATTCAACAATAGTTTTTAGCGCGAAAAAAATGTAAAAAACGTATACCCAATCAGAGACAAAAGATATTAGTTTCATCCTGTTCTCACTTTCATAATTGCACAATTGTAATTGCCCTCTTACTTTTTATTATTATTATTTAGCGTCCTGTCTAGTTATATACTCACTATGTTAAGAAGTGCAGAAAAATACAAAACACACAGTGCCTGTGTAACTGTTCGTAGCAACAAGGCTACAGCCCGCACCGTCCGCGTCGTAGCGGCGCGACGAGCGCAGCCGCTGGCGACGAGCAATAGACATAAACGCGCTCGAGCCGCTTGCAGACACATTTAGCTAATTTTACTGCCGATGCTTCTACGAGTATGTACATTGTACATCCAGCAATAACTTATTATTGACTTAGTAAGATATAAGGCCCAATTCTGAAGGCGCTGTCGTAGTTATATTAGCAATTTAGAGTATTTCTATGTTCACTTAGGAATTCGATCAAGAGAACACTTTTTAAGTTGCTATTAAATTTACGATGGTGCCTTCATAATGGCCTATTGTATCCGTAAAATAAACTAACAATGAGCAGAATAAAGAAAAATTAAAATCCAATATACTCGTATGTACCTATGTGCAACAAAATGCCTTAAATGCTAAATGCGGTTTGTCTCAACATCTTGTTGTTATTACCTATATCAGTTGCAGTTTAGTTGTCAAGTGCGTGTCGAGACACGTATATGGGAAGACTTCCGTAGATGGTGATGATATTTTAATCATTTGACTAGATAGTTGACTGCTAAAAATACTCAATTAACTAAGAAATGAGTTTTTGAGGTCAGTGACCTTTGAGCTGTGTGCAAGTTTTAAAATTTCAATTTTTCTTTATAACTTAAAAAGTCATAATTCCACTGTGCTCAAAATAGTTTTGAAATAAAGTTTTTAGTATAATGTACTTAAAAAGTTTGAGCATTCTATCTGGTATACTTTAGAAATTAAGGGTAGAAATTAGCAGTAAGCACCCACTTTTTTCAATTTTGGCGGCGGCTTATATCTCACAAATGGTACATTTGTAAGACATAATTATTATGGTTCTCTAATAAACTGGTAGAAAACGGATTGTATTCGGCGTTTCAGGTCTTGATCAGATTGTCTGTCCACATCATCGATGGATGTGTTACGCTGCGCTTGCCTTACATTTTTGGTTTGTCGGCGACATGCTCAAAGTTCTAGCTGTACCTATTGTCGCACCTATTAAATATAGTGGACCGTTTCTGTTCACAATAGGCAGGTATTTTTATAGTGGGCTGGCCTATGTTCAGCACTTGACTTTTTATAAGGTCGGTACAGGTAAATACGAAGAACTGAAAGTTTTAATTTTGTTTGTACGAACTGTAATTTTATTGCGATAAACACAAATTTAAAGAACATTTTCATTATTATTCACACAAAATTATAAATAACTATGAGCTCATTTCATTAAAATAAATATGCAATTAAATAGAAGATTACCAACTCACTAAATTAATTGTAATAACAATGTACCTGACGATAATGATGATATTGTATCTCGATACAATTAAGTCCGCTGGAACGAGCTGGATGCAAGCCACTTTCATACAGGCTTATTGGAAATCCATAAGGGAGGCATATGACCAGCAGTGGTCGTCCTGCGGCTGATAATAATGATGACGATAAATATAACGTGTTCTTTTTTCGTTTTCGTTTTATTTTTTTAAGTAATTATATTAACGTTCTATGTTTCCAGGTTATATTAGCTTATGCTCTGAAGTACACTAGGAGAAAAAATAAAACAAAAGAAAGTATCAGTCGTCCCGCATCGTTTATTTACAAAAATAGAAAATATTTTACAATATATAAATAATTTATTTACAGGACATTGTAACCTACAACTTAAAACCAATAATTACAGATCTAATAAATTGAGCTTGGCAAACGCCTATGGTACATGCTAAGCGTACCGGTTGGTACATATGATATGACGTCTAATCGTACCAGGAGACAGGATGACTAGGTAAAAAAATATAATTAGTCCTTAAGTTAGATTTTCCAATAATATTGTACACATAATTATCTGTCTGTCATTAATCAAACAAAAAAGGGTACCTAAAGAAAGCGCGTCTAACCAGCATGAAGTCTATATTAAATGAAAAGCGCATTGTATTTTGTAATACTTATTACGTGGAACTTTAAGGGACTTTATCTTCATATTTTTTATTTAATTGACAAAACAAAAAATATGTAGGTATTTAGTATTTTTCGACAATATAATCTAAGTGGCGGACTTATTACATTTTTTTATTCATCTAGCCTGCTGGTACACACTGCTCTTATCTGCAGTAGTTAAAAAGAAAGTAAAAAATCCTGCTCTTTTCCTGAGAAAATGCTCCTGACAGCAATTTTCTAGAAACTATACTGTTATGAAATTTCACGTTCTTAGTCGATAATAGTTCAGAAAATTAGAAAATTAGCAATGATAGATTTTTAACAATTTTTGACTATACAATACAATACAAGTAATGATGTTTTTTCTAAAAAAAACCTTTTGGAATATGAAAAAATCTTAGGAAATTAATCAAATAATGCTAAGCATATTCTCCGCCACAAACTAAACAATTATGTATCTGAGTATGTAGCTGCAAATATTTTGATGAAAAATTACGTCATAGTTATACATTTATATATTAAAATACCCTAATTACCCTGTTTGCAACTTTAATAAAAGTAACAATTATTTTTATCGGTTTCGGAGATACAATTGCATTGAAATAATTAATCGTTAGCAGTAAAAATTTAGTTATCTTATCTATAATTTAATAATTTATACAACAATATTATAGTCTAGGCTTTTGAAGACCTATTTTGCAACATACTTTTTACACCACTGGTAACTTTAAATTGGATTTTTCTAAATAATCCGCCTTGCACAATATTTTTTATCACACTAGAAAAAATATTCATTAAGTAATCTTGATTTATTATAATTAGAAGTACTAGTATGTACATATATGATTCTCTAACTTGCTCACATTTTAGGTAGTTTTAAACCTTTACAAGATCACGTTTCGAGATGACGTAGGTACAATTGAGACTAAAAAATGTAGAATACATTTTAAAGATGATTTCGGTTTCGAAAAAACTAAGTCCTAAATTTAAATCTAATACGCAGGTTATTCGTGCGCTACGTCAGCGCTCTGTCCTGTCATAGTTACGTCATATACCTACAGACACGTCAACACAAGAGCACCATACGTATCGTGTGAGGTAACGAGGACAACTAGTTAAATAATAATATACCTGGAAAACCACACTGCGTTATACAATACATTTTAACTAATGTATCCGTAGGCAAACTACCTTTTACGAACGTTACCTCAGTATAAACCACAGGATGTATTTTTTTGGGAAGTGAAATTTGTACCTATTAGTAATTTACCTTTTTCATTTACAATTAGCTTTCTAGTTGACGTTACATACTCATATATGGAAGCTACTGATTTAGTGAGTATTACATATATTTAGGTAATTAAATTTAAAGCTCCTAAGCGTGGTGGTAGTAGTGTTGCAACTCTTCGGCGCCCAACGCAATGCTCTGCACGGGAATCTCTGAAATCATGTACAATATTTGATTAGAAAACAAATTAGTACTATAATGAACATGACTCAATCTACAAAGACGCAATCAAACCTATCTCGCAATTAGGTGTGAATAAACTGAAGTACTAGATAGCTATGTCTCAACCCCAATAGTGGCTATATACTAACTGTTAGCGCGCGAGTTGAATGCAGAGCTTAGGAATGCGAATGTCTCCCCCCGCTACCCGCACCCCCAACCCGCCCAGGCGCGTGAGGTGGGGCGTGCGGATAGCGGGGGGAGATGCTCCCGCTCTTTACCTCAGACCCCGACTGCATTCAACTCGCGCGCTATCAATACGTATATTATATTAACGTTATGATTACGACAAAGATATGAAAAAAAGTCAGAGTCGTTTTTAACAGATGTGTTGGTTGTAATACCACATTTACTTTCACACACCTTTTTCGTCTAGACTTGCATACAAATGTGATAAAGGTAAAAGTACAAATAATTATGAAAGATCGCGTCTTTGTAACTGAGTTTGCAACAACTATCAAATGTACATTTGACAAAATAGATTATTAGATATAGTACCGCAAGACTATTACCAGAGGTGACTAGCATAATAAATTATATAGTCAGAAAGAATAATGATTAATGTTGAGTAGTAGAAAAAAAATACAGTTAGTTTTCTATTAATAGTAGTTCCGCAAAACTTAAATAAAATCAATCACAATATATAAAAACGAATATTATAATAGATAGAAGATATAAAAAATGGAATAGATTGATTTAAATATAGGATAAAGTTCTTTGTAAGTAATTGTTGGGGAATAGTCTTATTCCTATATCTTGCAAAGTAGAGATGCTGAAATATAACATCAAGCTTTTGTACACAATAGCTGAAAAGATAATATACAATTAGAGAAGTTGGCAAAGCAAACACGATCCAGTTATTCAGAAAGAAGTTTAGGTAATTATTTAACAAAGTCAAATAATTACAAGTTTGGTGGTAGTTTGAAGTAATAATTAGGTAATGTAGAGTAAGAATGTACGCAGTGATTAGTAATTACCTAACAGTAACATAATAAGGTTAGAAGGAACGGTTGTGCCATAAAAGGAGCTCATTACGAGCACTCAAGTTAAGGATATAGGATACTGCATGGATATCCCATGTTCTTAAAAAAACACATTCAAATAATCTATGGTCCATTGCTAGTAGAACTCTATCCGTTCAACCAAATTCTGGAAAGAAGATAACAGAGTTGTAAAAAGAGATCGCAAGCTAGTTTTAGCTTCATCGTTCCCTTGAAGATCTCCAAAATCTCCGAAAGATATATACATAGAAGTGATAACCGAGACGGCATTCGTGGGTTATAACCTCGCATATCTCGCATAGATCAGCTGCTTTGCATCCGGATTGCCAATTAAATGGAAAATGTAAGACAAATGTTAAAATAATTTATTTCATTATAAATTATTTAAATACATTTTTATGATTTCGGGACTTGATCCGTAATGGAGAAAAATACAGAAGTTGTTCATTACGTTTTATGAATTGTCAAAGACATTTTTGTAAAGTTGCTTATTTTAGCAATCCTACATTCCATATTGATCGTACAGTCAATATATTAAGTCTCAAGACAGCCTTTCGACGTACTATCACCACTCCAAGTAGCCCAAACGAGTAGACATATTATGTACACTTGTATAGATACAAATTAAAGGAAGTAAGAGGATTTACATAACGTTACGACTGGTCATGCCGCTCTGTTTGTATGTACAAATATGGAGAAAAAAAACTCGCGACACACCAGTACGAATACTCATAATATAAGTACTAGTGTGTGTGTGAATAGAAAGACTGGCGGTTGATTAATATGTTAGAAGATCGATTGATTGGTTTAATCTGTACAAGTCATTCAGTCGTTTAGTAAAGTCATTTTAGTCGATTATCGTACAAGAAAGCGTTCGGAAAAAATGAAACGAAAAACATTAAGCAATATACATATAAGTAATAATATAATTATACGATACGCATCAAGATGGTTGCGTATTAAGGACGGAAGCTTTTTATTTAAACAGAGAAAAAGATGCATGTCGAAAGCAAAGATTCATTTTAGGTCAATGCACAAAAAAATACGGTTACATATTTTTAAAATTACGCAAGTACACATATTTTTATTTCACATTACATGCTGCGATAATTCTAGAGCAAATTACTCGGTAGGCAATGGAGATGTAATGTGGTTAAGCTTTCCAGCATGCAAACAAATTATGATGAAAGTTCAACGAGTCTCGTCTCGTGAGGTATCAGAGGCAAGCGATTCAAATGTTACGGCGATTAAGAAGAAGCGGATAGTAAATACAAAGAAAATAAAGTGTTAAGTAAATAAAAAGAAACATAAATGCATCCCTCAAGCCAACGCACCTTTGCAGTCAGGTAGGTATTTTTATTTTAGATTATTATGTCCCTTGCCTCATTTTCAAGCATATTAGAAAAATACATGACCTATTCGTTTCTTGTTATCATCGCATATGTAGTTTTAGTCATATAGAACACTCAATCAAGTCAGTCGAGTCAGATCAGCACATACCTCGAGTCAGTCAGTCACAGTTCAGACTAGGATTATCTTGTTGCCTCTCAGGAAGTATTTGTAGTCTTTCCGCCTGGTTTCGGCGACCGTCGTGCTCGGGAGCTCGGGCGTGGTCGGGGGGGCGGCGGTGCTGGTGGTGGTGGTGGAGGAAGAGGGGGGGTCGAGGTCGGGAAGCAGCGCGGCGGGGAGCACGCCTATCTCGTTGTCGGCGACCACCGGGGTGGGCAGCTGCGGCCCGTTCTCCAGCAGCCGGCGGTACGCGTCCAGGCCGGCGAACTTGGGAGCCTCCTCGGAGGAGCGCGCCTGCTGGTTCATGTAATGATTCAGCTTCGCCAGATTGAAGTTAATCTTTTGGATCTTGTCGGGCGTGAGGCCGGTATTGTGGGTGGAGGGGGCGGAGTGCTTGGCGGCCGCGTAGTCGAAGGGCGGGTGAGGGTGGCGCGGGTCGTAGTCCGCGTACGCGTCGGCGGCCGCCGGCTCGCCGTACGAGTCCAGCGCGGGGGAGTCCCAGCCCGTGGGCTTGAACTCGGGGAGCGGCTGCGGCGGAGGAGGGGGTTGGTGCGAGTAGGGCTCCTCTACGAGCCCGGGGGCGGAGGGTGCGTAGGGGGCGGAAGGTGCGTAGGGGGCGGGCGCTGCAACAGTCGAGAAGGCGTTCTTTATAGCGCTGAAGACGGTGGTGAGGACGGACGGGGGAGGGGCGAGGGGCGAGTGCGCCGCGTGCGGGGCGTCCCCGACCGGCGCCAGCAGCACCAGGCCCGCGTGCACGCCGCTCAGCGTCCCGCGTCCTGCCTCACAAACGACACTTACTCACGCAGCTGGCGACGCAATGGAATTACCGACACCTGCATCCTAATGTTACAATAATAAGTTAAAATGCTTCAATGTATTTATTCTAGACATATGAGTAAATTGTTACGTTTTATACTAGGTATCGAAATTGGCTAACAAATTCCCGAACGCGGTTATTGCGGTCGCGAGACACACGGCGAATGGTTTAGCGTTTCCAATGCATCAGCCTATTATCTGATGCATTCCACGTTGAGGCTTAGTAATGATTTTAATACATTTAAATTTAATTTACTCTTAGTTTTGTTTCATCGGTTTTTTTTATTGTTTCATGTATGGGTCACCATGAATGAGTAATGATTACTTTTATTGAGAAAACGGTTTAGTAATTTTGGACACTGCAATCACTGTTGAAAATTTCAATGTATACTTTGCAATGAATAGTTTCCAGCAGCCGGCGGTACGCGTCCAGGCCATACGTTGAGGCTATTGGGTTGGCCTCATTTTGGTCAAACAAAACATAATTACAAAACGTTATACTTATAATATATTTTATCTGAAAAAAAAATCGAAACATCGACTCGAAAAGAAGAAGAATGAATAGTTGAAGCTACTCAGTAGCCTTCTCCTATTACAAGTACTCGTATGGGCCTATTAACCTCCGCTGGCCTACTGACGCGTGGAGTTATCTAATTTGAATCTTTTATTTGCATGCATTAGTTCAGTTCAGTCGGAGCACGTGACGCAATCTGATGAACCCGATATGTGGCGAGATGTATCACTTTTACTTTATTGCACAATTAGCTAATACTTCCTTAAAATTGAGTAACAAAGGTTATTAGGAGGAAACAATAATATACGTATATGTATACTCGCTAACCTAATGTCTAAAGAATAAAATAATCGCTACCAAGTATTGAGTTATATGAAGGTTTTTGTTTTAAGTCGTACGTCACCAATTTTGTACCTAATAACGCTACACACGGACTTTATCCCCGTAATAAAGCTGCAAAAACCCTCAGTGGTAGCTTCATTACAGGTACAAAGTGTATGTTCAGCCTTATAAGGTACATAATTGGTGACGTACAACTTGACTAAAACCAAAACCTATATATAACTCAATACCCAACACTAGGTAGCGATGATTTTATTATTCAGACATTGAGATTAACTACATGTATTATATTGTTGTTGATGTTTGTTCAAATGTAAGTACAATGTTGTTATTATATCAATGTAGCTAACAAAAATAAGCGATTAAATTGGCTCGTATAGTTAAAATATTCACTTAAACTACCAAATAGTTTGTAGAGCAGATATAATTATATTAACAGTAATTTTTAGTTTCATACAGAGTTTACAATAATTATGCCTATTTAATACCTATGCCTTTTATTTTGTACAAATGCATAGACATAGATATTGTTACATACTTGCAAATAATAGTAGCTTTCGCTACCACCCATATAATTTGAACTTCCTGAGTTTCGAGGCAAACCACAACAGGAATACGCTAGAATTGCAGTACACTGGCGTCTGCTGGTACAGTCTGTGGTTTCGTTACCTACTACAGATTTCTTTGAAGTTGCATTTCTAAATAACAAAGTGCGATGGTGAGTAATGAGTGACGATAGCGTCACTACTACGAATCGAACTTGAGAATGGTTTTGCAATTTAGGGAGGAAAGATCTCAAACGCGATTTTGGACAATTCTGCAATATGAAGAATAATCAACTATCAAAAAATAATCAAATATTATATAAGTTTGATTCCATTTCATAGTTTTGAAGAGATGCTAAATCGAACGAGGTTTGTACCTAATAGATACATAGTTGCTTAATTACTATTACTAAAAATTATATTAATTATATTAAAATTAAATAAAATTAAGCTATTTCTACAGTTTTTGTAGTTTCTAGGAACAACTAAGTAGCTATTAGTTATGTTCAACATCGTAATTGAGGCACAAATTCAAAATACGTACAGCATACAGTTCAGATTTTTGGCTTTAAAACATTTAGTACAATTTGTAAAATGATATTTAAATTGCTTGAGTGAGTGTGGATTGCATTTAACTTTTACATTTTGTGACTAATATGGATCGAAAGTGAATTAAGAATGTCGTCGTTCTGGAAACGCAGTGTCGATGAAAGGTTAACGACTCGTAATTACTTGGCATTTAAATTTGCCATGTGAAATTACAGACGTCAACTCTTTATTTCTGTTACACAATCAGTGGAAAGACTGGACGAAAATAATATAATAAATACATATACCTACAATAATTTAAGTAATTTCGAGTCGTATTAATCATACTTATAAATGTCAATGTGTTCCAATAATTAAAATATAGCAGAATTATCGTTACTCGTGTGATTTTTTAGTCGTTGATATAGGTACTTATTACATGAAATCGTGTGAGTAACACTTACTTAAAATATTCGAAAATCACACTAGTTTTCATAATCAAACCTCAAAGTAGGTGCTCTACCTTTAAGTTGCTGTAGAAAAAAAGCTCGAATAAAAGATATAGTTACTTTACATAATAATTATTTTGTGTCATTATATACTCGTACCGGAAGGAAACATGAGATTAAAAGTGAAAGATGTTCCGCAACCATCTGAACTGGTGCAGTAATATATATAAGTCCACTGTGAAATCACTCCCACAGTGAAACAACTGTTCTGATGCAACACATGATTGAAAAAAAAGTTGATTTTAACATTACAAGTAGCTTATTACGGTTTATAGGTAGTTATATTATGTTAGCCGCAGGATGTTATTACGTTACATCATGTTAATGAAACTCTATTCAATGAAACATATTAAAATAAAGTTAATCAGTAAAGTAAAGAAGAACAAATAAGTTTTAGAGATGAACAAGCAGTGCGAAATAGGTATAATGACAGCTAAATATTAGGTAATTAAAACAACGCTCCTTGAACGTCATCGTGATACCTTCAAATACATAGAAAGTGACTACAACAAATATTTACGCATATAAGTAACTTAACCAAAGATAGAGGGTTTTTGGGATTCGAACCCAGAAGTTTCTCGACAAAAAATCGATTAAATGATTATTTTTAGATTTTTTTAATGATTTGTATCATTGATGGTACAACTCACGTATCTCATGGTACTGACGTTTGTATCTTGAAATTCTTGTAGATTTATCGTCGCAACTTCGATCTACTAAGAACCACGACAATACCAGTGTTGTGCGCAAAGATAAGTTAAACAAACGGAGGATATTGTGTTTTTGTATCAATCTACGGACATATTAGCTATGTGTCTGTTTTTTTTTTTAACAATTATTAATATGCAAATCATTTCATCTGATTGAGACCGATGTGACGGATAATAGTTGCATCACCGCGGCGTGTATCCTCCATCCCTGAGAGCCGGCGGAACAGGTTCCGTGACATAATGCACTTTCTCCGGCTCCTCCGGCCCCCGCACGGCCTCAGCACCGGCCCGGCCCCGGCACCGGCACCCGGCACCGGCCCGGCACCGGCCTCACATGCGCCCGCGCAGACTCTTACTACGTCACATTACTTCATTCCCTCAAAACTGTCTTGATTGCTTCATTATACAATTATATTTCTTTTTTTTGTGAGTCATGTATAATTACGAAACTAAGGTTATGTCGTAAATCCATGTTCAGTAAAATCATACACAATTTCATAATTTGATAATATTTGTATGTGATATTTAAACAATCATTAAGAAAGCTTACAATTTTATCAATATTAATTTTTCATATTAGTTAAAAATTATTTCATTAATTATGTATTACAAGCTATAGCAAAATTTAATTCATTTCGCCTTTCATCGGCAAGAAAACTTGTAAACATTATTAATAATCGGCCAAGTGCGAGTCGAACTCGCGCTCGAAGGGTTTCGTACCGTATGGAAGCCCCCTTAATATATTTCATATTGTTTTGATTACTTTTTTTAAAGTAAATATGTAACTAAATATTTTGGGAAACTTCAACCATCTACCTGTAACCATTATTAATATCGAGTGAAAAACGGTAAAGAATTCAGGTTTGTTGTATGAGAGGTCCCCTTATTTTTTTTTTCTGTTTTTAGTACTTTTCGTTAATGCGGCAACAGAAATACGTCATCTGTGTGTCAACGTTCTAGCTTTCACCGTTCATGACACACAGCCTAGTGATAAACAGACAGACAGACGAACAGCGGAGTCTTAGTAATAGGGTCCGGTTTTACCCTTTGGTACAAAACCCTAAAGACTAGTTCAATAGTTTACTTGTCCACTTTGACTATGCATTTCATTCACAAAGCTCGAGATAATTTAAAACTTTTTTAAAAACCTCTTTTAAGTTTGCTAATTAATTTTATTAACTAACTACATAATTTAAAGAATAGGCACCGAATTCAAATATGAAATAATATGGTTAATTAATGGGGTAGCCCCCTGAATATAAATAGGTACAATATAATTAAGTGGGCCTTGTAGAAACCCAGAAATGTGCTTTCACAAGTTATTGTCCTATCTATGGATCAGTACCTACGAGTATATTAAAAGTTTACCGAGTATCTCAGAGTGACAATAAACACAAGTAGATAAGATCTACTAGAAGTAATTTTATCAAGCCTAAATAATTCAATACGAACATTATATTCTGCAATATCATTATCTGGAAACCTCAAGATATAATTTTATTCAATTTTGAAGCGATATTTTAAAAATGTGTCGTTTAGCAAACATTTAATTCATGATCAAGTTCAGTAAATAATTCCGAATAGGTACAAGTCGTCAGTCTAGATGGTTCAAGTAAAAGTATGGTCTCTTAGAGAGATAGAATCGTTGCATATAATTGCTTGATTATCATAAATTATTATAAAGGTTAAATTCAAATACAGGATGTTGTATCAAGATGTGACGGACATGTGCAAATATCTGACACAGTTAACAAAATATGCAACACCGATCGCGCCATTATGCTTCAAACAAAAATACCCAATTTCCCAACAAACGAAAATCACTGATCTAACATCCGTAGCCATAAGAATATGTTATTTCGATTTCTAAATATTTTCCCACCTCCTCAGTCGCTTCGCAGACGAAGTCAGTTACCAAACGACAAATTGCAGGGTATACCCAAATTATATGCGCGGTTAGTTCTGTCACTTGTTTTGAGTTATTTCGTCATCGACAAACGGCTGTTTCCGTCGAGAGGGAAAGTATTCAAATGAGGCGAGGAGTTCCGACCCAAGTAGGCCGGGGGTTGGGCAACCGATCGAGCCAAACTATACAAACCAAGGAAATACAAGAATATTCATAAATATTGTTTTGGCAACAGAGATCTTAACACGGTCAAAGAATTTAGCCGCAACATGGCCAAAGAATGCTTATTGCGTAAGAATTTAGGTAGTTCTAGGTGACACAATTTATGATTGACCCAACAAAAGAATATACATAGTTTTGATTACGTTATCTTCGAACTCTTAAAAAAAAATGCGACGTCGTCTATCAATTTTATATTTAAACATATTTACAAATAATATAAAGCATAAACACGAGAAAATATAAATTGAGATATTCAAGATTTTTATAGTCTAATTGTAGGTGATAGTCTATTGACGTATTATATTATAAATAGAATGTCTGATGTATAGGAAGCGAAAGTTGCGATGAACCGCGATGAACTTTCATACGCAGATCTCATGCTAAATATACATGATGTTATAAATAGTTTTATATATCACAGGTATAGTAGAAATACACATGTTAAGAAAAACAACAATTCTACGTAGATTTAAGAAGCTGAAAAGATAACAAATCAATAGATATCTGATGTAACATTGACGTTGAGAAGAAAAATACAAGCGAAAATAAAATTGGTTTAAGAATGCAAATTTACATGCGATATTACTTGAAAAGAAATGTATTGCAATAGAAAAAAACGTAAACACATAAACAGAAAATTCCCAAAAAGTCAAGAATGAGACTTTAAGACAGTGATCTGTAAATAATTCTTTTTTTCTCTTTTCTCTCTTTATAAATTAATAAAGATAAGATACGAATATTTTATACAAGTTTGGACAGCTTTCATACAGCGCTAAAAGAGTAGAGAAACTCACTAGAGGCTGAAGATAGTGAAGACCATCAAGCGACGGATGTTCTTACCAGATCTCATTGATCAAATCGTAATATCTTTCTAATAGTTCTTGCGAGGGTTCGGGCATCGGCCTAGCAATGACCTCATCGGCCACTGACGACATTACTATTAACTCTGAAAAAGAAAACTCTCTTAATTATCTCGTTTTTGAAGCTGTCCTGTCCGTCCAAATGTATCATTTTGCCCTTTTGGTAAACCTGGAAAAATAAGTTACTGTTGCTGCAGAGTAATTTTGTACTAGTACCTTTAATTGTCTAAGTTTATATCCTTTATTGCATGCAATATTTTTCTCTTGATTCTTTGTTAATAGGTACTGTGTTTAATACATAATTTATGTTGGGTCGGTTTCAGAAAAGAGTCCCATATATAATATTTAAATTGATGTACGATCGAGAAAATACAATGAAGTTATGAACATACTAATTGTAATACTTTCACTTGTAGGAATCAATTTATAAACTATGAAGTTGCTGTTGATGTTTTCAAAGGCAAGCATGTCAATTGTGAAATTTTATTGGGTGCAATCAAATGCTACCGGAATGTTAATTAATTTTATTTTCGCTACCATGACACACGCTGCAACAAATAGATCGTGAAACGTCTTCTGAAAGATCTTGACATTTTGCTAAAATCTAACAAGAAATTTGCAAATTAATTGAAAATAGGTATTGATGTGATTAAATTCATATTTTATTTATATTTGTTGCTTAATTTTAGTAACGGCAATATGGATTAAGAATTTAGCATTTATAAGTAGTATTAGGTACCAAATTCAAACAAAAGTAGTTGAATATTTGCATGATTAATAACAAAAACTATGAACCACACGGCCACATAAAATCAATTAGCACATGTTTGACACTTGAGCTGTAAAAGGCTAACAGTGAGCCTTTGTAGCTTGGTTACTGAATGAATGACCGATGCAACAAGTTAGATACAACACGTTAAACAATGTGTTGTTAGCAGTGTATATTATGCAGCTAGTTTATATTATTAGTATTTATTGTAAACATTTATATAAGGAGAAGTTATTGGCTCCGTCATACAGTGTATACTAGTTCGGAGCCAATGGATTCAAAACAATAATTGTCAAATAAAAATCTGGAACAATACATTATTCTTATTCTTTATTGTTTAGCGACACTTACTTCCTACAAAAAAAAAAACGATTTCGATTGGCCCCAAAGTATATAACCCTAGATTACTTATAGGTCATAGCCCTCTTAACCAATTATTAATCTAAGTATGAAAGTTACTGAGAAATCTGACATTACTAAGTTAGTTAGCACTTTTTTGATTCTTTAATTTAAATGTGACACCAGTTATGAAACAAGAGACTTATTGATAATGCGGATTTGACGCAATTGTTCAATCAATATCCTCATCTACTGACGCGCAGGAAGTTCCTTTTACATCCAAACAGTTGTATGTTCTTCCGGTCGGTACACAAGTGCCTATAGTACCTACCTACATTGCGTTTTTGTTTACCTATTGGTTCCGATTTATGTAAAATTGCATCATAACAGAAAATCAATGAATCAATTTGGTTTATAAACTATTTTTAGCATTATTTAATGATTTCATAGAATATAATAGATGTTCTAGTTTTCCTCAGCAAATACTTTTGGATTGACGTGCAGGAAGTTCCTTATAGGTATACCATGCCTGTTTTGGGGATTTATTGCGAATTCCGTAGTATTTATTTCATCGATATATATAACATTGCGTAGTAACTTTTTAAATTACGAATGGGTAAATAATTGTTATAAATAGTTACTTAATATTCTACGGTGACATACCTAAGTGCTTAGAAATACGAGTATAAATCGAAGGAAACATGTTTATTGGCAAAATTGTGTAAACAAACTTGTTTTGATAATTTTTGTTTTCAAAACATAAACTTTGCTAGGTTACGTTGCTACTAGTACGTTAACGTAATACTCGTAGTAGGTAAACTGCATACAGTTGAGTTGGTTCAAATATCAGCCTATCTCTATAGGCCTTATAGGTTTTCCCCACAAATCCACGTCCACAAGACGCTGATCACAAGCTGCTTCTATCCAATTTGGTTTTAGGAGTCCATTTAGCTAGATTTTATAAATTTAGCATTGCGTTTTAAATATTATTATCATAAGGATACAAACGTCACGAAGACACAAATACATATATCTAAACAAGAGTTAATAATATTCGCAATAACGTAAAAGCTAGTTAAAACTTAAGATTCGTAAAACTATTTTCAAAAACTCAAATACTGCTGGTCATAATGTACCAAATTAATTCAAAGTGCTCATAAAGATTGAACTTATATATCGCAATTCACCCAAATTGTAAATTCATACGGCGGCGGCGGCGGCGATGGATCTGGGTCGCATCTGCTCACGTTCTCATGAATAACTCGGCGGCCCATTTTTTAGTCCGCGTTATGTAACCTTTAGTTCCGGAAATCATTTGACCTTTGGGCGGAAATGCAGCCAGTTACACAATTATTGTATCTTCACACGCGTGTGCAACTGTGCACCTATTTAAATTTATTTAATCTTTTGTTGCATTCTCGGTCGGTTGAGATGTGTCTATTGTGTTGTTAGTGTGATGTACATGTAACATTCATTCATAAATATTTGCAATTGTCAGACTAAAGACAAATTATGCGACAGCATGACTGATTTTAAATTGTTTCGGATTCTGTAACACACTTTCATATTACTGTTTGTGATAGGCAGTTTAAATCGTTGGTAATTGAAAGGATTGAACCTGTATTCCGACAATTACCAGGTTTCCGTCCCATTTGTTCCGCTAATAAAGCGGAGCTAATAAATTACCGGTTATCATGACTTGAAATCACTTCGATTGTTTTTAATCTACTTAAGGTTTGATAATACATGCCATATACGTTGGTATATTTTCAGTACTATTAACTTTAGCTGCACGAATAAGTTACAAATTCTACGTTATCATTGAGTTACTTAGATGTGTTCTCAAAGTCTATAGGTATGATAACAACCTGTCTTGTTGACGATATATAATCTATGTCTCATATGTTTCATATTGCCCTTAAAAGTTTTATATTTTGTTATATTTTTTGATTTTTGTTCAAATTCTTTAGTATTGACCATTTAAAGTTCGGCAAATTAACTATTATTTATTTTGAATCAATAATATATTATTATATTAATAAAAATGATAACCAAAATTATTTTAATTTTCAACAACGAACTCTTCTTTAACTTTGTTAAAATGTGTAGCATCGACAATGTGATGAAAGAGTTCTGCAAATTTTGAGAAAACATCTGCAATTGCTTTACAAAACGGAAATAGCTCGGTATCGGCCAATAGGATGACAAATAGTTACACATTTCACATTGTTTGTCCGGTGTTGTTGTCATCGCAGGTTGCGCAACGTCGCCAGGTTTCCAGCTAGTTGGCTCCTTGTTACATAACCTTCACAAGTCGTTACACTTTGGCTCGCAAGTGGCACGGTTGGCGAACACTCGTTTTTGTGCGATTTTTGCTTTTCTTTCATTGTGTCGAAGAATAAGCTTATCAGTCTCGTTCAGCTCAACTATTTCTGTAGCACTTAGCTCTTGACTATTACCTAAAGTTGAAAGTGCATTTTTATTTACTTTCAGGTCACAAAGGTTAGCAAAAAAAATCAAGTTAAAATTGGATTTTCGTGTTCTTTTTTCCTGCTTCTGACTTTAACAAATACTGTAAACTGTTAAGCAGTCAATTTCCATTTTTTTTTTTTAATTTTTTTTCGTTAGATATAACAACAGTTACCTGTAGGTACCTATTTGCTTATATTACGTTGGATGATTGGAATTGATGATTTTTTTAAATGAACTTACCTATATAATGGTTACTGAAATATTATTTTGTTTTGTTTATAAACTACGATCCGTTTCACATTTAATATTCATCTTACTTTTACTCGAGTCCATGTATGAATTCTTAATTAATTTTTATACCGTTATCGTTATTTACTTTTTATGAAAGTTTTTTGTAAATGTGAATTTCCTTTGTGTACTTTTAATTTTTGGTCTTGATCTAGTAAAAATGATAATAATTTTACCTTACCTATTATTATGCATTAATTGAACTCTGCATAACAACAGAACTACTTAGTAGCTTTACTCATCCAATGAGTTCTAAAGTTCAACAGTGGTACCCTCGTTACGACAGTGGGTATATTTCTGTGGTTTAGGTATACTGTTAGTGTATTGATCTAACTTACAGTTACATTAATAATTCAATTACTATTTGTGGTTAATTCATATTATGTACTGAAAAGTTTCATTCAGTTATTTATTAGAGCGTCATAGAGCTATACCTTAACTATATTTGCCGTTTCTAGCATCTTTCTTCTTAATAGTATATAATGTTAGTACGTGACTCGTGAAGTTACCGCAGAACTACCTATTTAACATAATGTATTATGGAGATTCTTAAGAGCTTGGTTGGTCTGTAATTTTCCATACAAATGTATTACGCTGTTTTCTTCCTGGAAAATACTTATAGGGCTTCAATTTTTTGTCATAAAATTAAATTTTGCTGTTTAGACTACTCTGTCTTTTCGTTTTCTCGATAAATTAATTAGCAGGAAAATTATGACCCTTCAAAATCACAAAAAAATTCTCCAATAATACCGACGTCTTTAGAGACCTACCAGAAGAGACTAAATAATATCTAACAAAATATAAAATGACAGAATCATGAACACATATTTTTTTTAAATTTTGACTTAAAAAAATACTTGATTGAAATAGTGTTTGAAGAAGAAAACAGCGTAATACGAAACGTTGTCTCGCCAAGTTTTTTGTAGGTATAAATCGCTCTGAGCTGCAATTGTCCCTATCGCACGATGCGGGGGTAGGGTCGAAGTAAGGGAGGTTCAAACCTATACGTACACAAGCACTAGGGATGTAGTAATAGTCGATATTTTTGTCGATGCTCTAGTGATGTCCATCGATATCGATGTTTATTAAAAACATTAGTTATTTTTTCCAATCTTCTGATTTGACCGTTGTATGTTTGTTACTTTTGAAGAAAAGATTTTATGTATGGAATATCCTCCTGAGTCATACGGTATCACTGGTGATATCTTGCGAAAAAAAATATTTCTGCCTTTTCAAGGAATTCAAGTCTGAACTACGAGTAAGGGTCATAATCAGATACTTAGTGATATGGTCTTTTATTTATTTATAGCTATTTCCTACCGATTTTCTTGTATTGTTTTTTTTTTCTAATTTGCTCATAATCCTGATACTCTCAATAGCACTAAAAATCAGCAAAAGTAGTATGATTTTGTATAACCTGGGTCTCGGGAGGATATAGGCGTGTAGTTACTGCGACATTTTGCAGCGATTATACAGAATATCGTGTTGTATCCGCAGACATCTAAATAAGTTAGGCGCAGAATAACCAATTCGCATAATGCCCAAGTAATCCGGGAATTCTCAATTCTACAAAAGCATAATTCTATGAAGGCCCAATTCTCAAAATGGCAACATAATTTTGATTAGGAATTTTCTAAAAAAATCACACATTTTAAATACATATAAAAGCTTACCGGTACCTAAAACAACCTTCTTTGACGAGTTAAGTACATTATATCTTTTACTATGGGACCGACCAGAGCCGAATCCGCGAGACATATCAACTATACCATAGAAAAAGTCCGTTGATAATGGACAAAGTGTATGGAACAGCTGGTTTTTAACGCCAATCCGGAGTTAGTTGCTCCCATAGTAAAAGTTGTTCTTTTTAAACCTATTAACTTTGCCCTAAAGAGGTGGTGCTTTATTTGCCATTTTGAGAATTGAGCATTCTTAGACCTGGCCTTTGTGAGAATTGGGCATTCTTAAAATTGAGATTTCTTAGAACTATGTGCCATCATTAGAATTCTGCGCCTAAAGCGAAATAATGGTTCTAATCAGGAAAATCACGTGCTCTCTAAAATCGTGGAATAACTGTTACGTATAAATATAATTATCCTTAGTCCACCTACCTAAGCGAAAAACGTTCTATTAAATTATTCAAGTATCAAAGACTCGACATTAAATCATTAAAAAACACATAATCAGTCACATTACAAACACAACAAAATAAATAAATCTAGATCAAATAAAATAAATAAGTTCTATGCTCAAAGAGTTACTTTTTATGATAAACATTTCAAAAATTCGTCGCGGATGCAGGAAGTTCTATGCTGCGCTTGCCAGTATAGGTAGCGCCACACAAGTCGGCAGATGAGATGTTAGCCGCAGATGACACTTCGCCGTAATTCGCTAATTATTGCGCATGTGTGCACAATGCCGACGCCGCGTGGCGTAGTGGTAAGCACAGGCGTGCACGCGGGAGACATGAGGTTGACGGGCTGGGTGTGCCCCGGCGTCTTGTCTCTCAAACTCAATTCATATATTGCAACATATGAAATATATGACCCTATAAGGGTATGGCAATTTAATTATTTGTATTGGAACGATTTATTATTACGTTTTCTAGATTATCGTTAAAAAATTCGTTAATGTATAATAGCATTTCGATAATAGGATAATTTTTAGTTGTTTTATGAAACAGTTTTCTCTTTCGACATCTTTTAAATTATTTGGCAATTTATTTAATATTTTTAGAGCCATAGAATTTGGGCTAGAACTGTGAATTGTTCTCTCTGGTCCCTGCGCATACCTATATTTTGCCTTTTGCACAGCATTCTGCGCCTAACTTTTCATCCGCCGACTTGTGTGGCGCGGATTGTAGGTGAGATCCATTCGAGAAAACAGCCCCATCGGCTATCCGTCCATTGAACTATGTGCCTTGCCCTCTGTCATTTTAACTTGCCAATCCACTGAATTTGGAGAGAGCTGAAAATTTCAATTAGAAGTCCTTTAAATGCTTTAATCAGTTCATATCTACCTACTTTGTAGATGTTCTATCCTGTATTACCTACTATGGTGTGTGTCCTACCCCCTGCTGTTTCAGTTTTTTTTAAAGTGTTTAATGTATTACCAAGGTATGACAAGCCGTTCTCTAAACAGTAAACCTCGCAGCTGTTTTATTGAATCCTCTATTATTTTTTATACTATGGAACTAATAGCGGAATGAAAATATGGTAGGTACCATATAAAAGGCAAGAAGTTTTTGATGTGCAGGTATACAGTAATATAACGAGACCCTATTACCAAGACTCCTCTTCTCTCCTCGTCCGTCTGTCTGTTGGTCACTAGGCTGTACCTATCTCATGAACCGTAATAGCTAAACAGTTAAAATTTGCACAGATGATGTATTTCTGTTTCCATTATAAAAACAAATACTTACTAAAAATAGAATGAAATAAATATCGACTTCAACTGTGTACAGAATTCGCGCGGATCGATGTAGCATTTTTCACATTGATTTGATTTATCAAATATGGCTCAGCCGATTTCAAGAAAATTATGGGACCAACTTCGACGTATACGCTTTCCAATAAAAAAAATATACGCGTCGAATTGCGTAGGTACCTCCTCCGTTTCATCGGTCAAAAATAGAATAAAATAAAAATTTATTCATACCATACAACAGATGTGAGTTTTTGCACGATAATTATTAATAATCACAACAGGTAGACGCTTGACATATTCTCAGAGTATTTAGTAATATAATTTAATATCAATTTTAAAAAACAAATAATTGAATTACATAATTGGCTCCCATACGGTACGAACCCTTTCAAGCGCGAGTCCATATTTATTTTAGTTTATAGAAGAACTATGTTAGATATTTAAATAAAAAATAATTAACTTAAAATTAGAAAGAAGTAATTTCAGTCAAAATATATAATGTAAACTGCAACGCCTACAGAAATAGCCAAATTGCTACTTTTATTCCCTGCTTTGGGTTCAAGATCAATTGTATATGATGTTAGTTGGGTACATATTATGTTTTTGTACAACAATAATAAAATAATTTGAAAGAAAATAAATAAGCCTATAAAGAAAAAATAACCTATGTCACAAATAATGTAGCTTCCTAATGGCAGAAAATTAAATAATCATTAGCAGGATTATTTTTGTTTGCTTTCCGCCATACCTACTAGGAAACTAGATTATACGTAGAATACGCGTAAGATAGCTCTACGTACGGCCAAAATCAGGAACAAATTCTATGCTGCCAGGGAATACGGAATGCTAGTGAAATAACGTACGTGGCGCCACGACTCGCGCGCAGAGTTATCTTGTGCGCACTCTACGTGATATCAAATTTTGCCACAATTCAAAATCAAATTTCGGTCGGCCACGCTGGCCGCGCTGGAGGCGCGGGCGGGGTGCGGGGACAGTTCGAGCGCAGTACGCACACAAATACAATTGCATCACACACACATTGAAGCTCCCTGGTTTGGGCACATCGCGACGGCAATAGTTTAGTCCAAATACCTATTTCTCAATTTCTTCGTCACTAGGCTATCCTCTTAACAATTTGCGGAACTTTTCCATGAATGCTCCATATTAATTCTTAACAGCTTTCGATAAAAGCTGAAAGATCGCAATGTTAGAAATAAGCACAGAAAATCGATGTTCAAATCTCACCAGATGCCGCTGGTATCTATTGACTATCAATAGTTTTGACATCTGAACCTCTTAGCAGCAACGATAGGTAATTAGACAAGATCTTAATCTCATGCACGCCTTTTTAATAAAATTTGCCTTGATACTATTTTGTGTAATATGGTGACAAGCTAGCTGGCGGCTTTCCTAGTGGTAATGCTCCATCCAGACTCTCCACGAGGCGACGCGAGGTAACACGAGCACGAGAGTGTAGATAGGGCGCTCGTGTCATCTCGTCTCGCATTTTCTGCGCGTCCGTCGCCTCGCACGAGGGCCTCGCCGAGGCACTCGCGAGAGTGTAGATGGGGCATAAAAGGTCATTTACTTCACGTTATTTTGTCAAGTAGAGTGTAGGGTAAGGGTGGCGATGTGGGGGGCTCACCGTCCAGGGTGGAGGGGTACTTGTGGGCCGCGTAGCCGGTGGGCAGGGCGGGCCCGGTGTGGTAGTGGGCGGGCGCGGTGGGCGCGCCGTAGGACACGGCCGGCGCGTACTCCGCGTGCGCCGTCGGCGGCGGCCCGTACACCACGCTCGCTGGAAACATCACGCACACACTCTATAGCTCGTAGCGTACTACTTGGTGGCCGTGATGTTAGCTACAAGATGCGGGTAACCCGATCCTGACTGAAACTCACTTATCAGCTACGCGAGACCTGGGTTATCCGCAACTTGTTGCTAACATCACAGCTGCTTAGAAGTTTGATTGGGCCAGAAAACTTTCCCTGGAAACATCAGTTTACAAACAAAGCTAGTCTATGAGGAAATAAAAGCAGCCGTCTCTAGTAAACTTTGTCGCCGCCTTCTCAGGTTCTTCGCCCGCTCTCTTTACTAAGTTACGTGGTACGGTCGCGTTAAGTTCGCGGTAATCATGGAAATGCGAAATACACCGTGTTTTTTTTGCAAAGTGAAGGGCATATTTGCCACCGCGGGCCACCCATAACTGGATATACAAGGTGTTTTGTAAAGTGCAGTGACTTTCAGACTGTGTAATATGCTCATCAGTTAGAACAACTTCTACTAACATATATTCAAAGAGAGTTATAGGTGAGATATGGTAGTCTAACCACAATGATTGACTTGACAACACGTTTAGTGTTAGTTTAAAACTAAAAAATAAAATAAAACGGGAGCGCCGGCAGAAGTGTAAACTTGAACAAATAAAGTACTATCATTTAAGTGGTAAAATACAATATCACACACGCATGCTCGCGCAAGCACCCCGCGCCGTCTTACGAATTTTCGATCAGTTTCCGTTGTTACTCATCCCCAAAAAGTGCACAATGCCGCTAAAGAAGTTTCTCCTCATAAATGTCTAGTCCTCTAATTCGATGAGTGTAAGTCTAAAGTATGTATAAAAAAATACATTTCTTGTAAAGTCATTAAAGTGCAATATTTTGTAATTTACCACTTTAATCCCATACTATAATTTAATACTCGGCTGTCAAAAGGTAAAAAAATGTTTTATTAAAATATATACAAAGCAAGAAAGTAGCACGCGCCGCGATCTAAAGTAGAGAAACAGTAAAAGTAAAATGCTCATAAAAATTAACATCTGGCCAAAACATTCACGCTTTCGAAGATATGCGTTCTCCGGCTTCGTAATGTACTCTGCACACTCTGGCGAGGTAACCTTATTGGCAAGTTCTGGCTGTGTCAAAGAATATATAATAATACTACGTAGCTGTGTGCAGTAACTGCCTTTGTAAACTGACTGGATTACATTCACTCTCATTTTGTCTCGTCAGACTCTTTTCTCTTTCTTTAATTTTTTTTGGGTCTTTTTCATAAGGTTATAACATAAAATAAACCGTGGTGATCCAATGGTAGTGACACCCGCCTTACAATCGTGAGGACGTGGGTTCAAAACCCGGTCCCGTACCAATGAGTTCTTTGGAAATTATGTACGGATTTTCACACCACTGGCTTTTCGGTGAAGGATAACATCGTGAAGAAACCTGTATAGGTCCGTAGAATCAATTTGATAGCGTATTCACATACGCTGGGCGAGCGTGGTAGATAGGTATGACGAACCACGTGATTAGGCCTGCGTCTTGCACTATTAAAAAGGCTAGTAAATTACAGTATAACATTGATCAAATTGATGAGTTTCAATTCCTTTGTGAGGATAAAATAATTTTATCAGCTTAATTATTGATTTTTTAAATGTTTCATGATTTAAAATTATTCATAGAATACCTACGAATGTATGTATGAGATATAGGCCTCCCCCGAATACGCGCCTCACATAACCGCCTCTGATATTATTATTCCTCCCATATCACTACACAGTTCTTGTGCAATACCATAAGCACACTCCATCAATACATTATGTATGAATCAGTGGTGGTTATATTTGCATGTGTAAAATAACGCGGACTCGGAAAGCGGGACAAACGGAAAACCCACTCTTCAGGTCAAGGCAGCGACACAGAGGAAGCCGTATACACTATTTACAACATTGGCTTGAACTTCAACTTGCAGGATGTAGTCAAACGCAAACCTACCCTTTTTAAAAAGAACTCCGTAAATAAATTTACAAACAATCACATATAAGATACGCGCGAAAAACAATGCCCTTCATTGACAGTCGAGTAAAAACATCCTTGCGAGTGGTTTATGAGTACGGTTCAGGAGTAGGTATTAAGTACTGCGCATTATTTTTGTCATGGGGCAGTCCAATGCCCAGCAATGGATAACTTACGGATGATATGATGAAGATGATGGTTATTTATTTTTGTCTATTACAGGTACTACCTCTCGACTCCTATTTTAATTTAAAAATATGTTTATATATTTCCTGAAGCTAATTAGAATAGTAGCTAAAATTCTATTTATTTACGTAATCTTTGCGTAACTTGAGCTGTCTCGCTTAAAATATAACGAGTTTTATTTTCATTAAAAATACTTTCATTTGTCGCTCGTCTGCAGGCGAGTTCGTGGTGTGTGCTTCATAACTTTATTTTGCATATTTTTTTACGTATGTTCTTTATGGTAATACTTGAAAAAACCCTAACTTTAACGAAATTAATTCAATTACTAATGATTTTATTTGTATAGCGTCCGTATCTCATAAGATATGTACTAGTTCCTATGTAAGTTGATCAATTTGGACCTATGAATTATGATATCTGAATCACTTTTGCTTATTTGGACTTCACTAGAATACTGAAATTTAGTGTTAGTTTTCCTCTAATTTCTTTCAAAAGTCTTTCTGAGCGTCTGGTGGACGCGACGCATGACCAAAATGTTTATTTGGCACAACCTATAAAGATTGCCATTCAGCGTGGCAATGCTGCTGCTGTACGCTGCCAACTGGCGGTGGCCTTGAGCATTTGGATTATCTTTAGACCTTCAAAGGTCTGTGATGATCCAATTTTGCTTTTTATGTAGTAGTAGTGTATGTAGTTTTAGCTTGTAAAGTAGTATTGTATTTTGTTTTCCTCCACGGCAGAAAAACCAAGTGCATCCAATCTAGCTAACAATATAGTGCATCGGGAATTTTATTTTTTATCCTACATTTATTTTATTTCAGAGTAAACGGGAAATGACCATCTCTATTTGCGTCACGTTCTATGTGCAGTCAAGAAACGCACTATTATTCTGTTATTTTCCTACCTCTTGACTTATCTAGCTGCAATACACGATGTTTTCAGGTAGTACATTTTTTTTTATTTAATCTTAATTACTTATTATTAACTATCCTGTTACAATATTTCCATCATGTTCTTTAAAAAACAACAAACGAGCTTCGAGCAATCACGATTTATTTTACTTAGATATGATTAGCAATGTTCGTGAAGATTTTCATTCATAGAGCACAGAGACATGAATAATTAATTACGGACAAGTTACACTGTCTTTTTGTTTAAAAATATGGCGCGACTCAGTACCGGAACGTACTTAACGGTATTTATTATAATAAGTAATTATAACAGCCCGGTGGAAGTGGCTATGGATCTGATTACCACAAACGACGGTGAACAGAAAGGAAATTATTTTTGAATTTCTGGCAGAACTCAAAATTTTACACATAGTAAGCGCGATACATATCTAATAATGTTTCAAATGATTCATAATTATGGAAGTTTACCTACTTATTTAATCTGATATTTCATTGAACAATTACTGCGCTTTATTACACGCAAATATCTAAAGATGGTAGTTTAGATCTATATCACAGGCAGCAGGCAGCCACCGTACGGGACAGGCAGTATCATCATAGCTTTTTTGGCAACTTTTGCTCTAATTTCGAGAGATAGTGGACGGTTTGCTGAGTTGGTCATAAGCGAACAAATGATTTTTCCATCACACCTTGGCGGGGGGCAGGGGCTTGGTGACGGGGGAATATATCCGGGGGGGGGGGGGGGGGACCTCCGCCGTTACTCAGTTTCCCTAGAGATTCATTGCAGAAAGATAAATATAAAATATAGAAAGATAGAACACGTAACTGAGACCACAGGAACTGGCTGGATATCAACAGCCTCTAACAGGCCTGATTGAAGATCTATTATGTAAAGTGAAGCGGTTATTTTTCAACTGCGTTCGGCTCGAATAATATTGCAGTAGTACTTTATACAGGCCGGGCGGATACCCCTGATGTCAGAGTTTTTAAGCTGCCCGAAACCAGGACATTATATCCTTGGTAAAATTTGCCAGCCATAGATGAACGGTTGCACATAATTATGACATGATTGGTAAAATAGTCGTAGCTTAGAGGTAGTAACACCTGCCTTACAATCGCGAGGTCATGGTTTCAAATCCCAAACCCGTACCAATGATTTCTTTAGATGTTGTGTACGGAATTTCACACTACTGGCTTTTCGGTTAATGAAAACATCGTGAGGCAACCTGAATACATCCGTAGTAGAAATTCGATGGCGTATATGATTTCAGAAATTCGATGGCGTATGTGAATCCACAATAATCCACATGTATGGTGGGTATGACCCAATCACCGTTCGTGGGTACCCTACGTCCTATAGTAGACTATTAAGTAAGGGTGGTACAGGGGTAAGAGGGGATGCTCACAGTGACTATGCGGATTCTTCTCGCTAAGCGCGGCGGAGCTGACGATCTTTTTGCCGAAGTTGCTGACTGCGTCGCCCTTGCCTGCGATGACCTTGCCCAGCGTGGAGGCGAGCGCGCCGCCGCCCTTGATCAGCTGCCCCTTCAGGATGGTCACGCCGCCCGTGATGGCCTTCACGGCTTGGAACAGCGTGTACAGGATCGACTTCTTCAGGCCCCAGTAGTCGTACTTCTCGTCGTGATGCACCTGATGCGCCTGACAAAACAAATCAAAATTAGCTATATTCCATAAACATTTTAAATGCACTTAGAATAATCATGAAATAATTATAAAAAGAACACAATAAATAGGTAGGTTTATCCAAATCAAACTAAAGTAAGTAAGTTCGTATAGGCCGGGTGGCTAGCCCTGGTGTCAGAGATTTTTAGCCATCTAAAGGCCTCTGACATGGCTTAACGGTCGAAACAATCGGGACCTACAATTTAAAGTGACGTCCGAGCCACAGTAGCGCTCTAGAATGTTGTAGGTATGATCTTGTAGCTTAAACTTTAGGATTTTCTACAGAACACTTGGCCCCCGTGTTAGATCTCAATTCTTTTGGTGGCCACACTTTGGCTCCCATTTCACATTTATGTTTTTGATGAGATAAGTATTTTCACGCAATTCGTGTGTGTTATCGTATAAAATATACAAATGTGGAGCGACTAGACCTCGTCACTCAGTGTATCGCATGGCATAGCATCATTTTCATTGTTTTCTACTAACATTTGTCGTCACGACAATGACGCAATGTTTAGATCGTTGATGTTTTCAATAAGAGAATGTCACCGTAATGACGTTGACATCTGTTAAGCCTGTTACACATCTAGCTATAATATACATTGATATATTTTATAGCTAGTCATATTACCATATATTTTCTATACTAATTTTTGAGTGTCGGCACACAGCTAAATATATATTTCTATGACGTTACCAATCTATACCGAAATAATAATAATAATAAGGGCGGCTTTGTGGCGAGCCGTCGGTGAGTGGCGACACCGCGAACCTGATTCCCTGGGGCTAAATGAGACCCTGACCGGCCGGCTTGGAGTGGAAGCCGCAAGAGCTAAGAACCTACGCTGCAGGGTGGAAGTGTTAAAGGCATAACGCCGCAAGTAGCGTCTAGTGAAAGTGCAGCACGCCTCTCGACACCCTGAGACGTCCACAGCAATGTTGCCCCTCCGGTGCCAAGTTACGGTAGCTTTATGGGGCCCATCTAGTGGTTGGCAAGTGACCATCCCCCTAAACATTGTGAAATGAGGCATTCTTTGACGGGTTCCGCACCTCATCCTATAGCCAATCTTTGTAAGTGATCTATTAGTACATCACAATAGATATACTGCAAATCACATCTAGCAATAGTTAATATCATCCTAATTTATGTACTTAACAGATAAGTTATAAAACATTTTATGTAAATGAGCCTCTCAGTGTTGGCTGCCGCTGATGCCTGCCAAAGTACCAAGCTCTGCTTGTGATTTTTACTATAATAACACATATACAATACAATATTTTTTTGTAAATTTTTATTTTGAGTAGGTTAACTTTAATAATTATAGTTTATGAAATGTTTTTTAAGTTTTGTTAGACTTATATCCATACCGTAAATTATTTATATTATTGCAAACTCTGGGCCGACCCGCTGCCCGTCAATGAAATGAAGGCAAAATATATTGTACTAGCGACCCGCCCCGGCTTTGCACAGGTGTAATACGCACATATAAACCTTCCTCTTGAATCACTCTAACCATTAAAAAAAAACCGCATCAAAATCCGTTGCGTAGTTTTTAAGATTAAAATTTAAGCATACAGACAAACAAACAGACAAAAATAGCGACTTTATTTTATACTATGTAAGGATATTATAGCATCATCTTGTAGCTTGCTATAATATACATTAATATGGTGTGTGACAGGCTTTACGGGCAGAACAATACGGCTTATTGTTCTGAGCAAAGACCTTTTGGTTCTGAGATTGAAACGTTCTGCGGGAAAATAACGTTTTATCTCTCGATGATACAAATAAATTGAAAACCTACACGTCGGATAATCCTGATTAACTGTTAACTAAAGTAGCAAAGTTTTAATATAACTATTTTGAAAACGCCGCACATAAAACACATAAGTACAAGAAGCGACAAATTTTATGACACATTGACCCATAATTTATCTCGTCTCTTTATTTGTTTTTTTTTAAAAGATCTTTATTTAATATCAAAACATTAACGAACTATGCACTTTACTGTGTGTATTCAATTGAATTAAAAATGACACACATATGGTCTTTAAAGAATGTACCCATGTAATTCGTATGCTATAGCATATAATATAGGTACGAGTACATACTTAGACCTACTAGATCTCGTCCCTCATTATATTGCATCATGCATGGCATAGCGTCATTATGCACTATTTTCTGATGAAGTGATAATATTTTTCATCATAACTATGACGGAACGATAGGAGGACGTCATCTTGATGACATGTGTAGATAAATTATAGTTTCAATAATAGTACGTCATCGTAATGACATATTTAAATACAGGTTGTGTCGATAAGAGACTGGTTCCCTCGGGGAAGTTGACTCACGTGATAGGTGCACAAATTTACAATTGTTTGCCGAAGGACATCACTAGCTCAGTGAGCGATAATATATTTAAAACAAAACTAAAGAACTGGCTCGTGCAAAAGGCATTTTATAGCGTTGAAGATTTTTTTGCTTGCTCTAATAAGAGTAATTTCCTTTTAAAAAAATGTATGTGATTTGAAATTATTAATTGATATTCTTGACATTATTATTTATACTTACTTTTAATCTTATGAAAGATAATACTATTATATTTTATGGCACAATAAGATTATGAAATGAATTTATTTTAATCTGAGTCATGTTTCAGACTTCAATTTTGTGACTTATAATTTTTGACAAATTATCAATAAAATGTTTATCTGTTTATCTGTAAGAGGACGTCATCTTAATAATATGTGCAGATAAAGGATTGTTTCAATGGGAGGATGTCATCGTAATGACATTTGTGTAGGTAAATGATTGTTTCAATAGGAGGACGTCATCATAATGACATGTGTAGGTAAAGGATTGTTTCAATAGGAGGACGTCATCGTAAATACATGTTTAGATAAATCTTTTCAATGAGAGTACGTCATCGTAATGACATGTGTAGATAAATGATTGTTTCGATAGGAGGACGTCATCGTAAATACATGTTTAGATAAATCGTTTCAATGAGAGTACGTCATCGTAATGACATGTGTAGATAAATGATTGTTTCGATAGGAGGACGTCATCGTAATGACATGATTAGATAAAGGATCGTTTCGATAGGAGGACGTCATCATAATGACATATTCAGATAAAGGATGATTTCATGACGGTTACATAGGGACGCTACGCGATTGTAATTCTGCGGGAAAATAACGTTTTGTATTTCGATGATGTAAATAAACGGGAAATGAAAATCGATTCCACCCATCGCATAATTTAATCGTCTAATTGCAAAACCTTCTATAACGACTTTTCGTAAAGTCGTCATAGAGGGTTTTTAATTAATTAGTTCACATTATCTATCAAAGTCAATAAAGTTTTTACTTGATTCAAAAGTAACAAAATCGGCTGTAAAATGTTTGGAATCGCTGTCCGTACCTACGAGTACAGCAAACGACATTAAATAACAGAGTGTCTTATCACATCTCTCTCAAAATTACTTGTTTATATTTTGTTAAAGTGTAAGTATTATTAGTATCGTAAGATTTTCAGATACCTAGTTTTAAACTTTGTGATTTATCTGGACCCTATTACTGTTGTATTATAATATATTGTTGTATATATTGCCAAATTGTTTTAAGGAATTGAATTATAATTCTTTAAGACACAAATTACACAAGTTCCTTATTGATAAGTGTTATTACGCTATTAATGAATTTTTAGAAGACTCACTTAAGCAAATAAATGTAAAACTAATTTTTAACTAAATACCTTAAATATTTAAAAAAAATATTTGTACCTGTAAAGGTAGAATATTTGAGACACTATTGTCCTATATTATTGAGATATTATTGTCTTTTAACATCATCATTGTAAGACAATATTCTGACAAATAAACAAATTTTGATTTGATTTGATATGTTGTGAATTGAATTCAATCAATTCAATCAAGATTTGATTGAATTGCGTGCGCCCGCGCATATTCGTCGCGCGCTACAATGTGGCGCATGTCACGATCTGGTTTTTCGTATGAAATAAATGATTGTTGGATCATCTTTATTGCACATCAAGCTGATTGTTGCTAAACAGCGATCATGACCTATTTCAACAGCAACGAGTGGGAAAATGCGTATTAATTGTCTGGATTCGTTGAACTAAAATTCATCGTAACTTTATATGAATTTTATTATAGAGCAGTAATTTTTAAGCTTGCAATTGAAATCTCATTACCTCACCTGATATGTTGTAAATGACGTAAACTTTACATTTATATAAGCTTTACATATTGTTTTCTTATTTGGTTTCTTATTTCTGAATGAGTGGATTGGGTGCCTATTATTCTCCATGACATTAGTTCTTATTATTCATACTTGTTTTGTGGCAATAGATGATTAAGTATTAACAAGTACTCAATAAATACCGAATGTTTTCAGGTTAGTAGTGTTAGCTGATGGGCATAGTGCTCCAGCAGAAACACTAAGATTTTAGTAGGACACTCAGATGATACACCATTGGACAATAATACGGACCTCCAATATCTCTGCAGTCATTATAAAACTCAAAGTACTTACAAGGCTTGCTCCAACTACTGGCTTATCAAAGTTGTTGCACGCTCCCCTTACACAACCGATCACTATCACAGACTGGCACTCCTGCACGGGAAGCATGACAAAGGGACTAATAGTCTTTCCACCATTATATCCTCTCGAAGAGGAAATAAAGTATGGATTGACAATGGCATCTGACATTAAGAGTGGATAAAATGGTGTTCTCCCCTTGCCGTGCTACCCGGGCAGCCCGTCGCACAAACCATCTCTCTGTCTACCCTCATTCCATATACTCCTCACCGTCGCAATACCGAAGTGTGTTGTGACTATGTGTAGGTACCCTCTTTAATAAGCGCAGCTAACATTCGTTTCAAAACTTGAATTTTAAGCGTCAACATTGTCGAACATCGTTAAGAAACTTACTGCTGAGAATGTTAAGTTACCTACAGGAAGTAAGAAAGTCAGATTTCAGAGTCCAAGGAGGCGCCCGGTGACCTTTGGCTGAGAAAACTCATTACGATGATGCTGTCAATTGGATTTGCGTGACTTCTGAGTAACAAACCGGCGAGTAACAGCGCAAGATTCAATATGATTTTGTATCGAAAACCTAGATCAGCTAGATACGTCACCAGCTTTGCACAAACTTTTACCTAAAACGTTTTACTAACAATAACAAGTAAAGAATGGATTCCGTCTTGAGTATATCAAATGGAAATATGACCAACGAAGCGGAACCAGGTAAATAATAAACACTAGATTTCTATCTACTAAATCATTAATTTATGATTAGAAATCTAGATTTAGATTTTTCTCTGAGCTGTTTTCTACACAAGAGTTATTCTATGAATATCAATTTAAAGATATTACGAGTGTGCAGTTAGTGCCATGTCGGGAAGCAGTGGACCCAACTAACCTGACAATGATATCACTATAGTTCGGCCGTTCAGAGAATGCGTTCCTGACACGTCATCTTGAAAAAATGATATCAGCCAAAAACATTTTTTCAAGATGACGTGTCAGTAACGCATTTTCTGAACGGCCGAGCTAATGATGATAATTTACTGTATCAAAAACTAGCTTTTACCCGCGCTTTCGCTCAGGTAATTTTTGTATTTGTGCCATCCCATGGGGAACCATTTATTTTTCGGGATAAAAAGTAGCCTATGGCACTCTCCAATAAACACAACTCACAATTTATTTACATACTCTAAAAAAATCGATATATTATCTCTCCATTCCTGCATTTAAGAGTAACAAACGTTTCGGACGTTTAGCAACGGTTTCGGATTAACACTTTGTTTTATTTAAGTGAGTCCGTATGAGCCGGGTGGCTAGCCCTGGGGTCAGAGTTTTTTAACCACCTCAAGGCCTTTGACATAGCTAAACGGTTAAAGTAACCGGGACCTACAATTTAGTGTATCATCCGAGCCACAGTAGCGCTCGGTTCAAAATGCCCCCGCGGTCACCCATCCGAAGAATGACCGTGACGAACGGTGTTTAGTTTTTAGGGTTCCGTAAGGGTAAAAACGGGACCCAATTACTAAGACTCCGCTGTCCGTCTGTCTCCAGGCTGTATCTCATGGACCGCTATAGCTAGAAAGCTGAAATTTTCACAGATGAAGTATTTCTGTTGTCGCTATAACAACAAATACATAGAATAAAAATAATATTTAAGGGGGGCTCCTATACAACAAATCTGATTTAATTGTCGTTTTTCGCTCGATATTAATAATGGTAACAGGTGGATGCTTGAATTATTCACAGAATGTTTAGCTGCACGCTTACTTTAATAATAAATAATTAAATTAAAATAAAGTAAATATTTATGGGAGCCCCCATATACCTACAGTACGGAATACCATATACCTTCGTGCGCGAGTCCGACTCGTACTTGGCAGATTATTTATTTATTTTGTGTAGCTAAGGATTTTATTGAAATTATGAGAAATGAGATCGGCGAAAGAGGGAGGAGGCTTATACCCTACAGTCCCTACAGTCCCTTCAATTTCAAAAACAAAAGAAAGATTTCATTGTGTTTGGAACCAGCACCATCCACGAGCATCAGAAAACCCAGGGTGCACTTTGGGTACTCCACCACGGTTTGGGAGTTTAACTGCCGTCCAGGTACAAAAGTTGTATTTTTAATCAAGATTGATTTGTAATTAAACTCCGCGAATCGCAGATAATTGTTCGGACCTCTGAATCTGAAACATTTAAAAACAGAGCGCACGATTTCGTACAGTATGAATAAAGTGAATGTGTCCTTACCGGCTCGTAGCTGTAGCCGTGGTGTTCGCCGCCGGACTTCGAGGAGGCGGACGAGATGAAGGCGGAGGCCTGCCCGAGCAACCCGATCTTGCTCTGCAGCCCCGACGACGCCTTCGACACCACGGACGACACCGCCTGCGCCGACGACCGCTTCGTCCTAACAATAAATACATCAATATTAGCGGACATCTTACACACGGTCTCTGATCCCATACTAAGCAGAGCTTGTGATATAGCTATGCCAAAGACTGATGAACTACATTTATAATTACATATTTTCAAATACATACTTATACAGATAATATCCAGACACAGTGTTCCCTGGCCCAGGAGTCAGGAACAATACAACATTAACCATGGGCATTCTGAGCAAAACCATTGAAAATACCTAGGTATGTACAATTTTATTCAGGACAAAACAATCCGTTATCTACTTACATAAAAACAAAACATGCCAACAAATAATAATACACATACTACAAAAAGACGGCCATAGTTTTGTCACGATTTTAATCCTAACTCGAGTATATTATTGCTAGTTGAAATAAATAATTATTTTAATATTATTTTGTGCAAAAATTTAAGATTATACTGCATTGCGGGGTTTATTATATTATTATTAAGAGCGTGTTACGAGCATGTTAATGAATCAAAATTGTGTAATATTTTTTGTATTATTAGGATCTAAAGTATTAATAGCTACTAGCAATAAAGTTATCTTATTGGGCTTCTTTTAATTTACCTATAGTCATTAAGTCATTTATTCCGACTGCATGAAAATTAATAATATCATTGATAGACAATACTTAAAAAAATCTTGATTGTGAAATTTCCAAAGTTGCCTTTTAATTTATTTTTAACCGACTTCCAAAAAGAAGGAGATTCTGTGTTCGTCTGTATGTATTTTTTTTGTGTATGTTCATCGATATTTTCGCCAATTGTGAACCGAATCAAAAAATATTTTTTGTTCCGAAAGGATATATTTTCGAGGTGGTCACATTTAAATTTTATCCAAATTGGCTCAGCCGTTTTTGAAAAATCAACAATAATGTAAAAATTGTAAACACCAATTCGAATGAACTAGGTAGGTATTCGAATTTTGTATACAATGGAAGTCGGTTTTGCCATTTTTTGCGAAACATAATTACATAAAATAGTGTTTTATAGTGCTTACTGTTAGTAATATTTTAAAACATTCTGTGAACTACGATGATGACAATAATTAATACCTAAATAAGTAATTTCTACTTTAAAATATTTGCTATTCAGACCAACTAAACATTTTCCTTGTAGTTTTTAGTACAGTAATTCTTAGCTGAAGAAATATAATAGAATCTAATTTTATTGAAATTAATTACATTAAATACTAATTATTATTGTGGTTACTTATGACTGATATAAGTTGTAATCGCACGGGTTTTCCTGTTCATTAGTGCTAGAATTTTGATTTTATAATTAATTATTAAGCTCACAATAATACAATTATTGTAATTTTGTATTTTGTAGTAGCTGTCTTCCTCAAAAGTTTCATAAGGAATATTTTTGTCTTTGATGCTAAAACCTGTATAAGCACATAAAAGTTATTTTATGCAAGTATTTGAAATTTAGTTAGTATTTCAGTTCGAAATTTAAAGCATCGAAAAATTAACATACTCGTGTAAAATTTGCAAGATGACACGAGACTTCATTAGTCGCACAGTCATAAAGTTATCAGATTTACCGTAGGAATATAGAGCCACGCTTCTAACTCTATATGCCTTAACTTAACTTTACAAGCTCTAACTTCATACACGCTACACATACACCTAAGTCACATTATGTAAATATCGTGTCCCAGATTACACAAAAAGCTAGTACTTATAGCAGAAGCATCAGTTGTGACCACTGCCTCGGTTTTGGCCAATTGATGTCAAAATTATTGCATAAATAGATTATAAACAATGTAACAGAATAAATATTGTTTGTGTAGATGTCAAAATTTAAAAATTTCTTTCAATATATTATTTTAACATTAAAATTCTCTACACAATCATTAAAATTGAAAAGTGACATTAAGATGGCTACAACTAGTGCATCTATAATATTGCATTTTTGAAAATCTTGTCCCAGATTTAGAATCGAACGTCAATAACCGCGAAGATCAGTAATGATCGGAAGTAGGTAGTGCGTGATCCGCGTCAGTTGTCAGAGGACAGGCGCGTGTCAGGCGTGACGTCAGGCGTGACGTCAGCTGGACGGAGGGCAGGCGCCTTAAGGAAACCTCGAACATGGTTTCCTCAAAGTAGGACGCGGTAGAAACATCGCTAACTAATTACCTACAACATATTTACCAAAATGGATATGAAACTTCTTCAATTATTTTCTTTGCACGCTGTTGTTCTTAGCATAGACTAACCTTCTTAAGGAGAAGAGGGGGTCAGTTTATGTTCTTAGTAACTAGAACTATTTTGTTTTTAATATTCGCACGTGACGTCACCTGCCAGTCAGAAGGCCAGCGCTGGTTGGTCCACAACCAGCATATGCTGAGGTGGGACCAGGCTGTGATAAGAATAAAATTAAATGATTAGATTGATGTTATTGTACTGTACGCGCGTGACAGAAGGGGAGGAATTAAATTAAAGATTTTTATACTTTTTACAACGTCTATTCTCTTCAATAGCGTAGGGCGAACTGCCCACAAAACATCTCATTAGTTAACACATACTAAGTACTACTATATTCTATGGTATTAGCTACTTTTCATACAAACTATTAAGTATCTACGGTGTAGGACCCTTTCAGCAGTAACTATCAGGTATTCTACGGCAAGAGGCGCTAACACGGCCTTCCTGCAATGCCTCCTTTCGTTCTCGAAAGGCTTTCATCCTCATTATGATTTACAATAAGTATTGTAGTTAATTACTGAATAAGCTAAAATGTACATTTTAATAAATGATTTCTCAACGTTAATGCCTTTCACGGGAGGCCTATGTCCAGCAGTGGACGTCCTATGGCTAAAACGAACGACGAACAACGTTAATGCCACAAGTTTTACAATAGCCACTTAGTGATCTATAACAACAGAACACAAAACATTACATGAAAAATGTTTAACATAAATTACAAATTTAAACGTAAATATCACGATACATAATAATATGACTAGTACAGGACAATAAAATTTATGATTCGTTTCGTTTTGCGACTATTCCGAAACTTCGGAGTAGCCCATGAGCGGTCAATGACCCTTTTTTGTGTCACATTATTTTTTTCAATGTAAACCTTCAAAGAGGCTTGTCTCCGCATCATATCACCCTAACAGTTATTTACTAACGCTATTTCTTTGTATTTTAATGTTAAAGTTTATTTTATTTTTTCTTAGCGATCTCAGCGAACTCTTTCGAGCTGCTTACGCCAAATTTTTTTTTATAGCAATCACAACAAACTCTTTTGAGCAGCTTACGCTATTTTTTTTTGTTATGCAATCTCAGCTCGCTCTGAAAGAGCTGCTTACGCCTTAAATATTTTTGTTTTGTTATGCGATCCCAGCTCGCTCTGAAAGAGCAGCTTACGCCTTAAATATTTTTGTTTTGATGTGCGATCCCAGCTCGCTCTGAAAGAGCAGCTTACGCCTTAAATATTTTTGTTTTGTTTTGCGATCCCAGCTCGCTCTGAAAGAGCAGCTTACGCCTTAAATATTTTTGTTTTGATGTGCGATCCCAGCTCGCTCTGAAAGAGCAGCTTACGCCTTAAATATTTTTGTTTTGATGTGCGATCCCAGCTCGCTCTGAAAGAGCAGCTTACGCCTTAAATATTTTTGTTTTGATGTGCGATCCCAGCTCGCTCTGAAAGAGCAGCTTACGCCTTAAATATTTTTGTTTTGTTATGCGATCCCAGCTCGCTCTGAAAGAGCTGCTTACGCCTTAAATATTTTTGTTTTGTTATGCGATCCCAGCTCGCTCTGAAAGAGCAGCTTACGCCTTTAAATGCGACCTCAACGCACTCCAAAGGAGTGGCTTACGCATTTTTTTTATACTTACACACATCTCATAATTTTTATTATTTCACATTAGCTTTTCCAAAACTGAGATTTTTATTATTTTGGCCATCAGCTGTTACCAGAGTTTTATTTCACATTAGACTTTCCAGAGCTGATACAAGAACTGTGTCGCTAACACGGTTTTTTTTTTAGCCTCGTGATTCCGTGACGTTGTTTAGATGTGTGTTTGATATCTCTTTCAACCAACTTGCAAACAAGTAAGATCTTTTCAATTCGTATGTTTTTTTTTTTTCAAATTCAACTTCAAACTTATATCTGACTTGTACACATCTCGTGGTAAACATTTTAATTTTTATTTTGTATAGAGTTCATTGTATTGTGTTTCACTTGCCATATTATTGTTTGTAATCATTGCTGTTCGATATTGACAGTACTACATTTAATAACACAATACAAAATAAAATAATAAATATCTACCGTCCCGTACTGGCACAGCGTGGAGCCATTCGCTCTTCGTTTTCAGGTCTATATTCGTTTTCAAGTCTATATTCAGCAGACTTTTAAAAATCCAGTGCGGTACAGTATAAATAATACTATCTTAGAATTTGTGTGATTTGTGACAAAATTATTACGACGATTATTAAATAATTTTTCGTCATTTCGAAGTTCTCTTGTAGCACTTGAGATTTGATGCACATCGACAATACCAATTATTTTGGTATTATTGCTGGTTCTCTGTTTTGAAACACAATGGGGTGTAGCGGATTTTTCAGTTAATCAAAAATATCAAAGTTGTTTTTGAAATTCGCTCGTCCATTCTGACTAATGTACTCTTCATGTACAAATTCCAATAAGAGTGTTGTTTAAATTTGGTTGGTCCATTTTTATACATATTTTTTTACTAAAGTACTTTTCAAGCCCAAATTACAATAAATTGTATTGTTTTTAATTTGTGTTTCATCTTCCATTTGTGCGTCTCATCTTCCAGTCGATAATTTGTTGATTGTTTTGTAATATTTTTTGTTTGCTTCAAAATTCTGCACCCAGCGCGTAGACAGGTCGTTGGCTCACTATTACAAGGTTCTATGTTACAATTTTACTACTTATTGAGGTATGAATGCTGCAAGGTTCTATGTGTCATTTAGCCACACTTTTTAAATAACAAACCGCTAGATGGCAGCACATTTACTACGAAATATTAATGTTCCATAGTCCTATGTTGCATTTTTATTACACAAAGAAATAACAAAGTTCCATGTTAAACATAGAACCATCACCATGTTGATTTTATTCATTTTTTTTATAACATGGTTCTATGTTAAACATATGACTTGCTTAGAGAAAAAAACATCAACGTGTCTATGACCAAAGTTCTATGTCAGCTGTCAGTGTCAAAATCATCTCAATTTCGCGGCTAAATGTTACGGGTTTTTTGTGTCAATAGAACGGTTATCCCAAGGAATACTCTTGGTTATCCCTTCAATTTCGTGTAAAATAGTGAGCGTCGTATAATAATGGACTATTCAAGTGATGACTCAGTGGCAGATAAAGATTTCGTGCCTCCATCACCTCCTTGTCGTATATCTTCAAGTTCTATGAGTTCAACAGATTCTGACGAAGATAGAAGGTGAGTTAATTTCAATTTCATACTATACAGTTGAAGTTTTTCAATAGATAATTTTCATGAACTAAACTAGTATATATTTATTTTCAGATCTGTACACAATCAATCGAACGTTGATGAAGGAAATGTTGTGTGTGAAGCACAACCTAAAAAACGATCACGTAAGCGACAGAGAAATGAACAAGAATGGAAGATTAATAAACGAAAAGATGCAAGAAATAAGGGGTTAGAATATGTGTCTAGTCGTAAGAAGCTAATGCCGGCAAAGAAGATAAGAAAAAGCAAGGATTGTCTAAATAAATGTGTGTTTAAATGTAGCCAAAAGATTACTGATGATGAAAGGTTATCAATTTTTACTAATTATTATAAATTATCTTCAGAAGAAAAACGAATGTTTTTGCTGAATAATACTAATTGTTTGCAACCTGACAGGAGACGCAAAGGAAATAATGATGAAAATTCAAAGAAAAAAGTTAGCTATCAGTTTTTTTTCACTGTGAACTCTGTGAAGATAAAAGTGTGTAAGAATTTCTTCTGTGATACTTTGGTGATTAGTCAGAAACCAATATATAATATTCACAAAACAAAGAACAATATCTCAAATACTCCTGCACCCAGTAACCAAGGGAAACATACAAAAAGAGCCACAGCTGAAGAAGATAGACTGCTTGTTAAGGAACACATTAATTCATTTCCCCGGGTTCCATCACATTATTGCAGGAAAGACTCTTCTAGAGAGTACTTAGAACGCTATTTGACCATAAAAAAAATGTATTCTCTGTATACTGCCTGGATTACAGAAAAGAACAAGGTTCCAGTTAAACAAGAAGTATATCGACGTATATTCTGTAATGATTTCAATATTTACTTTCAAAAACCCAAAAAAGACAGATGTGATTTATGTGAGGAGGTTGATATAAAGTACAAAGAAGGACATACATTAACATCAGATTTACAAGAGAAGATAAACAGGCACAAAACAGAAAAGATGGCTGCTAGGTCAAACCGTGATAAAGATAGAAAAGGTACCATTCCAGTATTGTGCTTTGATCTAGAGAATGTTTTATCTTGTCCCAAGGCAGAAGTAAGCAATTTTTTTTACAAAAGTAAATTTTCTACTTACAACATGACTGGCCATCTTTCTACTAATAAAAAAGTGTACTGTGCTATTTGGAGTGAGCACACTGCTGGAAGAAGCGGAAATGATATAGCAAGTGCAGTATACAAAATTTTGACACAGGTTCTGCTTGACAACCCCCATTTCACATCAATTATATTATGGAGTGATAGTTGTGTTCCACAAAATCGCAACAGCATCATGAGCTTTGCTTTAAGACAGCTTATGGATAAATTTCCTACATTGGAACAAATTACTTTAAAATTTTCAACACCTGGACATTCTTGCATTCAAGAAATTGACAATGTGCATAGCTGTATTGATAGAGTCCTCGCAAAGGCTGAATATTATTCACCTATATCTCTGATGAGATTATTATTGCAGGTAAATTCAGCTAAACCCTATTCTATCTTGCAAATGAGTGGGAAAGATTTTTTTAATTTTCAAGAAGCCTGTTCAAGGCTAAAATACTCACTAATTCCTTTTTCCAAAGTGACAGAGCTTCGATTTACGAAGTCACAACTAGAAGTGAGTTTTAAATGTTCACACACTACAGAATCATACACTGTAGCTAATCTGAGACCCCAGAATACCCGAAGGAATCTAAACACAGATTTTATCACCGAACCAAAACTGTTAAAAAGACCTGTATTGTGCAAGACTAAAACGGATAATATACGGTCGATGTATCGGTGGATGCCTACATTGGACAAGGAGTACTATGAGGCAATATTCAGAAAATAAAATGTGACTTAACTTTTTAATATTGTCTAAATTTAACTTTTAGTGACTTATTTTGTCTAAATAAGCATAGTTTTTATGATAAATAAAGATATTTAATGGTATAAATGCTTTTTAATGCTACTGTAACATGAAAATAAGGAGAGCCCTATACTATAGGTATACTATAGGTATAGCAGTGTGTGATACTGGGCTGAAATGATGATTTCTTTCACTTATTTAAGAAGAACAAAGTGCTAAGTTCTGGTTTGAAATAAATAAATAAACATTTTTTGAATCACAAAGTTCTATGTTATTTTAATTTCGTTAATATTTCAGAGTATAAAAGTTGATATCCATTTTTTTGTTCCTAGAAAGCATTACATAGTCCTAAATTAAGATATTAAAATGTTACTTAGGCATTAGAGCTACATGTATAGCTTTTGCTTAAGTCGAAAATTTAAAAGTCAAATTACTCAACTTCATTAAAATTAACTTAGAACCTTGTAATAGTGAGCCAACGAGGTAGCTATCCCTTGTCCCTCAAAATGCATCTGTCCGGGTCAAGTGGGCAGGGCTTCACTGCGCTAAAATCACACAAGGTTCACCCGAAGAAGAAAGGCTGACTCTTCTAAGTTCTCTACAAATTGCGATGTTTTTAATAATATTCATTTTTATTTTTGATACATTATCTTGCTGTACCAAACAAGTGCTGAACTATTCCAATTTTTTTACATATTGCGGTATTTCCAATCAATTTCGTTTGCAATGTTTCTACGAGTTGTACATAATTATGTCAGATACTCAAACAATTAATTATTTGTTGCTTCACACAATAATTTTCAAATAATAATTCTGAACTTTTTTTTACATGTTTTCATGTTATTTGCTACTTCGCACAATAATTTTCAAATAATTATTTTGAAACTTTTTGTTTTGTTATATTTTCGCTCTGTTTGTTGTTTCACACAATAATTTTCAAAACATTATTCTGAAACTTTTTTTTTTTTACATATTCGCTTTTTGTAATTTGAGCGTTTTTTTTTTTTTCAATTCTCTCTGAAATAAAAATAATGTTTATTTGTCCCTGAAATAAAAATATATTAGTACCTACACCTGAAAAAAAAAATATTGCGGCAATGGCAGAAAATCCATTTTTATTATTCGTGTCTGGGATTTTCGTGGAAATTCAAATAATGCCTTGTTGCCATCTACTAATATGGGTACCACTCGTATTTTATGGCATTTAATTTCCTTTTCAATTTCAACCACATAGTTTTGTCTTTGGCCATACCAAATACCATTTTGAATTTCATGACCTTTTTTCCATCTCCTATCATGGATGTTTTAGTGTTTTATTTTCATAGCATTTCATTTTCCATAGAAAATATTTTGACTCGGCTCTGATTCACTTCTCATGTTTATCCAATTCCATCAATGTTGAGCTGCTTTTTACACTCAAATGCACCTGGCTAGTCAGATAGCCCAAAATAATTTAGCCAGTTAGTTTATACTTCTCAAAGTTATTCTAACCTGAATTTCGAAAGTTTTTCTTACAGGAATTTCTGAAATACGTTTTTAGTATGCCCAATCAATTTCATCATTTCAATTTGTTTATTCAAATATTCACTATGATGATAATGACGTCAAGGTTTGATACAGCTGTTCTGAGAATCGACCCAAAACTTCGTCATTATTCTCCTCGTTTAGTTATCGATCCGTCGCTAGCCGATAAAAGTTGCAGTCGTTTGTTACCTTCTCAAGTACCCAGGCCTTATCCTCATGTTTGTGGGACCAGTAAACAGGTCTTTGATAGCGACTTCCTGATTGGAATGTTTGTTTAAAATAATTTTGGATCGTTGATTATTATTGTACCAAGCTTGACTCACGAATCAATCCTTTGTTACAAATATTTCAGTTCTATGTAAGCATTTGATAAACTTCGACAGTTATTTTAACTGTAGGTAATGGGTTAGGTACCACTCCATTCCATTCTTCCAATGTAATTTGAAATATCTTTTTTTAAAATAAGTACGAGTAAAATCTTCGTTTCTGTTTTCACATAAGTAAAAACCTGTCTTCTTCGAAAATATTGAAACACGTAATTTATCAAACTTTCCTTATATGAATTAAGAAATATCTACTGGCGATAAATTCAATCATATTTCTCATTCACTCATTTGTTATGTGTCTCGCAAATTTTGTAGTTGATGTATCCATTAAATTGCTATCAGTCAATACCGCATCTCATCTAAGATTCATCCATCATTCCAATTCATCATTTTTCGACACAAAATCCTTTTTTTAGCACAGATAGAATGTACTTACTTTTAAATCTAGGTGCGCGGTAGCGCACACCAACAAGTCGAGCAAAAATCACAACAGTACATACTTTTTTTTTTGAAGCCATTCACGCTGTCTTCAACCTTGTTGGCAGTCGTTGAAGGTTTACAATCTGATCACAATTATGACAACCAGTTATTCATTTTTCTCACATATTTTTGCAAAAGATATTGTACATGACTTCTTCAGCATAATCGTTTCGCTATGGAATTTTTATCAAAATCAGCACGTCATTAGATATGCATTTGATAAGTCGTTATTTTTTTCTTGCTACTTTCAATTGATCTATTCGATTCAATTGATTTCGTTTGGTCTCATAAATACATTTCAGCATTTTCATCTTCATAAAATTGCATTTTCACTCACTTTCGTAAAATTGCAAAAAATTGCAATTTCAACTGCTTCAATATTCATTTTGTCACGTCACGTCAGACCACAAGTTCGCAATCATTTTTTGAATATCGGCACAAACATTACTATTTTTAGAAATGCAGTATCGAGATCTTTTGTTCAATGCCCAAGTGCTTGATAACGGCGCGGCGTGCGGCGCCCATTTTTTTCTACTCGTCATTAGGTGGTATGGTGTTGGGCCCACTTAAACGGTCCTTCTACCTACGTCGTCTCGTTGTCGTTTCAAGGCCAAAATATCAGCTGCAGAAATCTATTTTTAAACCTTAATTTGAAACAATACTTGGATCAAGTTCGGGATAACTGATGAAATGATTCGGTCAATCATTTTCGGCACTTCATTCACATTATTATTTGGTTATTATTCGTTCAGTTATTGTCCGTTTTAATTTTTTTCATATGTTTGTTTTTATGTTATTTATTTAAATCACTGTTTTTCATTAATTTGCATTGTTCATTATTTTTGTTCACAACTTCACACTATAGGTATATTCACTTATTTTGTCTCTCAGTTGTCTTAATATTTCACTCAGTTCAATGTATTAGGTAGCAGATTTTTATAATATCATTTTCACTAATTTATTGTCCATTGTGGGGGTGAGTTTTCCAATCCCACTTCTGATGACAGAAGGGGAGGAATTAAATTAAAGATTTTTATACTTTTTACAACGTCTATTCTCTTCAATAGCGTAGGGCGAACTGCCCACAAAACATCTCATTAGTTAACACATACTAAGTACTACTATATTCTATGGTATTAGCTACTTTTCATACAAACTATTAAGTATCTACGGTGTAGGACCCTTTCAGCAGTAACTATCAGGTATTCTACGGCAAGAGGCGCTAACACGCGCGAGTTGAATGCAGAGCTTAGGAATGCGAATGTCTCCCCCCGCTATCCGCACGCCCAACCCGCCCAGGCGCGTTAGGTGGGGCGTGCGGGTAGCGGGGGGAGATGCTCCCGCTCTTTACCTCAGACCCCGACTGCATTCAACTCGCGCGCTATCAGTATATAGTATTTAAGATTGATTGTTTATGGTGTGTGTTTGTTTTGTTTTGTAGTTTTATTTAATTTTGTTTTTGTATCAATGAATATCTAATTCTCTATTGTCTACACCTCGGCGGCGAGCCCCTCGGGCCAGCTTGTCGAGCTGCTGCGATGATGATGTCGAGGTGTCAGTCGGCTGACACTAGGGCCGGCACGTTACCTCATGATCTCCTCGGCGGCGAGGCCCTCGGCCAGCTTCTCGAGCTGCTGCGGCGACATGCGGCTGATGGCGGCCATGTCGATGATGTCGAGGTAGAGCTCGCCGCGCGCGCCCGCCGCCGGCGCGCCTGACACCAGGGGCGCCGCCACGCACCACACGCACACCCACACCTGCAAACAACACAACCCAATCGTCAATAACTAGTTGAACACATCTCTCTCTCTATCTAGGACTTGCGCAAGTCTAGAGATGAGATAGTACTCGTAACTGTGTACAAGAGTTGTGTGCAAACACTTTCTTGTTAAATGCTTCACACTAAGCATAAATAAAAAAAAATGTTTAAAGAGCACTCGTGATTTGAAACCATTTCTAAACAGTCCATCCGCTTAGAAATCATTTCGTAGTTTCAAAAACGAGTAAAGTACTCATTATATGAGGACGATCTGGACGATTCAAACTATACCTAGTAGATTAGGTATATTTTATTGAGTAATTAATTAATTTTGCGAAATCAAATGACGCCACTCAACGCCCTAGCAATGCTAGCTTCCTTATATGCCTTATTTGGATTCACTATTACCTACTTACTCATTCTTTACTCCAAGTACAAGTCACACAATCTTGTTCATTAACAGTCATTCATGCTTTCCTCAGACTAGTTCGAGTAAAACGTTTTGCTCAGTCGAAAAGATCCATTTTATAGCAAAACATAAATTTTCATTTTCTACGTTATTATTTTTTGTTTACGACTAAAACATTTATATCATACCCACCAAAAGGTGGATACAGACCGATTCGACAGATACGAGTAGGTTCATTGCGACTAAAATGATGATGGTTAATATTACAGCAAAAATATCAAGAGTAAGGAATTTTGTAGAGCATGCCGAGCATTTTTTATTTGAATTATTAGCGACCCGCCCCGGCTTCGCACAGGTGTATTGTACATATATAGCTTCCTCTTGAATTATTCTATTTATTAAAACTAACCGCATCAAAATCCGTTGTGTAGTTTTAAAGATATAGGTAAGTATGCATGGTGATAGACAGCAGGAAGCGACTTTGTTTTATACTATGTAGTGATATCGATCGGCCTAAACGTCAACGCGAACTAATAGAGTATCACGCAAGTTCAATCGGAAGCCAGCCGGCTAAAGCCGCTCTATGACGCCGCGTCGCTGATCTGCGTGGCGAGCCTTGGCAGTGAAAAGCGAAAGTTTTTGTGCGCGCGCCGCGTGACGTCACCGCCTTCCGCACGCAGCGGCTGCTAGTCTCGCGATCTATCTGCGCCCATGTAATCATTTCTTTATATTTGTTTAACCTATCACTTGTCATTGTTCTTGCCATGTAAAAGCAAAGATTGCAATAAAGAAAGTTGGTACATTGAAACATGACTTTGACTTTGAAAAACTTTGATGTGACATGCTGTATTGAGGAAGCATACGTACGTTTTTTCTCTAAGAAGCATACGAACAAATCCGAGCAATACACAAACAATTAGAACAAATATGCCTCCACTAACTTATAAACAGTATTTTACTGGCACTAATCACAACAGTGTGTGTCATTTTTGCGACCTAATTGAGCTGATTTTTAGCTCATGCTCATGGCTTCTACGTAAGCAATAGGTAACTTACGCCAAAGAATATATAATAATACTACGTATAGAACGGCCACTCGTTACCCCCCACCCGTTTGAGTCTTCCTCACTTCCACCCCGCGTCTACGTACCGCATCGTGCACTCTGCGCGCGGGCTGCACTGGCCGGTGGATTTTCTAATAAAAACTACCTAGACTGTGACAATAGGGAAGACTTGTACTGTGTATGGTTGAATATCAATGATACGTAACAAAACAAGAAATTTTAATGTTTCCCTAAGGATAAATAATAGGAACTTATTTTACATTATTTGGTAACTTCCTCTTGTTATTCTCTTACAAAAGAAGTAGATCGGTTACTTTTTGTTGATATGCTTCCAAATTAAGTAATTGTTATACTATTTTAAGCACTAGATTAATATTCATTTTTGCAAATTATGTACGCAACTGTCTCACTCACGCGGCATGACGTCACGATGTGGTGATCGCTGACAGCCATAGACGTTCCGCACACAAATGCGCGTGTAGCGACCGTGCGTATGTGTGTTGTCTGTGAGTAAGTACTGTGTAGGTGTGCGTAAGACAGCAGATTTTGTATGAAAAATCGCGGAGTGTCCGGGCTGTGCTTACGCTACGGTACCAATGTCATGGTATAATGTGGCTCGTGCCGCGAGTTTCGTGGCCCTCTGTTGACAGAGAACTAAGTAAACGGTCGAGCATTTTGTCGCTTACATAACGAGAATGCGCATTGTCACGGCTACATCGGAGTTATGGCATCAGTTCGACAACAGCCACTCTTTTCCCACAATGATCGTAATCAAATTTATATGGTTATGTTTTTTTAAAACTAATATAGATATTCCTTGTTTTTGTTTAATTTTGCATAACTACGTGATGATGTGACGTAAGATAAACCACGGAAAATTTTTAAGCCTTAAATCACAGAGGAAGGATTGGTTTTCGCTCCGGTCAAGTGGAGCGAAGACCAATCCTTGATCTATGCCTAATAATAAAATACATTCATAAATCTATTTTCTATAAATATAGCTGGAAGTTCCAAATCCGGTAGAAAACCCCACTTGTTGTGCTTACAGATAAGCGCTGATGTAGATTTTTGATATCGTATACGTTGATTAGTATGTAATATCGCCTATTTATTCGTTCGGAAAAATAGAAAAAAGATTGGCAAACAACAACAATAAGTAACCAATTTCGACCTAATTTACTCGTACCTTGTTTACTGTACTGAAATATGATTCAGTAGACCATAGCCTAATAAAAATGTGTTCCGTTACATTAAGGTGATTTCTATTTTTATCGTAAGTAAGTGTTTTTAAAAGTGTTTTCTCACTGCGCAGGTACGCATATGCAAATAAAATGGGAATTATGTAGAGCGTGGAAGTGCAATGTTTTGAAACAAACTCCGGCATTTTAAAGGTACCATCCACACGGCGAGCGGGCATCTACTGCCCGGCGCGGTCCAACAACGGCCAACAAACAATGGTACAACAAACAAGGGTACAACAAATGTTATGTGTTCCTTAACTCTATAAACGAACATTGAATTATCCTCCAAGTTGGACAATGCTATGTTGAAATACTCTGAGTATTGTATCGAATGAGGTGGTGCTAGTGATCAAGTAATGATCATAAAAATTAAAATGGCTCATCACTATTTTGCCTTTTACTTTACAGAACTACACTCAATTCAGTAGTTTTATAAAGTCGAGTCAATTAAGTTAAAATCTGAAACAAAACGGTCCGCAACTTAATCGATTGCCAAAATTGAATGGGACTCAAAATTTGCTGCTCCGGTCGCTTTCAAAAATAGTTAATATTCCAATATTTTTCTCTGTGAGACTGTGACGTTTCAGCGTTTAGCGGTACTGGTACTCATGCCACTGCGCGGCCGTTTGCTGTGTGGCAGAACCTTTAAATAAATAATAGGTTCTAGCAGCAAATTCACATAATGTCGGCAATAAGGCGGTGTTAAGAGACTGTAAAATTGTCATAATTTGTGGCGCGCAGCGTCCTGTATCACGTAGAAAAGTTTCGGTTTCCGTAAATATCTATTTCAAGACTCCATTTTTGCATGTTCTATAATATTTGTTGTGAAATACGTTATAAATAATAATCGGCCAAGTACACGCCGGACTCGCGTACGGAGGGTTCCGTACTCTATGGGAGCCCCTCTTAAGTATTTATTTTATTTTTAGGCTATTATTAGACTATTATTGAAGTGAATATACAACTAAATATTCTGCGAAAATTTCAAGCATCTACCTATTACCTTTCTGAATATCGAGCGAAAAATGGCTAAAAATCAGGTTTGTTGTATGGGAGCCCCCCTTAAATATTAATTTTATTCTGTTTTTGTATTTGTTGTTATTGCAGCAACAGAAATACATCATCTGTGAAAATTTCAGCTTTCTATCTATAACGGTTCATGAGATACAGACAAATGGACAGACGGACAGCGGAGTCTTAGTAATAGGGTCTCGTTTTTACCCTTTGGGTATGGAACCCTAAAAATGGGTAATTTTCACTACGAAAATTTCATGTGTTTACTGATAATACAGTTCATCAATGTACTCAGCCGTGTCCCTACTTACTTCATACCCCGAGTAGGTATAAAGTAGAGACTCTTCGGGTACAATGAAGCCGAATAATGCAAAAAAAAAACTATAAATAGATGGTCCACCGCCGCGAATGACTCTGCCACAAGTCGTCGCCCGTCTGCTTATTCCTGCGCAGCCGAGCGTGGTAATGGCAGCCGCCGCCACCGCGGGCTATTGACAGTTTCCTTTCGAGACATTTTCATTACTGTCAGTGGTAATTCCATGCGACGCCGCCAACCCTGACGATCGTTATTTCGCGGGACTTGTGAAACGTATCGTCAGTATCCATCATGTTTACTTTACAAGTTGCACAACGGAAGAGCACAACCTACCTACCTACTCTAGTTTCAGCAGTTGAAACTACACGAGACGTACAGAATAAACCATATTTAGCGTAAAACTTAATGGCGCGTCACTCAGCAAATAGTCCTTACTTGACAAACATTTTCAAAATATTAAGCCGTTATTACACAGCATTTACACATACTGTACTGTACTGTATCAGCCTTTTTAATAGTCCACTGCAGGACGTAGGCCTACCCACGAAGGGTGATTGGGCCATATCCACCACGCTGGCCCAGTGCGGGTTGGTGGATTCACATACGCCATCGAATTTCTTCTACGGACATATGCAGGTTGCCTCACGATGTTTTCCTTCACCGAAAAGCCAGTGGTGTGAAATTCCGTACATAAATTCCAAAGAACTCATTGGTACGGGACTGGGATTGAACCCACGACCTCACGATTGTAAGGCGGGCGTCACTACCTCTAGACCACCACGGCCGTTTACACATGCTTAGTAATAAATTGAAAAATTATAGTTTTATTTATTGTAATGAACTATTGAAAGAATTAACAATTAACACAAATTTATTTTTAAACGATAACATACGTACCCACGTAAACTTGACAATAATGAATTTGTTTGCAAATAACTAACTTAGAAAAATAATGGCTACCCAGTGCAGCAGTGTGCCGCAGCCAGTGTGAACTAAGTGCATTATTGAAGTCACAATCTGGCCGCATCGCTGCGTGTCCGGTGTAATGGCAAGGTGTACAATTAATTATTATTGTATTTCACAAAAAAAAAACATTTAAAATGAAGCCAAGACGATACTATAGTTCGCACTATCAAAGCTTTATCAAATCTCACGTATATAGAGCCAAGTTTCTAACTTTACACGACTTAACTCTACAAGCCCTAACTTCACAAACAAATATGTAATCAGCACATGTATGTGACTTGGCCGTTTCGTTTCTACAAGAACTATTTGTATAATAGGTATAGGAGTAACGAACAGTGAATAAATCTTCACCTTACGCCCATAATATGAAGGTAGCAAAATAGCTAAGCCACATAAATATTGACTACCCAAGTAACAAAATCTGGTACTATAAAAGACCTGAGAACGTTTTGGAGCGTGCTAATTAGTGTTCATGATTGGCACTATAATAGTCTTGTAAACGTTTACAGAACCCCGAATAGGCCCTAGTATTATCACTGATTTATTCTATAATCATTACATAAAGGCTGTCACGGTGATAAATCAGCTCTGTAGTTGAGATGTAAAAGTGATAAGAAACGCTTTTTAGTACTAAAATAGCTCTACTTGCAACGTTTTTGACATAAATTTGCTCTATAAAAGTAACCAAAAACCTATTTAAAGTGTTATTGTGCACCGAAAACGATTCCAATGATCTTTTTTATTACAATTGCTTGCTATTTGTGAGTTTTCTTCATGAAAACAAAAATCGGTAAGTTTGTGTTTTATGTCACTACAGCCATTGTTGATAAACGTAACACGTAATTAAAAGGACATAACTACAGTACATGGACTATAAATCTGCGGTAACTTGCACTTGCGAAAATAATTGTGTCGCTAAAGTCATTACACTGATTTCAAATTTGAAAATGCGCCCTCATAATTTTCATGTTTTAATTAATTTTTAATTATTAAAATAAGAACTTCTTCCGACTATGGCTGCTATAGTGCTTATTGGCTCCAGCCGTGCTGTTAATGAGCTACCATGACAAAAAACGTCAGCCATTTTTTTCACCCAACACAAATTATAGCCCGGGAGGTAAGCGGAAAAAATGCAACTACTTCCTAAAAGCTGAATTTTTGGTATTACGCTATCAAGGTGGTGTACTAAAATACCACAGAGTCAGTCAGCTGGGACGTTTAGCGGTTGGAGGGAAAAACAGTATGAATTAACAAAAAAAAACATGTAACTGAGCCTGTCAGTTAGGCTTTATTTAAAGCGGCGCTGCTTTAAGTCCTGGCTGACAGAGATTGTAAGTAAAAAGGTCTGTCAAGTCAAGCAGGCTTTAAAAGTTTCAGGTAATTTTTGGTAATTAAACTTTTTTAAACTATTTTTCTACCCGTACACCAATTTTCAGCTATCAGAAGTAGTTGCAAGATACTTATTTTTTTTTTAAATAATTCTAACGGGTATCCTCATCAAACGTAAAGTATTCTAAAGTATTCACCATCATACTCGTAACACACCGAAAATTCAGCTTTTAGAAAGTACCTAGTTATATTTATTGCACTTACCTCCCGGGCTATTAGTTTTGTTATCTAAATAAAGTCCAGTAAAGTGAAGTACTTGTCATATAAAAGATACTGAAAAGCTAGTATAGATCTAATTAGTCCATTAATTGTAGATTTTAGTACATTTATAGTATGCTTTAGTTGTGTAGCAGTAACACAAACTCACTTATAGAACAATTTAAAATATAAGTTATTTAAAAGATGCGCCAGGAGTCCTTTTGGTACTATTTAGTACTATAGAAAAATGTTCATGGCTTTTACAGAACTAGCACCATAGACATATTTAGGGAGCTTTTAAAACGCTAAAACGTTACGAAATTGTTGTACAAGGTACTTTTACAGTGCAAATTTGTCTTGTAATAGAGTTTTTTACACTTCTACAGTACTAGTACTATAAAAGTAACTTTGACGCATTATTAGTGCCAAATAGATACATAAAAGTGTCCTTCAGGTTGTCTATAGTATTAAATAGTACTATAATCGCATATTTTACACCCATTATAGAGCAACACTTTAAGTATTCTTTTGTATGGTCCTGTAGACGTTTTAAGAGCTAATTTATAGAACTTAAATGCTCTTTTATCTTATAGAACCAAACCGCTCTGTTGAAAACCTTTATAGTACAAGCAGTGATAACGGTTACCACTATAGGTCTACTATATTACTGTTTGGTGATAAAAAGCCCTGGTTATAGAAGCTTATGTTACTTGGGTAAGGTTTATAGTAAGTATGTGAAATAAGGGCTTGTTAAGTCGCGTAGAGTTATAAATTTGGCTCTAGGTACATGAAATCTGATAGTTTTATGATATTGCGAACTGTATTTTGTGTAGGTTGGACTTGCAATTCTTATAGTATCGTCGACACAACGAGCCCATAGACGACCTACGCTTCATATCACAGCTTTAAAGGAGTCATTAAATGGTATTGCGGAAAACCAACCGCGAGATGGCAGGCTGGTGGTAATTATCCCAGCTTCGGTAAAAACTGGTGTGTCAGCCGCCAGGGGCCACTTTCTTTCCTTTAGGTCCGGCCCCCACGCGACGTGTAGTTCTTAAGTCAATGGCCACATGCGTGCTGCGACTGTACCATTGAGTGTTCCGTAGATCCGTCATATGAACATACTTACTACATATTATAAGTTCAAAATGTTTGTCACTTACGAGTAGGTTTACACTTATATTCGATCTCACTACTTTTTTAACCGACAGAACGGAGGAGGTGCTATTATAATGTCGACGCGATTATTTTTTAAATTTATGAATACGCATTACTTTCTAAAGAATAGTCAGATTACGATAATTATTTTTATATTGTGAAATGTATTTTTAATTTTTGAATTTTATAAAATTTAAATGGGACCACCCATTTAAATTTTATAAAATTCACTAGTACATGTTCAAAAAATCAACAATAATTTAAAAATAATAATTATGATATTTCAATTCGAGTGAACTATTAGAGTTTTGTACGTAGATTGCAATGTTGAAATTGTTTGTGCTATTTTTGCGAAGAATGATAATTATTGTTAAAAGATCTGTGTCTCGAGACAAACGTTAATAAAATTATATGATTGCTTTTTAAGATAAAATTAATCGAACGATGAATCGATCTTATTTTTATACTTACAACTAGCTTAAAACCCGCGGCTTCGCCCGCGTTTTCTTAGTAGACAGGTACTGGCTTATGAAAATAGCCCGTGGTTTGACCCGCGTTTGTCTTATTACTTGCTTAAAATTATAAAAGGCTGCCGGTTGGCTTGCGTTGTCTTGGCACTTCCTTAAAATAATAATAGGTCGTGGTTTAGCAAAGCATTATCGTATAACGTATTACTTGCAAGGATAATGGTTATGCCTATGGTTTAGCCTGAATTGTCTTAGTATTTGGCTAAAATGATAATAGGTCGCGGTTTGGCCTGCGTATTCTTAGTATTCGCTTAAGATGGTAATTTATAGCACGCAGCTTAGCCTGCGTTGTCTTAATACTTCCTCAAAATTGTAATAGCCTACCGTTTGGCACGCGTTGTCGTATTACTTGCAATGATAATAGCCCACGGTCTGGCCGCTTTGTTCGAGTAACTGCTTAAAATGAAAATAAGCCACAGTTTGACCCGCGTTGTCTTGGCACTTGCTTAAAATAATAATAGTTCGTGGTTTCGCCTGCATTGTCGTATAACGTATTACTTGAAAAGATAATGCTTAGTAGGCATTATCTTTTCAAGTAATAGGCATTGCCTACGGTTTGGCCTTAATTGTCCTAGTGTTTAGCTAGAATGATAATAGGTCGCGGTTTGGCCTGCGCATTCTTAGTACTTGCTTAATATGGTAATTTATAGTACGTAGCTTGGCTCGCATTGTCTAAGTACTTGCTTAAAATTACAATAGCCTGCCGTATGGATTGCGTTGTCGTATTGCTTGCAATGATAATAGCCCATGGTCTGGCCCGCGTCGTTATAGTATTTGCTTAAAATGATAATGGCGCGCAGTTTGGTCCGCATTTTCTTAGTACTTACTTTAAATGGTAATTTCCCACAGTTTGGCCCGCGTTGTCTTAGTACTTTTTTTGCTTAAAATAATAGCTCTTGGTTTAGCCCACGTTGTCGTATTACTTGCAAGGATAATAATTAGCCCACGGATTGGCCTGCTTTGTATTTGCTTAAATTTACTTGTATCTAAAGCTTATTATAAAGTACGACAATTTTTAGATGATACATTGCAAAATATTCGAATTAAATTTAATAATAATGATTGTATAATTTTTTCACGTTCTAATGATTATTTTATGGCCATATTGGACTTAACTGATAATTCAATATTTTTGTGATTAGTAGTAAGATCTCAATGTAACACAGTTCAACAATAAATGTTCTTTGACTTTAATAGCCCACGGTTTGGACCGCGTTATTTTATAACTTGTCATAAAATAAATACTTAATAAAGTTATATTTTAATATACCTACTGACTTTTTTTATAGCGAGAAAAGAATATTTTTCGATTTATGATGAGATATATGACGATCATGAGTTGAGCCATGTAGTTTCCCACTCGTATACCAAATTTTATCCAACTCCATTCGCACATCATGGTCGGCCAAGTGCGAGTCGGACTCGCGTACGAAGGGTTCCGTACCGTATGGGAGCCCATTCCTCTTGCCGTTATTAAAAGCGAGCAAAAAAACTCCTAAAAATCACGTTTGTTGTATGTCCCTTATATATTTATTTTATTCCATTTTTAGTATTTTTTGTTATAGCGACAACAGAAATACATCATTTGTGAATATTTCAGCTGCCCAACTATTACGGTACCTACGGTGACAGACAGACAGACGGACATCGAAGTCTTAGTAATAGGGTCCCGTTTTTACCCTTTGGGTACGGAACCCTAAAAAAGGCCAGTACAGGTATTCATCATGTTTCATTAAGTCATTAGAAATTTAATTTCGATTATTCTGAACCCAATAAAAATCTCGCCCATAACCGTTTACGCGGTCAAAAGTGATCGAGACACTTGTAGGACTTTCAGACATTCTCTGACTAAGTACAGACGAAGAAGTAGCACACAAGAAGGTACATTTTATTTGAAAAATACATAGCGCACCTACATCTAGACGACAGGCATGTTCTAGGATTCCATTATACTCATCATTTGACTAACTTTTACTATGGTACCAACCCAGAAATCACGTAAATAAAATTAGCTGTTCAACACAAAAAATTCATCGACCCGCGACAAAATGTAAAGAATAGGTAATTTTCGCTTTATCAGGGTAGTTCCCATAGTAAAGTAAGTAGTTATTGATCCGTATGTACCCTAAGTTCAAGTCTATTGGCTCACTAAAAAAAATCGTTCATAAACTATTAGGGGCCCATTTTGCCCCCATTGAAGGATCTAAATTATCTCAAATTAATTCTAGATATTTCACTACGTTTAAAAAAAAAACGCGATCAAGTTGTTTTTCACGCTTATATAGGATGTTTGGTCTAGCGTTAGACAAGGAATCCGGGACTTTTCCCAGGACGTTAATAGTCATATATTAGTTAAAAGGGTGAGCTATTTTCAAACAATATTGCATCGGTTTTCGAACAGTCATTTAGTACTTTTTTAGGAAATTGATATCCTGAAGGACCCACTGAAATTTTCCGGGATAGCAGTACCCCAAGTGGTAATTTGTGTTATTGTCTAGCGTCGTACCAAATTTCGTTTGAATTCATTTACCCCTTTTACCTTAGCTTTATAATTGATTATTTTGGCTATTGCTAAGAAACCCAATAGATTTTCCGGGATAAAATAGTTACTGTATTGAAACATGTTGTGTGCTTTCTACATACCTACCAGATGTAATTATTGATGCTTTTTTCACCAACTTTGGGAACTTATCAGACCCGTTAGATAAGGAAAATTCGGAAAAACAGGAAGAAACGTAACTTTTACTTTATTTGTAAAGCATATATACAAAGTTTTAAGTCAATCGGTAAAGGTAAAAAAAAATTTAATGCAAACAAAAAGGGCCCGTTTTACCCCGTTAGAGGTCGATTTTTCGAAATTTTCGTCCTTTGTGCTTCATTACGTTGTACATTGTACCTATGTTCGAAATTTCAAGTCTCTATCTTTAGTGGATTGGGTTGTAGCCTAAACTGATTAATTTTGGCTATCCCTAAGGATCCCCATAGAATTTCTGGGATAATAATAGTTCCTGTGTTGAAACATGTTGTGTGCTTCCTCCATACCAGATTTCATCCATAACCGTTCAGCTCGTTGGATGTAATAGACGCTTTTTTCACCAACTTTGGGACCCAATTTGACCCCTTAGATAAGGAATATTCGGAAAAACAGGAACAGACGTAACTTTTATTTTGTTTGAGTAGCATGTATACAAAGTTTCAAGTCAATCGGTAAAGGGAATAAAAAGTTACATACAAACGAAAAGGGCCCGTTTTACCCCTTTAGAGATCGATTTTTCAAAATTCCGTTCTTAGTGCTCCATTACGTGGTCCAATGTATCTTTGTTCCAAATTTCATGTTCGTATCTTTAGCGGTTTGGGCTGTAGGCTGTCTGTCAGTCAGTCACTCAGCGAAGCCTTTTATATAATAGATAAAATAATAAGAATAAAAAAATCAGATATTAAAAAATTGTGAAAATTCCGTATTCATTTGCCAATAATCGTCAGTATAGGTCTAGCTTACTCGTGTTCTTACAATTTCTGTACAAAAAATCCGTTTGGCTACGGAACCCTAAACACTACAGTTCGGTCAATGACTTGTTGCGAGAGAACGAGTAATCTGTATGTGCAACTTGTATTATTGCAATATATACATACCCAATATCTATATCTTACCGCCGGTAGTACCTTTTAATGATTAGCTGCGATAATAAATAAATAATTGCTGTAGGTATGTCGCGAATTTACTATGGCATTAACGTTGTATTAAAGGAAAACAGTAGCATTAAACTCGACTTGCTAATTTTTACCGATGGATAAGTGTGACGGGAATGACGTCATGCCGCTGTCGTTTGGAGGAAGGGGGGAATACCGGGCCAGGTGGAGCGTGCTCCCTCACACACGTCACAGGAAACTGAGCATGCGAGCCAACGCTGGTTGCCAAGTACCTCGGCTTCGCTATTCCTCCCGCTCGCTCTCGTGGCGTGAATAACTGACGCGAGCAGGAGAAAAAGCGAAGCGGAACGTCAAAGCACCTTATATCCTCGAGCCAAAATCTATTTGTGTAACTTATGATGTTTTCTAGTTAAAATAATAGATTGAGTCATTGTACCCACCATAAGTAGGTACCTCCGGGTTGTGGACGTATTCGCAGTTATGTTATAATATGTATGTTTACCATTGTACGTTTTGTTTATTAAAGTACGATGTACACAATAATCACTAACTGCGTATAGATAGCTATCGGACCTGAATAGAGATAATTTTCTTTTGATAATCATGAAAACAGATCAGATTGGGACGGGAGAGTTCTAACACTAAAAGGAACATTGCGCAATATTAACTCAGGGTGCAACCAGTTGTAAGGATGAAGAAAACATGAATCTAATCTATTTCAAAGGCAATTTTTTTGCTTGACGGTTCTATTTTCGGTCTTATTATATTTTATGTATGTATAGTATAATATTAGTTTGCAGGTTTTGTGTATTTCTGTGTAATTTCAATATGGACCAAGTTGTCTGAAATGAAGTTTATTATTATATTATTATTATTTTGCTAAAGAGAAATGAAATGAAATCATTCATTGCTTAAAACTGTGTACAGTAAGATCTTCACAATTTGTATTTAATTCCAAGCACTTTAATACAGTTTTGTCTTTACAGACATGCAATATAATGTTATTAGTACTACAAAAGTTACTAACAGTTAACTTACTATAGTTATACAATAAAATGAAACAAAATTTCATACAGGTTAAATTTAAGTTAAAATCAAATTCAATGTTAGACAATAATACCTATGATCTATGTACAAAAATCAAGAGTCAAAAATCAATAAAGGAGGAGGTTTTATGTTCGTCTGTGTGTATTTTTTTGTGTATGTAAACTGTCGGTTATGCCCTTTTTGACGAAAAATAATTTCAATGATATAACTAATGTTTGTCTATCGTTCCTCACGGCCGGGTGGAGATGTGAGTAAGACATGCATGAGTAGCCAGCGCAGTCGCGCCGGTGCCGATGACGCAGCGCGCTCGCGCTCGCGCTCGGACGAACGAAAGTGAATCCGTTTTGCTTTCTGAATCCCGCATGTGTTGTATGCGACGATAAATTACACACATTACACTACTCGCGCCGCGATCATAATGTCGACAATGTCATCGATATTATAGATCACACTGTGATCCATAATATCGATGGGACACTAATCAATCTATTCAAATAGGTACTTAAATTGACGGTTTTATTATTGTACCAGCTATGTTTGAGCGTTTCTTCACAAATGCAATAAATTTGAAATTGTCGAAGTGGTTCAGTTACCTGTTAGTTTAATCATAATAAAGTTTAATTGACTGAATGAATCACAAATGGATGCACGAATCCTAGTCATGAGTGTGTCAAATTTCTAGAAATGCATAGATATAATTATTTTTAGCAAAAAATGGCAAAACCGTCGTCCATGTGTCCAAAATTCGAATTGTTTACATTATTGTTGATTTATCAAAAACGGCTCAGCCGATTTCTTAAAAATGTAAATGGGACCACCTCAAGAGTATACCCTTTCGAACTAAAAAAAGGTTTCTGATTCAGTTCACAATTGGCGAAACTATGGTTCATCGTGTACAAAATTCGGATATTTCGCTCGAATTGCTTACTTACGTTATTGTTGTTTTTTTTCAAAAAGGGCTCATCCGATTTCTGTACAATTGAAATAAAACCACATCGGGAGTATACCCTTTCGAACTAAAAAATATTTTTTCGATTCGGTTCATAATTAGCGAAATTATCGATAAACATACACAAAAAAAAATACATACACACGAACATAGAACCTCCTCCTTTTTGGAAGTCGGTAAAAAATGCTATTTTGCGAATTTCGGAATCCCATTATGAGTTTTGAGCAAATAACCGTTGTAATCTTTTGTCCCTTCTGTATTTGTATAATGTACTCGTAACACTGTAGGTAGGTATCTCGTAATTTTTCTGACCTTATTATGTCATAGTACTTTCCAACGGAAGTGTGGCGACGTTCTCTTATTTGTCACGTCCTCGGTAGGACAGGATGAGGTTTAATTTAAAAACTATTTCGAATTTAAAAAACGGTGATCTAATTTTTGATGTTGTCATAGTAATATAACATTCGTCAATATCGCGGGTCGAACCTGGACACGATTGGCAAAGGACCGAGGCAGATGGCGCCACGAGTGTAAGAGAGGCCTATACCCAGCAGTGGGATAAATAAGGCTGTAGATGATGATGAATATAATAGATGTAGAAACAATCTTCAAGTCCTGGTATATTATAGTCCAATATTGCGTCATTGTAAAAAAGACTGAAATCAGAAATAAAAGTTTTTTAATTTTTCAATTACCATGAAGACATTTAGCCCCGTATCGAGGACAAGAGTTGGCCGAAACATTCAGTATTGAAACTTTTAATTGCGTGTGTAAGATGATCGACACGGTTCAAAAGGGTATTATTTCGTAATGTACCTACTTCGAGAACGACAGCTCGTATATGACTGTGGTAGTATTTTAGCAAGTGAAAGGTTTATTTTTTTTTAAGATTGGAATGGTCAGTTGGCTCACGGATCCGGAGCAGCTACGCATACTGAAATGTATTAATATAATCACCAATTGAGATACTGAGGTCTGTAAATCGCACATTTTGTTGCGTAATCAAAGAAAAGTATAACGTCGCCTCAACCGAAATAGCGGCTCCGTTACACTCTGGGACAATTCGTTAACAATTTAAAAGATTAGAATGCGGAAAGGCGGAGCAAATATTTATGTACCACGTACCTGGGTCTGCTCCGGCTACGTTGACACTTCCACCGGCCGTATATCACCAAACTATGTCTACTTGTTTGTATTCAAACAATGATAGTTCAAACCACATTCACAAAACAGTTTATAACTTGTAGCGATGAATATATCAGTAAGGTGTTTATGTTTGCCCTTTGACAAGATGGAGTGGCGGTTCCGTGTTCGAGTCGCCTTCGCTCCCGATTTTTTACAAATACGCGGTACATTACAATCGCAAGCTGCAACTGCCTTGCTACCGCCTTTTGAAATTAAATTCTGATCTTTGTACGAGTTAAAATTAACGGAACGGTACAAAAAGTAATAAAAAAATTGGCCTATAGCGAGTGGAGACAGCGGGACATACTCAGAGGTGTACTCATATACTCTTTATTCTTATCAGATAATTATTATAGCTCAAATTAATTTGTTCTTATATCAATAAAAAAATAAATAAATAGGTCCCGTGGATTCCATTTTTGTTCATAATATCTATGATCCAAAGGATATAGTCATGTAATAGTTGCATGGATATATGAACGTTGTATTGGTACATCCTGGGTAAGCGGTAAGCGTGTCGAGTCCACCGCTCAACTTCACTTCATAATCGATCCGGCATAAACCTACTTTCAAAAATATATGATGAAACATGGTAATTGGTGATCTGTAACATTGAGATTGGCGCCGTTTATTGCATGAGTGTTCCGGCGGGCCGTGTGCTGCCCCCATTAGGTAACATGCCGCATCTCTGGAGGTGAACGTCGGGAGCCGGCTGTATGACGACGCGGCCACGGTGCGGTAACCGCTCGGTGAATGTTGTTTACATCGCGGCCGCAGGTAGCACTGATTTCGTCATAATTGGTAGTCTAGGTCGATACCTGTGTTATACATGTGTTTCATCTGCCAATCAGTGTGATTCGTTTCTCGTCGGTCGTCATTTGACCTAATCAACATTTGATCCAGAGTTAGCTCCGCCCCGTTATATTACGTTTTTGTCGTAAAATATCCGGTACAAATATAGGCTTTACTTTTACACAAATTGTTCTTGAATAGCATCCTATGTTAAGTTTTCAGATTTTACTGATTTCTATCCGCAAAATCTACATTTGTGCCATAGTAAAATTTGTATACAATGATAGTAAGTAAGTAAGTTCGTATAGCCCTGGTGCTTTACAATGATGACATTAATATATCTCTGTAAGTCCCTGCTCTTTACATAACCTACACGTCTTCCCAACGAAATATATCGAGACATTACGTCTTCATTTCGACCCAACGTTCCTCGAAAGAATTAACACATTTTCTAGTTTTTAATGGTCAATTTTTAGTGCTATATATATTGCGAGGTGTAACTATACTTGTACTCTCGTACATTAAAATAAAGAACTCATACGAAATCATGACCGTCCGTGTGTCTGGCCTATTTGTCAGTACATCCATCCTGAAGTCAAAAAACTTTATAACATTCGTGAATTACTTGTTACATACCAATCAGCCACACTTTCGACGTCCACTGTTAGACATAGACCGCCCTTCCAGCTGTAGGTTGGACTAAATTACTTTGCGAGTAATCAAATATTCTAATTACACAAGTGTGTTAAGTCCTATTTCAGTGAGTGAGTTAGTAATTTAGTACAACAATTAAAAAAACATTTGAATAAAAGCATAGTTCTTATATTTAGCAGCAAAGTTTCAACAATTACATGTTATGACAATTATTATAAGTCATTAGTCGTAGTTGACCCTAAAACATACACATTACCGACACAAAAAGCTTAAGTTAAACTGTACCTCTCGCGGTGAAAAAACAGTTTTGTCATAATTACTAATTTTTTGCAGAAATTTCACACCATTTAATTAATTATTATTTGATTTGTACCTAACACAGTGTATAACAATATTTTTTAAGACCTTTGTGTGTGATTTTATGGGCTGAAACTCCACAGCTTATTATTATCAAGAGCCACAAGATCAACAATAGATAGTTAGAACTCTTTTTACCGACTTCCAAAAAGGAGGAGGTTAGAGGTACTGTGTTCGTGGTCATTTATGAACCTATTTCGTAAATTCTTTTTTAGTTCGAATAATATACTTACGAGGTGGTCCTATTTAAATTTTATCGAAATTGGCTTAGCCGTTTTTGATAAATCAACAAAAATGTACATGGATGTCACATCGATTCGTGCAAATTATTCGAATTCTGTACACGGTGGAAGTTGGTGTTGCGATTTTTTGCAAAAAATAATTATTTGATTCAAACAAACCAGATATTATTACAGAGAAATAAACAACGATGTCAATAGTCTACGTAACTGTTGACATCGCTTGTCGTTCAAAATATTATGTCAAGTATCCAAATAATATAGGTACTCGTACCTAATAAATAGTGTTACAAAACAGGTAATGCTATGCTTCAATCACCAAAGAAAAAGTATAGGGAAATTCCTGAGTGGCGCCAATAACAACTTGTTTGTTATTATTTTTCGTTGCTAATCAAAGCGTAAGTATTGTCATCTGACGTTTGTTATTCAGCCTCGTGGTGTAGGTACCGCGGAGTAGGTACCGCGGAGTCGGTACCTATTGTTTTCCAACGTAAGCTTCGCACCTTTTTGTAGGTACTAGAGCATTGTTCGCAAGTGAAACTCTTCAAGAGAACTTAATCATGTTTTTCATTCGCAATTTACGGCCTTGAAATGTTTTTGTTCCTATTGTACTGTGGGATGTGTCTGAGGAAATTTAATAGTAATGTAATTAATAGTAATAAACTAGTCTAATTAGCGGGGGCGCTTTCCCAAAGCTGTGTCGAAAGCTACCTATCAATGCCATATCTCTATAGTCGTGATATTAGAAATATTAGAATGTCCAAATTTCTTAATTTTTTTTCTGTCTTACAGTTTAACTGCCATTTTAACGAAAGCTATAAATACGTAGCATGCGCTCGTTGTGATCCCATACCTTTATTATCCGCGGATTCATCATCCTGAGCGAGTAGTTGTCGGCGAAAGTCACTTAGCACTTCCACACACTGTCACCGGCTCACGGCACTGCACCCGCAACTGATTCCCTTGATTTCACTTCGATGTCGATAACCACAGAAATATCAATAAGTTGATGGCTCTAAGGTTTAAAGTTTGCGAATCAGCGCCAAAATCGTGTTTGAAACGTGAACGAGCACTCGGCGCATGCGCGGCGACGGGCAGCAGGGCACTCTCACCGGCGAACGCCGCCAGTTTTCTTTTTATTTAAAGTACCCCCGCCAAGATGCGCGATTGTGTGTTATACCGCGAGGAGTTATCACACCGTATTCGGGCCAAACGGAAGGATGATCGAGCTCACGAGGCGAGCACGAGTATCCTTTCCATCGATCGGTTTCGCAAGAACTGGGCCAATGATGCTCTGGGAGCTTACCTGTATCCTCAATCAGACATTATGCACCGATAACGGCGAGCTTGTTACACGATTGGCGAGCAGTCGCTGTAGATAACTTGAAAATATTGATAGCCACATACAGATACTCCTTTAGCTTTGCGCTGTTCTCGTGATGTTAAAATGCGACGTCAATTTTAGCATTTCTGGTCCCTTTTTCCAAATAATTCAAAATTTTGAGCAGAATGTTCTCGTTATGACAACGCGCGTGATGAGTGTAGACGCCGTCTCTGTAGGTACTTACTTTGTCTGTATTTATTGCCTCATAACTTGCCTACAAACTAAGTTTAGTGTAGTGAATAAGTACTTAATTAAAAACAATATTTATTAACTCTTTTAATGAAAGGTCATGGAAACTCAGAGTGAGAACGCTCGCCGTGATATCGGTGGATTAAATTTCAGTGTCGTATCAATAAGTTTTCTCAAATAAAAGTAAGGATTTTCTTACTTAAGACTTTTAGTTGACGAAAAACGTAGTAAAACGACCGTGCCGGGCACTGGACGCATTTAAAGCTTTTTTCATATCAGTGAGAAACCCTGTCTGACCAAATGATGGAAGATATAAGATTAGGTATATCCGCATGTACGATGTATAATAAAACAATAATTTATTGCAGGCAAGATCTCCGAGGTCATTTTACACTAGTATAAATAAAAAATACAGTTATATAATAATATGACACGTTAATTCATAATAATGTGACATTTAATGAGGAAAATTTGAATGCCGCAGGACGTAATATGACGCGCGGCGTTACGATTTTGACCGAGCAAAATGTTGCCCTTCCATTGCGGTCGAGGATTCATTAAATACCTAGTTATTTACCACTTCATTGATTTGTGTACGATTCACAGCTTGTCTACTTAACATAGCAACTGTTGTAATTAAAGAAACAGTGTGCACGAATGTGCCATCCTTAATTTTACAGAATCTTAGACGTTATAGCTCGGGACAAGAATGACTAAATGCACACTCGATAATAAAATTATACTTGTCTGCCTTGGTCTTCCTTTGTACACGTGCCATGCATGCACGGCCGTTTTAACTTACTTTATTTTGAATATTTTTATTTGTATACATCAATTGAAAACAAAACATATAGATACACATGAAACAATTAGCATGATGCCTGGGTTAAAAAATCGTTATAATAATTATTCCGTGAGTGAGATTATCAAAAAATATTAGAAACGTATTTTTCTTTTGCTAATCAAACTACAAATGACAAAGATAAACCTTTTCAACGTTTAGGAGTGGGGGTCGTAAAGTCACCTCTCTTACAAAAAGAAGTCTTTACATTTATAGAACACTTGTGACGTCACGTGGAACGTTGACGGTCAATATCTTCATGAGTTTTTGTTTAATTGACAAAAGAAAATACGTGCCTAATATGTTTGATCTGACGGACTAATTATATGTTTATATTTTTTATCCAAAATGCCCATTTACATTCTTACATCCCGTAATACAAGACAAAATCTTTACCATCTAATCATTTGAGTACCATGACTAGGGCTAGCCCTGGTGTATGAGTCTTCAAGCCGCCTGGCGGCCTCTGACATGGTTGCTGTAAACAATGATGATGCTATGACAAAATTAATACAATATCAGCTATTTATAAGCTTCCTCTGTCTGTCGGTAGCATTATGGTGTCTTGCCAACTGAGGGAAATAAACTTCTAAAGCACAACTTTATGTTGCAGGAATATACTTGTATCCATCGCCAAAACCGTCAACCATTTACCGTTTATTTATCTTATGTTGCAATTTAAGTAGGTACTTAAAATATTACCATATCAAAAATGATCATAAGAATTAGAAAACCTAAGCTAGTTAAATTTGGATCCTTGGAAATACAAAGAACTCGCAACTTAGTTGCCGAACGATTTACGATACATACGAGTATAATACCTCCTTGCATCCTGTCGGAACTCAGGCCGAGACAGTTACCGGATATTACACGTGTATTACAATTGTATAGTTATTACATGGCCTCGGAACATTTGACACTCATGTATCAGCTTTTCCGTTCGTTTCTTTACAGGAAATATACAAAATTTGAAAACTTTTCACAAGCTTTTATTTATACTCGGAATTTTAATTCGATTCCAGATTTGACATTAGCTACTGTCATTTTTGACAGTATGTACTGTCTAAAACTGTCAAAAATGACAGTAGCTAATGTCAAATCTGGAATCGAATTAAAATTTCGAGTATAGTTTCACCTGTCCCGTTGTCTGTCTGTCGGTCTGTAAACAAATCTTGCAAGTTAAATTTGATCCACTTTCCAGTTATTGATTGAGCTGAAATTTTGCATACATGTGTAAATCACGTGACAATGCAATATTATGATGACATGGTGCTGATCTGATGATAAAGCTGGAGGGTGGCCAAAGGAACATAGCAATAAAACGACATAACCTTATCGAGCTTGGGTCCATTTGAATGGTCTTGGCAAGAAGTTTGTTTTTCAATGGTAACCAGGGTCTGATGATAGAGCTGGAAGGTGGTCATAGGAACTCTGAAATGAAACGACGCAACCCAATCGAGTTTCGGCTTGTTTGATTCGTCTTGGCGAGTACTTGTTCAGTAAAAGCTTGTTATTGATAACAAAAAGTTTTTTTTTAATATCATACTTTGTTAACGTTACTGTGGGAAAGTTTTCATAAGGTTTAATCATTCTAATACTTAGTTATTAAGTTAGCTAGTTGGCTTTTTTTCACGTCGTATTGTTAAAACCATAAGTTAAAAACAAGAAACTTGGAAACAAGTGAAAAACTTAAATGAGTGATTCTAGCGACGAGGAAGTTTATTTGACGTCAACAGAATTGACTGAAACTTTTAGTAACGTGCAAATGAGATTTCCCCTCAACAATCACGCGAGATATATTTGAAATAGTACGATTTCACCTTGTGCTTTTTTATTCCCTCGCTAACGCTCAGGATTCTCATTGATGAATCACTCACTGCGCTCGTGATTTCATTTTAGTATCCTTTGCTTGCTCAGTCGTTTTTCTCATATAAACTTATAGATAAATAAGATAATTTAACTTCAACATCACAGCGTCTGCTTACCTGGGCTGCTAACACCTATCTTTACATACGATATATTATACAAGTGTATTAAAATAAATAAATAATAAAATAAATATTAGGGGACATCTTACACACGGTCTCTGACCCCAAACTAAGCAAAGCTTGTGATATACAAATACATATTTTAAATACATACTAGGTAAATGGTATTAAGTACTTTTATTCAATTATACAAATTATGTCATAAAACTAAAAATAGAACAATAAAAATTGTTAAAATTATAAGTTAGCCTTAAAAGTAACACTAATCAATCACTCATTGTCACAATATTTTAACACACGTCGATAACACAAATATCGATTCACAGTCAGTGTAGCCCGTGAAGTGCCGCCCCTCGCCCAAACGTCCCCATCAAGCTAGCTGCGTTACCGCGCTGGATCGCCAAGGAAATGTGTTGGGTGAGGAAACTACCTGACCTGGGATCTCGACCTCTTTCCCTCAAGCGCCGCCCGAGCTCCCTGACAAACCTTATGGCATCAGAACCCCAGGAACCCGCCGCCGTCTCGACGGCAAACGGGACGAACTCGTACACTGGCTCGAGGCTACCGTACTTGAGACGCTTGGCTCTGGCGGCCGCTTCCGCTCCCGCACCCGCAATCTGCTGAATAGCAGCAAGATGACTGGAAGCGAAAGTACCGACAAAAGTGGCGTCCCAAATAAGGCAACGCCCCCCCCTTTTTTTTTTTTTTTTACCAGGGCAAATCTTTTATAGATACCACCACACCTCGAGGGCAGGCGGGTGGTTATGTGGGAGTCCTGCCAACTTGACAGTATACCCACCAAAACCCCTGGGTGTTCCACCACTGCGCCTAGTGTCGGGGCTACGGGCACGCTTGCGCACTCCTCCGCGGCACCCGACAGCGCTGGCCCAACTCGGGCCCCACTACTGAGCTTACGCTCCCGCTAGAATGACGATGTGCCGAACACCAGGCACATCGCCACCCACCACCTGGGACCAACGAGCACTGAGCGTCAGACAGCACCCGTGTCCGACAGCCCTGGTCCCGATGCAACGGGTCAATTAAAGTGGCCCCGCGCCTGCCACTACGGCTTCAGAGGATAGGGAGAACGGCCGTCGCGATACCGACACTCCTCTTCCCCTGCAGCCCCACCGCCTCCGCCAACACGTTGGCGGAACCCGTTAGGGCCGCTGGCAGGACGGATAGACAGCGGCACACTCGCCGCCCGTCCATCCCGTCGCCGCCCCCGCCTCAATGGGCTCGGCCGCGGTATCGCGACGAGCGCGACACCGCAGTCCACCTCAGTCGACTAGCGACCTACTGGCCAGCCTCCGCACGGGCTTGTCGAGGCCCAAGACCCGGAGAGGCCGGCCCCCACCTCGGGTTCCTCTTGGTTCACCAGGCTGGCGAGACCTGGCTACTAAGCCCCCCCGCCACGACAAGGCGGGAACCCACTCGGGGGGGAAGGCAACGCCCCCTACTCCAAGGGACCGGTGTGAGGCCATCCGGACGTTTGCCATCGGACCGCGACAAACCAGGGGGCTCCAGGACACACAGCACATCCGCTGCAATAAGGGCCCTTCGGATTATCTCATTTATTGCGTGGTGTCGTGGACGACGACCCGCGCATTTTATGCAATTCAGGCCGTGGTGGCCATTTGCTTCGACCTCTGCACCGCAAACACAAGCATGAGGGCTACACACGTCACAACCTAATCGGAGGCAACACGGAAGGAGTCATTGTACTATACATACATACTTATATATATAGTACCTAAATAACACCCAGACACAGAGCAAACATTTATGTTCATCACACAAATGTTTGCCCTAGGTGGGGATCGAACCCACGCATCTTTGACCCAGAAGTCAGGGTCACCAACCACTGAGCCACCGAGGCAGTCAATTGAACAGTTAGGTGGCAAAAAAAAAAATAGAATAAAATACAGGTTAAAGTTCAAATAGTATGGTACGGAATTTCCTTGATGTTGTCCCTTGTTGCCAGCCTGCAGGTAGCAACCGACGCTGCACTACGGCGCCTGCCCGGCCGCGGTCTGGTTGCGTCACGTGTCACGCGCGTGACGCGCCGAGTGTCGCGCGACGTCGCTATGTGCTAAACATTACACACCCAATTGTTATAATGTATACTATTTTAGCACTAAACAGGGCGAAACACGCGGAAAACGTAAAATACAATCGAAAGTATGCTCTGACTTATAACTTTAAGGTTTATTTTCGAGGGAAGCCGTTAAAATTGCAATCGCTGCTTTGCGAGGACAATTTTTAGCGCAAGAGCTTATCTTTGAGTGATGTTACGAGGAGGAGAGAATCCGAACGATTTGCGCGACGATTACTCTACACGGCCATGTTCGCTCGCTTGCGCCGGTTTCATAAGGCTCAGGTGCTATTGTTATACTCATTATGTACGACACTAACCACTACCGATTACAATTCATTTGAGTACAATGAATGTATGAATTGTACCTACGACTCCTCTGAAAAGCATTTTGTTAATTTTGTCGTTAAGTTGTGACTTATAATTTTTGGCAAATTGTCAATAAAACGTTTATCTGTAAGCCGATTGCATTGTGTACAACGTCTACATAAGCGTGTTGTTGTTTATAACTTTTTTTCACTTATTTGAAAATTCGCAAGAATTCAGTACCTATGTTTTTGATGAGATATAGGTTTACCTGATTTATGGTTCGATACATTTTATAAGCGTATAAAAAATAAAAAATAAATACACTGTTACTACGAGCCATAAATCAGTAGCGAATCAATATAAGAACAACAGACAACGACACGTCATATAAAATGCAACAAGTAGGTACAGAAATGACGTCTCCTTATATTTTACGAGAACAACCCGCTTAATAAAATTCAGATAATTAGGATCGATCAATTTATTCACTTTCGCTTTTTATTCAATTATGGAAAACATTCGAAGAAATTCTACTCAAACTTATTAACTCTATGTGCAGGTAAATAAAAAAAAAAATCAGTCAAGTACGAGTTGGACTCGCGCATGAAGGGTTAAATATTTATTTTATTCTTCTAGTTTTTGTTGTTATAGCAGCAAAAGAAAATGCATCTTTTGTGAAAATTTCAGTTGCCTAGCTATAACGGTTCATGAGATACAGCCTGGAGACAGACAAAAGGACAAACGGACATCGGAGTTTTAGTAATAGGGTCCCGTTTTTACCCTAAAAACGGAAGCACGGATTTCTAAAACGCAAGCTATACTTACTTAGTTCGGAGATCCTCATTATCCTCTCATGTAACCTGAAGAAATATCTGAAAGTGCGTTTGATGGTTTGATCCTCTTTCACGCAGCAACGGAGCAAAGGATTGACTTGATTTTTGGCATGGACATGGTTTGAAAGACGGAAAGTGACATTGGCTACTTTGTATCCCAAAAATAAGAAAGTCGAGTGTTCCTATGAGATACCACAAACATTAAAAAACTACGCGGGTGAAGGCGCGGGCAATAACTAGTGTCTCCATAGATTAGCTTTTTGTTTGATGCATTAAAGTCAAACATTTGGCCTACCTCGACGGCGCAAAGTATGAGTAGGTACACACATTTAGGTATTAAGAAAATAGATTAGTGCACGTGTGTAGTTCTGATGCATAGCGAAAAGGCTTTGGACATATAATATGTAGGTATCTGTTTGTTCTATAAGTAGTTATCTAGCTGCCAACAATTCTTTCACCACGTATTTGGTTAATCACAAATTAAGACTACTTTAAAAAGTGATAGTAAGGCAAGCGAGTGGAACATTTCACAACTAAATAAATTCAATTAGATACATTACCATAATTTTGAATAATGTTGCACATGCAGCTAAACTAGATCCTTAGCAATATCTTTGTGGTTGATGACAAAATATTGTATGAAATTACGAAGTAGGTAAGACATTTGTGTTTGACACAACATAACACGTATTGTATGTAATACTTACATTTATATAATATATCCATATAATAGGAATCACACGATTATATCAGTAAAAGTTATATTACAGATTTTAATCCAATGGTTCAATCGTCTGCTCTAGTCAATGATGACTTGCCTTCTTATTCTAAAGTAGATTTTTTTAAAATACCCAAACGACATAGTTTATGATATACCAAAAGATATATTCAAAGTCACTATTCCACGCGTACGAAGTCGCGGGCACAGCTAGTAGTTGATATAGCAATTGAAGCTCCGTTATTCATCGTTTCTGGAAAAATACGGCATACGGCAGACTTTTCATTGCCGTACACTGGACAGTCGACTTCACTGGGTGACACCGCACCCCAACCAGAATTTGCGATTTTTGCGCGACCGTACGAGCGTATACGGCAATTTTTCCCCAAATACGGTAATTTGAAACTCGTGATACGGCATCACATTTTTTTATTGTAACATTATCACTGACCACACAGAGGAAACCCACCTGGTGGGGACCAGACTGCTCGTGTACAATTCGCGAACGAAGAAAATATCAATGTAAATTAAGAACGACAGTTCATAACAAGCTTCTATCCAAGTAATGGTATGGAAGTAAGAACCTATCAATAAATTTTTAAGAAAGTATTATGAAGTAAGTATTAATAATTCTCATCGCGCGCGAATTAAATACCTACAGCACCCACATAGGTCCTATCTAGGAAACTCAACTGACGCAGACCGACTTACACAACTTACTCAAGTTAGTGTAACAATATAACGCATTAAAAATATAGTCAAAAATTTAAATAGGTAGGTACACTGACTTTATCGCTAAAACAAAGGCTTTTCATGCTGCTAAAAACTGAAATCAATCTTGAGATATTGATATTATAAAATAATTGATTACACGGAATAAATAGCGATAATAAGTAAGCTACAATTATAATCCTACACTTGAAAGTTATATTATAAGCTAAAGTGAGAAAATAATAGATGTGGTACTCGTAATTGTATCCCTTCATCATAAATTTTGTTCGATTCCCGCGCTTGAAGCCGCGAGCTGGTAGAGCCACTCGTGGGTAGCAAATATGTAGAGTACAGTGACACACTTAAGTGGTCATTTCTTCAAACACGTGCAGAAATTAAGTTATTAAGTAAACTACTTTATCTTTGTGTGTTAATTACGCCATTTAATATCAAAGTAGACTAGTAGACATTGTTTAGATGAAGTTAACATAACATTTCCACTTGCTAGTAGTTGCGAAATTTCACTCATATCATGACTCATATCATGTTGACTAATGAAATCTGTTTAATATCTACAAGTTTTAATTTGTCGCACGTTACAAGTGCGTCATTTTGTCAGGTTTCCCGGGCTCGATAACACATTAGGTACGAGTACACGATGTCGGTGGTGAACTGGTGACTCTGCCTCCCGACCAGCGGATACCTACAGTCACTTACATCGGCTTCGACTCCGTATTACCTGAACATTCTATTTTGTCACAAGTCGTTATTTCATCATGATTTTTTTCAAAATACAGGGTATTTCTTTAGACGGCAGGCGTATTCTAGATTATAGTTACACAACCAACTTTGATTATAGGACCAATCCATAATTTGCGAAATAAATCAGTTGTTGCATACATTTTTTGGAGTAAATTAACTTTTTATATCGTTCAACTGATTTTTTCGAGATTTCAATGTCGGTCACCTAGTGAAAGTTGGTCATAATAAGGAGTACAACGATATCCTAGAATATATCCGTCGTTTAAAGACACATATGTATTAAATTTAAAGATGAAAATGGCAATGCGTCCTGTACAGACGCTCTCTGTAGTCAAAGCGACAGCTGTTAACCTTTCTTCTATTTATTTTAGTAACAATTTGAAGTCTATTTGGAGCCTAACAGCGATTTAAGTTCTTCGAAAATAAGAGAGAATAAAATAATGGCCGCCGCCGTTAGTTTTTGATGTTATTATTCATTCATTTCGTGTCAATTTAGTTAAATTATTAATATTGTTTATTTTGTTCAAATTCCATTAATTTTTTATTTATTTTTCTATTTTTTTTTTATTTTTTTTTTATTATTGAAGTATTTACAAGCATGGCACTCGGGACATACTATATATATATTTTTTATTTTTTTTATTAATTGTTTTCAAACTGGTTGATACAGTCAAAATAATTAAGTGAAACAAAACAATAGAAAATGTTAGGCTGTCCAACCTTCTAGGTGCAAACACAGCATGCATATAAATTGAGCGCTAGAAGTTGATTGGCAAGTAAGAAAATAATAATAATAAAGTAATTAATATGAGAAACAAATAATTACAACAATAAAGAATCTAAAAAATTTTTCAATACATATTATACTAACTTAAGATTATCAAAATAAAGTATTTTTTGATTTTGTTGACCGAAGTGTTGAAAATGTCAACATCATGACACACACTGTTGTAAGTACGACACAAGCGGTTTATGGGTGAATTTTGAGCATAATTGGTTCGACAAATAGGCAGAGAAAAAGTCTTAATTTCTCGGCGTGAACTAACTTCGCGGGGTACAGAAAAATTGATATTTTGTATCAAGTCCGGGCTGTCCAATTTACCGTGTATGATTTTGTAGAGAAAAGCAACATCAGCTGCTTTACGCCGATAACTAAGTGAAGTGGCTCTATAGTGGACGAGTCTGGAATCGTAACTTTTAAGACTGCGGCATTTATTGTTGGCATACGAGAGGTGATAGAAAAACTTTTTTTGTAAACCTTCAATTCTCTTGGCGTGAACTGCGTAACAAGGGTTCCATATAGGACTACAATATTCCAAAATGCTTCGTACGTAGCAGTTAATATCATTCTTTTTAACTGCTACGTACGAAGCATTTTGGAATATTGTAGTCCTATATGGAACCCTTGTTACGCAGTTCACGCCAAGAGAATTGAAGGTTTACAAAAAAAGTTTTTCTATCACCTCTCGTATGCCAACAATAAATGCCGCAGTCTTAAGGATTTCAGGATTTCTAAATAACTTCGTTTGTCTCAGGACAAACCCCGCCAATCTACCACCCTTTTTAACGATGTGATCAATATGCTCTCTAAAATCCATCTTTTGATCCACGATAACTCCCAAGTCACGAGTACTAAGTACTTTCTTAACTTGTGTTCCATTTATATGGTAAGATGCAGCGAGCGGATTTCTCTTCCGAGTAAATTTAATGTGGTGACACTTAGTTGGATTCAGGATCATGTTATTTTCTTGACACCACATATTTATACGATCCAGATCGTTTTGCAGAATATCTATGTCCTTCTTGGTATTTATTATTTTGTAGATTTTTAAGTCATCTGCAAACAATCTCAACAACATATTAATCTCTGTTGCCATAACATAATATATATTTTTGTGAATTCGTTCAGAGGACAACATAATAGGTCCGTTTCAACCGCGATTAGATTGATGGTGTGCAGCGCGCGCGGCAGCGGCGCCTCCGCGAGCAGGTTCCGTTTTTTCCTTTTGAGGTACGGAACCCTAAAAATCTAGTCTTGTTATATATACCTACATGAAGGCTCATGGCCAGAGATATAGACTTGTCGCAGCTGTCCCTGTCACTGCAATGGCGCAGTTTTGTATTGCGCGATACAGTGTTCCACCGAGGATGCTCAACCAGCTTGAGCCCAATTTCGTTAAAGAGGTTGCGTAGTGTAGTGAATTCGTGATGTTTCTCGCGCATTGTTTGGCTCGGGAGCTGACGGCGCCCAGCCCGGGCGGCATCCGGCGGCGGCTCGTCCGTGCAACGTCCGTGTCGACCTCAGCTCAGGTGACAACACAATCACTCCGACGTCACCACGCTCTGGTGCCTGTTTTGCCAACAAGTACTCCTCGATTATCACAATGTGGACATTTTGACTCTTTAGGTATGGTTTTATGGGTGAAAAATTCAAAACTTTCTGCGGCTTTGGGCGGCTGCATGTTTCTGTAACAGAATTCAGGGAGTAATCTTACTGAAAAAAAGGTTATGTCATATTATATAGTACTAGTTCTGCCCGCGGATTCACCCTCTTGATATTTTGATTTTTGTGCTAACCTACTGGATTTTTTATATTTTAGAGATAAAAAGTAGTTTTTGTCACTTTGACAATAATATGTCCATGTCATCTTATTTACGGAACTAATAAAAAATACCATATTTATGTGAAATCTTAATTTTATAATAAGCTCAATGAATAGTACCTAAGTATTAGTTGGAAGAAACTGTTAGTGTGCTTTGAATAGCAGCTATTAGTTGCAAGAAACTGATAATAATGAACCTACTTAGCGAATTATACAAAAATGTCCCATTGGAAATCCATTTGCTTAATTTTGGTGAAAAATAATCGTTAGTATTAAGACTTAATTATAATAAAAAGCTTATGCTTCACCCCGGATGGTCGCAGTGGCGCTCGGCGTCCTTGCCAAAATTCAAGTCCATCGGATTCAATCAGCTTATGGAGATGGAAAGTTAGCTGCAAAAAAACTTCATAGACTAGAGAAATGAATGAAATAAAATACCTAATTTATTGCTTAAAACTGTGTACAGAAAGGTCTTCACAATTTTTCAACAGGCACTTTAGTACAGTTTTGTCTTTACAGACATGCAATATAGTGTTGTTATAGTAATACAAAAGTCACTAATACAGTTACTTTCCTATAGTAATAAAATAATAACTTATTATAGAGCACCGCCGCAGGGTTGCAAGTCTGTCCATTTTCTACAGGTTTCATTTCGGAGAGTGTGCATCTGAGCTGCACAACCTTATCCTACCATCCCCTTTATACTACAGGACAAGTAGGAAGACGTGTGATATTTGTGCTATCACATAGAAAACTTTTATTTTTCTGTTCTGCGGTAATACAGTACCCTATGTCACTCCCGACCTTTAAAACATATCCATGTCAATCCGTTGCACTGTTGCGGCGTGAAAAAAACAACAAACCACTGCAAACTGCACTGAAATGCACTTTCAGATTTATAATATTATTTTAAGATTAGTAAGGATATTACGTCAGAAAGAGCTACATTATGGCTTTACTCCAGAAATGGCAAGTCCTCTCTGGCACAAAAGCAGGAAAAAATGTTATCTCGGGATTCCCGCGTGCTGCGATCAGGAGTCCGCTTGTCCCCGAGTTAGGCTACTATTGATTAACATGTGACAATCGGCCGGCGACGTCACGCGCCCGCCGCCCGCGCACCCCGCGCCCGCGGGACCTCCTGCTCTATGTACTACTCGTATATAATGTATACGGCTGCCGGCTCGATGTCATTGGACGTTGGCTCCTCGCACTGTTACAACTGAAAAAAATACTCAACAAAACATTCATTTAATATCATTCAGGAATTATAATCCTTTAAAAATGGAGTCGACACTTCTTACTTTCCAAATTGTTTTGGTAAATATTTTTATTTTAAGCTATTTTGATACCGCGATGTTTTTGATATTTTTTTTTATCGTAGTGGGGTGTTATCATCATTTGCAGCTCACCCTCACCCACGGCAGGCAATATTAATTAATATAGCAGCTTATTTACTAAAGAAAGTTTGTTTTTTTTTTTCACCGAAAGTTTCGTATACTTGGTTGGTGACATTTCTGAAACTGAGTTTGTGGAACTAATAAAAACTGCCATAATCTTTTGAAATCTCAATTTTATAATTAGCTCCATAAGTTGTGTCAAGAAACTGTTAATGTACTTTGAATAGTATCTATAAGTTGCAAGAAACTGATATCGTAGGTACCTACTTGGCGAAATTTACAAAACGGTCACAATGGAAATCCATTTTCAAAATGTATGTGAAGAACAGCCGTTAGTAAAACCTAATTTTAAACAGTTTTTAAACCTAATTAGGTATAATAAAATGCTTATGCTTCACCCCAGATGGTTGCAGCGGCGCTGGTCGGAGCGAGGGCGGCGCCCGCGGGGGCGGGGGCGGCGTTGACGTTCGACATGCCGCCCGAGTGCAAGCACAAGGACTACTGCTTCAAACAGCATGAAGAGTACCCAGAAGATATCATCAACAAATTCCTGCGCCAAGTAAGTTTCCCAAGTAGTAAGTTTTAATTCGTAAACTGGCTCCACTGCAGTAAATTAAATAAATAAATATAATATATAAAAAACAATTGATTTGTACTTGAACTTACTTAGTTAATAAATTAAATAACTGATGCTCGCCCTCACTTTACGGAAGTTCTTACGGAGTTTTCGCTTTTGTTTCAGGTGAATTTTTCAATGGGGAATCCGCCCATGGCCTATATTAATAAACAGAGGTTTGGAGTCGGCCCGGACGGCTTCGAGGATGGATGTAACGTAATTTCAGAGAAGGTAAGCACCTTGTTGTTATTAATGCTCGACTACAAAATAATTTATTCCGAAACATTACTTTTCCCAACCTTCAAGATTTTAAATTAGGACATAGAACTTCAAGGGTTCCTAGATGATCCGATCGCTTTTTATGTAAAAGTAGCTTAAGTGTATGTAGTTTGTTATTTTTTATTGTAAAGTTTAGAATAATATAAAAGCTTTAGACTGTATTTCAAAGAAAATTTAAAATTATTATTAAATTATTATTGTTCCGTTATAGACTTGCTAAACGATACGATGGATAGACTAATTTTATCTCCTTTTGCCACGTTTATTTGAAAACGGCTAATCTAACCGCCGACCCAAAGCCTTCAGACATACTTCTATGAGTATAAGTCAATAAATGTAGGTATTTGTCCCGCACGGAGCGTTTTTTTAATTCGATGCTGTCGTTTCTTGTCCACAGTCTTCACGCATGTACCAGATCCGATACGAGGGCGTCGTGCGCGTCGTGGTGCAGGACGAACACCTCTTCCACCAGGAGATCAAGCTCGCGAAATGCAAGTAAGTGATCAACTAATAACAAAACTTTGTCGTGATGTTTAATGAAACTCTCAGTCGTCCTGGCTTCGACGATTCATACGGGCTCGCCCTGCTCCGTGGCAGCGGGAGCGGGGAGTTGGCCGGGCGCTTGGCGCGGCTGTTGCACCACTATCCACTAAACTTGCTTACTTTGGACAGCCTCGGTGGCTCAGTGGTTAGTGACCCTAACTTCTGGGTCAAAGAGGCGTGGGTTCGATCCCTACCCAGGGCAAATATTTATGTGATGAACATAAGTGTTTGCTCTGTGTCTGGGTGTTATTTAGTTACTATCTATATAAGTATGTATTTAAAAAATAAGTATATGTAGTATATCAGTCTCTGGCTGCCATATCACAAGCTTTGCTTAGTTTGGGGTCAGAGACCGTGTGTAAGATGTCCCCAATATTTATTTATTTATTTACTTTGATCGCTGCAGCGGCCTAAACAAGAGCCTTGTGAGTTTTGTATCGTCGAGTTGTATTGGCCGCAATTTTCTTGACAACATCTCAAACTAAAAGTCATAAAAGTTATCTATCATACTTGTGAGCCTATCACACGTCTATTAGCTTCACATTAGGTTTATTTTATTTCTTAGAGATTTCGTAGGACATCCTACTACGAAGTGGACAGATCTCATTAAGACCGCAGGATCACTTTGGATTCAAGTCGCTTCCAACAGCTCTTATTAGAGATCCATAGTGGAGGCCTATGTCCAGTACCTAGTGAACCTCATGTGGCCGATGGATGGATAATGATTCCTCAGAGAAGTAGACTCAGTGTAATCTTAATTGAAACTAGGTACATATGTACTTGCAAAGCTGATCATGTCTTATTTTTTTTGTTTGTCTTGTTAATAAATCACGTGAAGTTAAATAAACATTCTATTTATTGTTATTTCAGAAGCAACGATAGTTTGGCGAACGTATTAAATGACGTAAATGGTGACGAAAGGAAAAAAATTGTTTGTGAAACGGTATATCTGGAGTTTAAACTCTTGGTGCTGACGAAAGACTGGACCGGCTTCGAAACCATCAGGCCGAGCCTGCCCGTGGGTTGCGCCTGCCGCTACAGGTACTAAACTTCTCGACGACTGTGAACACGAGGCGAGTCATTGAGCAATAGCAAATTGGAAATGTCAGCTGCACGAGTAGCGCGGATCTGCGCACTTCGTAGCTAACTTCATAGGCGTCTAGAAATTCAGTGCGATCTATAGCTACCACGCTCGACCGTTCGCTGTTGATGCTGACCGTAACTATCACTAGCTCTCTATCACTTTACTTGACCAAATAAAATATAATAATACTACGACTCGACGCGCAGTTGATCCCTCCGACTTGAATAAAATGTGAATTAATTTATTTATTGTACCTAGTCTTTAAGAAACGAGGCGCAGGCGCCTTTATTGTAATAAAACGATGTGCACAATTTTTTATGGTATTTTTATTTTCGTCCTTGCGTACTGTACTTCTGCTCAACATTAGGCAGTATGTAGTCAAACTCAAACCTATATGGAATAAAATAAAAAAAAACTGTACTGTATCGGCCCAGATCAATTGCTGAAAGCGATTGGGCCATATTGACCACACTGGCCTAGTGAGAGCCGGTCACAGAGGGGTCGGTGGATGCACTTACAAACGCCATTACATTTATTTTACGATCTTATACAGGGTGGGGAGTTGACGCCGACATTAAATAAAATCCCATGTTTGGCCTTCTGTTTTAAAGCCGTAGACATATTTTGAATTTAATAAATAAAGCTATTTACTTACTTATTCATAATTTTCTATAACATAACTTTGGTGCAACCTGTTGCTAAACAGCGATTTAGGCTATTTTGACATTAGTCAAACTAACTCGAATAGCTATTTTGATTAGTCTAATGCTTTGAGCAAATAAATAGGTATCTATAGCGTCATAATCATGTAAAAAAGTGTCCGAGGCATAACTCTGCACAAGCTACGTAGTGGGCAGGCCTTTTAGTTAGTCGTAACTCGAAAGGCGATTGCAAGCCGATTACAACGCCGCGCGATACCAAAGTGCTCGATTACAAGCACTAATTAGGTGGTATAACGTCGAGATTCTAAAAAACGGGTCAATGTGAATTATTTAATGTATATATATAAGTCGGTATATATCTTTATTATTAGTATATTATTTGATGTAAATATGTAAGACGGCGCTCGGACATTGTTTTACTACTTTCAGTTAGGGACTGTGGCTCTGTAGGTATTCTAATCGAAGGTCTAATGTTATAAATAGCATGAATGAGTGTCTTATAAAGTATTATGCCTAATTACTTTTTCGATTTATTAGTACTTATTTAGATTTTTTTTTAATTTAATGTTTTTTTTTTGCTTTTTAACCGACGAAACGGGGGAGGTTTATACTCGTAAGTCGACACGTATATTTTTTGAAGTGAAAACTTCTTTCACGTCATTGTGCACTTTTTGGGATGAGTAAAAAATGTAAAACTCGCGTGAGGACACGTGACCTGATCGATAAATCGTAAGACGGAGGGAGCAAGTTTTCACTTCTGCGGGCACTCCCGGGGTGCAACCCGTTGTTTTTTTTTAAATGTTTGACCGTGCATAACTTTTTACAGTGTAGTGCAATTTCGGTACCTAATACATTTTTTCTGGTAGGCCAAACTTCAAAAAAATGCTTATTTCGGCAGAGCCATTTTTGATAAATCAACAATAATGTGAAAATTACTACATCGATCCGTGCGAACTATTCGAAGTCTATACACGGTTGAAGTCGGGCCATTTTTGGGAAATTTAATGTTTAATGGTTACTAGTACTATTTGTGGATCAAATTAATGTCGGCGTCAGCTCTCCACCCTGTATAATTACATGCATGCAGGTTGCCAGCTTGGCTACAGACAAAACAACATTCAGTCTGAGTAACATGTATTATGTCATAACCTCATAACACAGTTATATTGAGAACTGAGAATATTACTGCTTAGTGCCAGCCAGTTACACTTTAACTAGTAGTTCTCCGAACAGTGGATCTCGCGACACTTCTCTTTAATTAAATCAAAATCTTATTTCTCAACTCGCTCGGGATCCAATTAGTTCATACATCAAGTTAAGTACTTAATGAGTTCATACTCACAAATCTTGTTAGAATTTAGATACTTAACAATCTTACCAAATATTATCGAAATCAGCTGATAAATAGCGCAAATTTTCCCTCTTTTTGGGAGAAATACCCCTCTCCTGAAAATCGTCAACGATAAAAAACTGTTCATATTATTATTACAGTATCTGTGTACCAAGTTATATATCGAGATCCGAAAATCGATCCGAAAAATGCGATCTGTAGACGAAAACTAACATCTGCACAGGCGAAAGCAAACCCGCCGTGTCTCTTCGCTTACACTTGATCAACTACGGTTTCATTCGATACTAAGCATAATTACATTAATTGTTATACCTACTTAATATAGTTATTTTTGTACTTTTGTAGGTACCTAAAAAATACCATATTTGGTACAACGAAATGCAATTTAAATGAAAAGTAATGGCTAAAATAAGTAAGTAAGAGTAAAAATAACAACTTTTATTTTTAAATTACATGGTAAATAAACACAGGATGATTAGGTTAAATGGGATGTACCTAATACGTAAGTCGAACAGTTCTCTATTATAAATACATAATGCCCAGTACTTACAGAAACAATAAACAAGTAACGTGGACTTATCTAACCTACCTTTGCAAAATATGGTAATCAATACTCAATAAATTGTTAACAAGAACACAAGTTTAATAGTAGTTTATGCAATGTCATATAATGAAGGGTATTAAAACACGAGTGTGAGTTTATGAAACGAGCGCAGCGAGTTTCATAATAGTAACGAGTGTTTTAATACCCGTGTTATATGCAGTTGCATACACTACATTATCTTCACTAATAAAAATAAAATAAAACATATTGCGAAACATTAAATTCACGCGTACGTGTATTGTCACAGTGAACTTGGCGCCATTAAAATCTAACCAATGAGAGCGCAGCTGCGCGCGCAGGGCCAATCAGGAGCGAGCGCGCGATGTTATAATGAGATTTTACGATATCGATGTGGATATTATAACATCATGTGAAATTGCTTAAATTGAGTGTTTTGTTGTCTGCGCTATAACAGTAGTCATTATAAGTCAAGTTTTGGAAACATAAGTAGAATGTTACAACATTAGTGTAGATAAAAGTATATTATTATACAATAATACTTATCAGTATATTTATAGTGTGTAGTGTATAAGTATAGTTATAAGTATATTTTTACCTTACGAGTACATGCAAATAGGTACATACCTATTTGCATGTAAGGTAGATAAGAACTATATAAGAGAAATAGAACCGGCTTGTTTTGACTTTTCTTTTCATAACTAATTTTACGATTAGGCCTGTTATTGGCTATTTATATTTGTCTGTATTATTAAGTTTAATTTTATTTTTGTGCTGTTGGCCTGTAAATAAATAAAGTAAAATAAAATAATGTAATATTAATAGTTATGTACCGACATTATTGTAAACTGGTGGGTGCCTTGCGCCAGTAATAAACGGTATGTTACTCGGAACGGCTATTTTACTAAGCGTCTTCTCCCAATACGAACACTCCATAATACTCGTATACCTACTTATATACATACTAGCTTTTACCCGCGGCTTCGCCTGCGTTACATTTTGATTTTGGCTTATGTTCCAATTTTTTGTTCTAAATCAAATCTCTGCTTTCCATAAACTGGGCATTCCAAGATTATGTGCAGTGGAGTCTCCTCTTTTGTGGGTTCACAGATGCACGATGGGCTTTCCCTCAACTTAAATCGATGTAAGTATTGGGAAAACTCACCATGCCACTTGAGTTATGATTCCCACTGGTGCTATTTCTCTTACGATCTTGTATGCCGCCCTTGCATCCGGAAAATATGTTTTGGTTACCGCCGCTGTGTGTCCATCCTGATACCGCCGGTTCCACTCGTCAAGAGAGTCCTTTCGGATTTCTCGCTTGACGAATGAAACGGGGCTGTTATCGTAAATAGGTCTGCACTTCGAGTGCAGTGCTGCTTCCTTTGCTAGCTGGTCCGCTCTCTCATTTCCCTCCATCCCCGCGTGCGCTTTAATCAAATAAAGTTTCATTTTTTTTTTGTGCGTGTAGTAACTTCATGTTAGCTTTGAATTTACTGCTAAGGGATGGAGGGAAGATAAGCCAACTACCGTTTCCAGTGCAGACCTTTACCTTCCGCTAGGCCGTCAACGTGTTGGCAGACGCAGTGGGGCTGCAGGGGAAGAGAGGTGTCGGTATCGCGATGGCTGTTCTCACTGCCCTCTGCAGTTGGAGATGCAGGCGCTGGGCTACTATGACTGACCCGCTGCACTGGGACCAGGGCGTTGGAATGCTGTCTGACGTTCAGTACTGGTTAGTCCCGAGTGGTGGATGACGATGTGTCTTGTGCTCCGAAACACTCCGTCATTATGGCGAGAGCGCAAGCTCCGTTATGGAGCCCGAGTCTGGGCTAGCGCTGTTGAGTGCCGCGAAGGAGTGCGAAAAATGTAGGAACGTCCTAAACTTGCCATGACAGGTTATTTCTGGCGCTTAGACGGCTGCTACCGCAGCCCGCTCACTTAGTTTTTATCCTATCCTGCGGGAACTGTTAAATTTTTTGCGATAAAAAGTGGCCTATGTCACTTTTCGTCTTTCAAACTATATTCATGCAATAAGCCAAGGCAAGTTGCTCCGTTGCTGAGAAAAAAATATTGTTAAGTCCTACGGGAACCACAATTTTTTCGGGATGTAAAGTATCCTATGTCACTTTCCGTCTTCCAAACTATGCCCATCCCGTATATCAAGTCAATCCGTTGCTCCATTGCTGAGAAACAGTTATTGTCCTATCCCATGAGAATCGCGAATTTTCTCGAGATAAAAAAGTATCCTATTATCACTTTCTGTCTTTTAAACCATAGGTATCCATACCAAAAATCAGATCAATCTTTTGCTCCGTTGCTGCATCAAAGAGGAACGAACCAACAAACTTTTCGGATTGATAATATTAAAGTATGATGATTCTGTACCATAAAGGTAGAATAAAGAAACATGTTAAACCTCTAATGATAGAAGATTTAATAATATTTTTAATGTCAGACAAAATGACGGCCTGGTATTAAACGTCATAGTAACATGTAGCATGCAGAGGGAAAAAAATTTTTTATCCAATTTTTATGTCAGTTGTCATTTTCAATCTATACTTTATTTCCTCTTCAAGGGGATATAATGGTGGAAAAACAATTTGTCCCTTTGACATGCTACTTGTGATTTATAAAAGTCTGCAGACAATGTCACCTGTCATCTAATTCTTTTTACTTAATTACTACAAGAGATCACATCAAAATGGCAACATTTTGGTAATTTTTTTTCTTACATTATACAAACAAAAAAAAAGCTATTACTTTGGGAGTCTTAAGCTAAGTTATATATGTTTTCTTATTTCTAATACAATAAACTTTGGAAATAAAAAGAAATAATCTTCTAATCAACGTTTAGAAAAAAAAACAACAGGAATATAATCCCATGGACTTAGGAACATTATAGATGAACTAAGTTCAATCTTGACAATTGGTACATAGTGTTTTTGTGCTACTATGCAACTTGCAAATGAAATGCATGCAATTGTTACATTTTGTAGCAAATTTTCCGTCTTTTTTTCTATCACATAAGTGACAGCGCCCTCTTTTTAGCACATTTTGCCTTGACTAAAAACTTACGTAACTGGTATTGTGGGGGCCGAGCGCACCCCATTATGCACGTACCTCCGCTCTGGTAAAAGCTGCAATGCCGAACGTCCGGCACCCGCCGCGAGTCACGACGTAATGAGATTACGCAAAATGGCGCCCACGCACGATGCAAAGTTTTAAAGGAATTCAAAAAAATATCACGCGTGGGGGCCGCGCCACCCCCACGATACCAGTTAAGGGCTTTGAGAAAATATTACTACGAATATAGCTCGATGGTTAAGGGTTAAATATATATTTCAACAAAACTTAAAAAACATTTCATAGACTATAACTATTAAAATTAACCTACTTAAAAAATGTATACTACTGAGTACTAAAACTTATACCTACTAAATAAAACTAATCTAAAAGATCCGTAGCAGAGGGCAACGCGGCGGCATCCCCTCGCTGAATCGCAATACTTATTTTTTGGCCAAAGTATACGCCGGCATTCGAGTCAAGTGTGACCTCTACCAGACCAGACGCCTAGCCAGGTCTTTATATACAATTTAATTACTAAGCAAAGATGATATTATTTAAGTGATATTATTATTTTAATAATAACAAATGTAATTTTTATAATTTTTTGACGTGTATCTTTTATATTTTTGATACCAATAATAATATGAATATATAATAATCGGCCAAGTGCGAGTCGGACTCGCGCACGAAGAGTTCCGTACCGTATGGTAGCCCCCCTTAATATATTTTATTTTAATTATTTATTTTTAAAGGGAATATAATATAACTTACTATTTTGTGAATATTTTAAGCATCTACCTGTCACAGTTATAAATAGCGAGCGAAAACGGCTTAAAAATTAAGTATGTTGTATGGAAGTTATATTAAATATTTTATAGTTTTCTGTTATTAAGTACTATTTGTTGTTATAACAGCAACATAAATACATCATTTGCGAAAATTTCAACATTCTAGCTATCACCAAACCGCTTCGTACGTATCGAAGGAAAATCGACAGTGTAAGGGTGGTGATGTGGCATCTGTCTACTTGTCCTGTAATAAAAAGGGGATGGTAGGACAAAGTCGTGTAGCTTAGAGGCACACTCTCCGAAATGAATCTTTTAGAAAATGGTCAGACTCGCAACCCTACGGCGATGCTCCAGGCTATGAAATTTTTTGCAACTAACTTTTCATCACCTATAAGCCGAACAGCACGCCGGTCCACCGATTCCATGGCCCCGAGCTGATACATGCTGATATAGCCGAGCCATCCCAAATATGGCAGCAGTATTCCAGACACGAACGGATTTGTGCTTGATATAGAGTTAGCAAATGTCCCGGTGTAAAATACCGCCTAAACTAGTTCAGGGTATCCAGCTTCCAGCCATACCAGCCGATTTAGCCCTAGATTATAGGTACGTGCCGTAGTTCAATGTGGGAGTAAGTGTTAGCCCCAGCAGTTCAAGGCGGTTTGTCACAATCAGGGCTACCGTTTTTGTGCTCACCAGTCGGCGCCACTGTCGAGGAAGGTCCACTATAGCTGTCAAAATCATTGTTATTGTGGACGCGACGAATGTTTTTAACTTTATATATTTATATTTATTTTTATTCATAAATTTATATCTTTATTTTTGTCAATAAATGGTGTTTCAAAACAGTAAACAAACTAACCTCTTAACAAGTTGCATTTCTTTTTCTTAATTCCGCTTTCAAATTATTAACAGTCATCGAGCTGTAACTCATTTTGTAATTTATTTAGTTTTGAACCAAAACATTTAGTTATAAACCAAAATATTCGGTTATAATCGCAGTTTTTATTAATAAACAGCGTAACCCGAACAAAAACAGTGAATTTTGACGTTTGTTTCGTAGACCTACAGCGATGCTAGCGCCTCTAGCGGCGAATTGAGACGCGGCAGCCTTCATTAAACAAAAATGAATGACGACAATAATCTATAGTTCGGCGTAAAGTCAAATTATAGCACTTTTCTCGTAGAAGTCACGTCGCGAGGCCCCACCCTCAAACTTTGACAAGGTTCAAATCTTTGTTTTGATGATGTATTTCTGTTGCCGCTATAACAAAAAATACAGATATCAGAATTAAACCAATATTTAAGGGGTGCTCCCATACAACAAACCTGATTTTTTTCGCTCGATATTAATAATGTTAACAGGTATATGGTTGAAATATTCAAAGAATATTTATTTGAGTATTCAATTCCGTAATAAATAATAAAATTAAAATAAAATAAATATTTAAGGGGGGCTCCCATACGGAACCCTTCGTGTGCGAGTCCTACTCGTACTTGGCCGATTATTGTTTCCGACATGTCACACCATCACAGGGAACCGGAGTTGTTGTGTCCTGTAGCGGTGCCCGGTTGCTACTACTAGTCACTGGTAGATAACTGTAGTTGCTGCGTCCGCCGTCGGCGACCGCTACTTCTGACACTGGTACAATCAATTCGTTGCTTGTTTTCCGTCAGTTTCACGATGGACGTCACGCCACCAGCTGCTCAGTGTGCGTGGCTTGTGTCGCACACGGGACACAAACAACGAACGAAACCTTCGTTTTTAGTGTTCCGTATCCAAAGGGTTAAAACGGGATCCTATTACTAAGACTCCGATGTCCGCCTGTCTGTCTCCAGCCTGCGTAATCTCATAAACCGTTATAGCTAGAAAGCTGAAATTTTCACAGATGATGTATTTCTGTTGCCGCTATACCAACAAATGCTATTAATTGAATTGTTAGGTATTCATAATTTGGTGAATATGTAAATTTGCACCTATTATAAAATTATATTATGTTTGTAAAAAGACGATTCTAAGCGCATTTCTAATTAATGTCTAAAGAATAAAGCATATTTTGATTTTGATTTTGCTATAAAAACAATAAAATTAACATTTATGGGTGGCTCCCATACAACAAACCTGAATTTTTAACCGTTTTTCGCTCGACATTAATAATGGTAGATAGATGCTTGAAATATTCACGGAATTTATTTATTTGCATCTTCATTTCAATAATAAATAAAATACTTACAGACGGAATGGGTGCGCGAGTTCTACTCGTACTTGGCCGATTATTTGACCTAGTGTGATATATTTGTATTGTTTTTTTTACATGTCTATTTATGAATTCTCGTATTATAAAAAAATAATAGATCGCTCTGCATTTATGAGTTCAAGTACTACATAATAATTTTACAAGGCGTTATGGATACTCACATCTATAATCGGAGTACCTATCGTTCTGCTGGCTATTGTATCAGTAATGGGTAAGTACTGTTCGACAAAATGGATTTATTTGTCCGTGTGTCTCTGCCTCTCGTTTCTGGTGGTTGAAATATATAAGGCTAGTTCTTTTGAAACCTGAATCAAGCTTGATGCTGCTCAGATCTTTTACCACAGTTTTAGGTCAGGCGCTTGTAAAGACTAAAAATATACAATTACGAAATACACCGATTGGCTGTACGGCAGACGGCAGGGCACCCAGATTCTTGAGAGAGGACCTTTCAGAACACTTCAGAGAACCGACTTGTGTTATTTTTTTTTGATCTCACAATTTTTTTACTGAAGAACTGTTGCTCGAGTTGTTGTACTTTTTACGTGCCATGTTTTTAATGAGACATATATTTAATGGTTAGTATACAGTTCAATTTACATGCAAAAATATTATGGTTATAGGGTCAATAAACTAAACAAACAATAAATCAGAACATGTCTACGAACCCACAAAATTCTATTACCTAGCATTGATATTATGTAATGTAAAGTTATATCTGTAACAATGAATAAATAATTAATTATAATTTATGTTTGCACAAAATACCTATTTGTAAAATGACGTGTAGGTAGGTAAATAATAATTTGCCAATAAATGAGTAGGTATGAGTACCTATGAGTTATGAGTATACTTAAATGTTAGCGGAAATGTGTATAATACGGCATTAAGCCAAGCGTCCACTAGGCGGGACACATCGGGTCGCATCGCAACGCAAAAAACCACTTGCTAAACATTGTGTATGAAACTGCGTCTATTAGAGACGGACGGGACGGGCTGTCTCTAATCAACGCAGTTAGACTAACATATAGTGCCTAGGAATTGTATATAATTATATTGTCTAAAACATCCAGAAATGTAAGTATAACCCAAATATAATCCTTGATTCAAACTCTTCCAATTTAGATACGCGGCAGCGTGGCGAGCCATGACAAAGGAAATCTGACGTCGCAGCAGCCGTGTGGAACATTTCACAAACTACTTCGAGCCACTTTTGACCCCTTCATAACTCAAAAACTATTTTACCAAAATACATGAAATTTAGCTTATTTATTAAAATTCCTTAGCTTGCGCGGAATACGAAATTTCGTTAATTTTCTTCTCACAGTTAATAATAATATTAACTTTTAAAAACTGGGGTTTCATTAACTGATTTATCTCACTCACTCACTTATAGATCAAAAACCTAACCCACTTCCAGATAACCTAGAAACTTAATATTTGGCATCAAGGTAGACTATACACGCACATACAAAGGAAAAAATCTAAAACTTTGAACTTTTAACCCCCAACCTTGTGAACAAGGGGATGAAAGCGTGTATGAGAGTTCCACTAATTTTCATGCTAGAAGTCTAAAAATTGATGTAAAGACTCTTTGTTATATATATTAATTAAAGGCTTTGGCGTAAGTGACTGACTGACAGATGGTCTACAGCCCGAACCGTTTCATCTATACACTTGAAAGGTATAATCTTCTATGTCTGCGTGCTTCATCTTCGACCACAACGTCGCTTACCATCAGGCGAGTTGATGTCTAGCGCGGACTTATTTTGCGTTAAATAAAAGTGTGATTGTAAAAGTGAAACATTTCAAAAATTGAGCTCCTTACGCGGAGTCGAGAGGAGCTGGGGCACGGAGTCACGGAGTCACGGGGGCGCCACTCCCATCACACCTGTCTGGTATAGGAAGCATTCACTAGAAGGCTTACATTGTTACCTGTTTTAGGAACACGGTATATTACCTACTGAGTTTGATATCATCATGTCTTTCGAACAGGACACAACGCGTAAATGTATGTAATGTAAATTCATCTGGCACTGCGCATAAAATGGGTGTACCTCAAGGCTCTACAATAACCCCAAGTATGTTTGTTTTTAATATAAATGATCTCCCGTTTATGGTACGTACCATACTTTTTGCTGATGATACCTCGATTCTGTTCAAAATTAAAAGAGGTTCTAAGGATACGGGTTTTATAAATGACTAAAACGTCATTTATAAAACCAAAATTAATGATTGGTTTTCGTCTAATAATATAATTCTGAATCCCGCTAAAACAAAATGTGTAAAAAAAATAATTAAGTAGTCTAAGAGAGCAAGACAATCGGCTAGCACAAAATCGGCACCATAAACATAAATTGGTATATTCACGTCTAAGACTCACAAAAAGCACCAAATCTTTTGTGGGGAATACTGTGCTATAATAAAATTCCGGAAGAAATTCTAACGCTAGTTCTGACGCTAGTTTTAAAACATTCACAAAAGAAGATTATAAATTTTGGATGGATGGATTATAAATTTGAGCACTATATTCAAGATAAAAAAGCATTGAAATTATCTAGCTCTGAACGCGAACCATTAAACTATTACCGAAAGCTGGTCATTAAATAATTATACATTTTTTACCATAGATTATAGGTACATATTTTAAGTATTGACAAAGGCCCTCTACAGCCGCTGATTTCATTTATTATTTCAGTTTACCGCTTGCTTTTAATTATTTTACTGTATACATCGACGTGTCCAAGTGTTCCTAATATGTGTTCCTACGGAAATAAATGTTTTTGACTTTGACTTTGACTACAACAGACTAGGCCCAATTTTAAAGACGCCTTCATAAATATAATAGCAATGTAAAATAGTGTTCTCTCTCTCTCAAATGCATTTAGTGAAAAACAAACAGGACTATTCTAAATTGCTATTATAATTACGACGGCGCCTCTAAAATTGGGCCTACTGTACCAGCCTTTTTAATAGTCCACTGCAGAACGTAGGCCTACGAAGGATGATTGGGCCATATTATATCCACCATTCTGTCTCAGTGCGGGTAGCTAGATTCACATACGCCATGGAATTTCTTCTACGGACGTGCAGGTTGCCTTACAATGTTTTTCTTCACCGAAAAGCCAGTAGTGTGAAATTTCGTACATAAATTCCAAGGAATTAATTGGTACGACAGCGGGATTTGAACCGTCGAACTCATGATTGTAAGGCGAGTGTCAGCTGGATTACCACTAGACCACCACGGCTCTTGTCGATTGCCTACATGTCCAATGCTAATTCATCATCAGCTTCACGTATCTAAAACGGCGGATAGACTATAAGATTAATTCCACTGAATTTTTTTGGAACACACAGTGGACGCCGCATCGTGTTGATTTCTTTGAAAATCAAGTCGATCCAACGTCAGAAAAATATATTTTTTATTGGTCTTACACATAACTAGAAAAAAATAATACTACCCCTACTAGTAGGCGGCAGCCGATGAGGTACAGAAAATAAATTTTAAGAGCGCTAGAAAAAAACCCTACCACTTAACAAAAATCCAATCAACTCTGATTAGAATGTTATTGTCTAGTCGGATGAAACTGACAGATTTCGAAGAAGCCGACGTTATCTCGACATTACGTTCAGGTATTTACTCTTTGCGACATGAATTAAAGCGAAGTCAGATGACGTCACCGAACGTCCCGTGATTATTCACCGCGCGGGATATTATAGTTCCTATATATTGGTGCGAGCGCGAGCGGTGACACTCACTCGTGCACTCCGCGTTCACTGCTCGCGGCGCGCCACTCCTCTCACTCCTCCACTGCCGAAATAACAATCGTTCTTTATTGTTTTGTATTGCTGTTTGTAGAGTCTACTTCAGAAAATACATTCAAAAATGGCGTTTCCAGTAAATTCTTTCATATTTCTTTTGGTGAGTATATTTTTGCATGTATCTTAATATGTTATTTACTTACGTATATTTTTTTCTTGGATTTTAAAAAAAATACGTTTTTTAAAATTTAATATATTCACGTGACTTGCAACCAGATTGTGGTTATGTCTATTATTCCTTATTTTATTTAGTCATTATTTTCGTTCAAATATCCGTTAAAATTTTAATAAGACCTTCTTGGTCTTCTAGAAATAGTTCAAGTTTCAGAATATTATCAACTAGCTGCCCGCCGGCTTCGCCCGGGTACGATTGGTTAAAAAAGACAAATAGTAAGAATCCCAATTTTCTTGGAAATTAAAACATAGCCTATGTTCACCGGGGATAGTGTAGCTTTCCAACAGTGAAATAATTTTCCAAATCGGTTCAGTAGGTTCGGAGCCTATTCGATGCAAACAAACAATCAAATCATTCCTCTTTATAATACTGGTATAAATAGTGTTTTCCGAGTTCAATTTAATTGAAAGGAAAGTAGCGGTGCTCTGATTGGAGAGAATCTTTAATTTAAATTGGAGGTTTTAAGAAGTCGGGCGGGAATCCCAGAGAGACGTTTTGGTGTGGGAAACTGTGCTTTAAGGAAATTGGGAGATTTTATAACATTTGAGGAAAAGTAAGAAAATGTGCGCAAATCGCGAAAGTTTAAAAATAACAAAAGTGAGATGGTCACATTTTCTTCAGAATTTTATAAAATCCCATCTGGCAACAATGTAGCGAGGAATCGTTTAGAACATTTATATTGTGTTGTATAGATGGTGGTGGTAGGTCGGGTCGCGCGCGCCGGGCCGGCGCGGCCGCCGGGCCGGGGGCTGCTGCCCGGCATGCCGGCCGGCTGCACCGGCTCGCACTACTGCACCGAGAAGCACTCCGACTACCCGCAGCACCTCATCGACGATCTCTTCACGCAGGTACACTTTTCTTTGCAATATTCTTATTCAATTCTTCACGTTTTGTTTCATTTTACCTCTATACTTTTTAATTATGATTTGACTTGTTCGAATTAATTATCCCATTTTAACTTACTGTTTGAGAATTTATGTTTAGTGTTTAAGGAAACAAAATAAACATAATTAAGTATTAGAATACTTTGTCGATTGTGGAAGGTATTGTACAATAACTTCAGATGATTAAGGTTAGCGTTTATATGAGATGTTCGTGAATTATTAAAAAAATCAATGCAAAAATATTATAGGCATCCTCAGATAGATGAACAGTATCTTATTCAAAGATGAGCCATCTTATTCAAATGCAGGAGTAGTAATCACGTGATAAAATGTCGACGTGAGTGTAGTTAGCTGACGTGGAGTGTGTGTGTGTTGCAGCGGAACCTGTCGCTCGGGAGCGGCCACCAGGCGGGCTTCGCCGACCGCGACGGCGCCGAGGCCGACCAGGACGACTGCAAGAAACACGTCTCGGTAAGTCACATCACACGCTCGCCTACAGTACTCGAACTCTTCTAAGCGCACGACAGTGCACCCAAACAAGTCGAGCAAATAAGCACACCCGTACATAGGTACTTTTACCGACGCCATTCAGGCCATTTTCAACCCCGTGTTTTTCAACTTTGTTCTCGAAAATTTATTTTATTTAAATTATTATTTTGCCTAGTAAGTTCGCATAGGCCGGATGGCTAGCCCTAGTGTCAGAGTTTTTAGGCCGCCTGAAGGCCTCTGACATGGCTATTTTACCTTAAAAATTACCAACAAAATCATTAAAATTCAAAGTGACCAAAAATGTCAGTAAGATGGCCACTACTACATCTACTATAAGTACGTTTGTCCAGTCGCCGTTGTAACTCCCGGCTTCCTCCGCAGTACGCTCCCATCTACGAGATCGACGACGCCGAGGGCAACGTGCGCGTGGTGGTGCAGGCCGCCAACTTTACGCAGCAGTACAGGATCGAGTATTGCGAGTGAGTATATTTTACCCATCTCATAACAAAAACGGCTCAATTTATCTCAATGTTTCTACCTATAATATAATTAGGCACTTCGACATCGGTCGGCTCTAGTGGAAAAGAAATATCAAAGCAGAAAAGTATGTACTATGAGATGGTGAATGTGAATGTTGTTCGGCAGGTCCCCCACGCGGCTGCTGCTGGAGGAGAACACGGCGCACTTCACGGTGGAGCAGATGCGCGAGCACGAGATCGTGTGCCGCGACGACACCATGGCCTACAGCTTCGTGGTGCTGAGCGCCGACGGGCTCCGGTTCGAGTCCGTGCGCGCGCGCCCCATCCCCGTCAGCTGCTCCTGCCGCCTCGTCGAGCCCTGACCTCACCCCACGACCTAAATATCTCTAGTCATTTAAACTTACATTTGAAATTAATGCAGCGAAGCATAAAACTGAAACTTTGGCCGTTCGAGTCGGTGGACACTTTAAAGTTCCTAAATAAGAAGATATAAAGTAGATATAGAAGATAGTTATTTATTTTTTGCATCTAAGTGTAAAATTATATTGTATTTAATTTTATGTCATTGTTTAGTGAGAGCAAATTGTTGATTTAATATTTAAAACCATTGCGCAGGCGCCTTTGTAATAAATAAAAGTAATGTTTCCACTTAAGTATAAGTCGGTTTCAATCATTGTCCTAAACTAAGTAGTATTATTATATATTCTATGACTAAGTACAGCAATAAATAAAATAGTCACCCCGAGGTGTTAGGTACTGTAACCGAGTTACAATCAAAATAATGACAGACACCCATTTTCATCAGATAACTAGATCCTTTTCTTCAGTAATTCGTACTGCAGTTTTTCTTCAGTAAAAAGAAGTGAGATCAAATGTCGCATTATTATTAAAATATGTAAGTACAGGTAAAACTCACGTATTCCTAAGTACGTAATTACAACTCGAATTATGACCACATTTGGCGATCTTTTTCACGTTCTATCTATCTATATAATTATATATACAGGGTTATTTCTAATCAATTAGCATCCTTTTAGAGGCTTATTCTGTACATCAAAACTAACAACTTTTGTTCTGCAACTTTTGTCAAAACTCAAAAAAAAATTGTTCTTCCATAGAAAAATATCGTTCACCCGCGACAAAATGTATGGAACAGCTTTTTTTTTTGAGTTTTGACAAAAGTCGCCCCTAAAAGGATGCTAATAGATTAGGAATAACCCTGTATATTTCGATTGATTTACGTTTCACTAATACGTGAATCAATTGTGTGGGATACGTGAGTAATACCTGTACTCGCAGGCACATTTTAAGTATTTTAATTATGATGTGCAAAAACCGCGTTATTTTCCATAATTGACAGACGAACCAAACCGGAGGAGGTACTCAATTCGACGCGTATATATATACTGTATATTTTATGTATAACCACGCATAACTTTTTTCGTAGTAGTCGGATTTCAATAATTCTTTTTTTATTGAAAAGAGTTTACTTCGAAATCGGTCTCATTAAAATTTTATTGAAATCGTCTGAGCCGTTTTTGATAAATCAATAATAATGTGAAAAATGTAACATTGACCCGTGCGAAATATTCGCGAATTCTGTACAACCCGTGTACAGAAGTCGGTCATGCTATTTTTTGCGAAAAATAATTATTAAATACAATTTGATTTATTTATTCATTACTTGTCTATAGGGGTTTTAATTTAAGTGTACGAGTAATTGTTCAAATTTAAATAGCTTTGCGTCTAGACTCCAGAGGATGCCTCATTTAATATGACCGATTTGTTTATCTTTATATACAGGGTTATCTGTTTAGCCTGTAGTAAGTCACAAAACAGCGACTAAAATAATTATTTTGAACAACTTTGACTTGAGAAAAAATGACCCTCGTTTTCCGAGTTGCCACCATAGTAAAAATTGGCCAAAATCATAAATTACCTAGTCTTATTCACATCTTTTCGGCGTAGTACCTATATCCGAAAGCAGATACGAGTAACCCTATATTACGAAGATCTTATTTAATTTTTTGTAATTTCGTTAACGATATCAAATTCAAAAACATTTGTTTCAGATATAAGCAATCCATAACATTATTAAGACTAACATAACAAATTGAGATTAAAATTACAGTAAATTATATTGAAATTACACATGTCATTAAATTAAATATTTTATTTTTCGCAGTGACGCCACGGCAGCACATGTGTCCTTACAAAATGCCTAATAAAAGGGCCACCATTTTCCCCCGCCACTACCGCCAGGTAGCTGTTGCCGCTCCCGCGCACCCGCCGCATCAGAGAGGCTACTCGTTTCCGCATGATGGCGTGAAATCCATCGATGTGTGCCTCTGCGAACATGCCTGATGCGCTGCAGAAGCGCGGGAGCCCCAACAGCATCCTGAATGCGTTGTTGTACTGGACTCGCAGGGCACTTGGCAAAGCCCTTTGAGTACAGCTAGTCCAGAGGCTGCAGGTGTAGAAGGTTTGACAAAAAGCTCTAAACTCTTGTACACCTTGAAAACCTCCGGACCAACATATTACTCCTGACTGCGAGCGCCCTACGTTCCCTCTCCACATCCATGTCATCCCCGAGCGAATCGGTAACCCAGTGCCCCAGGTACTTGAAATGCGAGACCATTTTAAGTGGTGTATGGGCCAACATCACTTCTGGTACAAATGGGTAGTACTTTGTACCCGCCCTGAATTCCATCAGCTCGCTCTTGCTAGCATTAAACCTGAGGCCATGGGCCTCCGCATATCGCTCACAGATACCTATCAGTGTCCGCAGCCCGCTGATTGAAAGGCTCAGCAGTACCATATCATCAGCGTAACTGATGTTATTTATGAATTCGCCATCTATGGAGCATCCGACACCGGCACTCAGTTCAGTTTTCAGTTTTTAAAAGTCTTTATTTACCTTAATTTTAACAAAACATAAGTACAATACCAGTGTACATGAATCCTGGTAGTACGATGATAGTGGTTATACCAGATACATTTTATTCGAGCTCGCAGGCTCATATAAATATTTTTAATGTGAGAATTTGTTACATAATAAGCATGTGAATGTATTTTGTTGACCGAGCTTTAGCGAGGTCTCTGAGTCTACTATGGGACGAGCCGGCACTTGAGCTGTCAGATGTTTGTATGTTTCTTTGTTCGACGATAACTCAAGTACCGCTCAGCTGATCTCCATGAAATTTAGCATGCACGTAGTTTATATATATAGAATTTTTAAGTTCGAATATGAGCATCTTCTGTTCAGTGGTGTCGAAGATACCAGGACCGGTGGTAAAATGAGGCAAAACGGCGCCACTTTCTGCGGGAGTTGCTTGGGTCAAATCTAGTAATAGAAATTCGACCCTCGTCCCGTTGACTGATTGATCTGATATATGGTACACACCTTTAGTTCCAATGACAATACAATATTATTAATTATTTTATAATTTTGTAAAACTTTATTCATACAAACAATTTTATATATTTTTCAAGATTAAATGTGTTGGAGCGCTTTACGCAAAGTTACCTTTTGAACCATTCACATACTTAGTTACTAAGCACATTTAGTTCAATCTTAAAAATCATAGATGGCTTCGTTCATCGAGCGACAAAATCCTGAATCCCGCAAATGACTTTTGTAATGAATTTAGTGAGCTATTTGATGTATTTTGTTATCTTTGCGTTTTCGGTACGGTAAAATAAACCATCGGTCTCGGAGTTTAAGAGATTTATTCGAGGGAAGTTTTCTGTGCTCTCTGCTTTGGAGGACGCTCGTCGCGCTCAACAAAGTACTCATTCTTAACGAACATTTATTTAAAATCCTAATTTAAATTCTGACAGTACCTATGTCAAAAATTTATGGTCGGTGTCAGTTTCTTGTGAAAGTTTTTGAATATTTTGTTTAAAATAAAACAGGACATTAAAAAAGTGATGACGACTTGACGAGAATCTTTGCCTCATTGGCGTCATATGAGTAAACTGTTGAATATTGGCACTACTTTAGGCTTTGGCTACTTAATCTGAACATAGCGTTCAATAAGCCCCCTACTGCCTGCACCGACGTGACGGGTCTCCTTTTGTCAGCTCTCCGTGACACTTACTACCACTAGAGCCGTCTGCGATGGCCTTTCCAGCTCCCTGTGGTATCGACTGCTACAGGGCATTCTCCGGCGGCTCTCTTGTTATCAACGGGATAACTCTTCGCAACGCCTACTACTGCAGAGCTGCCTGCAACGGATTTTCTAACTTACTGTGGTATCTACTGCTATGGAGCGTTCTCCAGAGGCTCTCCCGTGAACGATTGGCCAGCTCTCCGTGACATCTACTACTGCGGGGCCGTCTGTAACGACTTTTTCCGGTCTCTGTCGTATCTACTGCCATGGGGTGTTTTCCTACGGCAGTCTTGTGATCGAAACCTAGCTATCCGTGACACCTACGACCACTGGGACTTTGCAACGGCCTTTCCAACTTTCTGTGGTATCTACTACTACGGGATGTATTCCAGAGGCTCTCCTGTGGTTGACTGGCCAGCTCCCCATGGCACCTGCTGCAGGGTCTATTTCAATGGCCTTTGCAAAAACGTCGTGGACTTTCTTCTTAGAGTAGCTCGCAGAGTGTGTACTTTTAGGTTTGATGATAGCTAGAGGACTGTATGTAACGTTCATTTATCTTTTAAATAAAATTGCAAATTATTAAATAAAATTGCTTTAAAAAAAAATGATGCTTAATTTTGTTGGTTAAATCTTGTTTAAATAAATAGGTTTCTAAATAGGTTTCTAACATTTTTTCTTAATAGACTTTCTAACAGTGTATACTAACATAGTAACGTTCACGCTGAACGCCCCACGATTTTATTTTTGAGTTTGATCAATGCTCGAGTGATAAGAAAATTAATGTATGAATGCAGTACTTACCTAGGACACGATAATGATATCTAATACCGTGCCTAGGACTACCAAAATTATTTTTTATCTTTTAGTACATTCTAACAGTAACTTCTCAATAAAACCGTTTAATTTAAAATGTTTTTTATATATTCTATATGTTATATGAATAACCGCTCTCTTTGTTCTTTGAAGCCCTATAAGCTATGCGCCATCTGCTAGTGTTAGATTCCATTCAGTATGAACAGATTAAGCATTCTTCAAACATTGTAGCTTAACAATAGCAATTTTCGGCAGAAACTCATATATTTGAAATATTTTATCGAATGATATATACATTTACTTCGCTCATCATTGCAAAACTTTCATACGAATATTATTATATTTTTTTTGAAATCACAGTTTTTATGATATAAAATAAGAATAGCGCGAGGTCCAAGTCCGGGGCGGACTACTAGTATTTGATGTGACACAGTATGGAAGAAGATTACGTTAAGTACGCTTTAGTATAGCAATATTGACTCGATAATTTAAGAAAATAATTAACCAAAGGAGGTAGGCCGGTAATGGATTTCAAAAGAACACTCGGCAGTTCACAACAAATAACAAGAACTCTGTCATGGGCTTATCACACACACGAGTGCGCGCTGACCGCTGCGTGCCGCGCGCGCCACACCCGCCCGATACCAGTAAGTAATACGTGCGAGAGTGGCGCACGCAGGCCGCTGCGTGCCGCGCGCGCCACACCCGCCCGATACCAGTAAGTAATACGTGCGAGAGTGGCGCGCGCAGGCCGCTGCGTGCCGCGCGCGCCATTCCCACCCGATACCAGCAGGTAATACGGGCGAGAGTGGCGCGCGCGCCGGCGCTCACTGACCGCGCACACTCGCGCATGCAAAACGGTTTATTCTTGTAACTTGTTCTTGTATTAACAAGTGATGCGGTAACTTGTACCGATTATATTTATCGATAAATGTGAGATTAGTACTACGTGTTTTGCATAGATTTTTAATTAAGGGATTTTTGTTCGTTGGGTTACTAAGTAAAATTTTTCAGACAGGTTATAAACGTAGGCGTCAATTTTAGGGAGACCTATTTTGCGGTGTAATTTGGTGAGATTTGTTCGGAAAGGAGTTTTGAAGGCATATTTCATAGCTTTATTTTGAATAACCTGAAGTTTATTCATATTAGTTCGACAAGTGCTGCTCCAAACAGGACAAGCGTAAGTGATACACGGTCGGACCAGGGTTCGATATATCCGTAGTTTAGTGTGGCTGCTAAGACACGAACGTCTATTTAAAACAGGGTTTAGTGCATTTAGAGCCTTGGTACCTTTGATGCATAGTTTGGACGTATTTTCCGACCAGTTAAGTTTTGTATCAAGGATTGTACCTAAGTATTTTACCGACCGGCTCCAGGGAATGTTGTAACTGCCAATTTTTAAGGTCCGCAAAGGTATGGAGCGTTTCCTAGTGAACATTATGGCCTCTGTTTTAGACTCATTTATCTTCAGTTTCCATTTGTTGAAGTACTCCTGAAGCAGGTCAATAGAAAGCTGAAGGCGACTGATGACAAGGTCGACGTCAGCAGAAGAAGTGAAAGAAGCTGTGTCATCAGCAAAACAAGCAATGTTAGTTCGTGGTTGGACTGGTATGTCATTTAAATAATCCAGGAACATGACGGGCCCTACTATAGATCCTTGGGGGACACCGGCAGGAACGGGTTTTGGAAGGGATGAGTGTTTGTTAATATGAACACTAAAACTACGGTTCGAAAGGTAGGATCTGTTCAACTTGACTAGGTGGATAGGGCGACCAAGTGAGATCTGCTTGTGCAGGAGTGCTTTATGCCAAACCGTGTCAAAAGCCTTCTCAATGTCTAGAAGAAACATTCCCGTGGAATGTTTAGAATTGAGGTTGTGGGACACGGTTTCGGCCACCCGGGCAAGTTGTTGGACAGTAGAGTGTCCTTGTCGGAAACCAAACTGTTCATTGATAAAAAAGTTATCGGATGTTTGCGTCAGCCGCTTGTAAATGATTTTTTCGAACAGCTTACCTAAGCATGGTAAGAGGCTAATAGGTCGATAAGATGACGGGTCAGATGGTTCTTTGCCAGGCTTTGGAATTGCTATAACTTTAGCTACTTTCCAGGGGGAAGGAAAGTAGCACAGAATTAAGCACGCATTGAAAATTTTCGTTAAAAGGACAATGCATTTCTGGGGAAGATTTTTAATCATTAAGTTAGTTATGTCATCGGGTCCTGGGGATTTTCGAGGTTTTAATGTTGAGATGACTTTTTTTATTTCGAAAGGGCGAACCAACATAGAAGGTTCACAGGGATTGGTATGATCATTTAGTAAAGCTACAGACTTTTCTACGGCTGGGAGTTCATCGCTGTGCCAATCGTGAGTTAGTAGCATGTTCTTCAGAAAGGCATCAGCTAAGACATTGCACTGTTGTACCGGGTTAGTTGTCAGAGTGCCATCTTCCAATTTAAGAGCTGGGATAGTAGAGGAAGGTAGCCGCAAGCTTTTTACTAGTCGCCAGATGTCATTATTCTTCACATTGTGAGTAGTTGGCAGGATGGTCTTGTTGGCAGTTACAGCAGCGTGCCGGCTCATCTCTGTCCTTTTTAGAGCACTCCCATGTAGGGTGAGCTTCTGCACATTTGACGCATCGTGGTGGGTGATTACAGTTCCGTGCAGCGTGGCCAAAACTCTGGCACCTGAAGCACTGTGTACCTTGCTTTTTGCTGGGCTGGAATCGCTCGATCTCCACGACGCAATCAGATAGGTATTTATCTTTTTGAATTTTAGCATATCAGTACCACTCGGCAGATTGACACCGGCACTGCTGAGCTCCCGAATCAGCCGATCAACGTACAGTACAGGTTGAAGAGCTTCGGAGAGCTTAACCCCCCCTGCCTTACCCCGCATTTCAACCCATACGGCTCCGACAATGAGTCTGCCCACCTAATTACATTGCTTTGGTGGTCGTACCAATATTTTAGCAGTTCGATTAGCTCTGCAGGCAGTTCAGTATCACGATATAGCTTACGCCAGAGCACACTGTAGGACACTAAATCGAAAGCTTTTGATAAGTCTAAAAAACACGCATATACCGGTGTTTTTCTGTCCGTGTAGTATCGGACAGTATGCTTGAGGCAAAGAACTGCAGATTCAGTGGATAGTCCAGCCCTAAAGCCGAACTGAGCATCGTGCAAAGTCATATGTTTGTCTAACTGCTTATTAAGTATACTGTCCAATATCTTAGCCACAATTGTCGCCAGTGATATAGGCCTATAGTTCTTTACATCTGACACATCACCCGTCTCGTTTTTCACTAATGGTACGACCACTGTCCGCGTCATATTATCCGGGAGGTAAGAATGCCTGACACAGGCGTTAAACAGCAAGGCAAGCACCCGAGGCAGATGAGCACCAGCATGCTGCAAGTGTTCTATGCTTAGAGAGTCATATCCAGGGGACTTTCCTCTGGACATTTTTCTCACCACATTTGCAATATCTTTTGCAGTGAACAAGTGCAGCGCTTCCGTGGCTCCCCTTCCCGGCGGTGCATCGCATAGCGATTCAATCGTAAGCTGAACTTCAAAATGTTTTTTAAAAAGTGCAGCTATGTCAGCAGACCCACTGACCCCCTGGACATTAACAGGTTGACTAAACTTGGGGTTCAGTTTCTTGGTTTCTTTCCAAAATGCACATTTTTTTTTCTTTGAGTGAAGTTTAGCTAAAATGTCCATTTTTATCTGAGCTTTATTTTCTTGACACCATTTTAACTTTTGTTTGAATATTTTTCTAGTCAATGCCATATGATCATAGATAGGACCACTTTTCGGCTTATCATAGAGAACCCAATTTTGAAACCCAAGCCTATCTTCCACATGTGCAGCTTGCCTGACATATTTATTCCAACCAATTACAACTTTCCGCTTAATAGGTAACGGTATATTATTATAACTATGTGTGGCCGCATTACTAAGTATGTCCACAATATCATCATACAATTTTTAATAATTTTTCTATGCTCTAATTTCACACAAATTTTATCACAACAATTTTGAAATTGTACTGGAAAGTCAATGTCTTTTAGTTTACTATTACAAAATTCATTATAAGCTCCTATTTGCTGAGCGTCTCTTTCACCCCACCGGACTTTATTACGGTTTATATTTTGTGTAACAGACTTACTTCTCAACAGGTTTATATTACAAGTTTTTTTTTTTTTTTTTTTTTTTTTTTTTTTTTTTTTTTTTTTTTTTTTTTTTATTCTGAATAGGTTTGCGTTTGACCACATACTGCCTGTTGTTAAGCAGATATGCGGTCTAGGTTGTAGCACGCTTACCTAGAAGATACCTATTTACTCGGGATTTGAAGACGCCCACATTGTACTTTAGCGGGAAGACAGACCCAGGCAAAGCGTTCCACATTCTGGCTGTTCGTATGAGGAATGAGGATTCGAAACGCTTGGTTCTAATGCGCGGAATGTCCACCATAAAAGGGTGGCGCTTTGGTCGCGTCTGTCTAGCCTTACGATAGAAGAAAGGGGCAGGTGGGACCAGATTGTGCAACTCCTGGGCGCACTCTCCGAAGTGGATCCGGTAAAAGGCCGATAAACACGCTACTTTACGTCGATGCTCGAGACTTTGCAGCTGCGACATAGTCAGAGTGTCGTTGTCGATCAGCCTCTTGGCTCGCCTCTCAATCGACTCCAGAGCCTCCAGTTGATATTTGGCGGAGCCATCCCAAAGGTGAGAGCAGTATTCCATGCACGACCTGACTTGAGCTTTATACAGACTAAGCAGTTGCTCAGGTGTGAAATACCGTCTCACCTTAGAGAGAACACCAAGTTTTTTGGAAGCTAATTGGGCCTTTGACTCTATGTAAGAGCCAAAGTTAAGAGTCGATGAGAGTGAAACGCCTAATAGTTCCAAGCTGTCAGTTACCGGAACGGAGACACCACGGAAAGCGGGAGACAATTGGAAGGGCCTCTTTTTGGCCGAAAACAGACAGGCTTGAGTCTTCGTGGCATTAAACTTGACCAGGTTAGCATCACCCCAGTCAGAAACCGCCTCCAGACTCAAGTTGAGCCGCTCGACCATAGCCTCTCTGTGAGACTCGATCTGTGGCCCGCTGGTTCTTGCATCGGATGTGTAGCTCTCCACGACTGTACTGTCATCTGCGTACCCAAAGATTCCGGGCTTTAGCAGATCGTTGATATGCAGTAGGAAGAGGGTCGCAGAGAGCACTGACCCCTGAGGAACCCCGGCATTGATAGCCGTATGATCTGACGAGCAGCCATCTACGACCACTCGTATCGACCGATTCCTCAAGAAATCTGATATCCATGCGCAGAAATCAGCAGGCAGGCCGTAAGATGGAAGCTTGCCAATTAGGCTCTCATGCCAGACCCTGTCAAAAGCTTTGGAGATGTCCAAGGAGACAGCCAGCGCCTCCCCGTGCTTTTCGATGACCTCACTCCAGATGTGTGTGGCGTACGCCAGAAGGTCCCCAGTAGACCGGTTTCGGCGAAACCCGTACTGATGGTCACTGAGTAGGTCATTCGCTTCCAGGTACGCCAGGAGCCTGTTGTTAAGGACACGTTCCATACTCTTGCAAAGTATGGACGTGATCGAAATCGGTCTGTAAGTGATCTCAAGAGGTAAGTGATCCGACCAATAAGTACCATATAATATTTTAGCACCCGATACAGTTCTAAACGCCGCTTCCGACACAACACAATGGTCTAGCCAACTCCGAGTGCCGTGCGCATCACTCACAAACGTATACGGTTCCGCCGAGAAACCTAACAGTTCTACGTCAGCACATCGCCAGCTTTGCTCCTCACAAAAGTTTCTTAGCTCGCCGCCGAAACGCGCACCGGGGTCCGCGTTGAAGTCTGCCAATATATATACGGAGTCCACCTCTGTATCTTCCACCACCGCCGCTATCTCACTCAAACATTCTGTGAATTCATTCAGGTTGTCGCAAGTTTCGGTACAAGAATCAGTCGGCATGTACACAGAAAACACCAGGAAGGACTGCTGTGCCACGGAAACCTTAATTGCTGCTATGCGCACGCTCCTACATTGCACCACGGTGACTGCGTCGAATACTCCGTTCCGATACAGCAAACCCACTCCCCCATGTTATATGCACATACGGTACGTACTTACGTCGAGTCGCGTGCGCACGGCCGCTGGAGGGTGCAGTGTGCACTCTACATACAGGCACGGTAATGATATCTACAGTAGTGTGACTCGGCGCTGTCCTTGAGATATACTCGTATACCTACGACGTCACGTGGCCTCAAAGAGCGAACCACGCCGTAGGGCTGGCCCGCCTTCAGTATTTTAATTTCATACTAAGTACTTACTCATTGCCTACTTGAGTTCCTTTCTAGTTTTGTGTATTAAATTTATTACACTATCCTATTATACCATTATACCTAGGTATAATGATGCAAAATTATTATATTTACAATTACAGAAAATAAATTCTTTGTGAATGAAAGAGGAAGCATTATGTAGATATAAGTATAATTATATGGAACGTATATATGTAAGTATATTTAAAATTTGGATTTAGCTAAGTATGTTTAGTTTATTATCTATAGGTGTTATCTTTAATGATCTCTAGTTAAGGCCACTATTTCTTGTTCTTGTCAGTTCATATTCGTGCAAGGTTGCCTGGAAAAAAACGCCATGGGTGATAAGGCCGCCACTTTATAATCATATTTTTGTCGTACCTATATGTGTAAATAGTGTTTATTTTTAAATTGTGGTTGTAAATAAAGAGTTTTGTCTGTCATCAATAAAAATACATATTGTGTTTTTTGATGTTTTAGGGTTCCGTAGTAAAACGAGGTAAATATAACTGTCTGTACGTTCTGCCGAATATTAGCTCATACATTTACGAACCAAAATGGATGAAATTTAAATTGAAATTCTTTTGCACATAGCTCAGTGGTCAATGACCTCTGATCTATGTGTGAACCTCAGAGGTCAACTATGTACAAACATATTTCTTAGCCAATTTTGTTTTTCTAGCGCTCAACTATCTCTCTCTAAAATTGCTTTATATCATAATCATCATCACCATCTACAGAAGCTTAATATAATACGTGTGTCTCGACACACTTGATAACTTATTTGATTATGAAAATAAATCAGGATATAAAGACGTTTTTTAGATCAACTTTGCACTAAAGGACATGTTTTTGTATGGGGCTTTGGCTCAGTTACTGGCTATGGTCTATACTAAGGAGAAAAATCCACTTAATTCGACGCGGCATAGTGTTTCTTACTCAAATCAAACATTTTGTTTTTGCTTTATATTAAGTATTGCAATAGCAATACTGACCGTCATTAGATACTCCCACCATGTTGTGGATCCATGGATGTAGAAATGAATTCAATCGACAACATAGTTCTAAATATGACGACGCAGACGCAACGCTAAGATTCTTTTTATACAAATAAATATGATGAGTTGGCTCTCTAACATCTACAAAGTACCTAGTGCTTATTAATTCGCATTACAGCCCACCTTTAGACCATCAAATCGTCCGTGGAGAATTTTCCAAGAGGTCGCCTAGAATTAGCCTAGAAAATTACATCCATGCGTTCTTGTCACTGTCAAAACTATCGGTAAGGTTGTAAAAGCTGTGTCGGTCGGCATAAGATCTCTGATCGAATCACTCTGTTGCCAATCGCGATATAAATAAAGCGATTCGATCAAACGTGGTCAACTTAGGTTTAGCGCATACTTGCATAATAATATGGTACTGTGTCGATTAAGCATTTTTTACCGACCCAGGTCGGTCGCAAGCGCAACCTACACATTCACACCTACGTGGTCACATTCACTATGACAATCGAGTAAGTGATCGAGTAGGTATGTACATCATAGTACCGAGTGAGAGCTTATAAAATCAAATTGAATGACTTTTACGTCACGCTGACCGAAACCGTCGAGTATAATTTCGAGAACATACTTTAGTTAGCCAATCACAGACGTTGACACGCTTGTGTGCGATTGGTTTGATGCTTTGACGATCGTTAGTTACATTAGCGCAAAAAAACTGAAGAAATCACACACGTAAATACGATCGAATATCAAACAAATGGCTAAAAATTCCCACTCGGCACTGTCGGCATAGGATGCATGATGGAATCAATCTCCTGCGGGTCGCGATTGAATCAAAATGGTTTGATCATGATCGACTCAGGACTACTGCTTCTTCAATAATTCAATGTTAGTGGACCGAAACGAAACAAACGCTCGAAATGATTTTGTTTTGTGTGGAATTGTTCTCGATTTATGAGCGAATTAAAAATTGAAACATATACTTACCTCCCGTAACGGTGCGCGCTGTCCTGGTAGACCCATACAACGGTGGCGTAATGACATCCAAAAGTTATGCAGCAACACCTGGATGAGACTAGCACAGGACAGGGATAATTGGTGTAAGAGAAACGAGGCTGGTCCTGCAGTGAGCCAAAATAAGCTGTTGAGGATAACATTTTCAGTGAAGAAATGATTGCATTAAATAGCAATTGTGTGCCTCGTTACTAACATGTATGGATTTGACATTAAAGAAAGCACAGTATACTAACCATGTAATGATCATCTCCTAAGTATTTACAGACATTTACCTACCTAGTGTTAGATAGTAGACACTTATATATGCTCACACTAAATAGCCATATTTATATTAGCTAATATTAAAAGGATGTATAATAACTGGAATAAAACAAGTAACATCGATCACGCATTATATTATTTATTCATCCGTTGCGTTTTCTATTTCATCTCTCACCAGTATGCCGTCTAAGAATGAGGCCGGAGGCTCAATGTTTCATTGGTGCCGTGCCCAGCCAAAATACCACATAAGAGTCATTGTATGAGCACAACACCCAACAGTTCTTTTCCCACAAATACAAGAACAATAATACTCTGCAATTTCATATGTCCACGTCCCGTCCTCAACTAATAAGAGATAGCTATATTACACTTTTCCTGAAGTGTGACGGGATTTTATTCTACCTCTTATTAATAACCCATCTGTAAATGTGGGGATGGGGACATTTACATTTTCTATATCAGCAATTTCGATTTTAAATGTGCCATGCTGCCTGATGTGTTCTCCATAATAGGACCTTGCCTGCTTTATTTGATATATTCCCAGGGAGAACATTATCAGGTCAGACATGGTCATCACAGGAAATACTGCAAGATCCTCATGAAGCCCATCTATGTCTCTGAAATTCGCCCGACGCCTATTAAGATTATTTTCTTTAACAAAATGTGCTAAATAGTTTGGTGTGGGCAAACGCTCCAGGGCTCTTTGTAATATTTGCCTGGCATCGGGACGATTTTCTATTAGCGGGTGGAAAGTGTTGATTATTGCTGCTGCAATCCGAAAATTGACCATGAGATGTTTGGAGGCTAAATTAAAATATTCCCCACGAAATATTTTAAAATCTCGTTTAAATCTGCCGTTAACGACTTCAACCACCCATCTACACAATGTTACACAGCGCGATTTATTTGCTGCTAGTGTAGGCAAATATAGGAATATGCCCTAAGACTAATAAAATATGATATTATTGGAATTTCCGAAGTAAAAATTAGTGGACAACAAATAATAGAAAAGAACAAGTATATTTTGATGTATCGAGGCGATAAAAAAGGGCGAAACGGAGTTGGATTTATCGTAGCTTCATATCTCAAAAATTCTATTATAGACTTCATAACATACTCCGATAGAGTCGTTCGGCTAGACATACAAATCGAAACCAATACCATGCACATTATACAAACTTACGCACCTACCGAGAAACGCTCTCATAGGTACTGGAAAAGACACAGTTATAATGGGTGATTTTAATTCTAAAATAGGAATGCCACTAGAAGAAGAAAGAGATATCTGCGGTCTATATGGCTACGGAGAGAGAAACGAAAGAGGCGAAATATTGCTGAATTTTTGCTACGAACACAGATTTGCAATTTCAAATACATTCTTAAGAAAACACCCAAAAAGAAAATGGACTTGGAAATCACCAGACGGTCGAACGCTAAACGAAGTCGACTTTGTACTCGATAAGCAAAGGCACAAAGTTCATAATCTCGAAGTACTGGACAATCTACCGACCACAGAATGTTAAGAATGACCTACAATATAAGCTTAACAAGAAAAAATCGCCAGGGATTCGGCCAAAAATTTAAAAACTATTCACCAATAGAAATAGAATCATTAAAAAATTTGAAGGCTTTACAAATACCTAACATCAATAATAATGACATCAACCAGTCTTATAAAAATACCATTTCTGCAATAAAAAACTGTGTCCAGAAACTAATAATAATAATAATAATAATCTTAAGAGGCTCTCGCTAGACGGTTGGGTCAAGGGTCAAATACAGAAGGCAGTCATCCTGGACACTGCGCGCATCGTCAGGAGGTTCCTCTCACTGTAGCCCCAACCACCGGTAGCTTGAGCCCCGCCCCGCTGCCGGCGGCACTCTAGGTTTAGGTTTTTTTATAGTATTTTGTTCTTTTATATAAATATTGTAAAAAAACTTAAATTTAAGAAAATAAATGAATATGTGTATAATAATAATAATAAAGCTTTATTTAATTCCATACATACAATGAATAAAATACATTGCTTAATTAATTGACATAGTATTGACTAGCTTAATGAAATGATGCAAAAATATATCGAGATTAGGCCAGCGACCTTTGTAATAGGGCCTATTCTGTGGCCATTACCTTGTACAGTATTCAATTGTTGGCTTTATTTATTTGGAAAATGATATTCCTATTATTTTCTTTCAAAACAATCTTCATTTAAAGGAATTTCACACTATTTTACATTTCCGGATCTTATTATCTTTTGACATTGCTTTATGGCGGCGTGATTGCAACCTTGAGCAAAAATCAAATTAGAAAATATGAAATTTCATTCAAATGAAGCATTCAATGCGGTTGTTTTATGCTGCGCATTTAATTACAATATTTAAATTGATTTTTTGAGCTACTGTACACAGTCTGGTCCCACTTTGCAAGATCTTCTTATTATTACAATTTAATCAATAGTTAAAATACATTGCTTAATCTACATAGTATTGACTAAATATTTTTTTTTTTTTTTTTTTACAATTTAATTCAATAATTATGCACTAAAATAAAATTTCAAATGGTTTTTGTCTCCTAACAATACAAATAAATAATTAGTTATTCATTACAAACTTGAGTAACAAATTAATATATTTTTTTTTTATAAATTTAATACAATCAATGGAATAATATTATTATTTAATAATACTAATAATTTATTAACAATACATGCTGATAAGTTAAGTTAGCAAAAATTGATTTATGATTTGTGATAATTAATTGTAATGATGATTCTGATGCAACAAATGAATGAAATTGAGAAATTACTTTTATTTTAAAATTTGAATGCACCAGTGAGATATATAGTCAGTCTTATAACTGTATGGACCCCTTTAGGGTAAAAGCCTCCTCCGAAGAATACAAAAGCTGTCTGTCTGTGGCTGTCTCCAACCAGTTTTTGCCTCGGAGCTCGGTCAATTTTTCTGCTGATGCAAAAGTTTTGACATTGTAGGTACATTGTGTATATATCTGGTTTATTATTTTGTGCTTTCTCTTCGGAGGGTTTTGGTCATTTTCTCCCTCGGTGACCAGCCGTGTTGGGAGAAGGAGAGGGTGCGAACTTGATTGCTATATCTCACTGATTGGTTGAGAACAATTTAACCTGGGTTTTTGTTGAACATAATCTTTCATGTTAACAGTTTTGTTCTTCTTAGATGGATGCTTGTATTGGGTTGATTGACTGGCTGGTAGGCTGGCAGGAACAGATACTTCAGGCGATTCAGATAAATTTCTCTTGTTTACTTGGTTGCGAGAAGCATTCCTGCTGTTGTTTGTTATTATGAGCTTATCATACCTTATAAAAGCTGTATTGCCCATCTCCTTTTCTTTTTCCAACTGAATCTTGAGTTCTTTACGTTTGTTGAGGACTTCTAATGGGTAATCCTGTTTTATGTAGTACTGGGTATTTTGTAAACAATGTTTGTTTTTATGAATGCTAATTTTGAAGCCCATTGAGGTAAATGTTATGACTACCGGTCTGACTTTTGTACCTTTTTTTCCCAACCTTCTCACAGTTTCTATGTAGCTTTTATCGCATGAAACAGAGAAATATTTCTTTATTATGCTTACAACAGTTTCTTCTAGATCGTGATAAGATTTTTCACTTTCTTCCACGCCGAATATGATTAGGTTTTTGCGCCGGTTGTATCTTTCTAAGTTGTTAATTTTTGTAATTTGTTCGTTAATTTGCTTCTCCAATAGTGCATTCTTTTGTTCTAAGGTGTCGAACCTTTCGTTGATGCTGCTGATAATTGTGTTTTTTATTTCTTCCTTCATTTCCAGCATATCTGTTCTTTGCTGGCTTATATCATGTTGGATTTTTGCTAGAACTTTCATTATTTCCTCCATCTTTGAATAAGTATCGAAGCGTCACACAGCGGCCGGCTTTCGTTGTTTATTATAATCACAAAATCACTGAATTTGCCGTTATGTTTTTATTTGCACTGTATATTTATGAAGTCTTTGATAGAAATAGCACTTTATTTAAACAATTACACGTCGTTTTCGACTTAGAATCGATAAAAATTAAAATAACTAAGATTTTCACGTCAGCTGTGTTACGGTGTTGCCACCCTCCTCCCAAGACTCCAGAAACTACCAACAAATAAATCAAAAGTAGAATCTGAAACTATAAGTGAAGAAACCAAAAGACTGATACAAGAAAGAGAGTATTTAAAAAATATATCCCCTCGCACTAAAATCCAGCGAAATAGACTCAAACATTTACATAAGAAAATTAAAAAACAAATTTTAGCAAACAGACTGAAGATAAAATTACAAAGTATCGAAACAGAATTAGAAAGTCGAAGTTCAACAAAACTTAGCAAAAAAAAATTTGATCATAAAAAAGAATGGATATCAACAATTAACAAGGCGTCCGGTGAAAGCACTACTAATAGAAAAAATATATTAACAGTCGACACAAAGTTTTACTCTACTTTATACTCAAGCACAGAAGTTGAAACAAAAACACACATTAGAAGCTCCGAAGATGTTCCAGATCTATTGATTCACGAGGTAGATGCGTGGAATAAGTCGTCTCAAGAAAAATAAGTCACCCGGAGAAGACGGTATTTCATCAGATGTAGTCATAGCAATGCTAGAGCCGCTGGCGCCACAACTGACGAATTTATTTAACAAAATTATAGAAAAAGAAGAGTTTCCCGCAGACTGGCACTATTCTATTATAACGCTTTTATACAAAAAAGGCAATCCAAATATTATAGACAACTACAGACCAATAAGTTTACTCCCAACTCTGTACAAATTATTTTCGTCAAAAATTCTATTTAGAGTGACTAAAGCCTTAGACGAACAACAGCCTCGGGAACAAGCCGGTTTTAGAAAAGGCTATTCAACTATTGATCACATATTTACTTTGACTCAATGTATAGAGCGATGCAACGAGTACCGAAAAATAATCTACTTAGCTTTCGTTGATTATACTAAAGCCTTTGATTCTATATCACATAAACATCTCTGGGAAAGCTTGATAGAGCAAGGCGTACACGAAAAATATGTAGCATTACTAAGAGGCCTATACAGGAACAACAAAGCAAAAGTAAAAACAGAAACTGTCGGCCCCCCCTTTCCTATTAATAGGGGGGTAAAACAAGGTGATCCCATTTCCCCCAAAGCGTTCACATCCATTCTAGAGTCGACGTTTAGGAAACTCGATTGGTCAGAATATGGCCTCAATATCAATGGAGAGCGCTTTACACACCTCCGCTTCGCTGATGACGTGGTTATTCTAGCAGAAACTCACAATGACCTACAGCATATGATTAGCACTTTGAACACAGAGAGTAAAAAAATAGGTCTACATATGAATCTATCCAAAACAAAAATTATGACAAATGGAAGTTTAAAACCAATAAACTTGGATGACTGCAGCATTAAATATGTTAACGAGTATATATACCTGGGACAAACTATTTCCTTCCAAGACTCTACCGCCAAAGAAATAGACAGAAGAATAGCGGCATCATTTTTTTTTTTTTTTTTTTATTCTGAATAGGTTTGCGTTTGACCACATACTGCCTGATGTTAAGCAGATATGCGGTCTAGGTTGTAGAACGCTTACCTAGAAGATACCTATTTACTCGGGATTTGAAGACGCCCACATTGTACTTTAGCGGGAAGACAGACCCAGGCAAAGCGTTCCACATTCTGGCTGTTCGTATGAGGAATGAGGATTCGAAACGCTTGGTTCTAATGCGCGGTATGTCCACCATAAAAGGGTGGCGCTTTGGTCGCGTCTGTCTAGCCGTACGATAGAAGAAAGGGGCAGGTGGGACCAGATTGTGCAACTCCTGGGCGCACTCTCCGAAGTGGATCCGGTAAAAAGCCGATAAACACGCTACCTTACGTCGATGCTCGAGACTTTGCAGCTGCGACATAGTCAGAGTGTCGTTGTCGATCAGCCTCTTGGCTCGCCTCTCAATCGACTCCAGAGCCTCCAGTTGATATTTGGCGGAGCCATCCCAAAGGTGAGAGCAGTATTCCATGCACGATCTGACTTGAGCTTTATACAGACTAAGCAGTTGCTCAGGTGTGAAATACCGTCTCACCTTAGAGAGAACACCAAGTTTTTTGGAAGCTGATTGGGCCTTTGACTCTATGTAAGAGCCAAAGTTAAGAGTCGATGAGAGTGAAACGCCTAATAGTTCCAAGCTGTCAGTTACCGGAACGGAGACACCACGGAAAGCGGGAGACAATTGGAAGGGTCTCTTTTTGGCCGAAAACAGACAGGCTTGAGTCTTCGTGGCATTAAACTTGACCAGGTTAGCATCACCCCAGTCAGAAACCGCCTCCAGACTCAAGTTGAGCCGCTCGACCATAGCCTCTCTGTGAGACTCGATCTGTGGCCCGCTGGTTCTTGCATCGGATGTGTAGCTCTCCACGACTGTACTGTCGTCTGCGTACCCAAAGATTCCGGGCTTTAGCAGATCGTTGATATGCAGTAGGAAGAGGCGGAGGAAGAGGGTATCATGGCGGCAATACTGGTCCAACAAGGATGTATTCAAGAGTCAACTTGCTATACATCTAAAGAAAAAGCTTATGGACAACACAATTTTACCAACACTACTCTACGGTTGTCAAACATGGGCACTGACTAAAAGGATAATTCACAAAATAGCGACATTTCAAAGAGCAACAGAGCGTTCCATGCTAGGGCTCAAGTTAAAAGACAAAGTTAGAAATGTAGATATAAGGCAAGAGACCAAAATTATGGATGCAATAAAGATGCTCTGCAAATTGAAATGGAATTGGGCGGGACACATCGCACGAGCTACAGACAACAGATGGAGCGCACGCATCGTTCACTGGTATCCTAGAGAGAGCGCGCGGCCAGTCGGTCGCCCCAGGAGAAGATGGTCAGATGACGTCGTCGAAGCGGCGGGCCCGACGTGGACTCGACTTGCCCAAGATCGATATGCATGGCACCGCATGGAGGAGGCCTTGTACCAAATTTGGGTGCCCAAATGAAATATTTAAGTTTTAATCGATTGTTAATTTGTAATTACCTACATATTTAATTTGGGAAATAAAGGCAAAAATTTTATTTTATTTTATTTTATTTTTTTAGTGTAGGCAACTGTATTTGTCCTTCAGGCAATGATGAGGGTTTATTAATTTTATATCCTAGAGAATTTAACAAAGGCAGAACATCACGAAAGCCTCTGTCCAAGATGAATACATCCCCTGGTTGAAAATATTAACGCAGAGGACGATTTTCATCTTGGAACAAGGCTTTCATGATGTCTGAATCGGATGTTGTAGCTGAATAAGGCCCATAGACATCTAAAATGTATCCATCAGTGGCAACTAATAGAAAAGGCTTCCCCAAGTTCCTGTATTTGTGGAGAATGTATGATTTTTTTTGAAAACAATAATTTGATGATTTTTGTAAATATATAAATATGTTCCATCACATATTATTATCGGTTTTGTCTCTTCGCAGTTTCCAAACAATCCCTCTGGAATGATGAGATTTTTTTCTATCAAATCTTCTCTTGGTAGGTTTGCCAGACCAAGATGTCTCGGTACAAAGTTATTTATTAGGCACTCTCTTGCTTTACCTATTAATTTGCAAAGACGACTCAATGCAACTCGCATCAATGACGCAATGCGTCTTAAGGGCTCACCAGTTCTTAATTTCATTAAGTAAAGACCTAGCGCCAATTTCGGATTGTTGCAGTCAATGTTTGCTTCATTGAGAATAATTAAAAATTGTTCTTTTGTGACCCCAGTCCAGTAATGACACTGATTGTAATCCATTTTTTCACTTTTTCAAAGTTTAATATTTGCCATGGGCTTTTCTGGCCAAGTCGCACCATATCTTCAATATGATTTTTACTAAAAAAATTAAAAATTCATATTCCGAGATAAAATCCCAATCATACATAACTGTATGTGAACGACATATTCTACACTGTCTAGGAATGTACAACTTTTTTTCTGATAGTAGTTTCTGTCGTAAATATTTTGGTACCACTAAACGTTCTGGGTTATGGCACCCTGGTACGAAGCAGCGAGCTGCAGAATCACTTGCAGAATTATCATTGAATGGTATCCAATTCAATGAACTGATTTGAGTATCACGGCCTGGTGCTTGTTCAGATGCAGGTTCAGACGCAGGTTCAGATGCAGGTTCAGATGCAGGTTCAGATGCAGGTTCAGATGCAGGTTCAGATGCAGGTTCAGATGCAGGTTCAGATGCCGGTTCAGGGTCAGCATCAGGTTCAGGTCTAACAGGATCACTCTGTGGTAAAACAACCTACTGAACCACATTAAATTTGAACTCTGTTTTTCTCTTTGCTGATTTCGTGCTGCATACCAGCATACATAGCATACACGAGCATTATCTGGCACCTATAGAAAAATCAAAATGTTAAACATTTAGTAAGTTTGTTTTTCTAATAATTCCCTACTTGCTCTTAGTTTGAAAATGTCATTATATATATATAGGCCTACCCACGAACAGTGATACATACACTACTGTTTAGTATAAAATGAAAACTCGATATTATGTTTTACCATGAAAATTCTACTGGCACACTTATGACCAGAATGATAAATTATACATAACTAGATGGCCATCCCTGCTTCGCCCAGATAAATTGTTATAGCTGCAAATCTTTCCATTGTAATACTAAAAGATAGTGCAAACCACTTTTAAATCTATTGTGTAGTTTGCAAGATTGAAGCAGATACACAGACGTTCAGACAGACAAATAAAAAGCGACTTTGCTTCTTAATACATGTTCATTATTGTAATCATACAAAAGTACAGCATTACACTACATAATATCATATTGTGCACTTATTGTTGTTGCTTATAAAATATGATTTACTAGCTGACCCACTGTCTCACCATCTGTCAACTGGAACATTTTGTAAGGGAAAATTAAATTCATATTTTACTATATTACTCACTACATTTGTATATTTTCTCACCGTTTAAACCTTTCCTTAGCTTCCACGGATATTTCAAGACCAAAATTACCCCAATCGGTACTCGAGACACGCTCACAACAAAAACTATATAACTATATACATCTGCTGCACTACCACCACACTCCATCGTTTCATTACGAGTACAACTCTAAATATAATGAAATTTTGCTGGACCGAGTAGATAGTTCGCTAAGTAAATATTTTTGGTAGCAATAAAAATACCTAAACAATGCAAATCAGTTGATGAGAGATGATGCAATGCACCCAAATAAGTCGAGCACAAAAGCACAGCCGTGCATAATTTCCCGAAGCCATATTGAACCCCCCTGTAACTTTGATCTGGATAAAGCTAGACATCTTAATTGTCGTCATTCATCACGTTACGTCATAATAAAAAGAACATCTTATACCAAACAATTTACTTATATTGTATTTTTCCATCTAAAGCGAACTCATAGTTTAAAAATTATTGCCAGACTTTTTTCGATTTTGTCACTGACTCATTACTCACTCAACCAGCGAGATTGTGTGTATTAGTTCAATGCACTCAACGATCATCGTAATTCTAAGGTACTTCTAGCAAACATACAAGCTTGTAATTGAAAATATCATTATTATTCAGGTTAAATACCGCAGTGCCTGAGCGATATATCGCAGCAACGAGCGGCAACGGAACGATATCACCACAATGTTCAATCACGTTTCGTGGGCAGGATTGTAGGTATACGTTCAGCAGTGGGCTAGCGCTAGCCGGTACAGAACAGTACACTGTCCAACCCAATTGCTCTGGATACTTTACCATATTTTATTATTTTCATTTAAGACTGTGTGTGTGTTTTTTATCTTAAAACATTTATGAGGGTTATTTATGAGGGTATGAAATGAATGAAAACGGGGGTGGAGGGCGAAAACACGGTTAAAGTGCATTTCACGAAACCAGTCCTAATTTTAACAGATCGGCCAGGCGACGCTTCTGAGGAACTTCTAGCGTGAAAAGGACTCTAGTATAATTATCTGTATGAGTAAAACTAGAGGTATCAAGTCGTATCACGAAAGGAGTCGCCTGAAATGATTGAAACTAGTTTTAACGGATTGGTCATGCGATTGTGGCGACGAGTCAGAGGGACTTTGTTCGTGAATCGCACTCTACATACGCGGCCGAAAGGGATATTCTATTATAAACAGAGGTATTTGCTGTAGCGATATTTATCAGCCGATTGTGATATTTTTTTAGTAAAATCGTTTAGTAACTAAATCCTTCCTAAATCAATCCTAACAAGGTAAAGTAAGTACCTATGAATTAAAACGGTCAGGAGCAAGTCCAGATATAAGTCCATAAATAATTTTATATTCAGTTATAGAGATGCGAAGTCTCCTGTTCAGATCACTACTCTATTAAATTCATTAACAAACAGGAAGGCAGAGTAGAAACTAATTGATACAAATATAAAATAATAGAATGTAATCGGCCAAGTGCGAGTCGAAGTCGCGCACGAAGGGTTCCGTACCGTATGGAAACCCCCCTTCATATATTATATTTTATTTTATAAGGTATTTATTTTTGAAAAAAAAATATGCAACTAAATATTCTGCGAATTTTTCAAGCATCTTCCTGGTGTCGTCATTAATCATACACCAAAAAAGCATACAGCGCGCTTAGAGTGCAGTATAATAATGGTTTTAGGATGCTGTTGGGGCTGCCACGTTATTGTAGCGCATCAGGGATGTTTACACAAGCTCGAACCGATGGCTTCCACGCCATCATGAGAAAAAAAGTGTACTCCCTGCTGAGCAGAATGCGTGGTTAACAGTATCCTGAACGTAATTATTAGCAAGCCTGATTGCCCTATTCAGGGATATTGGAATAATATCTTACTTGGTATCATTTGATAATAATTATGTAGTACAAATTACAACTGTAATAAGGACTAAGTTTTGTCTGAAATAAAGATTTATTTATTTATTAATATCGAGAAAAAAAAACACGTTTCTTGTATGGAAGCCCCCTTAAATATTTATTTTATTTAAATTAACTATTTTATTTTAAGTTGTTAGTTATTTATCTTAAAAATATTCTGTTAATATTTCAAGCATCTACCTGTCACCGTTATTAATATGTTGTTATAGCGGCAACAGAAATACATCATCTGTGAAAATTTCAGCTGCCTAGCTATCATGGTTCTATAGAAATAGAAATAAACTTTATTGCGTTGCTGTGTACATACAATAAGATGTTATAAGACATATAAAAGTTCCAACAGCCTGCCCATTTCGAGCGTACAATAATGCACTTATAAAAATAAAAGTTAATTACCTAATGCATCAAATTATCTTAAGCAAAATGGCAAATAAGAGTAGGTATTATTAATTTATAAATTAGGTAAGCCAAAGGCAATTGCTTTGTGATTTTCAAAGTATTCTTTGGTTGAGTAAAATACCTTTGAGATTAGCCAAAACTTCAGAGTCTTTTTAAAGCTATTGCCTTCTAATATCTTTGAAATTGTAAACAATTGTAAACTTTGATAGCCATGGCATAAGCGCTATTTGAAAACATGCTGTTGTTAAATTGAGGTAAACAGATGTCGTATTTGTGTCTGGACCTTTTAACATCAGCGCGGTTCGACTTTATGTCACTGAAATACATTTGATTATTTTTAACAAAAACACATGTTTCATATATATAAATACCGGTAAGGGTAAGGAAGTTATTAGTTTTAAAAACATCGCGGAGAGTATCGGTGCTATCTAGCTTAAATATAGTTCGTAAGCATCGTTTTTCATGATAAAGGTTGAGTTAGACTCGACTGAATTGCCTCAAAATATAACGCCATAAGTCAACTGAGGATAAACATAACCATAATAGGCATTAGTAGCGATTTGTTTAGAGGAGATGCTGGTTAAAATACTAATAGCATAACAATGCTGAGACAACCTATTGTTTACTTTGCTTACATGTGATTTCCAGTTCAGATGAGTGTCAATATTTACACCTAAGAAATTTGTATCCTGAACTGAGTTTATCGGTCTATTTTTGTACGAGATGTTAAGTTTTATGAAGGGTTGTTTGTAGTTCCTAAATTGCAGTATTTTAGTCTTATCTACATTTAAGTTTGAGTTTACATTGTCTAGCCAATCTCCTATATTTTTAATAGTGTTATTAATTTCTGTTTCGTATTCATGACAGCTTAAATTGTTTTTGGGAATAAAAATAGTAGCATCATCAGCAAACATGAGACAGACAGACGACAGACAGACAGACAGACGGACAGACGGACATCGAAGTCTTAGTAATAGGGTCCCGTTTTTCCCTTTGGGTACGGAACCCTAAAAAATGAATAAAATAAATATTTAAGGGGGGCTCCCATACAACAAACCTGATTTTTTAGACGTTTTTAGCTCTATATTAATAATGGTAAAAGGTAGATGCTTGAAATTTTCACAGAATATTTAGTTTTATATTCACTTTAATAATAAATAATAAAATTAAAATAAAATAAATATTTAAGGGGGGCTCCTATACAGTACGGAACCCTCCGTGCGCGAGTACTTGGCCGATTTTTTTTTTTGCGGCAACAGAAATACATCATCCTTACTAATATTATAAATGCGAAAGTAACTCTGTCTGTCTGTCTGTCTGTCTGTCGCGCTTTCATGCTAAAACTACTGAACCGATTTGAATGAAATTTGGTACACAGATAGTCTAGAGCCTGAGAAAGGACATAGGCTACTTTTTGATTCGAAAAAATAGTTTTAAAGGGTTGAAAAGGGGGGATGAAAACGCATTGGCTAGAATCTTAGAAGAAAAAACTTATATTCTACCATGACAAATGGTAATTTGCATCTTGACTTTCCAAATTACATTCTCTATGCCCAATGCCCATTCAAGGCTGCTCAAGTTGCAAATGTCAAAGTCATTCAACCTTTTCCTGTAAACTTTAGAGAAGGTTACATGTATTTTTTCAGTTTAATTACGTAGTTTTCATTCTAATCGGTATGCCTACAAAACGCAAATCGAATCTAGCGCGTAGTTCTAGCGGAGCTCGCGTAAAGAAAATTGCTAGAAGCCAAGAGTTTGAAGAGCACACTTTAACGCGTTTGACATTAGATGCCGAGCGCCACGCATCTCAAAGAGCTGCTGAGACTCAAGAGCAAAACCAAGCGCGTCGAATTTTAGATGCTTAGCGTCACGCAGCTCAGAGAGCTGCTGAGACTGAAGTTGAAAGCCAAGCGCGGCGACTTTTAGATGCTGAGCATCACGCAGCGCAAAGAACTGCTGAGACTCAAGAGCAAAAAACCAAGCGCGTCGAATTTTAGATGCTGAGCGTCACGCAGCTCAGAGAGATGCTGAGACTCAAGAGCAAAACCAAGCGCGTCGAATTTTAGATGCTGAGCGTCACGCAGCTCAGAGAGCTGCTGAGACTGAAGTTGAAAGTCAAGCGCGGCGACTTTTAGATACTAAGCGTTAGACGTTAAGCAAAAAATTGCATGGTTCCTGTAGGACAGGACAAAAACTCTCGAAAGCAAAACTGTCGCCACTATCACAAAGACGCCAAGTGATTAATTCCTCTATGACGCTAATATGGATTAAGGCCCATATCACAGCGAAACCGCGATTTTGATCAATTTCTGCGTTATTTTTCTGAGATACTAGAAACAAACAACTGCTTTAACTTATTGAAAAATTGAAAACAAATATTACTATTGACGGTAGCATTTTCTAATTTTAGATTTTGTTTTCTTTTTTCATATTAATATCAAAATTTCAAAGCCAGTCTTTCGAAAAAAGGGTGGTTTTTGAGCCCATTTATTGAAGTATAGTGCAAAGCATATGAAATCAAAAAAATATTATATTATGTGTTATATTCTTAATTGAACGTTAGCATTTTCGAAATTTCGATAGATGTTTGTGTTTTTACAAAAAATAATATCTAATTCAGCAGCACACAACTGCTAAAAACGCCCCGATACAGCTGCGAATATATCTTTTTCACATTATTATTTTGATGCAAATTTTATACCAAAATAAAGTTTAATTTATAAATAATTTGAAAATTGTAATATTTTTTAAAATAATATTTTAAAAAAACTTAAAATAAAGCCATCTATAACCGCCGAAAATACTACAAAACGCGATGTATTGACCGTACGGATTCAGTACCGCGCGAGCGCTCGTCGAGGTCGGATCTATGTCCGATTTTTGAATCCCAGACAATAGTGCGTTAACGTTATAGTGCGCTCAAAAAATATTGATCTTGTGAGTATAAATGTAATGATTAATAGAATATTGAACAATTTTGTGTGGTGACCTATTTTATGATGTTTATAATCTGAAAATCGTGAACGGTACCTATTTTAAATTCATTACATTTTGATCGCGCTGGATGCAAGCCGTTTCCAGCCGGTCTTATTGGAGATCCATAGAAAAGGCTTATGTTCAGCAGTGGACGTCATTTGGCTGATGTATAGATGGATGGATGGATGACATTATTTTTAAATAATTAATGACTGTTAGATAGAAAGTTGTATATTTTCAGTAGGTATTTATTTATATGAGAACGACATGCAAATATTTTTGTAAATCTTGATTGATATTGAACAATTTGGATTTTTATTGAATACAGTATATTTCTTCATTTGGTTTCTTAATTTTGGTTGTAATATTGACTGCGGCTGTTTATATCTCAGCGGCAATGTTTATAATCTGAAATTGTGAATGTTACACTTATTCATTACACTTTGATCTTAGCCAAAAGTGCAGAAACATAACCTAGCATGTAACTAGAACTTTGATATTTAGTATGACAATAATATTTTGATTTTCTTGCGATTGTATCTGTTAAAAACATAATAGATTCTTCGTCTCATAAAAGTGAAAGAATTAAAGTTCAATACAATAGTGGCACGTGCTCCAAGCAAATAACAAAAACAAAAGAATCTTGCTATTTATGACTTCAGGTGTCTTTCTTAGAAGGCATGCCAAATATCCGGGTGTATTTTCAAGAACAAGACCTGTGGTGTAGGCAATAAATTGTTTTTTTTTATATTTCTAGCATGGATCGAAAAGATCCTGTGTACAGATGTGTGAAAATAATAAGATTTCCTGCATCACTGAAAAAATCACATGAAGCGAGGAAAAGCTACGTTTAAAATCATCAATGTATCATAATATGTACATATTTATGAATTTGGATGATTAATAATAATATGAATCTTCATGCCTTATTTTATAGATAATATTAGTAATTATAGTTATGTTTATTCAAATCTGATGTGGCTTCATGTTCATCTCCGGTAGATAAGGAAGACGTCAATATCGATGGAGATGTAAATAAATTAATATACCCAGGTATCGATATAGATAAATTAAGATTTCAATGTACGTAAAAGTAAAACATGTACCTAAGTGTAAAAGTATAGTTGCATAGTTATAATCCGTGACTTATAAAGCTATAAATAGATGTGAGTGGTTCGAATTTCATCGAATGTAAATCAAATTATTCGAATGTAAGGGAAAATATATGTGTGATTCATTAAATTACATAATATTATTTAATTTTTAATCAATGTTCCTAAAATTATAAGATCCTTTCATTGTTAAATATCAACATTCCTAAAAACAATGCAATTCAAAAAGAGCGCCGCAGGTGTTTCGACGATTCGCAATAAAAATAGGGCAAGATTTATGACCTCAGGTGTCTTTCTTAGAAGTTACCGCATCTTGAAGATTTAGTACCTACGAAACAAATTATCTCTTTGTATACTGGCTCAATAAATAATAATATTGATAAAATATAATTCCTGATTAGAATTAACCAAATACTGTGATTTGTAAAGAACCAAAGAAATATAATTAATTTTCAATTAGAGACACAACAAGCAAGAAGTAAGTCGCTGCGGTGATAATTCGGGAAAAATGATAATTTAGATAGAAAATGTGTTAAAGTGTAAATAAACAGTTACAGAAAACAAAGATACAAAAACAGTAACACACAGTTCAATGTCTGTATCTAATAATTAAATAATAGTAAAAGTATCAAGATTGTTCAGTCACTGCAGCTGCACAGCGCCGTGGCCATAAAACTACGGTCGAGTCGCCGCCGTGCGTAAAACCCGATTTTGAGATAGACAATTTCGCTATAGCCCTCTTAATGAAACGTCACAGCGAAACGTAATTGGATGACAGGTGACATTGTCTGAAGACTTTTATAAATCACAGGTAGCATGGCAAGGGGACAAATTGTTTTTCCACCATTATATCCCCTTGAAGAGGAAATAAAGTATGGATTGAAAATGACAACTGACATTAAAATTAGATAAAAAAATTTTTCCCTCTGCATGCCACATGTTACTATGACGTTTAATACCAGGCCGTCATTTTGTCTGACATTAAAAATATTTTTAAATCTACTATCATTAGAGGTTTAACATGTTTCTTTATTCTACCTTTATGGTACAGAATCATCATACCTACTTTAATATTATCAATCCGAAAAGTTTGTTGGTTTGTTCCTCTTTGACGCGGCAACGGAGCAAAAGATTGACTTGATTTTCGGTATGGATACCTATGGTTTAAAAGACAGAAAGTGATAATAGGATACTTTTTTATCCCGAGAAAATTCGTGATTCACATGGGATAGGACAATAACTGTTTCTCAGCAATGGAGCAACGGATTGACTTGATTTTTGGGGTGGGCATAGTTTGGAAGACGGAAAGTGATATAGGATACTTTTCATTCCGAAAAAATTGCGGTTCCCGTAGGATAAGACAATAACTTTTTCTCAGCAACGGATTGCCTTGGCTTATTGCATGAATATAGTTTGAAAGACGAAAAGTGACATAGGCCACTTTTTATCCCAAAAACTTTAAGAGTCCCCGTAGGATAGGATAAAAACTAAGCGAGCGGGCCGCGGTAGCAGCCGTCTAAGCGCCAGAAATAACCTGTCATTTCAAGTTTAGGACGTTCCTACATTTTTCGCACTCCTTCGCGGCACTCAACAGCGCTAGCCCAGACTCGGGCTCCATAACGGAGCTTGCGCTCCCGCAATAATGACGGAGTGTTTCGGAGCACAAAACACATCGTCATCCACCACTCGGGACTAACCAGCACTGAGCGTCGGACAGCATTCCAACGCCCTGGTCCCAGTGCAACGAGTCAGTCATAGTAGCCCAGCGCCTGCCTTTTCAACTGCAGAGGGCAGTGAGAACGGCCATCGCGATACCGACACTTCTCTTCCCCTGCAGCCCCACTGCGTCTGCCAACAGGTTGACGGCCTAGCGGAAGGTAGGGTAGGTGGCGGCACCCACACAACCAGTTCCATCCCACCGCAGCCCCTAATCCACGGCTGCAGCGTCGCAAGAGCGGCACTGCAGCCCGCCTCAGAAGCAACACTCTTCATAAGGCAGGCAACCTACCGGCCATCCTCTCAGCTGCTTTAGTTAAAAGCGGCTGAACAACGAGTGCCGGCTTCTAAGCTGCCTTGGGGGAAAGACCCAAAGAAGAGGGAGACTTCGAGCGCCGCCTTTTCAGCTGCCTTAGACCTCCCCCGCCACGACAAGGCGGGAATACAAAAGGGGGTTTTATATACACTCCAACCGTAACTTAACCAACAAAAGCATACTTCTAAGGTATTCTGATGTTTGTCGCTTAGGTTAGGTTTCGCAGCCGACATAAACATTAGCCAAAATCAAAATATAACGCGGGCGAAGCCGCGGGTAAAAGCTAGTCATTCATAAGTGAAATTGTCAACGTTCTAACTGTCACCGTTCATGAGATACAGCTTGGTGACAGACAGAGAGACAGATAGACGGACGGACAGCGGAGTCTTAGTAATAGGGTCCAGTTTTTAGGGTTCCGTACCCAAAGGGAAAAACGGCAGCCTATTACTAAGACTTCGATGTCCGTCTGTCTGTCTGTCACCGAGCTGTATCTCATGAACCATGATAGCTAGGCAGCTGAAATTTTCACAGATAATGTATTTCTGTTGCCGCTACAACAACAAATACTAAAAAATTAAAAAAATAAATATTTAAGGGGGGCTCCCATACAACAAACCTGATTTTTTAGACGTTTTTCGCTTTATATTAATAATTGTAAAAGGTAGATGCTAGAATTTTTCACAGAATATTTAGTTTTATATTCACTTCAATAATAAAATAAAAATAAAATAAATATTTAAGGGGGCTCCCATACAGTACGGAACCCTCCGTGCGCGAGTCCGACTCGTATTACTACTCACTACTCACTATCACTGTCAGTCACACTGTCAGTGTCTACTCACTGTCTATTGGCTTTAACATGTATTAATTAAGTATTTATTATTATTTTTGTCAGTGTCCATTGACCTAAGTATAAAGAAGTTATATCCCTAATTATTAAAAGTAATGATAGGTAACCAGTAAAAACCTACTCCGATAGACTGAAAAAAAAACAAACATCTGGTTTTGTTTAACGAATCTAAGAAATGAATGATGAACATGTTTTTATTTGAGATATTTTCCTCGTAATGCTCGCCATGTGTTCCACATCGATAGACGTATTTTCCGCAGAGTTTATTTTTATTCCTTAAAAACCGTCTTTTGTTTTTACTCATAGAACATTAAAACATTTATAACCCAAACATTTAGTCACGGTGGTCAACGTGGTGTATAGTAGGTATAGTACTAGTGAGTGGTGATCAGAGTGAGTGCGGCTGCAGCGAAGTTGAGGCTGGGAGTCGCGCTGGCGATGCGCCCGAGCTGACTCCAGCTTCGGTACATTTGTCATGTCATGTCATCCAATAAGAACAATGACAAGGAGCTCGTGTCCAGCATGCTTCAGTGGTCTTTGTCAGATCGTCAGACATCCCGCGCTGGGTCCTGCGGTTTTGCGACCATCGATAGTTCTGCATGCTGACTTAAAGTACTCGATGTTGCCTGCATGGGTTAGGTTAGGTTAGGATAGGCATGAACTTTTTAACCGACTTCCAAAAAGGAGGAGGTTCTATGTTCATGTGTATGTTTTTTTTTTGTGTATGTTCATCGATAATTTCGCCAATTATGAACTGAATCGAAAAATTATTTTTTAGTTCTAAAGGGTATACTCACGAGGTGGTCCCATTAAAATTTTACAGAAATCAGCTGAGCTGTTTTTGATAAATCAACAATAATGTAAACAATTCGAGCGAAATATTCGAATTTTGTACACGATGGAAGGCGGTTTTGCCATTTTTTGCGAAAAATAATGTTCTAAGATCTTAACTGTAGTGTTTTGTTATTTTTTTTTTTGTAAATTCCTGCCCCCCGGCGAGGTTGGCAAGCAACTCGGCGGCGAGATTAGCAACTCGGACGAGTTGCTTGCTAACCGGGGGACAGGAATTTACAAAAATTGATTTATCCCAGGCCTATAATCAAATCGTTATTTCTGAGGACTCGAAAAAGTTTATAGTCATTAATATCCATCGCGGATTGTTTAAATATAATCGACTGGTGTATAGGCTTGCTTCTAGTAGTGGGATATTCCACCGTATCATCAGCCGCGTCGTAGAGGGCGTGCCGGGCGTCCAGTGTTACGCTGATGATATCATTTTGACAGCAAACGATAGGGCTAGCCATTTGCAGGCGCTCTAAGCATTATTCTAAAGGTTAGAGGCCGCGGCACAGTAGGCAGATGCACACTCTCCCAAATGAATCGTAAAAAAAATGGACAGACTTGCAACCCTACGGCGATGCTCCAGGCTATGAAGTTTTTACAGTAATCAATATGTTGTTGAAAATGAAAATATCCAAACACAATAGTAATAATATTTTCGTATGAATGTTGTCAGGCTACAGCGAGGACGCCGCCGACGGCGAGTGGATGCGGAGGGTCGAGTGCTCCGCGCAGGAGGTGGCGCCACCGGCGCGGCGGCCGCGGCTCCGTGGGCGCCGGTGACCGCCCGCGCCGGGGACTCCCCGCCTGGTTCCGTGCGCCACTCTCGCTCTAGGTACACTACACCAAAATTAGGAGAAACTTCTCATTTTTAACCGACTTCCAAAAAGGAGGAAGTTCTATACTCTTTGACATTATAATTATAATCATGAATTTCATATACGATGTATATGACATTGAAGTGTTCTATATGTATGAAATATATTATTGCTATTTGTATTTAAAATTTGACTTGTTACAGTAGTGTTATCAATAAATGACTATGACTATGTTCGTCTGTATTTTTTTTGTGTACCTATGTTCATCGATAATGTCGCCAATTTGATCCGAATCGAATTTTTATAGTATGTAAGGGTTTACTCCCGAGGTAGCTCCATTTAAATTTTTAAGAAATCGGCTGAGCCATTTTTGAATAACCAACAATAATCTAAATTTGTAGAGTTTTTTGATCACGTCATCCAGTGGACTTATCGTCAGCCCCGGATCTTCTTGCGTGTTCTCCATAACAACTAGCGGGATTTAATAAAATAACTGTAGAGTTTCTTGGTCATCACCATTGTATTTTAAATTAGTAGAGCTGCATTTAGATAAACGAGCTATTACTAGTGCAGCTCGGATACAACTGCCCAGCTATAAGCGCTTGTTAGATTAATAATGTTATTATTATATTTAATAAGATTACAAGATGTATTAAGTAATATAAGACTTATTGGTAGCTAAATGGAACTGAGAAATATCATGACTTCCGAATGTCGGCCATTGTTGTTTACATATACCATTTATTTAATACTGTGATTTCATAATGTTATAGATGACTTGAAACGTATCAATAATTGTTCTAATAATTCTAATAAGTATGAAATACAGTTTAAGATGATTTTATGTTTAACAATTGTGTAAAATGGAGGCTACCACCGTGCCCGCCATCTTGCTCGTTCCCTATTGGTTGTTGGCAATGTTTACATCGAGCAGTGGTGGTAAGGTATGGTGGGAGCTTGTGAAATCAGTATAAAACAGTCTGTTATTATTATTGTATGTTATTATTATCTGGCGCGACTTCGTCTCTTAATATCTCTTAGTATCTTTGAATCTCTCTTGGTGTACTCCCGGTATTCTGATAATAACGTTGAAGTCTTGCTTAGCTGGTTATGCTGAGTGTCGGTACCTTTTATATTCGAAGCCAAGTCGAGTGGACGTCGCCATGTTGCTAAAGTTAAGTACTTTGTGTAATATCTAAATTAAGGTGACTGATCATTGTACAGTATCAAAAGATTATACTGATGGCGTCTTGAGTTTCTTGCCACTTCTTCTCAAAACGTCTAGGGCCTTGCGAACGTGGCATAATTATTGCAATACATAGTGGTACCCTCGAGGGACCCATGAAGTATAAAAATATACAAAGTATACTTACTTACTTGTTTCCTTTACTAATTTAGAAACCTCAAGTTAGGTAACTACCCTCACAAACATTTAAAGGATCAGATTGAAGAGTTTCTTTGTTATTAAGTTAGAATCAGGGTTGCTGCATTAGTTTAAAGTAAGATTTCCATCCTAACAGTAATATTTTGGTAGAAAATAGATAAAGTAACCGCCTCTTTTAACCCTGATCTAACATCAGAAGTGGTGCCGAAAGACCCACATTAATGCCGTTCATTGTATTTCAGAGAATCCCGACAAGCTTTTTGCATATCCATGCTGAAAGGCTGCCTGTGCAGCGGCTACTCGATTTCCTGGCAATGATTGCCTGGGAAATTCTGCCGCGGGGCTCCAGGTCCCAGAACTACTGGGTTTCCTGGCCAAGTAAAGTGAATCGGTGAAAAAGTAAGGTGTATCAGTAAAATAGTGAAGTGAATACAGTGTTCTGATGATAAAGGAGGTAAGGGGCTGAGCCCTGTTATATATAATTAGAAAATGTTTTGCATAATTTGTCTATTTTGTAATGTGGGATCAGTTGACAAAACCAGAAGAATTTTGATTTAAAAAATATTGCAGAAAGTTTCTGTTCATTTTGTAATTATTTTTATCCAAAGACATAAGACCATAGATACAACACAATTATATAAATTAAAGAAGTGAATGACAACTGTTTATAAATGAGTCAGAATAACCGAGCGGTATAATAAAAAAGTAAAACTGAACTAAAACATCGGGATCACAGATTTTGTCAACAGATCTCACAAAGAGAATATGAATTATCCTTTTTCTTTACCATATTATAGTGTAAGAATTATAAAAACGATTTATATGGCTAAAATGAGGTTCGTGTCTTGAAAAAGATGTGAAACAGAACGAAATGTAAGACAAAATAACAAGAAAAGACAAAGAATTTCAATATTATGTTGACAAAAACAATGCTGATTGTCTGACTATAATAGATAGTGATTAGATTAGATCGCTGGAGGACCGTGACCATCCAGTGACACGGTGAGGCTATTGCCAGCGAGTAGGTTGCGTTTGCTTAGTCGTGTACTGGGACTGAATATCGACTACGGCCATGACTCTGACTAAGACAACGGTGCGGTCAGGTACTTTTCCTGTAACCACTAGTTGGTTTAATTTGCAGGAAAGGTAGCCTTAAGAAAAAAAAAAACGTAGCTTAGGTCGCTGATGGGCCGTGACTTGGCAGTGGCACGGTGAGGCTATTGCCAGCGAGTAGGTTGAGTGTTCATAGTCGTGCCACTGGGACTTAGATTGTGATAATAATGACTATTAACTACTACTGACAAAGACTATGACTATGACAGAAAGTGCGGCCGGGGACTCTTCCTTGTAACCGCTAGTTGACCTACTGTTGGTGCCGATATGTCTCAGGAGTAGCGGCTGATTGCTATCGGTAAAAGATTCCGGGAGCAGTTTGGTATTCTACAAGGAGGGTAGCCCAATAAAAACAAAGAAAATAAGAACAAAGAAAAAACATATTGCTGTTATTATAGTCGGACAAGAATTAATATGGCAGTGCTTATTGAAGTTAATAACACTGTATATAAATTATGCAAATAAACTCGAATGATAGATTATTATTTAAACTTATTATTTTTGTACTTCGGGAACTAAGTACGGTCAGTATAGTTGTATTAAATAGGTTGTAATATTTTTGACTTCTTAATATTTCAATGTATGAATCATATTGTTGTTTGATTGGTATTATGCTATACATGATGATCCACGATATTCGTCATTACTGACTGTGCTTAGTTAAATGTTTAGAATAGCGTTTATGCTGTATAGCCTTATAATAATCATAGTTTAAAATTATCCTACTGTTTTTAGAAAATTATTGTAAAAAAATAACTAAGTGTCATTCACTGTACAGTTTGTGGGTACTTGATAAAATGAAAATACTTCGTGTCTGCTACTGTTCGTTTCCGATGGGCCGGTCGGAGCCGGGTAGTGGTGACACGGGGAATCAAATTAGTAAACTCTCAGTTTACTTTTTATTTTGTTGTCCATAGAATGTATATGTGTCCATATAATATGACGTTAAAATGGACTTCAATGAGATAACTTGTTTACGGATCCTACAAATAATAAATTTGTGATTGATTTATTAGATGTTCTCCACGTAATCGTTGGATGGTTTGAGTGGGAGATACATTTGACATTGAAAATTAAAAAAAAAAAAAAAATTGTACGTGGAGTCCCTTCGCGCGGAAAAAGTGAAACTTAGTAGTTAACTCTTAACTAAAGGTAGATGGCGTTGGCGTCAAGTTAGCCCGCGGTATTAACTTTCTCCGTCGATGGACGAGGTGTTTTGGTTTTTGTTTGATTAATCTAACTTATAAATTTAACTAAATCTAACTTATTAATTTAACTTATTATAACGCAACCTTGTTGGAAGTCGCATTAGAAGTTTCATCTCAATAGAATAGTAAAATATGATATGAAATAAAAACACAATAATATATCATCAACAATACAATATGGTATTAAGTTTTATTGTAGTGTAATGGTGGAGATGAGGTTGTATGTACTTCGAGGACGAAGTACTGTCAGGCTGGCCGTGTTAGATTAATAATGTTATTATAATATTTAATAAGATTACAAGATGTATTAAGTAATATAAGACTTATTGGTAGCTAAATGGAACTGAGAAATATCATGACTTCCGAATGTCGGCCATTGTTGTTTACATATACCATTTATTTAATACTGTGATTTCAGAATGTTATAGATGACTTGAAACGTATCAATAATTGTTCTAATAATTCTAATAAGTATGAAATACAGTTTAAGATGATTTTATGTTTAACAATTGTGTAAAATGGAGGCTACCACCGTGCCCGCCATCTTGCTCGTTCCCTATTGGTTGTTGGCAATGTTTACATCGAGCAGTGGTGGTAATGCATGGTGGGAGCTTGTGAAATCAGTATAAAACAGTCTGTTGGCGCGGCTTCGTCTCTTAATATCTCTTAGTATCTTTGAATCTCTCTTGGTGTACTCCCGGTATTCTGATAATAACGTTGAAGTCTTGCTTAGCTGGTTATGCTGAGTGTCGGTACCTTTTATATTCGAAGCCAAGTCGAGTGGACGTCGCCATGTTGCTAAAGTTAAGTACTTTGTGTATCTAAATTAAGGTGACTGATCATTGTACAGTATCAAAAGATTATACTGATGGCGTCTTGAGTTTCTTGCCACTTCTTCTCAAAACGTCTAGGGCCTTGCGAACGTGGCATAATTATTGCAATACATGGTGGAACCCTCGAGGGACCCATGAAGTATAAAAATATACAAAGTATACTTACTTACTTGTTTCCTTTACTAATTTAGAAACCTCAAGTTAGGTAACTACCCTCACAAACATTTAAAGGATCAGATTGAAGAGTTTCTTTGTTATTAAGTTAGAATCAGGGTTGCTGCATTAGTTTAAAGTAAGATTTCCATCCTAACAGTAATATTTTGGTAGAAAATAGACAAAAGTAACCCCCCTCTTTTAACCCTGATCTAACACGCTCGTGCACTACATTTTAAAACATTGTCAGCATTCTGTGGCACATACCGCCACAGGCTCATCACCTGGCCCTATAATTAGTAATAAGTGTAATAACACGAGGGGTAACGTTACAATATATAAAATACGGAAAGTTCGTGATTGTAATGCAACTATCGATGTGCTTGCAGGCTTCCCGAGGGCTGGAGAGCGCGGCGCGCGGCATCCCCGGCGGCTCCGGAGGCTCCGACCGCATCTCTTGGCACATCCGGACCGACCCAACACTGTGGAGTAACGTCAGAGAACAATTACTATAATTATATAGGTATGGTTTTTTTTTTTTTTTTTTTTTTTTATTTGAATGTTACACTCCACAGACTCCAGGGTCTGTGCTTTTTAAGATTAACATTTTTTTTAAAATGATTTGAACAATATTGCTTATAACTAAAGGCTTTACAAGAGGACACTAAAATGAATCTAAATCTAATTTTTCTTTCTCTTTAAATACGATTTTAAACTACGATTAAATTAATTATTTATTATTTTCCAAATAACTACTTATACCGCTCAGGGCCTCCATCACCGCCGCGTTCCGGTCTTTAATGGCCATCTTTAAATTATAGTCTACGATGACCTTAGGTGACGCAGTAGTCGCACGCCGCACAAAGCGGCTGATGGCGTCTTCCTCGTTGTCGGCGAAGTATGTGAAGGACCTGGTGTGCCGTGATACTGCGACGACCGCGTGCGAAACGCTTTCGTGCAACCTCATCTTGGCCTTGATTTTAATGGCGATGACAGAGTCGTATGTCAGACCTTGAGCTTCGTGGATGGTAAGGATGCGCGACCCTGACTCCTCTCCATACCCTTGGCTGATAAGGGTCTCCTTTTCTTCTTGAGTGTGAAACAAAAAGAGGGTGTTGGGGAGGTTGTGGGGTATTAGCGCACTCGTGTATCTTTTCTGCTCTAGAGATCTGACTTGGATTGCTGAGGAATATACACCCGTGTATATTTCCCTCAGTGAATACGCTACATCCATGGGGTTCCGGTGCGTACATAACAACTCCTGGCTGATGTTTGCGACCAGGTTATGGCGATGGTACCTCATCTCAAAGAGGTTTTCTCTATCGATATAAGGTAGCTGATTCACGTCTCCGATGAGGATAGGTTCACTGGCACCAGACAGCCTCAAAGCCATCACTATGGCTCCAAAATGATTCATGAGAGCCTCATCCACCATTAGACGGTTGCAACTCTCGAAACTTCGGAAACCATTTACAAGAATGGAGGCCATGGTACGCACCTTAGTTCTTACTAAGTTACCAATACGGTGCGCCAGTTTCTCTCTTAGATCTTTGGCTGCTTCAGTTGTGGTGATGATAACGTCCTTATCCACATCGAAGTGTCGTACCACCCAAGTTGTCTTGCCGCAACCGGGCACTCCATTGACCCACTGGATCTCGGGTACCGTCCAGTTGTCCCACCGCGCCTCGACTCCAGGACTGCCCTCGATGGTTTTTGCCATGTCAGCAATCCTGTCGTCCAGCATTATTTTGGTACACCTGGCGGTAACCACAATAGGGTCCTCTGGTGGTGTCACGTACTTCAGTTTCCGATCCGTCTCATCCTCATTTAGGGCCACGAATCCTTTTATTGCATTATAAGCAGCCATATATTGACCTCTCATTGTTCCCTTGATGACATGGGAAGTGTCGTTATTGTATATGGCTGCTTCTGCTTCTTCCAGTCTCGCCATCAACAGACTCTCATTTCCTAGCCGAAAAGCCTGCATGATGTTTTTGCAGTTCCTGAGATTGACTTCTCTAGTCGCTCTCGTTATAGCTAAGAATTCTATGAAGGCGTTTCTGGCGTGATCTGTTGCTGTTGAGGCGGGAATATAGAGGGGTGGAGTGACCTGTCCCATGTCCGCTCTGGTTGGAGCCGGTTGCCTTGTTCGAGGTGTTGTTTTCGTGGCTGATTTGGTGCTGTGCCATTTTATTTCCGGTGTTTGTAGGAACAAGCTCTGTGCTGCGGTGCTGAATGCTGTCAGAAAAGCCGAAACTTGACCTCTACTCTCGTTGCTACTGCCACTATGCTGTTTCGTGGCCTTTTCTGCCGATATTCTTTCTTGTACCCTTTCAGAACCGCTTTGATTGGATGAACATGGAACGGGGTGTCCCCAGCTGTCGGTTGCAGAGTTTTCTGACGAAGACTTCAGAAAACTTAAGTTTTCTCCCCTGTCTTCGTATATGATGACCTCATGATTTTTGGAGGCCTCCAGGCAACTTAGCCGGTCCGCGACTTCTCCTGTCCAGTGCGCTACAACCATGGCGTCGACGCTTATCACTCGGGAGACACTGTCTGCGTTTTCACCTAGTTTCTTTAGCAGTAAACCTGCCTGTGTAAATGGAGTCTCGGTCCAGTCAAACAGTGCAATCGTTTTATTTTTCGATCGCACCAGTCGACATCGACAGCCCGCAACTTCCAGTATTGGCATCGCATCGTAAGTTTTCTGCTTCATGGTGGTTTTAGAGGTGCTACCATTGAGCAGACATGCTAGTCCAGGTGACAGTCGGACACGTTTTTTGTTCCGGGTGAGGCAGAAGCTTATTCCAAACCTCTCTTTATTGTTATCCATGAAAAGGGCTACCCCACGGATGCAGACCCCTGGCCTTCCTCTGTCTGCAGAAGCGAGGTATATAGGTATGTTTATTGCAGCTCGCTGCTCGACATTTTTAAGTGCGTAGGAAGGTATGTAAGATCATGACACAACACAAGCGATAACCTAATAATCGGCCAAGTACGAGTCGTACTCGCGCACGGAGGGTTCCGTACTGAATGAGAGCCCCCCTTAAATTTTTATTTTATATTCATTTTACTATTTATTATTGAAGTGAATGTAAAACTAAATATTCTGTGTAAATTTCAAGCATCTACCTGTTACCATTTTTAATATAGAGCGAAAAATGTCTGAAAAAACAGGTTTGTTGTATGGGAGCCCCCCTTAAATATTTATTTTATTATCTTTTTAGTAACTGTTGTAATAGCGGCAACAAAAATACATCATTTGTGAACATTTCAGGTGCCTAGCTATCATGGTTCATGAGATACAGCCCGGTGACAGACAGACAGACGGACAGACGGACATCGAAGTCTTAGTAATAGGGTCCCGTTTTTCCCTTTGGGTACGGAACCCTAAAAAGTCTTCTAATAACGTTAGCGACGTCCGGGCGAAATTCAAATTCGAATTTCCGCAGTGACCAGTCAGCTAAGCCTTGCTTCAAAAAAATTAAATCTTTACGATCTCCGAATTTTTATATTAAACGAGTAAGTAGCGCAATTTATAAGGAGTAACCTACAAAATTACAGTGACCTACAACCTCTCCCAAGTAGACATGTAGGGAAGCTTAAGCAGGTACCTAGGCAACTTGCGAAATCTGATAAACTTATTCGCATCATGGGACTCTCCCAATCTCGCGTGATATAAAGCTCATCTTAAGCAATTCAATTGATGTCAGAATCAGAATCAGAAATTTATATATGTTACAAAAATAAAATAAAATGTTTACAGACTATAAAATAAATAAGAACTTAACACTACACTAATATACTAACAAAACATTATTTTATTTCTGCGACAAGTCGGCTCCATCTCAGCATATTGCCGGCTGCGGACAACCGGCGCTGATCTTCCGATGGCGCCGACAGGTGACGTCACACACGCCTCACACTCACTTTCATGCCATGTTTTAAAATAAACTTAACAACGCATTACATTTAGCGCAGAGGCAGTTAAAATATTATATAATAGTTAAATAAATATAGTAAATAAGTGAAATGATATTTTTACAGAATTATCACATGAAATTATGTTAAATATCTCAATTCGACTGAATCATCGATTCGTGCCATTTTTGGGGAAAAATAATTACCCATTATCATGAAATTGAGTGTTTAAAAATATATGCAATGTCTGAAATTGTTTAACAAGTACGTTAATTGTCGTAGGCACCCAGATGTGCATCGACGGCGAGTATACGGGCTCCTTGTGTGTGAAACATGACGCAATGCTTCCTGCCGCCGCCGCCAACAGCCCGGCCGCCGGGCCGGGAGCGGGCGGCGCAACGACAGAAGCTAGCGAGACAGTGAGGACTTAGAGCAGGCCGCGTGTACGCTGGCTTGCCGCGGAGCTGCAGGCGCGTGCTGCGCGCGGTCTCCGCTGCCACCCGACTACCTGTTCCTGCCACCCAGCTCGCCTTGCGACGACTACCAGGTCGTTAAGTTCTCTCATCGAACAGCACCACCTCTATTACTCTAAGCGATGTAATTCGATGTATGTTTCCACGTAATTTAATACCAGAGATAAGCGGCCGGTTCGCAGAAACAAACCGAGCACTGGTCTTATCAGTAGAGCTGACTATGCGTCTGCGAATAAGACCACCTGGATGCCTAAGTTATCTTGTAAGATGTATCAATGTATTTTATTCATTAATTATAGTGCTTTCGCATCGGCAACAACTTAGTTTTATTTCTAGTTTTTAAGAAACATTCTCTCGCGCTTCCGAAAGTTAACTGGCGCAGCCGGTAGGATAGTCGGCAGCTGCCAGCGCGAAAAGTTCGCTCTTAAATTCGGTGAATTTCCCCCGTGTTGTGCAGTATTAAGTAAACGGTGTTAATACTGAATTCAGTTGTATCCGTTCCGGCTATCCACACGAACCAAACAAATAAGTTATCTACGGGCGCAGAAGATACAAGTCGGTTGGTGAGTAAGCCTTTTTCGCCTTCCTTAACCTTCCACCCCCATTTTCCTCGAATATTGTAGATTTAGACCTTGGTCATCGGTCAGATTTGCTTGTGTTAATTGTAGTATTGAGAAATTTGGTCTCAAATCGACTGAATTGTGTTAATTAAGATATATTATTTAATAAAAGTAAGTAATAGTATTGGAACATTTAATCTCAAATCGATTGAATTGTTTTAATTAAGGACATTTAATAAAAGTAAGTAATAGTATAGGAACATTTAATCTCAAATCGATTGAATTGTTTTAATTAAGGATATTTAATAAAAGTAAGTAATAGTATCGGAACATTTAGTCTCAAATCGATTAAATTGTGTTAGTTAAGGATAGGTATTTAATAATAGTAATAGTATCAGATAAATTTGTCTCAAATCGATATAATTTTGCTAATTAAGGACAAAATATTTAATATTAAGTAATAGTGTCGGTATAAACTCTACCGAGACTCTAAATTAGGTTTGAATTATTTTGTTTTAGTTATTACATATTAAAATAAAATTAATTAGAAATGGCGCAAGAACATAGAGCTGCTACTCTTGCACAAACGGAAATCCCAAAAAAAGATGCTCTAAAAGTTGTGCTGGAAGAAGTAAACTTCAAGGAACAAGGAACAGGGATGAAGTCTTTACTAAGATCTCAGTTTTCAATGCCTTGTAGCCAGAATTCCATGAGATCCGCGATTTCCGCGCCTCAATTCCAGTTTGGTATACCTGGGAACCAAAATTTAAATAGACCACCGGTTCCAAGGTTCGCACAGCTTCGATTTGGCTACCGCCCGCAGCTAGGTTCCGCACCTCAGTTTGGTAAATTAGGCCCACAATCAAGACCGCAGCAAGGGTTCACACCCCGATTAGGGACGTCCCCTCAGCTAGGTTACAGGCCACCACCACAATTTGGGTAAAAACCACCCCAATTCGGGTACAAGCCACCCCAATTTGGGTACAAGCCACCCTATGAACATCCTCAACAAGTTAACCTGCCACACTTGTAATTCGGCGACGTATCTTTAAGGACCGCCCGTTCTATTGGATTTAAGCTTAACGAGATAACCGGTGACGACGATGAACAAAATTTTTACCCTGATGATACTTACTCTTATACTCACAAAAACGACATGTACGGACTATACAAATATGACCATTCAAACGACTTCGAATACAAGTACCCCAATAAGCATGAAACTTGCAATAAGTTGTAGAAAGTTTGTATATGGCACATTTGTGAATTTCAAACATCATCTTGCAGGAACATGTCACTTACATAGATCTTATTGTTATTTTGAAACTTATGAAAAATTATTTTATTATGTTACTGTTATATTTTGCATGAAAGATAACGTTTCAACTTTGCAGGGATATAGCCTCTCAAACATACTCGTACCTAAATGTAAGTAATTAACATTGTTGCAAAAATGTGATTGGGACGTTACATAATAAATCGTTGCTGCAATGTAATTTTACTAACTTCACTGTCTGGCATTGCCTGTACTTTACAAATGAAAGTTTCTGAAATGTTATAGTATAAAATTGCGACAATAGGTCTATTGATATATTATTTAATCAACTTTCCTACAACATTACGAATTGTTCTTTTATTTACCTAACGGGACAATAGCTTTAAGTTTAATTTTAAATAGTGCCACTTAGTATAATTTCGAAGGACTAGGAATGGAAGTGGCAACATTCCTGGGGTAACGCTTGTGACAAACGCTGTTGATTGATTCTAAGGAGGTTTTAAGTGACACTGACATCGCATGATCGGCCGATGGGCGGGAAAGTGCGAGGTGACATGTCAGACAGATGTCAGTGAGTTGTAAATAGAGCTTGTTCGGAAGAGGTTGTGGAAAACTGAGATTAGAACGGTTCAAGTCTGGTGATTCTTGATAGAATGGTAGCAGCGTGCGTTACGCTGCGGAACGCCATGTCCTTCGCTTAAAGTTCTCTATAATTGTAATCATACGTAATCTTCTGTGCAATAAACTGATTGTTCGTGACGTCGACTTTATCTCCTCGCCCGCTAAACCCACGCCACGCCACACTGAAGCATTGTTGGGTCAGTGGTATAAAACATTACCACATTGAAGCAGAATCATAACTGATGCGGTGCCTTTTTATGGATCCGACATTCAGAAGGTGGGATCGAAGGGCTAGATCCTGAGGAGATGCAGGATTACAAGAAAAATCCTTCGACTGCATTAATCATTGTCGCCTATGAATCCGAGCAATATTATCAAGCAAATCACAAAAGAAAATGGCGAATGATAACAAAGAAAACCACTATGCTACACTCTAGACACGCGGAAGCGTGTCCAGCCAAGTAAAAAAAAAAGAGGGAACTGGCGACGTGTAAGAAGAACAGAACTTGCTTCGTGTACTGTTAACCAGAACAAATTGCTCCAGCCTGTTTGGAGAAGCGGGTCCAGGGAAGCTGGGAAGGGTCACCTGCAATAACTACCAATCTGCGAGAAGCTGTCTGGCAAAACCCCGGGTGAGCTCGTCCAATTTTAGTTAGAAAGTAGTTCTGCATGTTTTTGACTAAATCTGACTTAGTTGTGTTGAGTTTCCTAGTACCGTGCACAATGATTGGATTTAAAGTGAACGTCGCGTCGCCCAGATCACGCATGTTAGATCAGATCGGAAATATTGGTCACTTTTAAGAGAATATAAAGGAACCTTTCACAATAATAAAGTAGACAAAGTCTTATCGTACATACTTTAGAGTAATGCAACCCGAAATTTTACGATAGCCTGTTGTCATGGCGAGCCCATGTCTATGATTGCCTTTTTCAACGTTCGGTCAGTCAACTTTCAGTTTCCACAAGGTGGCAGTACCATGCAAGAAGTTTATTGTTGATGCAACAAACTTCTTGGTACAATGCTGCCACAGATTTTACTTTCGGAGGTAGGTCAAGGAAATATTTTATGTGATTCTTAAATTCTCTGTAATAAGAAAAGCGAGGGTAAGAAAAACTGAACTCATTTAATTTTTGTTGGTGGGTAAAACGAAAACTGCATCTAGGCTGAGTCGAAGGGATGCAGTTGTCCGGTTCTCTGCGGAGATCGAAGGGACGCTGTTATCCGGTCTCATGCCTCGATCTGGTAGTTCGAAAACTGCATCTAGGATGAGTCGAAGGGATGCAGTTGTCCGGTTCTTGCGAAGATTGAAGGGACGCTGTTATCCGGTCTCATGCCTAGATCTGGTATCTGATAAGTGTAGATGGGTTGTACGGATGTTGCGTCTGGGCTGAGTCGAAGGGATGCAGTTGTCCGGTTCTTCCGAAGATCGAAGGGACGCTGTTATCCGGTCTCATACCAGATAGGCTTGAGTGGAAGGGACGCAGGTGTCAGATTCGCGCAGTCACTGAGTGTGGGTGGTGATTGTGATTATGAGAGACACTGTTGTCCGGGCTCAGGCTTGATGTGTGGTGGTTTAGTGAGACTCGAGTCGAAGGGACGCAGTTGTCCGATTCGCGCATTTACTGGGTGGTGAGTTGAGTGCGGTTTGGAGGGACGCTGTTGTCCGGTCTCGGGTATGGAATTTGGTGGTTTTGGCGAATAAAATTCCTAATGAGCGCTGTTTTTCAGACCCTATGCTAATGTAAAGAAACCTTGTCTAGTCATCTCTTATTTACCTTCATAGTTAGTTATCATTTCGAACACGTCTAAAAGTAACATTATGTATTGTCAGGAATGGACGAGCGGTAAACGAATATTCGATACCGACATTTTTGAATAGTCCAATGTTGAACATACGCCTCGCCACGCTAGCCCAGTGCGGGTTGGTGAATAAACAAACATTCACATTGCTCTTTTGTTACAGATACTGATGATAATCGCCCGAGGACGTGCGAATGTCAAGATGGCCGTAACGGGACAATAGCTTTAAGTTTAATTTTAAATAGTGCCACTTAGTATAATTTCGAAGGACTAGGAATGGAAGTGGCAACATTCCTGGGGTAACGCTTGTGACAAACGCTGTTGATTGATTCTAAGGAGGTTTTAAGTGACACTGACATCGCATGATCGGCCGATGGGCGGGAAAGTGCGAGGTGACATGTCAGACAGATGTCAGTGAGTTGTAAATAGAGCTTGTTCGGAAGAGGTTGTGGAAAACTGAGATTAGAACGGTTCAAATCTGGTGATTCTTGATAGAATGGTAGCAGCGTGCGTTACGCTGCGGAACGCCATGTCCTTCGCTTAAAGTTCTCTATAATTGTAATCATACGTAATCTTCTGTGCAATAAACTGATTGTTCGTGACGTCGACTTTATCTCCTCGCCCGCTAAACCCACGCCACGCCACACTGAAGCATTGTTGGGTCAGTGGTATAAAACATTACCACATTGAAGCAGAATCATAACTGATGCGGTGCCTTTTTATGGATCCGACATACCTAACCTATGTAAGTAATGTTGCTGTAACTTAATTTTCAAAGTTATCAAATGTTACTGTAGAGTTTCTTACTTAACATTGAAAAACTAGATGGCGTTAGCATCGCACATTGAAATTGTGCATCGCGGTGGCGTTGTGTTTGTAGAAATTGGTATTCCCATTTGTAAATTTGATTATAACATTCCTTACAGCGGAAAGAGGAAAAGTCTCACACACACCTGCCTCTAGGTCATGTACTTAAAGCCCAGGGTCCCCATAAACATTCTCGACGATTTTGGCACAGAATAAACAACAGTTACTACCATGCGGGCCATCTTTTCGATTCGTCTTGAACTAAGTAGGCAGCGCATTGACTACGTTACATGACGTCACAGACTGATTGTCTTAGCCATAAAAGAATGACAACTAATATAAGTATTGCTAAATTTTACTCAAATAAAAACTACGTCAGAGCTGTCTTATTCATATCTGGCTATACAGCATACACGAGAGTGTGTGGAACAAAATAAAACGCAATGTCTGTCTCATACATCAAAATTACCAGTTGGAATGTCAAAATACTTAAAGTTAGATTCCACTTGGTATTTTGTCCTTTTCTTAAATTTGAACCAGTAAAAAGGTTCAAGTCTTAGGTCATTTTACTAAACTTTTTTAAACTTTAAAACGTGAAGTTCCAGTAACATTACACATGAAATATATCTAAAAGTTGTAAAGTTAACTTTCCGCAAGTATAACGTTTAATATTTCCACAACTTTAAATTTGTAAGGTAATAGTAGCTTTTTTCATCTATCTTGCTAAAAGGTTCCAAAATATTACAAATAAAACTTGCACTTGGCTTGCATTTATTTAGTTTTGAATTGCTAGCATTTATTTAGTTGTCGTAAAGTTACATTTCTAGGTTTTCAGTTTCTAAAAAATAATTTGTTTTTCTAAATTTTGTTGAGGCCATAGTTTTAAGGACTTGTCCTAGAGGCAGGTGGGTGTGAGACTTTTCCTCTTTCCGCTGTAAGGAGTGTTATAATCAAATTTACAAATAGCAAAACCAATTTCTGCAAACACAACGCCACCGCGATGCAGAATTTCAATGTGCGATGCTAACGCCATCTAGTTTTTCAATGTTAAGTAAGAAACTCTACAGTAACATTTGATAACTTTCAAAAATTAAGTTCCAGCAACATTACTTACATAGGTTAGGTAAATAAAAAGAACAATTCGTAATGTTGTAGAAAAGTTGATAAAAAAATATAACAATAGACCTATTGTCGCAATGTTATACTATAACATTTCAGAAACTTTCACTTGTAAAGTACAGGCAATGCCAGACAGTGAAGTTAGTAAAATTATATTGCAGCAACGTTTTATTTTGTAACGTCCCAATCACATTTTTGCAACAATGTTAGTTACTTACATTTAGGTATGTTTGGGAGGATATAGGAGGTAAACTTTCATGCGAAATATAACAGTAACATAATAAAATAACTTTTAATAAGTTTCAACATAACAATAAGATCTATGTAACTGACATGTTCCTGCAAGATGATGTTTGAAATGTACATAACGGGACAATAGCTTTAAGTTTATTTTTAAATAGTGCCACTTAGTATAATTTCGAAGGACTAGGAATGGAAGTGGCAACATTCCTGGGGTAACGCTTGTAACAAACGCTGCTGATTAGTTCCAAGGAGGTGACAGTGACATCGCATGATCGGCCGATGGGCGGGAAAATGCGAGGTGACATGTCAGACAGATTGTTTGTTGTTTGTCAGATTTTTTTGTGGTGTTTTCGTAATAATTAAGAACAATAGGGTTTCTCGAACTTTACACTTGTTTACTTTGTCAGTCACAATGGCACCGAATATTCTACAGATTTCTTGAGAACCCTTATTCCGATATAAATAGGGCGATGGTTTTCGTTCGTGGCAGTTACCGCGTTTTATACCGGAGTGAAAACATCTCGTATTCAAGTGCGGTACCAGTGATTGTAAAGTGAAAAGTTGTGTGAATTTCAGTGCCAGTGTGAAGTGTTTGTGCGAACCAGTTGTGTCGTGTGTACTGTGATTTTGTGCAATAAAGTGCAAAGTGAATAATCGGCGTTTTAACTGATTATCCAAGAACCCATCTCGTAACATTTGGTGTCAGAAGGGTGGATAATTGAAAATGCCGGTAACACCATACGACGAAGAGACGCCGCGCACACGGAGTCAGCGCCGACAGGAGGAAGTGCGCCGACAAGAGGAGCAGGAGCGCCGCCAGGAGGAGGTCGACCAACGACGCTTTGGAAATAATTCGCTGTTAATGGAAGGCAGCGAGTCCGAGGCAACCAACGACGACTCCAGAAATCCAGGAGCACCTGCTGCGGCACCTACTGTGGCACCTGTTGCATCACCAGCTGTCCCTGCGGCTTTTGATATGGCTGCCATGATGACTATGATGCAGACTATGACTCGCCAGCTAGAAGAAACTTTAAATCGCAACAAAGAAGACCAGGCTCGTCTACTGGAAGAACAGGCCCGCAACAACAGAGAAGAACAGGCTCGCCAACTGGAAGAACAGGCTCGCCAACTGGAGGAGAAACTGGATCGTGGACAAGCGGGTCTGCTTTCAAGCCTACAAGCGACCATGGGAAAGGAAATAAGAGAAATGAAAGAAAAAATGGACCAGCACGATACAAAGATGAAGGAGTATGAATCTCGCATCTTCGAAGCGGAAACACAAATCGCCGACGTAAGGAAGACCTTGAACGTCATTAAAACTGGAAGTGGAAAACTCCATCTACAACCTTCTCGCCAGCATCACAAAAGATCAAAGTGACGCCTTACGACGGGACATCATCATGGTCAGCCTACAAAATTCAATTTGATGCCGCCGTTCAAACCAATGGATGGAGCAAGGACCAAGCCAAGAACGCCCTAATCATGAGCCTTCGTGACGAAGCCCTGAGTATTCTCGATGCCGTGGGCAAGGAAGTGACCTACGATAAATTAATGGAAACGCTGGAGAGTCGCTACGGTGATGAGCACCTGGAACGTGTGTACCGAGCGCAGTTGAAGAACAGAGTGCAACGTCGTAACGAAAGTCTTCAACAGTGGGCCGTCGAGGTGGAGAAACTGTTCCGGAAGGCTTATCAGTCCGCGCCGTTACCCAACGACGAACATTTGGTGGAGGCATTTTCTAACGGGATAGCAGACTTTGAAGTAAGAGCAGCAGTGAAACTAGGGCATCATAAAACACTGAAGGAAGCTTTAGCTCAAGCCTTAGAAGTCGAGGCTGTACGAAATCCAGCGAAGGATATCCAACATATGAGGGAAGTAAAGGAAGCATCACTTCGTACAAGGCTTGGCCCAAGATGCTACAACTGTGAAGAGAGAGGCCATTTATTGCAGAATTGCCCAAAGCCATGCCGAACCAGGGACGATCGACTATTGGAAGAACGAAAGGATCGCGAGGCAACGCATTCACTATGGAGGAATAAACGACCTGCTGAAGAAAGCGGAAAATGGCGAGTGTTATCCGGGCCAGAAAAGCCAAAGATTTTGATCTCACAAGCTCACGATGGGAACAGCTTGATCATCAATGGTGTCATCAATGGAACTTCTTGCAAGCTGACATTGGATACAGGAGCTTCTCGCACTGTCATCAGTTCCCGACTGGCTAAGCGCTTTCTTCCGAACTTCGAAAGCTGCAAAACAGTTCAACTTCTGACAGCGACCGGTCAGCACATATCCGTCCGAGGAGAGAAGCTGGTGGAGTTAAAGTTGGGTGAGAAAACTTTCCAACACAAAGTCATTGTGGCTGATATAGTCGACGATTGCATTCTGGGTCTTGACTTCATGCGAGAACATCATTGCGAGATAGACGTCAACCAAGGAATCTTGAAGTGTGGAAGAGAAGAAATCTTCATGGAAGGCGCCACATCAGGAAAGGTTTATTGTCTGCAGAGAACAGTTCTTCCACCTAGATCGGAGACCATTGTGGCAGTTAGATTACCGCCGAAGTTGGGACATCAACGACGATGTGTGCTAATAGAACAGTCGGAAGGTGATCAACCATGGTTATTGGCCCGAACTCTGGTGAGGACTACTAATACCGCTGTGGTGCGTGTTCTCAACACAAGTAACGAGGAACAACTCATCAAAGGAGGAACCCCAATTGGTACTTGTGAAGAAGTAGACTGGATGCGCAGATGCCAAGAACAACCAAAGGAGAAATACAACTGTGCTGGGAGTTACACAGTGTCAACGCTATTGGAAGACTCCCGTAAAGACCTGACCGAAAGAGAACTTCTGATGGCAAAGAAGATGCTGCAGCGCTACACCGACATATTTGCTCTCGATGATGCTGTCAACGGGAAGACTGGATTAGTGAAGCACACAATAAATACAGGAAGCGTGTCACCGATTCGACAGCGGCCAAGAAGGATACCAGTGGCTCGAGAAAAAGAAGTTGAGTCAATGATCAAAGACATGGCACGCAATGGTGTGATAGAACCTTCATCCAGTCCGTGGTGTTCGCCAGTGGTTCTAGTGAAAAAAAAGGATGGCAGTATGCGGTTCTGCGTTGATTATCGACGACTCAACGACGTAACGAAGAAAGACAGCTATCCTTTACCGAGGATTGATGACACGTTAGACACACTGACAGGTATGAAGTGGTTCACTACGCTGGACTTGAAGAGCGGATACTGGCAAGTGGAAATAGATCCTAAAGATAAAGAGAAGACCGCATTTTCGACGGGAAAAGGCCTGTGGCAATTCAACGTAATGCCGTTTGGATTATGCAACGCGCCCGCTACGTTCGAAAGACTAATGGAGTTAGTGCTCGCGGGACTGATTGGAGATGCATGCCTAGTCTATTTGGACGACATCATAATTGTGGGAAAAACCTTCGAAGACCACCTGCAAAACCTGGAACGAGTATTGACTAAGATTCGCGCAGCCAATCTCAAGCTGAGTCCAAAGAAATGTTCCTTCTTCAAGAGGCAAGTGAATTTCCTGGGACATGTGATTTCCGAAGCTGGCGTACAGACGGATCCAGGAAAAGTCAGTGCTGTCAAGGATTGGCCTGTGCCAAAAGACAAGACGGAAGTTAGAGCATTCTTGGGTTTATGCTCCTACTATAGGCGATTCGTGAAGAACTTTGCTGACATAGCCAAGCCGTTGCATAGACTGACTGAGGAAAAGCGACCCTTCCTCTGGGACGAAAATTGCGACGCAGCTTTTCAAGAGCTAAAGAAGCGACTTTGTAATACGCCTATTCTTGGCTTCCCGGACACAGAGAACGAGTTCATCGTGGACACTGACGCCAGCAACACCGGCATTGGAGGAGTACTGTCACAAAGGAAAGGAGACCAAGAAGTGGTGATCGCGTATTTCAGCAAATCCCTGTCCAAGCCGGAAAGGAACTACTGTGTGACCAGAAAAGAGCTACTTGCAGTGGTGAAGACATTGCGACATTTTAGCAAGTACCTGCTCGGGCGAAAATTCCATCTGAGGACCGACCACGCTGCTCTTAAGTGGCTACTACAGTTTAAGGATCCCGAAGGCCAAGTGGCAAGATGGATTGAGCAACTACAAGAGTTTGACTTCACCACGGAGCATCGCAGTGGAAAATCTCATGGCAACGCGGACGCACTGTCAAGAAGGCCATGCTCAGAAGACTGCAAGCATTGCTCAAGACATGAGTCGAAAGATTCAGTGCCCGTCAGAATGCTCAAAGCTGACATCGGCGATGAATGGAAAGAAACCCTTCAGGTTGCACAAGAAGAAGACGCCGACATCAAGCCGATTCTTGAATGGATGGAATCAGATGCCCCTAAGCCAGACTGGAGTGCTATTGCTTCAATGAGTGTTACGACAAAGAGCTATTGGGCGCAATGGGATAGTCTGGTGCTTCAGGAGGGAGTACTTTGCCGAAAATGGGAAAATGCTCGTGGCAATCAGTGCCATCTCCAAATGGTTGTACCCAGAGCAAAGATACCTGAAGTTTTGAAGCTGTACCACGAAGGGTTTTCGGGAGGACATCTGGGTGTGAAACGGACACTCTTGAAAATTCGAGAATGGTTTTACTGGATCAACTGCAGAGATGACGTAGAAGACTGGGTACGGAAATGTACGAGCTGTGCATCAGTGAAAGGTCCGCATACCCGCAGCAGAGGAGCATTAAAGCTGTATAATGTTGGAGCACCATGGGAGCGAATCGCACTGGATGTGGCCGGACCATTTCCTGTGAGTGAAAGTGGCAACAAGTACTTCCTTGTCGTCATGGATTACTTCACCAAGTGGCCGGAAGTCTTCGCAATTCCGAACCAAGAGGCATCGACGATAGCAGACAAATTGGTGCATGAAGTATTCTGTCGATTTGGAGTACCATTGGAAATCCACAGTGACCAAGGAAGAAATTTTGAATCTCAGCTGTTTCAAGAGACGTGCCGGTTAATGGGTGCACACAAAACAAGGACAACGTCTTACCACCCGCAATCAGATGGAATGGTGGAGCGATTCAACCAAACTCTGGAGAGGTACCTGGCAAAAGTAGTCGGAAGCAAACAACGGGATTGGGACAAGCATATCCAGCCATTTTTGTTGTCATACCGAAGTGCTGTTCATGAGAGCACAAATGTCACTCCCGCTTTTGCCAATTTTGGACGTGAATTACGGCTACCAGCCGACTTAATAACTGGCATTCCACCGGATTCCCCACAACCCATAACTGAGTACGCCAGTGACCTCCGGAACAAGATGAACGACATCTATGAGCACATTAGAGAGCATGGCCAGCAAGCATCTGAAAGAATGAAGACTCGATACGACAGAAGGGCTAACAATCCTGGGTTCGAGGAAGGCTCGATGGTATGGCTGCACAATCCCATACGCAGCAAAGGGAAGTCTCCAAAGCTACAAGCCAAATGGGATGGACCGTACCGAGTGGTGACCAAAATCAACGACGTGACGTTCCGCATACAGAAAGGATCTCGAGGTGCCCCCAAAATAGTTCACGTGGATCGATTGGCGCGATATCACGGATGCAACGATGCTCGGGACGAGCATGTCTTGGGAGGAGGTGGTGTTACGCAGTAAGCAGCGCGCGGTACGACGGCTAGTTGTTTATCTACACCTAATCGCGAGATTTATGGTTTTATGACTCAGGCGGCACCGGCCTTTGTGTCGCGTCTATTGTTTGTTGTTTGTCAGATTTTTTTGTGGTGTTTTCGTAATAATTAAGAACAATAGGGTTTCTCGAACTTTACACTTGTTTACTTTGTCAGTCACAATGGCACCGAATATTCTACAGATTTCTAGAGAACCCTTATTCCGATATAAATAGGGCGATGGTTTTCGTTCGTGGCAGTTATCGCGTTTTATACCGGAGTGAAAACATCTCGTATTCAAGTGCGGTACCAGTGATTGTAAAGTGAATAGTTGTGTGAATTTCAGTGCCAGTGTGAAGTGTTTGTGCGAACCAGTTGTGTCGTGTGTACTGTGATTTTGTGCAATAAAGTGCAAAGTGAATAATCGGCGTTTTAACTGATTATCCAAGAACCCATCTCGTAACAGTATAAGGGTAAGTATCATCAGGGTAAAAATTTTGTTCATCGTCGTCACCGGTTATCTCGTTAAGCTTAAATCCAATAGAACGGGCGGTCCTTAAAGATACGTCGCCGGATTGCAAGTGTGGCAGGTTAACTTGTTGAGGTTGTTCATAGGGTGGCTTGTACCCAAATTGAGGTGGCTTGTACCCGAATTGGGGTGGTTTGTACCCAAATTGGGGTGGCCTATGGCCTAACTGAGGGGACGTCCTTAATCGGGGTCTGAACCCTTGCTGCGGTCTTGATTGTGGGCCTAATTTACCAAACTGAGGTGCGGAGCCTAGCTGCGGTAGGTAGTCAAATTGAAGCAGTGCGAACCTTGGAACCGGTGGTCTATTTAAATTTTGGTTCCCAGGTATACCGAACTGCAATTGAGGCGCGGGAATCGCGGGTCTCATGGTATTCTGGCTAGTAGGCATTGAAAACTGAGATCTTAGTAAATTTGACTTCATCCCTGTCTCTGGTTCCTTGAAGTTTACTTCTTCCAGCAGAAGTTTTAGAGCATCCTTTTTTAGGATTCCCGTTTGTGCAAGAGTAGCAGCTCTATGTTCTTGCGCCATTTCTAATTAATTTTATTTTAATATAACTAAAACAAAATAATTCAAACCTAATTAGAGTCTCGGTAGAGTTTATACCGACATTATTACTTAATATTTAATGTTATATCCTTAATTAGCAAAATTTTATCGGTTTGAGACAAAATTATCTAATACTATTACTATTATTAAATACCTATCATTAACTAACACAATTTAATCGATTTGAGACTAAAAGTTCCGATACTATCACTTACTTTTATTAAATATCCTTAACTAAAACAATTCAATCGATTTGAGACCAAATTTTCCGATACTACTACTATTCTTAAATAATATATCTTAATTAACACAATTCAATCGATTTGAGACCAAATTGTCTAATTATACAATTAACACAAGCAAATCTGACCGATGACCAAGGTCTAAATTTACAACATTCGAGGAAAATGGGAGTGGAAGGTTAAGGAAGGCGAAAAAGGCTTACTCACCAACCGACCTGCATCTTCTGCGCCCGTAGATAACTTATTTATTTGGTTCGTGTGGATAGCCGGAACGGATACAACTGAATTCAGTATTAACACCGTTTACTTAATACTGCACAACGCGGGGGAAATTCACCGAATTTAAGAGCGAACTTTTCGCGTTGGCAGCAGCCGACTATCCTACCGGCTGCGCCAGATAACTTTCGGAAGCGCGAGAGAATGTTTCTTAAAAACTAGAAATAAAACTAAGTTTTTGCCGATGCGAAGGCACTATAATTAATGAATAAAATACACTGATACATCTTACAAGATAACTTAGGCATCTAGGTGGTCTTATTCGCAGACGCATAGTCAGCTCTACTGATAAGACCAGTGCTCGGTTTGTTTCTGCGAACTGGCCGCTTATCTCTAGTACCTATTAAGTTACGTGGGAACATACATCGAATTACATCGCTTAGAGTACTAGAGGTGGTGCTGTTCGATGAGAGAACATAACGACCTATACTTCCGCCAAATTCGATGTGAAATGTTTACCAACAAAGCGTTGCCTAGCAACACTGACAGCAGATAGGGTTATCACTTCAAGACAGTGTTACGGATATCAGAATTTCTATAGTTTGTCATATAAATCGTCCAGACTTTTCGTAATTTCAATCGAAAAGTCATATTTACTATATTTATAGATCAATAGCAATAACAAATTGCCAAGAAGTGAGTTTTAAAAGAAATCAGAATATTCAGTAATTACTTACATCGAAATTTGCATCAACCCTAGCCATTTTTTCGTTTGAGTGCAGAAATCTCAAACAATTGGGAACTTTTTTATTTCTACATACTATATTTCTTATTACATCACGAAAAAAGTACTTTTTTCGATTACAAACGTATCGTTGCAGCTGAGTCACGTACATGTATCTATAAGGTTAATCAACTGCAAAGTTCAGTTTGTCGTGACATTCATCCAATGTTGAAGTCGGTTAATAGTTTGAGTTATAGTACCTAGTAATGTTTTATTAGTTTATGTAAGTACCTACCTACTTACATACCAGTACGGAAGCCTTAGAGTGCGAGCTTAGCTAGTTTTTAGGGTTCCGTACCCAAAGGGAAAAACGGGACCCTATTACTAAGACTTCGATGTCCGTCTGTCCGTCTGTCTGTCTGTGTGTGTGTTTGTCACCGGGCTGTATCTCATGAACCATGATAGCTAGGCAGCTGAAATTTTCACAGGTGATGTATTTTGGTTGCCGCTATAACAACAAATACTAAAAACAAAACAAAATAAATATTTAAGGGGGGCTCCCATACAACAAACCTGAATTTTTAGACGTTTTTCGCTCTATATTAATAATGGTACCAGGTAGATGCTTGAAATTTTCACAGAATATTTAGTTTTATATTCCCTTCAATAATAAATAATAAAATTAAAATAAAGTTAATATTTAAGGTGGGCTCCCATACAGTACAGAACCCTCCGTGAGCGAGTCCGACTCGTACTTGGCCGATTATTTATAACACAAAATCGCGTTAAATATAATCGAGATGCATATAGTCGATACGATTTGGCGCTCTTGTGTACGAGCCTTTAGATCCCTCTCTCATCTTTAGATCCCACTCTCATTATAAACTTACAATAAAGCGAGTGAAGCCACGGGCAGAAGCGTGAGCAATTGAGCATTAGAAAAAAAAGTTCTCTACCCCTGCTGTTAGTAGTTGCTAGGCAACGCTTTGTTGGTAAACATTTCACATCGAATTTGGCGGTAGTATGGATGCCTAAGTTATCTTGTAAGATGTATCAATGTATTTTATTCATTAATTATAGTGCCTTCGCATCGGCAACAACTTAGTTTTATTTCTAGTTTTTAAGAAACAATCTCTCGCGCTTCCGAAAGTTAACTAGGTACATAATACATGCTCTACCCCAGCATCATGTTCTACCAACATTATCGTCTCCGATCACACTCCATCGTTGTTTTTCCTTTTCTGCAGGTTTTGTAGTAAAATGATAACCTTTTTCGCCATGTCTTTGCCCACCCAAAACTCATTCAGAGCGGCTAGCTAGCGCAGGTTTGCAGCAGATGCATGCGAAACGCCTTCCGCCAAGTATGAATAGACATACTCTCGGTTTGCCGTCGGACAATACGATGGCACTGGATGATGGGATGGAAACGTGCCGTGGCAGGTAAACGGACAATTGTAGAGGCATATTGTAGTTTTGGTACATTTTGTATTTTATTCTTTTGTTACCAAATTGGGCAGTTAAAACTTTGGAGAAAGTAAACAAAACTGAGTCATAAAAATATTAAATGGATAATTGAATAAAAAATAAGGTAATAAAATAGTTGTATGGGCGGTTAAATGTGGTCAGATAACTCAGTCAACAAATCGGAATTGATCGGTAAGAAATCTTATTCTTTACAGTTCTATAAAAAGTGAGGTAATTTCCGGTCATTGTTTGACGTCATTATTATATCAGCAGTAAAACGTCCACTGCTGGACACAGTCCACCTCTAACTACTTACATGGTCTCCACTCAAATTTGTGGTCTCATTGGCTATCAGTTCTAAGCGATATGTACTGTGTCCGTCATCACTTGAAATAAGTAATCCCCACAACATTATCATTACCATATCAGCCGGATGCACTCGATTCAAGCAGTGCGTTTCTGCTTACTTATTTTATAGGTGGACGTCCTACGCTAAGCTTGCCGATACATGGTGTCATGGGCCAATTATTCTAGGTACCTAATATGTGCTTCATCACCTACTATGTGTACTATGTGTATGCCGGCCGTGGTGGTAGTAGCACACGCCTTACAAGCATGAGGTCTTGGGTTCAAATCCTGGTCCCGTACCAATGAGTTCTTCGAAATTTATGTACGGAATTTAACCACTGGCTTTTGGGTGAAAGAAAATATCGTGAAGCAACCTGCATACGTCAGTAGAAGCAATTCGAAGGCGTGTGTGAATCCATCAACCCGCACTGGGCCAGCGTGGTGGCCTACAGTAGACTATTAAAAAAAGGCTGATAGAGATAGATAGATAGATAAATTCTTTATTGTTCACACCAGATAATATAAACAAAAAAAGAACAATCTAAAAAATACTAGTGGCAACAACAGGCAGCCTTATAACTAAAAGCGTTTTTTTCCAGGCAACCTTAGTATGGAGAAACGTATTTGAAGATAAAAAACGACGGTATGCTTTAAAAAGAATGAAAGGACAATGACGAAGTTAAAATAGGCAAATAAACATACATACAAAAAATAGTACACACGAATACTTGAAACACTATAAATAAAAAAAACAGAAATACACTAATACATAGTTATATTTACCACATAAATAGAAATAGTAACGAAGCAACAAAACAAACACTATCAACTGCGGTTTAGCAACTGTGACAAATATAAATTTTTTACCTGTTCCCTAAAAACGTCTTGCGAAACAGGCAAATTATGCTCGTCTTATTGAAACAGGCAAAGAGTTCTAGAGTTGGACAGCCTGGTAAGCAAAGGATTTTCCGTAAAAGTACTCACAACGCGCAGATGGAGTCATAAGGGTGAGGTTATCTGAGGATCGAAGTGGGATAGTATGGGAAGTGTGCCAAAAAGTGAAACGCTCCTTTAGGTAACGCGGGGTAGAAGGATTGAATAGGATGCTATAGAGGAGAGAGAGGATATGAGCATTTCGACGAAAGCGAATTGGGAGCCACTTAGTTTTGCGCGAAATTCAGATACATGGTCATATTTGCGTAAGCCAAATATGAACCGGATGCAGTAATTTTGGAGGCGCTCTAGTTTTTCTAGAGTACTATGTGCCTCGCTCACTACCAGGATTTCTTATCAAAGTGTCGTTCGAATGTTTTCGCTCTTGAACTGCCCAGTTAATCTAACTGCTTATTCTATCATTTTTAAACCAAGTATTTACTAGAGTGCTTATTTCGTATTTTTCATCAACATCGTACCATAGTTAAAATAACTGGGCCATTGTTTTTATACTTACTGTTTTGTTTTACTGTTCAAGTTTAAACGCTGTACTAGTTTACCAACGCCAAAAAATGTAATAGGTATGCCCATTTATTTTTTCAACTGATCATAATAACTTTCCTAAATTAAATAGCAGCCAAAAAAATACTTCTACTTACGAGTACAGGGTTACTGCGAAGAGCGGGCGACTTGCCGCGCAGTCGGCCCGTGGCATCTTCTGGACTGCTCAAACCAAACGCAAGATTGTTATATTTTTTGATAATTAATTGTACGTTTTAAAATTTATATTACATTAACATAAAAAGTGTAGTTATTTTATAACATTTAAATCCCGAACAAATAAATAAAAGTTCAGATAAAATCAATAGCAAAGGCTTTTATTTGACGGCAGTCGAGCAACATATACAGGAAAGATGATCGAAGCGGTGTATCCAAATATAGAGCGGTGCGCAATGTCGGGGTGCTAGCTCCGGTGGAAGCTGCAGACGCAGGTGACGGGCACGGTGTCGGGGCGGGGGCGGGGGTGCTAGGTCCGGTGGAAGCTGCAGACGCAGGTGACGGGCACGGTGTCGGGGCGGGGGCGGGGGTGCTAGCTCCGGTGGAAGCTGCAGACGCAGGCGACGGGCACGGTGTCGGGGCGGGAGCGGGGGTGCTAGCTCCGGTGGAAGCTGCAGACGCAGGTGACGGGCACGGTGTCGGGGCGGGGGCAGGGGTGCTAGCTCCGGTGGAAGCTGCAGACGCAGGCGACGGGCACGGTGTCGGGGCGGGGGCGGGGGTGCTAGCTCCGGTGGAAGCTGCAGGCGCAGGCGACGGGCACGGGGAAGGCGCGGTAGATGAGCTCGTCGGCGGCCGCGTCGTACACGTACAGCGACACGACGCCGTACTTCTGCGCGCACGTGGCCGTCACGCCGCCCGGGCCCGCCGCGCCCGCCGTGAACACGCTCTCGAAGCACGCCGCGCCCACCGAGCTGCGGACACACGGATCCACTCACTGCCGAGTGCCGACACGCTGTGCGACACCACATCTAGGGCCTAATCTATACACTAGTCGTTCTCTGAACAGTGGATCTCGCTTCTGTTTAGCTGACTCTTCATAAGCCTATATCTCGACCCGCTCTTAACAGATTTTGTTTAATATTGTAAATCTTAATGAGATTTTAGAAACTTAACAATTTTGGCTTTCAAAAACCCTCAATTTTGAGGGAAATACCCCAATCAAAAATCGCCGAGGACAAAATGAATCCAAAAATTTTAAGAGCTCGTGTAACAAGTTTTGTCAACATTCGTTGATAAATGTGACCTGTTGAGGAAAAACAGGAGAATCAACATCGGGACGTATATCCGGATGTGTACTCTTTTGATCTAAAAAAAATTTTAATTTCTTTCACAATTGGCGAAAATATCGATGAACATACACAATAAAATACCTTCTCCTTTTTGGAAGTCGGTAAAAAATACTCACAAACATTTTTTAAACTTGATCTTTTGCTTGAAGTGCTCCAACTGGACCACATTATGTAGCAATGAGTCGTTTGTCTGAATCACGTAAGGCATCTCCACCTGAAAGGGATAACATCATGAATATACCCCGTATTTCTTAGAGAGCTTACTCGTATTTATGAGCACTAGTGATGTAACGAATATACGCATTCGCATTTGCGAATACTCGCATCTTTTTTGACATTCGTATTCGCATTCGCAAATTTTATGCGAATGTTTGGCGAATATGAACTTCCAATAAAAATGTCAATAAAAAAGATTACAAATTTTGCACCTAGCTTGTTCAGCATCGGAAATCTTAAATCCATATTTCACTAGAAACTCATCTTGAAATATCATGAGACACACTTTTACCTCAATGCTCTCGTATGTTTTTTTCAGTAAATAAAAATACATGGGGCATGGCAAATGAAATGATTTTTGAAGTATCTAAAAATTTGTTGTGGAAGGTACCTTCTAATTAATTTAGACCCTTAGAAAAGTGTGAACATCTTCAGAGTGAACCTTTTAATAAAATAGATACAAAGAATTATCAATATGTGTTATAATTTTCGAGTACCTATCTGTTTTTGGCATACCCCATGTACAGCATCAATCGGCCTTATTCGGATCGGCTCGATAATGCTTGGAATTAAATGCCATCGATTACAAATGTGTGCGTGTTACTTAAGGACTCACTAAGCGGTCAAAATAATGCCATAAATAAGTGGCGCCAAACTCAAAAGTGTAAAATTCGCATTAAAAATTGACATTCGTTACATCACTAATTAATGAGCTACTAGAGTATGCGAACTCTCTGTGTATGAGAGCGAAAATTGGAAATTTGTAAAGGATGCTGCTGGTGCGCGCTCTGCCGAGAGATACAGTATAATATACACATACTAGCTAGGTCCCTGCGCCGCGCGCCGCCTCGCATGTCACGGGCCGCAGCAAAAAAGCTCGTACCGCGAAATAGGGGCAGTTTCAGACTAGGGTTTTATTTACACGTATATGCTCGTTTTTGAATGCGTATGTGGGCGTATATAGGCGCGCCTTTTGGCATACGCGCAACTCGTACTAGCGTTGACGCGCTTCTAAGCTCGTATAAGCGCTTATACTGACACGACACCACTACCGGTTAGAGCGAACAGGCCGAAATATTTCCGTTTACGATGAGTCCTGTTTTTGAGGCGCGAAATGTAGCGCGCGTGTAGGCCCGTATGGCAAAATAACTGTATACGCGCAGAAAAATACGCTAATCTGAAACCGCTCTAATGTCGTTCCATATAAGCCACCCCATACGTAAATGTTTTTTTTTTTCGTTCCGATAAGACCCTATTGCAAATGTTTAATCCTGGTATACACACTGGCCCAAAATGTTCACAGCGGTGACGTGTACTAAGGCTTATGATTAAAACAGAGACATACATACCGGGTGTTTTGTGATAAGAAATAATGAAAAACTTACTGTGATCTCTTCTTGACAGTTATTCATATCTGAAGTAACAACACTTTCAAATCCTTCGAAATCTTCGACCTGTTGAACGTCGATGAATTCCTGCGATAGAACACAAAAACATCAGTCTCAATTTTTATCGTGAGGACAAAATAGGGAGGAAAATTAAAAATTGCATTAACGTGTATGTGTGTGTGTGTTCACCTTGTTCTGGTCGTATTTGGCGGCCATGGCGGGCTCGTGCAGGTGGTAGTCGCCGGGCTTGTCCAGGTAGCACACCTCAGAGTCGCGGCGCATGTGTGTGTGTGTGTGTGTGTGTGTGTGAGAGAGAGAGAGTTTACCTTGTTCTGGTCGTACTTGGCGGCCATGGCGGGCTCGTGCAGGTGGTAGTCGCCGGGCTTGTCCAGGTAGCACACCTCAGAGTCGCGGCGCATGTGTGTGTGTGTCTGTGTGTGTGTGTGAGAGAGAGAGTTTACCTTGTTCCGGTCGTACTTGGCGGCCATGGCGGGCTCGTGCAGGTGGTAGTCGCCGGGCTTGTCCAGGTAGCACACCTCAGAGTCGCGGCGCATGTGTGTGTGTGAGAGAGAGAGTTTACCTTGTTCTGGTCGTACTTGGCGGCCATGGCGGGCTCGTGCAGGTGGTAGTCGCCGGGCTTGTCCAGGTAGCACACCTCAGAGTCGCGGCGCATGTGTGTGTGTGTCTGTGTGTGTGTGTGAGAGAGAGAGTTTACCTTGTTCCGGTCGTACTTGGCGGCCATGGCGGGCTCGTGCAGGTGGTAGTCGCCGGGCTTGTCCAGGTAGCACACCTCAGAGTCGCGGCGCATGTGTGTGTGTGAGAGAGAGAGTTTACCTTGTTCTGGTCGTACTTGGCGGCCATGGCGGGCTCGTGCAGGTGGTAGTCGCCGGGCTTGTCCAGGTAGCACACCTCAGAGTCGCGGCGCATGTGTGTGTGTGTGTGTGTGTGAGAGAGAGAGAGTTTACCTTGTTCTGGTCGTACTTGGCGGCCATGGCGGGCTCGTGCAGGTGGTAGTCGCCGGGCTTGTCCAGGTAGCACACCTCAGAGTCGCGGCGCATGTGTGTGTGTGTGTGTGTGTGAGAGAGAGAGAGTTTACCTTGTTCTGGTCGTACTTGGCGGCCATGGCGGGCTCGTGCAGGTGGTAGTCGCCGGGCTTGTCCAGGTAGCACACCTCAGAGTCGCGGCGCATGTGTGTGTGTGTGTGTGTGTGAGAGAGAGAGAGTTTACCTTGTTCTGGTCGTACTTGGCGGCCATGGCGGGCTCGTGCAGGTGGTAGTCGCCGGGCTTGTCCAGGTAGCACACCTCAGAGTCAGGGCACGCGCGCTCCTCGCCCGCCGCTGCACGACGAAGACAAATAAATTATACATTCCGTAGTAAAACGAGAAACCCTTATAACTTCGTTGTGTCCGTCCGTCCGTCTATCCCAGTCTGTCCGTCTTTCCGACCTAATGTTATTAAGGCTTATAACTTCCACATTTATGAACCAAATTACATGAATTTCCACGTCCATCATAATTATCGTCGCCAACTACGGACGCGTGTCTCAACACGCACTTGTCAACAGACTAAGACATTTTTATTAAGTATGACTTTCTGACGTAGGTACAGTACCTATCTTAGGTGCAGCTACATCTACGCTCAACGGCGAATATTCGTCTGCGGACGATAACGCAGCCGGGTCCATCGCAACAACGCGAGTTATTGGGCGCAGTGTCGGCTTGTCGTGACAATACGAGTATTCGCTTGGGTGGCTACACTGGGCTTCCCTGTCGCGCAGAGTCGGCTTGTCGTGACAATACGAGTATTCGCTTGGGTGGCTACACTGGGCTTCCCTGTCGCGCAGAGTCGGCTTGTCGTGACAATACGAGTATTCGCTTGGGTGGCTACACTGGGCTTCCCTGTCGCGCAGAGTCGGCTTGTCGTGACAATACGAGTATTCGCTTGGGTGGCTACACTGGGCTTCCCTGTCGCGCAGAGTCGGTTTGTCGTGACAATACGAGTATTCGCTTGGGTGGCTACACTGGGCTTCCCTGTCGCGCAGAGTCGGCTTGTCGTGACAATACGAGTATTCGCTTGGGTGGCTACACTGGGCTTCCCTGTCGCGCAGAGTCGGCTTGTCGTGACAATACGAGTATTCGCTTGGGTGGCTACACTGGGCTTCCCTGTCGCGCAGAGTCGGTTTGTCGTGACAATACGAGTATTCGCTTGGGTGGCTACACTGGGCTTCCCTGTCGCGCAGAGTCGGCTTGTCGTGACAATACGAGTATTCGCTTGGGTGGCTACACTGGGCTTCCCTGTCGCGCAGAGTCGGCTTGTCGTGACAATACGAGTATTCGCTTGGGTGGCTACACTGGGCTTCCCTGTCGCGCAGAGTCGGCTTGTCGTGACAATACGAGTATTCGCTTGGGTGGCTACACTGGGCTTCCCTGTCGCGCAGAGTCGGCTTGTCGTGACAATACGAGTATTCGCTTGGGTGGCTACACTGGGCTTCCCTGTCGCGCAGAGTCGGCTTGTCGTGACAATACGAGTATTCGCTTGGGTGGCTACACTGGGCTTCCCTGTCGCGCAGAGTCGGCTTGTCGTGACAATACGAGTATTCGCTTGGGTGGCTACACTGGGCTTCCCTGTCGCGCAGACTCCGGTGTTGACAACAACATTTGCTTATTTATTTACCATTTTATTGCACACCATTTGTACAAAACAAAAGGAGGACTTAGCTGTATTAATTATTAATTAGTTGTATTAATTTTGGACAATTCATAATAATAAAATATCAGCATCCTTTTATCAGCAATAGAACATCCACTGCTGGACATGGGAGGCCCTCTCCCTATGGATTTTCAATAAGCCCGGTCGGAAGCGGCCTGCATCCTATAAACCGATGGATGCAAGCCGCTTTCAACCGGGATTATTGAAAATCCATAGGGAGAGGTGCTGCATGCGGGTCGCCGGTTTGCTCGCGGCATTCACGCAAAGCACCGAAACTACTAACTTAGACTAAGATTTAAACTAACCTCTCTCTATAGTACAGTCGAATTATTTAAAATGTAACTACTCAACAAAGGGCACAGACCCTGGAGTCTGTGGGTCAATAATTAAAAAAAAAAAAAAAACCCATGTCCAGCAGTAGACGTCCTACCGCTGATAGTAATGATGAAGATATTTTATTATTATTATTTTGTAGATTTTATGTAGATGTTTTATTTTTTTATATTTAAATTACTGATCCACAGATTCCAGGGTCTGTGCCCTTTGTTAACTAAGTTACAATTTATAGAATGCGACTGTACAATAGAGATGGGTTAGTTTAAATCTTAGTCTAAGTTAGTAGTTTCAGTGCATTGACTTGAAGATGTTTGGATTAGCTTAGATTAAATAGGTTTTTACAATTTCAATCGATCAGTAATAAAACGGATTGCAAGGTTAAATAAAAAAAATATTATCTACATTCATCTTCTAAAGATTAATAAAGGAATAACAAAATGCAATACAAATTAAATGTTTATTACGGACACTACTCGAGTGTTCCTGAGTCGGGGAAGCCATGCTGAAACAACGAAACGCTCGATGACAAGAATACCTCACTGCCAAGTCCTCGGAATCATTTAATACATCGTTGTAGATTCTACCTGCCATGTCGGTACTACTCACCCGCAGGATATCCGGCCGTTGCCAACATTACCATCTGGATCAAGAAAAAAGTCGAGTAAGAATTAAGTTTACAGTAAAATAATGTTCAACTTTGCAATTATCAAACGAATAAAAAAATCATCACTATTACAACATTAGCAAGCAATTTGTTTACTTGTATTTATTTGTCAACTAGTTTTTTCCCGCGGCTTCGCCACTACAATATTTTGGTTTTGTGTTATCCCATGGGAACCTTTGTTTTTCCGAGATAAAAAGAAGCCCACAGTCCATGAATGTGTGAATGTCACTTCCCAATCTTGAACTACATCCACGTCAAAAATGAAGTCTATCTGTTGCTCTGTGTAAGAGTAACAAATCAACAAACACATTTTCGGATTTATAATAATAGTAAGGATAAGAAAGTAAGGATTATATGCTCCGGGCAATCCTGGGAACCGTTGTTACCATAACTGTTTAAAAAGTATTGTATATTTTACCATTTGAACTACTCAACATTCTTGATGTTTGTACGAGTATACTACAATAATTAGGTTTACTCATATCGATTTTGATTGAAAACAAGTTGCTTAAGGACAAACAAGAATAAGGAATATCATTGAACAAAATAGCTAGTAAAATGAATTGACTCTAAAAATAAATAAGTCGACTTACCAGCACGAGCGTGTTCCGGTCCATGGCTGCTCTACTCGTGACGAAGTATCCTCGGGAGAAGGGAGCGGCGCTGGCGACGACTTCAGCTATAACCAATGTAACATATCCCAGGGGGACTTCGATTATTAATCACTGTGCTGAGGAGACGTCCATGTGCGCGAGGAGCTTTGCGTTCAAATGATGACACAGTAACTCGCTCCTTATATGTATACCTATCTCCTTATATAGCTGGCAGTCGTCTACTTTTATATATTCAATTCCATGAATATTATGCATTCCCTATATCGGCACATTAGTATTTTCCTGTTTGTCACTAATTAGGCCATCACCAGTGTGAGGGACATTAATAATTAACTATTCGTATTTATTACGGTTTCTTTTTTCTTAGCGTATTTATTCTTTGACCGATTGTGTTATCTTCTTATCCAACAAAAACATTTTCATGTGAAATGAAGCCAAGTCACAGTTCCCACTATCAAAAAGTTGTCAGATCTCAAGTAAAGCCAAGCTTCTAACTCTACATGCCTAACTCTACAAGCCCTTACATCACAAACTCTACAGCTTAGTCAATATATGTGACTTGGCCGTTTCGTAACAACAAGAACTGTTTGTATAACAGAATTAATTATTAATCCATTTATTTCAGTCATTACAACCATAGAAAATATCATAAAATTACAACTATATAGGATTCAGAATGTCAATATAAATTAAATTTTAAATAAAACACTTAAAGACAACACAGACAGACACAGTTACATCATAATTTCTGTCCCATAACAATGGCCATCCACTTGTTTTGTATAGGGCAATCTAGTCTATTGAAAATCATCGCCAGGATACTGTTGCGGCTGGCTCGCACTCGCTGTCGTAATGAGGCGACTTTCTTGCGGATAACAGCATGAAAGTCGTCCGTGTGTGCCTCAGCGAACATCAGAGATGCGCTGCACCAGCGAGGCATCCGCATCAGCATCCTGAAGATGTCATTATACTGAACGCGCAGAATGCTGGCAGCCCGACGAGTGTGACTCACCCACAAGCTGCTCGAGTAGAAGGACTGGCAATAAGCCTTGAAGAGGGTAACTCTTACTTCACTCGAGCAACGAGCAAACCGGCGCGCAATCATGTTCCCTCGAACTGCCAGCGCCCTGCGCTCCCTCTCTATATCCTCATCATCAGAGAGATCCTCTGTGACCAGGTGCCCCAGGTATTTAAATCTCGTCACCACCTGCAGGGCCACACGGCATTAATGAATTAATCTTCACTTTACGCCCATGCGCAGTTAGCGAAACAGCCAAGCCGCATATATTGACTAAGGTGTAGAGTTTGTGAAGTAAGGACTTGTAGAGTAAGGCGTGTAGAGTTAAAAGCTTGGCTTTACGTGAGATCTGACAACTTTTTGATAGTGGGAACTGTGACTTGGCTTCATTTCACATAAAAATGTTTTTGTTGGATTTCACTTCTTTTTCTAGTTTACAACAAGGAGTAATTTTATCGATTTTCACATCTCTAGCTTCAAAACTTGCGGAAGTCTCATACCAACTTTTAACCCCTAGTTTTAAAGGTTAGTGGGAGATTTACTAAAAATCTTGAAATACGTGTTTGATTATATTTGTAATAAAGAGTCCCTTTATCAATTTTTGGACATCTAGCATCAAACTTTGCAATAGTGTCATTCAAACTTTCATCCCCCAGTTTTAGGGTTAGGGGGGTGGTTTATTAAGAATCCTGAAATGTTGTTTTATTATCTATTACAACGAGTTCGTATATCCATTTTCTGACTTCTGGCATCAAAAGTTTCGAAAGTGACATACAAATTTACATCCCCCAATTTTAGGGGTTGGGGGCTGATTTATTAAAAACTCTAAAATATGTGTTTTATTATTTCTAACAGGGAGTATTTATATGAATTTTTAAACTTATAGCATGAAAATTTGTGGAAGTCTCATACAAGATTTCATCCCCTATTATATAGGGTTGGGGGGAAAAAGTTCAAAGTTTTAGATTTTTTCCTTTGTATATGCCTGATAGCCTACCTTGATGCCAAATATCAAGTTTCTAGGTCATCTGAAAGTGGGTTAGGTTTTTGATCTATACGTCAGTGAGTCAGTGAGTGAATCAGTCAATGAAACCCCGGTTTTTAAACGTTAATATTTCATTAATCGTCAAAGCAAAGTTAATGAAATTTTGTATTGTAGATAAGCTAAAGAACTTTAATAAATGTGTTAAATTTCATATATATGAATGGTTAAATAGTTTTCGAGTTATGAAGGGGTCAAAAGTGGCTCGAAATGGTTCGTGTAATATTACACACGTCGCGTCGCCAGTTCCTTTTTTTTTGACTTGGCTGGACACGCTTCCGCGTGTCTAGATAGGTACGAGAAATAAAAACGGGGGCGCTGGGGCGCGAGGGCGCGGGGGCGCGGGGCCGCGGGGGCATGGGGCGTGGGGGCGGGGCGCGGGGGCGCGGGGGTGCGGGGGCGCAGGGCGCGGGGGCGCAGGGGCGCGGGGGTGCGGGGGCGCGGGGGCACGGGGCGCGGGGGCGCGGGGGCGCGCCCCTATGTACCTACGATGTAAACGAGGCCTGCTGTACATACTCGTACATGCTGTTCTTTGTTACTTCATTCCTACTACCTAGAACCCTGACAATTTTTCAATAAATTACTTCTAAAAATAGTTAGTATTATGCTATCACATTTTACTGAACTTTACATTGTGACAAGTACTTATATACTTCTATATAAAAAAAAAAAAAACCTAACTATGACGAGACATGAAAACATAGGTAGGTACGTATTCGAGAAACATTTGGAATATAACATGAAGTTGAAAAAGATATCACCTGTAATAAAAAAGTTAACGACGCATCGGTCACTGAACGAGCACGTGACTCCGCGGTTGATCCCAAAATTACAAAAACATAATTAGCGATTTTTGGAAAACACGTTTGATCGTAAGACTCCGCCAATAGCGCGCAAGCCGGCGGCGGAGGGCGCGCGGCGGACGGCTCCAGGTAGCTCCGGCCGCGCGCGGCTCGACACTCATCTTTGCAAGTTCATTTCGATCGTTTGTTTTGCTAGTCCCAATGAAGAATGCATTAAAATGGTGTTTTTTACTGTTCGGTATAGCAAGCTGGCAGGCAGTCGGGAGAGGCCAGGAACAGCCGTCAACGGAAGGTATGTTTTAGAGCAGTAGCAATTGATTCCTTTGTGATGTGAATCACGACGCTGACGCACGAGTAAGTGCTGTACGTGCTAAGTGACACCATCGGAGGCGGAGCGGCGCAGAGCCTGCCGCATGCCGCGGCCGGGAAAATACATGCTTAGGTGACGCACAATTCTGCGCGCAATACACTCATATCATTTTGCTTCACTTTTGTGGCCTATCAGAGAGGAATTAGTGCACGAGTACATTTGTATTAAACATGTGAAACCCTTAAATTTATATAATTATGAAAAACCGGATACACTCACGATAATATTTGAACGGCCGAGCCGCTATGCGCCTGGTTTTTCATATATAAATTTAATAATGAATTCTCACGCTAGTTTCAATGAAATGTGAAACCCTTATTTATAAGATCATTGTGTCCGTTTGTCTGTCCATCTGCCCGTCCCCGTGTCACAAAACTTCATTAATGAATTGCACGAAAGACAGTTTTTAAAAAGAACTCAATTTTTAAACTTAAAATTTTGAAAAATCGTGCATGGAAAGTGTAGCTCTTATACAAGCAACAGAAAGTGTGAGGTATTGCTGATTAGAGTTTTTAAATGAATGCATATTTCGATCAATCGCTTTTTGTCTGATGAACCATTTGTGAGGTATAAGTTGCCAAAGTTTGAAAATGAGTAACTCCCCCGCTCTCCGCCTCTTGGATCCGTTAACCCTTAATTAGACAAGCCGACATTTTCTAAGAAAATACTTTAATGTATTTCGTTTCTAGGATCATGCAATCAACAAAAAAATGTAAAAAAATATGGACCTTGGAAATTCAAAAAAGAAATGTTTATCACAGTGAACATCACAGTGCTAACTCCTCGGACTTTGACATGGTTATGAAATTTTTCACAAAAATAACACTGCCAATATTATAAAACATATTGTATTAGGTAAATGATAACACAATTTACATTTCGAGTCAATAGGTCGACATCGTTATCTTATAAATTAATACATAAAATCAGTTATCGTCATATAAAGCTACCTAATGTAATTTTTACATATCTGTGTGGTACATTAGCAGTCACTATTTATTTTCCATAGAAAAAAAACAGTTTTCTCCATTCTTGCTTGTCACATTGACTGCCTCGGTGGCTCAGTGGTTAGTAACCCTGACTCCTGAATGAAAGAGGCGTGGGTTCGATCCCCACCCAGGACAAGCATTTATGTGATGAACATAGATGTTTGCTCTGTGTCTGGTTATTATTTAGGTACTATCTAAGCCCGATTACAGAGGTGCCAGCGTAAATTTAATAGCAACGTAAAAAGCGTTCTCTCTATCGAATGCCTAAAGTGAAAAAGAAACAGAACTATGCTATTTAGCTAATATAATTACGATGGCACCTCTGTAATCGGGCTTTCTATATAAGTATGTATTTAAAATATGTCTATGTCAGTCTCTGGCAGCCATACCACAAGCTTTGCTTAGTTTGGGGTCAGAGACCGTGTGTAAGATGTCCCCTAATATTTATTTATTTATTTACTTAATGTAATCGTAAATGTTGGACAAGATAGGTGTATTTCAGTATCAGAACGAATGTTCCTAATGTAGTTTCATTACTGTTTTCAGATAGGGCATGTTTTTATAAGACAAGCGCTAGTATGTTTGAAGCTTTTGCTGCTACCAACAATCAAAACAGCAAATGAAGTCATCGGTAAAAAAGCAAACATTGGTTTTACAATGTTGTTGAACAAACAAAAATAAAAGTAGGTATTTATTTGTAATTTTGGCAATGTTTACTGAGGTAAACAAAAAAAATAGTTGGTAATTTGGATGTTCATTGGGGTAAACAAACAACTTGGTAAGAAATAAAACTGCTAATATACTCTGTAATCTACAATCTACACGAGGATATCCAAAATATACTAACTATACAATCATGAAACATTTTTCGAAAATAATCATCGCCCAACCGTTACAAATATTGCGAAAAATGTAGTAAAATATCTTGATATACAACGCTGGCTTCAGTTTTGCGGGCATTTCAGATTCATTGTGACATGTTGCGTATATCCAGCATAACCAAAAATCTTTTCAACTAAAGTTTGAATATGCTTACCACTGGTACAAATAAATAAACTAAAGATTTAGTCTCAGGGCTGAGCACAGATTTTTCTATAATGGATGTTCACCCCGGTAAATAATACTTAATTAAGGGTTAAGAGTCAGAAATAAAACAGGTAGGTGCTGAGAAATGCCTTTGAAAATTACGTGCAATACACAAGTATGAAATCTTCTAAAGGTAAGAATACAGACAGACAAACAGACGAAACTTTTGATTCATAACCACAAACAATAAGTACACACTAAGGACTAAACATAATTATAAACTGGCGGCCTTATCACCCATGGCGATTTCTTCCAGGCAACCATGGATGAATACATCCATGAATACATCCATGGTAAGAATGTAGAGTAGACAAACAATTTTCATTCAGTGTGGCAATGCAGCCAGCATGCTGGGCATTTGAGTAGGCTTGAGCATTTGGATTATCTTAAGACTTTCAAGGGTCTGTGGATGATCCAATGCTTTGTATGTAGTAGTAGTGTAGGTAGTTTCAGCATATAAAGTAGTACCTATTGTATTTTTTTGTAGTTAATAAAGGCACTATTGCCCGCGTAAAAAAAATTGGCATTGACAGAAACTCATTACGAGAAAAAAATAGGAAACGGAACTAGTGTTTCTACTTCTATTTTTATGTTCTAAACAGTTCTAACATAAATTGGGGGGACGCCCCATTAAATTGATAAATACTTTGAAAAATTGATTAACTGTTTACAACCAACACTTAAATTTTACAATTAAGTAAGTTAAAATAAATTAAAGCAATTTCTGTAGTATACGCTATACAAGAAACTTCTTACTCTCTGAGTTTATGGATAATGTTAAAATATTGATTTTTTTGAGTATTGTGGAATTATAACTTTTTAAGTTATAAAAGAAAATTTAAATTTTTAATCTTGCTCACAGCGGTCGTTGACTAAACAGGTTTCATCGAAAGCCTGGCGAGGATGTGGTACAAAAAGTATAAGTCGAGGATGAGGAGCATCATAACGATCCTGTTTATACAAAATCATATAATATAATTGTGACATAACAAAACAAAAAAACATTAACATTATAATAATAAAATACTTGTTTTGAAAAAATATTTAGTGTATCTCCGCTCTGTCGTAGGCAAATAAGTTAAGAGTACCATTCAACAAATTAAATGAAATCGACACAGCTCACAAATATCATATTGAGGTGGTAATAAAAATCCTTACTATAATTACCTTATCGTATTTTGGTACAAACGTGGGTGTGTTTTCTTTATCCCAATTCTGAGTTTTATCTTATCCTCTAAACTCAGAATTAAAACAAGGATTTAAAACATATTTTGCACTTTACTTTCCATTTTACAATTATTCTATTCCACACATTGAATAATAATCAAAACGCCAGATTTCTGTCAGTGTCAAGTGGCGAGTATCTGTCTGTGCGTGGAAGAAAATGAATATAATAGATGGTATTAATTATTGAAGATGAAATGGAATGTTTTTAGAATTTGAATTAGTATTTTAACCATATTTATTTTATACAATGAACTTTTTATTGGACATTTTTTTAATGTATTAATTGTATTTTATTGAATTTTTATTTCATAATTACTGACATTCTTAATATTTGACAATTGCCATATTTATTTTATACAATGAACATTTTATTGGACATTTTTTTTAATGTATTAATTGTATTTTATTGAATTTTTATTTCATAATTACTGACATTCTTAATTATTTGACAATTGCTTATTTATGACTATCGTTATCCTGACATTTTCAATTAAATTGCTAATTTTAGATTGATTTAATTTTTCTATTTTTTTTTTAAATAAGCAAATCTAATTCAATTTAATCTCATTTTAGTTCATCATTATTATTTGAGTGGTGTAAACCAACCAACCAAACCAGCTGGTGGGTTTCCATAACTCACATATGGCAACATTGTGTTGTTATTTTTAGATGAGGTTTTTTAACTTATTTTGTTATTGTTTATTTATTTTCCGTGGTGTTCTTGGATTGATTTTGATTTTAAGAAACCTTTATTGACATAATAAAATTACAATGTTTTGTAAAGCTTAGCGTTAACTAACTAAGTTACAATTTACCACAATATTTACAGTGTTTTGTAGGCTAATGTCACCTTTTAAAACTTGTATCTAAAGATTATGTTATAAATTTACCAAAGTTCTCATTAAGTCGTAAGTAGAGGGTAGATAGGAAATACATTATAATTTTTGGTACGTAGTACTTTGCAATTTCGTACGTTTACAATATGACCATGTCTACGGGTTACATAGCATAATTAAGATTATAAAATGAAAATGATTACTTAAACAATAATAATAATAATAAAAATAAAATAATAAAATTATGACAATAAATATTTTTGACTACCTTACAGCAAAATACTCCATATTAAAGAAATAGGTATAGATTGAGATAAGTTACACGAGAAAAATATAATAGTAGGTAATTAATTTTTTAATTAACGGCTTTTAATCGTACTTAAAGTTACAGAATAGTAAGCTATCTGATATTTGAAAAATAGTTACTAGGCAGTGTCAGGCGAGTAGTGTTAAACCATGATGTAATTGTAGGTCTGTTAACCAGCTGTTATTGCATGCGACAGCTAGTGAGCACGTAGGGCAAATCAACAGGTTAACTTTAACCGACGTTTTAGTCACTCTGTGAACAGAGCTAACCTGTGCTCGTCGGCCGTCAGTCGAACAAAAGATAGTGATGTGGTAATTTATATTTGTTGTATTTATCGATGTACGATAGATTTGAACTTCTAGTTCGCCCGAGTGAGCTAATTAGTGCATTTGCGTGTTCATGATTTAATTTAAAATAAAAGTTTTTTGTTATTTTTAAAATAAATTCTTTTAGGGTTGGGAATTTAATTTTTTTGTGGAGTTTGTGGAGATTATATCTGAATGGGGTGTTATAACATATCTTAAGGGCTTTGTTTTGTATGACTTGAATTTTGATGTAATTTGCTTCACAAGTAGTGTTCCATACCGGAGCAGCATATGTGAGACAGGGCCTGATTAAGGTGGTATAAATGCGTAATTTGGATTTTGAACTCAAGTTTGTTTTTCTATTGAAGATGGGTCCTAATGCTCCCATTGCTTTTAGTGCCTTCTTTCTGGCATGCTCGACATGACGAGACCAGTTGATTTTATTGTCTAGCACTACACCGAGGTATTTTACAATGGGGCTCCAGTCAATGTTGTGGTTGTTAATCTTTATTCGCCTACGAGGAATTTTACGAGATCTTGAAAAAAGGATAGCTTCTGTTTTAGTCTCATTTAATTTAAGTTTCCAATTATTGAAAAATTCTTGCAAGCTTTGTATGGATAACTGTAATCTACTAATGATGAGGTCAACATCTTTCGAGGACGTTAGCGAGGCGGTATCATCTGCAAAACATGCTAACTTGGTGCGGGTTTGGATGGGAATATCATTAATATAGTGAATGAAAAGGCGTGGCCCAAGCACTGAGCCTTGCGGCACGCCTGCTGGTATGTTGCGAGGCTCAGAGAGGGTGTTGTTCACACTAACTGAAAATTGACGGTCAGTTAAGTTAGATGAAATTAATTTAACTAAGGCAATGTTCACATCACTGACGTAAAGTTTATGTATTAGGCCTGCGTGCCAAACGGTATCAAACGCCTTTTCAATATCGAGTAGGAACATCCCTGTCGACTCATTGAGATTCAAGTGATGAGCAATGTGTTCCGTTACTCTTACGAGTTGTTGGACCGTAGAATGTTGTTCCCGAAAACCGAACTGCTCATTAATCACTAGGTGTTTAGACTCTTTTAGTAACCAAGTATATATTATAGATTCAAAAAGCTTGCTTAGAGAAGACAGCAAGCTAATAGGTCTGTAGCTCACAGGAAGTGTATCGTCTTTTCCAGGTTTGAGAATAGGTACTATTATTGCAGTTTTCATAACTTTGGGGAAATATGCTAGTCTGAGACAGGCATTGAATATGCGAGTGAGAAATACAATTGCCTTGCGAGAAAAGTTTTTTAACAGTTCGTTTTGGATCTTGTCAGCACCCGGGGCCTTACGTTTCTTTAATTTAAATATACGTGAAACAACATCTCTTGGTCTGACAAAGAAATGCTGTTTTTCCGGAACGTAGTTTTGTACAATTTCGTTTGACAGTCTTACTTCATTTTCGATGGCAGAGGTACTGACCCAGTTATTTGTGAGACTCATATTGCTGAGAAATGAGTCAGCTAGAGCTTCGGCTTGATCTTTGGCAGTTTCTGCCAGAGTACTATAAGGTTTAATAAGCGGCGGGATGGTGTGCCGTTTGGTACGCAGTCCTTTGGCAACTCTCCAGATGTCTGTCGAGGGATTATCAACTTTGTCAAGTTTGTCGTTCCAGATTTTGTCGTTGAATTTTTTTATGTCTGAGTTAATTTTTGTTTGAAGGCTATTTATGTGGTATCTTAAGTTTCTTTTTTCATTGATGTCGATTGAGGAGGCATCTCTACGCCTTAATTGATTTTTAAGTTTTATGAGTTTTTTGATTTTGCGAGGTAAGGGCTTGGGCTTATAGGTTGAATCTATAAAGGTGGGCATACACGATGCGATGATTTGATCAAATTTTCGCTTCATGCCAACTGGGAGCTCATTCAGTTAATTCAAAGGTAGGAATTGGTAGTTAACGATTTGTACTACTACCTGAAACTGGGCGCACAGAACGCGATGATCGCATCAATTCATCAGATCAGTTCAGTGGAGGCCAAATATAGGTAGTTAACTATAGCTGGTTAGTAGTTACTGAGGACCTTTGAATTAATTGAATGAGCTCCCAGTTGGAATGAAGCGAAAATTTGATCAAATCATCGCATCGTGTATGCCCACCTGAGTGGTACTGAGGAATCGCGAGCTGCATATATAGCGTGCGTAAGTAGATCGAGAGCAAGGTCTTCTTCTGTGGGTGAGCCATATACTGCAGAAGACAATGTAATATTCGCATCGAGTACCGTGCGAAATTTTGACCAGTCAGCCGCGCCAAAGTTGTACAGTGTTTTATTTAAGCGTAGGAATTCATCTTCAATAGAAAAACAGATCGGTAAGTGATTAGACGATAAGGCGTGTAAAGTTTTAATGTTCGTTATGCTTACGTTCCGTGATATAACGAGATCAGGAGTGGAAGGTTTGTAGTCTGGTCTGTAGTGAACGAGAGTGGGCGTTGAAGGTGCGTGGATCATAAAGTCGCCTTTGAGCATATGATTGTATAATAACTTACCAGAAGTATTCTCAAGTGACTTACTCCAAAATTTATGCTTAGAATTCATGTCTCCTAAAATTAGCACGTTACCGCCAAGAGTGAGAAGCTTATCTAAATCGTTTGTTAAAAGGTTTAAGTTAGGGGATTGATACGCAGATATAACAATAAGCTTCTTTCGACTAGTAGTAGTAAGTTGAACAGCTACAGCCTCCATATGGGTGGTTTTCGGTATTCGAATACGTGTATGTTCTATGTTGTCACGTATGAGTAATGCTACTCCCTGACCACGGCCAGAGTTGTGCTTATCTTGACGATGACAAATATAACCTGGGGTTGATAGTGTTACTTTTTCAGAAATTCTGGTTTCACACAAGGCTATAATGTCAAATGCACTCTCAGATGTAGCTAATTCAAGTAGTTCGGAAATTTTAAGTCGAATGCCATCAGCATTCCAAGACAGGAAACGGAGGCCGCCTTATACGTACTGACTAAGGCGGGTCAAGATCAAAGTGACCTTGTCCACCATAGTCTCGCAGGCCAAGAATTCCTTCTTTAAAGATCTAATGATATGGAGTATTTCGCTAGTACACTGATCAGAAATGTCGACATTGCCTCTGGTGGTTGTAGTGTTACCCAACTCTATGTTTGCCTTGATCATCTTGGAGTGCGAGGCAATATTTTCGTTCACCTGGATATTTTCTTGAATCAGAGGAGTGGTAGTCTTGATAGGGAGGGGTTCTTGGTTAGGTTTAACCGGTCTCTGGGCTGGTATGCGCTGTGATCGCATTCTTTCTAGGTATGTCTTGCGAGCCGGGCATAATCGGAAGTTGGCTGGATGGGTCTCCTTGCAGTTGCAACACTGTGCTGGGGAAGTGCGGTCTTGTTTGGGGCATTCATTAGTCGCATGCGGCTCCAGGCATTTCACACAGCGAACAGGGAGATTACAGTTGCTCGATGCATGGCCAAAGGCTTGACACCGAAAACACTGGGTGCCTTCCCAGCTCCTTGGTCTGAACTTGCGAATCTCGACGACGCACTTGCAAAGAAATCTGATTTGACGAAATTTCGACATGTCAGACCCCACTGGCAGCTGCACGAGGTATAAGGGGTTGACAGATGAAGCCGGCGATGTCTTAGACTTGAGGACTATGACTTTACAGTCCTTGAAGCCCAGAGAAGCAAGGTCTTCGATGATTTCCTCTTCTGCCATTGACGGCAAACCTCGTACTACTGCCTTAGGTAGTTTTTCGTCTCTGCGGGTGAATGTGTGGAACAGCACGTTGTCCTTCCGCAAACCTTCTTTTAAACGCTGATGACAGTTGGCAGTATAAACATGAATCGCAACTTTGTTCTTCTGTTTGTATTTGAGGTGGAAGTTGCTTGTATATTTACTTACTACTTCCGCCGTTATTCTTGGATTAATGATTGGTTAGTTTGTGATGAATGGTCGCGCGACCAATCATTAATCTAAGGTTATTTATTGTTATTTATTATTTTTTGTTTTTAACTTTATTGTTAATAATTTGAAATGTGCTTAGATCTTAGATTCATGACGTTTCAAAAGTGTATCTTTGGTACTTAATTGAAATAAATATATTTGAACTTGAACTTGAACTTGAAACTTGTGTTACCAGTAGCCTTCCTAAAAGATACCCGCATCAGACAGATGCTCGTCACCACAGATTACAAATAATTAGAACTTAACTAGAACTTTAACAGTATTTTATATGAATTATGTCTGTAATCTTACACAACTTTATTTATTTTCTCGAACTCCGGGTCGGTCCCATTGTAGAAGTTGTTCATTATGATGTACTTCATGTATTTGTTACATGATTATTATGCTTACAGTATTACAACACCTTTCATAAACACGTATAATTATACAGTTCAAAATAGTGAAATGTCTGTAAAATTAAATAATCGGCCAAGTAAGAGTCGAACTCGCGCACGGAGGGTTCCGTACTGTATGGGAGCCCCCTTAAATATTTATTTTATTTTAATTTTATTATTTATTATTGAAGGGAATATAACATTAAATATTCTGTGAAAATTTCAAGCTCGAAAAACGTCTAAAAATTTAGGTTTGTTGTATGGGAGCCCCCCTTAAATATTTATATTATTTCGTTTTTAGTTGTTACAGCGGCAACCAAAATACATCATCTGTGAGAATTTCAGCTGCCTAGCTATCATAGTTCATGAGATACAGCCCGGTGACAGACGGACAGACGGACATCGAAGATTAGTAATAGGGTCCCGTTTTTCCCTTTGGGTACGGAACCCTAATAATGCAGATACGTTTATCGAGGCCGTACACCGCGAGTTAACTTCTCTTTTCAACCGAAGTGACTTTCGGGTACGAGTATTTTCGCTCCTCGCGACCCGTGCGATTCGTTCTGCCCATTCTATCTGTTTTTATTGGCCATGTATATAATTATTACATTGAAGTATTAGCGTGACGTACCTTTTTGTTTTTATACTACTGTCCATGTTAACATGTCGCATTAATTTACCAACTACCGAATAATTATATATCTGCCCATTTTTTCTTTCATTTGATCATAATAACTTTCCAAATATTCAGGGAACAAGCCATAAAAAAGTTCTCGATTTTAAGATGAACGTCGAGTACCTAATTGTAATAAAAAATATATCACATGGCAGAAATGACTTTTTAAAATGCTTAAAAATCTTAATTTTTAGGGTTCTGTACCCAAAGGGTGAAAACGGGACCCTATTACTAAGACTTCGCTGTCCGTCTGTCTGTCACCAGACTGTATCTCATGAACCGTGATAGCTAGAACATTGAAATTATCACAGATGGTGTATTTCTGTTGCCATAAATAATAATATTAAAAACAGAAAAGAAAATTAAGGGGGTTTGAGTTTTTTGCCGTTTTTCGCTCGATATTAACAACGGTGACAGATGCTTGAAATAATCGCAGAAAATTTAGTTAAATATGCACTTTAAAAATAAACTATTAAAATAAAATTTATTAAGGGCTTCCATACGGTACGGAACCCTTCGTGCGCGAGACCGACTCGCATTTGACCGATTATTTTACAACAATCTTATTTCACAGGGGACTCTTCATTAAACGAAAATTACGAAAACAATCCGGATACTTCTGGGCAGCAAAGTGAAGACGATCGACACAATATTGAGTGGAATTGTACTGACAAAGCTGGAACAGATCCTAATATACGCAAAAACTTTGTAGAAATGATAAAAGTGGCGGTGCGAGAGCGCCTGCCCCCGGGCGCCTGCGCCGCCGCCGAGACGCTCGCGGCGCACGAGCTCGACGCTGCTGCAGACTTGCAGCGCGCGGCAGGGGAACTGCAGCACCAGCTCACATCCAGCGCCGACAAAATTACTGACAATATTAACTCAGCGCTCAGAACAAAAACAATGACCCAATTAATTGAAAAATTACATGTTCGACTAGCAGCGATAGAAAATGAGTTGCAAAAATTTGCAACAGTTGAAAATAATAAAATAAAAGAAATAAACGAGTTTTCTGATAAAATTATGTTGCTTATTAAAAAAAATGAAGCACTTTCTGAAAAAGTTGAATTGAATAGTAAAGAACAACACGAATCGATGGAAGTGATAAACCACAAATTGGCGATGTTGGCGAATATATATACGTCAGTGGATAATAACGTTAGCAACTTATTGAACATTACTGAAGGGATTCAAGAGTCAGTTGAAAAATCAAATATTGTGTTAGAAATTTTGTTAAGCAATGCAACCGAAACAGGAAAAGACGAAAATATGATTACTTCGCTATGCGACGTCAAGGTGCCAAGCTCAGTCGTAATCGAACACGGGACTTGGAAGGACAAACAGACTCCAGAAGAAGATGACCTGGACTCCTTCATGGTCAAGAAAACAGGTACCAATGTTTTTTGTAACAAGATGTAGGTTTACAAGAATCTTCTACTCTGACTCAAATCAACTAACAGCCAAAGAAAAAATTAACTAACCGACTGCTTTGGGTTAAAAATCCACCTAGGTCCTAGGCATACAAATTTGTTAACGGATAATGATACCAACAATAGAGTAAATCAAGTAAAGTATTTTAACCGACTTCCAAAAAGGAGGAGGAGGTTCTATGTTCGTCTGTATGTATTTTTTTGTGTATGTTCATAGATAATTGCGCCAATTGTGATCCAAATCGATAAATTATTTTTTAATTCGAAAGGGTATACTCCCGAAATGGTCCCATTTGAATTTTACAGAAATCGGCTGAACCGTTTTTGAAAAATCAACAATAATGTAAACAATGCGAGCGAAATATTCGAGTTTTGTACACGATGGGAAGCGGTACTGTCATTTTTTTGAGAAAAAAATGAAGTCTTTTGAATATGAAACCTCTGAATGAGTGATAGAGGACTAATACCCACATATATGGGAGGTGTGAACCTCACACTACAGCTTTTACGATTCTTCTTTTAGTGTACAAGCTGTGGCTCCCTGGAATGACCTTCCAGTGACCATCACACCTGCGCAGAGCGCTGAATCTTTTAACACCCATGTCAAGGAATATTTTTATCTTACTCAAAATGGTATTTTATTATTTTTGGATAATTATAGCTATTACACTTTATTTATTTATGTTTACACCACCGTCCATGTCAACACACGTTTCTTTTAGTCAGAAGTTGTCCGGAAGAAATCGCTCTCCGCGATAAGACCGCCTTTTGTGCCTTTCTTCTGTCGTCTTTTTTTTGCTACTTACATTACTTTTGGTGGTGTGAATACAGTGTTATTGTATTGTGTTGTTCCGTGCAAGCGTGAGCGAGTGGTTGTGTGTAACAGGTTGCTCGTTCGTGGCGCTGGAATACAACAAGAACTTCGCGCTGGCGGCGGCCGCGCTGGACGCGGGCGGCGCGCTCGAGTGGAGGCTCGCCGTGCGTAGCCGCGCCAACGCCGACCTCGGCATCTCCTGGCCCAGACACGGCTTCTCCTTCTGTGAGTCTATTCCCGCTGGCGCATGCGGCGCGCGCGCTAGGCGCACGTTTTTGTCTAATATGCCCCATTCACGATACGTCCACACGTCCTTTTGGACTGGCGGACTTCTCGTGAATGTCGAAAACGCCCTTAGAAAAATTACACTTTTCTATGAAAACGCCATCCATTTTCAGGATGTCATCCTAGAATGGATGACATCCACGCCCCGAAATGCATTCAGTATTGACAGTTGCGGTTTTATTACCTTGTTCATGGGCAAAAAATTTTATCTAGTAAGGATTTAACGGGTAAATAAAAATAGGTTTAAGTGCGTTTAGAGTTCTATTCAGTGACGTTTTTTTAGTTTCACCGCTCCCTATCAGTAATAAAATCTTGCTAGTTTAAAGACCCACATCCCGGTTCCTAATTAAGATGAAATGTCGCACGGATATGTAGGTACATTGCGTGACAATGTAATATTATAATAGCCAGCGTTGCCCCAAGCAGTAATAAAATGTAATTATATGACGCACTACCTATCAATTTTTACATGCAGTAGGCTAATTATAATATATTCGGGACAAATATCTTTTCGAGGCTGTCAAGACAGTGGCAACTCGGATGTCTTCCACGAACCGCCCGTCAATGGGCTAGAAAATTGATGTCGTCCAATGAATGAAAACCGTGTGGATGTCATCCATTTGGCCTGATGGTGAATGGGGCCTAAAACAGAGTAGTAATGAACAGTGAATAAATCACCACCTCAGGTCCTTGTGAAGATAGCAAAACAGCCAAGCCGCATTTTGACTAAGATATAAAGTTTGTGTAGCAAGGGCTTTAAAGCGTGTAGAGTTAGAAGCTTGGCTCTACATGAGATCTGATAACGTTTTGATAGTGCGATCTGTAGTCTCGTCTTGGCACCGTTTTACATGAAAATGTTTTTGTTGGGGATTTCTTTTTGTAGAATTATATTATTACAATCAATCCATACTAGTCTAAGATTGTGTTTCAAGAGCCAATGGCTTCTCTAGAGTAACAGTATATGCATTACCTACGTCAAAACAAAAATAGTATTTTTTCCTAATATTATAAAATAACTATAAGTATAACAATTAGTTTTGAAAAACAGAAAAAAAAATCAAAATATCAGCTACTAATTAAATTTATTTACTACAGTTACTAAATCATTTACTAAAGTTTCCAAAATAAAAATAAAAGTAAGTAATAACAAATAGAAACTAACACAGTATCCATATAATTACTAGGTAAATGTTATTTGACGAACATTTAATTTCCCCAATATTGTATTGTTTTGTGTGACAATTTTAATTAAAAATTAAGTATAGAGGCGCAGCAAAGGGTTTAATTTTATCGATTTTCAGACCTCTAGCATCACAATTTGTGGAAGTTTCACACAAACATTCATTCCTATGTTTAGGGGTTGAGGATGTTTTACCAAAAATCCTGAAATACGTGTTTAGACATGATGCCTAGGTAAAAAAATCATTATTTTAATTAGTCCGTGTTAAAGGTACGGAGTGGTAGCTCATGCCGGCACTTCTCTGTCAGAAGTTATACATTTGCATGTGACTTGTGACGTAACGTGGAACTTTAACGGGCCACATCTTTATCAAATTTTGTTTAATTGAAAAAAAAAAATACGTCTTACATAAATTTATATGCATATAATATTATACTTTTTATGATAAACATTTGAAAAACATTTTTGAAATGTTTGAAAACCAGTTGGTTAAAAATGATAAACACTTCACAAAATTCGTCGCGAGTCCAGTATAGCGGGTTAGCTCAGTGGTCTAGAGCGTCGGGCTAGTGATCCGAAGACGCAAGGTTCGAATCCTGCATCCGCGACGAATTTTTGATATGTTTATCATAAAAAGTAACTCTTTGAGATAAACCTAGTGTGGGATGCACTATAAAATTAAAATCATTTCAAGTAGTTTCCTGTATGGGAGGCCCCCTTAAATATTCATTTAACTATTTATATTTGAAATTAATATTTAACGAAAACATTCCTTGAATATTTCAAGCATCGACGTCGTTGCTAATGTCGAGCGGAAAACGGTTAAAAATTTAGTTAGTTTTCATGGGAGCTATAATAGTAGTTTATGCAACTCTCATATAATGAAGGGTATTAAAACACGAGTGTGAGTTTATGAAACGAGCGCAGCGAGTTTCATAATAGTAACGAGTGTTTTAATACCTGTGTTTTATGAAGTTGTATACACTACTTTATCTTCACTAAAAAAAAAAAAAACATATTGCGAAACATTAAATTCACGCGTACGTGTATTGTCACAGTGAACTTGGCGCCATTAAAATCTAACCAATGAGAGCGCAGCTGCGCGCGCAGGGCCAATCAGGAGCGAGCGCGCGATGTTATAATGAGATTTTACGATATCGATGTGGATATTATAACATCATGTGAAATTGCTTAAATTGAGTGTTTTGTTGTCTGCGCTATAACAGTACCTAGTCATTATAAGTCAAGTATTGGAAACATAAGTAGAATGTTACAACATTAGTGTAGATAAAAATATTTAATAAACTGCCAAATAATCTAAAAGCTGTCGAAAAGGAAAACTATTTTATCTACACTAATGTTGTAACATTCTACTTATGTTTCTAATACTTGACTTATAATGACTACTGTTATAGCGCAGACAACATTTAAGCAATTTCACATGATGTTATAATATCCACATCGATATCGTAAAATCTCATTATAACATCGCGCGCTCGCTCCTGATTGGCCCTGCGCGCACAGCTGCGCTCTCATTGGTTAGATTTTAATGGCGCCAAGTTTACTGTGACAATACACGTACGCGTGAATTTAATGTTTCGCAATATGTTTTTTTTTTTTTTTTTTTATTAGTGAAGATAAAGTAGTGTATGCAACTGCATATAACACGGGTATTAAAACACGAGTGTGAGTTTATGAAACGAGCGCAGCGAGTTGCATAATAGTAACTTCATTATATGACAGTTGCATAAACTACTATTATAAAACAACTAAAAATTATTCTATTATACAAATGCTATTATACATTGGACGATTTTTTTTAACGATGATCTAGAAAACATAATAATAAATCGTTCCAATACAAATAATGAAATTGCCATACCCTTATCAGGGTCATATGTATAATAGGGTGGGTAACTGAAGTATAGAGGAAAAAAAATATCGCTTTTCTTCGAGCACAGTGGAAATATGGTGCCAAAGCATAAGTGGAAGCAGACTGTAAAGTTTGGTAGCAATCAGAATCAATCTACTGCCTCCAGTTCCATGCTGAAATTTCCAAAAATGTGGTTAGGAAGGTCTTAGCTGAATGGCAAAAATGTGCACTGATCATAAAATTTGTAACGGGGCCACCTACTTAAATGAAAATAAAAGAAGGTGGTCCGATTAACAAATTTATTTTCGGGTTTTAACAATTGCCCGGATCATCATAATATGTAACGTTACGCGGCCACTAGGCAGTTATAGCCGAGCACTTCCCTTGTTCCTAACGGGAACCGACGCGGCGGAAGAACGCAGTAGTGGCGCCGCCGGAGTCCTGAGCGGGAACCGAGGAAAACCTCCTCTAGGGTCGAGCCGTCGGAGAGGGTGTAGTACCGGGATGTCCTGTCCCCGAAACTTGGACTCCAATTCGAGATTTATAAACTGATTTTAATAGTTTAGTTAATAACTAATCTGATACTAAGAAACAGCACAATTAAGTTGTGCTTTAAAATTATTAAAAATGCGTAGATCGCGACTATGAAAATATAGTGTCGCAATCGAAGATCGCCGGCAGAATCACGTTACTAGCCCCTGTCGCCCTACGCCTGGGCCGTGCAAGCAAAATAGTGCAGGGCCGGCTGCAGAGATGTGGGGATACAGGGGTAAGAACCAAGGATGGGGCAAATTGGGCACGTTGAACCCGTCACATATAGTAATTTTATATGACAGAACGATACATCGTTACTATTTATGAAATAGAATCATAAATCAATAATACTTTAGTTTATTAAAGGGAATAACATCTCAAATAATTAATAAAACAGATGAAAATATAAAAATATTAATGAAAGTGAAGGAGTTAAATGTGGCAATTTTTTTTTGTTGTCAAATTTTGGTATTGATTTTCTCGCATCTATCTAGGGTTTTATGCATGTTTTTCTTGCTAATTTATTACATATTGTAGCAGAAGTTTGAGTAACTGCTTTTTTTTTATAATTTAATTTATTGACCCACAGACTCCAGGGTCTGTGCCCTTTGTTGAGTAGTTACATTTTAAAGAATTCGACTGTACTGTAGAGAGAGGTTAGTTTAAATCTTAGTCTAAGTTAGTAGTTTCAGTGCTCTGCGTGAATGCCGCGAGCAAACCGGCGACCCGCATGCAGCACCCGATCACGAGTGTGACGCATGTGCCAGCCATCGCTCTCCTCGACCATATTTGAGGGAAGAGAACGACCCGACACACGACGCCGCCGCAAGAGGGAGCCTTCGATGGCGAGCATGAATGCTCAGGGCATGCACACAATGCTAATTTCTATACATTACATTACACAATTACGCACACACTTATTATGATTTAATTTGTGAAAGCGATCACCAGCAGAGTCCGAGGCTACGTTTTTGTGTGTTACTCGGTGGTATCTACTCTGCTTGTGATCGCTCCCTTTCCCTCTATTACAATTGTATTGCCTCCTCCCGGCCCAGAGCCTCCATCACCTCCGCATTCCGATCTCTGATTGCCATCTGCAGGTTATACTCCTTGATGGCCCTCAATGACGCAGACGATGCACGCCTCATGAATCGACTGCAGATGGCATCATCTTCGAAGTCGTCGGCGTAGTAGATGAAAGTCCCAATATGCCGCGACAATGCAACGACAGCGTGTGAGACGCTCTCGTGTAGCTTCATTCTAGGCTTAGTTTTGATGGCGATTACCGACTCGTACGTCAGTCCCTGAGCTTTGTGGATGGTAAGGGTGCGTGATCCTGGACCTTCTCCATAACCTTGGCTTATGAGGGTCTCCTTTTCTTCCTGCGTATGCACTAAGAAAAGGGTGTTGGAGAGGGTTTTGGATGTTTGAGCCCTCTTGAACTTTTTCTGCTCAAGAGACCTAATACGAGGAACTGAGGAATATATACCTAAGTATATTTCCCTCAACGCATACGCGACATCCATTGGATTCCTATGTGTGCAGAACTCCTGGGTGATGTTTGCAACCAGGGTCGGGCGATGGTACCTCATCTCGAAGAGATTTTCACTGTCGATATAAGGCAGCTAATTGACGTCCCCAATGAGGACAAGTTCGCTAGCACCAGACAGCCGGGCAGCCATTATTATGGCTCCGAAATGGTTCATTAGAGCTTCGTCCACCAGAAGGCGGCTGAAACTCTCTTTTCCAAAACCATTTATGAGGATTGAAGCCATGGTTCGCACCCTGGATTTTACCAGATCTCCTATTCGGTGCGATAGCTTCTCTCTCAGGTCTTTTGCTACCTCTGTTGCTGTTGTGATGAATAGCGTCCCTGTCCACATCAAAGTGTCTAATAACCCTAGTCTAGTAACTGCTTTTATTACTCTTTCTTTCGCTTGGATGTGACAAAGAAGACTTAATTAATTTAGTTCTCCTTCTCCTTTTTATTTAACAAATCATTTGAGATTTTTTTCAGTTACAGATTTTTTGATTGGTGGCTCAGTGAAGTTTTCTTGCTAATATAAACGAAAATGCGTTGATACATTCAACTTTTCCTTTGGTAGCTCAAATCGTTTTTTTGTTATCTGTTTTGTTGTACCGAGGTCGAAAACAAATGAATTATCATCATTTGCCTAGCTATTTGTTGATCTATTGTGAAGTAATCTTCTAGTGCAGGTTTTTTTTTGTTTTTAAATTTTAAAATTTACTCAAATGAGCCTATCTAGCACATTTGAGTAACTTGTAGCATATTTATCTATCTTAACAATTTAATCATAAAATTCAAATAATTTTGAAAACTCCAGGCTCGATTTAAACTGGAGTGCCGTAGGGTGGATTTTTATGTCACATTTATAATATAATTGTCCATTTCTCAAAAACTAAGAGGATGGGAATTCTGATCTTTCCAGTTTTAGAGCACTTATATACAGATTGTTCCAGCATTTCCGGCCTAACGTTGAGTTCAGGGACAACCTGTATATGTATTATAAAAATATAATGTTAGTCTCGCTAAAACTCGAAAACGGCTGGAACGATTTGGTTAATTTCAATCTTGAAATATCTGAGGAAGTTAAGGAAAATTTTAAACAGTAGAGGACAGGAAACATAAAAAAGTAGAGAGAATAATAATAAAAACATGAATTTAATATTCCTATCTGTGAAAATTGCCGTATTAAGGTGATATGAAATGCACCAGCTAGTCGAAAATAATTAAATTATACCAAATTGAATAAATTACAAAATAATATTAATTTTTATAATCAATAACAAATAATAATCATATTATACTCATAAAATACATAATACAAATAACTGAACTCAACGTTAGGCCGGAAATGCTGGAACAATCTGTATATAAGTGCTCTAAAACTGGAAAGATCAGAATTCCCATCCTCTTAGTTTTTGAGAAATGGACAATTATATTATAAATGTGACATAAAAATCCACCCTACGGCACTCCAGTTTAAATCGAGCCTGGAGTTTTCAAAATTATTTGAATTTTATGATTAAATTGTTAAGATAGATAAATATGCTACAAGTTACTCAAATGTGCTAGATAGGCTCATTTGAGTAAATTTTAAAATTTAAAAACAAAAAAAAACCTGCACTAGAAGATTACTTCACAATAGATCAACAAATAGCTAGGCAAATGATGATAATTCATTTGTTTTCGACCTCGGTACAACAAAACAGATAACAAAAAAACGATTTGAGCTACCAAAGGAAAAGTTGAATGTATCAACGCATTTTCGTTTATATTAGCAAGAAAACTTCACTGAGCCACCAATCAAAAAATCTGTAACTGAAAAAAATCTCAAATGATTTGTTAAATAAAAAGGAGAAGGAGAACTAAATTAATTAAGTCTTCTTTGTCACATCCAAGCGAAAGAAAGAGTAATAAAAGCAGTTACTAGACTAGGGTTATTAGACACTTTGATGTGGACAGGGACGCTATTCATCACAACAGCAACAGAGGTAGCAAAAGACCTGAGAGAGAAGCTATCGCACCGAATAGGAGATCTGGTAAAATCCAGGGTGCGAACCATGGCTTCAATCCTCATAAATGGTTTTGGAAAAGAGAGTTTCAGCCGCCTTCTGGTGGACGAAGCTCTAATGAACCATTTCGGAGCCATAATAATGGCTGCCCGGCTGTCTGGTGCTAGCGAACTTGTCCTCATTGGGGACGTCAATTAGCTGCCTTATATCGACAGTGAAAATCTCTTCGAGATGAGGTACCATCGCCCGACCCTGGTTGCAAACATCACCCAGGAGTTCTGCACACATAGGAATCCAATGGATGTCGCGTATGCGTTGAGGGAAATATACTTAGGTATATATTCCTCAGTTCCTCGTATTAGGTCTCTTGAGCAGAAAAAGTTCAAGAGGGCTCAAACATCCAAAACCCTCTCCAACACCCTTTTCTTAGTGCATACGCAGGAAGAAAAGGAGACCCTCATAAGCCAAGGTTATGGAGAAGGTCCAGGATCACGCACCCTTACCATCCACAAAGCTCAGGGACTGACGTACGAGTCGGTAATCGCCATCAAAACTAAGCCTAGAATGAAGCTACACGAGAGCGTCTCACACGCTGTCGTTGCATTGTCGCGGCATATTGGGACTTTCATCTACTACGCCGACGACTTCGAAGATGATGCCATCTGCAGTCGATTCATGAGGCGTGCATCGTCTGCGTCATTGAGGGCCATCAAGGAGTATAACCTGCAGATGGCAATCAGAGATCGGAATGCGGAGGTGATGGAGGCTCTGGGCCGGGAGGAGGCAATACAATTGTAATAGAGGGAAAGGGAGCGATCACAAGCAGAGTAGATACCACCGAGTAACACACAAAAACGTAGCCTCGGACTCTGCTGGTGATCGCTTTCACAAATTAAATCATAATAAGTGTGTGCGTAATTGTGTAATGTAATGTATAGAAATTAGCATTGTGTGCATGCCCTGAGCATTCATGCTCGCCATCGAAGGCTCCCTCTTGCGGCGGCGTCGTGTGTCGGGTCGTTCTCTTCCCTCAAATATGGTCGAGGAGAGCGATGGCTGGCACATGCGTCACACTCGTGATCGGGTGCTGCATGCGGGTCGCCGGTTTGCTCGCGGCATTCACGCAGAGCACTGAAACTACTAACTTAGACTAAGATTTAAACTAACCTCTCTCTACAGTACAGTCGAATTCTTTAAAATGTAACTACTCAACAAAGGGCACAGACCCTGGAGTCTGTGGGTCAATAAATTAAATTATAAAAAAAAAGCAGTTACTCAAACTTCTGCTACAATATGTAATAAATTAGCAAGAAAAACATGCATAAAACCCTAGATAGATGCGAGAAAATCAATACCAAAATTTGACAACAAAAAAAAATTGCCACATTTAACTCCTTCACTTTCATTAATATTTTTATATTTTCATCTGTTTTATTAATTATTTGAGATGTTATTCCCTTTAATAAACTAAAGTATTATTGATTTATGATTCTATTTCATAAATAGTAACGATGTATCGTTCTGTCATATAAAATTACTATATGTGACGGGTTCAACGTGCCCAATTTGCCCCATCCTTGGTTCTTACCCCTGTATCCCCACATCTCTGCAGCCGGCCCTGCACTATTTTGCTTGCACGGCCCAGGCGTAGGGCGACAGGGGCTAGTAACGTGATTCTGCCGGCGATCTTCGATTGCGACACTATATTTTCATAGTCGCGATCTACGCATTTTTAATAATTTTAAAGCACAACTTAATTGTGCTGTTTCTTAGTATCAGATTAGTTATTAACTAAACTATTAAAATCAGTTTATAAATCTCGAATTGGAGTCCAAGTTTCGGGGACAGGACATCCCGGTACTACACCCTCTCCGACGGCTCGACCCTAGAGGAGGTTTTCCTCGGTTCCCGCTCAGGACTCCGGCGGCGCCACTACTGCGTTCTTCCGCCGCGTCGGTTCCCGTTAGGAACAAGGGAAGTGCTCGGCTATAACTGCCTAGTGGCCGCGTAACGTTACATATTATGATGATCCGGGCAATTGTTAAAACCCGAAAATAAATTTGTTAATCGGACCACCTTCTTTTATTTTCATTTAAGTAGGTGGCCCCGTTACAAATTTTATGATCAGTGCACATTTTTGCCATTCAGCTAAGACCTTCCTAACCACATTTTTGGAAATTTCAGCATGGAACTGGAGGCAGTAGATTGATTCTGATTGCTACCAAACTTTACAGTCTGCTTCCACTTATGCTTTGGCACCATATTTCCACTGTGCTCGAAGAAAAGCGATATTTTTTTTCCTCTATACTTCAGTTACCCACCCTATTATACATATGACCCTGATAAGGGTATGGCAATTTCATTATTTGTATTGGAACGATTTATTATTATGTTTTCTAGATCATCGTTAAAAAAAATCGTCCAATGTATAATAGCATTTGTATAATAGAATAATTTTTAGTTGTTTTATAATAGTAGTTTATGCAACTGTCATATAATGAAGTTACTATTATGCAACTCGCTGCGCTCGTTTCATAAACTCACACTCGTGTTTTAATACCCGTGTTATATGCAGTTGCATACACTACTTTATCTTCACTAATAAAAAAAAAAAAAAAAAACATATTGCGAAACATTAAATTCACGCGTACGTGTATTGTCACAGTAAACTTGGCGCCATTAAAATCTAACCAATGAGAGCGCAGCTGCGCGCGCAGGGCCAATCAGGAGCGAGCGCGCGATGTTATAATGAGATTTTACGATATCGATGTGGATATTATAACATCATGTGAAATTGCTTAAATGTTGTCTGCGCTATAACAGTAGTCATTATAAGTCAAGTATTAGAAACATAAGTAGAATGTTACAACATTAGTGTAGATAAAATAGTTTTCCTTTTCGACAGCTTTTAGATTATTTGGCAGTTTATTAAATATTTTTATCTACACTAATGTTGTAACATTCTACTTATGTTTCCAATACTTGACTTATAATGACTAGGTACTGTTATAGCGCAGACAACAAAACACTCAATTTAAGCAATTTCACATGATGTTATAATATCCACATCGATATCGTAAAATCTCATTATAACATCGCGCGCTCGCTCCTGATTGGCCCTGCGCGCGCAGCTGCGCTCTCATTGGTTAGATTTTAATGGCGCCAAGTTCACTGTGACAATACACGTACGCGTGAATTTAATGTTTCGCAATATGTTTTTTTTTTTTTTAGTGAAGATAAAGTAGTGTATACAACTTCATAAAACACAGGTATTAAAACACTCGTTACTATTATGAAACTCGCTGCGCTCGTTTCATAAACTCACACTCGTGTTTTAATACCCTTCATTATATGAGAGTTGCATAAACTACTATTATAGCTCCCATGAAAACTAACTAAATTTTTAACCGTTTTCCGCTCGACATTAGCAACGACGTCGATGCTTGAAATATTCAAGGAATGTTTTCGTTAAATATTAATTTCAAATATAAATAGTTAAATGAATATTTAAGGGGGCCTCCCATACAGGAAACTACTTGAAATGATTTTAATTTTATAGTGCATCCCACACTAGGTTTATCTCAAAGAGTTACTTTTTATGATAAACATATCAAAAATTCGTCGCGGATGCAGGATTCGAACCTTGCGTCTTCGGATCACTAGCCCGACGCTCTAGACCACTGAGCTAACCCGCTATACTGGACTCGCGACGAATTTTGTGAAGTGTTTATCATTTTTAACCAACTTATAGCGTTGGCGGCGCCACCTGTGATACTTGTATTAGACAGGTTATCACTCAATTGAAGTTATAAGAACTTCTGTATTGACGAGAGATGGCGCACTGCTAATCAATGAAATGATTTTAATTTTATAGTGCATCCCACACAAGGTTTATCTCAAAGAGTTACTTTTTATGATAAACATTTGAAAAACATTTTTGAAATGTTTGAAAACCAGTTGGTTAAAAATGATAAACACTTCACAAAATTCGTCGCGAGTCCAGTATAGCGGGTTAGCTCAGTGGTCTAGAGCGTCGGGCTAGTGATCCGAAGACGCAAGGTTCGAATCCTGCATCCGCGACGAATTTTTGAAATGTTTATCATTAAAAGTAACTCTTTGAGGAAACTACTTTTTTGCTCGATATTGATAACTGCAACAGGAAGATAATTGAAGTATTATATAATTGTACCTATATTCCCTATAAAAATAAATAATTAAATTAAAATAAAATATTCCATAATAATTATGTAAGCCGTCGTGCGCCAGTCCGACTAGCACTTGGCCGATTATTAATTTTTACAGCGGTCATTTTTAATTTGTCAGATAGCTGATGTTTTTGGCAGACAGCTGTCAGTTTTAACAGACAGCTGTCGTTTTATAGTATTTATAGCTGTCAAAGCAAAGTTCGTGGTGCGAACGGATCGATTTGGCAGATAAAAAGTAAAAGTAAAAAAAAGGAACGGGACAAAAAGTATCCCGTCCTTCTCCTGGGGTTATAATATTATATGCATATAAATTTATGTAAGACGTATTTTTTTTTTTCAATTAAACAAAATTTGATAAAGATGTGGCCCGTTAAAGTTCCACGTTACGTCACAAGTCACATGCAAATGTATAACTTCTGACAGAGAAGTGCCGGCATGAGCTACCACTCCGTACCTTTAACACGGACTAATTAAAATAATGATTTTTTTACCTAGGCATCATGTCTGTTTAGACATGATGCCTAGGTAAAAAACACGTATTTCAGGATTTTTGGTAAAACATCCTCAACCCCTAAACATAGGAATGAATGTTTGTGTGAAACTTCCACAAATTGTGATGCTAGAGGTCTGAAAATCGATAAAATTAAACCCTTTGCTGCGCCTCTATACTTAATTTTTAATTAAAATTGTCACACAAAACAATACAATATTGGGGAAATTAAATGTTCGTCAAATAACATTTACCTAGTAATTATATGGATACTGTGTTAGTTTCTATTTGTTATTACTTACTTTTATTTTTATTTTGGAAACTTTAGTAAATGATTTAGTAACTGTAGTAAATAAATTTAATTAGTAGCTGATATTTTGATTTTTTTTTCTGTTTTTCAAAACTAATTGTTATACTTATAGTTATTTTATAATATTAGGAAAAAATACTATTTTTGTTTTGACGTAGGTAATGCATATACTGTTACTCTAGAGAAGCCATTGGCTCTTGAAACACAATCTTAGACTAGTATGGATTGATTAGGTTAGGTTAGGTTAGGTTAGGTTAGGTTAGGTTAGGTTAGGTTTTTTTTTTTTTTTTTTTTTTTTTTTTTTTTTTTTTTTTTTTTTTTTTTTTCAGCTCCTTTCCCCGGTTATGTGTCCCAGGATTGTAGTACTTTATTTAATTCTTATGCTATTACATCGTCTTATCCTATAAATTTATTGCTGCATCTGTTGTTTACATATCTCATGTTCATATACTATCAAAAAGTCTCTCTATTTATTATACTTCTACTTTGGTTATTACAATATTATTTCAAAAACTATTTCAAAAACTATAATACTAATTTGGAATATCTATTAACTTAAAACAAAGCTGCTATAATTATCTATTTACTATATACTATCAGTTAACCATCTATCCTATCCTATCCTGTATTTATCTCCTATATCTTATATATATATCTATGTTTTTATATTTCTAACATATTTTTATTACATCTTTATTACCAGCCTCTTACTTCTACTCTTATATAAACTTCTATACTTATCTTATTTAATCTTAATTTTATATCTATTAAAGTTTCATTGGCTATACATATATATGTAATGGTTAGGTTAGGTTTTTTTTTTTTTTTTTTTTTTTTTTTTTTTTTTTTTTTTTTTTTTTTTTTTTTTTTTGTTATTCGCATAGACCGGGCCCGCGAGCTAGGTCCCTAACCAGTGAGTGTCAGGGGGATTGACTACACAGGGTTTCTATTTATTGCTTATAAACTATTTTACATATTGTTCTTAACTAATTTACTTATAATTTTTATTTATTACTTTACTATTACAACTATACAATTTAAACTATACAAAATGCTTAAGACTAGGTTAATATTAATATATTGTAAATATAAGAATTTAACCTATAATTAATTACTTATTTTTCTTTATTACTACGCTACATATTTTTATACAGTACTCAATAAATCTATTTCTTATGTATCTATCGCTCAATATCAGTTTTATGTTATCTCTACTCACATCCATTTCTATCTCCTGCTCAACATCGAATCTCTCTTTTCCGTAAATCGGACATTCCGTAATGATGTGGATAGGCGTCTCGTCCTTTCCGGGTTCACATGTACATGATGGGCTCTCCCTTAACTTAAATCTATGCAAGTATTGGGAGAACCCACCATGCCCGGTCAAAATTTGTGTTAATGTGCCTTCTGGCCTGAGAGCTTTTACAATAGGGTAGGCCTGTACAGCGTCTGGGAAAAATATTTTCGTGATCGACCCCGTCTCGCTCTCACGATAGCGCCGGTCCCATTCGTCGAGCGAATCCATCCGGATCTGCCGCTTGACGAATGAGACCGGGCAGATATCATAGTTAGGCTTGCGTTTTATATGCAGAGCCGCATCTTTAGCCAATTGGTCCGCTCTTTCGTTTCCCTCCATCCCCGCGTGAGCTTTGATCCAAAATAAATTTAGAGTTTTTTGTTGTTCCCGAATTAATTTTATATTTGCTCTCGTTTTAACTGCAAGGGGATGGAGGGATGAATTATTAGTGACAGTTTCCAGGGCCGATCTCGAATCACAGTATATGTGACAGGGGGATTCTGCCTTTTTAGCTCTTTCTGTAGCCTCTGCCAGTGCCAGTAGTTCTGCCTGGTAGACGGAGCAGCGGTCGGAGAGTTTAAGCTTTTTGGTACTCGTCTCTACGGCGCCGTCCCATATGGACAGTGCCGCACCGACTTTCCCCGCTATTTTGCTTCCGTCGGTAAAAATGTGCATCTGCTCCCCTTGGTATTGCTCTAACGCTGCTCCGTCTTCCAGACATGTGAACTCTATGTTCATGTGACTTGCCGGATGCGGCTTTTCTACGAAAGGCACAGGCGTTTCTATGCCACGGTCCTCTACTATCCGCTGGGAGTAGCCCTTCTTTATTTCAAAAAGCGAGGCTGCTTCCCGGATTCTAATATCCAAGGGAAGCAGCCCAGCGAGTAGTAGAGCCGCGTTTAGCGAGACTGTACGATGCGACCTAGTTATCTTTTGCACGAATCCCCGTTGCACTGCGTTCAATTGATTTTGGACGCATATTTTGTGTGTCGCGTTTGCCCAAGCGCTAGCGGCGTACATGATTGTAGGCTCGACAACGGCGATGTATATGGTCCTAATGATTTCGGGATTAAGTCCCCACGTGACTTTGGCCGCCCTTGACAGCTGTTTATAAAAGTTGAGTGCCTTTCTGCAGACGTTCGCGGCATGTGCGTTAAATGTCAGCTTGTCGTCTATGGTGAGACCCAGCAACTTGACTTCCTTGACCATGCCAACGTCAACGCCTCCCATCGTTAGGTGCGGGGTGTCATGCTTCAGCTTTCGCGTCAGAACCATGGCCATTGTTTTTTGCGGCGCAAAGTTCAGCTTGTTCATAACACCCCAAGCCCTGACGTCCTCCAGCGTGGCGTTGGCATGCTCTTGGATGCTCTGCGCGGTCTCACCATCGAAGACAAGCACGACGTCATCAGCGAACGCCTGCGCGTACACGCCTTTGCTGTCTAGCATTTTCAGAAGAGGGTCCAGCAGTACATCCCAGAGAATCGGGCCCCCGATGGATCCCTGGACACAGCCCTTCTCCGTCTTGCGACACACCTCCTCTCCCGCATATCGTACCCGGACTCCGCGGCAATCCATATAACTGTCTAGTACCCTTCTCAAGTTCACGGGGCAGTCTTCCTCCGCCAGTCGAACCCGGATCTGCGGCCACCAGGCACTGTCGAAGGCTCCCTCTATATCCAGCGATACAAGCGTAACAATTTTCTTACGTTCTATTTTTTCGCGTATGTGTTGCATCAGGATATAAAGGGAGTCCTCTGTGCTCTTTTGGGGCACGAAGCCGAACTGGCGAGGACTCATCCCTGGTAGTAGGTGAAACTTGAGTCGGGTTACTATCATTTTCTCATATATTTTGCCCAGAACCGGCAGGAGCCCTATCGGTCGATAAGATTTCGGAGCGGTGTATGTCGCCTTCCCCGGCTTCCTCAGTACCACCACTGTGGCCTGTTTCCAGGGTTCAGGGAAGTGACTGAGCTCGAGGCACTTGTTCAGGATCCCCAGGAAGAGATCCGGATCGTTCCTTACAGCTTCCCTACATATGTCGGCAGTAAAGCCGTCCGCACCAGGGGCTTTCTTGGGGTTGAAGGAATTCGCCGCAGACATCAGCTCGACCAGTGTGAATGGTGGGTCGCATACTTCATTATGTTTCTTCTCATTCACAATGTTCGCCTTAGCTCTGATTCTGCGGTGTTCGGTGTTGTCGTTGCTTTCAAAGTCCCTCGGATAAAAAGTTTCCGCCAAGACTTTGGCAGAATCCTTAGCGCTCAACACTATGCCTCCAACTTCCAGCGGCACGTCTTCCTCCCTGCTCTGTGTCCTACCTATAACCCTATAAATCCCGTCCCAGACCCCCTCCCGATCCTGTTTTCCGCAAAACTCCTTCCAACTCGTGACTCTCGCCTTCGCGGCTTCTAGTTCGTACTCATTTTTATGTTTCAGGTACTCTTCATAGACCATTTGGCTCCGGACGGGTGCGGCGCAGCGGACTCTCCTCTTCATGGTGAAGACCTTCCTCTTCATTTTCTCGAGTTTCTCGGACATCCACGGCATGGTGAGTATCTGTGTGTTTTTCTTTGTAGGTATGGTGTCTGTGCATGCGTGTGTTATTGATTCTGTGTATTTGTGTACTATTGCTTCTAATTGTTGTGTGTCGTGTATTTGTTGTATAGCTGTGTGTGTGATTTGATTTTCCTGGTTGAATTGGTTCAGTTTCGTACGAAACTGAGCCCAATTCGCTTTTTTAGTGTTATATAACCGGGTTGTCCTAATGATTTGTGTGCCTTTAGATTTGTGTAGTCGTATGTGGAATGTGATGCCGTTATGGTCCGAGCTCGTGAAACTCTCGTCCACTCTCCAGTCCTCCACCAGGTGCAGGAGGTCCGCGGAGCAGGCCGTCACGTCGACGAAGCTGGTGTACCTTATCCCCCCTCTAATCGTGTCGAACGTTGGTACAGATCCTCTGTTCAACACCTGAAGGTCCAGCTCGTCAAGGGCGCACCTAACCTCCTCGCCTCGGTGATTAGTCGTCGCGCTACCCCACCAGGTGCTCCAGGCATTTACATCCCCGCCTATAAGCAACCTCGAAGACCCCAGAGTTTCCCTTATCTTAGCCAGATGCTGCAAGTACGGGCCTGTGGGTTCATCCTTCTCGAAGTACAGGGACACCAGGGTGATACTCCAGGCGCTGGTCTGGATCCCCACCACCGCGATGTTGTTCGTGGTGAGTTGCGGGTACGGTGTGACATCCAGTGTAGAGTCAAATACGGCTATGGCCGATTTGACCGTCCCTCCTCCTTGACCAGCGCTCTGGTAAATCCTGACTCCCCGGTATCCCTTCATTCGTCCTATGTTGCCCACATATGGCTCCTGAAGGATGGCAGCGGCGAATTTACGCTTGGTGGCTTCGATAAGGGCCTCCTCGGTGGCCAGCTGCTTCCTTTGCAGGTTGGCTTGCACAACTCTGTACAGGGCGCCCTTAGCAATACGCCACGGTGGATCTCGCAAGTGCATCCCACTTGCGCCTCACCGGGCATTCGTTGCTAAATGCGTTGTGCTCTATTTTGTCACTCTTTGCCTTCCTGCAGTTTACACAGCTCGGTGGGACCTCAGAAAGCCAGTCGGCACAGTCGGTTTTGTGATGCTCTCCCCCACAGTGGCTGCACACGTCGACCGTCTCGTGGCAGAATCGTTTCCCATGTCCGTATCCCAAGCAGCGCGAGCACTGTATGAGGGGAGACTGGTCGGCGACCCTGATCCTCTGCAGATCGACGTGTACGGCCCCTGCGTTCGTCAGACATTGCCAGATGCGCGGCGACACTCTGGCTACCACGTGGGAGGTGAGGTTGTTCCTAGCTTTCCGTCTGAAGCGGATCTCTATTTTCTCATCTTGACCCCCCCCCGCCCCCAGAAGATGTTTATTCTGGTTTTGAATAGCTCTGATTATATCCTCGTCAGTGTTGCTATTCAATACTCCGTAGAGTATGATGAGGGGATCTTTATTCTTCACCTCCTCAACATTTAGTTGGCTGTCTGTCTGTCTAATTTTGTCTCTGACTCTTTTTACTTCCTCTTGACTCCGACATCCCACCACCACCTTCCTGTCTCTTGCCTTCCTCACTTTGTCAATCCTCAGTCCTTCCTCCCTTGCATTAACAACTTTCCTAATTTTTTCAAAAACTTCGTCCCCCGTCTCGTTCTCATTTTTAGACGTTATCACTATCGAGTGCATAGAGGCCGTCTCTACGGGATTTTTTCTCGGAGAGCCGGCCACCACGCTCGCATAGCTGTCTCTTTTTTCATACATTTCTTGCTGTTTTTTCAGAGTCTCTGTGAGTCTTTCCATTTCCTCTTTATTTTCCTTTAACATCTGGCTATGCTCGTCCATCCTTTTTATCAGGTCGGTTGTCTGTGGTTGTCCTTCACCCCCCCCTTCCATCTCTACTGTCCCTATCGTATCCCTAGCCCCAAACCTCTTATTTTCCTCCTCCAGCTCTTTCACCAATTTGTAAAGTTTTTCTACTGCCTCTATTAGCGCTTGCTTAATTTCAGTTTTTAGATTTTTACTGGCGGAGAGGTGTAATTTGGCGCTCGTGACGCAACCTCTTGCCTCAATCGTCTTGCTTTTGTAGACCTTCGGAGAGCCCCCGGCCGCCGACGCGGTCTCCGCCAACGGGGATGCCGCTGACGAGGACCCCGCAAGCGCGGGCGCCGCCGACGTGGATGCCGCCGCCCTCCTCTTCTGCGGTTCAAGCCTGCCGCCAACAGCCGCGGGGGCCGAGACCGGCGCCGGGGCCGGAGCCGGGGCCGCCGGGGCCGGGGTCGCGCGGGCCTTCGGCCGGCTAGGCTTGGACGCTGGCTGCGCGGAGGTCGCGCGTGAGGCGGGCGGCGTCATCGACGTCCGCGCCTCGATCTCTCCGACGGTACGTTGCACCGTCATTCCCTCTTCCCTTATTATTACTGAGGGGCCGGCCCTCTCTGTCCTACTGCTATTTCCTGCTTCAGGCGATTTGCTGGCTTCCTTGGAGGCCCTGTTTTTGATGGGGGTATGGATGGCGAACATCGTCTCGCGGGATTTGTGCAAAAAATAACAAATAACAATTCCGGTTGTCGTGTATAGGGCGACACTACGGATTGCTGTCCTAGATATACACGCGTCAAAAACACAATAGGATATTAGTAGTATTTGCAATACCTGTCAAAATCACCGTTACAAAAACGGTACAGTTCACAATTAAAACAAACAAATTGTAAGCCTAAGTAAACCGGTCAAAAGGCACGGTCTACGGTTTCAGAACACAGCGTTTATTAACAACACAATATACACAATTTAGTATACAATAAACAACGTCAAACTTAATTCAATACCTACTTACTTACTAATAGTGTTCTTTCTGTTTCAGGTCGCGCGTTACAGCCAGCCAGCAGGCGCTCACCGGGTTACGGAGTGTCAGTGCGTCGGTAAGTTACGGGGGGATGGGGCGGGGGGACTAATGAGAAGAGGGCCAGATGATGCTAAGTGTGTCCGTTTGTCCGTTTGGTGCGTTTTCGCAAAAGAGGGGAAATCGAAAAAAGAGGGGTAGAGGGGGGGGGTTGGTGTCGGGCAGGGTATTGGGTCTATAATACTACCCCGTTTACAGAATATTTTTAAGTCGCACCGTTCTCAAGTTATGGGGACTCAAAATTTAAGGGGAAGCGGGGAGAGGGAAGGGAGGGGTCCGGCCAGAAAGCGCGTTCCCTTTACTATTTTTTGGAAAAGACCGCGTTGCCGTAGGACGTACGGGTCAAAAGTTATGGCTGTTTTATTATTCGCAAAACCAGGTGACCAGTCCTGGTGTCAGAATTCTAGTAAACTGGGTCAAATATGTAGGTCAGGGGAATTTTCGCCAAAAGAGTGACTGGTCAATTTAATTAATAAATATGAAAATGAAAAAAAAAATTTTGACAGAAGTGGGTCCTCGGTGTATGTCTAGTCCGTCTGTTGGGGTTGTTAATGATTTTGGGGGGGGAAGGGTGGGGGTAATGAAATCGTCAAAAAGTAAGTAAAGGGGGGCGTTTCGGGGAGGGGAGTGGTATCGGTGGGTGCAGGGTCAATTACTGTCCCTGATTCCGAAAACAGAGTCCTGCTAGCTGCCTGCGTTCACGAGCTATGCAGCCGGAAGAAAACAGGGCTGCCGATGATGATGGTGCAAGAACGCTTCACCCTTGACCGTTTTTTCCTTACTTGTTTTGCAGCTGGGGCCAAAATCGGGGTTCACGGCGGGGGCTCCTGCAGCGAGGGGGAGCGTGGCGCGCGGATTCTGCAACTGCAGCGACGCGCGGACTGGATTGCTTCTCCTGCTGGCCTAAGTTCAGATTTTTCTGGACTTCCTGGACTCTTCTGGACAACTTTTTATTCCGGTGACAGAGTTTACCAACCGCAAACCGCTTGGTTTTACGGCCGAGACACTACTTTCTGGAATAACTTCCAAACCACTCACACTAAAAATTTGAAAATTGGCACAAACGTTCCTGGCACAGGGGTCTATTTTTTGGTTATTTTTTTAATATCAGGGTTGTCGATCTAGTTTTTTTTTTATTTAGGGCTGTCACAGTACCTGAATTTTTTAAAAAGTCCACTGTTTCTGTTCCCGGTGTCCGATTCACACGGGAAAAACTGCTCCGGGCTGCTCCAGACGTCCCGCAGCCGAGTCTGCAGATGATTCCCGTGGGTTCGTCCGGGAAGGGGTTGCACGTGGCACGTGGTTTTTTTGTTTTTTTTCGGGATTTACGTCGGGAAAAGTCCCGGAAAAAATCCCGAAAAATTCCCGAGGGTGTCGGGCGTGTATACGCTTCTGATGAAGTCCTCAAAAGTGGGGGTCGTCGATCGCTATCCAGCGGCGTGCGGCTCCGAAGTGGTCTGGGCGAGGTCTTGAGCAGGTTCCCAGAGATATCTCTGGAACCGCTCAACGCTCGAGCCCAGGACTGATACCGCTGGATAGGTGGCTTCACTACGCACACACCGATATGCAACACTTCACTGTTTGAGGGGAAAAACCCAACGTTATTGATTTTTTTTTTTTTTTTTTTTTTTTTTTTTTTTTTTTTTTTTTTTTTTTAAAAGTGCACAGAAAAATGTAAATAAATTTTTGACGCGCGGAGCGGGTTGGCGATGAGCGCTCGGGTCGACAGGGCGCACGCGACTGGTTAGGTTAGGTTAGGTTAGGTTAGGTTAGGTTAGGTTAGGTTAGGTTAGGTTAGGTTAGGTTAGGTTAGGTTAGGTTAGGTTAGGTTAGGTTAGGTTAGGTTAGGTTAGGTTAGGTTAGGTTAGGTTAGGTTAGGTTAGGTTAGGTTAGGTTAGGTTAGGTTAGGTTAGGTTAGGTTAGGTTAGGTTAGGTTAGGTTAGGTTAGGTTAGGTTAGGTTAGTAGGTTAGGTTAGGTTAGGTTTGGTTAGGTTAGGTTAGGTTAGGTTTAGGTACTGAACGGTTAGGTTAGGTTAGGGTAGGTTAGGTT